>JANUYF010000003.1:100840550-102145550 GCA_026167975.1 Phrynosoma blainvillii
ATTATGAGGCAGCCCAGGTTGAGAGGGGGGAAATCCCAACACGACTCTCTTGCACGGTTCAGATTTTGATTTATTTTTTTAAAAAATCGGGTTTTTTCCAAGCTTTGGGATGGGATCGACTTGCCTCTTACCTACACGCCGTTTGACACAGCCAAAAAAGCTGAGGGGACGGTGGGGTTTTGGTGTTTTTGGGGGGTGGGAGGGGGTCCCTTTTTAAAGGCTGTGTCAGAAAAAGTTGTAAAATGGGAAAACAATGAAATATATATGTATACGCACACTTTTGTGGGAACATGTTATTTCAATTAGAAGCATTAGCGCTCTCCTTAAGGCAGCCCCCTGGGCTTTGGAGTCCAAAAGCAGCACCAAAACAAGAAATATCCTTCTTCCCTCAAAGCACCAAGCTTTTCCCTCGCTTTCTTTGAGGGACTCCAGGAAAAGTGACGTGGGGCTAGTCTGCTTTTCCAAAAGTTCCAGTTACAACACTATTAACTCTCCAGCCTTTACACTCAAGGGCTAAAGAAGGCAACCTGCCAATGTTATTTTATTTTTATTTTATTATGGCATTTTTGTGAAGTTTGGAGCTCGTTACTCGCTCATTAGAAGGGCTTTATGATGGCTTATTAGTATTAGTATTATTAGGACCCAAAGCCAAAACACACGAAGTGTCTCCCGTTATTTGGAAGAATAGGGGCGCTTTGGGGAAACAGCTCTAAAGACTCATCCGCACCGCGGAATTAACCCGGTTTGTCGACGCTTTGACTGCCCTGCCTCCAAGCTATGGCATTCTGGGAATGGTAGGGGGGTTGCAGACTGCCAAAAATAGTGCAAATTGAGTCCACTTTTAGGGTTAGGGTTAGGGAATCATGGGAACTGTATTTTATTGTGGCACCAGAGTTTTCTGACAGAGAAGGCTCAATTTCTCAGAAAAAAAACCAATTCCCATGATTCCCTAGCACTAACCCTAACCCTAAAAGTGGACTCAATTTGCACTATTTCTGGCAGTCTGCAACCCCCCGTAGTTTGTTGTGGCAGCAGAGCGCTGTCAAACCGGATTATTTCTGCAATGCGGATGCAGCCAAGGTGGCCAAACTAATGCCAACGCTTCCTAAAGCCCCACTATCTAGAAACGTCGCAATAAATGGGACCAGATGCCAAGGAGAGGGTCTAACTTTTAGGCGGAAAGAGGGGATTTCCCCATCCCTCTTGCTTATATCTTTTCCCCAGCCATTCCTTCTGAGAGAGAGAGGCTGAGGGAGCATTTTGAAGTCCTCCAGAAAGCGGTTGTTTCCCTCTCTCTCGTTACATTCTCCCCTTTCCTCTGCTCCAAAACAAGGAGAAGCCTCGGAGCGCCTGGAGGAATCCCAGAAGCGCGCCTCAGCAATATGCTCCTTCCCGGCCGGAGACTATTTTTTTGGGGGGGGGGGTAGGGAGTGAGTGCTAATGGGCAATCTGGTGTTTATTTTGAAACTCCTAACAATGATTTTTCTTGGGTTAAAAAAGGCAACGTGTGTCTGGGCCCACGGTTGAGTGGGTTTTGAGCAGAGGCTCTAACAGATGGCGGGAGATGGAGGTGCGCTGCTCTCTCTCTCTCTCTCTCTCTCTCTCTCTCTCTCTCTCTCTCAATGTCTCTCTCTCAATGTCTCTCTCTCTGCCTCCATTCCCACTCTCCATCCAGACTTGGGGAGAAACGTCGTGCCTGACCGGCCTGGCTCCGCTCCGCAGGCAGCTCCTGGAAAAGCCTTTCCGCTCCCGCCCCTCTCTCAGCCCAGCCTCCCCCCGAGAATGAAAGAGAGAGAGACAGAGAGAGAGAGGGACCAGAGGAGAGCCCCAGAGAGACGCCCAAGCGCCACTTTTGCCCCCACAGAGGAAAGAGAGCTTTCCCGCGAGTGGAGGCTTCCTTGCCGGCAACCGAGCAAGGAGGAAACCACCTCCTCCTCCTCTTCCTCTTCCTCTTCCTCTGCCTTCTCCTCTTCCTCCCTCCTCCTCCTCCTCCTCCTCCTCCTCCACTTTCTCTTCCTCCATCACCTCTTCCTCCTCTTCCTCCATCCCTCTTCTTCTATTTCTTCCTCCTCCTCTTCTTCCTATTCTCATTCCTCCTCCTCTTCCTCCACTTTCTCTTCCTCCATCACTTCTTCCTCCCCCTCTTCCACCACCATCACCTCCTCTTCCTCTACTGTCTCATCCTCCATCACCTCCTCCTCCTCCTCTTCCTCCTCTTCCTCCACTTTCTCTTCCTCCATCACTTCGTCGTCCTCCTCTTCCTCCAGGCCTCAGCTTGCTAACCCTTGCCGGTTCTTCTTTCCCCCTCCCTCCCTCTCTCTTTCTCCTTCCTTCCTTCCTTCCTTCCTTCCTTCCTTCCTTCCTTTCCCAGCCAGTCAGCCAGCCATCCTCCCCCTTCCTTCTTCCCTCGCAGCCTGGGCCTCCATGAGGTCACTGGCTTCTCTTCCCATTAACTGCAAGCTCTTTGGCAAAAAGGGGGCTGAGAGGCGAAGGGGAAAGAGGGAGAAAGAAAGGTAGAGGGGAGCCTTCCTTCTCCATTTCAGTCTTGCCTTTCCCCCTCATGCCACCCTCACTCACCTCAAGTGTGAAAAAGACTCTTTCCTACTCCCTCTTCCCCCCCCCCCCAATATATCCCTATCTAATTATTTGCATTTTCTACTCACTTTTTGGATCCACTTTGGGGGCTTGCTGACAATCCCAAGCTGCTGGGTAGCGGGAGTTCCTTTCCAAAGCCAGCCTTGCCAAAGTCCACTTGCATCCGCACTGCCGAAATAATCCGGTTTGGGACTGCTTTAATCCCAAACCTGATTATTTCGGCAGTGAAGATGCATCCCCCGGTGAAGCGGAGACAAGGCCTAAATTTCCCAAGCAGCAACCTACTAAAAAGCCTGAAGTTATCTCTGACCCCGGCGACCTAACAAGACCCTCAATGGCTGGGAAAAAAAATGTTTTGTTGTTGCAGCAGCCGAGCCACACATAACTTCTGGGGATGGTTACTTCGCCTCTGATGAATCCTCGTATTTAGATGTGATTTATTTTTTATTTTGGAGCCCCAACAGAAATCCATAAACTGTCGGTTCAGCGCCATTGACTCTTTGATCAGTTACTCGGCAATTTCCAGCCAACACTGCACTACTCCCCCCTTTTTTTCCGCTTCCTCCCCATCAGCGCAGAGAAGGAGAGATAAAAAGCCTGTATTCTCAGCCCTGCAAAGGGCCGTAGCTTCTATGGCCGATAATAATAATAATAATAATAATAATAATAATAATAATAATAATAATAATAATAATAATAATAATAATAATAATAATAATAATAATAATAATAATAATAATAATAATAATAATAATGGGTGCTTGAAAATGTTAGCCTCTTTTCCTTTCCTTTCCTCTCTTTTCCTTCGAGAGGATCACAACTTCACAGAGCTGCCAAAAGGACCCTCTTCATTAGCCTGCAGCAATTTCCGAAAACATTGAGCCTCTATTCACAAAAGGAAATTTACAAAAAAGACATTATTGTCAGACTGGAGAGCGCTCCAGAGTTTAAAAAAATAAAAGGGAGGGGGGGCTTCTCTATAACCTATTGAAATAATAATTGGAGGACTCTGTCTTTGTCAAAAAAACCTTGAGTTTCCCTCTCAGATCCCCAGGATCCCCACTCCAACAATGCTGGAGGCATTGCAATCTCTCCCTATTTTTATTTTGTGGTCAAGATCCTTGGACAACTTTCTGCATTTCAAGAGGGAAAGAAAAAAAGGTAGGCAGGAGGTTTGAGAGCTGAAACAAGCTGGGAAGGGGTCCCAGGCAGTTTGAAAAACCTAGCCTGTGTTTTGCTTTAATATATATATAATATATAATATATAATATATAATATATAATATATAATATATATTCTAAGCGATGGCATGGAAAACAAACCCACCTGATTCTTCCTCCTCTCTAATAAAGATAACAAATATATTGTGGACAGGAATCACACCAGGGGAATCTTTTCTGAAAGGCACCAGCTCTCCTAGTTTCTATGGATGGAAGCATTATTTTGTTTTCCCAAAAGGAATGGAAACAAACAAACAAACAAAAACCGAAGTAGCAAATGTTAAAATCCATTTTAAAAGGTAAAGCATTCAGCAATCAGGACTGGATAAAAATCTCAATTTAAAAGTGGAAGCATTCAGCAAACCTGATTTTTTTTGGGGGGGAGTTGTTTTTGTTTGGCTCTTTTTTTCAAAAATAAAACTTAATAGTCTTGGAGGGGTTCTGATCATACTAGTAGTTATCCGCCAGAAAGTTGACCAAGACAGCTTAAATAATTTAATCAGGACCTGCTTGTAATTATGTTATTTACAAGGGATGACAGAGGTTTGAAGGAGAAACAGGAGCTGCTCTCAGGGAAAATGGACGGGTTTGGGTGACCCCTGGAGCACAGAGCTTGAATTATGGAGATGGGGGACTCCGAGGTGAATCCGGACTAGTGGAGAACAAGATGACTTTTCACCTCAACCCATTTAACTTTTACATCCCAAATAAACGTCTCGCGAGACTAAATCATCCCATTTTAAAAGGAGAAAAAGAAAAGAAGAGGAAAAAAAGAGAGAGGGGAGGGAAACAAGCCACCTTCCATCCCAGCCTGCCAGGATGAAGAGAGCCATTTCTTTCCTTCTCACCGGTGTTACCAAGTTAAGCCTCCAAATTGTTCTCAAATAAATTTGGACTAACAACCGGAGCCTCCCCCTCCCCTGTCACTTCTCCTTCTCCTAATATCCATCAGAAGGAAATCTGAGTCCAGATGGCAGCCTATGGCTAACAGGTTCGTGATAGAAACAATAAAAACCATTTCACCTCTTAAATATCCGTCCCTAGTATGGGATTTTAATGTAACACCTCAAAGGGGGGGGGGCTCAAAGAAGAAATCAGAAACCGCGAAGAGTTCTTTTTTCCCCTTAGGAGGAAGAGGAAGAGGAAGAGGAAGAGGAAGAGGAGGACAACAACTCACACAACTCTCAGAAAAAGAAGGGGGGGGGGAGAAATGCTTAAACTTTCTCACCTGTTTGGTCATTGAATCTATTAACCGAACGTACAAATCCTGTTCCGTTCTAACTCCTGCAAAGGGGAAAAGAAAGAAAAAAGAAACAGAAACAAAAGAGAGAGACCATATCTTTATCAGGAACAACGATAAGAGGGAAGAAGGCAAACCACACACAAGGAGGACACAATGGATGCACAAAAACAGGCAGCAAACAAAACGTTGGGGGCTATCTCCAGCAACTTAGACTTAAAAAAAACAAACAAACCCAAAAACCAACATACTGGAATGGGGGATTCAAATAAAAATAATAACACTGTGGCTGCTTCATATGCTTGACCCACCATGGAAACAAGCCATAGTTGCCTTGAGTGTGATAACGGAAACAGTCATGCTTCTTTAGATTGGAGTTAAAGACAGAGAAACCCTAGAAATAAGCATTGTCTTGTTTCTGGATATAATATCCCTTGTCAAGGTTTCCTACTTTAAGTTCAAGATTCCTTTGGTAAGGAATTTATTTTATTTGTTTATTTTTTTACCTTTGGCAAGACAAGACAGAGCTAAGCAATCACAAGAATTAACATTCATTTGCCAAACGTGTTTGGAGGGGGACTCTTAAAAGTGATGTTGTGCTGGAGCAAATATTGATTCCTGGGTGGATGGGTGTCCGATGGCGGGGGGGGGGGTAGAAGAGAGGTTGTTACTTTCTGCTTCAAGACCAGCCGGTTAATCATGTAAAGTACCATTGACTTATTGATCCTTGATGTTTTGTTTTCCTCCTATGCCACCAGAAGAGCTGTGTTCACAGTCATGTAATTTTAATCTCAAAATCTTTATACCCTTTGTTTATTTTATTTATTTATTTTATTTTGCAGAAAGAGGGGGAGGGCAGGGAGGGTTGGCAGAGGCACGACAACCAACAACAACAACAAAGGAGGTAACAAGGAATAAAAACTTACCATTGCTGTACAATAACTGGAGTTTGTAGTGAATTCCATTGTTAGTTTTTTCATTGTTGGGCTCCTGCAAGCAAAGATAAATAACGGCGTTCAATGCCTTGTTTTTAAGCGGCCTTTGGGTGCCTGTAAGATCTGATTTCTATAGCAATTTCCCATTAGGGTGTTTTGTTTTTTCCTGTCTTTGGGACGGGAAAGGTTTGCTTGGGAGGGAAAGCTTCTTAGGCAAAGGCGACTTTGCAAACTAGTCTGAGAGGCCAATCGCTGGCATCACAACTTGCAGAAACTACACGTGGTTTGGACGCCTCGGGAGTCCCGTTACAACTTCAGGGTCTAAGCCAAGGTGACAATTACTTTGAAGCATTTGCATCAGAGTTAAATGCTGTTTTTAAAAACAAACAAGCAAACAAAAGGTTTTTTTTGGGGGGGAGAGTTTACATTTTTAAAAAGAAACAAATAAAGACAAACACACAAACACAAAAAAAAACTTACTTTCTCTTTCTCCACAAAGTCCACAAAAGCTGTCCTTTCAATCTCCACTGGCTGCCCCTGCCTGTCGTACAGAGCTAAGACGAAGTGGAAAAAATTGGATTTTCGGAGATTGGAAGGCGGTTGTTTCTCGAAATGTGCCCGAGCCAACCCCACACCGCTGCGGGGAGAAAGAAGAAGGAGGAGGAGGAGGAGGAAGGGAGAGAGAGAGAGAGGGAGAGAAAAGACACAAAATCATGCCTCTGTGACAACTGGAGACGCCGGAAAAGCAGAGAGAGGGGACTCAGGGGAAGGAGGGATACGGCAAGGAAGGAAGGAAGGAAGGAAGGAAGGAAGGGCTGAGGAGGAGGAGGAGGAGGAGGAGGAGCAATTTTTTAAAAAAGGAAGGAATTGAAAGGCAGGAAAGAGCAACAATATTGGGGACTCTTACATCTGGGGGGTGGGAAGAAGAGAAATTCTGGATTTATCCCTATAGCCGTGACAGGATGCAATGGCAAGGGAAAGAGAGAAAACAGGAGCGCGAAAGGAGGCGAAAGGAGGACAAGAGGAGCGGAGGTGGGGATGAGGGGGCTGGAGGGGGGGAGCCCTGGAAGCGGAGTTGAGGGAGACTGACTGGGATTGATCTGGATGGAGGACTGAGGGCGATTTACGGTCGGGAGGAGAAAGCCAAGCGCTGGAAAAAAGGGAAAGGAAAAGGAAAAGGGGAGGACGGAGGAGAAGGAGAAGGGTCCATTTGGCAGCTGCGTACCTTTGGGCGGCTGTGTTAGCATCCACGACCCCAGCAGTATGCATCCATGATCGGACTGGGTTCATTCCACTGCCCAGCGGTTCTTCTTTCATGGTCGTCCCACCTCGTGGTATATTTTCCTGAATCCCAAACATTAAAACAATTTTGGGGGGCGACACCAGCTCCTCTCCAAATGGGGCTCGAAAATGATGAGAAATGTCAGCTGGAGGGGGTGGGGGGTAGTAGTTGATGGTGGTGGAGGGGTTTCTCTTCTCTCCTCTCTCTCTCTCTCTGTCTCCTCCCCCCCCTCTTTCTCTCTCTCTCTCTCTCTCTCTCGTCCTTCCTTTTCTTTTCTTTCTTGCCTTCTTCCTCTCGGTCTCCCACTCTCCTTGGCGAGATGGCTTTACTCCCCGCGATCAGGAGGAGAAAAGCCCAGTTCAAGTCGTCTGTCCCTCTTCAATCTCTCCTGTCTTTTGGCACGGCATAGACAAGAGACTGAGCACTTCTACTTGGATGGCGTTCCAGTTTGGAGGGTTTGGTTCTTTTTCTTCTTCTTTTAAAAAAAACAAAAACAAAAAACAAAACAAAACAAAAACCACACGCACAAAAAAAAAAAAAAAACACCAAAACCCGGAGGGGTTGAAGGCAGGAGGGGGGAAATTAAGTTTGTTTGTTTTTTGGTTGGTGTTCTTTTCAAAAGTAACAACCGCAGCCGTTGCTTTCCCACCTCCCTTCTTTTCTTTTCTTTTCTTTTTTCTTCTTTTTCCTTTTCTTTTTTTTCTTTCACAAAATAAATAATCGGGGTGTTGTCTTCTTCTTCTTCTTCGCCTCGGCTTCTTCTCAACGTGGTGTCATCCCAGTGTCAAAAAAAAAAAAGCCTCCACACACACACACACTCAAAACACAACACACAAAAACAACAACACCCCAAAAAAACAAAACAAAAAAAAAAAACCAAAGCCAACCAAGAAGAAGCCAAAAAAGCCCCTCCACACAAACCGAGCTTCAGGAGACTGCCGAATCGACCACTTCTGGCAAAGGCTGCTCTGCTCCAAAAGACAAATAAACGGGGGGGGGAAGGATTACCATGGAGGTGGTTCCTGGGCGCGGGAGAGCTTGGCGAGGGGGCCCCGCTCCGTCTTGCACGATGGATGGGAAGCGGACAAAACTCAGCCCTCCATCCCCGAGGAATGGAACCTTTCCCGGGAGCCAAAACTCTAAACCCCCGGGAACGGCGCTGTCAGATTCTGACGTGCAAGAGGCGGGGACAAAGCCATATATGGGCAGCCCAGCCAAGACGGCCCCCAGCCCCGCTCCACGCCGCCTCGGCCAGGACGCCCCCCCCCCCCCACCGACCCACGCCTCCAGCCCCCGGCCCCTGCCCTCCAAGAGGAAGGAAGCAAGGGAGGAAGCAAGGGAGGAAGGAAGCAAGGAAGGAAGGAAGGAAGGAAGGAAGGAAGGAAGGATCGCTTCAGACAGACAGACAGACAGACAGACAGACACAGAGAGAGATTTATTCCATACATACATACATCTCTCTCTCTATATAGGAGGAGGAAGACAGGCATGCAACATGCACGCCCCCCGGCAGCCAATGAAGTTGGAATATTAAAAGGGGAGCTCTCTGTGTGTGTGTGTGTATGTGTGTGTATTGGAACACAATCGCAACACAAGCTGGAGCACCCTTTGCTTTGGCCAAGAATCGGGGTGGTTCAAAAAAAGGCGAGACAATCTCAGATATAAATGAGAAAGAGAAAGAGAGAGAGAGACCCCAGGCTGGCCAGAGAAAGAGAAGCAATCGAGGAAAGAGCTGGATGTGGTGTGTGTGCGATTGTGAGTGTGAGTGTGGAGGAAAGAGGCTGGTCAGCAGCGGGTGCAAGGAGGTGGAGGATTTGGATCCCCCCCCCCCCACACACACACATACACACATATGACACACATACACAGCACACACACACAAACATATATATATATACATACATACATACATACACACACACACCACATATATGCATACACACAACATCCACAAATACATACAACACACACATCTGCACACATACGCCTACCACTTCCTCTCATTCCCCCCCCCCCCGCCGCCTCTTTGCAAGAATATTAGGGTCCAAATCGATCAAGGAAAGGTCCATTGCAACAAGGAAGAGAATTGGCTTGGCTAGTCCACTTGGTGGGAAGAAAAGCGCGCCCACACAAAGACACACACACACACACAGACACACAAACACACTTCAAGGAGGGCTCTGGCTTCAGCCCGGCGGAGAGTAGTACGAGTGGCTCTCGACCTGCAAGGTGGGCCAACTGGGCAGAAATGCCTGGGTCCCCTTGGGCATCTTAGCCAGGTGTGTGTGTGTGTGTGTGTGTGTGTATGTGTGGAGCCGGCAACCCCAAACTTTCTAGCAATATTGGCCTCCAGAACAATAGCTCACCTCCCTCTCTCCTTCCCTGGCCCCCACCTAAGTTGGCGACCCTCCTGTGTTTCCAGTCATGCTTTTATTTTATTTCAAGTGATGCTTCTGTTGGCATTTTGCAATAGGAAAAAGAAAGAAAGAAAGAAAGAAAGAAAGAAAGAAAGAAGAGCATCCAGTAAAGACCTGTGTTGGAGTTTAAAAAAAAAAAACCAGAAGGGATTCCCTCCCCTCTTCTTGATCCTTTGATCCAGGGAAAGAACAGGTTAGAAAGAAAGGGGGATCCGGGAAGAGGATTCCTCTTGATCCTTTGAGGTCTTTCCTGGGAAGAGGCTAGGAAAGACGGATCAGCCCCGCCGCCTCTTTGGGAAACTCTTGTTGGTTTCGAGGAATCCGGAGAGGTGGGTGCAAAGGAGAGAGAGAGAAGGGAAAGGGAGCCAGGAGGGAAGGGAAAGGTTCATTGCAAAGCCTTGGGGGCTCCCATCCTGGATTTGTTTTCCCCGGGAGCCAGATCCCCCTTAAACTCAGCCAGACTTACTCCGGAGTAAAGGTGCCTAAGGTTGCAGCAGTGGGAGCGAGACAGAAACTATTACTCCTTGCTGGCGATCGAAGTATAAGATGCTCAGATAGAGAAAGGACCCAAGAAGAAGACCTAAGCTTTGGAAAGGGCAGCTGTTTTGACAAGGGGCAAAAAAGACCCTGGGGATAAGCAGAAGGGATCCTGGAGTCTTTTGGGGAGGGACCCAAGAGATCTCTTTCTCAGCCCCCCCCCCTTGATTCTTTTAAAAAGCTTGAGTCTCTTTCAAGGAAAAGCATTTTCATGTTTCCAACCCCCCCCCCCCCAATCTTGGGTGGGTTAGGACTTCCTTTTATGTGAATTGGCAGGGTATGTGCGTTAATATTTTAATTAATCGGTGAAAATCGAAGTCCGATGTGTGTGTTACCAGGGGATCCCTCCTCCGATGTGGGGGGTGGGGGGGTTAGGAAGCCCTCTCTTTGGCTGGTGTGGAGGGTTAATGACTATTGCTAAAGATAAGTGAATTATCAAAGCTGTTGCTCTCCCCGATCTCCAAATCCATTACATTGCTGGCCGTCTAATTAAATACGTAAGTATAATAAAATCATATTTTATGACTATTTGAGGGTAATGAGATTAGTCTTTAGAAGCGATCGCCACATATTAAAGATGCCACTGTCTATAGAATGTTAATAACCTTAAATCAAAGTGTATAGAAACTATTCGTGATAAATTAAAGGAAGGGGGGGAAGAGAAAAAAAAGGGGGGAAAACTGTCTCCATAATCATAAACTGGAAGATTGGCACATTTCTCTTGGAAGAAAACTCATGTCACAAACAGGTTGATGGAAGAAAGGGGAAAGAGATCTCTTGGAAGGAAGTTCAAGTTATAAAGAGGTTGATGGAAGAAGGAGAAAAAAAAAGGATCTCTTGCAAGAAAACTCAATTTACAAACAGGTTGATGGCAAGAACAAAAAAATAAGGATCTCTCTTTCTTTTTCTCTGTCAGATGTGATTTTGATCAAGGTTCTTGCATCCATCCTACACAAACTGTTCTTGTCTGGGTTGCTTTTTGTTATTATTATAATTATTATTTTCCCCTTCTTAAAATATCCTTTCTTCCTTGAAGCAAGGATCTGGTCATCACAGTAATGTTAGGAAATATACCGAAGCAAAGAGGAAAGTTACTCCTTGCCCGAGCTGACAAAAGCCTCCTGCTTCCAAACCAACCATTTACAGTATCTTTAATTCAGATTACACGCGCCAAGGCGATTTAAATCTGATTACCAAATTAGAAGGTTTTAAAACAAATCCTTTTAAATCTGATACTGTTGACTAAAGGACTGGGGGGGGGGGGGGAGGGAGGGAAGAGAGGGGTGAAAGTTGCCTATAAGCCCCCAGTCACAGAAGGTAACGATCCTGCCCCAGAAAGAAAAGGGGAGTTTTAAACCTTTTTGACAACAAATGCAGCTGTCCCGCTATTTTGGACGATATTAAGCGAAAATGAATGCAAATCTGTGTTCAGAAGCCATCTGGCCAGAAATCGGGGAGTCAGCTGCTCTTCACATCAGACTCTGAGGCTGAATCTATTTCAGCTCATTTTCGAGATCATCTGGTCCTGCACCCAAAGCGTGGAAAATACGGTCTTTATCATTCACCAACTTTCCTCTCTCTTTCTCTTTCTCTCTCTTTTTTTCCCTTTCTCCTCTGGCTAGGAGCCACATGCCAGGAAGGAAAGAAAGGAAAGGGGGAAAGAAAAAAGAAAAGAAAAGAAAAAAGAAATGACATCCCGGGTTTGGATCGGAAGAAGGAGCGCCCTGAGCTCCTCTTTCTCTGTCTTTGTGTGTTTGTTTGCAAACATCCCTCCATCAAACTCAAGTTTACAGTCCTGGGGAAGGACAAGGTGCAAACCTTTTTTTTCCTTTGTGAGGGAGGAAGAGAAAGAAAGGAGGGGAAGAAAAAGAGACTGCTCTTTCTAGAAGAGGTTGAGATTGTGGGTTGTTTTTTGCAAGCCCTTGTTTGATACTTGGTGGAAATCGGGGCTTTAAATAAGAAAAAGTGGTGCAGGGAAACTCACTCGGGCAAGTCACACTCTCTCAGCTTCGAGGGCAGCCCTCCCCCCCCCCCCCCCCGCGGACAAATCTTGCCAAGAAAAGGATAGCTTCCCTTTAGGGTGGCCAGAGTCGGAAAGGACTTGAAGGCACACAACAACAACAACAACAAGGCGAGGCGGGTGACCGAGGCTGGATTGAACTTCAGCGCAGGGAAGTTCAGGGAGACTCCATCTACACTCCAGAAATAACTCGGTTTCATACCTCCTTAAGTGCCCTGGCTCAATGGTATGGAATTCTGGGGGTTGGAGTTTGTTGTGGCCCTAGAGCGGACCATAGCATTGAGCCAGGGCACTTAAAGCGGTGTCAAACCGGGTTATTTCTGCAGTGTGGATACAGCCTTGATGTCCCAGGAGGGAGAGGACACTCTTTGCGCCTGGAAAACAAACTTTTCCCTACTGCCTTAGAGCCTTTGCAGACTGCCAGAAATAGTGTAAACTGAGTCCACTTTTAGGGTTAGGGTTAGTGCTAGGGGATCATGGGAATTGTTTGTTTTTTTCTGTGACATTGAGCCTTCTCTGTCAGAGAGCTCTGGTGCCACAATAAAATACACTTCCCATGATTCCCTAACCCTAACCCTTAAAGTGGACTCAATTTGCACTATTTCTGGCAGTCTGCAAAGACCCTTAAAGACCGGGTTTAAAACTTTGGCAGCTTCTGCAAATAAAAGACAGCCGTGGATCTTGGGGGGGGGGGGAACTAATTGTATAAAAATTAGGCTTTTTTTCTCAGCTTCTTCCCCACTCAGACCCAAGTGAAAAGGGGATCCAACCCAAATCCAGGAGGAGTCGGAATCAGGAGCCCATCCTGGGGAAAAGAATGGGACTTCCAGCCCCACCAAAAAGAAAAAGGAAGAGAAAAAGAAAGTCTTGACCTTAGCCAAGGCAGAAGGGTTTTGTGGATTTGAATGGGATTTGCATGGGGCGGGCAAGACCTCCCCAAGTAAGGTCTCCCTCTTCTTCCTCCTCCTCCTCCTCGGAGTGTGTGAAGTGTTCCTTTTGTGTGGATTTACGGGGTGAGGCTTCAATGATCTCTTCTTCTTCTTCTTCTTCTCCCTCCCCCCCCCCCCCCGCGAGGAAATTTGCATTTAAATAGCGACATCAAGGCTTCGCGTGCCACACACCAGTGGGCTCCCAGATGTCAAGGCGAAGTCAGTCAGATGGCCAGTGCCCAGCTGTCCTCGGCAAGAGCACCATACCAGAGCATGGCTGACCTTAAAGGGACACAGGCCTCCCTGCCCTGAAACCACAATCCGGGGACACACACACACACACACACGCCAAGCCCTGCCATGGAAAACAAATAAACCCAGAACCCACATCCCGAGGGGGGGGGGTGGCTTTCGTCTCAGGGGTCTCCCTCTAAGGAGGGTTGCAGACTGCCAGAAATAGTGCAAATTGAGTCCACTTTAAGGGTTAGGGTTAGTGCTAGGGAGTCATGGGAATTTTTTTTTTCTAGGACATTGAGCCTTCTCTGTCAGAGAGCTCTGGTGCCACAATCAAATACAGTTCCCATGTTTCCCTAACCCTAACCCTTAAAGTGGACTCAATTTGCACTATTTCTGGCAGTCTGCAACCCCCCTAAATCACGGTTTCAGAGCTCTTGTGGTTGTTGTTGTTGGGTGCCTTCAAGTCGTTTCTGACTTATGGCGACCCTATCTTGGGGTTTCCTTGGCACGTTCCTTCAGAGGGGCTTGCCATGCCTTTCCTCTGAGGCTGAGAGAGTGTGACTTGCTCAAGGCCACCCAGTGAATTTCCACAGCTGAACAGTGATCTGAACCCTGTTCTCCAGAGTCCTAGTCCAACCCTCAAAGCACTAAGCGACGCTGGCTCTTCAGGTCTCTGCAAAACCGGCCTCTCTACCCAAACCGACCCGCAGTTGCTTCCCCTGTTCTCCACCAACACACCGCCTGTTGTTGTTGTTGTGTCCCTTCGAGTCCTTTCCGACTTAACGGTGAGGTTTTCTTGACCAGTTTCTTCAAAGATTTTTTTTTTGGCCTTGGCCCTCCTCTGAGGCTGAGAGAGTGTGACTTGCCCAAGGTCACCCCATGGGTTTCCTTGCCCCAGCCGAGATTTGAACCCTGATCTCCAGAGTCCTAGTCCATTCCTCTCCAACACACTGGCTCTCACACGTCACGCATAATAACCCACAATCACACTCTGGACAGGGATCCCAAGAGATTCCAATTGAGAGACCCATTTCCCACCGTCCTGGGAGAGGATCACTCGGCTGTGTGTGTGTGTGTGTGTGGTTGTGGTTGTGACAGACCCACACTTTTCGGGATGTTCCTCCCGGGACTATTACAGGACAACTCTCCTCTTCTGACTGCCAAGCCACCAACCTGAATCGGAAAGAGCTCTCTCTTTCTCAGCCCGACTTTTCCCACGGGATTCACGGGAGATGGCGCCTGGGGCTCAGATCCACGCTGGTCCTCTTCTTTCCCCCCACCATTTCCCCCCACATCTCCCTTCTTTCCCCACAGCACACTTGGAGGGGGTCTGTGTGTGTGCATAAAAGCATTTTTATTTTTACTTAGGAAACTTTTGGAGGGCATCAAAAAAGTTCAGAAAAGAAGAAAAGTGCCTTCATCCTCTGCGAGTGTGTGTATCTCTCTCTCTCTCACACACACACACACACACACTTTACTCTCATGTCCTGATTAGTAGCCGTAACTAACCCCCCGGGTGACCCTGGGCAAGTCACACTCTCTCAGCCTCAGAGGAAGGCCATGGCCAACCCCCCTCCGAACAAAGCTTGCCAAGAAAACCCCTGGATAGGTTCGCCTTTGTCGGAAACGACTTGAAGGCGCACAACAATAACAACAACTTTACAACTCTGCTGCTCTTGAGCTCAAGCCAAGTGGCCCCCACCCAATCCTTCAGCTTTCTAGTTTTCCAAGCGCCTCGGATTAAAGACGCCCTTTGGGTTCCATTCCGAGGAATTTCCCCGAAACAAATCTCTGCAAACTTGTTTTCTGACTTCTGCGGGAACTGTTTTAAAAAATGGATGTTCCAGCGGGTTTGTTTCCACATATGGCCAAGGGCCTGTTTCCCAAAGCGCTTCGGGTTGGGGAGGGGGGGGGTAACCGCTTTCCCCACCCGCAGTTCTCTCCGCTAGGGAACTGGATGACCAAACTCCCCTCGCGGGTCCTGAGTTCGAGTTGCACCCTTGCAGCCCAGTGCTCCGGGTAAACCCCAGCGCTGCGTAACCCACGAAGCAGCGTGGGTTGTGTGTGTGTGTGTGTGTGTGGAAAAGGCCCTTCTCCTGCCAAGATCGACCCTTGGGGGTCAAAGCAGGGGGATCTAAAGGGGACAAGGAATGCCACCCTTTTCATTTTGCTATTTCTGTAGCAGCACTAACAGTTCAGATCCGAAGTTGGCCGCCCTCCTCTTTCCCTATGGCCATCCTACATCCCACAGCAGACCCCCAGGGAACTCGACTTGGGATCGCCTCCCCATAACACCCATGCCTGAGGCCATCCGCACTGTAGAGATGATGCGGTTTGGGACCGCTTTAACGGCTGTGGCTCAAGGCTATGGAATTCTGGGCTTCGCTCGGGTGCCACAACAAACTCCCCTGCCCAGAATTCCGTAGCCTTGAGCCACGGCCGCTAAAGCGGTCCCAAACCGCATCATCTCTGTAGTGTGGGTGCCGAGAAGGACGCGACGCCCGAGGTGAAAGACATGATGAGTCCACTTTCTGGAAAGGATCTCGGCCCTTTCCTAAGCCAGGAGGAGGTTTGCTTAGGGATCCCGTGCCCACGCCTCAAAAGTGCCAAACCATTTTTGGGTACAGGGATCCACAAGGAAAGGAAAGAACGGGGATCGGCTTTGGTCGGCACCTGAGATCCATACCCACACATATAGGGAACCGCATCCATGCCATCTTCCCTCCTTGGTATTTTTTGGGAGTGGGTTGGGGGAGATCAAGCCATGCGGTGCCCCTTGAGTCAACCGTGGCAACAAACGCAAACTTTTGCAGATTTGATTTTATGAAGTATAGTATATACAGGCGCTTCTTTCGGAAGGTCCTTTTTTTTTTCTTCACTGGAAAAGGAGGAATCAAGTAGACAAAGCGGGAGGGAAGGAAAGACTTTTTTCCTTTCTTTCTTTCTTTCTTTCTTTCTTTCTTTCTTTCTTTCTTTCTTTCTTTCTTTCTTTCTTTCTTTCTTTCTTTCTTTTTTAGTTCATCGGGGCCAGTTTTGCGAAGCCCAGCCCTTGGCACCCAACCTCCCTGGAAGAAAGAGATTTAAGTTTTCTAAGGAAAGAAATTCTAGCACCCAGAAACCGCGCGGCGGCGGCGGCGAAGTTTGACAAACAGCGCCTCCTTGGGTGGGGAAAAGAGATTTTCAAGGCAAATCAGATTGAGAGAGGAAAAGAGAGAGGAAGACACCGAAAGTAGTAGCACCTCTCTCTCCTCTCTTCCCATCGCTTGGCCTTAGTGAAATGTAGGATGATTATTTATCTGTCCCCTCTCTTTAGTGGTGAGGGATACCCATATGATAGGAGGCGCATATCAGGGAGGAAAAGTGAAATATGAGATATATATATATATATATATATATATATATATGAGAGAGAGAGAGAAGAAGAAGAAGGAGAAGGAGAAGGAGAAAACGGAGAAGGAGAAGGAGAAGGAGAAGAAGAAAAGTTATATAAAGAAAATCTGATTTCTCTATCCATCTATCTATCTATCTATTTCTGCACACACACACACACACATTCTGCATATATCTATATATATCTATTTCTGCACACACACACATATTTTTCATTTCTCTCCCCATATATATATATATATATATATTATACACATATATACATACATACGTACATACAGACATACTCTTTTTCTTCATATATATATATATATATATATGAAGTTATATAGATATATAGATATATATTCTGTATATATCTATATAGCTATTTCTGCACACACACACATATATTTCCACTTTTCTTCCCATATATATATATATATATATGGGAAGAAAAGTGAAATATATATGTGTGTGTGCGGAAATAGATATATAGACATATACAGAATGTGTATGTATTTGTGTGTGTGTGTGTGTGTGTGTGCAGAAATAGATAGATAGATGGATAGAGAAATCAGCTTTCTTCCCTTTGAGTCTCTTTTGGAGTTTCTTAGGCCTTTCTGATCTCTGCCACAGAGGAGACTCTTGAAGAAACCCGAAACATTCAGACTACTGCACTTTCCTCTCCCTTCTCTCCTTCCATTTTCTTCAGTCCACTTTTTAGTGTTAAAGATCTGCAGCGATCCGTTTCTTTCAAAAGCAACACACACACACACACACACAAAAACCCACTTGCCTTTGTATGTCTTTCTGGGATTTTGCGCACAATCTCCCGGAATTGCACCACACGGATAAATAAATAAGTAAATAAGAGGGATGCAAAGGTATGTCCTTTCTCCTCTTTTCCAAAAAGAAAAGGAGCTTCCATTGGGAATGATGGCCTTTGCGTTAAAGGGAAGAGAGTCTGGATGGAGGGAAGGGGGGTCAAATGAGGCACTCAGCCTGGGAAAGAAAGTGTGTTGGATCAGGAAGGAAAAAATATGGGGTGTGTGTGTGTGTGTGTGTGTGTGTGTGTGTCCCCTCCATTGGAGGGGACTCGAGATGTCTGCCTTGGTTTTAGGAGAGAGACAGGATCACGGGGGAGAGGTCTGGAAAGAGGAATAGGGAGGAGGAGAGGAAAGGAAAGGATGGAAGGGGAAAATATAAATAAAGGAGGGAAGTCTATTGAAACTAAAACCACCACTTTTGCAAAATTGGACGGACGTTGTTGTTGCCTTCCAGGCTTCCCTTGATTGAGCACGAAGGCAATTTTTTAAAAAGTGGGTCCCTCAGATCGGAAGGGAAAAGAGGGTCCGATGCTGAAGCCAGGAGGGATCGGACAAGTTAAGCCGATCCCCAAGCCGCTTGAGCCGTCGTAAAAAATCACACACACACACAGATCCGGCTTTTCTTTTCCCAGTCCTTTGTTATCCTCTCCCGGTTACTGATTTATTTCCAAGCCCCCCCCCCAAAAAATCCCCTTCCTTTCCGAAGTTTGAAGGCTCTTCTCCCCATCTTCTTCCTGAACCCCCCCCCCTCCGTTTCCCCCGACTCCGGCTGCACAAACCAGGATCGATCCGAAATCATTTCAGATATTATAATTGGCTTTAATTAAACACACTTCGTTCTAATTAACTCTGAAATTTTAGCATGCTTTGGGACGCGGGGTGTCGGGTTTGATATTGTCAGTCCAGATGTCCTAATAAAATTCAATCCTCCGCTCAAGACTTGCCCGTCGCCGCCGCCGAAGAACAAAAATGCAAATTAAATGGGGGAAGAAAAAGCACCAAAGTATCGCCAAAGGTATAATCAAGAAAGGTGTCTCCAAACTTCTCACTCGTGTTCCCCCCCCCCCCCGTTCTTTATTACACAGAAAATGCAGATTACAAGACCTCGCCTGAACAAGAGGGAGTTTAACTCTTTCCTGGCCGAGTTGTTTTAAAAAAACAAAATTTCTCAAGCTGCATCCGCACTGCAGAGATAATCCAGTTTGACACCGCTTTAACTCTGGAAATCTGGGAAGGGCCGTTGGCTGTGGCACCAGAGCTCCGACAAACAACGCCCCTTCCCAGAATTCCCGAGCCTTGAGCCACGGCAGTTAAAAGCGGCGTCAAACCGGATTATCCCTGCAGTGCGGGTGCAGCCTTCGAGTATAGAAAGGATTTCCAAAGAAAGTCCTCAGGAGTTGATTTGGACCCTGGTCAGAGGCCAAAAGTCGAACCCTTTATTTTTATTTTTTACCCAGCCAAGAATTCAGCTGTTTGTCGTTCGATACCTCCAAGTCATTTTTTTGATTTATGGCGACCCTAAGGCGAAGTTATCCCGGGGTTTTCTTGGCAAGGTTTCTTCAGAAGGGATTTGCCCTTGCCTATCCTCTAAGGCTGAGAGAGTGTGACTCGCCCCAGGTCACCCAGTGGGTTTTTACGCGCGAGCGGGGATGGGAACCCGGATATATATATATATATATATATATATATATATATATGTATATATATAATTCCAAGGGCTAATATTTAGAAGAATTTCTCTCTTCCTTCCCCTTCCCTGACACCCCAATATTTTGAGAAAACGGTGGATCGGCTCCGTTGTGGGAGCGCCTGCTTTTTCCTGGCCCTGAGATGAGGAGGAGGCTCTCTTGCCTTTGCAATAATAATTCAGATCTATAATTCAGATTTAACCAGCGAAGTTATAGGACAGACTTTCTGGGACGAGACGATTAGAGAGAGAGAGGCTCTTTGGTGGCACCCAGACACTTGCGACGAAGGGGAGCGACACTGGTTTCTTGGCTTGGGAGCCTCCAGACGCCAGGAAACACACAAAAACACACACACACAAACACAAACACATACACACACAGCCTTCCATTTCATCCCAGGACTCTTCGGATGGATACCCCTTCCTTTAGGGTGCATCCGCACTGCAGAAACAATCCGTTTTGACACCACTTTAACTGCCATGCCTCCAGGCTAGGGAATTCTGGGAACTTGAGTTTGCTGTGGCACCGGACCAGAGCTCCAATTCCCAGAAAGAAAGGATTCCCAGAAAGAAAGGGGGGGGAATCCCAGCAAAAGCTCCAATGCCCAGTAAAAGCGGTGTCAAAACGGATTATTTCTGCAGTGCGGATGCACCCTTAGTGCCCAGATCCTATAGACACACCTGTTTATTTATTTTATTTTATTTTATTTATCATAAGCCAACGTGGCTAGTGGTTTGAACCACTCTAGAGACCAGGGTTCGATTCCTAGCTCGACCATGGAAACCCATCTTGGCAAGTCGCACTCTCTCAGCCTCAGGGAAACACAATGGAAAACCTTCTCTGAACAAATCTCCCCCCCCCCCAAAAAAAAAGCCTACGATCTTGCCTTTAGAGTCGCCAGAAGTCGGAAACGACTTGAAGGCACACAACAACAACGACAAATTGATTTTAGTTATTTTATTTAATTTATATTCTATGCCGCCTTTCTCCCAGGAAAGGCGGGAGAGGACCTCTCTATCTCTTTTCAAATACATGGAAGCCACTTTAAAAAAGGGGGGCTGTTCATTGACTTCGGAATTGAAATGAAAGAAAGAAAAGGATCTCAATCTTTCTCTCTCTCTGTGTGTGTGTGCCTGGACACCCGGCTGATTTGCATTATTATTATTATTATTATTATTATTAATTATTATTTCCCCTTTTAGTATATTGCAATGAAGAACTGCTGGGCGGTTGGGCTGCCCAGAGCATAGCTGGGGGCCATGCAGAAATAAAAAAAACAGGAGAAGAAAAGAAGAAAGAAAGAAATGGGCTCCTTTTTCCGAGACTATTAATAAGCAATTTGTCCCGCTGAAATTTACATTGCAAAGCGGGCAAAAGGAGGAGGAGGAGGAGGAGGAGGAGGAGGAGGAGGAAGGCGGGAGGAAGGATGCTGCGGCTGCCGCTTCCAGCTGGACCAGCGCTGTCCAGCCTCCTTTGCTACATCCTTCCATCCATCCATCCCTCCATCCATTCTTTTATGATTTATGGAGGAAGTCTGAACTTTCCTCCCTTCTTCAGTGCCCCCTTTGCTTTCCATCCCTGAGTTGCCCACTCAGGAGGATGAACCTGATCCCAGGTTCACAGTCTCCCGTGAAGTGGGACTCCCCCACCCAGCATCCACTCCGACTCCCAAAGGCCCCATTTATGGGCTCCTGGGAGGGATTACGTCTAGGGTGACCAGATGTCATAAACTGCAAAGGAGGACAAGGCACTGGAAAGTGTAGAACAGTCCGAAAATATGTGGGACATGACCAAATCAAAGCGGGAAAACACTCATGTAAATATAAATCCGTGCTTCTTAGTCATGCTCCAAAGGGAGGGCTTTTGGAATTCCTCCTGGACATGAGGTTGAAATGTAGGACAGGAAAAGGAGGACGTCTGTTCACCCTTGGGATTTGAATGCACCCCTTACCTTGGACACCCCCTCCCCAACTTGTCTACGCAAGAGGATGAAGCTGATCTCTGCCATGAAGTACTCTCCCACCCAATATCCACTCCCAAGGGACCCATTGATGGAAGGGATAAGTCCAGGGTGACCAGATGTCATAACTGCAAGGGAGGACAAGGCGCCTCGAAATGTAGGACATTAAAAAAATATGTAGGCCATTACCAAACAAAAGCTAAAAGCACTCATTTGAGGGTAAATTCATGCTTCATAGCCATGTTCAGAATGGAGGACATTCTGGAATTCCTCTTGGACAGGAGGTTGAAATGTATGTAGGACAGGGAAAGGAGGACGTTTGGTCACCCTGGGGTAGAGGTTTCAATGCACCCTTCCCTTGGTTGCCCCACAGGAGGATGAAGCTGATCTCTGCCCTATTAAGTGGGACTCTCCCACCCAACTCCTAAGGGATGGTTCCTTGATGGGTTCCTTGGAGGAGTCAAGTCTAGCTCAGCTAGACCTGAGGGGCGGAGGGTGGCTTTAGAAAGCTTAGTCTGAGTGGGGCTGAGAAGTCTACCTGGGATGACAACAACAAGTGCTGGGAGCCTTCCCTGGCAACCATTCCTCCTCCTCCTCCTCCTCTTCTTCCTTTCCCACTTTGCTTTGAGAAGGAAGAAGGATGGAAGCTGAAGACGCGTCCTGGAGGCCCAACAGCGGGGAAAGCCTGCCACCTACAGGTCGCTCGGCGCATCGCTCCCATCAGAGCTTCTTTTTAAGGGCGGTTTTAAGTCACTTGTCAAAAAATGAACCAACTCTTTCGCCCTGCCGTTTTGCTTATGAAACATTGATCGCTTTGTGATTTGAATTTGGAAGAGCTTACATTTAAAAAAAAAAAAAAAAGGGGGGGGGGGAGAAAAAGGAAGGAAGGCGAATCAAGGACCCCCTTTGGCACTTCCCCCAAGAACACCATCACTACCTAAATGTAAAGATAATCCCATTTGATTTGTTAATCCTACTCTTGCCATTGGAGAGTTGGATGTCCCCAAAGAGCCGGCCAGCCTTCCCCCCCCCTCGTCTTTATTTATTTTTATTAAAACATCAATCTACTCTGGAGCTGGCTTGAACTCCGTTTCACCTAGAGAACATAAAATTCTCCATACCAAGGAAATAAGCACCTTTCATAAATCAACCCTCTTCCTGACAGATCGATCAATTTTTGGTTGTTAATCCGAAAGGAGCTGAGTTTTAATTGCGCGGCCCGGGTTTCCCACCCCGTTTGCCGAGCCAGGCGCCCCCAAAGTCGGAGCTGAAGGGTTGGGATGGGAAGCCAAAGAAAGTCGGACTTCGGGGGCCAAACCACCTCCCTTCCCACAGAGCCACCTTCCCATTTTTGGGGGCATCCCAATATGTGTGTCCTGCAGGGAGGGGTCGGTTGCCCATCCAAACGCACTCCTCCCCAACACAACTTTCGGACCATCTTCCCCCCCCCCCCATAGCACCACTACCTCGACCAAAGAGACCCCCCCCAAAAAAAAGTTTATGAAGTACCCACAACACCCATCGAAAAGATTTCCCCCCCCCTCGCTTCCCCTCTACGAGGTGAGTTTCTCCGAAAGCCGCTCAGAGAGCAAAGTGTGGAAGGGAGAATGGTTGCTCGTGTGGACACCTCAGTCGCCATCCCGGATCTGTTCCAGGTTGGAAGCCAGTTTCAGATCACCCGGCCTAAACCGATGGCCCCAATAGGGTTGGAGTCTTGGATTAAGACTCTGGAGACTAGAGTCCGAATCCCGGCTCAACCCCACTGGGTGCCCTTGAGCAGGTCACACTCTCTCAGCCTCAGAGGATGGTCAGGGCACAAACCCTTGCCAAGGAAACCCCAATGACAGCGTGGCCGTAAGTCTTGGAAAGCACACAACAACAAGAAGAAAATACCAACAAACAGCATCGGATCCCTCCCTCCTTGAGCCAAACCGGAGTCAACCGGGATGAGAAGAGCATCCCTAAAGCCCTCACTACCAATCCCCCCCTCCATTTCCATCTTTCAGGTCCCCCCAACAACTTTTCCCTCCTTTCTTTCCTTCTTTCTTTCTTTCTTTCTTTCTTTCTCCTTCCTTCCTTTCCTTTCCTTCCTTTCCTTCCTTCCCTTCCCTTCCCTTCCCTTCCTTCCTTTCCTTCCTTCCTTCCTTCCTTCCTTCCTTCCTTCCTTCCAGAATCAGGACCACCCAGGACTGAATACCCCTCAGAAAGAGAGAAAGAGTGAGAAGAGTGAAAAGGCAAGGCATGCCAGCCTGGGATCCTCTCTTCTTGGCTTACCTTCCTGGACGGAGGAAGAGGAAGAGGAAGAGGAGGAGGAAGAGGAGGAGGAAGAGGAGGCAACAGGCAAAGGGGGCTCTGAGGCCGGGGGTGGGATCGGGGCTATTGAAGACAGGGACTTACCCGGCGACGACGGGGCCAAATAACAGTAATAGTAATAATAGTAGTAATAGTAGTACTAGTAGTAGTAGGGTCGGGAAGGCAGGCGCAGCAGTGCGCAAGCGTCTCTCTCTCTCTCTCTCTCTTTCCTCCCCCCCCCCCCCCCCCATGGAAAGGGGAAAGGAGGAGGCGAAAAAGAGGGGAGCGAATGGGACGCCGGGGGCAGACAGGCAGGCAGGCAAGGAAGGAGGGAGGAAGGAAGGAAGGAAGGAAGGAAGGAAGGAAAAGGCCCCGGAAGAAAGTTTGGAGAGAAGAAGAAAAAGAAGAAGAAGAAGAAGAGAGAGAGAGAGAGATCAGCACCAGGAGAGTGGAGGGGAGAGTCCTCCTTTTCCAGGGCTAGTCCTCCCTTTCAGAAGGCCTTCTGCCCAGGAGGAATCCCATACTATGAGTAAAGCAGCAGCATTTCCCATTTCCATGCGTCTTTTGAGGTTTTTCTTGGGCCACGTCCCTCCATTTCCCTCCAAGGCCCGACGTCCTCCTCCTTTGCGAGGACTGCTGAGGACCTAGGAAGGCACCCTGAAGGGCACCCCTGGGGGAGTGGGGGGGAAGGAAGGAAGGAAGGAAGGAAGGAAGGAAGGAAGGAAGGAAGGAAGGAAGGAGGGAGGGAGGGGCTCTGAGTAGACCCCAAGGCCCCAAGGAGGAGGAGGAAGAGGAAGAGGAAGAGGAAGAAGAAGAAGAAGAGAAGGAAGAAGAAGAGGAGGAGGAGGAAGAGACGGAAGAAGGAAAAGGAGGAGGAGGAAGAGGAAGAGGAGGAAGAAGATGGGGAGGAGGAAGGAGGAGGAGGAAAAAGAGGGGAAAGAAGAGGAGGAAGAGGAAGGGGGAAAAGAAGAGGAGGAGGAGGAGGAAAAGGAGGAAGATGAGGAAGAGTGAAAAGGAGGAAGAGAAGGAAGAAGAGGAAGAAGAGGAGGAGGAAGAGGAAGGGGAAAAGAAGAGGAGGAGGAGGAAAAGGAGGAGGAAGAGGAAAAGGAGGAAGATGAGGAAGAGTGCAAAGGAGGAAGAGAAGGAAGAAGAAGAGGAAGAAGAAGAGAAGGAGGGGGAGGAGGAGGAGGAGGAAGAGGAAGGGGAAAAGAAGAGAAGGAGGAAGAGGGAAAAGGAGGAAGAGGAAGAAGAGGAACTGTGAAAAGGAGGAAGAAGAGGAGGAGGAGGAAGAAGTGGAGCAGGAAGGAAGGAGAAAAGGGGTAGGAAGAGGAGGGATAGAAATAAGAGGAAGAGGAGGAAGAGGGAAAAGGAGGAAGAAGGAGAGGAAGAGGAAGAGGAAGAAGAGGAGGGGGAGCAGGAAGGAAGGAAGAGGAGAAAAAGAGGAGGAGGCACAGCATGCCCCCCCCGTCGAGTGCAGTTCCGCTGTAGGCCTTCGTGGGGGGGGGGGCTTCCTCCCTTCAGGCCCCTTCGCTCCCTTGGTCCTCCAGGGGTCCTCCAGGGGTCCTCCAGGGGCGAAAGGCGAGGGAGGGGGATGGCGTCGGAGGCAGAGGGCCCTCACTGAGGCGCCCTTTCAAGGCTCTCCCACGCTTCGCCCGAAGGAAAAACGGGCCTGGCCTCCTCTCCCTCCACGACGCCCGCTTCTCCTTCTCCTTCTTCTTGTTGGTTTTGGGTGCCTTCAAGTCCTATCGACGTATGGGAACCCTAAGGCAAACCTCTGGATGGGTTTTCTTGGAGAGAGGGAGGGTTGGCCTTGCCATCCTCTGTGGCTGAGAGAGTGTGACTTGCCCAAGGTCACCCAGTGGGGTTTCATGGCCGAGCCTGAACACAAGGAAGGAGACCATTGGACTGTTGTTGTTGTTGTTGTTGTTGTGTGCCTTCAAGTCATTTCCCACTTATGGCGACCCTAAGGCCACCTAATGATGGGGTTTTCTTGGCCAGATTTCTTCAGAGAGGGTTTGCCATTGCCATCCTCTGAGGCTGAGAGAGCGTGACTTCCAATGGGTTCACATGGGCGAGGCGGGATTGGCATACAAGGCCCAAACGGGCTGCTGCTCTCTCCTGGTTCCTTAGAGGCATAGATGCAATTCGGTGCCAATCCAGTTCCCCAACTTTCTTCCCCTGGTTTGTCTGGCCCAGATGGGCTGCTGAGACTCGACGGCACCAGAAGTGTGCCACGATAAACTGCAGTGCCCAGAATGCCATAGCCTTGAGCCATGGTGGTTAAAACGGGCTCAAACCGGATTATTTCTCCAGTGCGGACGCAGCCCCAGTTTGTGCAAATGGCAGCAGAAGCTGCAGTAAACAAATCCCAAAAGCCAGCCCTATTCCCCCCTGGAAGTCATTCATTCCCTGGGCTTTATTCCAGCAGCCCATCTCGTCCATGTGAACCCATTGGGAGTCACGCTCTCTCAGCCTCAGGGGATGGCAATGGCAAACCCCCTCTGAGGAAATCTGGCCCAGAAAACCCCATGATTAGGTGGCCTTAGGGTCGCCATAAGTGGGAAATGACTTGAAGGCACACAACAACAACAGTCCAATGGTCTCCTTCCTTGTGTTCAGGCTCGGCCATGAAACCCCGCTAGGTGACCTTGGGCAAGTCACACTCTCTCAGCCTCCGGGGAAGGCAACGGCAAAGCTCCTCTGAAGAAATCTGGCCAAGAAACCTCCATGATAGGTTTGCCTTAGGGTCTCCATCAGTCGGGAAGGACGTGAAGGCACCCAGCACCCACAAACCTCCCTCCCTTGGATTCACACGAGCGCCTATGGCTCTGTCCTAACACGAGTCAGGAAGGGCTGCCCAGGTCTCCTCCCGACGTGCCACAACAAATTGCAGTGCCCAGAATCCCATAGCCTTGAGCCATGGCAGTTCAAACGGAGTGAAACCGGATTATTTCTCCAGTGCGGACGCAGCCGGAGAGAGACGAAAGCGGTCCACCGCATCTCCGCCAACGTTTCCACGGTGCCTTTTCACGCAGCAACATTGAGATGCTTCTCTGAATGGACAAGAATGGGGGGGGGGGGGAGAAAAAGAATTAAAAACAATAACTAACGTTGGAGTGAAGCTGTTTACAAATTTTTAATAAAATTGTGTAGTACAATATACACTTAAAACAGATCCGATTTCAGCCCTTTGGTGTTTTTCTTTTAAAAAAAATAGTGTGAAATGACGACCCATTTGGGCTTTTAAAATAATAATGATAGTAATAATAATAATAATAATAATACATTTGTAAAATAAATTGGGTTCAAATGCATCGGTTGGTGGACCCTTGAGTATCATTTTTTGTTTTAAATATAGTGTCAAAGGAGCCGGATTACGTCTGATCTTGGAAGCTAAGCAGGGTCAGCTCTGGTTAATACCTGGAGGGGAGACCGCCAACGAATAGAGTGCTCTAGGCTGGATTTTAGAGGGAAGGGCTGGCAAAAAGCTGGGTGTATTCCATGGGCAAGTCACACTCTCTCAGCCTCAGGGGAAGGCAATGGCAAACCTCCTCTGAACAAAGCTTGAATAAGAAAAACCCAAGATAAGGTTTGCCATGAGTCGGGAACGACTTGAAGGTACACAACACAAGACAACACACACACACATTCCTTGCTTAAAATACTTAAAAAAAAAAAAAAAAACATGAAATTAATAAGGTCCCATGAAATTAACCCATGACATTAATACACCGACAAGCAACTTGAAGGAAGGCATAGAACAGAACAATACAAAACGGAGATCCCTGTTTTAAAAACTACTTCTTCTGAATGAATTCTGTTAATTTACACCGAAGCATGCTTTGTTTTAAAAAAGAAAAAAAAAACTCCCCTGGGTGTCTTTGCAATCCTTCCCTTTCTGTGATTCCTTCGGAAAGGAGAAGAGAGAGGGATTACACTGAGATTTTACTTTCTGGGCTGTGGATTCTGGGTGCTTAATCGATTTTTATGATCGGAGGAAGTGAAGAGTTTAAAGAGCACAAGGTCGCAGTCCTCTCTGGGAAAGAGAAATCAGTGCTTTAGAAACCCCCAAAAAGTGATGTTAAAGTGTAGATATTTTCCTCCTCTCAACCTGCATCCTCTCAGGTGTTACATTTTTTAACAGGACACACACTTTAACACCATAGTGTTTACTTTCTTATTTTATAAATCTATATCTATATCTATATATTATGTATATTATATATATATATATATATATATATAATTAATAACAACAACTCTGGGCATAAAACGTATTCTCTTTCTTTGTATGCCAACAATAAAACCACAATTGAAGTCGTAATTCTGGCAATAGGTTCTGCCAGAAAACGGAATATTTCTGCACAGTTTTAGGCATGTCTGAAAAGTGAGTCCCATGATTTTCAATGGGACCTGCTCTCAAGTAAGTGGATGCAGTCCAAAGAGGCCTTCATTTTTAAAAACAATGTAAGTTGTAGTGCCATACTCTCTTCCTTCAGGGTAAGCACTAGTGAAATCACTTGTGGATGGGGATGTATACTGAGCACTGTGTTCACACTGCCGAAATAATCCAGTTGGACACTGCTTTAACTTGCCATGGCTCAATGCTATGGAATCCTGGGATTTCTAGTTTGTTGCAGTACCAGAGCTCTCAGACAGAGAAGGCTAAGGGCCTTTGCAGACTGCCAGAAATAGTGCAAATTGAGTCCACTTTAAATTGAGGCACTGACCTGGCTCAATGCTAGGGAATCATGGGAATTGTATTTTTTTCTGAGACATTGAGCCTTCTCTGTCAGAGAGCTCTGGTGCCACAATAAAATACAGTTCCCATGATTCCCTAGCACTGAGCCAGGGCAATGCCTCAATTTAAAGTGGACTCAATTTGCACTATTTCTGGCAGTCTGCAAAGGCCCTAAATGTCTCACAGAAGTACAATTCCCAGAATTCCATAGCATTCAACCATAACAGTTAAAGTGGTGTCAAATTGGATTAATTCCACAGTGTAGACACAGCCTAGGATTTACTTTAGGGTAGGTATATCTAGAACAGCATTATCCAAAAATGTCTGCCTTAGTTTCAACTATTATCAGCACAATGGGTGTACATTAGAGTGACATTTGAACAGAATTGAGGGTTCCAATCCTGAACCATGCTACTATGGAACAGGCCTTTATTTCTGCCTTTCTGCCAAGAAAATGGTACTTGAGACAGAAACTACAATACTACAATACACACAAAAACAAAATCTCAATGAAAATAAATCTAAAAATGCAACATTTTAAAAGAGCTAAGCAGCATCAAACTTGTTAAAAATCCTTTTCCCGTTAAATAACAGCTTACATTCCAAATTCTTCTTTAAATAAAAATGCCTTTGACTGCCGGCAGGGAGCTCCAGAGCTTGGGAGCAGCTACTTCTCTCACATAACATATCCCCCAAACATGACTTTGGTGGTGGACCTACTCAGAAAATCTTAAGTCCTGGGCAGGCTTGTATAGAAGAATATGGCCTTTTTCGAGTGTATAAAGCTTTATAGGGCATAATCAGTAGTCTGAACTGGGTTCAGAAACAAAGCATCAGCCAATGAAGCGGTTGTCCTTAAGGGACTCATAGGTCCAAAACACACTGCAGAAATAATCCAATTTGGGGCCTCCTTAAATGCCCTGGCTCAGTACTAGGGAATCTGGAAATTGTAGTTTATTGTGGCATCAGAGCTCTCTGCCAGAGGAGGCTAAATGTCTCACAAAACTACAGTTCCCAGAATTCCCTAGCACTGAGCAAGGGCAGTTAAAGTGGTCTCAAATTGGATTATTTCTGCAGTGTGTTTTGGACCATAAACTCACAGCCACCATAGTAGTTCTAATCAGTATTTTCACCAAGTTCTCTGCTGAAATTTCCAAACATTTTGGAAACAACAGAGTAGACTAAAGGGAGCTAAACCCCTCGCTTGGCCATGAAAGCCGCTGGGTGACCTTGGGCAAGTCACATGCTCTCAGCCTCAGGGGAAGGCAATGGCAAACCTCCTCTGAATGAATCTGCCAAGAAAACCCCATGACAGGTTTGCCTTAGGGTCACCATAAGTCATAAACAACTTGAAGGCTCACAGCAACAAACCATGTATCACAGTACACTAGTCTGTCATCTCCTTCCAAGCACAGTGGGGGTTACTTCTGAGTAAACACACGTATCATTGCATAGTTAATAAAATATAGCTGACTGGTCATTGCATAAGACATTACTTCAGGAATTCTCCTTGGTTATAAGTAACAACTCTGGCATTTGAATTCACTCTTTCATTGTTTTAAGTCTTTCTCTATTATTTCTATTTCTTAATTGTCTAGGTTAAACATGTGAAAGTCCTTAGTGGTTTTTGTTTTCTTTATATTCAGCAGTAACCCTGCTTTTGCACTTTCTTCTTTGATCTTCCTTAGTAGTTGTGTGAGGTCTGTGGGGTTTTCTGCTAGTGTTATGGTGTCATTGCCATATCTCAAATTGTTGCTATTCTTTCCTCCTATTTTCCTTCCTCCTTCTTCTGTGTCCAAGCCAGTTTTTCTTATAATATGTTCTGCATACGTTGAACAGATAGGGCAGGCATGGGCAACCTTTCCCCTTTAAGGGCCGAGGGACTTCAGCTCCCAGAATCCCAGGAGCTATTGGCCAACATGGGACTATTGGCCAACATGGCTGAGGCTTCTGGGATCTGAAGTCCCTCGGCCCTTAAAGGGGAAAGGTTGCCTACCCCTGAGATAGGGTGAAAGGTGCAGCCTTGTCTACCCCTTTGCCAATTGGGAGCCATTCTGTTTCTCTGTGTTCTTTTCTGACAGTAGCCTCTTGTCCTGAGTACAGATTCCTCATCAGGACTATCAGATGTGTTGATACTCCCATGTCTTTAAGGGCATTCCATAGCTTTTTATGATCTATGCCAGGGGTAGGCAACCTTTCCCCTTTAAGGGTCGAGGGACTTCAGCTCCCAGAAGCCTCAGCCATGTTGGCCAATAGTCCCATTTTGGCCAATAGCTCCTGGGATTCTGGGAGCTGAAGTCCCTCGGCCCTTAAAGGGGAAAGGTTGCCTACCCCTGATCTATGCAGTCAAAGGCTTTGCTATAGTCTATAAAGCACATGTTGATTTTCTTTTGGAATTCCCTGGTGTGCTCCATTACCCATTGTATGTTTGCAATGTGATCCCTAGTGCCTCTTCCTTTCCTGAAACCCGCTTGGACCTCTGGGATCTCTCTTTCCATGTATGGCCGGAGTCTATGTTGCAGAATTTTGAGCATGATTTTGCTTGTGTGGGAGATCAATGCTATGGTCCTATAGTTGCTGCAGTCTCTTGTGTCTCCCTTTTTGTGGATGGGCATGTATATTGATCGCTTCCAATCTGTTGGCCATCATTTTGTTTTCCATATCTGTTGACATATGTTGGTTAGCACTGGAGTTGACTCTGTCAATGTGGATTGCAGCAGTTCAATTGGAATATCATCCATAAGGTCGCCATGAGCCAAGAAAACTCGAGGGCAGTTAACAACAACAACAATTGCAATTATTATTGCATTGTTTTTTCTGAGGCAAGTTTCATTTTGGACCTGGTATATATGTGCTAGCATGATGGTTTGAGCATTGGACTATGGGGCTGAACAGAGCCAGCCGGGGGCCAAAGTGGGGGCATGCCGACCACACGCCAGCTGCCCCGACTCTGCCCCCACGCTGGCTTCATGCCACATGCTCCACCACATGGTGGGAGGCATCAGGGTGCTCCCTTGGCACAGCGTCCACACACGCTGTGCAGAAAAGCCGCCACAGCAGTGGCAAGGGCGCCCTTTTTGCGCCATGGGAAGGGCAAATCGGGGCTTCGGCATGCAGTTGCTGCAGCCTCAATTTGGCAAGGAAAGGGGCGGCGTCACTTTGTACAGCCCCTATGACTCTGCAGCCCAGGGTTTGAATTTCGGCTCAACCATGTAAACGCAGTAGGTGACTTTGGGCAGGTCACACTCTCTCAGTTTCTAAGGATGGCAATGGCAAACCCCTTCTGAAGAAACCTGCCAAGAAAACCCTGTGAGATATTCACCTTAGGGTTACCATAAGTTGGAAATGACTTGAAGGCACACAGCAGCAACAAATGTATGTGCAGTATACACATGTATAGACTATGTGGTATGTGGTTATTCAAACAAGGCTGTCTGAAACCCAGTAAACAGTACCTGAGAAAATTGGTTTGATTATATGTACCTACCCAACACTTTCTGGGTTCTGTCTCATTGTCACTACTGGTATGGTGGAACCAGGTTTTACCTGGCCAAACTGCTGAAACCTTTTGATGATCAGATGATGACATTATTCATGGAGATAATGTATATCACAACAAAGTGTACTGTGTCCCATAGTGATAGAAGACAATATAAATGAAAGTTATGGAACAAATATGATATACTCCAGGAGAGCCACTGTCATCTGACTACATCTTGTTCCAATTAACCTGTTCTTCACAATTCAATAGTAACATAATATACCTAAATTTTGTTCACTTAATTAAAACACTCTGACCATAGGTTAACAATCTAAATGTAAGTATAACGTAATGTAAATGTACTGTAAATGTAAAGAACCTAAGAAGGATCAGCCAGAATCAGCCAAGATTCATTGATCTCCTTCTCCTTGTTCCTCTTTCTTTGCTGCTTTTCCTCTAGCTGACAAAAAAGCAACTGCTCAATGCAGTTGATGACTTAATTGCAAACAAAATGAATAATAGATATAAATAATCACTAGAAAACAATTTAAACAATGAAGCCATGAAAATCAGGAGCTGACAATCACTAAAACACTCCTAAGGCCAGTTTGAAGAACTATATCCTAATCCCCTTCTTAAAAGTAGATCTGATCACAGGTCTGAGAAGACTGTATTCCACAATCTAGGAGAAACACAAGAGAAAGCCCTCTTCTGTCTATCTGCCTGTCAGGTGGGCTCTGCAAGCAATGGTATTCTCAATAGGGCCTTTCCTGAAGATCTTAGCATCCAGACAGGTTTGTGATAAGGGGGAGATTGAATATAAAACCAAAGAAAGAGAGTTGGACATAAGGGTATTCCAGAAATAGAAAGTTGCAAGGTGAAAAAAGAAGAGAGAGATGTGGAAAAGAGGATAATCTTAGGGTTAGGGGGGAAAGTACAGAGAAAGAAGACAGGTACTGCACAGACTTGAGACATTGGAAAGTAAGTACATGAACTTCAAAGTGAAGACAAGAAGAGTGGGGAGGTCAACGGAGTAGAAACAAGTAACATGGGCTGATCAAAGTGCAACAAATATCAAGGGAACAGCAACATTTAGGGAAGAGTAGAGAACCTTAAGGGTAGATGCCAAAAGACCAAGAAGGAGGTTACAAATGGGGGGGGGGGGGGGCACAACAATGACACAATAAATGAACATTTCAACAGCCGGTATAGAGAGGAAAGAGTTTACTTCTATAGCCATGGACTGAAAATGACAAATGATCCCCCTACTCTTCTTCTTACACCCGCAGAAGAGGAAGAACAAATAATAGCATTGTCAAGATCACGAAATTGCAACACTGCAGGAGGAGGAAAATTTAGACTCAACTTTACCAAACTTTACCAAAGTTAACTTTACCAAAGTTAAGTTTATGATAATAGACATCCATCTGGTGAGATGTAGCTGAGAAACCAGGAGAGACAGGGAGAAGGGGAAACTCCAGTAAAGATAATGGGTAAATCCAATTGCTAATCTCAGCAACATGTTTCCCCTAGTTAAGACTAGCAAATAGATCATTAGCATGAAAATGGAACACTTTTTAATCTTAATGGAGGGAGACACAGGCAAGCAACTTGAAGGAAGGCATCGAACATAAGTGTGTAGTGATGAAGTTTATATAAGCACCAACAGTGTGATAGCTCCTGTCTGGGATCCTGGAATGTACCTCGAGGTTTCTAAAAGTGAGAAAAATAATTGTAGGACATGACAAGAGCAACATATTTTCCCTCAATATTTGTACAACTCTTGATGACTTTAAGGAGATATCTTATCTCCTGAAGACCCCTGGGAATGACAAATGGCTATGTAGGGGCAATTTGGGATGATTTTTACCTGAATGTTTTTGTTTGTTTCTTTTGTAATTCAGAGCCTACCAAGGAATAAGTATAAATAGTATTGTTTTAACTTCTGAATACCATATTTACACATGGTGTATGTGTGTTGGTGTGTATGTGAGCACATGCATGTATAAAATTCCCATTCACTATGCAGGTAGTTCTGATAAAGGAAAAGGGCCATCTTGGTCTATAAATTGACACAGCACCCTTGAGTCAAGATCAAGTTTAGATTTTCATTTGTTGCCTAGTTCTCTAGACCTTATTTTTCTTTTATAGTTTCCATGTGTGCTTAGAAAGATGACAGCACGTGTTCCTTTCATATGTGAAGTCCAGTACAGCAAAATGTATATTTGTCACTTCAGGGGTAGACTGTTCAAGTTATTTAAAGGGCTTTCCCATTGCAACCATTCATATATTAGAAGAGGGAAATTATACTCATAAAATAATTCAGCCTGTGTTTGTCAGTCTACTTGCTTTTTGTTATTATTTTTGGCCAGGTATAACCTTCTGATTTCCAAAAGTGATTACTATATGCCTTTTTATTTTTTGAAGTGTAGAGATGTTCACCAAAGCTCAAGCTATAATAAATCTTTTATTCTTAAAGATTGGCCACAGGATTCTTTGTTGGTTTATCATTAGCACACTTTCTTGATCTAATAGTCTTAAAAACTAGAATATATTAGTAACAAATCCCAGTGATGGGTTCTACTATAGCTGTCACTACTACTGTGCTTCTCTCTCTCTCTCTCTCTCTCTCTGTGTGTCTGTGTCTGTGTGGCCCTCGTAAAGGCCAGAGAGAAAGAGAGAGAGAGAGAGAGAGGAGTCTACCTATTTAGATATGAATGGTTGTATAGTGTAAATCAATAGTTACAGAGTTCCAGGGTGGTTGCACTACATGCTGCTGCTGAATACTGTCATTGTACAACAGATTGTGTATCTGTTAATTTGTAGGCTTATTGGCTGTTTTTGTGATCTCAGTGTATACATGCTACACTGAAGGCACTAATGAATAGTTATCCACCACCCAAGAATGTATAGCAGCCTGGCTGGAATCCTGTTGGTAAATCCCAATAGAGCAGACTTATTAAATCAGATGAATGGTGAGTCAACACACTGCTGAATTCAACTGAATCAAACCAGCTCTATTTTAGGGTGCATTTTGGGGGTCTGCAGCAACCACGTTAAGGCCACATAATCACAAGTGTACTGAGATGACATTGGCATAACCACACATTTCCCCTAGCAAACTTCTTTTCCCTCTTCCAGCATGCATCAACCTATTAGCCAATAGCCCTTGTTATTTACATGTCAGTCTATTGGATCTACTCTGACTAGATGCCTCCCTATTCAATTCCCTTTCCCTCTTTGCTGCCTGCCTACATGAGTGAATTTTAAATGTAAACCCACCCACCCATCCACACACACACACACACACACACACACACACATATATGATGGAGAATGAAGAAATAAAACTATAATTTATTTATCTTTTGTTCATGAAAATGTCCAGCCATGAGATCAGCAGTGAAGGGTTAGATTGGGCTGCCCCTCCCTCTTCCTCCCCGCTTGAGTGTTTTGTACTATCTTTACTCTCCCTCCCCAATCATTCACTCATTTGCTCATGTGGGGATCTACAATGGGGGCATGGGGGGTAGTGAGTGAGTGAGATCTCTACATGAGTGAATGAGAGAATGATCAGAGGAAGGGTACAAACAGTAAAAAGAAATGTGACACTCTGGTATGGAGAAGGAAGAGGGAGGGGATGGTCCAACCTAACTGCTCACCACTGATCTCATGCCATAACATGCACTGCAGTAGAAAAACATGGTAACACACACTAGGCTTGCCAGATCCAACCAGTCCTGCCCACCAAAACTCCTCTTGTCCTCCTGGCCCCACACTGCTGTCACTATGGAGTACAGTTCACACACACACACACCCAAGCACCCTCAAATTCCCTCTGTATATCTGCAAAGTTTTGAGTGTCTTTCATGGTCTGGCAGCTCTGACAGATGCACCTCCTCTTTCATTACTGTGGTAGATGATAATAATGATAGCAATGGTAATGATGGAGGAGGACACTCTTCAGTGCCTATACCAGGAGTATGTGTGGCTCTCCCCTTCCTATGTCCTCAGTTTCCACTTGCTGTATCTTTACTAGAATGCATGGCCTAACTGTTTTCTTCTTCATCTTGAATCACTGCACTTGTTAAGCATCCAAAGTCATCTTCAGATAGGATGCTTAACTGATAAGGAGCAGTGGGAATGTTGTATTTCTCCTATCCTTAAATCAAATGAAATAGTTACATTGTCAATACTGACTTTGCTTTGTTGTATTAAGATTATTCAAAAATTCTCAGACCAACCTAGAAGTAATGAAATTTGAAAATATACTTCAGTTAAGGCAGTTTGGCTGTGGTTGGGTGTTCATGTGTGTGAAAATCAGAAGTGAAGCTTAGCTGCCCTTTGGTCCTAAAACCTTTCTCCACACATGAAGGCAGAGAGCACGGTACTCTGCAGCATGTACAGAGTGTTTCCCTTTCCTTCAACAGGATAGCTATTGAAGGAAATAGGATAACTCTGCACCTCACACTTGCAGTTTGTGGGAATGAGCTTCTAAATCAAAGTTCAGCCATCTGTTAAAAAAAAAAAATCAGTTTCACACAGAGCGTTCCTTCCAAGTGAGCTTTGGCCTTCACACACCCGATCTGTTACAGATGTAGCCCCATCAGGCAAAACGTGCATGGGTTAGCATTTCTGTCTAAACAGCAAATACCACCAGCCTCAGAGAAGCCAATGGGGTTATCTGTCCATTTCTTTTTCTGTTGCTTTTGTGTGCCTCACCCTCTATCAGCAGTTTTCTATCTTTTTGTGCTTTCATCTTATTCTTACTTCTGCCTTGCAGTATGTCAGGATAGCTTCGTTCAGTGCTGAAATTGCACACTTCAACTCTGCAGGGATGCTACAGAAGTGAGCAGTTGAGTTTCCCCCTGGCACTTTGCATCTTACCTTTGCAGTTTTCACTTCTCTACCAGCCCTGAAGCAACTTGTCTGCTCCCAAATTGGGGTCTTCCTTATGAGAGCTCAGACATTTGCCACTCTTTTCCTGGGTAGGCAAGCTGTAAAAGTACAGAGAAATTCAATTAATGAGTCAACAGGGCAAAGAGTTGCTCTCCTTATTCAATGGCTGCCTTCTTTTCTCAGAAAATGTTTTCTTTATGTTTGATAGTGTGGAGCGTTTTATTTATAATTTATAATAAACATCACTATTGTAATTTGCTTTGAGCAAACACCCAATTTACATGCCATTCAAAGTCTGACTTAGACTTATTAAAGTATGACTTTAATAATCACATTTATTATTTTGAATATCACACGAAGACTACACAAAGGGAGAAAATTGGAGGGGGAATTCTTTCTATAGGTTTACAGTCTAACATAGACAGTCAAAAAGAGGAAAGGTGGAGAGGATATATAAATTAATGCTGTTTTGTGTGCTGGATGATTTACACTAGAAGAAGCATCCTATGTTTCTCCATTTTAAAAACCCAATTCCTTCATGTTTCTGTTTCTGTACAGGTACACACACACTACACACACACACACCTTTAGGGCAATCCTTCCTCATGGTGAATGGGAAGTGAGCAAAGGATCATGATAGAAAAGGTCATACTCTCAGAACCATGAAAAAGAAAAGTAATGTCATCTCTTCTAGTGTTGAAGGTTAAATATTTTAGTGGAAAGTGTCAGGGATATAAGAGGGCATTGACTGAGTCAGTGGCCTGCTTTCCTGAAGTAACTGTCTTTGTGCCACACTCTTGAATTCCCCTAGCTTGAAACCCTATTGGAAATGAGGTCGCAGGGTGAGAGGTCATGTATCAGGTGACCACAAGTTTGAATTAAAATGTGGCAGCAATGCTCACCAGGGATGGAGCAAGCCAAAAATCACATGCGCACACATACACAAAAACTTCACGAGCAGTCATAGAGTTCTGTCAGGCATAACAGAAAATAAAGATTGGTTCTCTTTGTGCATCAAAAATTAAAATGAGTGTGGGAGCTACAGTAAATGTTTGCCTCAGGCTTGTTTGTGAGTGGGAAAGTCTTACAGTCGGTTCCTAGAGACAGCTGTGATGATGAAAGAAAATTAAAAAGAATATGGCATGTATTGAAATTACTGACAGAACATGCTGCTGACAAGATTATATGAACGATCCAGTGAAATTGACATATCAAGAAAACTTTTCTTTGAAACTTTAAAATAGTTGCCGTTGCTGCTACTTCTGAAAACAAAAATAGTAATTTAAAATGGATTTTTAAGGCACTCGTATGTATATTTTATTTAACAAAGTCTTGTGGTCTGCTGTTGAGAATAGGGGAGATGGTGGAAGTCTTTTTTTAAAAAAAAAAATCAAAAAAAAAAAATCACTGAATTTAAATTTACCTAAACACCTAATGAGTAATCAAAATGTCAAGGAAATATCCAAAATGAAGAAAAAGCATTGTTTATCAGAAACAGCTATTTAAGGAAACTATTATGACTCTACTGAAGAAGGCTGAATATCATATGGACCAGTGAACAATAGTGCTATGCATCTTTATTCTGAAGTGAGTCACACTGTATTCAAAGGTCTTACTCCCAGAAAAGTATGTACCGGAGTACAGCTTTTGAACTACATCCAGTTGTTAGTGCCAGCTAGAGTAGACACACTGAACGAATATGACTAGTTAAATCACCATTTATGTAATTCTCATTCATTTGATGGAGCTTTTCTAACTAGAGAACTGGATTTAACCCACTACTGTCTCTCAGAAAAATATTTGGATTTATTTAATTCATTGTAGCTCCACTGTTCTCTCCTGGGCTACCTGGACAGAGACTCGCAAACCAATTAAACTATGACACTAGTTGGGATTATTTAAGTAAGGAAATTGATATCTGGACAATAATTTTAAAGGCTGTCCATAATTAAAGGCCTTGCAAATCTCACCTCTGCAGAATCTGGAACTCCAACTGCCATCAACCCCAAAGAGTATTGTCAATGGCCATGGATGATGGGGGCTCTTGCCCAGCAACATCTGGAAGGCCACTGATTTTCCTCCCTTTCTGTAGATATATTGTAAAAGCTTTGATCAGGTAAGCCATTTACAGAAGAGTTAGTTCACACATTTTCTGGAGAGTGTCATTTATGCAAATATATGAGACAAAGATTGCATTGGCAGATTATACATTTGCAAAGCAAGTCATTTCTCTGATCAAGGGAAAATACTTATCTTTGCTGCCAAAGCCTAGTGTTTGATTGCCAGTCAGCTGAAAGAGGCTCTTCAACATTTCTCCAATAATTGACTACGCATCTTATATGCCAGAAGTAAGAACCCTGGGAAGAAGCAACTTTGCAGCAAATTGAAGATATTTTATTTGTTGTTGTATTAAAAAGAAACCAAAATTACATGCCTATGTGTGTATACAGAAACATATCCTGGCACAAGTATTAGGTTCCAGATTAATAAAATGTTTCTTTTTTTAAAAAAGAATGCCTAGGAGAAAAGCACGAAACTCAGATAATCTTTTAACTGCCCATTAAGGATAGTGTCAGGTTCACTAAACTCTCACACCTATTATAAAAATAAAAACAGAGCTCCTTCAGATGGGCCAATAGTTTCAGTAAATGTCAGGCTGTTCTGTTTCTGGATTTCATGCTATGCAAGAGTAAATGCTATGACATGCAGTCATGCCCTAAATATACCAGGCTTTTATCCACTCTTTATTCCTGCTTTAGGTTCAGTTAACTATGGTATGGATGGGCTTTCTTTTCATCTCCATCATTCCCTCCATAAACACAAACACCTTCCTTCATGCTTCTCCTTCAGTATTCATATTCCCTGTCTCACACATCTTTTTTTAATATATATATATATATATATATATATATATATATATGTTGTAGTCATAGTGCAAAAGTACTGTCAAAAAACTACCAATTTTGAAACTGGGAATCTAACAATGGAAGGATGGTAAGAAGAAAATATTTGTGAGAAAGATCACACCCTTGTCCAACCCATCATCAGTAGGGCAGCCCAGAAGTGTAGGAGGAAATGAAACCATGGGCCTTTGCAGACTGGCAGAAATAGTGCACATTAAATTGAGGCACTGCCCTGGCTCAGTGCTAGGGAGTCATGGGAATTGTATTTTTTTCTGGGACATTGAGCCTTCTCTGTCAGAGAGCTCTGGTGCCACAATAAATTACAGTTCCCATGACTCCCTAGCACTGAGCCAGGGCAGTGCCTCAATTTAATGTGCACTGTTTCCGCCAGTCTGCAAAGGCACCATAGTTACCCATGTAGGCATTTACCCCTGCTCATGCTGGAAACTCCCATGACAGAAAAAAAAATACAACCCTACCCTGTGTTTAAAAGAAAAATAATCACAGTATTTTCCCCACAGGCCTGGAAATGCATAAGAATTAGATTGAGATAGATTTCAAAAGCCCTGATAAGTACATAAACACTTCCTACTAAAATCCAGGGTGTTTGGTTAATTTGAATGAGCCCATAATTTCTCTAGATTCTTCCAGGGTATAGCCATACAGCAGTTTGACATCACTTCAGCTGCCATGATTCTGGCCTACAGAATCCTGGGATTTGTGGTTTAGTGATGTATCAGAGTTTGCTAACAGACCAGGCTGAATACCTCACCAAACTACAAATCCTAGGATTCCACAGGACGGAGCTAAGTAGTGTCAAACTGCTTTATTTCTGCAGCGTGGAAGAGCTCTAGTTTCCCTGAAAGGAACACAGCAGATTAGTTTGATGTTAATCATAGATATCTCTTTAGGTGTAGTAGATGATGGGAAGCAGGAATAAATTTATGAAGTTTATTTTTGGAATACACAGCACAGAGTATCCCATTTTCTCTTTGGAATAATCAAGCAAAGGGGGACGTCCTTAGTATAATCTCTTTCTAAATCTGGTCTAATTTTATGGGAAACTGTTCTCCTCACATGACTCCTTTAATCTGTAAAAAAAAAATTAAAATTATGTACCAATGCAACACTCTTTCAGTCTCTCTGTGTTAGGAAGGGGAAGAAGTTTCCTGGGAGGCAGAGCATGTAGCACATTTAAAATAAGTTTTGTATTTTAGCATGAATTTTCATATATTAAAATCCATTTCCTAAAACACATTTTTGTCCTTACTTCCTTTATTTATGTATTGAAACAGATTAACATGGTTCCCCTTTTGAAAAATGGTACTATAAAAGGTGTGTTAGAAGGCAAATAAAGTATAAGTTGCAATTCTTTGCAGTACCTCAGTAGGTATCCATAAGACTGTGATATAAAGCCGTAATCCTATACACACTTACCTTTGAACTTTGTGGAACTTTCATCTGAATAGATATGAAATAGCTTGTGCTGTTAATAATAATAATAATAATAATAATAATTAATAATAATAATAATAATAAATTTTATTTTTATCTCGCCCCAACATTTCTTTGATTTCATGATTGTACAATTGTCCAGAAAATGAGACTACATGTGGGGCATATAAGAAGCAAGCACTTGTCCCCAGATTTTGAAAGAGTTGTCGGGGTCTTTAGGATTCAGTCCTTCACCAGGGTATCTATAACAGGGATAGGCAATCTTTTTGAGCTGGGGGCCGGGTTGCTGTCCCTCAGACAATTGGGGGGCCGAAGCACCAAAAATAAATAAATAAATAAATAAACTTTTTAAAAATTAAAAAAATTTAAAACATATGCATGCACACTCTCTCAGCCCCAGAAAAGCCATGGCAAAACCCCTGTGGAGATTTTGCCAAGAAAACCCCAAGAACAAGTAATAACAATAATAATCAATATCATCATGGCGGGCAGCAGCGGGGGGGCGGGGCGGTGGAAGGACCGGCCTGGGGCCAGTCCAAAGGCCTCGGGGGGGCGCATCCAGCCCCCAGGCCTTAGGTTGCCTACCCCTGATCTATAAGATCAATTTTGAAAAAGGTATTAGATCCCAGAGAATTAATCAGGACTGAGCCAGCCAAATTGGGGCACTTGGAGGGTATTTATAAAACTCTTTTTTGCTTAACCTATTCTTAATTGAAAATTCCCCCATACACTCTACAGGATCTGCATGGGGGCAGTTTTTCCTTAGTTTTTTGCTCTGCCTATTGTATTAGACCCAAAAGGGGCATTTTGAAGCAGGAAATAAAGAATTTACTTCCCCATGGGACTCCCAAAACATGCCCAAAATGCTCCCAGGTTAAGGAGACTTATCTTGAGTTTTAAAAATTAATTAATTAAATTCTTACAAAAATTGGGAGGATTCCAAGGGGTCTTTCCAAATGCATTTTGGGGGCTACAGATGTACTTTCCAACCCATAAAGCAGGGGTAGGCAACCTTTCCCCTTTAAGGGCTGAGGGACTTCAGCTCCCAGAAGCCTCAGCCATGTTGGCCAATAGCTCCTGGGATTCTGGGAGCTGAAGTCCCTCGGCCCTTAAAGGGGAAAGGTTGCCTACCCCTGCCATAAAGTATGGGTTGTATTAATGTGATATAGGGCATTTAAATAGATGTAGCTTGGAATTTCCTGTGGGAATTTCCCCATCCACTCAATTATTCCTCTTTTATGTAATCTGGTACACCATAGGTTTTATCTGACCCTGAAAGTAGCTTAGGCAAAGGAATGGCAAGGGTTATTTGGCCAAAGCTATCCAGCAAACCTAATGGCTCTGTGCGATTTAAATTTTCTCTGCCACTATTATGTCTAAAATATCAGAGCAATGGACAGATCTGTTTAAATACAAATCATAATCATTTTTTTTTCAAAGAAAGGAAGTTGAAGCAGTAGCAAAAAAAAAAAAGTATTCCATTGTTTAAAAGTTAAATAGATAAAAGTTGCTGTCTTAAATACACTTCTTGGGGAGCAGGTTTAATCATGTACCTGAAGCTATTGGTGGGGTAGTAAGTGGGAACTTTATGACAAGATATGCTTGCTCAAAACTCCTTCTTCCATGCTACTTTTAAAAATCAAGAGCTCTTTTCATATTGCCACCCTACATCGTACTGGTCTCTTTGCAGATGAAATGTCATGCTATGTGGCATCCTAGCAGAAATGACTTTATTCCAAGCTCTGCACTGATCTAAGCCGGAGCAATGGTGTTGTTTTTTTAATGTAAATTCTGAAAGATAAAATGAAAATATATGCTGTGTATAGTTCTGCAATTCCACCTCTTCCTCTTCTAAAACGCAGTCAGGTAGTCAAGACACAGTGCAGGCTACAGTCTGAAGCGGAAGGCTGATGTGGTCAAAAGGAAAGAAGCCCCACCACTGTGGGGAAATGGCACAGGCAGAGGGAATTAAGAATCCCTTTCTTCTCTGTTTTCTGTCTTCTACTTCAAGTTGCAAGTTACTTCCTGCACTGGACACATTGGAGGTATGTAGTTTGACCTCACACATATTAGGGCTTTATCAGGATACCATGGAGAGAGCCAGTTTAGACTGCCTAGGAAGGGAATTCCAGAGCCAGGAGCAATCATCAAGAAGGCCCTCTCCTCCATTTGTACCAGACATGACTATGAAAGAGGTGGGACAAAAAGAAGGGACTCTTCTGAGGATCTCGAAATGTAGGAAGGCTCATATGGGTAATGCAGCCTGAAGCCAGATTTTATAGTGCTTTATAGGTCATAAATAGCACTTTGAATTAATGGTTTAAGGCAGGGGCCGGCAACCTATGGTCCCCGGGCTGGTTAAGGCCCAGGTCGCCGGACTTACCGGCCCAGGACGATCCCTGCCACCACCGCCGCTGCGCGCCGCCACGGCAAGTTTTCTGCTCTGTGCAGCCACGCACCCCGCAGCCACCATTTTGAAAATGTTCTCCAAAATGGCGGGCGCGACTCGTTTGCGCATGCGAAGTACTCCTGCACATGCGCAAACACACCACGGCTGCCATTTTGATTTTCAAAATGGCTGCCGCGACATGTGCTGCGGCGGCTGTGACCACGCGCGCTGCGGCGGTGGCAGCCGCGGCAGTGGCGGCAGCGTGCGCGGGGGGGGGGGTCACGCACGTGCCGCCATCCCCCCCCTCAGCCCAGCGGAGACCTGGGCTTCGGGGGACCGGCCCAGGTCTGAAAAAGGTTGCCGCTCCCTGGTTTAAGGTTTAGAGCACTGATGTATGATCTCACCCAATTGTTTCACATAGGTATGAAATGCAACAGATGGAACTGTAGACAGCAGGTTGGTTGCTTGTAGTAAGCATCATAGCTGAGTGGTAAAGCCCTCCTTTTGCATGCAGATGATCTCAGGCTCAGGTTCTAAACTCTCCAGGTAGCACTGGAAAAAGCCTATCTCTGAAAGAATAGAGAGATGCTGTCACTTTTCAAAATAAGAAATAAGCAGTAAGAAAAAATAAAATAAAAATATAACTTTTTCTTCAATAACTTTGATACATTTTCCCCAATATTGGTTTCATAATTCAGCATTGCAGAAACTTATATCTACAGTCTAAAGAACTACATTTTCTTTGACATTCATCCCACTATTTATTACAAGTTATTCTATGCATTACGAACTTATACCAAATATTATTTTCTATTGGTGCAAATTTACTGACACTTATTATTTTAGGCTGTAATCCTATACTCATGTATATCTGAGAATAAATCCTCCACTGAAATAGGTAAGACCTATGGGACATGTTTAGGATTGTGTCTTTAGAAATGTAATTTTTTTCTTGTTTTTCTTTAATAAAAGTTGAAATGAGAGTGGTAGGCAGTTCCACAAACCACTTTAAGGCCCTGTACAGCTCAGAATATGGTTATCTGAAAGACCAGCTTATACATAACATATATTCTGAGAGAGAAGCTCTGCTTAGTGTAATGTGGTTCAGCAACTTTCATTTGCTTGCAGTGTGGAGAAGGGTCTTCTCAGTTGCGGCACCCACTATGTAGAAAGATCTTCCCATCTAGCTCTGGTGAGCCCTCAGGCTTGTGTGTTTCCTCTACAAACTAAAAACATCTTTGTTTAGCCAGGTATTTTCTCTATTACCCTGTCAGTTACCTCTGATTTTTCATGGATTACTGTATTTATGGCCCTAAATCCTACTGTTAGTCCTGAATAGAGTAGGCCTATTGAATCAACTAGATTTAGCTACATGTTGACTTGCCTTTTAACAATTGATTCTTTGCAGACTGCTAGAAATAGTGCAAATTGAGTCCACTTTAAGGTTTAGGGTTAGGGTTAGGGAATCATGGGAACTGTATTTTATTGTGGCACCAGAGCTCTCTGACAGAGAAGGCTCAATTTCTCAGAAAAAAAAAACAATTCCCATGATTCCCTAGCACTAACCCTAACCCTTAAAGTGGACTCAATTTGCACTATTTCTGGCAGTCTGCAAAGGCCCTTAATTAAGCTACTCCAGTTGGGACTAATTGATATTTTTGTTTTGCTATTTTAAACAATATGCTTTATTGTATCTGTTTCACTGTAAATTGATTTGAGTTTCTTTTTTTAATGAAAAGTGGTTTGTCTTAAATAAATAGACAAAGGGGGGGAAGCAGACGGCCAAAAGGGCCGTTTTGGGGGCAGGGAAGGGGAGGGGCAGCTGCATGGTGGGTGCCCCAACCCCTTCCCCAAGTCGTCCTTGGAGCAGCCAGCCCTCCGCATGGCCAGCGCTCCGAGGAGGATCTCCCACTGCAGCATCCATACATGCTGCAGCGGAAGAGTCGCCGAAGGTGCACCAGCAGCCTTTTGCGGTGCACCTTCGGCGACTTGTGGAAGGAGCGCTAATTTAGCGCTCCTTCCAGGGGTGGCGAATCTGCGCCGCGGGGCCGAGGTGTGGAGATACCTCGGCCCTGTGGCGCAGCTTCCTGGGGCGGCCCATGGCCGCCCGTCTGCTTCCTCCCTATATATATAATTATTGTCACTATGAAGAAGTCAAGTTGCTTTGTTTATGCAGCTCAGTAGACTTATATGAGAGTAAACATGAACTGTAGGGTTGCAAATCTTTACTGATATTAATTGTAATTTACTGTAATAGAACATTTATGTTTTGGCTGAGTTACACATTTGCTTTTGTAACAATATCTAACATCTGCTTGATTATTACTACTTTTCTCCTTGAGCCTGAAAAATGTATGGGCTGCTTAAATTCAAATTTAATGTTTGGCTTCAAAAGGGCTAGAATACCTATAACAGAACTCTCACTGCTGAATGGAGGAGATTAATACATCTTAACTATCAGCCCAGTATTCAACTGGTCCCTGGGCACAAGTCTTGTTGAAATGAATAGAGCTTATTCTAGTGAAAGCAATTTATGGACTGGGTGCCTGTGTAATGCCATCATTGTATGATGAACAGGTTTTGGGGAGACATGTCACTTGCAAGGAGAATTCCGGCTAATAGTGATTTTGCCCATACTGCTGTGTTTCTTTTGTATCCCAAACCACAGATTGATAGGTAGTCATCGTAGCTGGAATTCCTTGAAGCCATAATGAGAGGGTTGTAATTTCATGGTTGTGAGGCCATAAGCTATGAAATATGACCTTTATACAGTGTGAGAAAGAAAACCCAGTACTGTTTTTTGATTGTTCTAGTAAGAATCTACTGTGAAGAAACCTCAAATTTCCCATACAATTGGTCTGAGGGTGCCTTTACACTTTACCAGTGACCCATGGGTCAAACTGACCTTTGCCACAATCTCCACCAAAGCACTGAAGTTCAGCTGCTGCTGAGGCACAAATAAATTTCTTGACTGTTACTTCAGCCGCTTCTAGGATGAACAGAAACAAATAGGGAATCAGGTGCCAGTTTTTTTTCCTTTAACACTTATACGTATGCAGGTGCAGCCTTCTCAGAGGGCAAACCAGGGGTAGGCAACCTTTCCCCTTTAAGGGCCAAGGGACTTCAGCTCCCAGAATCCCAGGAGCTATTGGCCAACATGGGACTATTGGCCAACATGGCTGAGGCTTCTGGGAGCTGAAGTCCTTCGGCCCTTAAAAGGGAAAGGTTGCCTACCCCTGGGGCAAACTATGCTTGCCAAAATTATGAGCAACTCACACCTGGTTCTTGCCCATATTCTTCTACAGATGGTCATTCAAGGCACTTAAGTTAGTGCTGGCAACCACAGAGTTTGGAAAAATTTTATTTGTGGGTGGGGATGTTATCCAATCAATAATCCCATCTATGGTAGATCACTTAGACCAGGGGTAGGCAACCTTTCCCCTTTAAGGGCCGAGGGACTTCAGCTCCCAGAAGCCTCAGCCATGTTGGCCAATAGTCCCATGTTGGCCAATAGCTCCTGGGATTCTGGGAGCTGAAACCCCTCGGCCCTTAAAGGGGAAAGGTTGCCTACCCTTGACTTAAACCAATCGGTGAATAGTAAGTCAATACATGTGTAAATGTCATTCATTCAGTGGGTCTACTCTACCTGGAAATACTGATTGGTTTTGGGCTTTGGACTACAATTCCTATAACTTAGCCAGCATGGCCACTGTAGTCATATTCCAAAATGTCAGGGGTAGGCAACCTTTCCCCTTTAAGGGCCGAGGGACTTCAGCTCCCAGAATCCCAGGAGCTATTGGCCAACATGGGACTATTGGCCAAGATGGCTGAGGCTTCTGGGAGCTGAAGTCCCTTGGCCCTTAAAGGGGAAAGGTTGCCTACCCCTGCAAAGTGTAGTCCATGGGAATGGGAACTATAGTTCAAAAATGAGCTTTTCTAAACTCTGTAATCCAGGCCACACAGCATGTTCCATCTCTGTGACCAAAGCTGGTAACAGATTGTTACTGGAGAAAAATTAATCCAAAAATGCCATGCATTTAGCACATATAATATTTGTTATTATTACAATGATTTTGCAAAGGAAGCCATTATTAATGACATATTGCAGACTGGCTCTGGTTGGACGGTTGCTGGTAAGGGCTAGGCTAACTTTGGCATGCTCCATCTTCATTTGCCTACTGAATTCATGGCTGAGCATAGTGTTGGTTCAGCCTTTTCCTGCTGTGAAATCTGAGGTCTTTCTTCTTACAGCAGGAGTGTCTAAAAATCATATTGAGAAGGAATTAATGCTTTCCCCTTGTTTTGCAGCTCATCTGTTCTCACAATTAACCTAGAGCTAGGAAATGTTATTTTTGGAGTGTTCCCAAAAACTGTGTGTCTGGCCATGCTAGATGAAGAATTCTGGGAGTCCAAAAAAGTAACTTTCTATGTTCTGATGCTTCCCTTTCCTAGTAGTTGGGAAGGGGTACTGGCAGAAGATTTGAGACACCCACCCACCCAGCCTAACTCACCCAGCCTTATATAAACAATCCAACCTGTCATAAACTGTAGTATAATGGCAAATTCATGCCAAGGAAAGACATTCAAATAACTGATAGTCCCCCCCCCTCTGAAAAAATCCTCCACCACTTCAATGAATATTTGAAACCATTGTAAGAATCTTGGGTTTGCTCACTGCAGAACCTCATATTTAAAAATATATTATAGATTATTAGAACCAAAAGAGTGATCTTTAAATGGAACCATTTCTTCACCACTTCCTGAGTTGTTAAGCATTATGACATAGTTGTGTTGCACATGTTCAATATAATTGTAAAGATGGTGTATTATTCTTTCACATACAGTATATATTACCCCTGGAAGAATAATCAGAGGGTGGGTTAGACAGAATACAATTTATTAATACATGTTTTTTTTCCTGCTGGCCCCTTTTTTCAACTTTGTAAAGAATGTACTGGTAGTAATAATAATGACTTATGTGACTTGGCTAAGCTGAATACAAGCAGAATATTATTATATAGGAAATTATCTGCACTTTATTATGTCCTGTTTTATTCACTTCTGCAAAACAGAATATTTTGGCAAGAGTGGAATTGTCTGACTTGGGCTATTTCAGATCTAATCATTTAAAAAAAAAACATCCTCAGCATTTTAAACTGTTCCTGTTGCAGTAGTTAAAATACAGAAATGTTTATTAACTTTTAAAATGAGAAAACGCTGAATAAAATTATTGTTCTGCCTCAAAGGAAAATGGTTTTGGATGATCACATCAGGCTTTGTAGGCCTGCCACCTACTGGTTAGACTTTTGTAAGTTTTCCAAAATAGATTGAGAAAGTTACCTAAATGGGAACATCTGTGAAGTTTTAAACACCCCTTTCAAATGGAGAAGGCTGTGACGAAAAAGGACAAGATAGTTGTCATAGAACTAATAACATAACTGGAAAAATTGGAACCACATATACGAGAGATGACCAAAGGGATAAGTATGGGTCCCTTGCTGATTGTCTAATGCCATGTTTGTTTTTCCTTTCCCCTTTTAGTTAATAGCCCAGAGCTACATTTTTACTATTTTTAAACCACTGAGTGCAGCTTAAGGAATGTCACATCTTCAGATGCAAAATCCCAACAGTTGTTACTCAGTCATAGTTGACCTGTAGTGGTGACAGATCGTACCAAAAATACTGTCTAAGAAAGAGCTTGAAAAAGTTACTTTTGATGACAATTCTCAGAATTCCTCCATCCAATATGACCAGTGACATAATGGGCATTATAACTTTTCCAAATTAGAGCCAGCATGGTATAGTGGTTTGAGTATTGGAGTATGACTCTGGAGATCAGGGTTCGAATCTCTGCTCAGCCATGGAAACCCACTGGGCAACCCTGGGCAAAGCACACTGTCTCATTCTCAGAGGAAGGCAAAGGCAACATCCCTCCGAATAAATCTTCTCAAGAAAACCTAGTGATAGGTTCACTTTAGGTCACCATAAGTGAAAAATGTCTTGAAGGCACACAACAATCCAAAGCTTTCCAAGCTCTAGTATAGGAAAGGACATAGTTTTATATGTTGATAGGTATACAGTACTTTCTTGGATATACTTTTGGGTCTTCTTTTCTAAATGTAACTGTCATTTTTGCAGGTTACCATGTATGTACCCAGGTACCTGTGGATCAGTTCCAGTTAGCTGCAACCAAGTCCCATTAAAAACACAACCAATTTTAGCTGGCCCAGAGCCACTATTTTTAGACAATTCCATTTCAATTAATGGATAGAGATCTGGATTGTGGACTATTAGAATACAGCAGAAAAAATCTAGTCATTCCATTGCAGTCAAAACATTGGAAAGTAAAAATAATAATAATTCTGAAATGTGATTGAATGATATCTCTCTACTTAGTGTTTTTATATGTGCATTTCTTTTAAAAAAGATTTCTCTTCTATTTTCCCATTCCAAGGGAAATGTATTAACTGGATTAAGAAAACAGACAGCTCAACACAAGCTGAGGTTTATTTAAAGATTTGTCAGTGATGCAGTGTTTGTTCTTCCTCAATATATATTCTAATATTGTAAGAGATGTATGGCTCCCCAACAATCCTATTCTGCAGTTAACTTGGCATTTCACAAGCTTGTAGCAAAGTCACCTATTCATTGGATAATAAACCTAATCTACCTCACAGCACATAGGATCTCCATCACGTAGATGAACTGCCCTGACTCTGTTTAGCAGAAAGCACAAGAGGGCTTATTCTGCTATAAATAAATCTTGTGAGTATGTTAAGTAGCTAGTTCAAATTGTGGCACAGACTCAAAGCTCACTTGAATGCAGAAGGGAAAAGGACTGGCAGCCAACAGAAGAGTCATCTTACAGCCTCATGAATGGAAAGTATAGCTGAGCAAATTCTTCTTCAATAGAAGATGCCTACAAATCTCTTCCTTTCTGTGTTTAAATAACATGTAAGTGATACTGAAATGCTTTATCTCTCTCTCCTTGGATTCACATCAATGGAGCTGTTAGCTCCCTAATTTTGGGACAAATTGATGTTCTCGCACTACCTATAGTACTACACAGGGCAATCTAGATAATCTGGCAGTATATCATGGCCTTCATACAAATCTCCACTGTGTTACAAACAGTCACAGTGCTTTTCTCTGCTAGGGAGCTCTGGGTCACTTGGCTGTACTATAGCACTAGAGTTCTCCAACAGAGAAGTACAAATACCTTGTGTGTGTGCATGTGTGCCTTCAAGTCTCCTGTTGACTTATGGAAACATCATGAATTTTTCATAGGGTTTTCTTAGATGTGGAATATTCAGAGGTGGTTTTGCTAGTACCTTCCCCTGAAATACAGTCAGCAGCACCTTGTATTTGTTGTCAGTTTCCCATCCAAGCACTAACCAGAGCTGAATTTGCTTAACTTCAAAGATCAGATGAGGTCTAGTGCCTTTAGGGTATTTAGGCTGTGCAAGTACCTTGTTGTTGCTGTGTGCCTTCAAGTAATTTCTGACTCATAGCGACCCTATGGCAAACCTATCATGGGGTTTCCTTGACATAATTTGTTCAGAAGAAGTTTGTCCTTGCCTTCCTCTGAGGCTGAGAGAGTGTGACTTGTTCAAGTTCACCCAATGGTTTCCGTGGCCAAGCAGGAATTTTGTCTCTAGAGTCATAGTCGAATGCTCAAACCACTACACTACACTGGGTACTGCAAGTACATTACTAAACTACAAATCCCAGGGCTCCATGGGATGGATCAATGGCAGTAAAAGTGTATCAGATCACAATAGCACTATATGATAGATAGACTGATAGCTTATTGAATATGGGATTGTTTTTTGTTTGTTTGTTTGTTTGTTTTTTTGCTGAGAGGAATCTGTACCTCCCACCACCACTGTCAGCCACTGCAGTAACAGCCTATTCTCTGGCAAAGCAGTAACCTTTATTTTTCAGTCCAGATTTATAGAGAGCAAATTGTGGCCCTCTAGATATTGCTGTACTGTAATCCTAGCAGCCCTGGTCAGCATGGTTAAGGGTGAGAAATACTGGAAGTTGCAATCTCACAATAGCTAGAGGGCACCACTATACCCAACCCTAGTTTAAATTACCAGGGTACAGCCCATAACCACTTATCAGCTTTTACTTCAGACACCCTGTGCCAGTATATATTTCAATAAAACCTTATATCCTGGATTGTATTAAGCTATGTACACTGGCCAGAATGCCAATAATGGAAAAACAAATTCAGTGAGCCCAACTGACTTTCAATTTGTTTTCGTAATCAGCAATTCCTTTAACATTACATGGTCAGCTGCTTTTGAAACTAAAGGAACATTCAAAAGCAGACTGTAAGGGGACATGATACTTTGCTGTTTCAAGTAGAGAAAAGGGTGGTTGCGGATAGAGAGTTGAGAGGGTACCACCTTTTACCTGCTTCCTAACCACTCCTTTTCCTAATATCCTTGCTTCTGTTGTGATTCCTTTAGGGGCTTTTGAATGATTGTCTGTTAAAAACAGCCTTCTATTGCCTCTGATAATTCCATGGTCATTATCCTTCTCCCATCAAAGGCCTTGACTATAATGCCTTAATACTCTAGATAATGGATGCCCAGTTTAAAATACTGAGTCTTTCGATAAATTATTTTATAATGTTAATATGACAAAGTGAATGCAGAGCATAAAACAAAATGGTTAGGCAGAACAGCTTAGTCCTTTCAATGCCCTCCACTGGCTATGAGAGAGAGGGGGGGAGTGTCAATAGGATTTGTGTAGGCAGCATCCCTCCAAGGCAAGATGTCAGTTGCCTGAAAACTTTTCCTTCTTCTGGATATTTTCACACTTGAGGCTTAAAGAATTTTTAAAGGTTGCTTTGTTGTAATGCAAATAACCAGAATGCTCATTCAAATGACAAATGCCTTTCTTCCCTCTAATTCTGCATTCACTAAGATCACACTGTTCACATAAATAGTAGGAGAGAAGTTTAAGGGGCTATGTAAACCTCATGTTTTAAAACACCTTCTATCATAAAGGCTTCAAACCTTCTATCAATCTTGCTTCAGTAATTCAAGAAATGAGAAGACTAGAATTGGGAAGGTCAGCTATGAAAGAAATGAACAGGATCATAGAATATAAAGAAATAACTCTGAACACTAAAGTGAGGATCCTCTAAGCCATTGTATTCCCCATCACCAGGTATGGATGTAAGAGTTGGACAATAAAGAAAGCTGATAGGGGGAAAAATCATCTCATTTAAGATCTGTGCTGGAGAGCTGAGGATATCGTGGATGGCCAAGAAGACTAACAAATGGCTCATAGAACAGATAAAGCCTGAACTATCCTTTGAAGCCAGGATGACTAAATTGAGGCTGTCGTACTTTGGCCACAGCATGAAGAAAAATTAATCATAAGAAAAGGTAATGATGCTAGGAAGGGTGGAAGACAGTAGAAAGAGAGGGAGATCATATGCCAGTTGGTTAAACTCGATCAGGGAGGACACGGGCCTGGGCCTGCAGGACCTGAGAAGATAGGGATAGGACAGGGGGTCTTGGACAGGGGGTCTCATCCACAGGGTCGCTATGAGTAGAAGCCAACTTGAGGTCAGACAATAGCAACAACATCATTCCATTGGCTCTGATGTGGTGCATGTGCATGAACAGCTATGCACAAGGTTGCATTTTTTATATCTGTAGAAATTACCAAACAAATAAAAATGCATTCTTTCAGTCTGGAAATTCAGTTTTATTGTTTTTTTAAAAAAATTAAAAAAAACCACAGCTTTTTTATGTGCACCTAGGAACTAGTTAACTTTTCACCACTAGTGTGTGTTGTGCTTAGTATTTATTTACTTTATGTTTTGGGGAAAGAATTAACATTCATTTAAAAAAAAATAACAGAAGCCAAGGGTTTTGTCAGGTGCCATATATATATATATATATATATATATATATATATATTCCTCTGTGGCTGTAGACTCCTCATCTGGTCCCGTTAGAAATCATAGCTGGCAAATCTTCAGTTGTTAGCTCTATCAAACTTCATGTATCTTTCTGTACTGATAAAATAATTTGAAACTGCAATTTAGATACAGTAGCTGAAGCTTATGCAGCAGGTGTATTAGTGCCTGCTGCTACATAAATTGTTTCCCATGCCAAATTGTCACTATTCAGATTTGCACTTATAAATCTATTTGACCTAGCTTACCTTACTTACCTGCTGGCAAAAAATGACCATGTGGAAATCAGTGTTAATCTGTTTAATGCACAGAAGGGCTTCTTCCAACCATGAGACTATGGCGAAGGACAGACAAGCATCTGTTCTGATACACCTTCACCACATAATAAGTGTTGCCTCCCAGCTTTGAAGCTGTGACTATGAAGAGCTCAGGTGGCTTTGATATTTGGGCCATCTGGGTGCTGGTCTAATAATACATAAAGCAGAGGTCATATTCAGACATATGCCATTGAACCAGAGGGGGTGCCTTCATACTCTGGAAACAGAGTTACCGTACATGAGTTACCGCACATCCCAGAATGATGCGCAGACTATATGTCTATTTTGCTTATTTCAGACCTATCACAGACTGCAAAACAAAACAAAACAAAACAAAAAACAGAGACCTTAGTGAACATTTGGTGACCTATAATAGAGGATGCACAGCTGTTTTGCTCTATTATGGTGCTCTATAATGCAAACAATGGAATCTCAGCACAGGGTATATTCTAGGAAAGAGGAAAAAAGACTCTTTCAATTAATGAATGAATTTGATAAAAGCATATTGGTAACGGAGCAAGAAATATATCCTGTCTAAAGATCACTACCATAAATATGTACTCTTCCCTCCCACCCCATTCTTTCCACAACAGGTCTAGGGTTGCTAGATCTGAGAGTGCTGGATAAATCTCAAGAAATTGCTCTGCTTTTCTAAGGATCCTTTGACACTACACAATTATAGCACTATAATTTGAGTTTAGTTTCCCTATTTCCATGCTATGGAATTCTGGGATGTGCAATAACTCATGGTGTCACCCCCTCCATTGACCTCCTCATACCACACCCCACCACACAGAATCCTTAGTAATGTTTTTTGTTCTAGTGTTACTTATAAATCATAATTCCCATTTATATACTGAATGTAATGGCAATAGTTGCGACATAGACAACTAGCAAAATTAAAATTATACCTTTAAATTACAGTATCGCGCACACAACCTGAATGTGTTTACATGTACATAGTTTCATATGGTTAAAGTGGAAATCGGGTAAGACGTAATATTTTAAAGAAAATTTTAAAAGAATGTGGTTTTTTAAAAATAAAAATAAAAATTTATCTTTTATTTTTTTCAAAAAATCCTGATGCCTCTTTCTCCTCTCACTGAGCTTCATCTCTTCTATTGAGCTCCAGTGTTTTAAAGAGATGCAGGTGAATGCTATAGCCCATTTCTGACGAAAGGCAGACGTTTGGAGAGAAATGGTGTCACCTCCCTTGAGGTGTCACCTGGTGCAGCCCATACCCCCTCACTCCCCAATGATGTCCCCGTAATCCATGTTGGGCCAGCTCTCCTAGGGGTGTGAAGCCAACCAAGCAGAAGACAGGGTGAAGCCAGAGCAATTTTCGTAGCTACTCAAACTACCAATTTAAGGCTGCAAGGTTTTATAATGGTCACAGGGAATATATTCCAGTCTACTCTTCTCTGGTCAGCTGATGGGGAAAAGAGGGGGTTTCTTGGCTGCTGTGGCTGATGTCCTTGTCATTTCACCAGAGTCAAATGGGCATGCAGAGGTTGAATCCCTGCTTGAGATTCCTGAGGTTACCAGTTCAAAACAACAACAACAACAACAATAACAATAATAAAATTGCAGCACAATCGGGAAGGCTTACAACAAATAAAACACCGATAAGATACATTCAATCCCCAAAACATCAGAATGGGCTTGAGTTCACACAGCTGCAATCCACTGGCAGGTGCAAAACATAAACATTCCAAGAGAATAAATAGTTCCAGATGACTCAGACAAGAGAATCAATCCACATCTGAGGGAGAAAGCAAGCTACCCAGCCTGAATGGGAGAGGGATGAGGATTTCTTCTTGAACTCAAATGTGGCAAAGAACCAACCATCAGCCTGAGCAAAACTAACCCACTCATTTTGTCACCCAAGGCAAGTGATCTGATCTGAGGATGTTAGTCGATGCTCTGTAGAATCTTTGTGGTGGCTTCAGCTGCCACAAGAACCCATATATTTAGACTGTTTTCAAAGTAGTTTTTAAAAATAAATAAATAAATAACAAATTAGGGTTTTAAAGACCGGGGCAACTGGTTACCTGTGGTCTCATCTTTTCTGGGCAAGGTGCACCCCATTCTCACACTATGAGTTGCTCCTTCTCTTTTGCAATGGGGAATATAAAAGATTGGGCTCCAGTCTTTTTTTCTGTCAGAGAGTACATTCTGAAAAATGGTAGGAACCCATGGATGTCATTGGAAGAAAAAGGGGATAGATAGAGAAAAAGAGCTGAACACCAACAAAGTGGTACTGCACCAGGGAAAGAGCAGTTGAACTGTCTATTTCTCCAGAATATTTCTAACTGAGAATAAGAGAATTCTCTTTTCAATGTATGTATAATTGATGAACTTTTTAATAGCTTTTTAGTGTAAATATAATAGTAGCACTTATTCACTAAATTTCATATCTGTGACTGATATATACTACCTCACAAAATCCTTTCAGCTAAATGGATCCTAAGTTGCATAAGATTTTGCATAAATCTGTGGCATATGCACATATCTTATTTTCCGGCATATAAAACGACTGGGCGTATAAGATGACCCCCAACTTTTCCAGTTAAAATATAGAGTTTGAGATATACTCGCTGTATAAGACAACCCCTCTTCCAATGCACTCCAAATAAAAATTAAAAAAACATCAGATTTTATTTCAATATGGTAATTTTAATTCAAATGCTTATGACATGCAGATACTTAGCAGGAAAACTGTCACTTATAAACACAACAAACTACAGCTCCCATGTTCCCTAGCATTTATTTCTACAGTGTGTTTTGGACTTTCTTATTTCTGCAGTGTGTTTTGGACCTTACTTTTTAAAAAATAGTTCAGATTTAAATGCTGCTTTAAAAATTATTGCCATCTCCCAGCTATGAGATGGTTGGGGAGAAATGAGAAAGTGTTGGGGGGAAGAACTGGCAATATACTAGGTGATGCATTCTGGGGTATGTACAATTTGCGGCCAAGTACGTGAACATGGGCATGTCACACACTCTCAGCCTCAAAGGATGATAATGGCAACCCCCTTTTGAAGAAACATGCCAAGAAAACCCCATAATTAGGGTCACCATAAGTCGAAAAGGACTTGAAGATCCACAAGAACAACAAAAAGTCTGCAATTGTCTCATAGGTAGTACATGGGAATAGGAGCCAGCATGGTGTAGTGGTTTGAGTGTTGGACTACCATTCTGGAGACCTGGGTTTGATTCCTCACTCTGCCATGAAACCCACTGGGTGAACTTGGACAAGTCACACACTCTCAGCCTCAGAGGAAGGCGATGGCAAACCTCCTCTGAGCGAATCTTGCCAAAAAAAACAACCCATGATCACCATAAGTCAGGAACAATTTGGAGGCACACAACATACACATATAACCTCCAAGTTAAGAAACTTGGTTCTTCTTTAGATAAATACACTCTCTCTCTCATTGTGCAGAATTATTTGTTAAAGAAGCCATGCCCAAGCAACACATCAACTTTGGCTGCGTCTGCATTGCAGAAATTTATTAAAGCAGTTTGACACCGCTTTAATAATAATAATAAAATTTATTTATATACCGCCCAATGGTTGCCCAATCAGGGCGGTTTACAGCATAAAACACAATTACAATAGAGAACAATCCCCCCCTTAAAATATTATTAAACAAATAACATGATTAAAATCCAATTAACAATTAAAACTAAATAAAACAAAATAAAATCATCATAATTAAAAGATTAAAACATACCGCAGTACCCCCTTATTACACTTCCAGGGGAACCATGGTTCAAAATAATGTCACTGAGGTAAGAGGGGGCAGCCCGGGGCCGGGACAATTTAGTCTGGAAAGGCCTGCCAGAAGAGATCCATCTTGACAGCCTTTTAAAAACTGTCCAAAGATGTTAATTGACGGATCTCATCAAGGCTCAAGGCTATGGAATTCTGGGATTCGCAAATTTGGGAGATATTTAGCCTTTTAGCCAGAGATCTCTGTCTGGTACTACAAAGCAAACTGCAGATCCTAGGAGTCCATAGTATGGAGTCATGGCAATTAAAGAGGTGTCAAACTGCATTATTTCTGCAGTGCAGATTCAGGCTGCATCCATATTGTAGAACTGGCTTCCTTCTCCTTCTCCCCTCGTTCTCGTTCTCGTTCTCCTCCTCCTCTCTCCTGGCTCTCTTCTCTTTCTCCCCTCGTCGTCGTCGTCCTCCTCCTCCTCCTCTACCTGGCGTATAAGATGACCCCTGATTTTTGAGACCCTTATATGCTGGAAAATATGGTATATCATGTTGTTCAATGGCCCCAGAGATCTGTAAGCATACACTATTTACAAAATGCTTTTGTTCATTGAAGGGAAGAAACTGGTTTTCTCTAATTTCCTTTTCTGTGTACAGTCCCTCAACTCCCCTGCCAAAAAATAATCTGTCCTGGAGCACTGGGGTTCATTTAGAACAGTACACAAGGTGACCCAGGAATCTTCAGGTGGAAAGGGGTCAAAATTCCCTCTCCCTCCCATTTTATGAGCAGAAGTCTTGTCTGGAGAACCAGACCCTTCTGTAAACAGAAAAAGGTTGCAAACCAATATTGTCACATGCACATGCTGCATTTTAGGTATGAACCAAACTCACTCATAGGCTGCTAAGAGAACCATGGAAATCAACTGTTTATGTAGTAACCACTTAGTGGAATGTGCAGTTAAATGGCATGCTACAATATCTAAGAGTAATAAGCACTGAGATTTCAAATGGCGGAATGTGATTATTTAACTCTAACCCTTAAAAACAATAGTTCTCAGATCAGACATCCAACTTTTTTTTTTTAAAAAAAATTAAACTGTGTTTTGATATTTTGAAATAACTGTTCATGTTAGCACAATTTATAATACATGAATAAACTTACTGAAAGTAAGCCGTATGACTTTTTAACATCCACATGTAAAGTGTCTAATGGATAGCCCATGAGGAATCCAAGAAGAATGCGTGTTAGGGACCATCATACAAGCTTGTAACTTTGTGCAGAAAATGTGACTTTAAAAAAAATCATTCCTTTAATTCTTTACTACTTTACTATGCAATTTCAGCATGGTACACATTAGCTGGAATCCTGCTGGTGACATGTGTGCATGGTGTACAAATGCATACACCACTTTTTGCACAATGTTTAAAACCTCCTCCTCTACAGCTGTCACACCTTGAGAGGTGCAGCTGCTGCTGCTTATTGGTGGAGAGGGGAGTAAGGGGCAACAATTTTTGAATATTCCTTCCCCTTTCCACTGGTAAATAGCAGCAGCAGCCACTGCTGCCATTTCTGTGCCTGTACAGGTGTGTGTGTGTGTGTTGCATGAGGTGCAAAGAGCTACAGTGTCCCATCCTTCTCTTTCAAAAGATAGATATGAAACTGTGTGGGTGGAGTGTTATGCTCTATCCAACTGATGATCTTGGCCATTTTCTAGCATTGCCTAAAATATTCCCAGTCAGCGACGGGTCATTTCCACTTGTGTGAACACTAGAACACTTGCAAAATATGTAAAATAATCTATTTTCAGTCTGAAGTGGATCCCTTGATACAGTGCACTGAATGAGGGAACCTATTGAACAGACACACAGGACTGAATTGCAGTCAAATAATGTTGCACTTTCCTGAGCACAATTGCAGAGCCTGATATTAACATTTGTAAAATCCACTGTCTTTTACCAATATTATACATGTATGATGAGGCTTTTTATTGATCTTGTTGTCTTGTTCTGCAAGATGTTTTTGCAGAGATTTACCATAATAATGTCCTCTAATGAAGCTGATTATGTCTCCCACAAGGCCCATTAATATATGAATAAATTGTTCTTAAGGTAGGTCTATTTATCACATGAACAGCAATAAGCATAATACAGTGTTCCATAGAGCATAGTATACACCGTAATATATGGAGACATCTAATATTTATATATTTTTCTTAAGCTTATTTCCAGAACAATGAGTGTCTGAAGTGGTTGGCAAGAAAAGAAAGAGCCAATAAGAAAACATTAAGAGGGCATGCATGGAAGAACATCTATTGCTGAACTATTTTGGGAGCAGTTAGTCTGAAAATTACACTAGCATTGTGCCTGTTGAAGACAGATCTTGGGAGCAATACTTTCATGAAGATATGGAAGTGGAGATTGTTGATACTGAGCCTAATCAGAGTTTGGAATAACTCACAACTAACTAGTAGTTGCTGTTGTTAACTGCCTTCAAGTTGTCCCTGACTCATGGTGACCCTGTGGATAAGACATCTTCCAATGTTCTGCTTAAGTCCTATAACTATACCTGTGACCTCCCTAATTGAGTCTATCCATTTAGTGTGTGGTTTACCACTCTTTCTACTTCTGTCCACCTTTCCTAGCATTATTATCTTTTCTAATGACTCAGGCCTTCTCGTGATATGGTCAAAGTACAACAGCTTCAATTGAGGGCCTAAGCAGACTGCCAGAAATAGTGCACATTAAATTGAGGCACTGCCCTGGCTCAGTGCTAGGGAATCATGGGAACTGTAATTTATTGTGGCACCAGAGCTCTCTGACAGAGGGCCTCGGCAGACGACTCAATTGAGCCGTCTCCGAGGCCAGGAAGAGGAGGGGCCACCGCACGCGCGGCGGCCCTTCCTCTTCCTGAGGTCGCCCTGAACGCTTCCGGGTCACCGCACGCCGGACGCGTTCAGGGCGACCTCCCTCCACAGCGTCCGGACGCGCTGTGGAGGATAAGTCGCAAAAAGGGCGCCCGCCGCTTTTAGGGCGCTCTTTTTGCGACTTATGAAAGGAGTGCCTTTTTGGCGCTCCTTTCAGGGTCGCCGGGGAGGCGCCGCGGTGAGGCTGCCATAGCCCCGCGGCGCTCCGGACCAGGGCGCTCCAAACGCCCTGGTCTGCATCCCCCCAGAGAAGTCTCAATGTCCCAGAAAAAAATACAGTTCCCATGATTCCCTAGCACTGAGCCAGGGCAGTGCCTCAATTTAATGTGCACTATTTCTGGCAGTCTGCAAAGGCCTTTAGTCACTTTGGCTTCCAGGTAGAGTTCATGTTTGATTTGTTCACTAACCCATTCGTTTGTTTTCTTGACTGTCCATAGTATCCTCAGCACTCTTCTCCAGATCCACATCTCAAATGAATTGATTTTCTCCTTATCCTCATTCTTCACTTTCCAGCTTTCACATCCATGCATGGTGATGGAGAATACAATGGTGTGGACAATTCTAACTTTAGTGCTCAGTTGTAACTAACTAACTACAAATAAATGCTACTTATTTGTAGTATTTGGAAATAAGTACTGTAGTATTTGTTTGTATTAGTTACAACAAGCTAGTAACAAATAAGTTATTCCTTTTTACAATGGTATCTAATTTACATTATAATTGTAACATAATTAGGGATAACCACTCCTTTTGCATTTTAACTTGAACTGTTTAGTTACTTTTGGAGTTATGGGGGTATGGCCTCACAAAATGGTGTAGGAGGAATATTACAAAGCCTATGCTGTGCCTTGTGCAGCTCCCTCTTGCTTTGTTGTAGGAGCTGAAGTCAGGACAAGATGGATGGGACTAGTGTATTTTTACTACCACACAAAGGAGTATTCAAATTTTTAAAAAGTAACTGTAATATAGCTATTTTAGTTACTTATAAAGATGGGATAGAAAAGGATTTCTTTTTTAAAAAATAACTATTACCTTGGAATTCAACAGCAACTAATTCCAATTTAAAAGAAACTTTTCAGGCCTTAGGCACAACACAAAGCTAAGTGTATATGAACCCTATTAATTTAACTGGGAAAATTAGGCAGAAACATATCTTCCATCTGGAATGGGAGGTTAGAAATGTTGAACTTTGGCTGAAGCATACTAATTGTTTTTATGGGTCCCCCTCCCCATGAATGTCAACAATCCTCACTATCCAACACTCATAGTAAAAATATGTCAGCGGTGGAGCTCTGTGGGATAGAATTGGAAGTCTTTGGTTGCGTGAGCAGGTGCTCCAAGTAGTGGGCCATTAGAACCATAGCTTGGAACATCTGGCTAACACAGCTGTATTTAAAATGTGTCCTAGTGGATGAAACTCAAGGCCTAACTACCTGCTTCTGTAAGTGGTCTTAAGGGAGATGTCTTTGGAAGCCCTGAGCAAGATATGAAGGCAATAGCTATTTGCCTGCCCACCTCATTCTCAGGCTGTCTTTGTCCATGTTGTCATGTCATTGGAACCTTCTAGAGGTAGGTAATATGTAGGTAAGTTATGGCCCACTGTTTCTTATACCTTTTCTCTTTCTCTTGAAATTTGTATCTGGAATATGATTCACCATTAAATCAAAGTGAAATCTTCCCATATCTTGTTTTTAGCTTTTATAAGAGTGAGAAATGTGGGGTGGTCGAAATGGAAAAAACAACAACTTCCAGACACTCCTGGATTCTTAGACTTCTGTCTAAGGATGGAGAACTGACCTGCAGACTTCCAGAAGTGTCAGCTTCTGTTCTACATAGCAAAGTATGGCATAGCAAAGTCTGTCAGTTTGACTAGCTCTAATTTCCACTTAGCATCATCTACCAGGGCTGGTCCAAGAAAATTTCTTTCAAAGGCAAGCCATCAAGTACCGCCTCTGTCCTTCATCCAAGATGCTCATAGTTCCAAAGGCTGGGGGCATTATTTTGGCAACAGAAGCAGCAAATTTTACAAGCACCAACCCTCCAATAAAGATACAATAATGATAAATCAAAATAACAAAAGACTTAATGTCCCAGATCAGGGGCCTGAAGTGGCTGCTTCATTCTGCTTGACGGTAGGGCAGATGGTAGGTGTGTCTGTGTGGTAGGTGTATCTGTGTGGGTTTCTAACTCATTTTTTAAAACAAAATCAGTTGTGTTTATGGTCCAAGATTTGGTCTGAACATGTTATTTAAAAGATATAAAATTATTGATGTTCTGGCTTATCCATGTCTTGGCCTACATTTCTAAGTATTTAAAACCTTTAAATCAGGGGTGGGAATGCTATGGTACTGGGGCCTGTGTGTTCCCCTCAAGGCTGTTTTTGGAGATCCTGACATACACATTCCAATTCTCTAGGCCACTCTTTCCTGGCATAAAGAGATGTGTGTGTCTGGGCGGAGGGGGGCGGTATTGAATTTTCATTCCTGGAAACCCTCAGAGGCAAACAATTCACCTTTTAAATAGGTCAAGTGGCATCCTGTCCTGTTTAACCTTAAAACATGAGTCATTTTTCAAAACTTGTAGTGGACTTACATACTTCCATTGCATTGGTATATAAATAACAAATAGTAAAACGTATGCCTTTAGAAATGTGTCAGGAAACATAATTGCATATTTTGTAAGACAGGAAGCAAAGTTTAAACTCTAGAAAACTCTCTGCTCAGTCAATTTAACTTTCTGGAGACTATTTTTAAAGTCCCAAATGCCTTGCAGATAGGCCATTTCCACTTCCCATGCCTCCCAATTTAATAATCATAAGCAAACCCATGTGGAAAGTTCATATAGATTCTATATTGCACCTGCCAGTGCTTGCTCATAACTATTACATTGGTAGGCACAAGAGACAAACTATTCTGTGATAGCCACTAGGGATGTACAACGTCACTAATTTTCATATTGAAGGAAGCAACGAGTAATTTTAGCAATTTCTTTTCCTTTTGAAAAAAAAAAGTCTTTAGAGATCAGTTTTTGAAACCTACTGGCAATATGGACTTATAGTATTCTCTGGCGTATAAGACTACTTTTTAACCCAGGAAAATCTTCTCCAAAGTCAGGGGTCGTCTTATACGCCGGGTGGAGGAGGAGGAGGAAGAAGAGGTGGCGCGGCATGAGGCGGGAGGAGGGGGAAGAGAGGAAATCCAGGTTAGAGGAGGAGGAAGGGGTGGCATGGTGTGGTGTGAGGCAGGAGGAGGAAGCAGCAGCAGATAAGAGGTGAACCCCTATCCTGGGGTTTTCTTGGCAAGACTGGTTCAGAGGAGGTTTGCCATTGCCTTCCTCTGAGGCTGAGAGTGTGTGACTTGTCCAAGTTCATCCAGTGGGTTTCACGGCAGAGTGGGGAATCAAACCCAGGTCTCCAGAGTGGTAGTCCAACACTCAAACCACTACACCATGCTGGCTCCTAATCCCATGTACTACCTATGAAACAACTGCAGACTTTTTTGTTGTTCTTGTGTTTTTCAAGTCCTTTACGACTTATGGCAACCCTAAGGCAGTCTTATCATGGGGTTTTCTTGGCATGTTTCTTCAAATAGGGGTTGCCATTACCATCCTCTGAGGATGAGAGTGTGTGACATGCCCAGGGTCACTTACTTGGCCGCAAACTGTACATACCCCAGAATGCATCACCTAGTATATTGGCAGTCCTTCCCCCCAACACTTTCTCATTTTCCCCCATTGGAAGAGGGGCCATCTTATACGGCAAGTATATCCCAAACTCCATATTTTAACTGAAAAAGCTGGGGGTCGTCCTATCCGCCCAGTCGTCTTAGACGCTGGAAAATACGGTATTTGTTCCATAGTCACATCTGGTTGTTTTGCACAGAAAACTGCAATTTCTGCACAAGAAACAATATTTTTTTGTGCAGAAAATAATTTATCTGCAGAAATAGTATTTACTGCACAGAAAAAGTGTTTTCCTGCTGCACAAAAAATTCTATTTTCGGTGCAAATAAACCATGTTTAAATTTTGTGCAGCATAAGTCCCTGATTACACAGAAAATAATATTTCTACATTACAAAAATATATATATATATGAACAGGAATTGCTGTTTTCTGTGCAAACCCATCATGTGAAACAGTTCTTGGCAGTCCAGGATGTTCTGGTCAGGTTTTCTCAACACTCATAAAACATGTATTTTAACTATTAAAAATATTTTTGAATGTTCTTTCTATCCCCCGTAGTCACATTTGGGGAGAATCTATTCCCTAGCCTGCCCATCGCTTCCCCTTGGCAATGATTAGGGAATGTAATTGCTACAAGGGTGATGCATTTTCAGAAGCTCACCTCCCCAAGCTTAATTGTGTGTGCATTTCCATACATAGATGTGTAAATGTGTGTGCATGGACATGTATATGTATGTATGCTTGGATATATGTTATATGTAAGAGTAGAAGTCTGTGTATTAAGTGTAGCTGCAGAAGAATGTGTCTGCATATGCATATGAAAATGAGCATATGCATGTGCATATGAGACAGAGAGAGAGGCGCAAAGCGCCATCTTCAGAGCAAGGAAGTGGAGGGGCAGCCACACGCTGGGCGCCCCAACCCCTTCCCGAAGACATAATCGGAGCGCCGGACCCTCCGCACGGCCAGTGCTCCGAGGATGCCTTTCCGCTGCAGCGTCCACATACTGCAGCGTCCACACACGCTGCAGCGGAAGAGCCTCCGAAGGTGCGCCGGCAGCCTTTTGCGGCGCACCTTCGGTGATTTGTGGAAAAGTGCTCCTTCCTGGGGCGGCGAAGCTGCGCCGCGGGGCCGAGGTGTGCAGATACCTCGGCCCCGATCCGCAGCTTCCCGGGGCGGCCCATGGCCGCCCATCTGCTTCCCCCCAGAGAGAAACTGACTGACTGACTGACTGTCTGTCTGTGGTGGCCCCATGCACTTTAGTATTAGTCCCACATATTTTTTGCAGGGTGCATTCTTCTCTGAATATGGCCCTTGAAATGTTCTCCAAAACAGAGTGTAGCCCTTGGAACAAAATAGTTTCCCTCCCTCTGAATTGGCTAATTCATTTTTTCCTATTGTTAGCTGCCTTCGAGTCAAACTTGACTCATGGCAACTCTGTGAATGAGACGTCTCCAACCACCACCACCTATCCTCTACCTCTCTTCTCAGGTCCTGTAGGCTCAGGCCTATGGTCTCCCTGATTGAGTCTATCCATCCAGCATGCAGAATTCCTTCCTTTTTACTGCCCTCTACCCTCCCTAGCATCACTGTGTTTTCTAAAATATAATATATTGTTCTGTTGCTTTTTCTGGAACCTTCGTTATTGAAGATTTTCGGGAAAAGATTAAATGGTTCTCAATGGCCTTATAAAAGATGCAGAAGAAGATGGGGCTCTCAATAAGATTAGTAGAGATATAATATATGATTGCATACCTCCCAAATTATCTTCACTATGGGTGTTTCCTGGTGGATATTTCACACTAGCAGTTAGAAGGTACTGTACAACTATTCCATCTTTTTCTTCTTAAGTCAGTAGCTTCCATGTCACTGTATCAGTGAATCATACCCTTACCGTACCTCACTCCTGTGGGTGGAAATTACAAAGCCAACAAACGTAGAGGTGTAGCTACTTGGGGAAGCTGATGCCAAAAATGAGCATGTTACCAGCCCAATAAAAATTCTGCCCCCAATGAAATTTCCTTTTACTCCACAAATTTCTAGCATTGCAGTAATGCATCCAAAGAAAAGAGGCAGGGAAAGTTACAAAGAGCATGCAAACACACCAAATAGAAGAATTCTAGGCGTGAATGATTTTCAGTCTTGCTCTTTGCAATGATAGCATTTTGGGTAGTCCAAAAAATTTCATAGGGGGGTGGGAAGAATTCTATTTTGGGGGCAATGACCTCATTTTAAACCTCCCATATCTACACCCCTGAACCGTTTGTTTCCCTTTCCTCATAACCCATATTTGCATCACGAGACTCCTGACTCTGCCTAATGGTAGAGCCAGTCATGGGAGGACCTGCCCATCTGTATCCTGAATTGTCCATGGCTTTGTATCCTTTCCCATCTGTTATTTGCCTTTTATGTTGCAGTTTATCTTTCAATATTTAAGGAGGAATTAATGTGAAATAATTTTTTCAAGATAGATACCTGGCATCTCAATGATCCTTGGAAGTAAATATTTGATTTAAATGGAACTTACTTTCAAGTAAATGGGCTCTGGAAGTGGATCGTATTATATCATATTATTGCAGTCTAGAAACATTCTTCTATGATGGATGATGTGAAGGACCACAGAATCCAGCAACTAGAGTCAAATTGTTTTTAAAGCTGCAGATCAGGCACAGTATGCTTCTCCGACTTAAATTTGTGTAATTCACAGTGTTAGTTTCTTTTTGTGTTTTTACTGCATGAGTAATGTGTAATCTACATGTATGATTGGGAATTCCTTTTTCATCTGAGTGCACTCCATTTTGATTTGTGTACCGCTGGGGTGCCTAACAATGAAGATGCCAGTTGTTTGGAGAGGGAGAGGTTTGTTGAATCACAAAGAGCAGACTTTATCAAGGAAAGAAAGCCAACAATGTGCTATGTTTTACTAAAGTGAGCCCTGGGTGGCCAGCTGGAACTTTGAATTTTACTGCAAGCCACTGGGACAGTTAAATTACAGCAGAACTTATTTTTAATGAAGTTTTCTAAGATGGCACATGACTACATAATCATCAGAACTCAAGCAGTTTAAGGAAAAAGCATAGTCAAGCTTTGGCAAACCCTGGGAATGTACACTAGTGTAAGTCTGGAACACTGAGAAGATGAGGAAATGTAAACAGCTACAGTAGACAAAGGAAAATATGATGAGGTAATCCTTTATTTAAAAATGTTGTTGATGATGTTATTGTTATTATATTTATATTCTGCCTTTCCCTCCCCCCCCCCCCCCCAGCATGGGATTCAAGGCAGCAGCCAACAGATTTTAAAAGTCACATAGTTAAAATTCACACAATTAAAAGATAAAAGATGATTAAACTATCAAAAATTAAAATTATTTAAAAACACAAATGATTAAAAAGCAACCCCCTCTGCAACAGGTAAGATATCGGTGATCTGGTGTTGCCCCCTTTGCTATCCTCATAAGGAGCCCTGCTGACGCAGTGGTTAAATGCCGGTACTGCAGCCATTCACAGCCACAAGGTTTTGAGTTTGAGGCTCCAGGGTCCACTCAGCCTTGCATCCTTCTGTAAGTCGCTAAAATGAATATCCAAGTTGTTGGGGGAATTAGCTTACACATTAGGGAAACTTAAGTGCACTAATAAGCGGTATAGAAATGTACTTGCTGTTGCTATCACACTCACCCAGTGTTTGTGAGTGTGACTGTACTTGGGTCTGCACATGCATGGGAAAAGTCTCTGCATGCCTTTGTTCATTACTTAATACTATTTTGTTCACACTAAAGAATTATAATACTATTATTCAACTTTGATTGCAATGGTTTTGCCCTATGTAATCCTGTGGTTTGTAGTTTGGTGAATTACTGGAGCAAGGCGCCAGAGTGGCATAGTGGTTTGAACATTGGATTATGACTCTAGAGACCAGGGTTCAAATTCCGGCTTGGCCATGAAAACCCACTGAGCAAGTCATACTCTCTCAGCCTCAGAGGGTGGCAATGGTGAACCCCCTCTGAACACATCTTGCCAAGAAAACCCCATTATAGTTTCACCTTAGGGTCGCCATAAGTCGGAAATGACGTGAAGGCACACAAGAACAAGAACAAGGTACTGGAGCACTCTAGTTGAGAATTTTAAATATCCCTCTGGCTGAGAATTTTAAAATGCCAATCCCAGGATTTCATAGATAGAATCATGGCAGTTTTATAGTGTTATAATTCTGTAATGTGAATGGGGCCTTGGTTTAGCCACTGCACTTTATCTTACAGATTCCTGGAATTTGTAGTTTGATGATACATTAGAGCTCTATGATAGGGAAGGCTAAACATTTCACAAAACAAAAAATCCCATGGTTCAGTAGATGGAGCCATGGTAATTCAATTGGTGTCAAACTGTTATAATTATACACTGTGGATGCATTTGCTTGCTAGTGAATGTTTGCTGGCCACAAAGAATGGGCAACGACATAGGCGACTGATCCTGGAGGTCAGAATAAAAATATAGTGTTTAAGATCAGTCACCCAGCTGTATATTTAACATTACCATTTTGTAGGAAACCTTCCAGACAGCAAACAAAACAAAACAAAAATGGCATGGAAAGTGTCACTGGAAAACCTGTACTTTCATTTGCTTTTTGTTTCCATAAAATTTTTTATTCTCCAACATTCTTTTTTTTAAGTAAAAAAATTAGCTCCCACAAGAATTTGCCAAAGCAAAGGCAGTGCTAATATGCATCTCATCTATGAATCCGCAAGCAGCTTGCCTCCCCAGCCTGTATTCCTTACTTCCCCAAAAACAGTGATTGAATTAATCATATCCAGATGTCATCCGGCAAATATGTGCACCTGATCTCCAAATGGCCGATTTATCACCATGCTAATGGAGGCATTCAGCACACTGAGAACAAGTGGCCCACTTTTCCATTTCCTGGAGGTATAGCAGATATGCTGCATGCATTTCCTAACACCTTTCAATGGATTTCAAATGCACCTATTGACTTAAGACCTTTTTGGATGTCATGACCAACTTGAGAAAACTGCAGACAGAGAAATTTGAGTACTACAGTCCCTTTTTTGCTAGACACACACATGTGTGCGTATGTGCACGTGTGCACTTGCATATGTACACACACACACACAGAGAGAGGATTCTCGCATCTCTCTTACATAGATTTTAATAGCCCCTCCACTTTCTGTGTATTTTTCCCCCTAAAGGTTTTTTTATAGAGAGCTTGAAAGAAGATGGAACATTCAGGAAATATCACAGAATGAACTATGAACACTTCATTCACCTGAAGTCCTATCAGAAAATTAGTATCTTCTGCAGGTGACTCAGACCTAGTTTTCCTTTTTTTAAAAAATCTCTGTTAGCATCATCTGTGCATTATAAAATCTGAATCTACTAACATAGTAATTTTCCACAGTACCCTCTGCTTTGAAAAGTCTATGTTCACACATGGGAGACACAACTAGGCATTTGTCAGTGATGCCAGTGATGGGGGGTGAGGGAGCCAGAGAGGAAGGGAAAGGATTTTTAATATATGCATATGTATATAATATATGTGTATGACTTCCAGAGTCACTGGAAGATATGTGCTTAATGTCATTGTATTCTCATAGCTTACACACAAGTCCCACACTTACAGCCATTTTACGCTACATAATTATAAAACACTGATGATTCTGCTTTAACTGCCCTAAGTGCATCCTGTGGTATCCTAGGGTTTGTTGTCTGGTGAGGTACAAGAGCTCCCTAGCCGAGGATTCTATATCTCACCCCTTAAACTGCAAATCCCAGGATTCCATAGGATGGAACCCTGGATGTTAAAAGTGTAGTGTGTACTGTGAAATGTAGTGTAGTGTAGTGTGAAAGGACCATTAGTTGTATGTATATGGTGCCAGGGGTTTTCTGTGTCTGTTCTGTTCTGGTTTGAGCAAAACAATTACGGTTTTGTGTTGCTTCTTTTTGACTGATGGGTCCTTTTTTCATGACAGGTCCTGAGGTTTACTATCAGATATGATGAAGATTATTTTATTTTTTTTCCCCATCCCCAAGCAGCACATTCTGAGAAGAATTGTTGTGGATCTATTTTTAATATTTCATACTCAGGATAACAATGTTGAGTATTAAAGCACCCATGCATGGCATAGTGGTTTGAGTGTTGGACTACCACTCTGGAGACCAGGGTTCAATTCCCAGCTCGGCCATGGCCTTGGGCAAGTCACACTCTCTCAGCCTCAGAGGAATGCAATGGCAAACCTCCTCTGAACAAATCTTGCCAAGAAAAACTGATGATAGGCTCTCCACAAGTCAGAAATGACTTGAAGGCACACAACAACAATAAAATAATAGTTATCACAAAGGATAGTAAACCCTATAAAAGCAAACAAACATGAAGTCAGCAGATATTTCTTTCAAGTTAGGTATCTTTGAACCTCATACAAGGTGCAATTGTGTGTGAATCTCATATACGAAATCAATTGCTGCGATGAAAAGAGGTTCTTGGAAGCTGAATGCTGAAGTCTTCCACATCCCAAATGCCCAGTATGTTTGGTCACATTATCAAACTCCAATACCAGCCAGCAGCAATGAATCTCTTATAGTGAGGATCAGCTATTAAGCAAATTTGCTAACATACTTACATCCCTCCCGTCCCTAGTATTTGATGTGCTTTCCTCTCCTTTTTAAAGCGGTGAAGCACATGCACATTGCTTGTACATGCAGAAAACATTCTGTCTCCTAGAACAGGGAAAGGTGACAATGAGTGAGTGAGGGTGTCAGGAGGGAACACTTGTTTTTCCTTAACATATATTGGGGGTGGGTGGGGATAGTTCACTGGGTTTTTAGTTGTTCTTAACTTGTACATATTTTATGTGATTTTATGTGGGACATATATGTTTTAATTGTTTTGAATTTTATTGCAATTTTAAAAGTTTTGGAGATTATTGCACATCTTTCAACATAGCTCCCTTAACTTGCTCCGGCTGCCATTTTTCTAAAGTCGGAAGCTTTAGAAAAATGGCAGCTGGAGTGAGTTAAGGGAGCTGCGTTGGAGCCTGGCAGATAGTGGATTTTTGGGGGAAAGCCATGCAATAAGACCCGGCTCCAGCCTGAATTAGACTTGAATTCGGGAGAGATAAACCAGGATTTTAAGACATGCAATAATCTCCTTTATCTATGAGCCGCCTTGGGTCCTTCTGGGGAGAAAAGCGGGATATAAATGGAATAAATAAAGGAACAATTTCATAAATGTTAGCTGGTCTCAGCTAGACCCATTTAATCAATTAATCAATTATTAAAGGATGAGTCAACACATAGGTACATTCAATGATGAATCAATTGGATGTACCTATGGTGAACTCTGTGATTTTTATATAATAATATAATTTTCTCTCCTAAACCTCCAATATATTTTCCTATTCATAATAAAAGGGATTAATTATTTCCCCATGCAATAGAGCCATATTTAGGCTTCTCTCTCTTTTTGGTATGAAATATATTAGAAATTGTTTGGTGCCCCAATATTACAGTAATGAAGACTGGAAACTTTTCAGTCAAGGGAGATTGTAGATCCACACTGACCACGCTCTCCCAATCAGATTGGCTGCATCTACACTGCAAAATGAATGGAGTTTGACACTGCTTTAACTGCCATGGCTCAAACGATGGAATTCTGGGATGTGTAGTTTTGTGAGATATTTTGCTTTCTCTGTTAGAAAGCTCTAGTGCCATAAGAAACTATGAATGCCAGGATTCTATAGGATTGAGCAATGACAGTTAAAGCAATGTCAAACTGCATTAACCCTGCAGTGTGGCAGCAGCCAAACATTTCAGAAAAAGAACCTGAGGAGCAAGAAAAAGAGTGATAGGATTAAATTCACTACTTTGTCTACGGTAGAGATATACATGGAAACTGCTTTTCTTGACACATGTATTTGTACAGATGGGCTATCTGACATGTATAGTTACTGTCTCCCAGTACTGGATTTGGAACAACTGTTCATTATTTTAAACAACTGTTCTTCCCTATTGGTAAAATCAGATCTAAAAAGTAGAAGAGATAGCAGAGCTACTATTTGCTTAAAGAAACAAGACAGGGAAATTCTTAGTAGACGTATTCTATTCAAAACAAGACTTTAGATTTCAACAGAGATACCATCTTCCATTCATTGGTTCCAAGCTATGTTCGATTTAGTTTTGTTGTTATTGTGTGCCTTCAAGTCATCTACAACTTATGGCAACCCTAAGGTGAACTTATCATGGGGTTTCTTGGCAAGTTTCTTCAGGAGGGTTTGCCATTGCCATCCTCTGTGGTTGAGAGAGTGTGACTTGCCCAAAGTCACACAGTAGGTTTCCATGGCCAAGCTGGATTTGAACCAGAGTCCAGAGTCCAATGCTCAAACCACTACACTGTGCTGGCTCCTTCAATTTAATTTAGTGTTTAATTCAGTGTATTTTTCTGTACATTTTATGAATAAATTATTATAAATCATGAATATATTTTTTAGTATATTAGCCTTCAAACTGTTGTCCTGTGTTATCACCTAAGAGAAATGACTGCAATTCTATACCAGTTTCTTCGGTTTAAGATCCACTGACAACAGCAGAACTTGTTCCATGAACGTATATCATATCGTAAAATTGAAGAGATGCTCTCATCAATGTAACTGATATCCAACACTGTCTTGACAGCAGAAGGTATGGTTACTTCAGTGTGTTTTTTTTTAAATCATGGAAAGACAGATAAGAGCTTGGAAAAGTTAGCTTGTTTGACAATTCTCAGAATTTCCCAGATACTTGGACTTGTAGTTGAAAACCTTACTTTTCCAAGTTCTGACAGAGCTCAAAGGTGAGTGAGGGGATACATTATAGATGGAATATATCTCAGAATGAGGCTGGAAGAGTATTTTCCTTTGGCAAAAAATGGAAATTTTCTCCTCCTAGAAACTTTAAAAACAGAAGCACATGCTCCATGTCTCTTACTTGACCCCAGTTCTCCTAATGGGATTTCACCAGTGTGAAGGCAGACATCTGACCGCTTCTCTGCACAGTGCCTCTTAGCAGCTAGCATCAGAAATCATGCTTCTGGAAACCTCCATAGTGCAATTTGTTGTTGCTGTGTGCCTTCAAGTCATTTCCTACTTATAGCGAACCTAAGGTGAACCTATCATGGGGTTTTCTTGGCAAGTTACTTTAGAAGGGGATTGGCATTGCCATTCTCTGAGGCTATGAGAGTGTGATATAATTTGGAAGCTATGCGGGGGGGGGGGGGGTTAATGGTAAAGTCAACAGATCCCATCTGATCTTGGAGATTAAGAAAGATCATCCTTGGTTAGTACTTGGACGGGAGATCGCCAACCAATACTAGGCTATATTTCAGAGGAAGGAACTTGCAAAACTGCCTCTGAATATTTCTTGCCTAAGAAAGCCCTAAGAAATTCATTGGGTCACCATAAATTGACAGGTGACTTGAAGTCTCTCTCTCTCATTAGCTCACACATGCATACACACACTATATCTTCTTGAGGCACTCATTTTGTTCTGCATTACTTTGTTCAGACTTTGAGCAACACACACACACACACAAACACACACAAAATGAAAGTCCAGTCTCGATACCATCCTATTGTGTTGGCAGGTGCACACATCTTAAGAAAAACAATTCCAGTTGGGAGACTTCTGCTTAGTTTATGCTAAAAGCATCTGAGTAGTTTATGTGTTTATGCTGAAACACATCTAGAGCATGTAGCTTCTAAAGCATTTGTAAAACAAAGAGTTCCAAACTGAGCACAGAAAAGTTCAGTTAATCTGTTTAGTAAGAAATAGGAATAAAGTTGCCAGAGACAGCAATACATTCATTTTTACATTTATACTTGAAGGCGATAGCATTTCAAGTTGTGTGTGTGTGTGCATGTTGAAAAGCCCAAACAACCCCAAATCTGCTTAAAAATTGGAATAGGTTCTTGAACCATTCAGAACCATTTCCCCCTAGTGTATTCCATCACCATTAAGGTTTCCTTTTACTGATGTTTCCACCTTCATTCAAGAGAACGAAATGGCAGCCTGTCTATCACATGATGAGTGAAAGCAACAGTAAAGTGAGACTGGAACAGAAGTACAATCCACAAGGGAAGCAGCACTCTGGGTTTAATGTATTCCCATCAGAAATCACAAAAGTCGTCCTGGGTCTTATGTGTTTATTATTAAAGATCTACAATGTTTACTTGACTAAAGGCACCTGTGTATTTTATATTTTGTAGTTACACAAAGACATTTCACAAGCGCATCCAGAAAACTGCCAGTAAGTGTTCTTCATGCTTGCAAGCATAGGCAGAAATGTAAATGCAACTGGAGAGTGACTGTGGCATATTCTTAATTATGTTTGCACACTTTTGTATTGATTTTAGCTCTGTTAATTACTAAAGTATCAATATGTTGTAAAATACCATGCATTCATTATCTTTACTTGCAGTCCATTTAAATAATTACAAACACACACTCACAAGAGCCCTCAATAAGTACTGCCATTGAAGTGGCAATGTATTCTTTTTCTCCCTATGCACACTTCATTACACAAAACATCAATCTATGTTCTGGTCAGAATCCTCTTTCCAATAATAAACATGTTAGATGTTTTTCTGACTTGGTATTTTTTTACAGGGGTTGTAAATAACACGTTCATATTGAGAACACCTCTGCACTTTTCTCTGAATGCAATTAGGGATAGTTATGTTTTCAAATCTGCTGGGATTTCAAGTTTTTCCAATTACTGGGAACATTTTGTCCAACTTGAACATTCCTCTTCTTTCCTATAGCCCTAAAGAATCTTTATGAGCTATTTTAGATTTGAAGAATATCGCTAACTGGATGAGGGATGTGATGTGGCAATTTTGGCACAATATTAAGAGGACATTAAAATGTTAAAATAAATAAGAAAATAGGTAGCAACTATCTCAGTCTGGGGAAACACAGGAGCAACAAAAGGATGTGTACACACTAGAGTGACCACCAAGCACAGAACACATAATGAAGCCATTTGTGCACTGGAGAACCAGTAAGGTGTAGTGGATTAGAAGAGGTGGATAGGGACTTGGAAGATCTAGGTTCTAGTTTCCCAGAAGATATGTAACTCAGTGGATCATTTTGGACCAGTCATTCTCTTCACTTTGACTTACCTCACAGGGTTGTTGTGAAGATGAAATTAGGGGGAAGAGACCCATGTACACCATCAAGAGTAGCTTGGAGGAAAGGCAAGGCTTAAATGTAACTAGCGAAAGAAATGTAAGAGGTTACCTAATAATTTCCATACTGTTGTCAGGAAAATTCTCCCTCACTGATTTTTGCAAAGTGTCCCACAATACATTAGCCAATCCACAACCCAATGTGACTCTGCTTAAGTGCATAAGTAGGAGTAGAAACACTGACCAATCTTCTCAAGACATCTCACACTACACAGGTGTAGCACTTTGATTTCATTTCAACAGAACCATGGTAGTTAAAATGAAATAATAGCATCATAATTGTGTCATATGAATGGGTCCTAGGTTGCACAATTAATGCAGTTTGACACTGCTTTAAGTGTCATGGCTCCATCCTAGGGGATTCTGGGATTTGTAGTTTGTTGGGGCACCACAGCTCTCTGTCAAAGAAGGCTAAATGTCTCACAAATGACAAATCAAAATTATAGTGCTGTGATTCCACTTTAACTGGAATCCTGGGATTTTCCTTCAATGGAGATGCATTTAAAGTTCTCAACCAGAGAGCTTCAATGCCTCACCAAACTATAAATCCTAGGACTTCATTGGACAGAACCATGGCAGTTAAAGAGGAATCATAGCACTATAACTGTGTAATGTCAAAGGACTAGGATTCGATGCGATGGAGCCATGGCAGTTAGGGCAACATCAAAGGAGGAGATCATTGCAGAGCTAATTAAACTGGGTTACCTGAGCCAGTTTAATATTTAAAAATGGTGACATCCTGATTTATCACAAGGATTTAGCTGCCAAAATTGCCAACCAGGTCCATGCCCGCTCCCAGGGCCGCTCCAGCGGCCATTTCCTTAAGCCAGAAAACTCCTGGCTTCGAAAAGAGGTGCGCTGAGCGCCCCTGGAAGCAGGATGGGCCTGGGCAGCAATTTCGGTGGCTAAATCCTTGTGATAAGATCAGGATGCTGCCTGTTTTAAATTTTAAGGGCCGATACAGACGGCTCGAAAGGGACAGCATAGAGCCGCCCCTGGGACCAGTGGATCAGGGCTGCGGCAACAGCAAGCTCCTTTTGGGGGGTGACAAAAAGCTGTCCTTTCAGCCTTGGCAATGGCTTTTTGCATCCTTTTGGCGCAGCGTGTGTGCATGTTGCGTCAAGAGGGTATCCTGATGCAGCGCACCGTGTGAACAGGCATGCGGTATCAGGACGAGGTCGGGGTGGAGTCAGGATGGCCAGCGTGTGGCTACCAGACCCCAACTCCACCCCCAGGCCAGCCCTCTGCATCAGCCCTAAGCCAGCTCAAGTAAGACGGTTTAATTAGCACTGCGATAATCTCCTGAGTAATGCAAGTAACACTGAAAATCTTTGAATTATTTGAATAGAGAAAACTTTATAACCTTGCTGTCTATTCTAGCAAGCAAACTGCAGATCCTGTTTTCCTTTGCTTATTTTGTTTTACCAAAGTTTAAAAAACAAACAATTCAAACAATAAAAATATTAAATTATTAAAATAAAAAAAAAATAAAAAAAATTGAAAGATTGAAAAAATATTGATCTCAGAAAAAAATATTGATCTCAGCTATACTGGATCTGAAATTTACAAATAGTGGCAAAAGCCACAACAACAGGTACAATCACTATCAGGAGCAGTGGATAAGAGAGATGGGAAGAGGCATTTGGTTCAAATCCTCTTTAGGAGATGACCCCAGATGGTCAACCCCTCCACCTTGCCTCACTCCTTTTATGCTTTGTTTTCCAAAATATTGTGTGTACTGTATATAGCCTGCTGAATCATATTACCATTATGGTGGTTGGTGGTACCATCCCATTTTCCTAAATGTTATTTTAAAAACCCACCCCTTCCTGTTAAGGTCTTGTGATTCCATCCAGAGTTCGCCTGTGCCCCTAAATACAAAATAGCACTTGAAAACTTTGTTTCCTTAACAGATTGTGATGTGGTATGTAATGTCATATAGTGTAGAAAAGAAAAGAAGCATATTTCCCCCTGACAGGCTACTTTAACCCTTACTTTGAGAAGCAACTCTGGGTACTTCTCTTGACAGAGTTAATCCTAAATTGCTCGTGGTTAAATGTGTAGATTTAGGATTCCACTTGTTCAGGGTTGTAATTAGAATTAGATGTCTAAATATACATAAACATAAAAGAGTTAACACCATCATTTTTGTGGGGTTTTTCCATTCCTGCCCTAAGGCTTACGATTGGCTTTCTGTCCACCACTCAAATATGGCCCCATGAATTCCTCTGAAACAGCATTTAGACCTCTGGTTGCAGAGAGTTACTAGTGATTACCAAATGCAGAGACATTTGTGTTGCCTGGTGTCTGATATTAACACTTTTCCTGACACAGACCTGTAAGATTTGTCTAATGCAGCAGTCTCAAATTTTTTATCTTGTAACTCCCTTTACATCTACATACAGACATTGTGTTCCCCTGCTCAACGTAGTACATGAATTAAAATATTTTGTTTGTTTATTTGTTTGTTCATTTGTGATTCATGTATGCTCACATTTTAACATTTTAGAAGGAAATAATATCTTAAAATTAGAAAAGTTTTATTTAAATAAATGCAATACTTAACACATGTGTAAATTTTACACATACTGTCTCACACATAGTCACACTTGCATAGACAAATCTCACAGATATGTACACACTGGTGAGCTTATCGCATTCTTAAATAACTTGCCTTACCTGATCCGGCTTAAAAATAAATGTGGGCAGTGTCTGGACCCTATCGCAAGGGTTTTGCCACTGAAATCACTGCCTGGGACCATCCCAGGGCCATCCCCGCTCCTGGAGCTGCTCCAGTGGCCATTTTCTTAAGCCAGACAACTCCCAGCTTCAAAAAGAACTGCACTGCATTCGGGCCCTTGCAATAGGGTCCAGGTGCTACTTGAATTTCAAGCTGGATCAGGTAAGGCAAAAATGCAATAAGCTTCACAGCCATGCTCTTTCATTCATTCTTTCACACACATATTTATGCACAGTCACACAGAAATGTTATTCTCTTGTTTGTAGCCTCAGTATTCATACTCCTGTGCATCGCAAACTGGACTATGTGGACATATTAGTTGAGGCTGCAGGAACATTTTGTCCTGAAAACCAGGGCAGGGATGGGATGGGTGGGGGAAGAAGGACCAGCTTCTCAGGATGGGTCTCACCAGAGGTCCTGATTCAGCAAGCTTTCCCACTCTCCTCTTCTTTTTCCTCCTTAAGCAGAGACAACTATTCTAAGCACCTTCCTCACCTTTCTCTTCCCCCGGGCAGAAAAAGTTTAGGAAGAGGAGGGATCAGAGCCTCCAATCTTGTATCCCTTGAGCAAATCTCATGACCCCCATTTGGGGGCCTGGTCCCACAATTTGAGAACCACTAGTCTAGTGTGATCTTAAAATGGACAGAGGCCTCAACAGTTCTCTTCTCAAAGGTCAATGATTTAAATTTAAATTTACAGAACCACTTCCCGTTTATACTCAGTGAGGGGCTACTTCTTCCTGTATGAGTCTGCTAGAAATTTGAGATCCTCAACAGAAGTCTTGTAGTGTGTCCCAATCTAAGAGGACATGTTGATGAACACACATGGACCTTGTTCCCACTATGATTTAAAGCGAATTGCTGATTGGATTATATGACCATTGTTCCCACTTGAAACCAGTTCTGATCCTATTGAGCTTGGTTTCAATCATGATGAAGCAAGGCACACACAAAAAAATTGCTGTTTCCTGACACTAGTTTTTTGGCAGTCCTTTTCAAAAGAATTGATTCCAAAGCGTGTTCAACAATCACATTCTGGAGGGAAGGGACTAATGGCAGAGGGGTGTTTCCCATCTCAATTCAGTTTTTGGGAAATCAGCCATTTCCCCTCCTCTCAGCACTGCCTTTGTGCTTGTGGTGTGACTTATGGGTGCATGATATATTTTTTAAATAAAAATTTATAGAATATGTGATCCATTGTATTTGCAACTACTTGCAATTATGAGCAGACTGCAACTCAGCAAAGCAAGTATTCAAGTATGGGGCTTGAATACTCGCTAATCCCCGTTTTCGCAGGGGAGGTCCAGAATGGATCCCCCGTGAAAACGGAGGGCCAACTGTACTTTGGATCAAATATTGATCAGAATGAAGACTGCAGTCAAGAAATCAGAAGACTAGGATTGGGAACGGAAGCTATGAAAGAACTGGACAAGATTCTAAAGTGCAAAGATATAACATCAAACACTAAAGTGAGGGTTGCCCAAGCTATTATATTACCCATCACCATGTGAGAGCTGGACAGTTAAAAAAAAAAGCCAACAGGAAGAAAATAAACTCTTTTGAGGTATAGTGTTGGAGAAGAATGCAGAGGATACCATGGACAGTCAAGAAGACAAACAAATGGGTTCCAGAACAGATCAAGCCTGAGTTCTCCTTAGAAGCCAAGATAATTAAATTGAGACAGTCGTACTTTGGCTACATCATGAGAAAACATGACTCAATAGACAAGACAATGATGCTAGGAAAGATGGAAAGCAGTATAAAGAGAGGAAGGCCACATACCAGATGGTAAGACTCAATCGAGAAAGCTGTGGGCCTGTCTCATCGACTCAAGGGCAGTTAATAATAATAATAATATATGTTATTTATAGCCTGCCTCTCCCTGCAGATCGAAGTGGGTTACAACAATTAGGAATCACAATAAAATACAATATACAATTAAAACCAGATTTCTAAATAACCCTTACCCCAACCCCCTCCCAATCATAAAAAAAGAAAAAGAAGCAAACTAAAAACAACAACAATATAAAGTGAATAGCAATATAAAATACTAATTAAAAGCAAAGGAAATAACAAATTATCTAAAATTAGAGGTAGTTAGAGGCGAAACATTATCTTTTGGGGGGTAGACAGGGGATATCAATATCAGTGGAGTGGAGGCTAATCTGGAAAGGCCTGCCAGAAGAGATCCATCTTAACAGCCTTTTTAAAGGCTTCTAGAGTGGTAAGCCCATTCCATAGCCCAGGAGAGGCAGATGAAAAGGCCCTCTGGGTTACCGCAACCAATCTGGTCTTCTTAGGTTGAAATAAATTCTTCCCAGAGGGCCTAAGTATGCGGGGTGGATTATATGAAGGAAGGCGCTCCTACAAGGAGTCTGGACCTAGGCCATGTAGGGCTATAAAGGTTATAACCAACACCTTGTGCTGTGCCCAGAAACTAATTGGTAGCCACTGGAGAGATTTTAAAACAGGTGTTATATGGTTGGCTCTAGATGTACCTGTGACCAGCCTGGCTGCTATATTTTGCACCAATTGACGTTTCCAAACTTGACACAAGGGTAGCCCCATGTAGAGTGTGTTGCAGAAGTCAAGACGAGAGGTTACCAGTGCATGTACCACTGTTTCTAGGTCACCTGGCTCCAGGAAGGGTCGCAGCTGGTGTATCAGCCAAAGCTGATAAATGACACTCCTGACCATCTGAGGTGTCAACTGGAGAGATGAGTCCAGGAGCACCCCCAAGCTGCGAACACAGTCCTTTAGGGGAAGTGTGACCCCATCCTGAACTTGTTGACATATCTCCATTCCCGGGTTAGGGTTTCCTATATCAAGTACCTCCAACTTATCTGGATTCAGTTTGAGTCTGTTTTCCCTTATCCAGTCCATTACTGCCTTAAGATATTCATTCAGAGGAGAGATGCCATCCTTAGTCACTGCAGCAGTCCGAGACATAGAGAAACATATCTGGGTGTCATCAGCATACTGATAACACCCCGCCCCATATCTCCAGATGATCTCACCCAGCAGCTTCATGTACAGGAGACATGATAGCACCCTGAGGGATGCCAGATTTTAGTTCTCTTGTAGAAGAGCAACTGTCTCCCAGCTTCACTATCTGGAGTCTGCCTGAGAGCCAATTCCCAACTCTCCCGACCGTTCCAGAAGGATACTATGGTTGATGGTATCGAAGGCCACTGAGAGTTCCAAGAGCACCAACAGGGCCACACTTCTCCTGTCAATGCCCAGATGGAGATCATTGACTAAGGTGACCATGGCAGTCTCAACTCCATATCCTGTCCTAAATCCGGATTGAAATGGGTCTAGATAATCAGTTTCCTCCAAGACTGCTTGGAGTTGAATGGGACTGCTCTCTCAATCACCTTGCTCAAGAATGGCAAAAGTGAGACCGTCCTGTAGTTGTTTTTGTCCAGAGGGGTCTAGGGAGGATTTTTTAAAAGTGGTTTAACCACTGCTTCTTTTAAACTAGATGGAAATCGGCCTTCCCTAAAAGATGCATTGATTATGTGCCTTAACAGTGCCTTAGTTGCATCTCCCCCCTGGACGGCCAACCAAGATGGGCAGGGATCGAGAGAGCAGGTCGTCTTTTTCACACTACCAAGGAGCTTGTCCACATCCTCAGTCGTCACAGACTCAAATTGATCCAGTATGACAGTATTCACAGAGTCGCTGGATACCTCTCCTGTCACTTCTGCAGTAATGCTGGCGTCCAAGTCGGCTCTTATCTGAGATATTTTATCTGCGAAGTGGTTATTTAAAGCATCACAACAGGCTTTAGTTGGTTCTAGCAAAGGGTTCGGGGGGGGGCATTTGCATTAGATCTCTTACCACCTTGAACAGCTTTGCTGGACAAGATTTCGCAGATGCAATACATGCAGAATAGAAAGACTTCTTAGCTGCATCTATTGCCACTCTATAGGAATCAAGAAAATTCATATGACATGTCTTGTCAGATAAGAGTCAATTTTTTTGCCAGCGGAGCTCTAGTCATTGTCCAGCCCATTTCATTCTCCTACGACCTTCCGTATAGCAAGGCTTACGGTTTGAAGTGGGTTGGAAAGGACGCTTAGGAACGACAGTGTCAATAGCCCTGGTAAGATCATTATTCCAGGTATTAACCAATGCTTCAACAGAATTGTCAGCATTACCAACCATTAAACCCTCTAGGGCTTTCTGGAACCTAATGGGTTCCATCAGCCTTCGAGGGCAGACCATTCTAATGGGTCCTCCACCCCCGACGGGGGGAATAGTGGCCTTCAGTCCAACCTTGACCAGGAAATGATCTGTCCATGACAATGCGGAGATACTAACTATCTCCGTCCACAGATATGCCTGTTCCAAAGAACAGAGTATGTCCTGTACAATGTGTGGGCCCAGAGACTAATTGGGTTAGACCCATGTTTGTCATGGAAACCATGAACTCCAGAGCTGCACCAGTTAAGTTTGTTAAACCAGCCTCAAGTGGAATGTTGAGGTCATCCAGGACTAGAAGCCTAGGTGACTCCAACACCAGCTCTGAGACTAGTTGTGTCAGTTTGGCTAGGGAATCTGTTAGACAAAGGGGTGAATGGTGTACTAACAGAATCCCCAGACTATCCCTAGTCTTTAGGCTTAGGTAAATACACTTGATGTGGACTATTTTCCGGACAAGTATCCTGGCCAAAGTAAGATTACCTTTGTGGACCATGGCCACTCCCCCCCTTGTCCACATCCCTTTACCTGCTCATTAATGGAGTACCTGGCTGGTAGGGCCTGAGCCCAAGTTACAAAGCTGTCATCTCCCAGCCAGCTCTCTATAAAACACGCCAGGTTGGTTGCTTCATCCAACACTAGATTGTGAATGATATGAGTCTTATTTTTAACCGACCTAGCGTTGCACAAAAGCAAGGAAAGCTTCAGTGGATGGTTTGGCATACTCTCCAGCTCTTTTGGGGTAGCAGGAAGGCAAGATGGGTTTCAAACATCAATCTCACCTTCCTTTATAATAGTATTTCACCCTGTTCATGCCATATCTTCTGTTACCCTGCACCACTTGTATTGCTGCTCCATAGGTAGCATCAGCTGCCTCCCCCTGTCCAATGTCGAGGGTGTGTGTGTGTGTGAGAGAGAGAGAGAGAGAGAGAGAAGAAATGGGGAGGGAGGGATGGTGTGGAGGGACGGATGGTGGATAAATGGGTGGGTGCCTAGGAAAGAAAATTTTCTGGACAAGAACTCCCAGATTCCCCCCTTAGCATGGCCAGTAGTCATGCTGGACTGAGGAATCTGGGAATCATATTCCAAAAAGGAACTTTTCTACATTGTGCCTCTCTGTGTGTGTATTTGAAAAATACATAAATGCAAACTCATACTAGGCATTTAGAACAAGAGAAAGAAAAGGGAAATATGAGTTAATTTAAGTCAGAGGCAACTTGCGAGTGTGGGATCTCTCTCTTTCTGGGATGGTATGTAACATAATGATGACTGCTCTTTGCCTCCATCTGTATCCTTCATACATACTTGGAAATAAAGTAAATGTCACAAAACTGTGCCAGTGCTCTCTCAGGCAAATGATATAAAACCTGGATTTGTTTGCCTTTGAAACCTCAGGAAAGGCACTCTTATTAGCATGGATCTAATTCAGAGTCCATTCATAGTAATGACAAAAATCCTATGGAAGTTCATTGGCTTTTTTCATAGAGGACCAGACCCACTAATCTTTCCTCTAATGATATTAAGAAAACATCCTTTTCACTGGGTTTTCATCATACGTTACATGCTGAACATGCTCTTGGGCACTGCACATTTAATTTTTGATGCTGCATCAAAGTAATTCTTGATGCTAAATACTTTCAGTCTTTGATTGGAGAGCTGGCAACATCTTGTAATCTGCACATCTGTAACAACTACATAGATTCATGGGAGAAGAGAAACATTTAATAGAACCCAGCAGTCATTCAACCTGAATCCCATTCATTTAAAGGCTAATGATGTGTGTAAGATATGTAAGCTGAGCTTTGTCAAAGCTCGAGCTGAACCACTTCCAACAGATTTTCACATCCTCTATACAATTGACAGCTTCACCTTACGGCCATCATAAGTCAGAAATGTTAAGGAAAAAGCAACATGGGATATACAGTAATAGAAATAAAAATATGTATGTGAATGTCAAAGTGACTAAGCAGGAGCAATCAGGAAGATACACAGGTGAAAAAGATAATATAATTAAGAAGCCTTGAGAGCCAAGGACAAAGTTATAGAAGGTATATTGAGAACACCTGTGATAGATTGCAAACACCTGAGACTCATTAAGTGGTCAAGGTAAAGTGATGAAACACTTGGGTTGGTCTTAGGTATGGGATGATCTATGTGGACCTATCAAGATGTATGTACACACCCACTGGGTGGAAACTGACTGGTGGGTGGTGTCTAACAATGGCTATAAATTGCAGTGTTTGCTAATGTACATTGTGGTGTAGTGTGGAGTAGTTTTGGAGATATTGTGAAGTGTAGAGATTGTGATTTGTAGGGCATATAGTATTTATATATAGTAGAATAAAGTAGATCTTTTATATAAGACTACTGAGTTGTCTGGTGTCTTGAGGGAAGATACAAGAGCCAGAAGAATCCTGGAGAAGTTTGGAGACATCTCAGGAAGAAGAGTGAGAAGGCTTGGAGAGTTTGTCAGGGTCTTCAGCCTATTCTCTGAAACTCTGCTGCTTGGGAAAGAAGCATCAACCACTGATCAAAGCTGGTCAGCTCTGCTGCATAACAAGGTGGTGAGTTAGAGCCAGAGGTGAAGAGCTACAACTCCCATCATCCGTGACAAGGGTTATGGGCCCAGATATTAGAGCAACCAGCATCCACAGAAGCTGAAAGTTCCAGAGAGTGGAAGAAGGTTTTGTGGAGCCTAGTGAGTAAATCATTTTGTATTTTGTCTGCTGTGCATACTCAGAGGGACTGTGTCAAATTGAGTCACTGCACAAATTAAGATGGAGATACTAAAGTTTAGTAAATTAAATAGAAATAACTACTCTACCTGGAAAATATATGCCCAATCTCTACTCATAAAGGAGTCTCTGTGGTCGCCAGTTGAATCAGGGCTGGCAGCTGATGCTAATGCAGCCACTCGAGAAAGAGACGCTAAAGCAAAAGCATGTCTTTATCTCATGCTAGAAGAAGACTTGATTAACGACGTAAGAGATAAAGTGTCCGCCAAGGATGTGTGGGATACCTTGCAGAGATTACACACTCCTTCAACTGCGTTTGCAAAAATGCTTTGGTCTAAAAGAATTTACAGACAAAAGATGACTAAAGGACAGTGTGTGATGGAACATTTAAAAACAATGCAAGATTTATTTGTGCAAGCTGAACTGAGAGGAGTGGAAATTAGCAAAGAGCAGCAGTGTTATATTTTACTGGAATCGCTAGACTCTTCTTGGGACAACATTACAAATAGCTTGCAAAATTTGCCAGAAGCTGAGCTGAACAGAGACTTAATTGTTGCCAGGATATTGGAAGAAAACTTGAGAAGAAAGTCTGAGCAGGGTGACTCAGCAAGTTTAAAGACTGTGCCAAAACAACAAACAACGCCTGAACTACGAAAGCAGGAAGAAGCAGCTTCTACAAGGGAGCAACGGAGGTGCTTTTATTGTAAAAAGATTGGTCATCTGCAGAGACATTGTAAACAATTTGCTGCTGAGAGAAGCAAGCAAGGAGAGAGCAGATGGCAGCCGCGGCAGTATCAAAAACAGTCCAAACCTCCATTTTTGAAGGACAGTGGTAATAAAAAGGGGTTGGCAACCATGATTAAGGAAAAACAAAATACTAATTGTAAATGGTTGATTGACTCAGGAGCATCATCTTCAATGTGTAACAATATTAATTTGATAAGTAATAGAAAATCAGCTAATGTAAATGCTGTAGTTTTAGCTGATGGGAAAGAGCTCAGTACTGTAAATCAAATGGGTACAGTTTTCATTCCAGGGCTAAAGGAAAACTTTAATGATGTGTTACATGTAAAGGAGTTAGAAAATAATTTGTTATCAGTGAGCAGATTAACAGACAGAGACTACACAGTCATTTTTGAAAAGAACATGTGTAAGATAAAACTGAATGGGGAATTGCGAGGCATAGGCTTGAAAAAGGATAAACTTTACTATTTGGAAGACAATATTGATAGCTACAGTGTTGAAAATGCTAATAACATAGACAATAGTCCAATACACAAAGACTGTATACATGAACTCCATAGAAAATTTGGTCATGCTAGTTTCAAATGTTTAAAGAAGTTAATCAGTATGTGTCCAGATTTAAAAGTTGCTGAATGCAAAAATCACTTAGATTGTACTGTATGTAATCAGGTAAAGGTCAGAGCTTTTCCAGTAGCCAAGAAAACCAAAAGAATTGCTCAAAGACCATTTCAGTTTGTACATGCAGATGTTGCCCAAGCTAATTGTTTGTCTTTAGGGGGAAGCAAATATTTCCTAGTAATTGTTGATAGGTTTACAAGGTTTGCATTTGTAAGAATATTGAAAAACAAATCTGACGCTGGGCAAAGTTTAAAAGCATGGGTGAGAATGGTGGAAAGACAATTTGATATTAGAGTAGGCACCATTGTTACTGACCGGGGAGGAGAGTTTCTAAGTAATCAATTGTTTAATTGGTTTCAAAAGGTAGGAATAAGGCATGAAACTACTAATCCCGCTTGTCCTAACGAAGATGGTTTAGCGGAGAAAAAAATACAAGATATAAAAAGGATAACTGCTTGTTTGATGGCAGATGCAGGGGTGAAAGATAGTTTCTGGGCAGAAGCAACTTTGACAGCAGTACATATTAGTAACAGACTGTATCATTCAGAAATTGAAGACATTCCCTACAGGGTATTGTATGGGAGAGTGCCAAATTACAAGTATTTGAGAGTCTTTGGACAGTTTGCTTATGTTTACATACCAGCTTGTTTCAGGAAGAAAGGAGAACCCAAAAGTAAAAGGCTTAGGTTTTTGGGTTATTCTGGAAATAGCTACAAGTTTCATTTGGGTGGAAAAGAAGTGCAGTATTCTAGGTCAGCAAATTTCGAGAGACATGCCGGTTGGGACAAACTGCATGCCAATAAAGAAGTTTTCTTGAGGTTAGGAAGTTCAAATGAGCCAGAAACACAAACTGAACCAACTTCAGGAAACGGAGGGGTTTCAGTTAAGCCAGAAGCATCCACTAGCAGCAGTGATAGTTCTTCTGATAATGAGACACAATCTAGACCCATTACTACTAGAATGACTGAGGACAAGAGATTTAGCCATAGAACTATAACTCCCAGCACAGAAAGTGAGGATGAAAGAGGCAGATCAGCAGAGTTTATTCCCAGACGTAGTCACAGAGTTAGGAAGCCACCAGATAGGTTTGTTGTGACAAATGCAAGAGCTTGTTTAGCAGTGGAAGAGCCTGAAAGTTTTGAAGAGTTGGAAAGTTTGTCTAGAGAAGAACAGGAAAGATGGATTGATGCAATGGATGATGAGTTTGGTTGTCTGGTAAATAACGATGTTTTTGAAGTTGTTGACAGACCCAAGGACAAGAAAGTAATTGGTTGTAAGTGGGTGTACAAAAAGAAAGAAATGGCAGATGGAAGTATTAAGTATAAAGCTAGGTTAGTAGCTAAGGGTTTTGCACAACAGCAGTATGAGAACTATGACAAGACATATTCTCCAACTGCAAAGCCAGAAAGTCTGAGAATGGTTCTGGCTGTAGCAGCAAAAAGGAATTTAGTTGTAGAACATTTTGATTTTGAAACAGCCTACTTGAATGCTAGTTTAGATGAAGAGATATTTATGGAGCAGCCACAAGGTTTTGAAGAAAATAGTAGTCAGAAAGTTTATAAATTAAAAAAAGCATTGTATGGATTAAAACAAAGTGCCAGAGCATGGAATTTGTGCATTAATGAAGAGTTAGCTAAACTAGGATACAAAAGGAGCATTGCAGATGCATGTGTCTATACAAAAGGAGACATAGTGTTAGTGATCTATGTAGATGATTTGTGCGTGGCAGCAAAGTCAAGACAGGAGATTGAATCAGTAAAAAGAGAATTGTCTGAAAAGTTTGTCTTAAAAGATCTAGGTTTATTAAAGTCTTATTTAGGTATTGGTGTTGAGTGGACAGAAGAAGGACATTGTTTGTTAAGTCAGAGAAAGAAAATTGAAAATTTGATTGAAAAGTGTGGATTACAAAATGCTAAAATAGTAAGAGCTCCAATGACAACTGGTTTTGTATCTGAAAAAACAACTAGAGATTTTGAAGACAAGACTTTATTCAGGAGCATAATAGGATCTTTACAATTCATATCTTGCCACACTAGACCAGACATTTCGTATGCTGTAAATGTATTGTCCAGAAGAGTTAATGATCCAAAAATTGAAGACTGGACAGCAGTAAAACACTTATTGAAATATTTGAAAGGAACTCTAGATAAGAAATTGATAATTAGAAACAGTAATTCAGATTTAGATTGTTATGTGGATAGTTCTTTTGCATCAGAATTAGGAGACAAGAAGTCAGTTACAGGAATAATAATCAAGTACAGTGAAAGTCCAATAGTCTGGAGAAGTAGGAAACAAACAAATGTAGCGATAAGTATGACGGAAGCAGAATTCGCAGCTTTAAATGAGATAGTAAATGAGGTACAGTGGGTTGAGCAGTTATTGAATGATTTAAATGAAAGTTACAAGATACCAGTAGAAATTCTGGAAGATTCACAGTCATGCATAGCAATGGCTGAAACTGAAAGTTTGAAGAACAGAACAAAATATGTTGGAGTAAGATATCAAAATGTGCGAGACATGGTTCAGAAGGGTAAAATAGAATTGAGATATATAGAAACACAACACAACATAGCAGATTTGTTCACAAAAGCATTGACGGCGGAAAAACATGAAAGACTGACACAAATGGTTGGAATGACATTATAAGACACATACAATATTTTATTTCGGAGGGGATTGTTAAGGAAAAAGCAACATGGGATATACAGTAATAGAAATAAAAATATGTATGTGAATGTCAAAGTGACTAAGCAGGAGCAATCAGGAAGATACACAGGTGAAAAAGATAATATAATTAAGAAGCCTTGAGAGCCAAGGACAAAGTTATAGAAGGTATATTGAGAACACCTGTGATAGATTGCAAACACCTGAGACTCATTAAGTGGTCAAGGTAAAATGATGAAACACTTGGGTTGGTCTTAGGTATGGGATGATCTATGTGGACCAATCAAGATGTATGTACACACCCACTGGGTGGAAACTGACTGGTGGGTGGTGTCTAACAATGGCTATAAATTGCAATGTTTGCTAATGTACATTGTGGAGTAGTGTGGAATAGTTTTGGAGATATTGTGAAGTGTAGAGATTGTGATTTGTAGGGCATATAGTATTTATGTATATAGTAGAATAAAGTAGATCTTTTATATAAGACTACTGAGTTGTCTGGTGTCTTGAGGGAAGATACAAAAGCCAGAAGAATCCTGGAGAAGTTTGGAGACATCTCAGGAAGAAGAGTGAGAAGGCTTGGAGAGTTTGTCAGGGTCTTCAGCCTATTCTCTGAAACTCTGCTGCTTGGGAAAGAAGCATCAACCACTGATCAAAGCTGGTCAGCTCTGCTGCATAACAAGGTGGTGAGTTAGAGCCAGAGGTGAAGAGCTACAACTCCCATCATCCCTGACAATCAGAAAGGCATTGAAGGCACATAACAATACAACTGAGAGCCAGAGTACAAGAGCCACCCAGCCTCTTCAGTCTTGAGAATCATCCTGTTTCCACTCTGATGTTTCCCTGTACTGGGGCTATGTACTCTGGTGTGGATTTGGTTAGTTGCGCTCTCTCCCTTCTAGGCCCTGTCTGTTTGCCTTGGTTGTTTGATTTATTTCTACTGTAGTTTGCTCTGAAACCCTTTGTACCTACCTTGGCCAAAATAATTTGCTGGGATAAAACCCAAACAGAAATCCATTCTCTGACAAAGAGGTCTAATCTGCACTGCAGAAATAATGCAGTTTCACACCGCTTTAACTGCCATGGCTGAATGCTATGGAAATCCAGGATTTGTAGTTTGGTGGAGCACCAGAGCTCTGACAGAGAAGGCTCAATGTCTCAGAAAACTAGAAATCCCAGAATTCCATAGCACTGAGCCATGGGAGTTAAAGTGGTGTCAAACTGCATTGTTTCTGCAGTGCAGATTAGACCACAGTGTGAGAAAGTCTCAGTGCAAATTCTGAATAAATTATCTGGATTGGGTCTAGGGTAGTGGAAGCCTGGCTTTATCTCAGGGGAGAGTCCCTGATATGGTACTGAACGAAATGCTTTGTAAACAAAAGGCTCTTGGTTCAGTTCCTATCATCATCACCATCATCATCATCATCATTTTTATTTACTGTATAAATCTAGAAAATGTAGTAAAAAAAATTGACCCCCAAAAAACCTGGGTTAACTTATCCATGAGTCAATGTAAGTACTGTACTTTAACTCTTATCCAAAAAGAAGCCATCCTCTTCACTGAGTAGAGTGGTGAAAGATGAGAGCATAGTCCATCCTGGGAGTACTTAAAAGAACCATTCATCTCTTCTTCTTCTCTCACCCATCCAGCCTTTAGGGTGACCATAAACAGTTATGCCTGCCAAAATGTTTTAAGTTCTTTGGCATTATTTTATTTTGCTTCATCCTTTACATCCTTTCTTACATCCCCCTAAGTTTTACCCTTGACTTATCCATAGGTCGTATCAAAATCCATAATTTTGGCCCCAAAACCTGTCCGTGACTTATATATAAGGTCAACATATAACTGAGTACATACAATATGTACCACATTTTTTCCAGTGTGGGGTTCAATGCAGTTTACAGCAATCAAACATAGTTAAAAATTAACAGCATGCAAAAGTTAAAAAAACCCAATTAAACTGATTTTAAAATTTGAAACCAGCTAAATTAAAACAGCAACAGCAAATAAAAAAGTGTAGTACAAGGCCTGTTTCGTGGGAGTTTTTTTTTTATTCTTACAGGCCTTCTGGAATATTTTTTTAAAAAAAAATGCTTGTGGACTGATAGTAAGAGAGCACTTCCATATTAAAAAAGAAAATGGTTGAGAAGCCTTCTGCTGGAGACCCAGTTAGAGAGGACAATACCAGGCTAGGAGAAGGTTTAAGTACTAGCAGTAAGAGCTTTAAACTACAATACACTGACTTTTTGGGCCCAGTTCTTTTGTCTTTGGCCCCACCCTTGAATGCAGCCTGTTAGCATATGTGATTTTTCATAAAATTTTGGACACATGTGGAGTTCCCTCTATGACCCCAGACTGACCTCTGCAGGATGTCGGCCATAATCCCCTACATGGCAGGTCATGTAGGTACTGAGAGATCTGCCCAGAGCAGCTGGAAAATTCCCTACCAGACAGGTTTGGGAGTTTCCAAAAGGGAAAAACCATTATACTGGAAAAGACACATAATCGTGCTTTTTTGTCTTGAGTCTCACACTTAATGGGGCAGTGATCAGATTTGACTGCACCCTTTTCTCTAGCCTCCCTTTCTTGATAGCCTCGAAACCAAATGCATTGTTTAGACCAGAGGTAGGCAACCTTTTTGAGCCAGGGGCCGGGTTGCTGTCCCTCAGACGATTGGAGGGCCAAAGCACCAAAAATAAATAAATAAATAAATAAATAAAAATTAAAATTAAAAAATTAAAAAAATATGCATGCAACTCTTTCAGCCCCAGAAAAGCCATGGCAAAACCCCTGTGGAGATTTTGCCAAGAAAACCCCAAGAACAAGTAATAACAACAATAATCAATATCATCATGGCGGGCAGTGGCGGCGGTGGCAGGAACAGCCTGGGGCCGGTCCAAAGGCCTCGGGGGGCTGCATCTGGCCCCCGGACCTTAGGTTGCCTACCCCTGGTTTAGACTATTCTCACACATAGGTTTAACAAAGGCAAGACTATCAACACCATTGTCCTGGCTTCAGCCAAGCCATTTAGTCAATAGCCAGAAGGTAGAAATTTCCTATTTAAACTCTGAGATTTTTAGGCTCCACGTGCTAACTTGAGAGTTCATGCTGACTTCACATTGGTCTGTGCTCTGATCATAGCTCCCTCAGCCATTCTTCCCCCCTCCCATTTCAGCGGCCATGCATCATCATCAACATCCACAGCAGATCCCAGAGAAGCCTTCAGAAGTGAGTAACTCCCTCAGTCTGGCCCATTTCAAGTTATTCCTGCTTTCACTCCTTTATTCCTAAGTGTGCAGTGTGTATTTGTGTGTGTGCAGTTTTCCCCTTTAATAAATATTTAGACTTTAATTGGAGAAGCCTGCCACAGCATCATCCATTGTGGGATTCCTTAGTCCTCTGGTATACTAACGGTCCCCGGTCCCATGGGGCTTTGTTAGGACCCCACTCTTGGATATTTGAGCTAATTATAAATTCCCCTAATTAGATCCTTCCTAACAAGCCCCCTGCCCAAAAACTTCAGTGCTTGGGTTGTAAGAGCTTCCATCTCCTTGCTATACATCCATAAAGCTCTCTAATACATCCAGACTCTATAAAGGTATGGCATCAGTCCTACTGGCAAAAAATCTGTTTGCATAATGCATACTTAAAACACAGTGCTTGTCTTGAGATTACAACTGAGAGAGATGCAGTTTTATGCCTGTGTGTGTAATCTTTAAATATTTGCTTTTTATAAAGGGCCTGCATTTCAACACCCTGTGGGTAAGATCAAGTTGAAGAGGGCGGCTCTTTATTTCACTAGGAAGAGCCATTAAAAAAAGAAAAAGAAAAAAAGCAGGCTTCATTTTCACTGAATAAACCAGCAGGTGATCTCTTATGCATCTGTGTTCCCTTGATCTTACTGTGTGAGTGACACCTGCTTTACACTAGCATTAACTGTCAAAATATTATTTAGCTGGTAGATGCCTTCTACAGCAACTTTCATTAATAAAAAAATAAAAATGTAGCAATAATTGAATCATTTATAGTCCCTATTTAATAGAAGGGGAGAAAGATGGTGCTCTGACCTAAGGGAAAACACATCTGGGTTTTCTCTTTGCCCCTAAGATCATGTCCTCTCCCTTCCACTATAATAGCTTTGATTCACTATACCTTAGAGGAAGATAAAATTTGCAATGTGTGCATATGATCACAGAAATGCAACAGCATCGTTCTGTTTCTTTCTCCTTCTCCTTCTTCTTCTGTTAACCCCTGCAGGAATCACATTAAATAAATATACTGTATAGCAAGCTGCCATGTCACAAAAGGAAGACGTACAATTATAAGGCCAAATACCCAAAGGAAATCAACCCAAGACTTATTAATATCTACAGAAGACAACTGTCAGACAATTGGTCAACAAGGTACATTGTATCTGTTAGATACTGACTAACCCATTATGATCTTTATGGAGTGTCCTTTTGGGGTCTAGATCTTCAAATATGAGTTGGAGGACCCTTTCCTTTTATTAGTTGCTAAGCTCTTTATACTTTTACCATATTGCAGCAGGTTAGAAGTCTGAGCTTTATTGTCTTATGTTATTGAAAATCCAGATTCCCTCAGCCTTCTCCCTCAGGTCAAGATTTGTCTGCGAATACATTCTCATTTCTTCGTGTACAAAGGCTGTCTGGAGAGAGGCAGAAAAAGATTATGACTGTAATATACTTAAATCCAATTTATTTGCCTGACTAGAAACTTCCACACTTCACAATTGCTTCCTACAGAAGATTTTGTACTTAATTCTTTCTTGGCAGTAAAGAGCAAGTCCAATTCAGCTCATCTGACAGGTATATACATGGCACACACACCTGAACCACATGATAGAACACTGCAGGAGATGTGGGTGAAAACAGCAAATTTGCACATTTACCCTGGTGTTCACACTTTATTTTAATTTAAGTACAATTAATTTGCTTGCTAGAAATAGCTCTTTAAAGCTCATGTGATCTTTAACTAGATAATCAGACAGCTGGCACAAAGGAATTTAATACAAATGTACAACTGTTTGCATTTTAACTGAACACAAACCCTGTCTTCTAACACAAGACACTGCTATTGCTGAGTTATCACTATGCCTTAAAGGAGTGCATCTGTATATCACTTTCTCCCAGAAGAAAGAATATAAAGGTGGGTGGGTGGAGGAGAGATTTTAAAAATATTAAGTGCACCGGGACTTAAACTGGTCCTTTCTGGAAGCAAAAAGCACTAGAAGCATTGGAAATTAATTCAGCTGGGCAGATCTGTTGTACCAACGTAGACCCAAGCCACAGGGAACAAGGAAACCTGGGACCTGATTGACTGGCATTCTCTTTTTAATGTGGCAGCAAGGGTCCACACCTATGAAACAAGGCAACACTATGTTGCTTCTTGGATTAACCACTGCACTGCTGTTCTAGTTGGGATGCATCCCCTGCTTGGAGCCACTCTTCTACTGCATGTCCTTTTTGCCACCTTCTGCCCCTGGCACCTTGAATTTGTTGAATGCTTTCAAATTTGCTTGGACATGACTGCTTAATCCCCTGGTATGGTAGTTGGTCTGTTCTTGCACAGATAACTATGGAGCATGGCCCCAAAACAGATTGTTGGCACAAGCCATGCTCCATAGTTATCTGTGCAAGAACAGGCCAAGTACCATACCAGGGAATTAAGTAGTCATGTCCAAGCAAAGCAGATTGTTGGGTTACATTTGCCAGAATACTCCTGGATGGTCCTGGAATGTTCTGACCCTGAATTCCCCCCCTCCCCTGCAATCTGCCCTTTACCTCCTCTCTTTTGCTGTGGGTTTTTGGCTATCACATCAAATGTGAGAACAAGGTGACTAGCCATGTTATTGATGCTGGGCACATGTTCTGACCTCAGAGTGACTCTCACACACAGTGGTTGTGCCAGGAAGCTCACAGGGACAGCGAGTGACCAACATCAGTCACCAGTATCATTTTTTAATCACTTAGTAGTCCTCTACTTCCTAACTTTCTTTACTATTTGTACCCTTACAACAAGGATGGGCAGCTGTTTCAGTTACAAGCAATGCTGGTGGGGGCTGGTGGGTTGAGGTTTGCACACATGCACACACCCCGATGTGTCTCAGGGACAGGAGATATCGACTTCCCTCTCCTGCACACTGAAATTGAGGGACATTACTGGATGGTGGTGGTAAATTAAATAAGCTTATTGCACAGCACTTACAAGAATGGGAACAGAAAGGAACGGAACAGAATGGAACAAGACAAAAATGCATGTTACTGGACAGGAGAATGCCACCAATGCCACCGGGAGTCCCAAGCTGTTCCCCAGCTATTCTTGGCAGCCGATTTTTGAAGGACGGTTCAAAATTGTTCTTCAAAATTGGCTGCCAGGAATGGCTGGGGAATGGTTTAGGGACTCCCAGTGGCATCGGTGGCGTTCTCCTGTCCAGTAACATGCGTTTTTGTCTCATTCCGTTCTGTTCCGTTCCTTTCCATTCCCGTTCTTGTAAGTGCCGTGCGATAAGCTTAAAAGTCAAGATTTAAAAACAGCAAGTTACAATCACCTATGTTAACTATAATACATTGACTAGTATCTTATTGAGAGTCTCAACTAGAGCAGACCTATTGAATCAATGGGAACTTGTTTAATTAACACTTTTGTGTTTGTTTTTTCGGTTTACTCCAGATGGGACTAACAATAGCATTACCACTGATAGGGTTACAATATTCCTTTTGCAAAACAATGACAGGTATTTTTGCTTTTTTGTTGAATGAGTTATGTCTTATGTGTCACTTTTTTTCTTATTATTCTTTGGAAAAATGCTTTGGGAGGCATTTTGATGCCCTCCCTCTGCAAATTTAGGAAATAACCCTATGTTTTGATATGGATGCCCCCCAAGGAATTAAAAACTAACAAAAAAGTGGGAAGTAGCAGAATAAGTGCAATATCAATGTAAAAAGGGTTTTCCTTTGGGGAATTTGACTTAGTTATATAATTAGTTACTTTTTAAAAGTTACTTTCCCAAATCACTTTCCAGTCTCTGGTTTCATATTCTCCTGCCTTACCAAGACTGCTTTTTCCTTGTTGCTTTTAGCCAGGATAGGCAACTGTGGAAGTTTAGGGGTCCATCTTAGCCTCCCAGGAGACCCTGGAGGACCACATCCCCTGCTGTATCCACTCCCGCAAAAAAACCCGCACACACTCAAATACCTTCTATGAGACATGGGAAGCCTTCTCACCCTGTTTTTGAACCTTTCTGGGTCTCTTAGGTAACTTTGGGGCAAAATAATTTTTGGGAAATTATACTTTTTTTATTCTGGGAGGCGGAGGGGGCCTCCAAACATGGTGGAATTTAATTAAATGATTAATTAATATCCCACCTTTCTCCCAGCCTGGGATTCAAGGGCACTTGGAGGCATATTGGAACAATTTTTGACCCTTGGAACCCCACAAAAACAGCCCTGCAGGCTTCTTGTGGGCTTTGGGTCACACGTTACCTACCCCTTCCCTTAGTAATGGGGAAGCAGCACTGTCAGAAGCATCAGGCCAGCTGAAGGAAATGAGAAATAAAGGTCTTCCCTACCTGACGAGATAGCTGGCCCAATGCTACCAATGTTTGTGTTGTTGTTGTGTGTCTTTGAGTTATTTCTGACTATGGCAACTCTAAGGCAACCCTATCACAGTGTTTTCTTGGCAAGATTTGTTAATGGCGGGTGGTGCCTTTGCCTTCCTCTGATGCTGAGAGTGTGTAATTTGGCCCAGGTCACCCAGTGGGTTTCCATGGCTGAAGAGGGATTTGAACCTTGATCTCCAGGGTCATACTCCGATGCTCAAACCATTATGTCTTAGCCTTACTGGCTCTGTATGCTGCCAATGGCAGCACCAGAAAAGCAATTCCTACCACTGTCCCAGTTATATAGCTGGGTAGTTGAGAAAACTGGGCATGCTTACCAGCTCTGGAGGGCTGCATGCAGCATAAAGATTTCTGGCTGTAGTGAGACAACTGAGAACTGAAGTACTGCAGGAATCATCTGTGAAGGGCCTTGACTATAGTTGCTGCAAGTATACTGATATGTATGTTGGGGGTGGAAATCATGCAGCTCTCCAGATGTTGTTGGCCTGCAACTCTCAGCAGCCTTAGCCAGTTAATGGTGGAGAATCCTGGGAAATTCAATCAACATCTCGAGATCTAGATCTTCTGCCTGCTCCTGTTGTAAAAGGTAATAAATGGAGTTCTTTAAATAATTGGATTTTGTAGTTGAAAGGGTTTTTTATACTCAAAGCTCCAGGTTTTAGTTGATAGGAAATATTGGACTCACACTACTGTGTAGTAGAAAAGCACTAAAAGAAAATCTAGTCCAACTCCTTGTAGGAAATCTGCAGCAAAAAGCCTCCTTGGTTTAGTTTCTAGATTAATTGGCCAGAGCTCATTTTAATTGGCAGCGCTGTGATCCTAAGAATATTACCAGGCAGCTTGCAGAAACACAATCCTCTTCTATATACCATGTGCAAGAACAAAAATTCCTACAGATCTATTTTGCAGCTAGTATGAATCAAACATTTGGCCACTAAAATTACTGATTTTATACAGCTTTTCATCAAGCGGTAGGACCCAGAGGCAATGAGGACTGAAATCAATTATCAGTGTGCTTTTAAGACCTGGCTCTTCCACAGTGCTGATGGGACTTTTAATGGGTTCATTTTTTTTTTTTTTTTAGAAACCATTCTGACTTTGGCGTAACAGTGTGTTGACATATTGGTAGTAATAATTTACGAGGAGGAGAATGATAGCATATATGCAGAAATGTAGTTATCTCCTCTTTTTCTATGGGGCTATATCAACATAGAAATGCAGTCTTACTGCTCACTCATAGTTCTACTAGTTCACTTGGAAATCTGTTATTTATTTAATTTTGTGTCTGTGTGTGTCAGAGAGAGAGAGAGAGAGAATAGTTTAGGGTGTAGGTCTGAGCTTACTTCACTTTCTCAGTATAACAAAAGAGAAGTAATAACCTAGTACTATAATACAATTTATAGACTTTAAAATCTGTAATATTAGCTATAAAATCTATACTACACAAAAGGCCCCCTCTTGTGGTGATAGTATGTGACTTGTGTAACAGTCAGTACTATATATTTGGTTGTATGGATAAGAGAGAAGCATGTTTCTGTTCTGTCTCTTCCAAACTTTATTTGGCAAGTCTTGTGATGGCAAATATTATTACAGTTTCATCAGTTCTATGGCTGTTTTGCAAATCCAGTGCAGAAAGGTGAAATGTCGTTGCAACAAGCTCGCTGACAGAGAAGTCTAAATGTCTCACAAAACTACAGTTCCCAGAGCTCCATAGCCTTGAGCCATGGCAGCTAAAGCAGTGTCAGACTGGATTATTTTTGCACTGCAGATACAGCCTAAGAGAAGTCAGTGTTGTACATATTCCATGTTGGAAGCAAAGAAGCATCAACATTTGTATGAAGTGATTAGCTAGAGAGGAGAGTCACTATAATCCATGTCCTTTGTTTTCATCCCGCTGTACAGCACACCCGCACCATACGCAGACTCGCCATACACAGACTCAAGATCATCCGGACGGCAAACCCTGGGCCTCTTAATGGTGCGTGTGAGCATGCCGCCATTGAAATCGACAGGACTTGAGGTCCTGTGGTATTTCCCTTATGTGGGGTGTGTCCATCCGGAATGAATCCCCTGCATAAAACAAGGGTCCACTGTACTTTTCTGTGGTCTTTAAACTGTATCCCAACAATATGTAGAGGGCCACAAGGTGCTTGCCCTTGGTTAAAGGCCTATTGTAATATACTGTTAAAGCTAAGTAGATGAAATGGGATGGGGTGCCTTAGTGGTTAAGATGCCAATTCTGATGATTGGAAGATTGGAAGATTGGCAGTTCAAGGCCCGAGTGCTGCATGATGGAGTGAGCTCCCATCACCAATCCCCGCTTCTGCCACCCTAGCAGTTCAAAAGCATGCAAATGCAAGTAGATAAATAGGTACCACTTTGATGGGAAGGTAGCAGTGTTTGGTGCAGTCAGGCTGGCCATATGACCACCAGAGTCATCTTTGGACAACACTGGCTCTTTGGCTTAGTAACGGAGATGAGCACCTCCCCCTAAAGTCAGTTACGACTAGACATGTCAAAGGATTACCTTTACCTTTAAGCAGATGAAAGCTGAGCTTTGTGCTTCCCTAGGAGAGCATTTGTCAGTCCTATTTAAACTGCTCTGAGTAGTCTGAAGGAAGAGTGGGGTAAATGAAATTAAAATACACCCATACACATAAAGCTTATGTATATTTATTGTCTAAAGCGTACATCTCCAATGACTTTGTGGTATCATGGCTCTGGGCTGCAAACTAACAGGTAAGGTGTCTGAAATCACTTTGGTTTCCACTATTTTGTTGACACAGCATTTCTGTTCTCTGTATCATGCCAAAACAGATACATCTACTGGTTTATAGTCAACCCCCTATAGAATAGAATACAGCATGGAAACAGAACAGAGCACAAAACTTGTATGCTTGGGAGAAAATGCCAAGCATACCATATAGATGTTAAGAAACATTTTCAGTATGTAAACATTCTCTTATCTTTTTCTGAAAAAAAAGAAGCTTTAAAGAATTTGCTATTAATTTGTTAAAAGCATGAGATTGTTGAATTGTAGGACCCTAGGGTGCCAGAATAAGACATTTGGAAACCTCTGTGAAGATTATTTACACATTGTTCAAAAAAGTTAAGCACTTTGCTCTTCTAACCAAAGCAGACAGTGGAAACAAACATGTTATTTACAGGTCTTGCTTTCTAGTCTTCTTTCTGTGCCATAATTACTAAAATAACCCAAATACATGGATCCAGTTATTAATGGGGGAGAAAACAAACGGTAGCCTGCAAAGTCTTCTATTAGGCATCCTCCCCCTCTTGTAAAACAAGACAGGAGACAGTATCATGTAATGAATAGCCCTGGGCTTGAAGACAGCCAGAACTATTATTCTGAAATCTGTTGCCTCAGCTGATGATCTCTTAAGGGAGGACTGCCAGAAGGGCAGCAGCACTATTTTAGTTGTACAGTAGATGGAAATGTTGGAGTCTATATACTTCCCATGGTCATGTACTGCTTTTCTTGTTTTCACCCCTCTGTATCTGCTTTTATGTGGCATAGTGATTGCCATGTGGATAGCAAGCAACCACTCCCTCCCAGTCATCGGTAGTCAAGATGGTATTGACCTTTCTAATACTAAACAAAGAAAAACACTGTTCATCTAACAATGGTTGGCCAACTTGTCCCCTTGATGATGTTGGACTGAGTAGTCCATCATCTTTCACTCTTGACTATGGTGGCTAGGGATGATAAGAGATGCAGTCCAGCAATATTCAAGTCTTGGGGCGTCTGTGTTTGTGTGTCTGTCACTGCCTTGGACCATTCTTTGGGTCCTTGTTTAGCACATAAGTCCAACACATTCCATCTACTGTAAGAAGCAAGTTATCATTAAAATTATAGCGGCAGCTAAGACTGCTAAAAAAAGAAAAAGAAAACCACATTGGAAACAGAAGCAAAGATACAGGAAAGCAATTAGCCAGGTTCTCAAGACTTCAAGAAGAGCAAGTTTCTAACCTGAAGAGAGGACCTCTTTGAGAAAGACATGCATATGGTTGGCAGTTGCAAGCAGGACTACAAAAGTTCTTCTCCAGACTTGGCCAAACAGAGCAAGGCATCAGATATTGAAGAGATCATGTGGAGAGGAAAGGAGTTCCATAACTTTTATTTGTAGTTTCCATGTATTTTCAATACATATTCAAGTTTTAATTCTGGTCTCACTTGACATAACTAATATATATATATATATATATATATATATATACATATATATATATATGTATATAAAAACACCCCTAAAGAAAACTGCACATGAGATTTGGTCTTTCAGATCTGCACAATGTGGAATGCAAATTCTATAGTCTCATTTTTAATCCCTGCTTACTTTCTAATCTTATCAATATACATCCACATATCCTGATACACACAAGTAGTATTAGTGTTTGTAAAGCACATTTTCTGAGAAAATCCAATTTCACATTTTTTTTCCTGTGTCATATTAGCCATTTCGTTATACATTAAAAGTTGGTATGCTATTTCAGCTGAAGAAGGCAGAACTGAGCTGCATAGCAAAGGCAGTATAAGCTAATCACATTGCATTATTATCCTTTTGCAGGAAAGACTTTTTACTAGATATATACATAATGTTTTATGACATGCACCTGGTCTTTCTTCTTATGGCACAGGGAAATGTCTTACTCACTGATACCTCTCCTCATGCTGTTTATCCCTCACAGTTACTTTGTGATATCACTGTTTACATCTGAATAGAGGTGCCTTCAGGTTTATAAATCTGTATGCAGTACTATGGGTTCTCTTACAGCAATTCATTTTAATTATGTGTGACATAAAAGGACCACCTACAGATGAGACAATACAGTTGTAAGATATTCAAGGTTGCTATAGGGAATACTTCATAACTGAAGTATGTTTTCCCTAAGGAGTTACACTACCATTTGATTTAATTTTTAATTTTTACATTTTAATCAAAAATAGATCAAATGGTAGTCGTACCCCCTGGGAAACATACTTCAGATATGAAGCAGTTCGCATTTCCTTTAAATATGTAAAGCTGCCATTTATGTATAACTCATGAATGACACCCTGTGTTGCTAGCAAATATCATGCAGTGTTTTCTATACTGTTCCTGTAACAATAACAGAATCACAGACAGGTATATAACCTGTTTTTCAAAAGCCACTCAAGACAAGGTAAAATTTGACATGAATTGGATCCTAATTAAACAGTCTGTGTTTTAGGAAAAGTGTAAGGAAACAATTTCTGTGTGTATACGTGCATTCAGGTTGCCTGTCGTCTTATGGTGACTTCATGAATTTCATAGGGTTTTCTTAGGCAAGGAATACGCAGAGATGATTTTGTCAGTCCCTTCCTCTCAAATATAGCTGACAGTACCTGGTATTTGTTGGTGGTCTCTCATTCAAGTATTAATTAGAGCCAATCCTGCTTAGCTTCCAAGTTCAGGTGGGATCTGGTGCCTTAGGGCCTAGGCAAGAATCCTGCAAAGCATGTGTAGAGTGTGGAATGCCTTCATTAATGAACAGCTGCAATGTGTTCCCACAAATCAGGACATATGGGTAAAACATATTGGTAAATTAAAGGTATGGCACCCCTTTTGAAAGAGCAACCAACCATTAAGAAGGTCTCAAAATTTAGCTTATGTCACAGTTTGTTTGTTTGTTTGTTTGTTTCATTTACTTATATCCCACCTTTCTCCCAGTATAGGGACTCAAGGTGGCAAATAGAAAATTCAAAACACAATTCAAAAGCATCAAAATGTACAAACACAACATTGAAAAAAATTAAACAATATTTGTTTAATAATAATAATTTGTTGAATAAAGTTGTTTTCAAGTTGCATTGAAGGATTTCAGGAGGCCATATGACATATTGCTGAAACTGTCAGAACACAACAGTAGCTGTGCAGGATCCAAGACCCATGTAATCAAAAACTTCCTCAAAACTATACATAGGTGGTACCTTACCCCCATCCTGCTTTCAAAAATGCTACAGAGTCTCCCAATGAGCTGCTGGAGAAGTGCAAGGACACTGGGTCCTATATCCACATGTGGGTTGAATGCCTCAAGATACAGGAGTTTTGGCGTCTAGCTCTACACCAGATCTCACATATTTCACACCAAGCCTGTACTTTTGTCCAGCCCTGATTTTACTCTCAGTGTTTATTGACAGAAATGCCACACTTAAGTATCGAAAACTGATCGCTTAAGTATAGAAGACTGAATTCACTCCAGACAAATCCCATTCACGAAATCCTACAAACTAATGATCACTGAGCAACATCACATCCTATGATTATTGTTATATTTCTTATTATGTTGCACTGTAATGTTTATCTTAAAAAGACTTGAAAATCAATTAAAATAATTTTAAAAAGGGACCCATGTAATCCAAACGCAGTGGTTCTCAAACTGTACCCTTGTGACCCCTTGGCATCTACATTTGGATGGCATGCTCCCTGCCCACTCGATGTAGTACATGAATAAAAATATTTTGTTTGTTTAGTGTGCACATTTTTGTTGAGACATTCCTGTATATTCATATTTTAACATTTTATAAGGAAATAGCTCTCCTCCTCTTTTAAGCAGAGGCTCCAAGCATGTTCCTTGCCTTTCTCTTCCCCTCCAGAACAGAAAAGATATGGAAAGAGGAGGAGCAGGGGTCAGGGTCTCCAAGTCTCTCATCCCCCCTTAAGCAACTCTCCCAGGGTCCTGCCCCACTGTTTGAGAACACTCTAGTATCCCATCCCCACAGTGGCAAAACAGATGCCTATGGGAAGACTGCCAGCAGGACAGGAATGCAGTAGCAGCGTTCAGTCCATGTTTTCCATTAACTTGGACTGAGGTACACTGCCTCTGATACTAGAGGTGATGCACTTGTGACTCTGAGCCACTGATAGCCTTATCCTCCATGAATTTGTCCAATCCCCTTGTAAAACCACCCCAGTTGGTGGCCATTGTTATATCTTCTGGTAGCAAAGTCCAATTTAACTATCCCTTCTGTTAGGAAATACTTCATTATCTCTGTCCTGAATCTCCCACCATCAATTTAATTGGATGACCCTGGTTTCTAACATTATGATAAGGAAGAAAAATATTCCCCTACCAAGGGGCTCAACATCATGCATAAAGTTATATATTGCCATCATGGGTGTCCATTTTCCAACCCATTCCCCTCCCATTCTAAAAAAACTCTAAACATTTTCCTTTATAAGGGAGCTGCCAGCTCTTCCTCTGGGTCGGCATGAGTTGAAGTCAACTTGAGGGCAGCTAACCACCACAAGAAGAGATCTTTGATTGTTTGGTTATCCTTTTCTTCATTTTTTCCATCTCTACAGTATCTTTTTTGAGATGCAGTTATGAGAGTTCCATACACACTTCAAATCACACTTTGAACACACAGCATTCAAAGTGTGATTGGACCACAGATTTGTATAAATGTGTTCTGATATTAGCAACTTTGTTTTTGATTCCTTTCCTTATGATCCCCAGTGTGGAATTTGTCCTTTTCATAGCTGCCGTGTCTTTAGGGTGATCTTTTAACTCTGTTAAGATTGCAGATAGGACTTAACTTTGCAAAAGCCATGTTGGTTCTTCATGAGGAAGATGTGACCTTCTGTATTGGCATGGGTGAGTGCTACATCTGGGAACCATTTCCCTGACACAGTACCCTCCTCCAACAGCTAAACTCATCCCTCCTGAAGAAAAAAAGTTTATCAAATACTTTTAAAAGGCCTAATTCTGTGTATTATTTAAAAGCTGACTTTTTCTTTTGCTAAAGCAAAGTGTGGGGAGTGCACATTGTTTCAATCATAATCATGCCCCATAGAAACACCATTTCTTCATTTATTTTCAAAAGGAATTGGACAGAATTGAGCAGTGGCATCCCTGCACCTGATGTCACCTGGTGTGGGGGCAGGGCTTGCAGGGACAGGGCTTTCAGGGGTGGCACACACTCCTGTTCCCCATGCTGCCCCATGGAAAAGGATGGGATGGTGTGGGAGGGGATGGCATGCATAGGGGGAGTCCATGGGAACAGCGCTCAGGGACAGAGAGTGAGTGGGGGGGGAGCATGAGGGAGCACACTCAGACAGCATGCAGGGGGGAAGGCCTGGCTGGATGTCACCCCTCTTCTGGGATGTCACCTGGTGCGAGCTGTACCACCGCACTCCTCTAGTTTGCTGAAAACAGCAAAAACAGTTGGGAGGGGAAAGCACATGATTTCTACCCATTCTGTATTCCTGCTAAATCTTCTTTAATAATGTTTCCACTGAAATAATATTACCATGAGCTAACTGACCTGACCTGTAAGAAAGAAAGCCAGTATGGTGTAGTCATTTGAGAGCTGGAGTATGACTCTTTAGAGACTGGGGTTCGAATACCTGCTCAGCCATGGAAACCCACTGGATGACCTTGGACAAGTCACAGTCTTTCAGCCTCAGAGGAAGGCAGTGGCAAATCTACTCTGAACAAATCAGGCCAGGAAAACCCCATGATAGGTTTGTCTTAGCGTTGCCATAAGTTGGAAAGTATTTGAAGGTACACAACAACAACTGATCTGTAATTTACTAGAGGTCTTTTTGGAAACTGGCCAATCTTCTTCTTCTTCTTCTTCTTCTTCTTTTTTGCTGCTATAACAGATGTATTAGACATTCTAGCAGAGCTTCTATTATTAAGAAGCTAGAGAAATTCTAAAAAAAAAATCTTACTTTTTTTACTCTTCTTTCAATTGTCTTCTTTTGAATCATTCTTCCAATTGTTTAGAAGCTACTGCTTCCAAAATCAAATGTTCTGGACTTCCTGGTTCAATAATTCTTACCACATCCTGGTTTTTGTTTAAGACTAAAAATAATGCAACTTGAGTCCATTTTAACTGTCCTGGCTTAGTGCTAGGGAATCATAGGAATTGTAGTTTTTTCTGAGACATTGAGCCTTCTCTGTCAGAGAGCACTGGTGCCACAATAAACTACAGTTCCCATGATTCCCTAGCACTGAACCAGGGTAGTTAAAGTGGACTCAAGTTGCATTATTTCTGGCAGTCTGTAAAGGCCTTATTTGTCTCTGGTTGATTCTATGAACAATAGTTCTTGGATAGTCATTTAGGGTATATAGAAATGTTACTTTTTGATGTGACTAGAAAATGGACAGTGCCTTACAGAAGTATTCATCTCTTCTTGACTTTGCCATGTTTCTACAACACACTACATTTTCCCCATCCAATTCAACTGATGTTGCCACAACTCATTACCACAACACATTCTCCTTTGAGTACATTCCTAATCTTTGTTCTCTATCACAAGAATATCCCAAGTATTTTGGTCTGTAGAATGATAGCATATCCAAGTTACTTTAGATGCTTGGTACTGTGATTCTGTGGAATGTCTCCCTCCTCCCTTTAAAAGTTTTTAGTGCATTTGGCTCTATGCTCCCTTTGACTTAGAGAGCAACATTAGAGGATGAAAAAGTTCCTTCCTAAGCTGAGCAACACCACCATTAGCATGTCCTTTCCTGTTGTTCCTGAGTCTGCATCCAGAAATATCCCATACGCTTGCCCTATTCCACCAGGTTTTCATGATGCTCACTACCATCTAACTCCTCTTTTAAAACCAAGCATTCCAACTCTTTTCTTTTGGCTCAAATAATTAATATACAAGCACTTATAAAAGAGGTTCCTTTCCCAACATCTCATGTGTATGCATTTCCCCCTATGGACTCTGTTAGTCTAAGCTTGAGACCCATTTCCTCATTCCACCCTCATCCTCATTTGGGCATTCCAAAACAATTTCTCCTATATGGCTTAAAAATGTTCAGTGGCTCCTATCTTAAATGTCCTAGGTTTTAGTCCAAAATTTAAAGGAGCTACCAGGAATGCTGAAATTCATCCACAAAATAGGTTCAAGACTTGGGTGGCTCCTTTAAAACTGACTAAAATCCAAAGGAGATCCTCTATTCACTGACATTGGTGCCAGCAAAACAAGATGTTTTCCAGCTGCTGTTAGCTTTCCTCCAGGATTCACTTTCAAACCTGCTTTCCCAGCTTTTATGTATTAAGTGAAAGCAGTCCAGTTCCAAGTGCAGCCCGCCACTTTTTTCTTTTGCTTGTTTAAAAGCATCCTAACCTGGTCTTCCCACAGAACTCTGTCATCAACACATTGACATTCTAATGTGATATTGCATGTGGAACAGGGAGTGTTTCAAGGAAAGTTCTTTGGAAGTCCTGGTTTTCAGTCTCCTACCTTCCATTCAGCTTTCAAGGCATCATTACATTTCCTCGTCATTAGTGCCACTGATTCCCCTACAGCACTATATTCCTAATTTTCTATAACAGGGAGGAAGTACGCAATGCTGGCTACATGTCTACCTCACGCCTGGCTATCTAGACCCTTAATTAACAAATCTCCTATAAACACCCTGACCATTCTGCCCAGGAATATTTTTGCATTAAAAAGGTATGTTTTGCCAAAGAATCATTCTTAGGAATCATGCCTTTATTTCTCTACATGATACCCTTATCTCTGTAGACCCTCATTCTCCATGACAGCAGCCAAGTTGTTACCTCCACCACATCCCTGAAGGTTTCGTCCATCAACCTCTGCCAAAGTTTTGGATTTGACTTGTTGATTTATAATTTCATGAACTTGTTATATCGATATTGAATTTTATGTTTTACTTTGCAAGCCACCTTGGGAAGACTGCAGTCTTGAAAGGCAGCTAAGGAATGTGTTAAATAAAATAACTGACAGTTTCATTTTCTTTGCACATCTGATTTTATAACATTTCACTTATGGAGTGCAAGTGTTTAATATCAGGGTATGATATCTGAAGTTATAATACTCTACAGTATTACAGGGACACCTGGCCACAGAGGAGGTGTAGGTATACCACTTCAACAGGATGCCGGAAAAGAAAGTGGGAGGGGGGAGACTGGCCCGTAGTAGATCTATCAAGAGACTTCAGAATATGCTGACAAAACAAACCTCAAAAGAAAAAGCTGAAGCCTTAAATCCTGAAAAAAGACCTTTGAGGTCAAACCAGTTACTCCAGGGAATCCTGTACAGGTCAGTTCCTGGAGAAAGTGGATTGAGGAATGCAGACAGAGAAATTCTAGACAAGCAAGAAAGTACTAAAAATGAAAAACAAACGTTAAGGATAAGTCTGGGAACGAAGTGGCCCTATTATGAAAAGTAAACCTCAGCCTTACAAATATTTCTGTCCAGGTTTGAAGACCTGGATTGTTCTACATATAATAATAATAAATAAACTTTATTTTTATACCTCGCCTTTTGCCTTTGGGCAGTCAAGGCGGCTCACAATTGCATATAAAACAAATCCATAACAAACAGTAATAACATAATAAAACATTTCAGTAACTTTGGGGTTCTGCAATTACCATCCTTTATTAAAGCTGTGTAATTTCTTTTAAATGTAATAATTAAACTATCATATAATCACCTTTCCCTCCACTACAGGTGAGTGATCCTATATGTCAGAGAAACAGGAAGATGTGGTTATTTTCTCCTTTCCTTGTCCCATGGGGACACTTTATTGTGAATGTGCCCCTTCTAGTTTATACTTAGCCAGTGTTTAAGAGATATGGATTAGAGACTATACAGAAACCTTTTAAAATTTGACACTGAAGTGTCTGATGGTGCCTTAAAAACAAAGTTATGATAGAATAAGTTATGCAGTAAACTCATTAGTTGGCAGGTACTTATCCATACAGAGGTGAAATGTAAACTGTGAGGTCAGATGGAAATGAGGGGAAAAATAGGATACTTAAAGCTCAATGTACGCAAGCCCAAATATGCAAAATAAGCATAGTTTCCAACAGCTGTAATATTGTTGTTATTTGCCTTGAAGTTGTTTCTGACTTATGGCGAATCTATCATTGATTTTTCTTGGCATGATTTGTTCAGATGGGGTTTGCCATTCTTTCCTCTCAGGCTGAGAGAGTATGACTAACCCAGGGGTCAGGCAGTGGGTTTTCATAGCTGAATGGGGATTGGAACCCTGGTCTCCAGAGTCCTAGTCCAACAATCAAACCACTACACCATTCTGGCTGTAATATACAGGTCCTAGCATTATCATATTAATGAATGTCTGTAGTTGGCCAGGAAACCATAACTATGAATCAATCATGATGTTTTTTTAAAAGAATTTCTTGGGGAGTCCCAAGGCATAGTTTGACACCACTTTAAGTGCTGTAGCTCCATCCTATGGAATCCTGGGATTTGTAGTTTTACAAGATCTTTAGCCTTTTCTGCCAAAGAATGCTGGTGCCTCACAAAATATACAAACCCCAGGATTCTATAAAATGGAGCCATGGGAATTAAAGTGGTGTCAAACTGCATTTATTTCTACAGTGCAGATGTACCCCTAATTCAGTATTTTCACAATGAAGTCTCTTTTTGAAGTTTATTTCAAGAGTGGCAATTGCCTACTATGAAAGAGGGCTACTTCTCAATTTTCACTCAGTAGAGAATAGCCTGCTTCAACTGGGCACCTTTCAGTTACTTTTTAATTACAGTTTTCATTAGTTCCAGCCAGAATGGACAATGGCTAGGGATGTTGGGATCTGTAATTCAAAATATGGGTAGGACAGTACTATGGCAGAGGGTACCAGATAAGAAGCAGAAAGAGCCAACTTCTTCAGCTTACTGTTACTCAAATGTGCTTTCCGTTAGAAACCTAGGGGCTCTACAGACGGCCCCTAAGGGGCAGCTCCATGGGAGCTCCGTATTGGGCCTGCAACAACTGCACACTGTGGCCCTGATCGCGCACTTTGCCACTCCAAAAAGAACTGGCAAGTGATGCTCTTTTTTGGAGGAGCAAAAAGCTGCCCTTGCTGCAGTGGTGGCTTTTCTGCGGTCCTTTGGCGCAGCGTCTAAATGCTGTGCAAAGGGAGTGTCCTGACGCTGCCCGCCATCTCTTTGGGTGGCTGGCATGAGGACGATGTGGGGGTGGAGTCGGGGTGGCCAGTGTGCAGTTGCCATGTCCTGACTCCACCCCCAGGCTGGCCCTTTTGGCTGGTCTGTACAGGCTCTCACTGTACCTGGAAAAAGTCAGCAAATCATGCAGCAAAATACAGTCTTTTTACATAATATTTCTTTCCTTCCAAAATAACGGAACTGTGTATACACAAAAACATCAGTGATGTGCAGTCAAATTCAAGTGTTCTGTAGTAAGACAAAAACAGTACTTATCTCTACAAAAATTTAAAAGGGAAACTTCACAGGAAAGTTACTCTCAGTTTTGACCTGGCTTTAAATATAGAAAAATAAAAAAGGAAGAAACAGAAACATGAACAATACTAGCCATTTAGTGCCAAGGTGCTATTTAGTGTTTCATTTTTTATATAATGATTTACAAATACAAAGATTTACATTTCCAATAAAAATCTACCAATGCAATAAAAATCTTATCTTATTTACAAATAAGCAGCAGTACTAGGTTTTCTCTTCAGAAAGATTGATATGTGTTTACAAAAATGTTTATTTCAAAGTACAGTAAAAAAGCAATACTGTTGATTTTTTCAGAACAAGACTTCTGTGATTATGACACTCTTTCCTATTTGATTTCAGTCAGAATTTAAAAAATAAAATATATTACACATTTGTAAGGCATTATTTTTTTAAACAAAAATAAAGTATCTTCTGATATAAGACCACAGTTTGGCACTGGCTACTGGCCTACATACGTGTTTTAAGGTCATGGGGGAGGGGGGAGTACGTAGTGCACAAGCTCTTGAAAAGCAATACATAGATTTCAAAAAATGTAATTACAGCCTCCTAGGCTTGTGCAATATGGCTCATATTCACCATACTGTCTATATTGACAACTTGAGGAAAATCATTGGGTTGGGTCAAGATTTAAGTGGATGCAACAGGGCTGGCAGAAGTGGACTTCCAACACCCTTTCCTCCCCTGCTCAACAGCCCATCAAGCCTCGTGAAAAATGCAACATTCAGGACTGAGAGAATTCTTCCTCCCATTGAGTGAGGCCTTCTGTGAGTGGAGCATCACAATGTACCCCCTTCAGCAGGATCTCCTCACTCTTGCTGTAGTCATGAGAAGAGAAAGGTTGGGTGAGGAGGTGGTCTAGAGACACAGTTGTGGGGTGATCCATTTCCACTAGCCCCATGGCATGTGCCTACAACTGAATCCTACTCATTTCCCTCTCCTCAAAATGAACAGTTCGGAAATAATATTGGCTTTTGCAAATCTCGAACTTTCCAGAAACACAAACGAAAGCTTACTACTCAATTCAATCATCAGCTGCTACAATGCCACAATGCATCCTACATAGAACTAAGCTAAAGTCAGAAGTTCGCAGAGATTAATTAAAATCCCATGATGTCTTTTCTTTTGTTATATAGTCTTAAATTCATGAAGAGGGCCATTATTTTTAAGCATGACTGTTTGCTATCTCTACAAGGGCTCCTGGTGTGGAGCTGCAAGGAGAGGTGACACAGTCAAAGTCTACTAGCCAGTCCCATGCATCCATTCAGTCAACTTTGTAAATGTAGTGCACTGGAAGAAGACCTATGCCTATATAGAAGAGGTGGGCAAAGAGCAACAATGGTCAGATGTGGCCTTAGGACCCTCAATGTTAAAAAAATATATGTTTTTTTCAAAGAAACTTTACCGCAAATACCGTCTGGGGTGGTGATGGAAAAATGTTGCCATGTTTTTGGAACCCTGACCATTTAGGGCCAGGAGAGGCCTTCATGTAAGACAGGAAGTCAACTGGAAGTGATTTTTCCCCCCAGAAGGGGTACAACAGGGATGCAGCCCTCCAAGGCCTTCTGAGGAGCCAATGTAGCTCCCTGACAGTTGTCCAGCCTGATGTACAGTATAATAACTGATTCATGTGATCTTCTTTGCTTTCTCCCAGTTTTGAGCAGTAATGATTGGGCAGACTGAGCCCACTTACAATGAATTCTGCACATTTAAGCCCTATTCCATAGTATGTGCAAAGTGTGGAAGTTCCTGTCTTACATGAAGGCCTCTCCTGGCCCTAAATGGTCAGGGATCCAAAAACATGGCAACATTTTTCCAGCACCACCCCAAGCACGATATTTGAGGTCAAGTTTCTTTGAAAAAAACATATATTTTTTTTTAATATTGAGGGTCCTAAGGCCACATCTGACCATTGTTGCTCTTTGCCCACCTCTTCTATATAGGCATAGGCCTTCTTCCAGTGCACTACATTTACAAAGTTGACTGAATGGATGCATGGGACTGGATAGTAGACTTTGACTCTGTCACCTCTCCTTGCAGCTCCACACCAGCAGCCCTTGTAGAGATAGCAAACTGGAATGCCCCAAACATGCTTGACACTCCATACATAGGGTTAAGAGGTCGCAAGAACAGTTGCTTTGATAACACAGCAATGCTATGCATGTTTTCTCCAAGACAGCTCCCACTGTGTTCAATTATGTTTATTCCCATGCACAGGGAGTAACATGCACAGGATTACAGCCTGCATAGTACTTGATTCATTTAATCTGAGGCTGCCTGAGTGATTTCATTGAAAGTACTCTGAGTAAGTAGGGTGAACAACACCATCTTTGGATTCCTGAGACATAATATAACTGCTATTTGTAGTGCCATGTATTTACCTACTACATATCTTGTCTTTTATACTTCATTGTAAACTGCATTAAGAATTTTGAAAGCAAAATCTATTGAAGAGTGAGAATGTGTGGAGTGAATTTTAAAATCTGAAACAAACAAAATTGTTTTGTATAAGAAAATAAGAGTGCTTGCCCTTTCATTTAAATCTTACAACTACAGAACTGGAATGGCTTGGTCAGAGAAGAAAGCACACTTACATTTCTATAGACATTGTTCATAAAAATTTCCATTGGAAATTTAACAACTCCAAAGCTTGTGCAGGATTTTAAAAAACAAGCAAATGCTATTTATTTAGAGGTGTAGGAAACATTTCTCTGTACTGGGCAGCATAGAAAACACATGCTGTGTTAGGATTTGGAATATGGTTTAGTTCAAGTGGTTGGAGATATGCTTTGCATACAAAAGCTTCCCTGGACTATCTGGATTTATGGGTGAGCTAAAACATGTGACTGTTCCATGGGTGTGGATGGGGAATGGATCAGCATGAAAATTTCCATATGGTTCACCCTTTCATTATTTCTTGCCTTTCCTTATCTGCCAAAGAGAGTAACAAAATGCCTTGCCTTAGTCCTTGTATGCTCACTGTGCTTCCTGTGTTTTAAGAATAGGGGGTTGGCAGGAAGGGAGAAATGTCATTAATGTTCAGTGCCTCCCAAGAGGTCATGTGCTTTACAAACTTGACAGTTTGTGAGTCTTTTACATCATGAAATATGAATTACAAAAAAAGAAAATTGTATGAAATATGATGAACTTTATGAAATATGATGAACTTTTTTAAAAAAAAGATTTATATCATGTGCTTTACAAAAATTACGGTGGTTTTTATGTCATTTTATGGAAGTTCTAACAAACATGGTTCTCACACAGCTTTAAAGATATGCTTTCCTTGATACTGCTCTGTAGTGATTGCTAATAATACAGTAAGATCTTATACAGTAATGGGCGTGTATAGGTTCAATGTAGAAGATGAGGATTGCTAATTTTTCCCCTTTTTGGTTAACCAGGCTGTATATGCAGAACTTCCACAGCTAACAGTGGAAGCTAGTTCCATCTGGTTCATTGGATAACAGCTTCTGGACACAATCTGGATCAAATGGACTTTACATTGGCAATTTCATTAAGGAAAAGCATCCCATGCTCAATTTAAGAAAGACAAAGCAATACAACTAATGTCAACTGTGAACCTGCTTGTGTTACTTTAAACATCCAAAACTGAATGATGACATTCAGATAATCCTTGATAACTGTGATATCCTTGTCAGTACCTTGACAATCTTAATATCTGGGATAGTCATATTGATAGTCCTTCAAAAATCTTTTGAACTACTGAAGATTTAGAGACATGTTAGGGAATATAGTATTATCAATTAAACACTGTATCCCATGTGTGGCTTAAGAGTGGAAAAATACTTGTTTTTCAACATTCACAATACTTGTTTTGGATGTGCTAAAATTCATATATGAATTTCAACAGTCACTAAAATTGCAGACATTTACTATAGTGTATTTATCATATATATGTACACACATCACATCTATGTTCACTTCTTAGTTTACCTCCACTTACCCCATATTCATTAAAGTGTGCCTCTACTGTTTATGTGAGTGCATGTGTTGGTAGAAGCCATTAAAGTGAACAGTCTGTTGAAGTAAAAACATATTCTAGACCATAAAAAGGCAAAAAGTGAATGGGTTTCTACTGTGACCATTTTTTTTTAAAAAAGGTATTTCATAAACTAAAAACTACATTTATACAATTTAAAAGGAGTGCAAAAATATTTCAGGGCTCAAACCAGTCTATACACAATCAGTGCATCAATGTCCTCTTCTATAACCCCATAATATGGCCGAAGTGACCCTGAAATGAAAACAAGAACCATGTATTAATTCAGTGCTGGGGTTATTACATGGATCAAAGTTTGCATCATATCAGGAATTAATTAGCAGCCTTGGCAAGCCTGGGTAATTTTAGATTCAGTATCCAAAATAATAATCAATCATCATCATCATCATCATCATCATCTTTTATTTTAAAGTCTTTTCAAGTCTTCTATAGGACAGCATTGGAAATTTAAAATAAATGAACGTAATGGCATGTGAAAGATACACATAATGAAGCAGTGGTAGAAAGAAGCTCTGTCCATTGCCGTTTCTCTTCTAAATGGTATTTATTGAGAATTACACAGAATTCCAAGATAAATCACTGAACTCACAGCTTTTCTGTGGTGACTGGGAGGTTGTTGGGAAGGTGCACTATGAAGCAAAGAAGTGATGTGTTGGAAGAGTTTTTTAAATCCATATTGCAGTTCCGGATTGGGAATCAGAAACATGAACTCCCATGTCATTCATTCTTATTACAGTTGGCCCTCCACATTTGGAGCTTTGCTTTTGTGGGTTTGATTATTTGCGGTTTTGATTAATTTGTTCTCTCTAGGAATATCTTAAGTCCTCCAGCACAATTCTGCTGGCAGCTGACCATAGAGTTTTGCTGGAAAACCTAGAACTTCCTAGAGAAGACACTTCTATAGGCATCTGTAGGGCCTCCGGCATGATTCCATGGCCAACCTATGTTCATGATTCTATGATCAATGGCAGATGGTTTCCACAGAGTTGCACTGATGGACCTGCAGATTCCTAGAGAGGTGTTCTTTTAGGTAAAAAAAAAAATAGTATTTTTTTTACTTGTAGTTTTTCCACATTCACAGGGGTCCTTCACCCCTAACCCCAATGAATGTGGAGGGACCACTGTACTTCCTCTGGGCTGAGCCATCATAAAGATAACAAGAAGGCTGATAAAGCAGGACCTGATCTGTCTAATGAATCTTGCCAGCTATTACCTAAGCTACAAACATGGGTCAATTTACAGGAAGATTCATCTTGTGATACAATAAGGTTCAGATACTTCATGGAGTAATATACAATCAGGACAATTTGGAGCAGTTTTGCTGGTTCCTAAAACTCCATCCTCCCCATCTGGATTTGGCTCTGAAAATGTAGGTGCATGGAACATAAACTGCAAACAAGCATAATTTGTAACTTACACAATGTTGTTATTCTTCAGGGATATGTCTGCCAAGGCATTGGCTTTAACTTCCCATCTCCTGACTTTGTGACGCTTGAGCCAACATGATATTAACACTACCTCTGATCCAAAATCAGCATGTGTTTGATAACTGAGTATCCGGGGTTATGTATGTTATGTATGCCTTATGTATGTTTGGGAGTACCATAAATTAGCCCTATAAACTCCTAGTATGACAACAAGAAAGGAGGGAGGTGTTTATCCACACATTACAAGAAATATCAGAAGAGCATGTAAAATACATACATTGTTCATAAAATGGATAAAATCAATTTAATGAAACAATTGGAACAGCAAATTGACAATTATGCCAATTGAATTGGTCTCGGTCATCCAAAACTGCTGCATATATCCTGATTTACCATAAAAAACTAATTAATTAAGATAATCTGGAGTATTCCAAGTATTTGAAAAAGGGTGCTTGAAAGTGGGAGCAACCCATTCATTTAACAGAAAGAACAGTACTACATAGGTAAAGTAATTCATCCCCGTAACACTGAACTGAATGAGAAAATCCACACGTCCCCTACAAGCACTTGGAGGTATTATTAATTTTATTGATATCCTGCTTTCCACACACCCCGAACTCAAAGCAGCTTACATATTGAAACCAATATAATGCACAAAAATGTACAAAAGACGATAATTAAAAATATACCATATATACTGGTGTACAAGTCAACCTCATGTATAAGTCATGTATAAGTCGAGGGAAGGTTTCAGGGTCAAAATCCTGTATTTTGATGTGACTCATGGATAAGTCGAGGGTAAAACTTAAGGAGCTATAAGGAAGGATGGAAAGCAGGAAATACAACTTCCCTCCCTCCTCCTTCTCTGGACCTCTCTGGACCACAAAACACTGATTCCCAGGTGCTGGAGGAGAGGTTTCAACATCGGATTGACAAGGGAAGCAAGTGGTATTAAATGGGGAGTTTCTTCTATGGGAAAATAAGGCTTGCAAAACAGACTGTGAGGGAAGCACGTGGTTTTAAATGGAGAGTTTTTTTCCATAGGAAGCAAGGTCTTGCAAAACAGACTAGAGAGAGAAGCAATATCCCAGCCTCAGGACCCTCCTTTCCTCAGAGCAGCCCCATCTGCCTCCCCAAAAACCATTTATTATACTGCCGCTGTCCTTTGTTGTTTTATTGTATTTTGTGAGTGTTGTTTTAATTTTGTCCATTTTTAACTTGTAATAGATTTAATAACTTTTTAAGGGGTGGGTGGGATATAATTTGCTTTTACTGTTGTATTGCATTTTTTATTGTGAGCCGCCCCGATTGATCTCAAAGGGGTGGGGTATCAATAAACTTTATTATTATTATTATTATTATTATAACTGGATTTAAATGGGGAGGTTTTTCCATAGGAAGAAAGGTCTTGCAAAATGGACTAGAAATAGAAGCAAGTGGATTTAAATCGGGAGTATTTTCTATAGGAAGCAAGGTCTTGCAAAACGAACTGAGGAGGGAAGGAATTGGTATTAAATGGAGATTGGGGCATCAAGCTTGCTTGTTTTAGAACCTTTTCTAAGCTTTACTGGTGTACTCATTTGGATATAAGTTGACCCAGGATTTTAGGGTCAATTCTGGGTCATCAATTTCTCAACTTATAGTCAAGTATATACAGTAATTAAACTACCATTAATATTAAAATACTTTAAATCATGGGTTTAAAATAAAAAAGCAGTTTAAAAAGCAGTAGAGCATTTAGTAAACACACTTTTTTGGGGGAGGGGGGAAAACAACTCCTGCAAGCCTGTTGGAATAATAGTTTTTGCCTCTGGGTCTTTTCTCAGCAGTGTCAAAACCTTGGGAGTAGCCACTAAGATAATAATAATAATAAATTTTTATTTGTAGCCCGCCCCTCTGCTAGGCAATCGGGGCGGGGGACAGCAGGATTTAAAACAGAGCAGCGTTAAAACATTCCCTCTCCCCATAATCCCATAAAAGATAGATGGCCCACTATCATGTCCCCACCAGATGTGGTAGACTGAGAGTCTCTCTTGAAGACTTCAGAGCTCAGTTTCATACAGGAAGTTCTTCAAATAGCCTGGTCATAAACCATATAATCTTATATCATCTTATATATTCTTAGGTGGGACAGGAGTAGCTTGGTTTATTTCCCCCCCCCCCAAATTTTTAAAGCTGAATCAGGCTATGCATTCAATGGAAAATATCTAAAAGCAAAATTCGGTACTCCAAAAAATCCTCTCCCAAATTATTTATGGAAATGTTTCTCAAACTCTATCTACAAATATTAACTATCTTCTAATTAGTTACACTCCTTGAATAGAGTAATCTGTGCCTTTGTAAAAACTTGAATTGAGATTAATTTATGTGACTAAACTTTGCTTTCTTTGAAAAACGAGCTTGAAGTCCCTATATTTTGAATGTGATGTAGGAAACATATTAGTTTGCACTCTGCTAGCATACAAAGAAAAAACTAAATCAATCTGCCTCTTTTATTTACATGCTTTATCCCTAAGCAATGCAATTGCAGGTTTTTTTTTTTTAATAACAGTATGTTTTATGGCTCTAATATTTAAGAACAAGCCTATATTTTATGTCACAGTAAGAAGGTTAATATACTTACAGGTTCTCCAGCAATACATCTTGGACAAGGTTGAGCAGGAGCTCTGGTTTCATTATCCGGAAATATCTGATTAACAAGCACATATACACAAAATTATTTTTTTAAAAAACCGATTATTTGACATTTTTATTATGAAATATATTAACATCTTCCCTTAAAAACATGGATTGGGCTGCATAAAACCTACCATGCAATTCAGTTTTGCTTTTATAATCTGAGGGTTGAGATATTCAGTGAGATCATCCTGATTCAAATCTTCCTCCATAGCATTAACATCTGCAGCACACTTGCTTGGTGGGTGGGGAGTGTAGATCATCTCTGAACTTCTACATACTCGTTTCTGTTTGGGGGGGATGAAGGAAGAAAAATAATTTAAGAACAAAGCAGAAATATACTTCTATTGTACACACACAGTGTCTAGATTGATTTGTTTCTGGGAAACGACAAACACAAGCCTCTCTTGACTTGCATGCTCCCTGGGTGGCCACAAACAGTTCACAATCAATTTTCTACCTAAGAAATGAACTATTAACTATCTCAGTGCTGTGAGGAAGAGCATAACAGTGAACTGTAAAGCACTTTGTGTGGCTGCATCCACACTGCTGAAATAATCCAGGTTGACTGACACCATTTTAACTGCCAGGGCTCAATGCTATGGAATTCTGGGAACTGAAGTTTTGGGAGATATTTAGTCTTCTCTGTCAAGAGTGCTGTGGTACCACAACAAACTACAGTTCCCACAATTCCAAAGCATTGAGCCATGGCAGCTAAAGTAGTATCAACTTGGATTATTTTTGCAGTGAGGATGCAGCCCAAGTTAAATATGTTACAACCACGTGATGAAGTGGCAAAGACATGTGAGGTTTGGGACAGTAGAGAGGACACATTTAGAAAAAGAAACATCAACAGAAACACATTTATGACTTATGAGTTGATATACCGTATTTTTCAGCATATAAGACGCTCCGGCATATAAGACGCACCCAATTTTAAAGGAGGAAAATCTAGAAAAAAAAAGATTCTTAACCAAACACTGTAGTAAAATATTTTATATCAACTGTATAAAGTTAACAGCAGTTTAAGAACAATTTTAAGTTGTAAATGTAAGTTTAAGCCAGCAGCAGGGCCAGGTATTGCACAAATTCCCTGCCCAACTTTCTTGCAAGTCTCCTGTCGCCTTATGGTGACTCCATGAATTTTTTAGGGATTTCTTAGGCAAGGAAGACTCGAGAAGTGGTTTTGCCAGTTCCTTCCTCTGAAATACAGCCTGCAGCACCCGGGATTCTTTGGCGGTCTCTCATCCAAGGACTATCCAGGGCTGACCCTGCTTAGCTTCCAAGATCAGATGGACTGGTACCTTTGGAGTTTTTAGGCCATTGGCTTATGGAGTAATTTATGGCTTATTTTGACCCTACCATGAGGGTTTTCTTGGCAGATTTCTTCAAGGGTTTTTTTTTTTTTGCCATTTCCATCCTCTGAGGCTGAGAGAGTGTGATTTGGCCAGAGTAATACAGTGCCTTGGAGTAATTTCTGGCTCATTTTGACACTACCATGAGGGTTTTCTTGGCAGATTTCTTCAGAGGAGGGAGTTTGCAATTTCCACCCTCTGAGGCTGAGACAGTGCAACTTGGCCAGGGTACTAATCCAGTGCCTTGGAGTAATTTCTAGCTCATTTTGATCCTACCATGAGGGTTTTCCTGGCAGATTTCTTCAGAGGAGGGAGTTTGCCATTTCCACCCTCTGAGGCTGAGACAGTGTAACTTGGCCAGGGTACTAATCCAGTGCCTTGGAGTAATTTCTGGCTCATTTTGATCCTACCATGAGGGTTTTCCTGGCAGATTTCTTCAGAGGAGGGAGTTTGCCATTTCCACCCTCTGAGGCTGAGACAGTGTAACTTGGCCAGGGTACTAATCCAGTGCCTTGGAGTAATTTCTGGATCATTTTGATCCTACCATGAGGGTTTTCCTGGCAGATTTCTTCAGAGGAGGGAGTTTGCCATTTCCACCCTCTGAGGCTGAGACAGTGTAACTTGGCCAGGGTACTAATCCAGTGCCTTGGAGTAATTTCTGGCTCATTTGGATCCTACCATGAGGGTTTTCCTGGCAGATTTCTTCAGAGGAGGGAGTTTGCCATTTCCACCCTCTGAGGCTGAGACAGTGTAACTTGGCCAGGGTACTAATCCAGTGCCTTGGAGTAATTTCTGGCTCATTTTGATCCTACCATGAGGGTTTTCCTGGCAGATTTCTTCAGAGGAGGGAGTTTGCCATTTCCACCCTCTGAGGCTGAGACAGTGTAACTTGGCCAGGGTACTAATCCAGTGCCTTGGAGTAATTTCTGGATCATTTGGATCCTACCATGAGGGTTTTCCTGGCAGATTTCTTCAGAGGAGGGAGTTTGCCATTTCCACCCTCTGAGGCTGAGACAGTGTAACTTGGCCAGGGTACTAATCCAGTGCCTTGGAGTAATTTCTGGATCATTTTGATCCTACCATGAGGGTTTTCCTGGCAGATTTCTTCAGAGGAGGGAGTTTGCCATTTCCACCCTCTGAGGCTGAGACAGTGTAACTTGGCCAGGGTACTAATCCAGTGCCTTGGAGTAATTTCTGGATCATTTGGATCCTACCATGAGCGTTTTCCTGGCAGATTTCTTCAAGGGGGGGACTCTTTCCACCCCCGTCCTGGGTGCTCCAATGGACTCTTCCTGGGATGGGAGGATGTCCTCTGACCCCAGGAAGAGTCCATTGAAGCACCCAGGATGGGGGTGGAAAGAGGAGGAGCACATTCAACTAGCCAGGAAAAGAGCACTCTTTCCACCCCCGTCCTGGCTGCTCCAATGGGCTCTTCCTGGGATGGGAGGAGCCCACTGCAGCACCAAGGCTGAGGTTGAAATGAGGCCTACTTTTAGCCTAGGCCTCGGCAGTTTGCCCTCAGCTTGTATATTCGCTTCATTAGGCGCAGCAACTTCCCCACCCTCGTTTTGGGGAAGAAAAAGTGCGTCTTATATGCCGAAAAATACGGTAAATGCCAGAATAGTGCATTTGGGATTCTGGCAATTCTGTGTACTACATTCACTGGATAAGTGAGCCCTCTTTCATGAACAAGTTGCTTGCTTAAAAACTATACAGATGCTTAAACCTTTATACTTAAATGCCTGTACTGCAGCCACTCACTCATAGACCACAAGGTTGCAAGTTCAATACTAGCCAGGGCTGAGGCTAGACTCAGGCCTGCATCCTTCTGAGGTCGCTAAAATGAGTACCCAACTGTTGGGCGGCAATGAGCTTACAGTTGTAAACCACTTAAACATCCCATAGCGCGATATGAAGCGGTATATAAATGAAGCTGCTTTGCTTTGCTTTGCTAATTGTCCCTCGGGGGGTTGCAGACTGCCAGAAATAGTGCAAATTGAGTTCACTTTTAGGGTTAGGGTTAGTACTAGGGAATCATGGGAATTTTTTTTTTTTTCTGAGACATTGAGCCTTCTCTGTCAGAGAGCTCTGGTGCCACAATCAAATACAGGTCCCATGATTCCCTAATCCTAACCCTAACCCTAACCCTAAAAGTGGACTCAATTTGCACTATTTCTAGCTTTGGTGATTTGGTGCCTATCAATTTGAAACAGGCTTGCTAGGTCAGAATTATCAGCAGACCCCAAGATTTCAGTGGCAAAATCTGAGATCTAGGAACAACCCTCTATGACAGGGGTAGGCAACCTAAGGCCCGGGGGCCGCCGCCGCCCCCCGCCATGATGATATTGATTATTGTTGTTATTACTTGTTCTTGGGCTTTTCTTGGCAAAATCTCCACAGGGTTTTGCCATGGCTTTTCTGGGGCTGAGAGTGTGTGCATGCATATATATTTTAATTTTTTTAATTTTAATTTTTATTTATTTATTATTTATTTATTTTTGGTGCTTCAGCCCCCCAATTGTCTGAGGGACAACAACCCGGCCCCCGGCTCAAAAAGGTTGCCTACCCCTGCTCTATGATATCACAGAATCCTGGCAAAGTCCTTGAGCATGATACATTAAGCATAAACCACAGCTGCACAGAATATGCTATTCAAATAAATTAGGCCAAGTTTAACAAATGAGCAAAATATACATGCACACATAATTTTAGAGGAAGTGCTGTCACCCCGAGATTCTTTCTCCTTGTCCTGAGCCTTGGAGAAGAAAGAACTGGGAACCCTAGTTTGAAATGTAGCCACTGAAAAATGACATGGTGGCAATATAGACCCTGCAGCTAGAAAGCTTCTCAACATACTATCTTTCAAACTGATTTGCTTCAGTGTTATACAGTGAAGAAAGGTTTCTGGAGGTCAGGAAAGAAGCAAAGAAAACAGGAAATAAATAAGGTGTCATTACCATCTTGAAACCTTTGCTCACTCTCACCATGAACCACAGGCACAAGGCTGTTGTTCCAAGCTGACTGAAAGCCCCAAAATGCATTATAGCATTTTATTGCAAATTCTATGTGTGGAAACTAAATTCAAAATTTGAATATAAACAACAACAAATCCTGTTAGGCTAAAACACAGCGGATGAATGTATGAAGTATCTCTAAGGCGAAAGGCTAACACAAGAACAGAGATGAAAAATAAGATATATCTAAAGGAAGTGAATCAGAAACAAAATATGTATTATACTAAGAGTGTGCAAAATGTAATAATAAAAACCTGAGAAGGCCCCTGAAGGCAGTCCACTTTCCATCGGGAAAACATCCACCTCCTTTGTTATTGCAGAATTTGTTCTTTATTAAAAGCTATGGCATGCAAGTACAAGCAGCATAACTTACAAGATGCATGAGAGGAAAAGATAAAAGAGAAAAGTGATTTAGTGCTATGTATCAGAAGAAATTTTTCTTATCAAAAATAAAATCAGAGTATTGCTTTGAGTCTTAAGGTACTTACTATCAGAGACAAAAATTTAACATACAGAGTAGCTGGCTAAGAATCTTATACTAATGCAAGCAGAACCTTCCTCTACAGAGAATTCAATGTTATTCTGAAATTCGATGGCTTTGGAAACATCTCAAGGAACTGCAACAACAAACCAGCATAGAACTATGACTGTGAAGACTGCATTAATAACACAATACCTAGCCTGTCTGTGGCAAGGCCCAATGGGGTCAGATACCTTTGGAGACCTCTTCTTCTTACTGAATTTATCAAAATGGTGTGTATAAATGTGCGAACCCTTTTCTAAGAGGGCTTGAAAGCTTAAATATGTCAGCTAGTATATCTGATACAGAGACGAGAACTTGGGATCATATAATTAGGAGAGTGTTGTCTCACCTGTATAGTAAGTCATAAAAGATTATTCCAGAGATATAGATGTAGATTCACCTTCACCTTTGCTGACCTGAACAGAGAAAGCATTTTTTTATTTTACTCTATGGGATGGATGAACAATATTTGGAAAATCTATATGGTTTAAAGTGCATGTATTGGATTTTACATAAAGGGTTCACAAAATGTATAGAATGCATATATAGAATGGGAACTTAGCATTAACTACAGAAGTGGCTGGTATTTTTAGTAATATTAACTAGTGTCCTAGTGCCTTGCATTAATATGGCATCTTTTAATCTTCATGTCACTGGAGGCAAGTTTAACCTCAAGGACCTCTTTGATTTGAGTTTTCTGCTACATTATGTTTCTGCATCATATTCCAATATAAATTAGGATCCAGAGTAACTTGTTTTTGTCTTTTGTGTGTTGCTTATATTTTTAAAATGTAGCATCCACCATGTTTTATTTTACAATGCAAGAAAGAATCAGACAGTAGTAACACTGTTTTATGTATGGAATACACAAAAACCAAGGGGAAACCTGAAGACAAACCAAGGGAAAAACATGTGAATGTTCTCTATCAAAACCAAACAGAGCACTACAAACGCTACACTAAAGTACATAACCTATTCACAGTCATTCCTAGTCACAGGAAAAAACAAAGAAGACTACAGTATGCAAAGCCTTCTAGGACCAAATTAATCCTAAATTCCGCTAAATAAAATACAAATCTGTAATCCTCCAATTGTTTAATTTGGGCCAATTCCATTGATTTTAATGGAAGCTTTCAGAGAATTCACAACTACTAAACAAGGGCTATCAACATCAGTGAGCATGGGATACAAATTTTTGCCAGGAAATGACAAAACATAAACACAAATTAGAAGCAATCAAAACCAGAAGTGTTTGGATGTCTATTTCTAGTTCTGATTTCTGACAGATTTTTTTGGGGGGAGGGGGGGAGGGAAAGCATCCCTATAGCCTCTTAAATGCAGAGGGCCAAAAGTTCAATTTTTGTCCCCCTCATTTTCATCTTGCGTGAAGACATGATGGTGGATCCATATATGCTGCAGAATGGCCTTGGGGACTGCACTTTATCTACCCCTGCTGTAACATTTAGTAGAGCTTTCAGTATGGATTTCAATCTTAAACCAGGACGTTTGGAACTAGTTATGATTAATGCAGGCTGGAGACTCTAGTCAAAAAATCAGAAGACTTAAAAATCAGAAGAAATGGAAGGGCAACTATAAAGGAACTAGATAAGATCTGCATGTATAAAGATATAACATTGAATACCAAAATAAAAAACACCCATTCCATCATATGTATGATGTGAAAGCTGGACAGTGAAGAAAGCTGACAGGAAGATCAAGTCATTTGGTGCCAGAGATTTTTATAAATACCATAAACTGCTAAAAAGACAAATGAAAGGATCCTAGCACAGATCAAGAAGCCAAGAGGATTAAACTGAGGTTATCACAGTTGCATATGTAATGGAATGTGACTCAGTGGATAAAGCAATAACACTCAGGTCACTGGAAGTTATCAAAAAAAAGAGGAAAACCACACTACAGGTAGATTGATTCAACTGAGGAAGTTACAAGATTGATTCAATCAAGAAAGTCAGAACCCTGAGTCATTTCCAACTTAAAGTGACCCTCACGCAAACCTATCACAGGGTTTTCTTGACAAGTTTCTTCAGAGGTTTGCCATTGCCTTCCTCTGAGACCGAGAGAGTGTGACTTGCCCGTATTATCACCCACTGGGTTTCATGGCTGAGTGTAGATTTGAACCCTGTTCTCCAGTATAATAGTCCAGTGATGGCGAACCTTTTAGAGACCGAGTGCCCAAAATTAAAGGTGTTTCGGGGGGGGGCGGCGGCAGTACTTCTGGGGGGTGGGCTCCTGCCTTCCAGGGCGGGACTTCTGACTTCTGTGGGGGGGAGGACAGGACTTCCTCTTCCCCTTGCCCGGGCCCTCAGCTGCCTCTCTGGAGATTCTTCCCCCACCCTTTCGTCTCTCCATGTGTGCTCCAAAATGGCCAGAGATGGCATGTCTGCCATAGGTTTGTAGGCAACCTTTCCCCTTTAAGGGCCGAGGGACTTCAGCTCCCAGAAGCCTCAGCCATGTTGGCCAATAGTCAGTCCCATGTTAGCCAATAGCTCCTGGGATTCTGGGAGCTGAAGTCCCTCGGCCCTTAAAGGGGAAAGGTTGCCTACCTCTGGTCTACACAGTCATAGTCCAACACTCAAACCACTATACCACACTGGTTCTCATTGTTTTAATTACACTTCTGTAATTCACTCTTCTGTATATTATAACCTTGGACTTATTCACGTGATTCTTCCAGTTCCTCTAAGAATGATCTTATGATATGATCTTAAGCTGTATGTAGCATTCAGAAAGAAACTGGATAAGGCAGTAGTAGCTGCACCTCTTGACTGTGTGCACTGCAATGTGTTGTGTTTCCATATGAGAATAAGCAGCATACAGACTAAACACTAGAATTATTTTTCTAGAACATTGAAACTGAGGCATCACACAGTTGAAGAATGTACAGAAACCATGATGAAAAACTAGTTTTAACCTTTGCCATGGTATCAAAAGGAAATTACCCATTCAGTAATACAGAATCATAAAGCTAGAAGGGACCCTATGGTCCATCAATCCAGATCTCCAGCTAGAGCACCCACAACAGTTAACTATCCAGCCTCTTTGAAGACATCCAAAGAAGGAGACCCTACCACTTCTCTAGGCAATTGCCATTGCCAAACAGCTCTCACTGTCAAGAAGTTCCTCCTAATGATCAACTGAAATCTACCCTTCTGTAACTCAGACGTAGGGCCTAGGGCAGGGGTCCCAAAACTACGGCCCATGGGCCAGACCTGGCCCGTTGAGGCCTTCCTACCGGCCCATAGCCGGTCCTGCCGCCGCCGCACACCATTTTGTCTTCCAAAATGGCATCCGGAGTCATGCGAATGCACGCAGCATTGCACGCGCATGCACACTACTCCAGGCGCCATTTTGGAACACAAAATGGCATCCAGAATCACGCACGCATGCGCACTACTCGGGTGCCATTTTGTGTTCCAAAATGGCACCCGGAGTCATGCGCATGTGCGCACAACGCCATGGGCATGTGCACGACTCTGGACACCATTTTGGAAGAAAAAATGGCGTCCGGAGTCGTGTGCATGCACACGTGCCTCCGCTCCCCCGGAAGATCTGGGGTCCAGTGAACCGGCCCCCGGATCAAAAAGTCCGGGGACCCTTGGCCTAGGGCCTCAATCTGGATTACTTCTGGCAGTCTGTATAGGCCTAGTTGATTTTTGACATCGTTTCTGAATATGAGATATTGTGGAGCTTGGCAAGTGCACATTTCATTTGTGCACAAAAATGACAAAAAAAGTGATTATACTACTTTTTCATTTACAAATTATGCTTGCTGGTGATCACACATGCCTTTAAAAAGGAGTTTACTCAACAGATCCACACATACACCGTCCTGGACATCATACATGAAGCAGGATCTTGCTGCAGCTTTCATTTGAAGAGACTCCAGTAATGCAGAGAACAGAATTTCACAGTTGTTAGTTTTGTCTGGACTAGCACCTTGGCAGAAATATAAAGAGAGGTAAAAAAACACTCTTGTGCTAATGAACTCTCTGAAAGGCATATGTGCAGTTAATCTTAGTTAAAGCAAAATTGCTATTATTGTGTAGCAGAAAAATGTACAATCCTGTTTGCTCTCAGAAAACGTATTTGGAGCCTAACCAACCAACCAATTCAGGTGAAATGAAGTGGATTGGCTTTTAAGGCCCAGTATTTAGATGACTGAAGTCAATCTTCACTGACAACTTATGAATCAGACTGTGACTCTGTAGCATCAAATCACTTAACAAAAAGTCATGTTAATGTAGAGGGCTTCTGCGTGACTTCAGCATTTCTGTGCACTGCTGTGGACAAGGCAGTATGCATTGATTTGAATTCATTAGCATGCTGGCAGACCTGCGTGAACCCATTGTCAGATGAACTCCACTGAGTGGAGCTTACCCTCAGGTATGTGTGTACACAGTTATAGCCTCAGATATGTCTCTTGGAGGCCCAGTAATTATTCACCTGGCTCACCCCTATGTCTCCCTCCCGCTGTATAAATGTGGGATATGCTTCAGGATATGACTTGAATGAAAACATTATGGCATGGATACTTAGTGCACTAATCCCATTATGGAAATTGGCTGTATGGAGGGTCCCCCCCCCATTTCTTTCTCATTAAGGTTTACTGCATAATTTGTAGCCCTCTGTTGGCAAACATGAGAGAAGCAGCAGCTTTTGAAACTTGGTTTCATAGTACTAGGTAATTCCTATACGTGGGGAACTATCTGAGAAAGATGCTGAGTGTGATACAAAACCAAGGTGTGTGTCTACAGAGGTTCCTGTTTGTTCTAATGAGGACCAGAGTCCAACAGGCTAATATTATTTATTTAAAATGTGTGACATAAAATGTTTCATAGATTAAAAAGTTATTCTTTACATCATACTGTTTGGGCTCAATTTATTCACCAACCATTTCCCTTCCAACTTTTATTTTTCCTAACCTATGGAAGAGGGATTTAATAATAGCTGGCTTATATTACAACTTAATTTTAAAATACAAACAGTGCCTTAAATATAGCTGCACTCAATGGCACGAGTGCTGAGGTTCAAGGATTATGTAACAGTGTTTGTTAACTCTTTGCTTATGTTGTGTATACAATGACCTTGCTGTGTTACTTCTGGAAGCCTTCATGAAACCCTTCATCTTTGCCCCCAACTTGATATTTTTGGTTTGGTTATTTCTGCACTGAATATACTCTTTGACTCAAGGGAGAAGCTGGACAAGGTAAACCTGCACTTACTGTCGAGTACAGCTGCATTACCATATGGCTGGGAGCACTTTCTTAGCTAAGTGTATCAGTGGGATAAAAATTAAAGGAGACACCAATTACCAACTGTGATCTCAAAAGCTGCAGATAAGACCAATCACCCCTTAAGGGTGATATTAAAACTCACTCTACTGAATATAAAGCATTAAAGAAGATGGCCTTTAGAAATGAGGATGGCATTAGCTTGCATTATTCTGATCAGCATAGCCAACAAATCCAATCCTCTGTAGAAATACTATTAGTGTCACCCCAAAAAGTGGGGAGGGGGAAGCTTTGCGCAAAGTCCCCGAAGGTAAAGAAGCCACTAATGTCATTAATGCGTTAACAGCCTCTGGTCACTTAACAGAGTGGTTTTAATAGGCTCTAGAGAGGAAACATGTCCATCTCTTTTCAGCCAAAGGGACGGTTAGAGCTGTGTGTGGATTTTGAAGATAGTGGGTTAGATTCCTAGGGGATCTATCGCCTGCCTTATTGTATATTTGCAAATGTCCTTTTAATAGAGCAAATGATGGCTAACTACAATTAAGTACCAAAGGTGGGTCTTTTAACAAGCACATGCCATTGCACTGGTAGGTTTAATTACACTATAAAGCACACTGGAAAACAAGGAAAAAGGTATAGGAGCACCAAGCTTTGCAAAATTAGTGTATAACAAATCATTGGTGATTTCAGGTTTCTGTCATGAGCATTTGAATTCTGAATTACATTCCAAGTCTCTTTTTAAAAATCTGGACCTTTTGTTTAATTTTTTTTAAAAAAAAAACCTTATTATATTAAGAACTTTTCTTTAGTTACCTGTGAAATCTTTAAGAGACAGAACAATGTTTAACTATTGAACAAAAAAGAAACTTTCTAGCTGGTAATTCTTGTCTCTGGAGAGAAAAATATTTTAAAATATAAAATCCAGTTTACAATTATTTAGAAATATCTTTGCTTAAAGAACATGCAGCACAATTGCTGTAAACTTTCAGGGACTGTTATGTAAATGAGGCACTTGATGGATTTTTAAGGTTTTGGGGGAAAAGCAGACTGGTGAAGAGATACCTGTAAGAAGTATATCCTTATGCAGAAGAATATACTTCCAGGTAGCTTCCTAGATCCTGGTGTCTCTCCCACCCTCCCTATCCAGCTAGCCCTCAGAGCATGTACAGTAAACAATTTCAGTTTAATATTTCAAATTCCCATGCACAAGCAGTGAAAATTTAAGGCAATGGTAGGTTTTTCCGCCCTCAGGCCACACTTTCTCTCCGGTTCACAAAGTCCACTGCAGCACCCACCTTATCCTCTTGCCTCTCTGAACTGTCAAGGTGTTGTGTCAGAAGTACCTTCCATCTAAATTTATAAATGGGTAAGTAATGGTTTCTGACATTTATGTATATCCAGGCTGCTACATCATTCTCTATTCCCACATCCACGACAGCTCATGAAATTTCCTAGACAGGATCTGCTACTTTCCTGGAGGAGTGGCAAGGTCTGATGGATGAGGAAGCTCTCTAGGAAGTTGATGTAGAATCACTTGAAGGTTTGAACAGGCAGTAAAAGGATCTGTCAGGGATACTTTAACTCTACGAATGCCCAAACTGGTGAACGAGGTAGAGGTTTATGACCTAGGGCTTCTTTTTTCTTCAGACCTTCAACTTTTTGCTTCAGTCTTTTAAAATATGTCTGAAGAACTGTCGTGCACCAAAAAATAAAATAAAATAAAATAAAATAAAAATGGGGCAGCACGTCAGGTCATGCCCTCACTGATGACAGATTTGTAGGCAGACATGGCAAACAACTTGTTTTGATGGCAATACAAGATGTTTTAGGGGCAGAAGAAAAAACAACAACCCTAAAATGTGATTTGCTGATAATAATTGCCAGTTAAGGGCCTAAATACCCAAAAGAGACCAGATGCCATTTGATTTTGAATGCTAAGCAGCCCTGGTTAGTACTTGGATGGGAGACCACCACAGAATACTAGGTGCTGTTAGCTATATTTTAAAGGAAGTCGATGGCAAACCACCTCTGAGTATTCCCTGCCTAAAGAAAACCCTATGAAAGTTATGGGGTTGCTAGAAGCTGACAGGTGACTTGAAGGTGCATGCACATACAACTTCTAGTAATCACCTGTTCTCTTTACAATCACCCCTGTCCCTGTGGGTAGAAAGGGGATTTGATGACATTTGGCTCTTGTGGCAGAGCTCACATTCCCAGATGAAGAATATAGGTGAGTGAATGTGACCCTCTTGACCAGACGCCATCACTGTAAAGGAGGATAAGGCAATGCAAAATGCAGGAGATTCAAGGAAAATGCAGAGTGACAAAAAACACTAATATAACTCTCAGTCATGCTCAAAATGGAGGACATTTTGGAATTCCTCCTGGACAGAAGGTTGAAATGTAGGACATGTCCTGGAAAGGAAGATGTCTAGTCACCCTGATCTTGGACTGCTGTGACCCACAAAATCAAAGTGTCAAAGTTTCATGACTGTGCATATGCTGGTAGACAATTGGTGGTAGTCTATAAAGCTTAAGGTGGTTCTGAATTCCTCCTTTGTTTCCTTGTTTAGCTCAGCCTCTGGCTGCTTCTGCACTGCAGAAATAATCCAGGCTGATGCCACTTTCACTGCTATGGCTCAATGCTATGAAATTCTGGGAAGTGTAGTTTGTTGTGGCACAAGAGCTCTCTGACAAAGAAGGCTACATTTCTCACAAAACTACAGTTCCCAGAGTTCCATAGCATTGTGCCAGGGCAGTGAAAGTGGTGTCATCCTGGATTATTTCTGCAGTTTGGATGCAGGCTAAATCTCCACAGGTCGTTCAGAGTCTCTATGTGCTGTGTGCCTTCAAGTTCTTTCTGACATATGGTGGCCACCATCACAGGGGTTTCTTGGCATGATTTGTTCAGAGGAGGTTTGTCATTGCCTTCCCCTGAGGATGAGAGAGTGTGACTTGCACAAGGACACCCAGTGAGTTTCATGGTTGAATGGGAATCGAACCCTGACCTCTGGAGTTATAGCCCAACACTCAAACCACTACACCAGCTCCGACCAAACTGCCTCAAGGACTAGAAAACCATGGCCTCACAGCAAAAAACAGGCTTGGTGATTGCTCAGGATCAGTCCCTGCGATGGCAAGAGGGCTGAAGGAAGGGTGAGGGTTTGGGTTAGGTTAGTGCAAGTTCAATATTTCCCCCACTCTGTGGTCCCAAACTCAAGATGAGGGCTGAGCTAAATGACCACAAGGACACCCACCAGACCAGTTCCTGTGACAACTCCGGATGGAAAAGTCCCAGGTTTGAGTCTAAACTCAAATACAATAGGAGGGCAACAGTAACTTTGTTTTGGGTGCATCTACACTGCAGAATTAAAACAGTTTGTGACCCCACTTTAACTGCCATGACTCTATCCTACAGAAACTTGGGATTTGTAGTTTGGTGAGCTATTCAGCCTAGTCCAGGGTGACCAGATGTCCTAACCGCAAGACACCACAAAATGTAGAACATTCAAGAAAAATGTCAGACATTACAAAATAAAAGCTAAACTCATATACATGTAAATTTCATGCTCAAAATGGAGGACATTTTGGAATTCCTCCTGGAGAGGAGGTTGAAATGTAGGACATGTTCTGGAAAAGGAGAGTGAGCTGTGGTGCCTCACCAAACTACAAATCCCAGGATTCTGTAGGAAAGAATCATGGCAGCTAAAGTGGGGTCAAACTGCTTTAATTCTGCACCCTCCCATTTGCCATGAACACTCATTTCCAAGCAGAGAGAGCCAAGCTGGGAAACCAAAGGGCAGTGAGGGGCTTGGAAACTTCGGGTACCTCCACACTGCAGAAATAATCCGGTTTGACACCACTTTAACTTCCATGGAAGTGCTATGGAGTTCTGGGATTTGTAGTTTATTGTAGCACCAGAGCTCTCTGACAGAGAAGGCTAAATGTCTCACAAAACCCCAGAATTCCCTACCATTGAGCCATGGCAGTTAAAGTGGTGTCAAACCAGATCATTTCTGCAGTGCGGATGCGGCCAAGAACGTGAAGAAGAGAAACCGAAAGTTGGGCTACAGAGAGCAGAGGCTGCCTGGGAGAACCATAAACAGCCCTCGACAAGTTTATGAGAGGAGTGCATAAAAACACCAAAGTCATCTCTCTCTTTTTGCACGGAAAAGATGCTAAACATTCCCCCACTTTTGAAAGCGCCATTATTGGCAACTCTCCGTCCGTCTCTTCTTCCTCACTCTTGGCCAGAACCGTCTCGCCTGGGCATTGTGCCTTTCTTTTCAAGGCGATGCCAGGGAAAGAGCTGGCAGAAAGACTGACAACCTTTGTTTTGCTTTCAATTGCTAGTTCCCGTTGCACCCAGTGGGTGGTTTTGAGGGCAGCTTGCTTAGGACTTGCAGCGAGAGGGATTGGGGTCGCCCCTTCTTTCCTGAAGTTCTGTTTACAACTTTTCTCTCTTGAAATAGTATTAAATCTAGGGTCCCATCCACACTGCAGAAACAATCCAGTTTGAGACCGCTTTAATTGCCCTGGTTCAATGCTAGGGAACTGTACTTCTGTGGGACATTTATCCTTCTCTGACAGAGAGCTCTGATGCCACAATAAACTACAATTTCCAGTATTCCCTAGCATTCAGCCAGGGCAGTTAAAGCGGTCTCAAACTGGATTATTTCTGCAGTGTGTTTTGGACCTAGGAAAGCATGTCCCTCAACATCTTTGGCTCAATTTGGTGATACAAGATCCCTCTGAATACTGATTTTCCAGACTAACACAGCCATGTCTCCAAATGAGAAACACGCATCTTCAAAAAGCATCTTTGCTTCTTGGTCCATGCGGCTGATGAAGGCTGCATCCACATTGCAGAGATAATGCAGTTTGACACCACTTTTCAATTGCCATGGTTCCGTGCTAGGGAATTCTGGGAACTGTAGTTTGTTGTGGCACCAGAGCACTCTGACAAAAAAGGTTCAATGTCTCATAAAACTACAACTCCTAGAATCCCATAGCATTGAGCCATGGCAGTTAAAACTGATGTCAAACTGCATTATTTCTGCAGGGTGGATGCAGCCTTAGAAAGCCACAGCTACTTTCGCACATCTGATTCCTAACACCTTTGCCTGGTGAAGAAGCCATTGGAAGAGCTTCGAAAGCTTGAGTTGGCCCCATAAAGGTATCACTGTTTTGTGGATTATGGATGTTATCCTACTTTTACTTTGGCACGGTGAGTCTCAAAGGTGCTCCAAGTTCCCTTTGAAGAGTGATATTCCAAAAATAAATATCTGAATTCTGTCACTTTTTTCCTTTTGCCCTCACTGCCTCCCAGTTGCTTGGTGGGCTATCTGGTAATAATAATATATTATTGTGTGCCTTCCCCTCTTTTCTGAATTGTGGCAACCCTATCATGGGTTTTTTTTTGGGAAGTTTCTTCAAAAAAGGTTTGCCATTGCCATCCTCTGAGGCAGAGAGAGTGTGACTTGCCCAAGGTCACCTATCATGGGATTTTCTTGGCAAGTTTCTTCAGTTTGCCATGACCATCCTCAGAGGCTGAGAGAGTGTGACTTGCCCAAGATCACCTAAGTGGGTTTACATGGCTGAGTCTGGACTTGAACCCTAGTCTCCAGAGTCATAGTCCAATGCTCAAACCACACCACCACCGCTGGCTCGCATGATGATGATGATGATGATAACAACAACAACATAACAAAACGGTCATTGGATCTGCCTTTATCCTTCACGCCCCTTGCCCTCTCACTTCCCCTCCGAAAAGTCCCTGCAAAAACCTGCAAACAAAGTACAGCAAAGGTGAAGAAGAAATGAAAAAGAAGCTGTGAAAAGATGGGAGGGAAAGGGTGGAGAACAGGATCGGCCGGGTGGTACTACGGCGCATGCTCACACAGACATCCCCCCCCCTCCTCCCTCCCTCCATTTTGGAGAACCGTTGAGAGCCGTTGAGAGCGCGCGCAGCCCCCCACCCCGCCCTCCACGTTCCAATGGGCGCGAGGCGGACTCACGCGCTCCGGCTCGTGCAGGCAGAGTTCCCCGGGGCGCCTTCGCTGCTCTCGCCGCTGTCGCTGCTCCACCACTATTTCCATGAGCGCTCAAAGGGCTCTTCTGCTGGTGCCGTTGGTGGTGCCGGTTTCCCGGGTGGCGCTCCACCCCCTTCTCCCCGGAGCCCGTCCTCTTCCTCCTCCTCCTCCTCAGAGAGGAAACCGAGCCAGTATTTACTGCCAAAGGGACTGGACAGAAGGCTGAGATGTAGGACATGTCCTAGAAAAAGAAAACCTCTGATCACCATGGGCTCCATTGCTCCAAAGCAGAGCGAGCGGATGTCCTAATAATAAATGCAAATGAGAACAAGGCACCTGTAAAAGGCAGGGCATGACAAAAGTAAAAAGTTAAAAACACTTAATATAAAATATTAATAAAAAAATAATAAATAATAATAAAACAATGAAGAATATTTTTTTAAAACCCACACCCACTTCAGAACAAGGATTTGGTTCCTCTCAGCCATGTAAACCCACTGGGTGACCTTGGGCAAGTCACACTCTCTCAGCTTCAGGATGCTCCACCCCTCCAAACAGTGACCAGACGTCCTCCTTTTCCAAGACATGTCCTACATTTCAACCTTCTGCCCAGGAAGAATTTTTTTCCTTCCCCTCCAGATAATTTTTATTAAAAGTAGTTTTCATGTCCTTGATAAGAATACATCACTACCTAGAACAGAAAACATTTTTAAAAGCCTTATAATACATGACCAGACATCCTCCTTTTCCAAGACATATCCTACATTTCAATCTTCTTTCTAGGAAGAAATTTGTTCCCCCCAGATAATTTTTATTAAAAGTAGTTTTCATGCCCTTGACAATAATACAACACTACATAAACCATAGAACAAAAAGCATTTTAAAAAGCCATATCATACATGACCAGACGCCCTTCTTTTCCAAGACATGTCTTACATTTCAACCTTCTGTCCAGAAGAAATTTATTTTCCCCCCAGATAATTTTTATTAAAAGTAGTTTTCATATCCTTGATAATAAGAATACAACATATTACATAAACCATAGAACAAAACATTTTTTAAAAAGCCATATCATACATATAATATAAAACATATGTATACATTTCTAGCAATTTCTTTAACCCTAATACAAATTCTGACAAATTCATTCATTCAACATTAACCCAACATTTGTTACTTCTTTATCTACAACTTGTAATTCTGTCTTTATCCATACTTTCTTATGTTGCCTATCCAGGAGGAAATTTCAAAATTACCTCCCATTTTGAGCAGGGCTAAGACGCATGATTTTAATATTTATATTAGATGTTTTTAATTTTTACAGGTCCTACATTTTACAGGTGCCATGTTTTCATTTGGAGTTATTATTAGGACTTCTGGTCACTCTGCTTTGGAGCAATGGAGCCCATGGTGACCAGAGGTCCTCTTTTTCTAGGACATGTCCTTCAGTTCAGCTTTCTGCCTAGGAGGAATTTCAAAATGTCCTGCATTTTGAGGATGGCTAAAAAGCATGAATTTACGTTTATATTAGTGTTTTTAGCTTTTATTTGGTAATGTCTTTCATTTTTCTGTTAAAGGTCCTACATTTTGCAGTGCCCTGTCCTCCTTTGCAGTGATGACATCTGGTCACCCTGATGGAGCCCAGGCTGTCTGGTTAAGGACAGGCAGATGAAGCCGACCCATCATTTACAGAAGAAGTCTATGGAACAAAACCACATCAAAACAGAGAATTTGTCTCTCTCAACCATGGAAACCTTTGCAGATATGTCCTAACTGCCGAGGAGGACAAGGCACTACAAAATGTAGGACATTCCAGGAAAATGGAAGACATGAACCACATTCATATAAATACAAATCCATGCTTCTCAGTCACGCTCAAAATGGAGGACATTTTGGAATTCCTCCTGGACAGAAGGCTGAGGTGCAGGACATGTCTGGGAAAAGGAGAACATCTGGTCACCCTGGACTCAGAGGAAGGCAATGGCAAACCCTTTCTGAAGAAATTGGCCAAGAAAATCCTGTGATAGGTTTGCCTTAGGGTCGCCATAAGTCGGAAACAGCTTGAAGGCACACAACAACAATATAATTGAATTCAAAAATATAGCCATGTTAGGGGGGTTGCAGACTGCCAGAAATAGTGTGAATTCAGTCCACTTTTAGGGTTAGGGTTAGAGTTAGGGAACCATGGGAACTGTATTTTATTGTGGCATCAGAGTTGTCTGACAGAGAAGGCTCAATGTCTCAGAAAAATAACAGTTCCCATGATTCCCTAGCACTAACCCTAACCCTAAAAGTGGACTGAATTCACACTATTTCTGGCAGTCTGCAACCCCTCTTAGTCTGGAAAATCTGTATGGGTTTTATATTATATTGTAAAGAGATCTTGTGGCACCTTTGAGACTAACTGAAACAAAGACGTTGGCAGCATGAGTTTTCATAGACTAAAGTCTACTTCCTCAGGTGCATTTGGAAGTAGACTTTAGTCTATGAAAGTTCATGCTGCCAACATCTTTCTTGCAGTTAGTCTCAAAGGTGCTACAAGATCTCTCTACAATATAATTGAAGGCAGGGATAGAAAACATATGGCCCATTAGGGCCCTGCATAGCTTTCCTGTCCTTCAGAGTAATATACACAACAATAACCCAAAGTTTCCATGACTTTTCTTCCATCCACTGAAGGCAGATCCTGAACAGAACCCCCTCCTATTTTATTTATTGTCTTTTTATAAACAGCCATGGAAGCTTTGTTGAAGGGTAGAACATAAAACTGTTAAATAAACAAATAATAATAAAGCAAGAAATCGGACACCGGTTAGATTCTAAGCAAATAAAACATGTCCAAGTGTCTACCAGTTTACTTCTTTTTATGAGTAACATCACAGAAGCTTTATCAGCAGGAAGGAGGAAATACTAATGAAGCAGAGTCTGTAACAGAATGTAAATAAACATAACTTTTTAGCAATATATAAAGCACTTCAAAAATCCCAGGGCCTAAATACCCTAAAGGTGCCAAATTCCATCTATTTAAACAGAGTCAGGCCTGGTTAGTACTTGGATGGGATTCCATCAATGAATACCTGCTGTAGGCTATATTTTAGAGGAAGGAACTGTCAAAGCTACCTCAGAGTATTCCTTGCCTAAGAAAACTATAAAATTTGTAAGTCGACAGGCGACTTGGAATCACACACACAATTTAAAGACTGGAATTCCTAGCCTTGGCACTAATGCCCATTTCTGGGGTTTTTGTTGTTGTATGTCTTCAAGTCATTTCCAACGTATGGCAACCCTAAGGTAACCTGTTGTGGGGTTTTTGTGGCAAGATTGCTCAGAGGAGGTTTGCCACTGCCTTCCCCTGAGGCTGAGAGAGTGTGACTTGTCAAAATTCACACAATGGGTTTCATGGCTGAGCTGGGAATCAAACCTTGGGTCTCCAGAGACAAACAAACCATTCTGCTACATTGGCTCTCAACCCATTTCTGGGCACGTTTCCTGAAAAGGATGCTCTAAAATAAATGCCATTACAAACAATGCGGGACATGAATGCCAGTTGACGGGAGAGTGGGTGCTGTAACTAATGCAGACAACAAATAACGCCAGGGAATGGATCTTGAGAGGGGATGGGGTGGACTGCATTAGTTTTGCATTGATAGGGAGAAATTATGAGGAATGGTCCTGTCAGAGCATTGAGAGACTGGGATGACAGCCCTTGGGAGTGGAATGACAGAGCTAGGACTGGATGGATGCCCCTGGGAGGGGAGTGACAACCCCATGGAGTGGCATGACAGACCTAGGACTCTGAAGTGAGGGCCCCTGGGGCTAGAATGACAGGCCTGGGACTCTGGTCTCCCAAGATCTGACATGCCTATTCCCTGATCATTTCTCCCTATCAATGTAGTTAATGTGATCTACCTCCGTGAACCTTCCCCTTCTTTGTCTGTAGCTTGCATTTACTTCAGAGGAGCCCTGTCATGTCAATGAGCGTTTGCCTCTCCCATTATTTCCCCTGGCCGGTCCCATTGCTCCCACTGTTTCCCCGTGGGCCCGAAATAAGGGATATAAATTTGACAAGTGACCTTGGCATTTCCAATATGCAGCCAAGTGCCTTCCCTTCAGTGCTGAGAGCCTTTTCAATCTCTTGAAATCTAACAATACTGCATATTGTGGGCATTGGGTCCATATGTGTAACCCCACCAGACATATCTACATCTCTGAAGATTTGTGGGACCTGAAAGATGGCATCATTTTAGAGTAAGATGTTTTGCTGAAAAACAGCACTCACTCTCTCAGCGTCTCCTTTTGATGTGTGGAACTACAGTTATTACTGTGGCAGTTGGGGATAATGGGTGTTGCAGCCCAACATGACTAGATTGTACCAATTCAAAGACATGGCAGTACTAATCTGGATCAATATGGGAAGGGATCTTGTAGCACCTTTGAGTAACTGAAAGAAGTTGGTAACATAAGTTTTCTTAGACTTACAAGTTTACTTTATCAAACGTATTGAATTAAGTGCCTATGAGCAGATCTTTATAGCCATGAATAAGCTAGTTACTTGTGTGACTAGCAAAAGTCATGCAAATCGTGTGGGTATGATGATGAGGTAACATGATCAGTTTTAACAATGGTTGTTGTAATTCCATGAGTTTGTTCTCTGTCTTGTGGGTCTGAGCAGACGTGATTGTGAATCAGAGGGTTTGGATGGGTTTTGTATGGATCTATGGATTTGTAATGTGGAAATTGGAGGCATGTAAGTATGCATAGCCATAACTGGGTTTGCAATATAGTGTGGTGCTTAGATGCCCATAGTGTAGCTGTATGGAAAGTAAACTTGTTCTGTTTATATTTGCAGTTGAGAGTGTGGTATGACAGAAGAATTCCAAATTCTTAGAATTTGGAATTTCTCAAGCTACAGTACTCATCATACGAAATAAAAACAAAATAAAACACATCAACAAGGGAAGATTTGTACCTATAACAGACTAGAGACAGGAAATGGCAGAACCACACTAGTGGTCAGATACATCTCCCATCTGAGACCACTCAGAAGTGTCATCAATGAACTACAACCCATTCTGGACAATAATGTTGCCCCTTCAAGGGGTCTTGGTAGCAGACCTTTACTTGCCTACAAACAAATCTCAAGCATAGTTTTTTTGTGGGCTTTTCAGACTATGTAGCCATGTTCTAGAAGAGTTTATTCCTGATGTTTCGCCAGCATCTGTGGCTGGCTTCTTCAGAGAATGCTGGCATGGAAGTGAATGGGGTACACACACACACACACACACACACACACACACACACGTGTGACCCTTGGTTGAGAGAAGGGGATTTACCCCATATTTTCCGGCGTATAAGACGACTGGGTGTATAAGATTACCCCCCAGCTTTTCTAGTTAAAATATAGAGTTTGGGATATACTTGCCGTATAAGATGGCCCCTCTTCCAATGGGGGAAAATGAGAAAGTGTTGGGAGGAAGGACTGCCAATATACTAGGTGATGCATTCTGGGGTATGTACAATTTGTGGCCAAGTAAGTGACCCTGGGCATGTCACACACTCTCAACCTCAGAGGATGGTAATGGCAATCCCCATTTGAAGAAACATGCCAAGAAAACCCCATGATAAGATTGCCTTAGGGTCGCCATAAGTCAGAAAGGACTTGAAGACACACAAGAACAACAAAAAAGTCAGCAATTGTTTCATAGGTACTACATTGGAATTTGAGCCAGCATGGGGTAGTGGCTTGAGTGTTGGACTACCACTCTGAAGACCTGGGTTTGATTCCCCTCTCTGCCATGAAACCCACTAGGTGAACTTGGATAAGTCACACACTCTCAGCCTCAAACCTCCTCTGAACCAGTCTTGCCAAGAAAACCACAGGATAGGTGTTCACCTCTTATCTGTTGCTGCTTCCTCTTCCTGCCTCACGCCACCCCACGCCACCCCTTCCTCCTCCTCTAACCTGGACTTCTTCTCTTTCTCCTCCTCCTGCCTCGCACTGCGCCAGCCCTTCTTCCTCCTCCTCTTCCCGGCATATAAGACGACCCCTGACTCTGGAGAAGATTTTCCTGGGTTAAAAAGTAGTCTTATACGCCAGAAAATACAGTACATGTTAATCTCTGTGTTGTTCTTGTTGAATGGCAAGGCCTCAGGGTGGGAGGATATGCGAGAATATTTAATTAGTGATCCATTACTGCATTTGCTGTTCCCCTCTGAGAATTTTTTTACCTAACTTTGGACCTTATCACACGGGGTCCAAAGCAGACAGAATCCACACAAAATCCCAACCTAATACGTATTATTTTTCCGTGTGTTCACACAACGTCGCACAGAACCCCGACAGAACCCCTACAAAATCTGTGAAGAACCGAGACCTTTTGAATTTCGGTTTCTTCAGGAATTACATTTGCGCGACGGGAATCATAGCGCTTTTGCTGTAATGTCTGATCACCCAATACGTATTGTGGGGCATTTCCCCAATACGTGTTGGGGAGCATTTCCCCGCCTCCGCCTCCTCAGCAGCTCTCTCTCTCTCTCTCTCCCTTTCCCCCGCCAGCCATCCAGCCAGATACAGACCCCTTTTGCGCGCGCGGGGGCTCCTGGCTTTCCTTCCTTCCTTCCTCTTCGCTCCGCTCTCTTTCTTCACCGCAGAGGCTCCCGGTGCCTCCAGGGACAGAGGGGGGTGGCCTGGGCTGCCGCTTCCAGCCTCATGGGCCCCGAAGCCAGCCAGCCCTCTCCGCAGCGCTGTGGCCCTCCCTCGGCCGGAGCGCCAAGGAGGACGTCCTCAGAAGAGAGGCGGCTCTCCGGAGAGGACCTCCTCGGAGCGCGGACCCTGCGCGGGGGCTGCGACATCCTCCTTGCAGCGTGTGAGTGTGAGGACGTCCTCCTTGGAGCGCAGGCCCCGTGCAGGGTCCGCGCTCTGAGGAGGTCCTCTCCGGAGAGCCGCCTCTCTTCTGAGGACGTCCTCTTTGGCTAAAACTGATCATGTTACCTCAGTCTCTGTGCCAGAGGATAAACTGACATAAATGAGACATTAGAAAGGGGAATACACAAAAACCAGTTGCAGAACACCTCAGTTTTCCTGGCCATTCTATCTTGGCCCTCAGAACAGCAGTTCTTGAACCAAGCAAAGAAGTTTGGAAAGAGAAACAGCAGAATTGGAATATATTCACAAATTCCAGTCCATCAACAGTGGGTTGAATAGAGGCAATGGTTTCCTGGCACACTACACATATTATAAAAATAGTTAATACCCCAGCCTCATGAGCAGGGGTAGGCAACCTTTTTGAGCTGGGGGCCGGGTTGCTGCCCCTCAGACAATTTGGGGGCTGAAGCACCATAAATAAATAAATAAATAATAATAAAAAAATATGCATGCACACTCTCTCAGCCCCAGAAAAGCCATGGCAAAACCCCTGTGGAGATTTTACCAAGAAAACCCCAAGAACAAGTAATAACAACAATAATCAATATCATCATGGCGGGGAGTGGCGGTGGCGGGGGGCGGCGGCAGTGGCAGGACCGGCCTGGGGCCGGTCCAAAGGCCTCAGAGGGCCGCATCCGGCCCCCGGGCCTTAGGTTGCCTACCCCTGCTCATGAGGGTTGTCTTGGCCAGTTAATCACATCTCCTTTCTAGTTCCCAGACATCACATTGCATTCCTATAATTCCTTCCACCATTCATATGTTTATCTACTCACCTTGGCTTTAGGCAACATCTTTTCTCCTGCTTTTGTCCCCCAAGGACCATAGTTAAACTTGAACTTGTTACCTGAACCCCATAACACAAATTTTGCATTTCTATTGCTCTTCACACATGCAACCAGCTAATTCATGGCTATAAACTGGTCTGTTCATAGGCACTTCACTCCATGCATCTGAGGAAGTAGACTTAAATCTATGAACGCTTATGCTACCAATTTCTTTCTCTCAGTCTCAGCCTTTTCTCTCAGTCTTTGTAGACCCAAGTTTGATATGGCTGCCAAAAAAACTACTCCAAGGGAACCTTGGGGATTTTGGTGAATGAAACAAGTTTCTCTTAGAAACAATCTGGTCTGGGTATAGACCACTGCCTTTCTTTTATTATGACCAAAGGAAAACATTCCAGGAAGATATCTGTGTTAGGCTGCTGCAGGAAAAATAATAATAAAAGAATCTAATCACATCTTGCTGGCTGTAGGATTCCAGGAGTTATAGTCCTAAAATAAATTTTCCAAACTTTAATTTTTTTGGATGGGCAATTCATGCTAAATCCTGTTTTCCCTTCTCACTTAATGATACCAGGCAGTGAGAACGTCAAAAGCAGTAAGGCATCTTTTCAGTGGCCATATCATCTCTGGTCTCACTTTCTTGTTATTTGAGCACTTGTTGGAATACTACAAAAGGATATTTGAACAGAAACATTGTAGTCTAGTTTTAATGATCCTGTATGAACTCTCTGTAGGTGCTTTTGAGAAGGTTGCTTGTATAAGGAACATAAATACTCTCCTGCCATACTGAAAAATTAACTGCCTAGTTGCTGGGGAAATTCTCTAACTTGTAAAATAATTCAGCACATCTCACATCCATTTTGCCAGAGTCTGAAGACCTACTTCCACAGATTCCCTGAAGGAAATTAGCTTTGCTGTCTGTGGTCCAAAATAGTTAATTTATTTATTTTCAAAAGCATGTAAATCTAGGGTGATTGTGTGATCATTCAGGGGTTGGTTTGTTTGTTTTGCCTCTTAATATCTGATAATGTTAAGATTTTCTTTCAGAGCATAGCAGTAACCCTTTGCTGATTGCCATACAGCACTGAACAAAAACCAAAGTTTAAAATCGCAACTATATGTGCATTAATAAGTTATCTGCTTTTCACAAATAATTACTGTCTGCAGTTCCATGCAGCCACAGGTCTCTTTGTGCCACAGTCTTTGCCCTGTCCCTGTTTCACGTTATGCAACTCAGTAACACCATCTGTAGGTTTCAACTCTCATCAATAATTGTGTTTAGATAACATCCCTTGTGGTTTTTGGCATTTCTCCATTGACCTGAACTCAAACTGGGAAGTTGTGGATAGCTGTTTTTCCACTTATTCTTCTATTTTTTTTTATTGTAAGGGAAAATTGTTTGATTCAGACAGAATTATATTCACTACATTAAGGCTGCATCTGCACTGCAAAAATAATCCAGTTTGACACCTCTTTAGCTGCCATGGCTCAATGCTATGTAATCCTGTAGTTTGTTGTGGCACAAGAGCTCTCTAACAGAGAAAGCTAAATATCTCACAAAACTGCAAATCCCAGAATTCCATAGCATCGAGCCATGGCAGTTAAAGTAATGTCAACCTGGATTATTTCTACAGTGTGGATGCAGTCTAAAGCTATAATCCTATATCCACTTACCAAGGAGTAAGCCCCATTGAATTAAATGGGAGTTGCTTCTGAGTAGACATATCAAGGATTGTTATGTAAATACAGATACACTACCAATTTTGTTTTTAGTGGGAGTAAGCAAGGGTAGGCAACCTTTCCCCTTTAAGGGCCGAGGGACTTCAGCTCCCAGAATCCCAGAAGCTATTGGCCAACATGGGACTATTGACCAACATGGCTGAGGCTTCTGGGAGCTGAAGTCCCTTGGCCCTTAAAGGGGAAAGGTTGCCCACCCCTGGATGGCATGCTGGCATGCTGCCTAACAAGGGTTTGCATTCTACTGGCTTCTACTAAGGATGTACAGGGGGACCTTACTATCTGCGGACTTGTCATCCGTTGATTTGAGCATTCATAAAGCAAAGCAAAGCAGCTTCATTTATATACCGCTTCATATCGCGCTATGGGATGTTTAAGTGGTTTACAGCTGTAAGCTCATTGCCCCCCAACAGTTGGGTACTCATTTTAGCGACCTCAGAAGGATGCAGGCCTGAGTCTAGCCTCAGCCCTGGCTAGTATTGAACTTGCAACCTTGTGGTCTATGAGTGAGTGGCTGCAGTACAGGCATTTAACCACTGAGCCACCAGGTGGCAAGTCCATGTTGGCAAGTCCATGTTGTCACCAATGACGTCGCGTGCACGTGGCCGTGCGACCATTAGGAACAGTCCCCGTTGTCCCCAGTGGCAGTGTGTGCATGCTGAAGTCCTGTTGTCCCCCATGGCAGAGTGACAGTGTGTATGTACCGCCATTGAGGACAATGTGGTCTTGAGCATCCACAGATTTTGGTATCCACAGAGGTGGTGGTGTCCAGAATGGATCCTCCATGGATACCAAGGTCCCACTGTATTCCAGCTCAGATTACCTGAGACTCATTGCTCTTTGTAGCAGGCAATGAAAAGGGAGGATTCATGATATAGGGTTGAAGAAAAGTTTATAATGTTACTGCAATACAAAGAAACTTGAGACAAATACATTGCAGTCCTCTCATTGTCTTATGCTGAGTAAGCAATCCTTGTTGAGAGATGCATGGTGGGGTATAATTTAATAGCAAGCCACAAATTAAGTAGAAAAGGAATGGTGGATGAAAAGAAAGGCAACAGTAGGTGAGTGCACCTCTTTCTCTTTTTCCTTTTCTTTCTACACCTGGCAGGCTGCTTGAGAAGAGGGAGATTGCTCTTGCAAAAACTTGAGCTTTTGAAATAAAGCCAAGAGCCATATCAGATCAGTTGACATCTATAATGTGATGCTAGGCAGTTTCCAGCTCTTGTCTTGAGAAGTCAAATAGTTGAGTGGCAGAACATATAATGCCTGGTTCACTTCTGGACATCTATTATTAGAAAGAGTTCAGGTTAGAGACATCTGAAGGAAGGAAAACCTCTGCCCAAGGCCTGAAAGGCAGCTCCCAATCAAGATAGACTGACACACTGTGCTACATGGACCAGTGAGCTAAGGTGATATAAGGTAGATTTTCCTGTTCATATATGACTAAACCAAACTATCAGTATATAAATCCCCACTCAGCCATGGGAACCCACTGGGTGACCTTGGACAAGTCACATACTCCTAGCCTCAGAAAAGTCTGTGATAGTTTTGCCTTAGGTAAAGGTAAGGGTATTTCCCATTGACAAGGTAGTCATGTTTGATCATAGGGGGCGGTGCTCATCTCTGTTACTAAGCCGAAGAGCCAGCGTTGTCAGAGACTACTCTGTGATCATGTGGCCAGCATGATTGAACAGAAAGCGTTTATCTTCCCACCTATTTATCTACTTGCATTTGCATGCTTTCGAACACCTTTGTTGGCAGAAGCTGGTACTAGTGATGAGAGCTCACCCCATCATGCAGCATCCAAGCCTTCCAACCTGCCGATCTTCTAATCAACAGAGTCAGCATCTTAACCACTTGAGCCACTGCAACCCATTTTGCCTTAGGGTCACCATAAGTTGGAAATGACTTGAAGGCACACAACAACAATATAATATAAGGCAGGGATATGAAATGTATAGCCCAAGGGCCATATGTATTTTTCCTGTCCTCCGGAGTAATATATCTAGGACCAGGCCTACCATTAGTCCATGAGGTGGATGTGATGTCATGGGTTTGTATATACAGTTGGCTCTCCACATTTGCAGTTTTGACTTTCATGGATTTGATTATTCGCAGATTTGATTAATAAGTTCTCTTTAGGAATCTCTAGGTCCTCCAGTGTGACTGTGCCAAAAGTTAACCATAGAGTCACACTGGATGATCTAGACTAGAGGTTCCTAAAGAAAACACTCTAGGCCAGGGGTAGACGACCTTTTCCCTTTAAGGGCCGAGGGACTTCAGCTCCTAGAAGCCTCAGCCATGTTGGCCAATAGTCCCATGTTGGCCAATAGCTCTTGGGATTCTGGGAACTGAAGTCCCTCGGCCCTTAAAGGGGAAAGGTTGCCTACCCCTGCTCTAGGCATTTGTAGGTCCTCCAGGGCAATTATATGGTCAACCTCTGCCAGATGTTGGCCACAGAGCTATACTGGAGGACCTACAGATTCCTAGAGATGTGTTCTCTCAGGTAAAAAAGTGGGGGGATTTTATTTGTATTTTTTTCACTTTCACAGGAGTCCTGTACCCCTAACCCCAGTGAATGTGGAAGGCCCATTGTAAAAATATTGCTTGATTTATCTGAGCTAGTATGGTGTAGTGGTTTGAGTGTTGGACCATGAATCTGGAGACCAGGGATTAAATCCTGACTGAGCCATGGAAACCCATTGAGTGACCCTGAGTAAATCACATTCTCTCAGCCACAGAGGATGGCAAAAGCAAACCTGCTCTGAAGAAATTTTGGCAAGAAATCCCCATGTCAGGTTCTCCATAGGGTTCACCATAAGTCAGAAACAACTTGAAGGCACAAGAAATGCTGCAAGTAGCTGTTGGGAGTGGGAAGAAAATGGAGTGTTGAAGTGGATGCTAATAGATGGAATATTTGAGGAGGTTTGCATGGGGCAATTGGTGAGTTGGAGAACAGTTTTAGTCTGGGGTCTGAGAAGAATGTGATTTGAAAAAAGAGTTTGAGATGGGTTTGAGTTAGGACAAGGGCTTGAGTGAAAGGAAGGAGTTTAAACTGAGTGATTGGTAAGAGACTAGAGGAGAGAGTGGTGTTTTAAAAGTTATATATAAATAATCTGCCATTTTATGTTTAATTTCTGTAATTAAAGTTTTGTTTTTGTTTTTATGCACTTTTGGAATCGCTAGGAGGAAGTCCTCATGTGTGGCAGAGGTGGAGATCAGAAAAAGTCCTCACTCTTGGTATTTGCAGTGAGCCCTATTTGGTCCCAGTGGTGGGATTGTCTGAGAGCAATCCTTACAGCTGGTGTACAAGGCAGTGATATAAGCAGAGATCCCTACATTTGGTGGTCCCAGTGGTGGGATAGGGTGTAGAAAACCCCACGATTGGAGGCAGTATGGTGAAATAAAGGGTGGACCCCTCACATAGAGGGTTTGGAAACCCACAGTGGCTATATTAAGTGGCAGGACATCAGAGTGGCACCACTCTGCACTGAGAGGGTTCATGTCACTGCAGCTTCTGTTCATGCTTCTCCCTGCTTACCAACCTGTCTGTGAGCAAGCAAGAATGGGCTGGCACTTTCTCCACACTGCAGAAGACAGACAATGGGAGATTATGGCAAAGCTAGGGGCAAGCAGAAGTAATTCTCCCACCATAAGCAGAGGGAGAACCTGAGCTACTACTACAGATCCCCTTGCTGAAAGAACAAGCCAAAGAGTGGCTAGCTTTATACAGAAGAGGCATGGGAAGACATGGGCAGAAGGACTTACCTGTTATCGACAAACTTTTTTTTATAGTGAAGCAATAGAATTTAATTCAGTTTATAGATGTGATATTTCACCAGCTTCTTTCATAACAATTGCCCTTCTGGATCAAGCTTTGTAGTACACTGATCTGCTTGCTGTAGCAAAACTGCTTTTGGAAACTTAACAGCCGTGTATCTCCTACACCTACATCATCTGCTACAAAGGCAGAATACCTTCAAACACACATTCACCTGTTTAGGCTGACAGCTGTTGATATACCTGTCCTTCTAAAAAAGCTATTTTTTAAAGAGAAAGTTGTTTAGGGTTCTTGTTATAGAGTCCAAACAGAGACGTCACTGGAGAGATGCAGGGAGTTCAGACCACACCAAGTGACACCCAAAGGGGTGGTGGTGACACCACTATTTCCCAAACATCTGCCTTTTGGCTGGAAAGGGCTGTGGCATTTGCCTGGGTCCCATTAAAATACTGGAGCTCTGCAGAAGAGATGGTGTGAGTGAGGCAAGGTTCAGTGGAATGAGAAAGGAGAGAATTCAGGCTTTTTTTTTTAAAATAAAATTTTGAATTTTGTTAAAAATATTCTTTAAAAATCTCTTTAAAAACATCGTTTTATCAAAATTTCACTTTAACCATATGAAACTATGTACATGTAAATATATTTAGGTTGTGTGTGTAATATCATAATTTGAAAGTATAATTTTTAATTTTGCTAGTTGTTTATGTTACAATTATAGCCATTACACTCAGTCTATATAAAGGAATTAGGATTTATGTGTAACATTACTACAAAAACCATTACTAAGGATTCTGTATGGTGTGGTATAGTGGGTTACAGCATGAGTTACCGCACTGGGTGACACCAACCCTAGTGACTCCACTGAGAATCAATAGTAGTTTGTTATTTGTAATTAAACTAAACTACTCTTAATAACAAATTAGTCACTAAAGTAACTCTTTGCACTAATAGCATTCCCTGTTGCTTGTTTATTACTTTGTTATTGATTAAATAAAAAGGATTAATGATTGAAAGTCATAAAAGTTGAAAAGTTAATGTCAGATTCCCTAGAGCAGAAGAACTGCATGGGGCCAAGGGGACAGTTTTCTCCTCCAACCCCACATGGACGGTACCCCTCCCCAGCATCCCCCAATTACATCTGTCTTGTTTGCAGACTTTCCAAAATGGCAATTGGAAGGATTCAAATAAAAACAGAGGTATCTGGGGTGTTGGGGAACAGAGGGTGTTTTTGCACATTTTAGAGTTTTCCAGCCATGGGTTGAGATTGACGCAAAGGCAGTTAACAACAACAACATGTAATTTTCAGATTTAAAAACATCTGAAAATTGTGCCATTTTTTTAAATGGGGGGGGGAGCTGGGGCCTTTGCAGGGTGCAAACATGGGGTTCAGATGCTGCATGAGGCCTTTGGGCCACACTTTGTCCACTCCTGGCTTGCAGGAAGGGGTAACAAGCCCTTTAAAAGTAATTTTAAAAAGTGGCAAGAAACATATTATATTCATATACTAGAAAACGTTCCTCGATTGTATATCCCTGAATGGCAGGAGATTGGACTTAATTGCCCCTTGTAGTTTCTTGCTGCTCTATAATTCTATAATTTACTACATTTACCACTGTAAATGTTTCCATTGTTACTTGTAACTTGCGACCTCTAAACTCTTGAATCCTGTACACATTCACTCGCAAGTCAGTATCTGCTCAGTGGAACTTGCTGCAAGGAAATCATGTGCAGTAGGATTCTTATTATTACCTAATACATATGATTAAGGAAGACAGGAGCATTGCTTTAATAATGTTCAGGGTCTGTAGCACCTCGTTCTAATTTAATTGTGTGTTCCCTCTATAATGTAATCATATTCTGTATTAAATGAGATCTGCAGAATAGGTTGTCATGAGGACACTGTGAAGCTTCTTTAACATGCACTTACCTGGTCCAGCAATTGCCCAAAAGACATCGGGGAGGACAAAGATTAGATTAATAATGAAGACTTTGTCCAGATATGAGTGGTCCTATTTCTTCAGGTGTTATTTCCTATAAATACTAGGACATTTGTCAGACATTGCCTGGACTGATGTTGATAATTTTGCTTATGATTTGAATGAAAGAAAAACTACATGACATCAAGTTCCATGCAAAATGAACCAAAGTAGCAATTTCCCACCAAAAGGTGAAGCGTGCTGATAAGAATGAAACTCTCAAAAAACAAAACAAAACAAAAAAAAACACCCGTTCATAAATTTCAACCTATGCATATATATCATGTCTGGCCAAAATCTGTTCATAAATGTGCATCCTAAAGTGAAAAGTGCAGAAAATGAAGTATTTGTTCAGGAGGTATGCAAAGTAGCTGCAAGGTTGCATCCCAAACCTTCATTTACAGTCTCTGTGTGGCTCACATTTTGCACCAGGTTTTGTGGTTCTGATCAACAGTATGGATGTGTATATTTCATGAAATAGTTTGAATTGTAGTACATTTTCTGTTGTTATGAAAAATCCTTTAAATTGAACATGCTGTATAAAGTTGCCCTTTATTGCTAAGACATTTGTCTCTCCAGGATGGGGGAATGTTATTGATGTTGTTGTTGTGTGCCTTCAAGTCATTTCTAATTTATGGTGTCCTTTGGAGCCATCTGTTCCAGCCCTTTATCACACTGGCTCTCTGGGGTGTGTGTGTGTGATGATAGTACCAAACTTATTTTGATAGTTTCTGTTTTTGAGGTAGACTAGTGTGGTGTAGTGGTTTGAGTGTGGATCTATGACTCTGGAGACCAGGGTTCGATTCTCTGCTCAGCCATGAATCCCACTAGGTGACGTTGGGCAAGTCACATGCTCTCAGCCTCAAGGAAAGGGACTGGCAAACTTCCTTTGCGTAAATTTTGCCAAGAAAACTCCATGATAGGTTAGCCTTAGGGTGACCATAGGTTGGAAATGAAGGCACAAAGCAATAAAGATTGAGCTTACTTGATGCATACTCTTCTGTCCCCTGGTAGCCAAACAGTCTCACTCCCGTTCACTACTCCCTCCCAGCTGTTGGCCCTTTCACACCACACAGTTGTAGCACTATGGTTCCATTTTTCCTGGTTTGCTTCCATTCTATGGAATCTTGGGAGTTGCAGTTTATGGAGGGTATTTATAATTTTTAGCCAAAGGGCTCTAGTGCTTTACCAAACTACAAACTCCAGGATTCCACAGGATGCAATTATGTGCTATAATTGTGTAAAGTGAAAGAGCCCTACCTTCTCTCACATAATTGAACATGTGAAGAATAAAACATTAAAAGAAAAGGTCTTATGAACTCTAGAATGTGAAAATGATATATTTTTAATAAGAATATAAGCACCTTATATTATTGCTAAGGCAAGGAACACAGTAGCACCTCTTCCTTAACTATCAAGACAATTGTTTCTTCCAAAAAAGATGTGTAGCAAACTTGGTTATTATAATAAAGTTTAAGCCCTAGCAAAGTCTATGTGGAAAACAGATGATACTTGTCAAATTGCTAACAGTCACACTAAGCATTGACAATAGAGCAATTTCTGGCTCAAAGTTATATGGATCATCCTCAAACCAAAATTTCTTATAATACCAAGATTTAGGTTGATCCATTGAGCTATTTTATAATTATAAACAGAACATATTTCCCATTGCCCAATACTAGCTGCAATGCTAGTATTTTCAACCAAAGCTGATAATGCTATATTACATTATGCATCTATAGCAAGCTACCCCATGAAACAACCACCAACCTTGTATCTTTTAGTGCAGAATACAGCCCATTCTCCAACTTGTGGCATCAGATATTGAATGGGACAATCCAACCCTTATAAACAGAAATTATATTTTTGTTGAAGGAAAAACCATCTAACAAGCACACACTTTCTGTTACAAGAATAAAGATATGCTGTTTGAAGTAATGCTATGAATCCAGTTTAACTGTGGAGTATTACACTTTCCGTGCTAGTAGTGATATTTTGTCATCAGCATGTTGATAATCTAGATGTGAACTTATTCTGCAAAAGAAGTGCAAATGCCCTTTTAAATAAACAAAGTGAAAAATATGGTCATCTTTTAAAATTAATGCTAACTCACTTCGTTACTCTGTATCATCAACATCAACTTTTCTTTTTTAAAGCAATAGTCACTTGTCTTCAGAGGCTGTTGATGCCATCTACAGACGAGCAGCTACCTTTACAACTTTGATTTGTAAAAGTTTAATTTCTAAGCAATATTTAAAGAACTTAATTACAGCATTACTTTGTTGATTTGAATGAAAAATACAGAATTGTATTTTGAGCAACATTAGGCAGTCAAAGGGGTCCAAGCTATGACAAAAAATTGCATAATATATGTGGTAGTAAATTAGTATAAACATTGTATGTAGTAGTAGACAATAAGACAATATTTGGTAGTAGAAAAAAATTGCATAATGTATGTGATAGTAGACAATCAGTGTGACATTTGGTTCAGTTTGTCTGCTGTTGTTACAGAAGATCTCGCAGAACTACATCTGTCTTTTCTTCTTATGTTACGATGTCCTCTCCATAGTCATACATAATATATTACTGTGGCTGTCTATGGGCTTGTTGGTGATTCTGGGATTTAGCAGCAGCCATGTCAGAAAACTCTTTGAACAGTTGGACAAGGAGACTCCAAAAATGTCACTAGTTTCTGTGCAATTCCATATATAAAACAATGGAACATCTCTCGCAAGTTTGAGGCCAAGCAGGGAACTATAGTAGCTTGGTTTCCAGAACAGCTGAGAAAAGCTGCAGGAGAAATTTAAATGGAAGACTTGTAAAACTTTAAAAACTAGCTCTCATTGCTATGTAGGGTCAGGTTCCTGGAATCTTAGTTGACACTAGTGTGTTAAAACAAAATGTAGAAGTCTGGTAAAGTGGATACTTTCCGAAGGGATGCACTTCATTTGGACTCCGTTGGATACCAGTGTAATTTCTTTTAACTGGTATGCCCTGCTATAGGTATGCACTTGCTGCCACTGTGGAAAGACAGGAAGGGTGAACCACCACAAGATGGATAGAAGGAAGGGGAAAATAAGGGAATCTTATAGTAGATTAAATGACCACAAAATGAAATTCTTCAACCCTGTGGACTAGGAGGGAAATTATTACTTAATACATGAACTTTAGACCTTCCTGATAAATAAATTCAATCTCCTACTGCCCTTAAAGGTGTTCATTGTGTCTATTTCTGCTATCATCATTGTATCTCCTTCTCAACTGGAACAGATTTTTAGGACTAATTAACCAAGGAAGAATTACAAGGTTTCTTCAACTTGCAGTGAAACCAGTACAAACACATACAATCCCATACTTCAGAATGTACAGGTCTGCATAGGAAAAAACCATGGCTACTAAAAAGGTAAATGTACATATCGTGTATAACATACTTTGTAAGACATGTTATGTGCTTGGTTTCTTAAAATGATTCCACCTTCCTTTACTGGCTTTATGGAGTCATTTTCTAAAAATCAGATGGCAAAAAATGGAAGAGGGGCATGTTAATTTTAGTCTGCTACCACACTGCAGAATGAAGTACTACAAACTTGGTATAGATTTGGAGAATTTGCCAATTTGGGATGCCCATCATAGTGCAAAACAGATGAGTTTAGTATGCTTCTATTGAAAAAAAAAAAATAGCCCAGAAAAAGGGGGGGGGGGATGCATTAAATAAAAACACACTTACATATTAGGTACTGTATAAGTAGGTGATGCAGTACTACAGAACCTTTTAGACGAATAAAGCATGGCATTTTGAAGTCTCTAATTAAATTTTAGTGTTTAATGTACCTTCAAAAGCTTATACTCAATAAGGATATTGTACCTTCAATAAGTACCTTCAAAAGTGTTTCATCAGTACAAATTCCGGTGTACCTTCAAAAGCCTATACTTAATAAGAAGTATTTAGAGGTGATTTGTATACAGTTATATTATCAGAAACTGAAAAATGCACATTTCTGGCAAAATGTTACAAAAAACTTTATTCATTAAAGTATGTGTATGAACACCCCAACCCAAATTAATACATACTAAACAGTGCAGATACTCCCAATAGTACTACAATTTCCAAGTTCTGGAATAGGGTATATTATGGCAGCGGGAGGTGCAGAGGTTTTAACATATTCTTTGTAGACATGTGGTTACATTTTTATGTATTTTATTATACAAAATGGAGAGATAAAATTTATGTATAAAATTTAACCTCCTCTTTGCCTTGAATTAATTTAGCTCCGTCATGCATTTTCCCCTGACTTCAATAATTTTCTTACTGTGATTGGAAAAGATGTGTCCTCTGTCCACTGTGATGACTTTGACTGCCTCTGTATGAACAAGAATGTGGTTTTTAAGGGCAGAAAGCTTAAAGATATAAATCCTATTTTTTTCTTTCAGAAAAAAAAATAGTGGTTTCAGAGGGAGTACCGGGTTCTGTTTAACTGTGTTAATTTTTAATGGGGGAATTTCTCCCATGAATACAATGAAATAAAAAACAGTGTTTGTCAGGAATGTCTTTTCTCCGATTCAATGATTCCCCTCCTGCAACCCCCCCCCCCCTCGTAATGTGGCATCTCCATAAATAATTTGCAACCCTTCCCTTTCCCAGGTTTTACAGGTGAGATAAATTTTGATGACTCAGTCAAGGATCATAAGCCTAAGTTACAAATGACTAATCCTAGGAATGCTGATTGGACTACTCATTAGTAAGTCATTACGGAGTAAGGCTGGAAGTGATGGGCCATGTGGTTCATAGGATATTTTGCACCTCTTAATGTGTTTTACCCTGGATTTGGATATGGGCTCTATAATCAGGTAATCAAGTTTCTTTTAACTTGAGGTGAGCATACCTGAACATCTGGAAGCTCTGATTTTCAGACTCAAAGAGCTGTGCTTGCCGTTGCCCCATTGGTTTCAGCAGGGCTTGTACTGGCTTAGTGGTTGGAGGATTATACTGTCTGGGAGGTTTGCCAGATTAATTTGGCCGGCTGCCTGTTGTTCAATCTGGAGCCACTGAAGCCCTTGGTTTCTCTGGGACCCTGCTGCCAGATATTCCATATGGGATGCCCAGAAATATAGCCTAACATTAGGGAGATTTAGTTCTCGTATGTCTCGGTGGGCCTATACATTTTTAATGACAATCCTTGTTTTTTGCCTACCAAATGAACCTTGAAAAGGTCTTGTGGAGCTTATTAAAGTGTGAGGTTTTAAATTCTCCCAAACAGTTGTAGTTGATATAAGAGACTAGGGAGAATATTTATTTTAGGAGGCAGTATTCTTTCCGTAACTGCTACAGAGATTCATCCATCTATCCAAATGATCCTTAACATTTGGTGGCATCAGGTTTGTGTTCAGTTCTTGAATGGCCTCATTAACATCTTAAAACCAAAATAAGGATATTTAATAGCTTAAGTTGTTTGGTCAGAGATGTGGTATCCTGAAAACAATAAAGTGAAATAGCATTTTCAATACACACCACAGTCCTACATACACAGTCTGTTTGATCTATAGTGAGCACAATCCAGCAAAGGGAACCAACTATATGACCTGTGATATAGTGATTCAAAGGCTGACCTAAGGTCCAAAACACACTGCAGAAATAATCCAGTTTGAGACCACTTTAACTGCCCTGGCTCACTTCAAAAATAATCCAATTTGAAATCGTTTTAACAGCCCTGGCTCAATGCTAGGAAATTATGGGAACTGTAGTTTTGTGAGACATTTACTGCCTTTGCAGACTGCTAGAAATAGTGCAAATTGAGTCCACTTTAACTGTCCTGGCTCAGTGCTAGGGAATCAAGGGAATTGTATTTTTTTCTGAGACATTGAGCCTTCTCTATCAGAGAGCTCCGGTGTCACAATAAACTACAGTTCCCAGGATTCCCCAGCACTGAGCCAGGGCAGTTAAAGTGGTCTCAACTGTATTATTTCTGCAGTGTGTTTTGGACCTAGGGCTCCAGACCAGAGTTCAAATTCCCATTCAGTCATGGAAACACACTGAGTGACTTTGGTCAAGTCACACTCTCTCAGCCTCACAGGAAAGCAATGAAAAATCTTTGCTGAACAAATAATGCTAAGAAAACCCCATGACAGGTGCACCTTAGGGTCACCATAAGTTGGAAATAACTGAAAGGTACATCACAAGTCATGAATCTACTTTAAATATGACTTGTCTGAATCCAGGTGGGGGACGTTTGGCTTTCCAGATGTTTTTGCCAACAACTCCTTCAGTGAATTACCATTGGCCATGCAGAATTGGACAGATGGGAATCATAAACCAAAACATCTGGAAGGTCCAATCCTAACTAACCCAATTAGAATGAAAGCTATGTTCAAATGAGCTAGGACCATGAAAAGTGGTATGTGTACAGAAACTATTTAGTGAATAATAATTAAAAAGTGAAGCATCTGTACAATTCATTAAAGTTCACTTCTCAATTAATAAAGCCAGCTGGAAAGCTGAAACTGGGTGCACATAGTCTCATTCAAAAAAGCTGAATTACCTGGCGATTCAAAAAGCTGAAATCTCTATAAATTGGGAACTAGTGGTGTACCTGCAGAACACAATGTAATTTCATGCCATATGTGAAAATGGATTTTTAAATTTTTTTTTTATTAGATTTATATGTGAAAATGGAAATATGATTCACAGTTCATTATAAACAGTGGTACAAAAATCTGGACATGCAAGACTTAGATGTCTAATAAATGCAATCTAAAACATTTAGTTTACTTTATAATAGCTGTTGTTGTGTGACTTCAAGTCATTTCTGACTTGTTGCAACCCTATCATGGGATTTTCATGGTAGAATTTGTTTGAGGAGGGTTTGCCCTTGTCTTCCTCTGAGGCTGAGAGTGTGTGACTTGCCCAAGGTTACCTAGTGGGTTGTCACCACTGAGTGGGGATTCAAAGCCTCTTCTCCCAATGTCTTCGTCCAACATTCAAAGCACTACACCATGCTGGTTTGGCATAAGTGGAAGAGAACTTGAAGGCACACAACAACAATGTATGTTGCGTGTCCAGGTATATATGTATATGTGTATATGTTATTGTTAACTGCCTTCAAGTCAACCTCAATCCATGATGATCCTATGAATGAGAGACCTCCAAGTCATCCTGTCCTGAGTGGCCCTGCCAAGCTCCTGAAGACTCATGGCCATGGCTTCTCAGGTTGAGTCTATGCATCTGGAAAGTGCTCTCCGCTTTTCCTGTTGCCCTCCACTTACCAAGCATTATAGTCTTTCCTAGTGGGTCCTTTCTTCTCATGATATAGCCAAACTCCGACAACTTCAGTTTAGTTATCTTTGCTTCCAAGGAGGGTTTGGGCCTGATATGCTCTAGGACCCATCCATTGGTCTTTTCAGTGGTCCACGGTATTGTCAGCACTCTTCTCCTGCCAAATGAGTTGATTTTCTCCCTATTGGCTTTCTTCACTGTTCAGCCTGCACAACCATATAAAGAAAGGGGAAATACAACGGCATAGATAGACAATCCAAACTTCAGTATTTAATGACGTATCTTTACACTTCAAGACCTTGTCTGGTTCTTTCATAGCTGCCCTTCTAAGTCCAAGTCTTCTTCTGATTTCTTCACTACAGTCTCCTCTCTGAGTGACGACTGAATTATTTCAAGCATGGAAAAGCCATCTCTTCATATCTGCTTTAAATTCATATAGGTCATCTGTCATAATGTTTGTTTTCTATATATTTCTATCTATATCTACACACACACACACACACACACAGACAAATATACATGGCACCCCCCCAATGTATATACACCCTTTAACAATTTATAATTCTGCAATCCCCCCTCCCTGCCAAATTATGATGGAATTTGTAACTCTGATTAAATATTATCATAACATTTATTCTTCCATATCAATGTATTTACTTAGCCTTCAAATAATCAACATAACCACTATAAGCTATTACGGGTTTTTTGGGGGGGAACACCCTGGTGTTGGTTATTACCTTTAAAGCCCTAAATGGCTTGGGTCCATCCTATCTTCGGGACCGCCACTTCCCACATAATCCACCCCGCACATTCCAGTCCTCTGGGAGGAATTGGTTACAGCATATTAAAACGAGGGCCTTTTCGGCAACCGCTCCCAGATTAACGAATGGCCTGCTGGACGAGATCCGTCATATTACCATCTTGAGCAGCTTTGAGAAGGCTGTTAAGACGGATCTCTTCCAGCAGGCCTGTCCTGATTAGATTTCCCGGCCTTAAGAGTCAGTCATTCTATCCTTCTCTTCCCCTACTTTATGCTGCAGCCAGGATTGTTGTCTTTTTTGTGAACTTTTATTTTAAGAACGTTTTAAATTGTGATGTTGTTTAATATCTTTTTAAGGGTGGGTGGGTTAAGGGGTATGATTAAGATTGTATTTTATGGTAATTTTAATGCTGTAAGCCGCCCCGATTGCTCTGCAGAGGGGTGGGATATAAATAAATATCATTATTATTATTATTATTATATAAAATATATATTGTAATTATAATAGTACATAATATATAATGTATAATATATATCTACACACACATGACTCCACACAGAGGCATCTATACCTATTTTTATATATATTTATATCTATATATTTTGTGTAATAAAATATATTGTCTATAATCTATATTATAATATGATGAAATATATTTTAATATATTATACAATATCATATATTATTATTATTATTATTATTATTATTATTATTATTATTTCACTGTACATAATATATAATATTACATTATATATAATGTACACACATATATATATATATATATATATATATATATATATACACACACACACACACAGAGGGAGATCCCTAGATGCGTGCGCACCTTCCCGTCCAGGCCTGGGCAAAAGACAGTCTCCGCCTGGAAGAGTGGTGTGGGCAGGAACCTCTTCCGACAGGCTTCTTTTCCCTCCAGCCCGCATGCGCGAGGTTTCGGCCTCCGCTGTCCAAGAGTGAGATTTGGAGGTGATGGGAAAGAACGAACGAACGGCAGAGAACCACCGGGCATGCGCAGTGACTGCCGCTGGCGCCGGCGATAGGCTGGCCGCCTAGCGTGAGCTTCCTCCTCCCTTCCTTGGACGCGGCGCGGAGACCAACACCAGCCATGGCGGCAGCAAAGGCAGAGACAGGGACAGGGACAGGGACAGGGACAGGAGGAGCCCTACTGGAAGCCACCTCCCTAGGCCACTTCCACGATGTGCTCCAGCAACCCGGCAGGTCGGTAGGAGCCTTGTCCCGCAACGTCTGCACCGCTTCGGGCGCGGTGCGAAAGCGGAACTGAAGCGGATCAGTGGCAGAGACTCCCGGCCCCGCTGAGTGCTGCGTCCGCACTGCATAAATAATCCGGTTTGAGACCACTTTAAGATCCATGGCTCAGTGCTGTGGGATCCTGGGAATCGTAGCTTTCTATGGTCCAAAACATACTGCATAAATAATCCGGTTTGACACCGCTTTAACAGCCATGGCTCAGCGATAGGGAATTCTGGGAATTGTAGTGGCATCAGAGCTCTCTGGTAGAGGAGGCTGAATGTCTCCCAAAACTACAATTCCCAGGATTCTCTAGCATTGAACCAGGGCGGTTAAAGCGGAGTCAAACTGGATTATTTTGCAGTGTGTTTTGGACTTGATAAATTTAGTCGTCTCTGGGCCTTTACAGACTTCCAAAAATAATGCAGCTTGAGTCCACTTTAACTGTCCTGGCTCAGTGCTAAAGAATCATGGGAACTGTAGTTTATTGTGGCCCCAAAGCTCTCCAACAGAGAAGGCTCAATGTCCCTCCCCAAAAAACTACAATTCCCATGATTCCCTAGCACTGAGCCAGGGCAGCTAAAGTGGCCTCAAGCTGCATTATTTTTGGCAGTCTGTACAGGCCCTCTGTCAGAGAGCTCTGGTGCCACAACAAACTACAGATCCCAGCATTCTGTACCATTGAGCCATGGCACTTAAAGTGGTGTCAGACTGGATTGCTTCTGCAGTGTAGATGCAGCCATGGTGTTCATGTGCTCAGAGACTGTTCCAGGGTTGGGCAGAATGTGGTTCTGGACCAAAGAAATGGAGTATTGTCTGTAGAAATGTATGAGGTAACAAAAAAGGTGAGTTTCTGAGGGTAGGGATGGAATAGTTTTGGCTCCTCTGTAGAATCAGGATTAAGGGGACGGCTCAGGTTGCAGCTACACTTTAGAAATAATGCAATTTGACAACACTTTTAAGTGCTGTAGCTCCATCCTAATGAGTCCTTTATCTTTCCTCCATCTCTGGCTGCATCCATATTGAAGGAATAATCCAGTTTGACACCACTTTAACTGCCATGGCTCCGTGCTTTGGAATCCTGTGAATTGTGTGTGTGTGTATGCTCTTGACTTACATAATTACACACCTTTTCTAAGGTGCAATATTCAGCCAGAGGAGAGAGATAGGGTTTCATGGATGGTTCATTCTTTCTCTCAAATTCTTAAATGCCCCTCCTCCTTAAAGGCTGCATCCACACTGTACAGATAAGCAGGTTTGACACTGCTTTAACAGCCATGATCCAGTGCTATGGAATTCTGGGAATGGTAATTTGTTGCAGCACCAGAGCTCTACAATTTCCAGAATTCCATAGCATTGAGCCATGGCTGTTAAAGCGGTGTCAGACTGGATTATTTCTGCAGTGCGGACGCAGCCAAAGCTATGCTAAGGTTTCCTAGAGGGAGGATCTTCCTACTATTCTGTTGTATATAAGGGATTATAGGCACTGCAGGGATGTGTAATACAGCTGGTCCTCCACATTTGCGGCTTTGACTTTTGCTGATTTGATTATTTGAGGTTTTGATTAATATGTTCCCTTTAGGAATCTCTAGTTCCTCTGTTAGAAGTTGACCGTAGAGTTGTGCTGGAGGACCTAGAAGTTCCTAGAGAAAATACCTTTCTAAGCGTTTGTAGGTCCTCCATCATAATTCTGTGATCAACGCTTGGCAGATGTTGACCATAGAGTTTCTCTGGAGGACCTGGAGATACCTAGAGAGATGTTCTCCTAAGTAAAAAGAATAGTGGTTTTCTTTTATTTGTGGTTTTTCCACATTCGCGGGGTCCTTCAGTCCTAACCCCAGTGAATGTGGAGGGACCATTGCATTTGGAAAAAATTCTTAGTTAATTTGGTGAACTTTTTTCCCCTGGAAGAGAGGGTTGATGAAAGCCACATTACATATTACAGAATAGTTGCTTGACCCCAATATGCAACAATGCCACTGATGCTTTTCATCTTTTTAAAAGATCCATCCTTTTAAATGGACCTGTGGGAGGCAGCTACAGAGGGCCCACATCAATGAATGTGGCTTTTTAAATTTTTATCTTGCAGAGAAATCCCATAGGTACGAACACCACAAAAGTTTGTATCTGCTGATTCCAATAATATAGGAAATAATTTTGAGAAAAGCTGAGGCCCAAGGCTCAGCCTGTATCTTCTTTCTTTTCTCCCAGGTATTATGCAGCTATGTAGAGCTTAATCAAAGACTCCTGTTTGAGAACACAGTGGGCCCTTTGAAATACTATATTGCCGTCCTTAGAAGAATCCCTGCATTGATTCCTCACAAAGCCAATTCTAGTTTCCCCTTTGCAAGTGCTGATGGAAGCATGATATACAGCAGCCCTTAGTATCTGCTGGAGTTTGGCTCCAGGACCCCAGTGGATACCAAAACCAGCGGATGCTCAAGTCCCATTAAATGCAGTGGCACAGTAAAATGGTGTCCCCTACATAAACTGGCAAAATCAAGGTTTGCTTTTTGGGATTTAAAAAATATATATTGTCAAGTTATGGTTGGTTGAATCCATGGATAAAGAATCTGGATACGGAGGGTTGATTCTGCAATGTTGATTTGAGGCTAGTTCTCCTTGTGTAATTGGTTGATAGAAGTAATCAAGGAATTTGAACCAAAAAGTCACTGGCTTATATACAGCCAATTATTTGATAGCTATAAGACCGACCAAAAAGAAACAAATTTTGAAATGAATAAGAATGAGTTAGATGTGATATTAGAAAAGTATGAACCAAAACCAGTAGCCAAACCATATAAATTACTCCTGGAAAGAAACCAAGAGCAAGAAATTGTTAGGGAAACATCGTTAAAATGGGCTAAAGATCTAGGAAGGACCATAGGCTTGGAGAGTTGGTATTATTCAAGAAGAAAAACATTTCAGTTTTCAGAGTGCCAAAATATTAAAGAAAACTACCTAAAAGATGGCTTATTGATGGTATTTGACTCCATCAAAATTAGCAAACATTTTTTACAAGAATAAAGAAAAGAAATGTTGGAAATGCGGTGAAGCGATTGGCAACTGGTACCATGTGTGCTAGACCTGCACTAAGATTAAAATGCTATGGAAAAATGTTCACTAAAAGATGAATGATATTCTAAATATAACCTTTACATGGTACTGGAAATCTATCTTCTAAACATGGCTAATAAAATCTCTAATCAAAAGGCAAAGAAACATTGGAAAACAATACTTTACATGATTGCCACAGCCAGAATTCTCATAGCACAGAAATGGAAATCAAATGAATTATGCATCATAAATGAATGGCTTTTAAAAGTCTTAGACAATATAGAAATGGTTAGACTTACCAGTTGGACAAAAGGAGAATCATTTGAAATAATAAACACAGACTTGGAAAAAATATTAATGTTTTGCAAGAAAAGGCGATTGTAAAGAAAATTCTTCATATTGCACCATGCAGTTTATATAAAAAACCCTGAAGCAGCTTAAAGCAATCATGAAGCTTTATGTTAAACTGAAGTCATACACAAATTTAAAAGTACAATAACAGGGAGCCCTTTTTGACATTTTCTCTTTATCACTTTACTGATCAAATAGACAAATGGAAGTTAAAAATCAGTGAACAGAAGATACAAACATACTGAGAAACAGACAAGATATGGGTAAAGAGAGACAGATTGTGTTTACATATAACAGCAATTGTATATAATATAAGAAAAAACAAAAATTGTAATAATACTTTTTAAAAGTCTGTAATAATTTTTTAATTGGGAAAAATACATTAAAAAAAGTCATTGGTTGATACTGGGATTTTATCCCCCTTGTATAATAGCAGATGGACAGAAGTGTATTGGTGGGCATAAGAAGACATGAGGAATGTTCCGGAGTAGGAGTAATGGTGTGAGAGAGTGTAGTTATATTGAGGCAAAGGTTGCTCCATTTGGGCCTAGCTATTGAGGAGGGAGAGAGGATAAAGGAACATGCTCCCCTTTTCTAAGAAATGGGAAGCATGACATATTGGATTGCATTCAACTTGATAACACTTAAAGTTTGTTGTTGATGTGCCTTCAAGTCATTTCCGACTTATAGCAACCCTAAGGCGAACCTATCACTGGGTTTTCTTGGCAAGATTCTTCAGAGGGGGTTTGCCATTGCCATCCTCTAAGGCTGAGAGAGTGTGACTTGCCGAGGGTCACCTAGAACGTTTACATAGCCAAGCTGGGATTTGAACCTTGGTTTCCAGAGTCCTAGCCCAACGCTCAAACCACTGTGCCACACTGGCTTTCATTTAAAGTAGATCCATTTCAATCAGTGTTTCCCAAACTTAGGTTCTCCAGATGTTTTGGACTTCAGCTTCCAGAGTTCCTGATTGTTGGCCAAACTAGCTAGGGTTTCTGGGAGTTGAAGTCCAAAACATCTGGAGTACCAGAGTTTGGGAAATGCTGATTTAAATGAGTTGGGACAGGTTAATGTGTCCATTTTTGTGTGAAAATAAGTCTGGATCCAGTTCATAGAAAATAGATGATTGAAGAGTTACTTAATGTATTCACTAGTTGTGGGACCCTTCTGATATAATGGTGGTTCTTTGAAATAAACAGTTTTCTTTCTGATAAAGTTTGCAAGAAATCTTTTAAGTAAAAATTAGGAGAGGATTGTGCTAAGAACCCTCCCAGTGAGAAGATATTTTAGTTGTCAGGGTTTATTTTCTCTGGCTAGGTAGGGCCTGTAAATTCCTGCATTTTAAACTATTGTACATCCCTACACTCAGCTGAGCCCTATTGGGGCTGCATGGGGAAACATCAGTCTTGACTCTGCTGTTCCTGTATTTGCAACTTAATGCTTACTTATTGAATGCCAAATAGTTTAATCAGATATTTAGTCGGCATCCTCAGTTCCCTGTAGATTTCATTACATTATCACTTCCAGATTGAACTGAACTCGAAAGCAGAACTCATATAATGCATTTGGTGTTTTCTTGGATCGGTTTCTTTGTTGCTGAGCAAGGAAACCTTCCTGTTAAATGTTGACCTTGCTGAGCAAGGTGTTTGGGCCTAAGCACATCTTACATGGCAAACACATCATTTCCATATTCAAGCAAGGGCGGTGGAGGAGAACATAAAGTAAGGTGTTTAGATGAAGAGAGAGGAATTTTGCAATTCATTTTAACAGAATAAAAAGTTAACCCAAACTGTTTTGACTGGCTTGAGTTCCATGTCAAACATTGTTCAAATACAGTAATAAAGTGACTACATTTTCAGGTTTTGTTGATAATTCTGGGAGAAATCCCCATGAACCCCAGAAAAAAAAGGAGTATGTATGTAAATATGTATTCATATCTAAAATTGTTATTGCAACTTTATAGTTCTATAACTCTAGTTATTTTCTGTTTTTTTCCCTAGAGCACTTTATGACACCACTATCCTTTCTTGAGCAGACATACAAAACAGTATTGTGGGAGATGGAGTGAAGTGACAGGTTTAAATTTTAGTTTTTCCTATGGCCACATAGGCAAGTCCTGGGCTGGCAGTCTTTTGGGTAGTTTCTAGTAAGTTGCTCCTGTCAATATGTCCCTGCTGATCCTTTGGCTGTTGTGAAATGTAGAAAGTGCATTTGGAAGCATGGCCTAGGGAGTGTCAGGATTTGCTGTACTCTGAAATCAATACATTGGTCCATTAACTTCTCTAGTGTCTGTTTTAATGAAGAGTGACTCTCAAATTCTTTGGCAGAAAAATGTCCTGCTTCCTGAAATCTTACAGTGGTGCTTCAGTTGCTTTTATTTTACAAGGATTTGTTTTCTGAAATTGTTCAACAAAAGTATCAGTTTCCCTCCTTCTGTTTTGTGACAGGTTTTTAGTGGTGGTTCATTTCTGGGCCCCATGGGCTCCTCAGTGTGTTCAAATGAATACTGTCATGGCAGAACTCGCAAAGGAACATCCACGAGTTACTTTTGTAAAGGTAAGTGGAATTGAAGGAATGTAGTGCATTTTTGTTCACACCTGATTGCTGCATGTAAGCATGTGGAAGAAAGGTAGAAATATGACTAGTTACTCCAAATTGCTCAAATCCTTGAACTTGAGCAACTTGGCCCTTTTTCAGCTTTGCAGTTACAGCCTTATCCTCTCTCCTTGGTGTCATGATATATTGATATCATCTGTTGAAGGTGACTAGCTTCCATTCACTTAAAAACAAAACAAAAACGCCGGAGGTGAGAGACAATGTTCAGTGGGCCAGAGAACGGTGATTCCATTAGTGTCTTCCATTAAAGTCAGTAAGAGACAAACTCTTGATAAGTGGGGGTGTATGAGGTGTTCTCCAAATGCTTTGTGTTTTGTCAGTGTATTTCTAATACATCTGTCCCTCCCCATTTGCGGGGGATCCATTCTTGGACCCCCTCTCAAATGGGAAAAAATGTGGATATTCAAGCCCCATTTATTTTAATGGTGGCATGATCTGATGCGCGCCGCTGTGCGTGTGCCATTTTGTTCCTCCTGCTTTGCCATCTGCAAAGGATCAAAACTGCGGATGGTAAGTCCACGAACCAGGAGGGACAGGTGTATTTGCTTTCAGCAAAATGCTTCTTTGGATGGAGAATAGGTGGGAGAAAGGTGAGAATGTACCTGCAACGCACCTGCCTGCACTTGCAATCCATAATCTAAATTCATGCTAGGTGAAGAAATAGTGAATCTGGGCTTGGAAAATGGATTGTAGGGCTGGTTTTGATGATGGGGAGAGTAGAAATTGCCAGGATACGTAGTGGAGATTGGAAACCTCTCTTTGCTTTCCAGCTGTGTGCTTAGATTGTGTTAGACAATGGTGGTAATGCTTATGAGAGAAATAGTAATTACTCTTGAACAGGGTTCCAGTGGAAATAGGGACTCTGGGGTAGTCTTGGGGGGTTCAAATGTTGAAATAATCATCCAAATCTTTGATTGCCAAAAATCTGTTAGAATTTTAATAGCTTTCTGCGTTCTTCTCCTTTTTCGTAAATTGAGCTAGCAATTCCAAAGTATTTTCCACTGCCTTTTCAACATGTGCATTTGGTAATTTGGTTAAATCCTGATCTTTTTATCCAAGGGATTTGAGATTGAGACAGTAGTACTGCTCTTTTTTTAATACTGCTCTACTTACTTGATTTGATGTAATGACGCTGCTGGTTAGGCAAATAGATCTTTTCCTTATTACTTTTTTAAGGTACTGCATTTAGCTGCTGAAGATAGATGCATCTTTGGGTTTAAATAATTATATATGGTAGCTGCCTGGATATAGCATTTGGGGGTTTAGTTTTCATGTAAGAATATTTACACATCTTTGTAACAGAATTATAGTGGGCAAGAGAAAACAAATGTGCTAGAATTAAATGCAGTTTATTTTAAATGCAGTTTTAAACTCTCAGGCACCAGGATTGAGAAATGAATAAACTTGTATTGCGTGAGTTGTGGAGTATTTTTTGAGCCTAGTGAGAATTTTACTGTATTAAAGGCTAGGGCTTCATGGATACCAGTGTCCCCAATTAGGCCCAAGGTACTGGCAATCACAGTATACCACTTTTGCTTTCTTGTGTAATGGTTTGTGAGGAAATGGACCCACAGTTACATTAATTGTAACAGAAAGTACCTTGGGGCAAAAAAGCAGTACATTTTTTGGAAATGTTTGACTCTTTTTTGTTTGTGTAGAAGCCATAGGAAGTTGTCTTATACTGAATCATACACTGGCCAATCTAGGTAGAATTGCCAGATCTGACTAGCAGTGTTTTTTGAGGGTTTCTGGCAGGATTCTTTCCTAGGCCTGCCTTGGAAATCCTTGGTATCCCTTGGTGGTTTCTCCTCTAATAATAGGACTAAATATCTGTAACTGAGTGCAGTGTTTTAGTCGAACTGTTTTGGTCTTGATGGATAGTATACAGCAGAGTTAATTTTATTATTATACTACTGTTACTTTTAATTGAGTAATATGACATTAGGTTACTATCAATAACTGTTAGCTGCAGAAAAAGTTGTATTATCCTGTGAGTCTATAACTGTATTGCCTGAAGTCAAATTAATTATAAAATCCATCTGTTTGCATACTAATGGCAACGATTAGCAGAAAATTGATGTGGTTTTTGAATGAATTATGACGAGGACAGAAGAAACACGATCCTGCAGCATCAGTTATGCTAAAATGAATGATAACTTGGAAGAAGATAAGATTGCTGATTGGCTTCATTTGCCTTATAGATATTGCTGGTTAGAGTCATACAGTCTTCTGTGCCATCTTGGAATGGCTGGCTTTCTTTACAAGCTGTTCTTGTACTGAGAGAAATTATCATTAAAATACATTAAACAGTATTAATAATACATAGATATGCAAAACACTTAATCATACAACAAAATATTTTCATTGTTAAAATGAGATGCTGTGGAAAACCTGCCAGAATGTATATAAAGTTTTAATTATCACCTTTTAAAAATTTGACAGAAAGTTTGCTTTGATTTGTAGTTGTTAACTTATCTCTATGTAGTCACCATCCAGATTTACACATTTTCCCAGCATTTCTTGACCCTCCAAATACCGTTATTGTAGAAGTGTGCAGAATGTGCCTTAAGCCACTCTTCCACTTCATGATTGACGTCATCTGTGTTGTCAAATTGGCGACTCTGCAATAGATTTTTCATTTTTGGAAAAAGCAAAGATCACTGACAAAATTTCATCAGTATACCATAATAACTTCCAGGCAATAATTATTTACGATACCCCCTCATAAAATAAGGATACAGCTAAAAGTCTGCCATATTGTCACGGGGAATTTTGAAACACTGAAGTGGTTCAGTTATATGACATTATGTGGAGTACATAATTAGCTTCTAGAATTCAAAGATAGCAGTGTTAGTCTTTGAAATTAGCCCAGGGCTGGGAATCCCATAGCTTTCTATATGTTGTTGGACTCCCAAGAACCTTAACTAATTTATTAATGGTAAGGAAAGCTGGGGGTTGCTGTTCAATAGTACCTGGAGCAGCACACAGTTCCCTTTCCTTGTTTTAAGTCTTAGGTTAACCTTGTTGATGATGGTGTTAAAATTTGCTAAAGCTGGATTTAGTGGATTCAGAAATATACAAACTGGCAATGCCAGTAGGGGTCAAACAAACAGGGCAAGATATTTTTGAGTCCATAATTTCGGCTTGCAATCCTAAACACTATTAGGGCTATATATTACATCCCAGGGCTGTGACGAGTAATTTTATGATGACAGATTGTTTCTGACATGATATACAACCATGGCAGTGAATTGAGATGATATGCAGTTGGGCTTAGGAGGCTTTAGTCACAACATTTAAGACAGGGGTAGGCAACCTTTCTTTCCCCTTTAAGGGCCGAGGGACTTAATTTAAGATGTCATTGTGTAGTTGGGCTATAAAAGGTAGAGACATTTCCCCATCCAATACAGGGCACCCATGACTTTCCACCGCCCTCTTTTCTGTACCATCACTGGCTCCCTTCGTTGTACTAGGGCAGTCTGTCCTTCAGAGTGCCATAAAGTTGTGTATTGAAACTGTTATGCAACAACTGCACTGCCTGCTCTACTTGCGCAGTGGTCCCAATATTGCCGCTATGACAGTGTTGTTGCATGCCTCCGAATTGTTTTTGACTTATGGTGATCCTAAGACAAACCTATCATGGGGTTTTCTTGGCAAGTTTCTTCAGGGGCGAGGGGTGCCATTGCCTTCCTCTGAGGGTGAGAGAGTGTGACTTGCTCAAGATCACCCAGTGTGTTTTTATGCTTGCTTCGAGATTTGAACCCTGGTCTCCAGAGTCATAGTCCAACGCTCAAACCACTACAGCACACTGGCCCTCCTGACAGTGCTAATCTCCTGGAAATAAGACTGTTGTGTGGCACTGCAGATTTAAACTGCACAAACATAAGTTGGCTTATGATGTCGTAAATTCTTAACAGGACGCAAGCCTTAGTGTTTTTGGATATAGTATTTCCGAGTAAAGAGGCATAAAGATTGTGCTTATTGGTTTGGTGTCAAGTCTGAGTTACAGTGAACCTATCATAAGGTATTTTTGGTAAGATTTATTCAGAAGAAATTTGCCCAAGGTCACCCAGCGAGTTTCCATGGCTGAGCGGAGATTTTAATCCTGATCTCACTAAGTCCTAGTCCAACACTCAAACTACTACATCATTTTGTGCTGCACATGATAAATTTGAGAGAATTAAGTGGAACTGCTTACCAACCAGTGAAAGACCTTAGAACTACAAATACCATAGTGGTAATCTGTTCCCTCCATACGTTGCATAATCTTAATCTTTCCTGCTGGAAACCCAATGAGAGAGAGTGAAAAATTGATTCTTCAGGTCCTTATCCTCTGAACTAACCATCTGGAATTGTGTGCTAACTATTTTTTGGTAGTGCTTTTGTAATGCCATCTTTGTTTTTATAATGGACTTTAAAGTTATAAAGAAAAAAGGATATAAGAGTGACAGAGACAGTGTTTGTGTGTGTGTGTGTGTGTGTATAAGCTAACTATATTTCCAAAACTATATATTATTGAAATTGTCAGACAAGAGATAGTGAATATTTATATCTTTCCAATTTTGGACTACAATTTTATTTGAAACATTAAAAGCATGTGGGATCATTCAGTTCATTTCCACATCACAAGAATATAATTGACACAAACATGCATATCTACAAATGCCAAAGCTTTTTCTGATGGAGACTTATTAATACATTGTATCAATTTTTTGCTGGACTGGAGAGCTTTTAGATATTGAAATTAATCAACCTGTTTTCCATTGGTTGATTTGCTCAGGACAATCTAACTCTTATTCCTCTCAACTGTAACTTAATTAGCATCCAATTTAGTGCTTTCCAACAAACATTTATAAACTAGACTTGTTATTTTCAGTTTCTCTGACGATAAGATTAATGTTTCCAAACCATTTGTAATGACATCTTGAGTATAGTCTGTTGATGCTCCCATCAACATCTACATAATAATTTATGTACTGACATAATACTCTACACGGCATGCCAAGTGTAAATTGGCAGTATATATCTGCCAATGCATATATTTCTATCTACTGTCTCATAATCTTTGATACTTGGTATGTGTATTCTACATTTAATGTTCAAACAGCACATTTCACTATGTATTTTCCACTTGTAAGCTGCAATGCTTATCTGGTTGAGTTTAAGGCAAGCAGTGACATGTGAATGTTGACAATTTTAGAAAAATGTTGTGAGTTCTTAAGCCTAGGTAAACCAGTGACTATAGATAATCATGTTAATGTAAATGCATTGTTAAAATATACTTGTTATAAAATATACTTGTTATAAAATATAAAATATACATGTTATTTACCAAAACGCGAGGTTTTCACTGAAACAGGGGACACACACACACACACAAACACATGCACCCATAGTAGCCCCAGAGGTTAACCATTTAATACCAGAATTAATGTGTAATCACTCTTAGCCAAAGTACCTTCCTTTACCTCCACTCTCATGTGTTCAGTCTTATCATTGTTCATGCCCAAGTATGAGGGAATATTTCAGGTCTCCTCTCTCTGCTTTTTAGATGAAATGTATTTGCTGTTGGCATCTTTGCATTTTCATATCTGATTGTTTATGCTTGCAGATCAGTTATACTAATATCTAGCAGTCTTGCAGGAGTTAAAAATTAAAATTTAGCCAGCATCAATAGTTTATTGAAGAAATACTCTTTTTTTTGCTTCATAATTTGCAGAAGGCTGCAAATGTCAGTCATGATGTACTGCCTCTTGAAATTAGTCAATAGAGCAAACAGCAAGAATTGCTGTGGGCAGAAAATAAGCACTGTAATCATGACATAACTTGGGTCAGTGATTTATGGATTTCAATATAGTAGTAGCTGCATATGATTGAAAATTTACTAGGTCACTAGTGCACTAGGAATTTTATTCACAGCCTCCAGGCATCTTTTGAAATGTGCAACAAAATAAAAACCTCTGAACCTGTATTGACACTGTAGGCTCAGTAGATGACAAGCCTGCCCTGTGAGTTTCATTTAAATGCAAATGTGTCACAAACTTTTGTATTGAAATCCTTTTTAAACAGTTAACATAACAAAAAGAACAGTATAGACAGGATCAGTGAACATATTCTAAACTATGACTGTGAAAATAAAACCATATTTCATAACTGCTTTGTGCTTTTCTTAAGCTGGAAGCTGAAGCAGTTCCAGAAGTATCTGAAAAATATGAAATTACATCTGTTCCAACATTCTTGTTTTTTAAGGTAAAGTATTTTAATTTTTTCATTTGCATGAATGTTTACAAGGGTAAGTTTCATTGCTCCCATTACTGGTAAAATAGTTTGTATGTGTGTGTGTGTGTGTGACACTTGGTGAACTAAAATTACTTTATCACTTAGTCACACAGCTAGGACTTTATTTAAGCCTTCAAGGCTCACATATATAGGAATGTTTAGAGAAATGCTTATGTAGTATCAGACCATTTCTGAAATCGAGTCTGATCAGGTCTCTGTTAAACAGTGATGTGGAAATTACCATAGATTGGTTTATAAGGTGATCTGCCTGAAACAAATTCTGCAGGTATGCATTTTTAAAGTAAATTTTAACAAAATTCAGTTAATCACCTGAAGGGGTTGAGAGTATCCCGTGGTACTGTTGTGTATATATTGATTTGCAAGTCCAGTTAAAATTATTTTGTACACCAGCTGCATTCAGTGGATTTTATCTGTGGCTCTTGAACTCCTTTGGAACTTAACAATAGCATGTTTGTATGTGGTGGAGAGAATTTTAAGCTTCTGGCATCAGTTCTTGTGGAGTTCATAATGTTTACCAAGACTGCTTTTTTTCTGTTGGTAGAATTCTCAAAAAATTGACCGATTAGATGGTGCTCATGCACCAGAACTGACCAAAAAAGTCCAGCGTCATGCATCTAGTGTGACTGTCCCACCTAACTCTAATGACAGTTCTAAAGAGGACCTCAACGCCCGACTCAAGAAGTTGACCAGTGCTGCACCTTGCATGCTATTTATGAAGGGGACACCTCAGGAACCTCGTTGTGGTAAGGATTGTTTTGGATTTCTGTTTAATGCAGCAGGACTTAATCTCCAAGGATAAATTGCAAATCATGATGTGTTTTATGTTTTCATAGCTGGTATCTGAGTGGTCTGGTGCTGTGTGGTGCTATTCTGGGGATCATTATTGTTCCATCATTTGGCACAAATGGAACCCTTGTCATAGGCCCTAAGTGTAAATTAGTGGCTCTGAAATGTGGGACCCCAGATATTGTTGGACTTCAAGTTGCAGACCTCCCAGCCAGCATAAGCAATGTGAGCTGGCTCTGCCCAGAAGTGCTCAGCTGTGATTTCTGGTTGATGGGAAATAGAAACCCCACCTATCTCAGGAATCTTTCCTTCCAGTCGTTTGTATCCTTCCAGGTGTGTTATGTCTACCAAGGGGAACACAGTGCCCCATACTTTGCTGCTGAACTAGAATAATCTGTTTCAGCTGAGTGGAATTGTTCTAGAGCAGGGGTAGGCAACCTTTCCCCTTTAAGGGCCAAGGGACTTCAGCTCCCAGAAGCCTCAGCCATGTTGACCAATAGTCCCATGTTGGCCAATAGCTCCTGGGATTCTGGGAGCTGAAGTCCCTCGGCCCTTAAAGGGGAAAGGTTGCCTACCCCTGTTCTAGAGTGAATACAATAAGGAGCATAGCCTAAGGATACATTTAGGCTTCTGGCAGAAATATCACTTCATTAGCAGTTTGCTTACAGAACTCTGGTATAGTATTTTATATTGGCTTATGGTTACCATCCATTGGTAATAACAACCAAAAGCCCCATCTTCCATCAGTGAACCTAATAAGTTGATCATTTTGTTAAAGGATACATTAATGTTTTGATAGGATAACCAATATTACTTGAAAGCTTGGAATGCTTCCCTTTACTTACTGTTCTCATTTTTCTTTCCTTTTCCTTTTCCTTTGTTGAAAGTGTTTGTAATTAATTGGCTGCAGCATGATTTATCTTAAGCAAAACATGAATGTTCTGTACTGAATTAATACTTTGCTCTGAAGGGGTGCATATGGAACTGGGATGTTGTACAAGTTCAGCTGAATAAGCTAGTACTGCTTGCACGTGCTATGTGTGTACATTTCCTCCAAGATGGGGGTGGGGGGGTATAGATAGAATGGGATCTGCTGGAGGGATCTGAGGGCCTGTATCCAATTATGTCATTGTGCTAGCATTGTGCTAGGATTTTCACATTCTCAGAGTTAGTGCAAGAGTGACATCCAGTACCACTTGTTGCAAAAATGTTTGTGAAAGACAGTTGAACAGTCTCTTGCTCAAGTACCTTGTTTGTGTAACTGCTTGCACAATAGTGTGATCCAACACAACTGCTCAGGCAATGATATCACTCTGCTGGCATTGTTGGATGTTGCCTAGGTGATTTGTTGTAGATGTACCATGGTTTGTCTCTCTCTCACACACACACACCAGTTGTCTAACAGAGGAATAATTAAAAGGCTCTCCATCCTAAATTAAAGAAAACTATTGTTGGGACTTCACATTCCAAATGAAGTTTTGGGGAAAACCAAGAATGTAATTTTAGGGGTCATCTATTCTAGTATTTGCCTGGCCTCTTGAGCAATGGTTTTGCACTAGTTCCCTCTAGTTAAGTTATCTTCCTAGGGGGGAAATAGTAAATCCTGCAAGTCTAAGAGTTGCCCATTTTGCAGTACAGGAAGGAACTATGTGGCCTTCCCACTGTGTTGCTAATGCAGTGTAGTGCTGTGCAAGTCTTGCATGTATGGCTCTCCAGAGCATGGGTGGGTGGACGGATGGGTGGGTGGGTGGATGAAGAAGGATCATTTATCCAGTGAGATGGTCTAGTTTTCTACTTGGGTGGTCTTTTGAGGACAGTTGCTAATTACAGTAGGAGTGGCAAGTTACACTGCTAGTGTGTCTTGCATGTCATTGATGTAGAAGGATCATAATGAATATAGAAAATAGTAAGGCTGAAGAATATATTGCTGCTCTCCTGACAGTTTTCCTTGGCATGAGTGATCAGAGATTCTCTGAAGATGCCAGCCACAGATGCAGGCAAAACGTCAGGAATATATTCTTCTAGAACACGGCCTCAAAGCCTGAAAAACCTACAAAAACCTATGGATGTCAGCTGTGAAAGCCTTTAACCTCACATGCAATAAGAAAAATAGTGAAAAACAAATTTTCAGGAAAAGATGATATTCCAGTTGAACGGCTGCAGTCCACATTGACAGAGTCAACTCTAGTGTTAACCAACATATGTCAACAGATATGGAAAACAAAATGATGTCCAACAGATTGGAAGTGATCAATATATATCCCCATCCACAAAAATGGAGACACAAGAAACTGCAGCAACTATAGGACCATAGCACTGATCTCCCATGCAAGCAAAATCATGCTGAAAATTCTGCAACATACTCCCAACTATACATGGAGAGAGAAATCCCAGAGTTTCAAGCAGGGTTCTGGAAAGGAAGAGGCACTAGGGACCATAATGCAAACATATGGAGTGCACCAGGGAATTCTAAAAGAAAATCAGCATGTGCTTTATATACTATAGCAAAGCCTTTGCCAGCATAGACCATGAAAGGCTATGGAACACCCTTAAAGACATGGCGAACACATCTGTAGTCCTGATGAGGAATCTGTACTCAGGACAAGAAGCTACTGTCAGAACAGAACACGGAGAAACAGAATAGTTCCCCAATTGGCAAAGAGGTCAGACAAGGCTGTATCCTTTCACCCTATCTGTTCAACTTGTATGCAAAACATATGATAAGAAAAGCAGGCTTGGACACAGAAGAAGGAGGAGTGAAAACAGGATGAAGGAATATCAACAATCTAAGATATACAGATGACACCACAGTACTAGCAGAAAACCTCACAGACCTGGAACACCTACTAAGGAAAATCAAAGAAGAAAGTGCAAAGGCAGACTTAATGTTGAACATAAAGAAAACAAAAATAATGACCACCGAGGATCTTCACAAGTTCAACCTAGACAATGAAGAAATAGAAATAGTAAAAGAATTCCCATACCTGGGATCAAGCATTGATAGAAATGAGGACTGCAGTCAGGAAATCAGAAGATGATTAAGAATGGGGAGTGTGGCTATGAAAGAACTAGAAAAGATTCTAAAATGCAAAGATATACAGCTCAGCACAAAAGTCAGAATCATACCATGTATGGATGAGAGAACTGGACAGTTAAGAAAGATGATAGGAAGAAAATCGAGATGTGGTGCTGGAGAAGAGTGCTGAGGATCCTGTGGACAGCCAAAAGGACAAACAAATGGGTCCTAGAGCAGATCAAGCAGAAACCTCCCTGGAAACCAAAATGACAAAACTGAGGCTGTCATCTTGAGAAAGGAGGACTCTTTGGCAAAAACAATAATGCTGGGAAAGGTGGAGGGAAGTAGGAAGAGAGGAAGGCCACATGCCAGATGGATGGACTCTATTAAGGAGGTCACGGGTATTAAGAGGTTGCATTTTAGCAGAGCAGTGGAGGACGGGGGTCTTGGAGATGTCTCATCCATAGGGCTGCCATGAGTCGAGATCAACTCAAGGGCAGTTAACAACAAGTAAAATTACCTTCAGCTATGTGTATAAGGTGTATACAAAACATAAATGAATTTAATGTTTAGACTTAGGTCCCATCTACAAAATATCTCATTATATATATTTACATACTTCAAAATCTGAAATCCAAAATACATCTGGTCCCAAGTATGAATTCCATTGTGGGAGAAAGGCAGGATATAAAGCCTTGAAATAAAATGCGTATTTTGGATAAGGTAGACTCAATCTGTAGCAAACCTACAGTTGTTAGATCCTTATTTTTCTCAGGCTGCTTGTCTTGAAAGACAACTGTAATTATTTACTTTTCTTTTTTTCCTGCCATATTTCTCCACGTCTGGGACTGAAGGAATCTTGAAATCTTCTAGGATTAACTGAGTTCTTGGGGCAGGGGTGGGGGAACTGAGACCCTCCAGATGATGTTGGACTGCAACTCCCATCATCCCTCTTCTGGCTCAGGCTGATAGGAGTTGCAGCCCAGCATTGTCTGGAGTGGCTCCAGTTCCCCACCCTTGCTTTGGGGCAGGAAGAGACCTTTGCTGTCCTAGGCCTTCTAGGAAGGCTCAATCAACTCAGCATATCTGTGTTTTAAATCAGCTTTGTGACCAGAGAGGTCAGCTGGGAGTTTCTGTTCAGAGCTGATTGTGCAGAAGAAGTTCCTGATGGATGGTATCCAGGCTAATTTTCATACTAATAATAGCAGATTGTCAATTGTAACAGAGTGTAATTGGATCTTGGTATGGAATCAGAAGCCCTTGTTATGTTCCCCATTTCGCCACTTCCTATGGAAAGCCAATTCATAATAATGTTAAATGAGGTCTATCCCCTTGGCTCCGTGTTCACAGGCTTGTTGCTTGCTTACATCATTAGTATTATAATTGTACTTAGCTTTCTATCACTGTGGAGCTAGCATCCACATTACTCTTATAGTGGGCTGTATGTTCTCATATGTGCACTTCAGGGGTGCTTTCATTAGCTTTTTGTATTGCTCAGATGGTATTTGTTCAGAAAGTCAACCTAAACCTTTTGTTATGGGAATAAAACAATGTTGGCACTTTATCCCTAAGCATAACATTTCCAGTTTGCTACTTTAACCCTTAAAAATGAAACACCACCAATCAATCTTTCTCGTCTGCATGTGGTTGCCTACAGCTAAAATAAAGTGTGTGTGCTCTTGTTCTCTCTCTTTCTCTCTCGCAGCCTCTTACTGTAGAAATGAGCTAATATATTGGCAGCAGAATAACCATCAGCAATCAGCCTGTAGCTGTTTACTAATGAACTCCCAGATGAATGGGGGGGGGGGGAAATCCTGGATTCTTGTTTTACTTGAGGCTGTACTAGAACTTAATGCTTCAGTTGTGGGAAGAAAAGCAACTTAGATGCCATATAAATAAATGTTCTTTGCTCATGGCTCAAAATGCAGATCATGGAGACCTCAAGCTACAGCACAAATCAAAAGTAATGGATGAATTTGCCAGACAGAAATCATGTAAAGCTTCTTTTGTGTGTACACTTCTTAAACTTTTAAAATCTGTCACTTTAAATCACTTTTGTTGAACCTTTTGAAAATTGGATGGGATTTCTCAGCTATTATTAGACGTATGTGAGTGTATGCATTCTTCTCACCCTAAGGAAGATGTGTATCCCTTTTTCTTTTGAAGGCAAGAGTTTTAAGACTGTGGAGCAGTGGCAGGAGACTGCATGTAGGTTGGTGGGTCAATTTTAGAGCCCCTAGCTCACTTTCGGGCTACATAGGTGTGTTTATAATGGCTACAGAACCTATATCACTTCTGGTTTTATTTTCTGCCCCAACAAAACTGGCTGGTTTTTGGTATTTGTGCTATGCTTTCAGGGGGTGCCAGGGTGTCCAAATCAGGCACATCACTGTGTGTTAAAGCTGTTGTTTAGTAGATCATACTTATAGGCCAATTTTAAAGTATTTGTTTTGGCTTTTTTGGGGTAGTCTTGGAGTGTCCTTAGGGCTTGAGAGCTGCATAAAGCAGTTGATTGTGCATGCAGTCCCCAAGAAGCATTTCTGCAGCTCCTGTTGTAGTATCATCATCATTATTATATTTATTTATATCCTGCTTTTATCTCCCGAAGATGCAACTCAAAGCATTTTACAGTTTTTAAAATATACAGTTAACAACATACAGAAGTGACCATTCAAATAGAATTAAACTGATGACAGTATTAAAAAACATTATTCATTAAAAAAAAATTAAATGCAATTAAAAAGATAAAAGAGCTTAAAAACAATTCCGCTACGGTATAAAAGGCTTTCAACAGTACAAAATCCATAGCTCATTCTTTAAAAGCTTTCTGTTTTAAAAGCTTGTCTGAATAGAAACATCTCAGCTTACTGACAAATGGACAACAAGGAGAGGGCCATTCTGACCTCCCTAGGAAGGGAGTTCTACAGTCCAGGGGCAGCCACCGAGATGGTTCTCTCTCGCATCTCCACCAAGCATGCTTGCACTGATGGTGGGATGGAGAAAAGGACCTCTTCTGAATATCTTAGAGCCCAGGACAGTTCATACAGGGAGATATGGTCTGCCAAATAGCCTGGACCTGAGCCATTTAGCGCTTTGTAGATCATAACCAGCACTTTGAATGGTGTCCGGAGTTGTGCATTTCCCTGCTCCCTGTTGTAGAGAATGAGAGATTATTAGTTTAAATCATTTTGCATTGTTATTCTAGCATTTTTTCTAATTTAGGAGGTAGGTTAACATACACAATGGTTCTTTATGATGAAAGTTTCTTGACAAATTGAACAGCCCTATTTACTTGAGATTACTTCCTGTTGAAAACTGAGAAGGCTGATTTCAACTCCTTGTGGATACAGGTGTAGAACTCTAGAATGTGTTTTCCTGAAGTAGACATTATGTGATATAAGAGAATCTGAAGTTTTCATGAGGGTTGAAATTAATCTCCCCCCACCAATAATAAAACATGGTATTAAAACCCCTTTTTGATCAAATCTCTAAGTAAAATTGTACTTGGACAATATTGGGTTTCCTTAGAATACAATCATTGTTTGCAGCTAGAGATGAGTATCCACAATTGTTTAGATTTGGGCAGCCAGGTTATATGAAGCTATGACTGAGCACTGAGGCTGAGCATTAACCATCACTCTTCACCTGCTTCTTTCTCATATGGTATGGCACTTAGTTTGAGATGCTAGCTACCTAGACAGGTTTGGTAATTCAAATCAAGCCAGAATTCTTGGATTTGGATATAAAGAGGAACACAGGCTTAAATGAAGCCAGGAACAAAGCACTGAGTTTGGCATAAAACTGGAATAAGGAATGCTTGATCCTACCATGCTCATTCCCAGCTTCACGGAGCATGGAATGATCATCAAAGTGTATGCAGCTTGAATGGATGTCACCTTCTGTAATCCTCCTTATTGAAGGATAACGTTACTATTACTATGTACTGTGTATACTCAACTATAAGTCGATCTCATGTATAAGTCGAGGGCAGATTTTTGGGCCAAAATTATGGATTTTTATATGATGTGAATAAGTCGAGAGTAAGACTTAGGTCATGTAACAAAGGATTTAAAGGATGAAGCAAAGGAAAACAATGCCAAAAAACTTGCAAAATTGCAGGATGCATAACTGTTTGTGTTCACACTGAAGGATGGATGGATGAAAGAATAGAGAGGGTTAGTGCTTCCAGGAGAGACTACACTCTTGCATTTCACCAGGTTTCTGTTTTTATGAGAGTTAGTACAATACATACTTTAACCCACGGATAAACTGACTCAGATTTTTTGACTCAATTTTTTAATTAAAATTTCTTGACTTATACATGAGTATATACAGTATATTCTGCTTTTGCTTGAGTGAGCTCAAGGAAGTGTATATGTGTCTCTAGTTTTCTTCTCATAATACCTCTTTGAGATAGATTAGTTTGAGAAAGAGTTACTTGTAGTATATTAACTTGAGTTATAATGCAGACATTTAGCCATGCATGTTTAAGTAAAGGTACAGACTGATTAAAATATGGTTTCTCCCCCCATCTTTCCCACCCTGACTCATCTCTCTCTTAGGCTTCAGCAGACAAATTGTGGAAATACTTAACAAACACAACATTGTGTATAGCAGCTTTGATATATTTTCTGATGAAGAAGTGCGTCAAGGATTGAAAACATACTCCAACTGGCCTACCTACCCCCAGTTATATGTTGCTGGAGAACTTGTAGGTGGCCTGGATATTATCAAGGTCAGAAAAAGATTTTTTTAAAAACAAACAAACAACCTGTTTTATTTTCAAAAATAGTATTTTTTCTTATGAATGCAAAATGGTTATGTTTTCAGGAGCTTGAAGCATCAGGAGAATTGGATACAGTTTGCCCCAAGACACACAAATTAGAGGACAGGTATGGTGCATCTTGTTTTTTGGGGCTATTATTAAGAGGGGAAAATTGTATCTAGTCAATTGCTGAATTGTATCTTTTGTTTCATCATAAAATCTTTTGGTCTCTGGAAGGCTTTATGCATAATGTACAAAATTCTGCACAGGAAGGTAAACTCCAACTATATTAACAATTGCCATTTGGAGGCACATTAACATCTGTATATTTTCTTCCTTTCCATATCTTCCAGCCCTGAAAACTAACATGACATATCCATTCCACTCTTTGTATTAGAATGAAGTGGGAAACCATGTTGGGAAAACAGTCCCATCCTGATGATTCTGTGTATCCGATTGCTTTCAGATGGGTGTCAGAGTGGTTATTTATTTTTTTAAATGTATTACCAAGCTCTAAGTTCAGTGAACGTCAAAGGTGACTTACAACTAATGAGGCATTAGCCAGAAAGCCAAACTCTAAAAAAAATTCTAAATGAAAACTCTATATTTTTCAATACCTTGCTTTTCAACGACCTGCTCTTTCAACCATTCTAAATTATTACTGGCTGGAATGACCAACTTTGTTTGTAACTTGTAATTTCTAAATGCACCTGGGGGAAGGTGTCCTTCACATAAAAGATATCCTTTTATTATGAAGATTCTTTATTTAAAATAAAACTCTTTTGGAAGTACCCTCTCTCTCACACCCCACTTTCGCATGCCTTTGCTCAGCATCATCTTGTCCACAGGGTTGAGGGGAAGTAAAGTCTTTTCAGCGTCAGAGACAGAAAATAACCCCAAAGTAACTTGCTACTGAGTTACTAGGAAAAAGGGGAATCAGTTCAGTAGGTTGTGGCATCTTAGTTTGTTTAAGGTTATCTCAGGGGGTCCCATCCAGCTGAGGCAGAAGTAGGAGGGGAACTAAGGGCCTTTACAGACTGCCAGAAATAATGCAGCTTGAGGCTACTAACAGCCCTGGCCTGGTGCTAGGGAATCATGGGGATTGTATTTTTTTCTGGGACACTGAGCCTTCTCTGTAGGAGAGCTCTGGTGCCACAGTAAACTACAGTTCCCATGATTCCTTAGCACTGAGCCAGGACAGTTAAAGTGGACTGAAGCTGCATTATTTCTGGTAATCTGTAAATGCCCTTAGAGACTTCTGTTGCTTCTCACCTAATTCAGATTTGTTATACTGCTGGTGGTAGTATTGCAAATCATTTATTATGTAAAATAAAACATTCAGTTTTTTTATAGGACAAATTCAATTATTTATGGAATACATTTATAGAATAATTATGTAATTATTGAATAATTAGTTTTTAGAATTTGATTTAAGTCTAAAAAAGAGTAAAATGTAGTCCCATGCAAACATTCATTTCTACACATATGGGACAAAAATGTGCAAAGGAATTTGGATACCCTGCTAAGACCTTAGTTTGGAAAAGTTACTTTTTGGACTACAAAATGCAGAGGTGGGTGCTGCCTTCCTTAGTACCACTAAAATGTAACCAAGGCGGTATATGATATTGAGCACTCCAGATTTTTTCATCAGATATGAGGCTACAAAAATTAGAGGTTGAAAGGGCAAAAGGAGAAGAAAAATGACCTCATGGGTTGAATACGTGTCTGCAGCAGCAAGTTGGGCTTCAATTGACTTTTATTTTTTAACCTACAACTTACATTTTATCTCCAGCTCAACTGGAATAGAGAGTTTCTCTGGAGATGCAGAGAAATAATTAACTGCATTTTAGCAAGCACTTCATTTCTTCATTGAGCTTGCAAAAAACATTTTTTCAAAGATGGTAGAATTCAGAGACATCTGGATCAGTATGCAAAGGCATCTTTTAGCACCTTTCAGACTAACTGAGAGAAAGAAGTTGGTAGCATCTGATGATGTAGACTTAGGTCTACAGAAGCTTATGCTACCAACTTCTTTCTCTTAGTCTCAAAGATGATGCCACAAGATCCCTTTGCATATTATTCCAAGCTTTGTTTTTGCTTCTACCCATATACCAGCAATCCTGACTTCATTCTAGATTCTTTTACTGACCTTTTCCTGATCATTGATGAACAGTGATGAGTGCATTTGGCTGGTAAGGCAGGTTTTTCTGAGAATGGTTGCAGAACCTTTTCCAGGTGTGCACAGCCACAGATGCAGGGACATTGGGAAGAGTTGGCCTTGAAATGTATGCCTTCACACAGGACTTCAGTAGATGCCATGAAGGATGGTTTCAAGAATATAGACTAAAGCTGAAATCTTCTTGGGTCTTTATGCCAGCATAACTGGGAGTAATGTTAGCAGATCTGCTTTTTTTCAATTTGCGTGAGGAGCGATCCAGTACTTCTTCATTGATGTATGCCCTCAAGTTGTTAATTGGGTCAACTGTGTGTGTTGTGTGCCTTCAGGTTGTTTCCAAGTTGTGGTGACCTTTAAGGTGAACTTAGGGAGTTTTCTTGACAAGATTTATTTGGAGGTTTGTCATTGCCTTCCTTTGAAATGGAGAGAATGTGACTTGCCCAAGGAAACCCAGTGAGTTTTCATGGCTGAGCAGGGATTTGAACCCTGCTTTCTGGAGTCGAAGTATAACACTCAAATTAATACACCACACTGGCTCTTCTTTTTACAGCAGATGAGGCCTGGGTCCAACTCCACTCACCACCACAGACAACCAGTGAGTGGCCATTGAGTTATGCCAGTAAAGACCCTCTGCGCTGCCACCAGGATGGATACCATTGTTCTTTTTTCCAAACCCATACATCCACATAAGTATGCCTACAAAAGAGAGCTAGTGTGGTGTCATGATTTGTATGTTGGACTAGGACTCTGGAGGCCAGGGTTTTTGCCATTGTTTGCTGGCTTAAAGTTGGTGGGCTTAATCACATTAGTCTCTGCATGATTATGTTTGTCCCCTTCTGAAAGAAACATTGTTGGTTTCTTATGCATAGGTGCAGGGTCATTGCATATTCATAATAATCAAAGGCTCTTATCAAAAAAATACTGTTTCAATGGTATATTGCACTGATAGAACAATAAAATAGCCTGCTTATTGCTAAAACATATCATAATTTAAAATATGTCTTGGTCAGTAGTTAGGAAAAACTGAATTTTACAGAATGTCTTTTGTTTTAAATTACGTTTAATGCTAGAAAAATAAAAGGATTTATTGGATTCACTGTTGAAGAATGAATAAATATAGAGGTAAGTCACATACTCTCGGCCTCAGGAGAAGGCAATGTAAAACCTTTGAATAAATCTTGCCAAGAAAACCCCATGATACGTTTGCCTCAGGGTCGTCATAAGTCGGAAACTACTTGAAGGCACACAACATACACATGAGCTTTTTATATGTATGTATGTGCCTTCAAGTTGCCTGGTGACTCCATTGATTTCTTAGGTTTTCTTAGGCAAGGAATACTCAGAGGTGGTTTTGCCAGTTCCTTCCCCTGATATATTGCCCACAGCACCTGGCATTCACTGGCAGTCTCCCATCCAAGTACTAACCAGGCCTGACTTTGTTTAGCTTCCAATATCAAAAAGAACCTGGTATCTTTAGGATTTTTAGATTGGGATTTAGGATTTTTAGGACTGAGATTTTTTATAGTACTTTGTATTGTTAAAAATATTTTTACCTACTGTATACAGTCGTCCCTCCAGATTTGTGGACTCGGGATTCGCGTATTTGGTTATGTGCGATCTCAGTGTGAGCCCCACCCACCTCCTCCTCCTGTGCTTGGGACAGCTGGCTGCAGCCATCCCAGTCGGGAAAAGGTGGATGGGATCCGCACGCACGCTGCCCTGGCCCTTTCTTCCACACCTGGGACAGCTGGCTACCACTGTTCCAGGCATGAGAGGAGGGGATGGGCGACCATAAACTCTTCCCTCCCATCCCATAGCTGGCCCCATTGAGCTGGCTACAGGGTGGGAGGGAAGAGTTTAAGGCAAGCGTGGGTGTGCTTGCCTTAAACTGTTCCTTGTAGCCAGCTCAATGGGGCCAGCTACAGGGCAGCAGGGAGGGGGCGGAGTTATTCGTGAATTTTTCAGATTTGCGAGGGTCCGCCGTCCCTAGCCTCCATAAATCTGGAGGGCCAACTGTATACTCATGTATACGTCCAGAAATTTAGGTAAAAAAAATTGACCCCCAAAACCTGAGTCAACTTATCCATGGGTCAATGTAGGTACTGTACTTCTAATTCTCATTTAAAAAAAGAACCATCTCCTGCTGAAAGGCAAGAGTGTCATCTGGCCTGTAATCACTTGAACCCCCTCTGTTTTTTCATCCATCCAGCCTTTAGAATGAGAACAAACAGTTATACCTGCTGGAATTTTGTAAGTCCTTTGGCATTGTTTTCCTTTGCTTTGTTCTTTACATCCGTTGTTAGATGCCCCTAAGTTTTACTCTTGACTTATAATTTTGGTCCTAAAGCCTGCCCTCGACTTATACATGAGGCTGACTTATAGTTGAGTATATACAGTATGTTCTGTTATAAAATCTGCTTCATCACTATTGTCTCTTTCCTGCTGTAGACTCAAGGATCTGATAAACAAAGCTTCTGTGATGTTATTTATGAAAGGAAATAAACAGGTAAGGCTCTTGGACATATTTAATTTTTCTGTCACTTAGAATCTGATGGATGTTAGATTTCTTGCTTTATTATTTGCTTATTTAAAAGTTTTATGTATTACCTTCAAAAAAGCTTCCATGGCTGTTTATAAGAAAATAAATAAATAAAAGGAGGCAATTCGGTTCAGGATCTGGCTTCTATGGATGGAACAGAAATCATGGAAGCAGCAGATGCCTGACTTGGTGGGGCAAGTGGGGTAATGCTTCACATCAGGGGTAGGCAACCTTTTTGAGCCAGGGGCTGGGTTGCTGTCTCTCAGACAATTGGGGGGCCGAAGCACCAAAATAAATAAATAAATAAATAAATCTATTTTTAAAAAATAAAAAAATAAAAAAAATATGCATGCACACTCTCTTAGCCCCAGAAAAGCCATGGCAAAAACCCTGTGGAGATTTTGCCAATAATAATAATAATAATAATAATAATTTTTATTTATATCCCGCCCCTCTGCCAAGCAATCGGGGTGGCGTACAGAGTTCAAAACATCAAAATAGATTACATCAAATCAACTCCCATCCCTCATTCCCATCCCCACTCACCCCCCAAAACAATTCAACAAAACAAATTAAAAGACAATACACAATACAATATAAAATATACAATTACAATATAAAAATACATAATAGCATTGTAGCTGGGAAATGTATAACTGGGGAAGGATTTTAAGCTCTTCCCGGTCTCCCCAACCGTGCTCCAGCCACAACTGTGCTGTTGGTGAAAATCAAAGTCCAAATATAGTCAAAAGCTGGAAGCTGGAGGGGATTTTAAAGCCGCTGGTGCTCCTCCCCAGCAGCGCAGGTGAAACTGGTCCTCCGCAGCTTCAGGGAGGCCTCCGCTTGCTGGGTGGTGCCGGCGGAGTAGCCTCCAATCCAGCTGCTCAGGTGGTGGAAAGGGAGGGGCTGGTCCCAACTCTCCCCGCTTGGCTCCTGGAGCTTTTGGAGCTGCTGTTACCTCTGAGGAGGCTAAGAGTCTTAAATAGCCTCCAGTCCAGCTGCTCAGGTGGTGGAAAGGGAGGGGCTGGTCCCAACTCTCCCCGCTTGGCTCCTGGAGCTTTTGGAGCTGCTGTTACCTCTGAGGAGGCTAAGAGTCTTAAATAGCCTCCAGTCCAGCTGCTCAGGTGGTGGAAAGGGAGGGGCTGGTCCCAACTCTCCCCGCTTGGCTCCTGGAGCTTTTGGAGCTGCTGTTACCTCTGAGGAGGCTAAGAGTCTTAAATAGCCTCCAGTCCAGCTGCTCAGGTGGTGGAAAGGGAGGGGCTGGTCCCAACTCTCCCCGCTTGGCTCCTGGATACCCCAAGAACAAGTAATAACAACAATAATATCATCATGGCGGGTGGCGGCGGCGGTGGCAGGACCAGCCTGGGGCTGGTCCAAATGCCACATCCGGCCCCCGGCCCTTAGGTTGCCTACCCCTGCTTCACATCATTCAGCTGGGTCCCCTGACTTAACTCTCTATAGTATTTTCAGATAGTTAAAGGCACTGCCTTGGAAAGTGGGAAGAGGTCTAGTTGCATGCAGCCTCTGGAAGGTGAGGATCATAAAGGGCAGGGTATCAGAAAGTGGTTGCAGAACTTTCCCAGGTTTTCAAAGCCATGGATTTTGGGACACTGGACAGAGTTTACTTTAAATACATGCATTCACATTTAAGGACTTCAATGGAAGGCATGAAGGGCAAGTTCAAGATTGTAAATTAAGGCTGAAATCTTCTTCAGGCTTTTTGCTGGCATAACTGGGAATTATGCTAGCAGATCTATTTTTTAACTTGAGTAAGGATATCCATCATATAACAGTAGATAAGGCACATTGGCAGCCATTGGAAGGAGAAGAAGGGATGTTCCCAGTTTTGTGCAGCCAAATCTGGATCTCGTCTATGACTTTTACAGCATGGTTCATAAAAACTCCTGATGGTAATAAAATGGCTTTGCCTAGGCTGAAAATATCTGTTTTAGTATTAGTCAAACATCTGTGGGCAGAGTATTCCAGAAATGGGCTGCGTCTATTAAGAGAGCAAGTACTGTCAAGCTGTTTCTCTCTCGCCTTAGCTAAACTATACACTGTTTTTATAAGGCTGTTTTCTGAGCTACAAAATAAATAAATAAATAAATAAATGAATGAATGACATGAGCTCCTGGAGGGGAGAACCTCTGAAGATGAATTTCTGGTACTGGGATGCATGACCAATTTCTTTATGTGGTCATGGGCTCCTATGCAGAAAATTCATTTGTGAACCAAGCTGTGCATATGGACTAGCAACCACTTCCATAATGTTGACAACTGGAAAAAAGTGTCTCGGTTCTTATACACAAATCAGTGTATATTACTGTGGTAAAATTCTTGCTCAAGCAGATGTTGAATGCAAAATTAAATGTGTTCATCCAGGACCTCCTGAGGAACTCCTTTTTGGTGTGTATAGGTATCTGATGGGGTAGGGATAGATAGAAAATCCCAAGTTGTGCTCACAGGTTCCTTGGGTCCACCACATGCCTATTTCCCAAATACATTAGGAGGGAAAAAAACTTTGCTGAATTGTTTTTCTTTTTCATATTATAGACAGCAAAGTGTGGGTTCAGCAAGCAAATTATAGGAATTCTAAACAATACTGGGTATGTATTTTTCTGTCGTAAGCACATCTGTTCTTCTGAGACATAACATTTTCTTGCTGCAAATCTTAATTAAACCACCCAGTTTCTTTGTAGCTTTTAAATCCCTGTAACACTTGGTCCTCCCTTTCCCCCAATTTCCATCTGTTCTCCACCTATTCCTTTCCCTATTTGTTTTTTTTATCATGGTTGGTGTCTGCTGTGGGTTTTTGTTCTCCTGCCCTAGTTAGGAGCTACATGATGAAATTGTTTCCACATTACTGCATGTTTGCATCATGATAGTCATTTTTGCTCCCATGTAAACAGGGGTCCAGATTGGAAAAGTTGCTCTTTTTTTGGTGGTGAAAGGAGACGGTTCCCAGAACTCTCAGCCAGTATGGCTCTTCAGGGATTTGGAAACTATAGTTCAGAAAAGTAGCACCTTCACAATGGATATGGTGTGTCTTCCCAGATGGGAACATCTTGGCTCTTCTTTCTTCTCCTTCTGCCAATAGATGATTGATGATGATGATGATGATGATAATAATAAATAATTTTATTTATATCCTGCCCCTCTGCATTGCAATGATTCCATAGGTGCTCTCTGTGCTGAATATTTGCTAAGTAGTGTGCATATTTCAGGAGGTCAGTTTAGCTCATGTCTAGGAGGGGTGTAGGGCATTTGCCCCCCAAATCACAGGGAAGCTTTTTCCTGTGTTTACCGTATATACTGACTATAAGTTGTCCTCATATATAAGTTGAGGGCAGGGTTTGGGGCCAAAATTATAGATTTTGCCATGACCCGTGGATAAGTCAAGGGTAAAACTTGGAGGCTCCTTCAGTGTGTGTATGTGTGCATACAGCAAGAGAAACTTTAATTGAGGCTGTTTGTTTCAACTTTGGTTTCAGTTGGCCAGCTTTTGGGGGTGGGAGAGGGTCTCTGCTTATTTAAAAGCAATTAATCACTCAGGACTTCTGCTTGGCTCAAGAGGAAATGAAACTATCTTCCACTGCATGAGGAAATCTGAAAGAACTGCTATTACATTATCATACTGACCTATAAATAAGTCAACTTGGAATTTTGGGGTCAATTTTTGGGCATAAATTTTTAGACTTATAGATGATACAGTAAATCTATTTGTCTATGTAGATAGCCAAGGACAAATTCCTCTGTCATCTACAGTAAACAGCCTCTTTGGTTTGTTTTCATCCTTGACAGTATTTCAGCAATGGGTTCAACACTACTTGATGCTATAGCTGCTTCTCTTACACTACTTCTCTTCTTTTTTAAGATTAATAATCCACAGTTTTTTCTACATTGATGAAAATAATAGAAATAAGCATAGCTGCTTCCTAAAATCTTGAATAATGTTTTGATTTTGTTTTCTCTGTTTTTTTTGTTAGTGTTGATTATGATACTTTTGATATATTGGAGGATGAAGAGGTATGTTGTTCATTTGTCCTTCTCTTATGAATCAGTTCACACATCTCTAGTGTGCAACACTAACTTGGAATATTTTTCGTTAGGTCCGGCAAGGGTTAAAAAAGTATTCGAATTGGCCAACCTACCCCCAGTTGTATGTGAAAGGTGAACTTATTGGAGGCCTGGATATTGTTAAGGTAAGAAAAGAACTAGTAGGTGAGAAGTATGTTTAGTCTTCACTTCAAAGAAATTGGCTTGTCCAAGTAGATATTTGCTGTATTGAGTTCATAATTCTGGTTGTGTTGTATGTTTTTTAAAATGTTGATGATTACCTTTCAAAGGTTTGAATATGTTTGATCTAAGCCAGGCCTGTACATATGGTCCAGGGGCTGCATGTGGCCCACCTAAGGATTTCAGGCAGCCCATGAGGTTGTGGAACAACTTCAAGGCTCCTCCACTGTTCAGTCTCCCCCTGAGAAGAGGGCCAGGAGGAGGGGGAGGAAGAGGAAGAAGAAAGGCAAATGCTTGCCCTGCAAGGCTCCTCCAACACCTGGCTTTCTCCTGAGGAGAAGCCTGGGCAGAAGAAGAAGAGGAGGAAGGCAGGTAAACACTCGTCCTGCAAAGCTCCTCCACTGCTCAACTTTCTCTTGAGAAGGGCAGGTGGAGTAAGAGGACAGGCAAATGCTTGCCTCTCATGGCTTCTCTGCTGCCTGGCTTTCTCCCAAGGAGCAGGCCAGGAGGAGGAGGAGGGCAGACAAACACTTGCTGTGCTTTTTCCTGAGAAGGCCAGGCGGCAGAGGAGGAAAAGGGGCAAACATTGGTCCCTCAAGGCCCCTCTGTCACTTGGCCTTCTCCTGAGGAGAGGACTAGGTGGAGGAGAAGGGCAGGCAAGGCTCCTCTACTACTCAGCTTTCTCTTGAAATGAGAGATGGGCAGAGGAGAAGGAGGACAGAATTAACATCAATTAATTCTAATTAATATTATTAAATTAATATTATTAATAAATTAATAATTAAAACCTATCTGCAGCCTGAAGAGTTCAGCCTATTTTAATTTTGGCCCCTACTTACTGCCAAGTTATGCAAGTCTGGTCTAGGCAGTGGTTCCCAACCTGTGGTCCTCCATTTGTTTTGAACCTCACCTCTCATAGTTCCTGACAGTTGGTCAAGTTGGCTCAGGTTTCTGGGAACTGAAGCTCAAAACAAATGAAGGCCGTCAGGTTGGGAACCACTGGTCTAAGGTATCTGAGAAACTGGCTCCTTTCATGCAAACAAATATATTCCCCGAGAGCCTTATCTTGTCCATGGCTGATGTACAGTGAAGCAGGATGAAAGATTTTACCAATGTCATGGGAAACAGTTTCTCGTAAGATTGTTTGGCTTTTTCCTCAATGTTTTTTTACCAAATGCCTACTCCTCCCCTTTTTTTATTCTAGCAAGCATTTAACTTGCTAGATGAATGATTACCGTGTAACTCTTATTTTGTACAGCTCAGAACTTTTTTCCTCCTGGGACCCAATGCCAGTTGTGGGGGACAATATGCCAAGAGTGATGAGGTTAAGCCTTGTGGGAGTGGGCCTGTGGGACTCACATAGCCTCCACAAACTTTTCTTGGTGGCCCCCATATTTAATTTTCAAAGGCAGTTTTTGCCCCTAAAGAGAAATGCTGCTAAACTGCCTCAAAATGTGGCAGTTTGCCTTGTTTCTCTCCCATCCACCCATCAACCTAAAACAAACCAGATGTGATGTTATATCATTTCTGGATCACTGCAAACACAGCACCGTAGCCTACCTGTGGAGATAAAAATTGGCCCCTATTCTTCTCACCAGTGTGTACCTTTGGGCTTAGGCCCAGTTTAGCACAGCTTAGGTCCAAAACAAAATGAGGTAGACCAGATATAAATTTTAATTGATGGAAAACCTTCCCAGATTCCAAATCTAATAGCCAGTTATCTTTGATTAATGTTGGAGATAAGTGCAAAAGATGCTTCTCAGGGAACATTTACAGGGCTGTTATGTCCATAGGCTAGAGCAGGGGTAGGCAACCTAAGGCCCGGGGGCCGGATGCGGCCCCTTGAGGCCTTTGGACCGGCCCCAGGCTGGTCCTGCCACCGCCACCACCGCCTGCCATGATGATATTGATTATTGTTGCTATTACTTGTTCTTGGGGTTTTCTTGGCAAAATCTCCACAGGGGTTTTGCCATCATGGCTTTTCTGGGGCTGAGAGAGTGTGCATGCATATTTTTAAAAAAATTTTTTTTAAATTTATTTATTTATTTATTTATTTATTTATTTATTTTTGGCGCTTTGGCCCCCCAATTGTCTGAGGGACAGCAACCCGGCCCCCGGCTCAAAAAAAGTTGCCTACTCCTGGGCTAGAGGTTCCCTTCTTAGATAGATTTTACCTGTTGGCCCTGTTTCATTTTCATACTGTTGTGCTGTTTTTGTAATTACTAATGTCATTACAGTGGTTCACCTGTATTCACAGTTTCAATGGCTTTAATATATATTTAAAAAAATCCAAAAAGCAAATCTTGATTTTGGCATTTTATATAAGGGATGCAATGTTGCTATGCCATTATATATAATGGGACTTGAGCATCCATGGATTTTGGTATCTTGGAACCAAACTTCAGTAGATATCAAGGGCCCACTGTATTTCAGTGCTAAAATCAAAGCATAAAAATTTAGCTCTGCATATGTATTGGAAGGGTTGTAAGTTAGGGCCTAAGCAGACTGCCAGAAATAGTGCACATTAAATTGAGGCACTGCCCTGGCTCAGTGCTAGGGAATCATGGGAACTGTAATTTATTGTGCCACCAGAGCTCTCTGACAGAGAAGGCTCAATGTCCCAGAAAAAAATACAATTCCCATGACTCCCTAGCACTGAGCCAGGGGCAGTGCCTCAATTTAATGTGCACTATTTCTGGCAGTCTGCAAAGGCCCTTAGTTTTCTAAATAAATACTTCCGTGCCTTCCTTCTCCACCTAGTTCTCATCTTGTCATCTGCTTCTGCAGTACCATTGATTTATATCACTTGGAATTCTCTTTATTTTTCTTTGCCCTGCATTCCACCACTGAAGGCTAGCTTATCTTTGTCTTTTAAAAAATTATTGTTAACATGCATTACGTACTTTTCAGCTCCCCCCTCCCTTTTTTAAAAAATTAAAACTGAATGACTTGGTTGGATTTTCTTTTCTGTGACTCAGTTATTAATATATTGATGGAAGGAACCATACATCATGGATGTGCAAGTGCAGTGTCTGCTAATGTAGCACTGAAATGTGTTTTCTTGACAGTAGTCCTGTAAGAATCACCTTCTCTCCCCCATGGGTGCATTTACAGCTTCCATTTGATTCTTAGCTCTTGCTTTTTGGCATTGTTTCTCCTCAAATAAGGCAATGACATTTTGCCTACAAACTGTTTCAGTCCTGAAGAAAGGTATGGGTCAATGCAAACACATTTTATTGTATGATCCCCTTCCCCCTTTTTTTTAAAGGCCCCCAAAGCAACAAAAATAGATCTGCATTTGTTCCTGCATCTTCTGATATTTTTGTGTGTTTGTGCAAAAGAACAATCCCAGGCTTCCAATTCCAAATACTCCAGAGCCCATTCTTGTCTTGAATGTTTTATAGCTAATACTATAGGCATTGTAACTCCTGGGAAGACAGAATCAATAAATCTCATTAGGTTTTTAAAATAAGTTGATGTTACTTAGCTCATGCAACCATTTTTTTTTAAAAAATGTCTCTTGTGGAGTACTGTACTCGGGTTATTTTTATGACCTGTATAGTTTTAAAGAGTGGTCAAATTAGCAATTGTGTGTGTGTGTGTGTGTGTGTGTACATTAATCTTTTTCTTGTTAAATTTATGTTTGGGGTGTATGGCTATGCATTTTAGAGAACTATGAGTAAGGTGAAATTGATCAAATAACACTAAAAACTCACATTTTAGTTATTTTTTGTGTGCCAGGTAGCATCTGTTTTTTATTACTCTTAATGAGAGGTTGCTTATAAATCTAGTCTTGTATAGTTAAATGTAGTCGTTTTTCTATCTTTAACCTACCTGATCTCTCTTGCTGTGTTGATCTTAATAACATTTGACTTATGAATAGTTCAAAATCATATACAGAGCCCGAACAATTAATGAAACAGCTAGCCCATTATGCCATCAACTTCCTTTCTGTCCCTAAACATTTAGCATGGTGTAGAATAGATTGAATGGGTGAGTTTGTTTGTTTATTTATTTATGCTACAAAATGGCTCAGATCCATTCAAAACAATGTTTTGCTGTCCTTATCCCTTGAAAAAGACCTCAGACAAGCCAAGATGAAAACTGGAAGTGATGACACATCAGTTTTGCTTTTGTGTGACAATGTGGCCCACTATGAGTGGGACACTTGCCTATCTTGATATGGAGGTAAATGTTGCAGATACTCTCCTCTCCTATTGGCTGTCTTGGTAACAATGATTTGAGATATAAAATCTAGTTTTGGCAAAGACAGTCCATTCCCTGGGGTTGATGTCAAGATGACCCCAACATCGATTTTGCATACGTAAGCCACTGCTGAATTTTACTTCCAACACTGGTGAGACCCCAAGACAGTGATTCCCAGTCCTGGACTTCAGCTCTCAGCCTGTGTGGCTTATGTTCAGAGATTCTGGGAGTTGTAGTCCCACAATATCTGGAGACCCAAGATAGGAAATCACTGTTCTGTGCCACTTGTAGCATCTGCTGCTTGGAACAGGCTGGTTGGCATACACAGCTTGGGTTTGAACATCTTTCTCTTTATTCTTCAGAATCAGCTGTTCAGAGTTACTACCTCATATTGCGTCATTTAGGGCCAACCCTTTAAAAATTTATCTCTAATGGAGATTGACTCTTTCCATTCTTTCTTTAAGAAGACTGTGGAGTTGTTTCCCACTAGAAACTGAATTGACAGCAATGATCTCTTGGAGCAACAGCAATTACTTCCAAACCCTTATCCTCCTGGAACACTTGCTGTAACAAACTAGTCTCAGATGTCATGAGGAAGCATCTGTACAGTCATAGAACATCCGCTTGGGATACAGGAGAGCGTGTTTCATTCCTTGGCATTTCCACTCAAAATCATGCTATCAGGTTATGGAGGAGCCTGCAGAGGTTGAATCTAAAGATTTCTGTTACTGAGAGTAGACAATAGATTGACAAATATTCTGGTTTGGGGCCCTTTCATATGACACAAAACACAATGACTCCACTTTAAGTGCCATGGCAACATTCTTGGGGTTGTAGTTTGGTGAGATACCAGAACTTTCCTGAAATAGTCTAGTGTGCATTGTAAAATTGAAGCAGGTTTCAGGATGGCTACTCACTGAGCTTTATTTTTTTTTAAAAAAAAACTGTTTAGCAGTACCACAAGATGGATCTATTGTTCATAGAAAACAAAGCATCTGAGAGATTTGAAAATAAAAGAGTGGTTGGTAGGAACCTGACAGGCTTTCTAGTTTAGACCAAGGGCCCGGCCCGTTCATATTACACAGTTATAACACTATCATTGCACCTTTAACTGCCATAATTGCATTTTGTGAAATCCTGGGATTTGCAGTTTGGTGATGTGTTAGAACTCTCTGCCTGAGAATACTAAATACCTATCCCTAATTTACAAATTCCAGGATTCCCTGGTGCCATGGCCATTGCATGGAATCATAACCTATAATAGTGTAGTATGAATAGCCATGTGTGTAAGGTGGATTCTCTTTGAGCTCATCAACTAAGAAGGCTTCTAGTTGTATGACTGACAAGTCTGTGGATGACACTGATTGTGAACAGAATTTAATTTTCTCTCATCCTAGTAGATATGAAGTAAAATAGCTAAATGAAAAACAACAATGCAGTCTTCAGGGCCTGCTTTTGTCCAGCCAAACTGTTGAATTACTGGCTAAATAGAGTTGTTATTATGACATTGCTCTCATGACTCCTCTGTTTCTTCTTTTTCCAGGAATTAAATGAAAATGGTGAATTGCCATCTATTCTGAAAGGGGAAAATTAATGCAAATGAACACATCACTGAAGACTATTGAAATACAAAAAAAAGTATGATTATTAATTGCACTGGAACAATTCATGACTTAGCCTTGATGAAAGAAATATAATGCAGGCTTCTGACTTCATACTTCACAAGGTCATGTTAGAGCTGTATGGAAATGTAGGTTTTCACCCCAATATAAGGTTGTGAGCATCTTAAAATGGAATTAAAAGCTTGATTTCAAAAGTTTGTGGTGTCCTGTACTTCAGGTTTTTTTTCTATGCACAAAAGGTGTTCATTGACTTAAACATTATACAGTTGGCTCTTTTGGTTAAAGCAATAACTCCTGTGGCTTCTGGTCCTTCTTATCAGAGATTCCCCACATACTGGAATGAACCTGGAATCAGGACAAGCTCTAGCAAGAGATGCTGAGGTAAGGGAGCATCAGTATTGTTTCAATAGGTCTGATGCAGGAACAAGTATGTCTGACTGGAAGTGACTTTCTGTGGGGACAGGGAGGAACAGAAAAAGAAACAGAGCTAAAGCCTATGGATTCAGTCCAGTGTTGTACTGGTGGTTGCAACCCACAACATACGCTACCAACATTTTGTTGCAGGTTTGAGTTTTGGGACTAGAATTCTGGAGGCCAGGGTTCGGTTCCCCACTCCACCATGAAATCCACTGGGTGACCTTAGGCAATGGCCAATCACTTTTGAACAGATCTTGCCAAGAAAACTCCATGATAGTGATTAGTGTTGCCATAAGTTGGAAATGATTTGAAGGCACAAAACAACAAACTGTTCTCAGCTGAATTCTTAGGAGAAAAAAGGAAAAATTAACCAGTTTGGGTTGCTAGACCACTGGTTCATACACGTGTTAGCCATATAGACCTTTCTAATGTGTTTACCCTGTCTTTTTAATTGGTAGTATAACAGAGCTGTGAAAAACACACACACAAAAAAAAAAAACTAATAGTATGAGATCCATATTGGATCAGGACAAAGGCCAGTCTAGCTCAGGAGCCCATTGCCCCTGATCACTTATGGGAAGGCTGCTGGCATGATATAAATACAACTGCCACCACTATCTTATGTCCTCCAGCAACTGTATACAAACTCAATATTTATGACGGCTATTCTAGGAAAGTTTGAAAAAATAGGTAAGTCTTCAGCGTGTATCAAAGTTGCTGGAATATATACCTCATATCAGAACTAAAATAGTGGCTGCTACCATACTAAATCTCTTGCTCCAAACAGCTATGGAAGAGAGCCCAAGAATAAGTGGTACCACAAGGAGAACCTCCCCAGATGATCCCAAATGGAAAAACCAAAAATCTATAATTGGACTTCATGGACATTGATTCTAGTTTATATTCTTCCCAATTCATCTCTCCCATAAGGATCTCTTATTCCACCTTTAATTTTTTAGACTGGAAGTAAATGCTGGGAAAATTCCCCTCTCATAAGGAGCTCTTACCCCAGCTTTCATTTATTAGACTGGTGACTTTTCTGCTAGAGGGCAGTAGTATATGATGGAGCAGTGGCAATTAAGCATCTCACACATTTTCACTTCAGTTGAACTGAAAAGATATTTTTGTTTGCCATGGATATTGTTGCAATGATATTTTTTGAAATGCTGTACATGATCTAGAAGATAGGAAATGTGTAGTGCAATGTTAGGAAGCCTTTGGCCCTCCATATATTTTGGACTAGTACCCAGTCTCTTTTGATTGATTGTGTTAGGTGCAATTTTTGTTTAAATTTGAGAACATTTGGAAGTCAAAGGTCCCAAGGTTGTGGTGTAAAACCCTCTCCCCTCACACTGCTGATATGGGTCACATACAAGGTGACCAGATGTCATAACTCCAAAGGAGGACAAGATACTACAAAACGTACGAGAATACAAAATAAAAGCTAGTAACACTAATATAAATGTAAATTCATGCTTCTTAGTCATGTTTAAAATGGAGGAAATTTTGAAATGCCTCCTAGACAGAAGGCTGAAATGTAGGACATGTCCTGGAAAAGGAGGATGTTTGGTCATACTGGCCATATAAGAATTGGGAGGTGGTTTTGGGGGGGTAGTATGGGGGAACAATAGGAGGTATTCCAAGACAAATTGTCTTGGAAAGCACCATGAAGTGCACATGTTTCTGAGAAACCCACATGCATAGACTTCCAGCTTTTAAGGACTGCTCATGTATCCTGCCTCCACTAATGCTACATTTATAAATTTGTAAATTAGCCAATTTTTTTTTTTAAAAAAAAACAAGTCTCCAATGATTGATTTTTCAAAGGAAAGCAAACCAATATCCTCATGTATATACTCAGGACACTTTTTCTTACTTTGGGAAGGGCAGCATGTAACAAGGCATGTTTCTTCACCCAACAGAGACTGAGATCTCTGCCTGTCCATAGGTATAATCATAGTAATCTTGAAAATAAATAGTTATCCGTATTTTGCCATTTTAAAAAATCCAAAAGCTACAATAGGGGAACAAACTTTTAATAGGCTAACCAATATAAAAACATTTTTTGTTACTGCATCACATAAAACAGTGGGGTGGATTTTCAGTATACCTGGAGGCGATGTTTGGGATGGTCTAACTAAACATACCAGCTATTGGCGGGGGGGGGGGGGGGAGGGGAAAGAAACCTGGTGTCACCCAATAATTTTTTTCATTCATACAGCCTAGTCTGGAAGCTGATCAGGAAAGGCATCTCTTTCAAGGGCAACTGAGATGGATGTGCAACATGAGAAATGTTTGAACACAGCACTCATCCTTCATATCCATTGAAACTGAAAAATCTAACTAGTTAATGGTTTCTTGAGTAATGTTGGATAGTAAATTAATAAAAGTAAGCTTATACAGAACATTGGCAGGGCAGTTACTAGAGTAAGCCCAAACGGCAGCTGTTTCTCCAAAATATGTGAGTAGTTATTGATTGATCAGCAGGTAATTATGATAACTCAATCTGGGGAAACTGTTCTAAAACAGAGTTTCCAGGCCTGACTTCGAACCCACACTTTTCCTGATATGATGTAGAGAGGGCAGCATATGCATGTAACATTTACTATGCCACCAATGTAGGCCTAAATCCAATTGTTGGTCTCAACTAGAGCAGTCCTATGGAGTCAATGGAACTTTGATAAGTGGTGATTTGCAAAGTTCCTGTTGAGTCAATGGAGCAACCCCAGTTGGGATTAACAATTGGATGAAGCTCAGGGGAGTTGATTGTGTGCTATTCCAAATGTTGTTGAACTGCAACTCCCAGCAGCTCCAGCCAGCATAGCCAATAGTGAGGAACTAAAAATCGCAATCCAACAACTTCAGGTAGGCCTTGCAATTTCATGGTTTAGGCCTCCAGCAAATGGCAAGTGGATGTGTGTGTTGTTGTTGTTAGCTGCTTTTGAGTCTATCTTGACTCATGGCAATCCTGTGAATGAGATGTCTCCAAGGTCCACTATCCTCTACCTCCCTGCTCAGGTCCTGCATGCATAGGCCCATGGTCTCCCTGATTGAGTCTATCCATTTGGCATATGGCTTTGGCATCAGGAGTAAAGTGTTGCCGCAGCAGCAGGGTCGGGAGGAGTGCAGAGGAGGCCGCCACTGCAACAGTGAAACCATGAGGGGCGCACTTGCTCCTCCTCACCCCACAGTAGGAGGAGGACCCAACTGGGTGTCATCCCTCTTCTGGGGTGTCACCCAGTGTGAGCCACACTCCCTACACCCCCTAGTGATGCCACTGCACACCTTTATCTTGATGCTACAAAACTAAGCTGAAGTTTCAACACAGACTCAGCAGGGATGGGAGTGTCATGTTCCTGTGATTTCCACAGCAATCTGACAAAGTGTGGGGCTATAGAAGTGGGAATCAAAGGGAATTGTAGATTGGGGGTAAGTGACTGAAACTATTTACAGTGGTGCCTTCCTCTGGAGCGCTGGCGTGGAGATAGGAACTGAGGAGGACAAACTTCAAAGCACATCTTTGAAGTGGGCAAATGGTACGGGCTACAAAGGAGGGGGCTGGACAAGGGATTTTAAAGTGTTGTTTAACTGGGGAAAGCTCAGAGTTGATTCTAACTGTTGTGGAATAGTTTGTGTGTCTTAGAATCCAGAATAAATGTAATAGTTAAATTTCACTATAATGCTATTGTGGTTCTTCAAGTCTTCAGCCACTAAACATGACACTGAATCAACTCTGCCTCCAACTTCACATCGTCCACGGCGACAGCCTTTGGTCTGAGGTAAAGCTGATCTGGAGGAGCCTTCCCAGATAGAGGTGGCCATGTGATCGTCACAGCCTGGGAATGGCAGGCGGGCAGACTCCAGCAAGGGAGCTGGAGTGAGAGGACCCTGTGGAGCCGAGGGAGGTGCAGGGAGCAGTGGGCTACCCAGAGAGGAAGCCCTGATGGTACTGTGAAGGCGTGCAGGGGAATGGTCTCCAAAGGCCAAGGACTGGGAGGACTGGTCCATGGAGGACAAGTGGGCAGAAGAATCCTTGGACGGATGGTGAGAGGATGCCACAGAGGACCCACTGGATAGAGGAGGAGGAATGGTTCTGGACCCCAATGACTAGTGAAGCCTTGTCACTGTGAAGAGGATGGCAGACATGGTGGGATGCAGTGGCCGAAGAGGTGACAGTGCACCTGGCAGGCACCATGCTGGGACTGCTGGCAAGCAGGGAAAGATGAGCGAGAGAGAGCTGTGAGGCTACATGGTGGGACCCTGGCGCACCAACCTGAGCACCGAGACCTTGGCTTGCAATGTTGGAGGAAGCATGTGGGATGAACCCCCCAGACATGATCCAGGACACCCATAAGTCCAGAACCCGGCAAGGCAGTTGGGAGTGTGCTTTGATGGAAGATCCAACATGCTGGCCTATTTCCTAGCCCCGGTGGTGGCACACATGTGTGAGTAGGGACCCACTTTTCCCACGGAGTGCACCAAGGTGAAGTGTGTGACCACACGCCTGGAAGGAGATGTGGCCGACTGGCTGGTGCAGCTCTTTGGCGCAGGAGCACCAGAATTGGAGGGCTTGCCTGCATTCATGGCAATCCTGTGGGCTCACTTCAAGGACCCTCTCAGAACAGAGAATCATAGAATCATAGAGTTGGAAGAGACCACAAGGGCCATCCAGTCCAACCCCCTGCCATGCAGGAACTCAAAGCATCCCCAACAGATGGCCATCCAGTCTCTGTTTAAAGACCTCCAAAGAAGGAGACTCCACCACTCTCCGAGGGAGTGTGTTCCACTGTTGAACAGCTCTTACGGTCAGGAAGTGCCTCCTAAGGTTGAGATGGAATCTCTTTTCCTGTAGCTTGCATCCATTGTTCCGAGTTCTGTTCTATGGAGCAGCAGAAAACAAGCTAGCACCCTCCTCAATATGACATCCCTTCAAATATTTAAACAGGGCTATCATATCCCCTCTTAACAGTCTCTTTTCCAGGCTAAACACACCTAGTTCCCTAAGTCATTCCTTGTAGGGCATGGTTTCCAGATCCTTCACCATTTTAGTCACTCTCCCCTGGACATGCTGCAGTTTTTCAACATTTTTTTTTTTTTGAATTGTGGTGCCCAGAACTGACACAGTATTCCAGGTGGGGCCTGACCAAAGGAGAATACAGTGGCACTATTACTTCCCTTGATCTAGATTGGGGTCCCCAAACTACGGCCTCTGGCCTGGCCCCGGCCCGTCGAGGCCTTTCTACCGGCCTGCGGCTAGTCCTGCCGCCACCGCTGCCGCCGCTCGCACCCGCCGCCAGATGCCATTTTGCCTTCCAAAATGGTGTCCGGAGTCGTGCGCATGTGGCTGGTGTTGTGCGTGCATGCGACGACTCCAGGCGCCATTTTGGAACACAAAATGGTGCACGGTGTGTGCACCCCTCCGGCCCCCCGGAAGATCTGGGGGCCAGCGAACCGGCCCCCAGATCAAAAAGTTCGGGGACCCCTGATCTAGATACTATACTTCTATTAATGCAGCCTAAAATTGCATTGGCCTTTTTAGCTGCGGCATCACATTGTTGACTCATGTTCAACTTGTGGTCTACTAGGACTCCTAGGTCCCTCTCACACGTAGTCTCATTAAGCCAGGTGTCCCCCATCTTATATCTATGCATTTCATTTTTTTGCCCTAAGTGCAGTACCTTACATTTCTCTGTGTTGAAATTCATTTTAGCTTTGGCCCAGCTTTCTAATCTATAAGATCATTTTGAATGTTCATCCTGTCTTCTGGGGCATTAGCTATTTCTTCTAATTTGGTGTCATCTGCAAATTTGAGAAGCATGCCCCCTATTTGAGAAAGCCTGGGCCAAACTCATGGTGCTCATGCAAGGGACTCATTCGGTAACTGAGTACACAACGGAGTTCCTGAGACTGGCAGCTCAAGGCATGGACTGGCCTGAGGCAACCAAAGTGCAACGCTTCAAGGCAGGCCTATGGACAGATTTGCTGAAGTGGGTCTGAATGACTGATAAATTGCAATGGCGAGGGAGTGGATTCAACTGGCTGGAGAGGTTGAAATGGCACAGCAGGAGATCCAACTGATGACCCATTGGAAACCGGGTGTGAGCAAGGGAACTAACCCAAACCCAAGCAACTCACAGGGCAAGAGGAAAGAGACTAAGAGCCTTTGTAGACTGCTAGAAATAGTGCAAATTGAGTCCACTTTAACTGTCCTGGCTCAGTGCTAGGAAATCATGGGAATTGTATTTTTTTGGGAGACATTGAGCCTTCTCAGTCAGAGACCTCTGGTGCCACAATAAACTACAGTTTCCATGATTCTCTAGCACTGAGCCAGGACAGTTAAAGTGGACTCAATTTGCACTATTTCTGGCAGTCTGCAAAGTCCCTAAGCCCCAAGAGATAGAGTGTGAACGATGGAGGTGTTTGGGGCTTTGCCTAGTGTGCTGATAGAGGGGACACCTGATCACAGCATGTCCCGAATGGAAGGACAGGCAGCAGAGCAACCTGGCAAAGGGGCCATTCTCTCCTTCACCACCACCGGGAGACTGGCACCTCAGGATGGGACTGGCTGGTCAGGCACTGAAAGCTGTAAGCCGAGTGGCCGCTGATCCAGAGAAGACCCCGGACACAACAGAGTTGGAGGACAATGTTGAGCCAGTGGAAAACTTCAACAGCCAGCTTCAGGCAGTGGTGGGAGGCTGGCCATAAGATTTCAGCACCATACTTCAATGGTGAGTGGAGGGGTCCCATTGTATACCCTGGATGTAAAAGTGGAAGATTGGGGTGGGAAACAAAGCATGGACCTAGTGGCAGTTATAGACTCAGGGTGCACTCATTGCTTCATCAACCCAGAGATAGCAAGGAAAATGGGACTGAGGCACCCCATTAATTTTCACTCTTCCATGGGGGGAACCCCCACCAGTGATTAGATGCAGATAGTTTGGCATGGAACGGGGAAGCACTGGGAGAAGATCCGGTTCATGCTGGAGTACCATGTGATCCTAGGCATAGGCTGGTTACACTTCTTAATCCCTGGCTCAGGTGGGGCCCAGGAGAATGGGTTTTCTATGATCCAGGATGCCGAGTGCACATCAGGGACACTGTTCTGAAAGATAGCGAGAGCATGGTGGTAGCCTTTAACCAACCCAGCTCGCTGTGGGAGAGGGTTGGAAGCGCAGTCTCTGAAGACCAGTTAGGCTATCCTCCGGAATATAGAGACTTGGCGGAGGTGTTTGAAGAAAGAGAGTGTGACCAACTGCCACCACACTGGGAGACAGACTGTGCAACTGAACTAGTGCTAGGAGTGCAAACCCCCAAGCCCCAGCTATACTCCATGACCCCACTAGAGATGAAAACACTAAAGAACTTTATAGACAAGAATTTGTCTGGGGCTTCATCTGCCCATCGACTTCTACATTTGGAGTCCCAGTGTTCTTCTGAGAAAAAAAAGAAAAGTCTTTATGCCTGTTGATAGATTACAGAAACCTCAACGGGATTTGCAATACTAACAAGTACCCCATTCCCCTGGTAAAGGACATGCTGGGTTGGTTTGCAACTGGCCGGATTTTTACCAAACTTTACCTGAGAGATGCCTATTACTGGGTGCACATATGAGATGGGGACGAATATAAGACTGCATTCAATTGCCCCCTGGGGGCTTTTGAATATATTTTTCTTCCATTTGGGCTATCAGGTGCACCAGGTGTTTGCATGAGACTGGTAAATGAAATGATGCATGATTTGCTGTCTGAAGGAGTTCTAGTTTACTTGGATGATGTACTGATTTACTCCCAAGATTTAGCTTTACATGTATAGTTGGTAAGAGAAATTCTGAATCATCTCCTGGACAATCAACTTTATGTAAAGCTACCCAAATGTGAATTTCACACAGACAAGCTGGATTTCCTGGGGTACTGTGTGACCACCCACGGAATAGAAATGGACCCCACCAAGGTACAGACAGTGTTGGAATGGGCCCCATCAAAGACTCGAAAGGAGGTACAGAAGTTTTTGGAGTTTGCCAACTTTTATAGACAGTTCATTCCCAACTTTGCCCAAATTGTGCTGCTCATTACAGACCTGCTCAAAACCAAGGTCATCTGGGGGAGAGACACTAGGCCCAGCATCATCGGGCCTGGAATAAGAAGAGGAGCCCTCTCTCCATTCCATCCAATGTCATCTGGGGGAGAGACACTAGGCCCAGCACCATTGGGCCTGGAATAAGAAGAACCCTTACTTCTTAAAGGATGGGTGGGATTTGGGATTTTTCTGTTCTGTTTAGATTGTATTAATATATCTGTATGGAAAGTTTAATGTTATAAGCTGCCCCATTTGCTCTGCAGAGGGGTGGGATATAAATTATTATTATTATTATTATTATTATTATTATTATTATTATTATTATTATTAATTGTTAAACCTGTGCCTCCCAATGTGGAGCCCAAGCCTTCCACCAGGGTTGAGTGTACCACAGACTGCCAAGCAGCTTTCAAGCAACTAAAAGGACTGTGCAGCTTAGAGCCCATCCTAAAACATCCCAACCCTGAATGATTGTTCGTTGTTCAGACCAACGCTAGTGACGTTGCACTGGGAGCCATATTAATGCAAAAGGATGCATAGGGGAGGTTAAGACCACTTGCTTATCTGTCCAAGAAGTTCAGGGACTGGAATTAAATTAGCTCACTTGGGAAAAAGAGAGGGTAGCCATCAAGCAGGCACTGCAAACTTGGTGCCAATTCTTGGAAGGGGCTAGCTACCCCTTTGAGGTTTGAACTGACAATCACAATTTAGAAGCTCTGCAAGCCCCAAGAAAACTAAGCCCAAAGCAGAGTGATTGGGCTAAGGAATTCTACCACTTCAGGTTCAAACTAAAAGCCTTCTCTGGAAAGACTCTTCAAGTCTTCATCTACTAAACATGACAGGGAGTAGGTATCCTCACAAGTTTCAAAGTTCATGCACAATGTATATAAATTTAAAAATCCAAACAGAGTAATAGAATCATAGAATCCTAGAGTTGGAAGAAACCATCTTCCAAGGGCCACCCAATCCAACCCTTTGTCATGCGGGAAGCCACAATCAAAGCACCTCTGACAGATGGCCAATCAACCTCTGTTTAAAAGCCTCCAAAGAAGGAGACTCCACCACACTCCAAGGTAGTGTATTCCAATGTTGAACAGCATTTACCATCAAGACATTTTCCCCAATGTTGAGGTGGAATCTCTTTCTGTAAGTTTAACCCATTGCTCTTGGTCCCATTCTCTGGAGCAGCAGAAAACAAGCTTGCTCCATTTTCAATATGACATACTTTCAAATGTTTAAACAGGGGTATCATGTCACCTCTTAATTTTTCATCTCCAGGCTAAACATACCCAGCTCCCTAAACCACTCCTCATAGAGCATGGTTTCCAGATCCTTCACCATTTTGGTTGCCCTCCTCTGGACATGTTCCAGCTTGTCAACATCCTTTTTGAATTGTAGTGCCCAGAACTGGTCACAATATTCCAAGTGAAGTCTGATCAAAGCATTATAGAATGGTAACTATTATTTCCCTCAATCTAGATACTATAATTCTATTGATATAGCCTAGAATGGTATTGATGCTCTTATGCAATTCTAGGCTGCATGCTACAAAATTTAAGAGAAAGAAAACAGTTCTTTACTTTCTCCACAAATGTGAGGGAAGTTAAAGTTATGTAAAAGGCAAAAGACATGAATAAAGAGAAAGTATTATATTGAGAAGGATGTGATTTACATGCATATTAAAGTGGGCACCATGGAACCAAAACAGATGAGTTCTGGGATTTTGATGGTGACAGTTTTCTTATTTATATGTGATTATGTCCAGATGCATCTCAACTTTTTTATAGGTGTATAATTTGCCTTTAATGCACACCCAATTGGACAATATTGTTATGAGAAATAGCCAAAATACAAAAAAGTATTCCATTTTGAATATTGGCCCCCCACTCATGGATGAATTTATTTTTCTTGTGGAGCTTCATGGCTTTTTTTCCTTTTCTTTTTAAAACTAAGGGGATTTAGTAATTAGAACTACGTCTGTAAATTTTCCTTTGAAATACACATGCATGCATGTTCAGTCTTCAATAATCTACTTTTTGTTTCTTACCAGCTAATGACTTTTCTTAAGGATTGGTATGGTAACAATTCATAGTGGTAACAGCTTCACTTTACTTGCAAGTATTTGTTAGTTGATGTACAATGATCCTGTGTTGCCACAAGAGGGTACTACAAACCAACTTTCCAGAGGTAGCACCGAAATAACCACAAAAATGTAAAAATTCCTTTCACCACAGGATGTCAGCATTGGACTGCTTGTGCTGAAATGTGGTCCTTCTGAGGATGAGATAAAATCATGTATTTCTGCTTTAAACCTTGATGTCTTCATTTACTATGATCATAACAGTAACTTGCCAAGGAAAGGGAGACGCTTCCTGAGAATATTTATGCATTAGGAGAGTTTGTTTCTATGTTGCCCATTGACTCCCACTTGGACACATTTCTTCACTCAGTTTTTTCTGAGAGACCTAAGACACATGACTGCCAATCTGCTGCATTTCAGCGTTTCCCCTTCTGTTTTCCCATCTTCGTTTACACTGATTTTTCTGTTTTTCTATTCTTTTGGTTGTGTGCATTTCATTATTTAATATTCCTTCTGAAATTTTCTCCACTGTTTATTTTTTCAGAAACTAGCAAAGAATAATAACCTCACCTATCAAAGATCAGTGGTCTGTGAGGCAGTTGGCACCACTGTAATTTTCAGTTGCCCTGCCATTTTTACCTTGATCCCTTTGAAAAAGGTTAAAATTCTCTTAGGGAGCAGCACATTAATCTCTCAGAGTAGCTTGTCGGGGTTGTTAATTTGCATTGGCTTTCTGCACCTCTGCCATTATATGTCTATATAACTTTTCAACAGCTGGCACTTGCCTCACTTAATTAGTCTGAATTCTCTGTGTTGCCACTAAAGTGCATGTTTGCTAATTAAAAGTTAAGAAGGAAATGTTTAAACTTTGCTTTTGAAAAGATAGCACAGTAGTTCAGGGGCAACCTGAGATATCTGCATAGTTTCCAACTGTCCCAGTTTGGCAGGGACACTCCCAATTAATCCTCTGTCATTTCACTTTTCTAGCTGCATTTGAAATGTCCCTGTTTCTCTCATCATCTCCCATCTACTTCAATTGCTGCAGACTGATTTCAAAATGCAAAACGTTTATGTTCTGTTTTTGCATAATTTCGCCATAATAAATTATTTTGGAGGAGATTGTTGGGAACAATGTCCCTTCAAGATAATGTAAAAATAGTTTGTATGTCTGTAAATGAGAAGTAATACCAGGTTTCAGCCCTTAATCATTACCACTGTATATAAATGCTCTAAAACCCAAAGCAGGTGTGGGTTGAAGTGAGTTGGTGTGTTGTTTGTAAAGAGTAAATTGCTGTATATCAGACAGTGTTGGTGACAGTTACAGGAGAGTTTGTATATAACTTGTTTATATTGAAACAACTGATGAAAACCTCCAAGGACTTTTGGATGAATCCAACTGTGTCTGTGCATCATTCAAGGTTAGTCAGTGCAATATTGCCAAATACTACTAACTGAGTTTGTGCTTCTGCACTCTGTTGAATTAATAATAATAATAATAATAATAATAATAATAAAATTTATTTATATCCCGCCCTTTGGAGGCCCAATCAGGGCGGCTTACAACAATAAAAACAATACAATAATCCAATCCAACCCCCCCCCCTTAAAACAGTATTAAATCTACAGAATTTAAAATCCACAATCAACAAAACAATTAAAACCCAATAATAAAACCCACGACAGTAATCCTCGCCATCCTTAGATGGGGCCATGTAAGGATCACTGGGGTGGGAGTGCCTGAGGCCGGGATGATTTAATCCGGAAAGGCCTGCCGGAAGAGATCCATCTTGACAGCCCTCTTGAAGCTGTCTAACGATGTCAACAGACGGATCTCGTCCGGCAGGTCATTCCAGAGTCTAGGGGCGGCAACTGAGAAAGCCCTCTGGGAGGTAGCTGCAAGCCTAGATTTTTGAGGCTGCAGTAAATTCCTCCCAGAGGACCGGAGAGCGCGGGGAGGATTGTATGGGAGAAGGCGGTCTCTGAGATAGCTTGGACCCAAGCCATTTAGGGCTTTAAAGGTGATAACCAACACCTTGTACCGAGCCTGGAAGCTGATAGGCAGCCAGTGGAGGGACCTTAAAATAGGAGTAATATGGTCCCTCCTAGATGTTCCCGAAAGCAACCTGGCTGCCATATTTTGTACCAGCTGTAATTTCCGAACTAAGCACAAGGGTAGCCCCATGTAGAGCGCATTACAGAAGTCAAGGCGTGAGGTTACCAGCGCATAATAGCTACTGTTGAGGTCAAGCACCACAGTTAGCTTCTCTAGTGGGCCTAGTTTTTTTGTTTTTGTCACTGCATGTCTGCAGGACATAGAAGAGAATCAACAGTTTTCACCCAATTAACTCAGCATGTGGGGGAGGAGAAAAGGGAGTAAGCTTGGACAAAACCCCTCTGAACAAATCTTGTCAACACCCCCTCCCCCCACAACAACCCTTTGATAGAGCTATCATGAGTTGAAGTCAATTCTAAGGCATATAACAACAAAAACAACAACAGTATAATGGGATACCCAACATCCTCTTATACAGCAGGGATGGACAACAGTGGCCATCCAGATGTTTTTGGACTACACTCCCAACAGCCCTAGTGAGCATAGCCAATGTGGATAGATCATGGGAGTTGCAGTTGGAACCCATATGGATAACCACAGTTGCCTATCCCTGTTATAGAGCCTAAATGTTTTAGTATGGAAATAAATTGTTGTAACAAAGAGCCTCCTATTGAAGTGAACTGATTTAACACTCAGAAACTACATCTAGAGCTTTGGAATATAGTCATGAGAAGTGAGGAAAGCAGGCACCACATGCAACAAACTGCTTCCCATCTCTGGAATTACAAGCCTTTTTCATCTGAGTAATCAAGATGTCTAAAGCATGTATAGTGGTTACACCCTCTAAACCAGGAGTAAAAATTGTATGGCCTCTACAGCTTCCCTCAGCCTAACCCAGCATAGCTAACACTGGAGGATGAATCATAGACTTGGAGGAGGTCTCATGGGCCACTGAGTTCAACCCCCTGCTCAGTGCAGGATCTCTAGCTAAAATGTACCCAGCACATAGTTGTCCAGCCTCTTTTTGAAAATGTCCAGAGAAGACAACCCCACCACCTCTCTAGGCAATTGGTTCTATTGACAAACTGCTCTTACTGTCAAGAAGTTCCTTTTAACATTCAATCAAAATCTACCCTCCTGTAACTTCAAACCTTCTTGTAACTTCAGACCATTAGATCTGGTCCTAACCTGGTAGATCTGGTAGAAGAGAACAGGCCTGCCCCTTCTTCCCTTAACATATTTAAAGAATGCAATCATGTCACCCTTCAGTCTTCTCTTCACCAGGATGAACAGGATCAGCTCCTTCCACCTTTCATCAAATGTTTTGTTCTCCATATCTCTTAGCCCCTTTCTCAACCTTCTCCAACTTGTCTGTATGCTTCTAAAAAGGAAGTGCCTAGAACTGAACTCCTGCAATGATCTCAATAAACACTATTGAAACAACTTTTTCTGCATTATCTTGTAAATCTGGAATTGACCTTAGTTTTGAATGAATGTGTTGCTTGTTGGTTTTCCACACAGGTTTATGACTTCCCCCTTTGTTCCTATGCAATATGCATATTTAATTTTTTAAAAAAATATATAAGCAAAATCTTAGACCCTGACAACAAAGAGCAGAAGTGCCATAACGTTATATTGAAGGGAGACATGCCTACCGTAATTAAAAATCATGTAGGAAAGTGTTATTGAAGCAGCAGCGCTATAATGTGTGCTTCTGCAATTGTAGCCAGATCGGTGGTCATTCATGGGTCTCATGAATGTGATGTAACGATATAAAAACAGGACAGTGACAGGATAACAATGAATCAACACTGATGTCATGCTGTGTGGGGCAAGATGAGTCATTGTAATCCCACTTCAGTACTGTCTTCACAACCTTGTGCAGTAATCTCCTATTATTCAAATTTAAAAATGGTCCAATATGGCTAAATCTCCACCACTATAGCTACACAGTAAGGTCTGGGGAGCTTCTCCATTTGTGGGTGTCCAAGGGTAGCCAGAAGATCCCAGGCACAACTGATTGACTGTGGAGTGCACTCAGGAGCCATTCAATTGTCTTTGTGCATCCGGGAGCCAGTGCCACTTCCCAGACAAAGGTGGAAGCTGCCTCATCATTCCTGGATGTACAAAGGTAGCTGGGATGGCTTCTAGACAGGGTTCCTAGATCTCAGTGGGTAGATTTGAGTTTTAGGGTCTTGTCTCTCTTTGACTTTGATTTGAATGGAACACTCTGTGCAACTATGAAGGATGCTTAAGGTATACTTAACGACATCAGGGGCTGCACCTTTGTAACATCATCCTTGTAATGGACCAGCCCCTGCAACATTACAACAGATCATCCCTATGTCTCAGGTTTTCATACTGAAGCCTCAGGGGTCAGAATAGTCCTGATTTGGCAACTCAACTCTTGGTAGAGTGCTGCAGCCAGTCAGTGGCTGTTGGAGGAGGCAGAATTGCTTCCATTGGCCTCCAGGAACAAATGTGTTGCACAGGAAGGTAGAGTATAGTCCTTCTGAAGTGTTTTTAATAGTCATTACACTGGTAGGTTTCTTCCAATGTCTTTTAATAACAACTACTATAGTAGAAGGCATAATTATAATTCCCAGAATGATTTCTCCAAAACCTGTTTTAGTAACACTGGAAACAATCTTCAAGAAATTTGTAATGCTAATGTTCATTTTCATGGCAAATACATTCAGAAATAAAGTATTTGAAAGCATAGGAGGATGTTCCCTTTTGTATTTTGCAGTGGGAAATCTTCAGCTTTCTTGAATGGAAGATATGTGTGTAAGAGTAATACCTCATTCTAATAGATTACAATATTTTGGTTCAGAAAAAATTGAAACAGAAAGTTATGTTTTTGTTTGCATTTCTTATTGAGATTTCTGTCAAGAGTTAATCAATCCATTGATCAGTTTGTGCTTTGGAAGATAGTCCAAGCATTACCTTTCCTCCTCCTTTCTGATATGAAGGAGTATTGATTTATAGATAGTATCTCACTCCAACTTGATTAGCTCATGTCACTAGAGATTATCGTAAAGTAAGATGGAGGGGGATGTGTCAACATAGATGTTTACATGGTGGTGGGGATGTCTGATGGTTCATGTATTTTGGCTGAAGGTATAGAATTAAGAAAAGGATATCATATATTAGGGGTGGCCAAATAGTGGCTCATGAGCCACATTTGGCTTTTTGACATATAATGTGTGGCTTGCAGAAATATATTAGCTGAGCTCCTTTTTGCATTATAATTCATTAAAATATAATTTTTTTTTAAAAAAAAGCTTTATAATTATTTACCCAATAAATGAAATCGCCAGGAATCCACTGGACTAAAATGCAAGTTTAATGTTCATGGTAACAAAATATATTTTTCTCTATGTTTTGACTGCATTTACTAAGACAAATAAATATCATTAAAATATTAATAAAATAATTCTGGCTATCTAATTTAATGTTAATGAAATGCTAATTTGCATATTTTTCTTAGATGTTTCCATAGTTCATTACCAAATTAAATACACTCAATATAATTAACACACTAATCAATCAGGATTTTGAAAACATTTGGTATATATAGTTTAGAGTATTATTATAGGAGAATCTCTAACTGAAAAAGATGAAAATGCTTGGTAAAGTACAAGGCAGTAAGAAAAGAGGGAGACCACACCATAGTTGTATTGAATAGAAATAGTGCAAATTGAGTCCACTTTAAGGGTTAGGGTTAGGGAATCATGGGAATTGTAGTTTATTGTGGCACCAGAGCTCTCTGACAGAGAAGGCTCAATGTCTCAGAAAAAATTCCCATGATTCCCTAGCACTAACCCTAACCCTTAAAGTAGACTCAATTTGCACTATTTCTGGCAGTGTGCAAAGGCAGGAAACCAAGGCCCTCAACCTATAAGACCTGAGAAGGGCAGCTGATGAAGAGGGCAGGACTCTTGAAAGGCTCTCATTCATAGGGTTGCCATAAAACAAAGTTGACTTGATGGCAAATAATAACAACCACAAATAGGGAAATCTGGAAATTGCCTTTATCTGAAAACCTTGCAGAGCAACTCAGGAACTTAAAAGAGGAATGGACATTGGCAACTTTAGTACTGCCTGATATCCTTTTACTTGTTTTGCCAGTTGTGAGGGCAATGTTAAGACACAGGCACTTAGCATGGAAATTTGTGGAGAAAGTTTCTTGGTTAGATTCCTTTAGATCTATTCAGTACCCAATAATGTTAGACAAGACAATATTCTTTTCTAAATGAAGCCTAAGCTGTGCATATTAAGACTTGTTCATGTTTGTTCTTTGTATATGGAACTGTATGAAAATTATTTCTGCTGCTTATTTGTATATGAAGATTATTATTTTTTGCCAAGCGCCATGAGAATATGAGTTGAAATATGATCTAATTATAGCAATCTTTTTTATTGACAGTTTTACATTTTTGAGCTTCAAACCCTATGTTTTTAAACTTTATTCCTGTGTGTTATCTGATGAATATATCTTATTGTTAGGTGTATTGACTTTGCCAATAAATTGTGTTCTCTTCAAAGACTGATAAAAGACAGACACTTGTTATCTCATGCCATTCACTTGACTGGTTAGCTCTCCCCCACTATCATAAGATGAAGTTTGGCAGCTGATGGACAATGTTCACTTTGTATTGACTGGGTTGTTCTCAAGTAATTTAAAAAAGTGAATGCTTTCCATCAGCTTCCAAACTTCATCATGTGGTAATGGGGGAGAAAGATAAGCAGTCAATGGAATTGTATGAAATAATAGGAGTCTGCATGAATTTTTAGTTTAAATTTGTGGAATGAATATATATATTTCTCCTCAGTCAGAAATTTTATATATATACAGTCAGAAATTTTATATATATATACAGTCAGAAATTATATATATATATATATATATATATATATATATATATATATATATAAATTTCTGACTGAGGAGAATGCACATGTGTGTGTGTGTGTGCACGCGTATGTGTTGTTCCATAGCCCAATGAACAATGTGTTGTTCTCTATTTGGGAGAGTCTGTATAGTCTATTTGGGAGAGTCTGTATAGTCTGATTACCACTTACAGATTTTGTAGCATCATCTTGCCAGCTTAGATACAAAAAGTATGACTCTGTTCCCAACTGTGTCCGGCTACCTAGCAGGCAGGCATATATAGCAATAAAAAAACAAACTGGATTGAGTTTCACATGTAGTGGGAAGAGGGTTTGGTTGTTAATTGTCATCATGCTAGCTTTCACTTATAACAATCCTGTAACTTGAGAGAACCTACAAAATACTGTTACTAACAGCTCCACTAAGGTCTTGCAAACCCTGGACTGTGGCTTCCTTGATTGAATCTATGCATCTGCAATGTGTTCTTTCCCTCTCTGGATTATCTTCTGCATTACCAAGAATTATAATCTTTTCCAACGATTCATACCATGTCCAGAATATGATAACTTCAGTTTAGTCATTTTGGCTTTTAGGGATAGTTCAGGTTTGATTTGCTCTTGGATTCATGTATTTGGACTTTATCACACGGGTGGAAAAGACAGAAGCATAGTTCTATGCTCCTGTCAATATTGCACAATAATGGGAAGATTTTCACATGATGGTGCCATTATCGTGCAATTTATCCCGTGAATAAAGTGGCAAAATCGTGTCGCTTTTTATTCATAGGATTTCTCTGTGAATAAAAAGCAAAGCGATTTTGCCTCTTTATTCACAGGATAATTGCACAATAATGGCAACATATGTAAAAATCTTCCTGTTATTGCACAATATTGACGGGAGCATAGCACTATGCTCCTGTCTTTTTTTTTTTTTTTGCCATTTCATAAAGTCCTTTGTCTTTGCAGTTTGTGAACTTTCCTTCAGTATCACAATTCAAATGAGGTTTATTTGAATGTCCTGTCACCCTTCTTCACTGCCCAATTTCCAAACAATAAATAGAAATGGAAATTAAGTGGAAGGAAATATAGCTCACCAGAAGACAATATGCTTTGCATGGAGATGGTTCTACATTTTAATGCCCAACATTTTCATGTTACTCTGATTCCTGGAGGGTCTTCACTAGAGGTGTGCAATTTGAAGCCCTCCAGAATTTGTTAGACTACAATTGCAACAACTGTTTTTAGTGTACAACTCCCATGAGCTCTAAGACCATAGTTAGGGATGTTGATAACTGTTGTGCAAGAGCATCTAAAGGGCCACAGGTCCTCCATCCCTGATCTGTAGCTTCTATCCATCTTCTGTTCATTGGGCTATGGAACTGGCTGGCTAGTGTAACTAATACTTTCCCTATCTGAGTCTGACAGTTCTCCAGGCATAAAATGGCTATTTGTTACTATGGTGTAGTATGCCATTTGATTCAGACTTAGTCTGAGAAGACTGTGGGAGCTTGTTGCTGCAGGCATTAGTTGTTCCTCTCCTATCCAGTAAGCTATGGGAGAAAAAGTTATCTCAAGGAAGAGAGAAAACGCTGCAGGGTTTCTCCTGGCAATGTGCCTGAGTGTTTTGTGTGTGGGTGTGACAGATAATACCATCAAGATGTCATGGCTATCACTGCATGTCTATTACTAGATTCCATGTATGAATAACATGGAGTCACTGTTGGTGTGTAAAATTTATTTATTTAAAGTATTCATGCCTTACCATAAAAATATAATTTTTCTCTTTTGAGGAGTCATATTCTGTGCATTTTGGAACTAAGCACTTATATGGTGCAACGTTAGACAGAGGAGAAATCAGGCTTTCAATAAAATACAGCAGTGTAGATGGCTGTTGCTTAGGATTCCAACAGTGCTGGATTTTTCTTTCAAGGGCAAAAGGAAAGATCAACACACACACACTGCATTCTACATACAGAAACTGACTGGCTTGCCACTTGACTCTTACTTCAGCCCAGGGTGTGTACAAGGGGAGCAAAATGAAGCTTTTGCTCCCAAATAAGAAGTCTGCCCCAACAAATGAAATTATTCTTCAGTCCCCAAATTTTTAGCATTACAGAGACACTAAAAATTGTTCACACCTACAACTCTTATTTCTTGTAGAAATCATATCCAAGGGTAGCTGTGTTGACTGTACTGCAAAGTAGCATCCAAAATCCACAAAACAGCAATACCTTTATTGGCCAACCAAAATGCACAAAATGCATGTTGCAAGCTTTTGAAGTTACACTGGCTTCTTATGCTTTTTAACACCTTTGCTTGATGAAGAAGCCAGTGAAGCTTTGAAAGCTTTCAACATTTATTTTGTGCATTTTGGTTGTCGTAAGAAAAGTATCACTCTTTTGTGGATTTTGGATATTATTGTTTTTATTTGTTGTATTTACATCCCTTTGATAACTTTGCTGCCCCTTTTCTTTGCAGGCCTAAGCTGTATGTATGTTTGTATGTAAGTGTATGCCTTCAAGTTGCTTCCAACTTATGGCAACCCTAAGGCGAACTTACGGGTTTTTCTGAGGATGAGAATGTGTGACTCACCCAAGGTCACCCAGTGGATTTCCATGGCTTAACAGGGAACTGGGCCCTGATCTCCAGAGTCATAGTCCAATGCTCAAACCACTACATCACTCTGGCTGTCATGTAACTACCGGTGTATTTTTAATTTATAGAACTTATAGCCTGTCTTTCAGCCAAAAAGGCTCCCACAGTGGCTAGCAAATTGCCCTCAGACTTACAATCTAAAAAGACATGAAAGACTAGGAGAAGGGGATGGCAGAAAGGGAGGGGATGAAATCCAGCAAATTAGTTTAAACCCCTGAATTGTAGCTGCCCATCTGATCCTCGTTCTTTCCCTATTTTCCATTTCTCCCCATTCTGATGTTCAGTCTGTGTTCTGTTACAACAGTACATGCTTGTTGGGCTGTTACACCAACTTTTGCACAGCTCCCCCTCCCCTGACACCATTCATACTTTTACAAATGGCAGGATTTTCTATTGGACAGCTGAGATGTCCCTGTTGTGTGTAGGTTGTGTCCTTTAGGCTACATAAGTAATAATTTTATTTATTTATTTATTTGATTGATTGATTGATTTCTATCCTGCCTTTCTCCCCGAAAGGGACCCAAGGTGACACACAAATAAAAAACACTCTTCTTTCACATTGGAAATGGATAGAATTACTCTTCCTGTATCCAGCATTGCATCAGACTGCTTCCAATCAGCATATTGTAGTTTTCTAGGTCTCTCTTTTCCCCCAATATCTTGCCTAACCCATTTACCTAAATGGATAGACAGAAACTGGCAAGCCCTATAATATAGTGCCAGACATTCTATTGACTCCAAATTAATGTTAAGAAGTAGTAATAAAATGTGATTGCTTATTTGGGGAGGACATATTTATTCATCCTGATATACTGTCACGGTTTAATTGCTTTTGATTTTAAGGATGTTCATTCATGAGGGGATGGTGTCTCTCAGCTGTCATATGACACAATGTGGTAAGAAATCTGATGATCACTATGTCTGGCATTAAAAATGGATGACTATTTCTTTTCTTTTTTTTAAACAATTATTCTAAACTTACCTCCTCTGCTTATATTGGGTTTGGAATAAATATGAGCAACACTAGATGGAGATTTCTATGCTCTAGTTTGAGCTGTCAGAGTGAATATATTTTTTTCATTTTGGGAAGGAAAACAGTGGGGAAAGAAAGTTCCCCCAGTGGATAGTGATCCTGACATAAGGAATGACTATTCTCAGAGAAAAAAATTATGCCATAGACTGTATCTTCCATACATAAATATGTAACAAATGAATCATACCACTAAGTGCTTTGATAGGACTTTATGAACTAATAATTTAAAATACCAGCTATATATTAATAGCAAGCATTTCCACAGCAAGCAACATGCTTTGCAACTTTTATTTTCCCCCCATAAAACAAACTAGTGATGTATGATTATCTCACCTCCTACAATCTACCTAGATTTAGCAGAGATTGTTCACCATACTGCCACAATATCTTGCCGCATAACCCTGCTTGCCCTGCACTTCCTAGTTTTAGCCAACTTTTTGCCTGTGCCCAAATGGCTTCTGGTCACTTTCTTCTAGATGCTCTCCTGAAGGATTGCTAGGTGCTGCTGTTTGTGGACTGTTGGTAACATATCTTTTTCTGTGAGTTACTTGTTGAGTACCTTATCTGAGTATTCCTTGCCTAAGAAAACCCTGTGAAATTCACGGGGTCGCCTTAAGTTGACAAATGACTTGAAGGCACATACCCCCACACCTGTGGTTTTTATATTCAGCAATTCTTCTTTTGTTTTTGCCCTCTTCCCTTCCCCCCCAGCTACATTTCTCACTGGAAAGAAAATTAGTTGAGAAATGTGAGAGATAGTAGTGACTCCCTCAAAGCAGAGTAATCAGTTGGCAAGGTAAAAGCTTAACACAACCCAGTCCCACACTCCTCTCTTGACAGAAGGTCTAGACCAGAAAAGAAACTTCAGTGTAATTTGTAAAGCGTATAAAGGTAGCATCACTTACAATACTTGCCCATAATCAAATATGTGCTATAAAGAAGGAAAGAGACACAAGACGAAAAATGAATGCAGGTTAGAGAGATGCAGGAAGAGAGTGGGTGTGATTAAAAAAAAAAATCCTCACAAAACAAAAAGTCTGCAAACATGAAAACTAGCAGTTACTGAGCGTAGGTATGTAAAGTTAGCTAACTCAAGCAAAAATTTAAATGGTATCTTCAAAAGCACTGTAGTGAGGAAGGTCTGGGTTTTATTGGGAAAGAAGTGCTGTGTTGTTGGCTGTGTGAATAACCAATGTGAATAAACCCAGGATAAATTGGCATAAAACTCTGCATGCCTTTAATGTATTCTCAATACATCCACATCATTGACTCCATCTTTATTCACAGTGCTGATACATGTGAGCAACAGAACTTGCAGAGTCTGATAAACAAAATTGTGTGGACAACAAAACTGGAATGTGCAATGAGATTATTCGCATAGGGGCTTTGCAGATGGGAGGCCGTGGGCTGCCCTGGGAAGCAGAGATTGGGGCCGAGGCTGCCCCACACCTCGGCCTCAATCCACCTTTTTGTTGCCTGGGAAAGGAGCGCTAAAATAGTTCTCCTTCCTCAGGCCCCAGAAAGGGCGCCGGAAGAGCTGTCGTATGGCTCTTCTGCATTTCTTCTGGCTCAGCCCATGCAGAGGTTGGGCCAGGAGGACATCCTCGGGAAGGGGTTGGGGTGTCCGGCATCTGGCTGCCCCTACCCTTCCCTGGCTCTGCAGATGGCGCTTTGCACCATCTGCAGAGCCCCATAGTCATGCTAACAAAAACGTTTGAATAGTCCTTCAGTCTGCTGTAACTGTGCAAAAATGCAGATAATCTTTACTGGATGCAGTTGTAGGAACTAACATTTCAAAACCAATTACAAATAATGTTCAAACCAATGAAAGGGAGAAACTTAATTTTTTTAAAAAAACAAAAGAGATTAAACAGACTACAGACCTCAGAAATCCATAGCATTGAGTCATGGCAGATAAAACAGTGTCAAATTGTGTTGTTTCTGCAGTGCAGATTAGACCTGACTTTCTGAGAGCTATGCAGAAAGATGCATCAGTGTGGTGCTATCAATATGCATGCATTAACATTACTAACAGTGGTGATGGTAGTAGTGAAAAAGGCCATTTTTCTTTTCTCATGGAAAAAAAAAAGAGATCTCACCTGGCAAGCTCAGAAATATGGAGCTGATTGCAAACTGAGCTGAAGGAAGGTCTCCCACTGCTCGTAAGAAGCAGATCTGTGTCACAGCTGAAAGAGCCCTCAGTCAGACATTTTACACAGACTCTAAACCCTTTAATAGTTGGTTAAGATCAAGCAGCCAAAATTGATGCTTAGGGAGCTTTTGCTATGTCAGGTACATTTCCTTCCTACATTTCCTTGTCATGATGAAATGCTTGAGCTTTTAAAACATAACCTTGTTTCCATCCCCCACCCCCACAGAAGAAAATCCTCTACCATAATGGGAATTATGTTTTGCTACAAATAATTTTAATGGGGTGAAAAAGCTGTCATCTCAAACTGCATCTCCCTAAAATGTTACCTTACTAGTGGATGAACAACATGGTATTGTGGATACCCTCATGGTGTCCAGAGCACAATGGATCAAAAATTCTGTATTTCTAGTAGGGAATCTGTTTTCAATAACAATACATGCATTTTCATCCAACCAACAATACCCATGGAAATGGACAGAACTGGGTTGCAGAAGACCTAGATAATTTTATTGTTTTTCATGATGGTCCCAGCTGTACTTCCATATCAGTGGGGTGGTGGTTTATTACAAACGGCGGTGGTTTTGATCCAGCTTTTAAAGGTACTGTCCAGTGAAGTTATTGTGTGCCTTCAGTCATTGTAACTCTAAGGCAACCCTATCATGGGGTTTTCTTGGGAAGTTTTGTCCAGAGGAAGTTTGCCTTTGCCTTTGCCAGGAGGCTGTGACTCGACCAAGGTCACTCAGTTGGTTTCCATGGCTGAATGGGGATTTGAACCCTGGTCTTCAGAGTCATAGTCCAATGCTCAAAGCTGGCTTTTCAACATATTGGTCCAATTTCAAGGTTAGGGCTCAGGCCCTTTGGATAGCTGGTTTAAATCTAAAACATGGAATAGATTGACTGCCCTACTGACAGAGGAATCACTATCATCTCGTGTTTCTATCTCAGGCTGCATCTACACTGCAGAAGTAATACAGTTTGACACTGCTTCAACTGTCATGGCTCAGTGCTATGGAATTCTGGGATTAGTATATGGTACTACAGGTTTAAGACCATCAATACCAGAGGAACATCTTTTCGGAAACATGAGGGAGTGTCTTACAATTTAATCCCAAAGATATTCAATAATGTGTTTCTGAACCTTATTTTGATCCTGAACTCCCTTCCCAAACCTGAAATAACATTCTCATATTGAGGGAGCCATTTTCTATAAAACTCCATTTCACAGTCCAGATGAGGAAAGTTAACATGCAAATGCTTTGAAATACAGAGCATAAAACCTCTTTTTGGTTGCCACAAAAATTTCATAAACAATTTTCTACCCTGCTTGCTCTATTTCTTATCAGATCAGGTTCTCCTGATGCAGTGTGTCCACGCATGAAGGGATAAGCTACTAAGCAGCCTTCAGTTAGTGTTTAGGTTGACATTACTTCAATATGCTGATCAGAAACTGCCAGAAATGTAATAATATTCTAAGTAGCTGATGCAGCAATCAGTCAAGGACTGTTAACAAGGGCAGGGGGTTAATCTCTTGGGCTATTTAAGCCTTAGGAAGACTGACTGATACAAGTGCCAAAATACTGCATGTTCTGCATTCTGGGTTTTGTTTTGGGAGAAACAGAAGTATAGTGGAAACAGGGCTCACACTGCTGAATTATCAAGGATGACAACATCATTTTTGTCTCATTTCTAAGCTCCCCATTTCCTCTGTCCTTAGTTGCAACTCACACAGTGGCTTGGGTGGGATGGATGAGAGAATAGATGTTCCCCAGAATCAGTATATTGTTGTAAATTACCTGTGCTTAAACAATGGAGATTATTACAGTGCTAATTAAACTGGTTTAGCTGAGCTGGCTTAACATTTAAAACGGGTGGCATCCTGATTTTATCACAAGGATTTTGCTGCCAAAATCACCGCCTGGGTGCAGCCCAGGTCCATCCACACACCCAGGGCCGCTCAGCGTGGCTTTATTTTAAGCTGGGAGTTTTCCAGCTTAAGGAAATGGTGGCTGGAGTGGCCCTGGGAGTGGTGATGGACACGGGCTATACCCAGCTGGCGATTTCGGCATCTAAATCTTTGTGATAAAATCAGGATGCTGCCTGTTTTAAATTTTAAGCTGGCTGAGCTAAACCAGTTTAATTAGCACTGTGATAATCTCCAATGGATAGTATTTTGGGTGACTGTGGCTGCTGCTGAACTGCACAATTAATGCAGAGCTCTCTGAAAGAGAAGGCTAACTATTTCACAAAACTACAGATCTCAGAATTTGATAGCATCAAGTCATGGCAGTTGTTACAATAAGTGGTTTTATTGGTTTCAATATCAAGACCTCTTTTGGGTATCTATCAGAGCCCTAGGCTGGAAAGAGCCTTCAACGCCATAAGCTCAAAGCGAGCACATCATGTAGGCACTCCAAATATCTGCATTTACAACCATTTGCAGATCAAAAAGGCCAGGCTTAGGAGCTGCAAAACAGGACATTCACACCTAAGAAGATTTATGAGTGCCAGCCAGGATGTGTGAGAGAACATCAGCATCCTATCTCCCCTCTTTTGGAAATTGTCTACTTCAAAGCAATAGCATCAGAATCCTTTGATATACAATAGCAACTCTTCACCTCAGCTTATAAAATGCTCCCCAAAATCTTGGGAGAGAAGGAGTCTGGACGGGAGCTCTGGATAGATTCCATAATGGTATTGTCCCATTGTGTTCTCTGAATATAGTTCTCAACTCTTTTCTTTGTTCTTTCTCTGACATAATGGATCTCTCTTCATTCATGTTGGAGCAGCCTCCTTACAGGTAACTATCACCCTTAGAAAGCCTTCTGCTTCCTCTCCAAGTTAACTCCTGAGTCCTTGTGTATGTGCATGTATGTTAGGGTGTCTTTGTATGCTTGATCTTCTGTATATGGGTGTGCTTGCTTATTGATTTATTTTTCTCTCTTAATAAAAGTACCATTCTTTTGGACAAATGCTGTCTCTGCAGGAACTGTTCCCTCTAGCCCCCTGCATACAATGGGTTGGATCCTATTTACTATTTTTGAGCTAATTATAAATTCCCCAAGGTCAAGTTTCTGTGTCAAACGACATTAATTCTGCAGTGTAAATGTAGCCTGTGTCTTGAAGGTACACTTGTTAGCGTAGATGATGATGATGATGATGATGATGATTAGGTGTTTAGCTGTACTTTGTTTTCACCTGTGTTGCACTTCTCCTTGGGTTCCATGCCAGAAGAATGGCAGGATATAAATACAGTTGACCTTCCACATTTGCAGCTTTGATTTTTGAGGATTTGATTAATGCATTCTTTCTAGGGAAGTTGTCTAGGAATTTCTAGTTCTTTCAGTGTAACTCTATGGCCAACTTTTGCCAAATGTTGTGCTGGGGGATCTAGAGATCCCTGGAGAGAAATCTTCTCTAGGCATCTGTAGTTTCTCCAGCACAATTCTGTGGTCAACGTCTGGTTACACTGGAGGACCTAGAAGATTATCAGATGGATGATAAGGATGGGAGCAGAGAAACTCCTGTTAATACCAAGTGATGGGACCATTATACTTCACAGACGGGAGAAGAAAGGGATAAGCATGCAGTATGTGATAATCTTTCTCCTGATCATGCAAATAGGACGGGATGGGAGCAATCCACTTTGCTCCCATCCTTATCCTCTGTCTGATAATCTTCCTAGAGAGATTCCAAGAGAGATGTTTTCTCAGGTTAAAAAATAGTGGGTTTTTTATTTTTATTTTTTCCACTTTCATGGGGGTCCTGTATACCTAACCACAGCAAATATGGAGGGCCCACTGTACATACATATGTACATACATATAGCTGGTTTATTTACTCAATCAGCACAAGTATAATGCATTTTATTTTACAAGTATAATTTTATCTTACAAGTATAATGCAGTTGTCATCTCAAGTGGATGCGATGGCCAAGAGTGCTTGGTACCAACTTCAGTTGATACGCCAACTGCATCCCTACCTGGACCGAAAGGACCTTGAAACAGTAGTACTTGCCCTGGTAATCTCTCGTTTGGATTTCTGTAATGTGCTTTACATGGGGCTACCTCTATACCAAGTTCAGAAGCTTCAATTGGTTCAAAAGACGGCAGCCAAATTGGTCACCGGAACATCTAGATCGGACCATATAACACCTATATTAACATCTCTTCATTGGCTGCCAATTAGCTTCCAGGCACAGTACAAATTGTTGGTTATTATCTTTAAAGCCCTACATGGCTTGGGGCCGAGTTACTTGAAGGAATGCCTCTCCCCACACAATCCACCTCGCACTCTCAGAACATCTGGGAAGAACTTATTAGAACAGCATAGAACCAAAGTCAGCATGATTTCCCAAAGATCGTATTCAGCCACAGCTCCCATGTTATGGAATGGCCTACTGGAAAAGATTTGTCTTATTACTATGCTAGATGCTTTTAAGAAGGCACTTAAGACGGAGCTCTTCCAGCGGGCCTATCCATCTGATCTTCTAGATTTCTAGATTCTGATGATGATTGGCTATTTTATTTTATTCTATTTATATTATATAATATTATATTATATTATATTATATTATATGCTTTTATAATTTATTACTGTTGTTTGATTTTACTATTTTATTGTTTGTATTTTGCATATTGTATTCATTTAATTGTGTAATCCTGCCTCAATCCGTAGGGAGAGGTGGGAAATATAAATAAAAATTATTATTATTATTATTATTATTATTATTATTATTATTATTATTATTATCCTCTGTGTGTGTACATGCACATGTTTGTGTGTGCCCCTTCTGACCAATTGGCAGTGGCTTTCTAGTATTTCAGATGAGCAATGCCAGGCATGGAACAAGATCATCCTGCTGTGTTTTACTTTGTGAATTTATCTGAGAACTTGTTAGTAACAATAGGAATAATAAATACATATATTTAAATCCAAAGCATATGCTTAACCACTGTGAGAAACTTTTTCTGGGACAGAGTCCTCCCTATGATGGCACACAACACTCCCTATGATTGGAAGGTATGTTTGAGGTACCTTCCAAATGGTTTGCTGGGCATGCATATATTGTTTCGTGTGCTTGATGAAATTAATTTTATTTTCCAATGATATTATTAGCTGGGAACTAATAGCACAGAAAACTTTTATTGCAGTCATCTTTTGATGGTCTTTGGTTGTAGTTATTTGAGTGTTGGACTAGGACTAGGACTAGGACTCTGGGAGACCAAGATTCAAATACCTGCTCGACCATGGAAACTGTTAGCATATACTGCATACCTCATGCTGTATTTGGGGTCTTCATAGTTCATATCTGCAGCCAGTATGTTTTTGATAGGTCACAATGACCTTTAGAAGCACCAGGTCAGGTTCCCAGGAGAAAAAGAGTGTGGCATGTTCACATCCAGGTAATAAGGCAATTTTATCTAAATGAGTGTATTAAATGCTCTTTCCTTACCCCTGGTGATTTATATTTCCTCTTGCATCTGGAGATGAAGAATCTCCTTGCATCCAAAGCAGGAACCAACCTCCTGTCTATCCCCTGTTGTGTTTGTGGTCAGACTTCCCTTTCCACCCATCTCAGGGATATCCTGATCCAATTGTTGTTTTTATCACACTAAAATTAAAGCCATTAACCAGTCGAGGATCCCATTGTCAAATCCTGGGCAAGGATATCCAGCCTTTGTTACCTTGCAAAATAGCCCATTCACTTAGGGCTAGATTTCAAGTATAAATATTGGTTGCAAGAACCTAGTCTCTGGGCACTCACAGTACACATACAGTTGTTCCAGGTTGAGTTGCATGTGTGAAACTGTGCCACTCTCAGACCCCTCAGTTTGAGCCATGCCAGCTTTCTGTGGTCTACTCATCTGACAGGTAATTATTACCACCACCACCCCGCCTTCAACTCCGCCATCCATTTTCCATATTTTCATTTTGGTTAGCTCTGAATGCTGTGTCGGTTTGGATTGCTATTGTGTGTGTGATTAGTCTCTGCATTTTTCTAAATAAAACACTCTTAATTCACCCCAAACCTCGAGTTCTCCTCAGTTATTACTGGTATATACAGATGCAAATGGTTCTAAAGGTTACCCAGCCTCTTTCAAAAGCTTATTTCCCAAACAATTAGAGTAACACTGTCATCTTTCTTAGTGTAACAAAACTCAATAGGAGATCATGGGCAAGTCACACTCTCTCAGCCTTAGAGGAAGGCAAAGGCAAACCACCTATGAATAAATCTTGCCAAGAAAACTTCATAATAGGTTTGCCTTAAATTGCTCTAAGTTGGAAATGACTTGAAGGCACACAACAACAAAGTAATTGTGTTTTCACTGATGTGTTCATTTTCATTGCCCTGGACGCAATTGTGAAAAATGAGATATACATGTTAAATTTGTACTCCACCTAGACTATAGAATTGCTTTCCCTAGAGAGATTAGACTGACACTGTCCTTGCTATTCCTTTCAAAGGCAGGTGAAGACCTAGTCAGTCAGTCAGTCCATGATGGCAGATTGCTTGGGGTAAAAGGGCCTTTTAGAATGTGTTGCACTGTTTGCTTTTTTTTCTTTTTAATGTTCATGCATTTAACTGCTTTATAAATTCTATTGATGGTTTATATTTTTAATTTTTGTATGATATGAACTTTAAAGCTGTGTCTGTTTTAATATTTGTAAGCTTCCTTGACTCGGGCTGGGAAAAAGGCAGGATGATGATGATGACAACAATGACGACAACAACAACAACAATAATCCCGTGAAATATTTATGAGATTGTAAGCCAGACTTGTGATCTTTAACATGTTTATAGTCATTAAAGATGATTGCAGTACTGTTATGATTGCTGGGTGCACTGAGACTAGCAAATGTGGCAGGACTCTGATGAGTCTTTCCAGTTGCCTGTTTCAATTGGCCCTTTGAACAGAAGAGCACTACAGTCATCATTTTTCACTGCCCTGATCTGCAGAGCCTCTGAAACAATTTGGCTGAGGGACTGTCTGGTCTAAGAAGAAGGTGACATTAGCAGAAGTAGCTATGATGACAGAACTCTGTCATCATAGCTACTTCTGATGTTGCAGGATCTTGTCAATAATAATAATATGCTCAGAACATCACTAGATTTATCAACTCCCTTTACTCCTCGATACATTCTGTCCAGGTAACTTTATTTTATTTTACTCTCTCATGGGCTGCTGCCACACTGTAGAATTAATGCATTTTGACATTGCTTTAGCTTTTATGGCTCCACCTTATGGCACCCAGGGATTTGTAGTTTGTGTGGCACCAGAGCTCTCTGACAGAGAAAGCTAAACATCTCACAAACCTACAAATCCCAGAATTCCATAGCACTGAGCCATAACAAACTGCATTAATTCTGCAGTGTAGCTGTAGCCTGCCTGCCTCTCTCTCCCTCTCTTGTGCCTATCATAGTGGAAAAACTTCAAAACTTTGGCTATGCTGCTGTTTTCTTCTATGATTCAAACTAATGGTAACTCAGATGGTTGTGAACTCCATAGGAACAGCAAGAGCTACTTTTTTCAACATCCTATCTTTCATCATCTGACTTTCCTTGAACTCCCTCCATCTCTGCAGAAGCTTTATGGCTTTATTTTGTTGTAGTGATATAGCTTAATGGAGGTGAGTGATACAACATTATACTTGAATACTTCAAGTGATAGTTACCTAGGAGAGGGGCACCCCAGACAAAATGGTCTGAATGTCTGTTGTGATGTTGAAACCTTGGGCAATGGTAACACTTTCAACCTAGTAAACAAAAAGGTCTTCCTTTTCAAAGCCTCAGGTGACAAAGACATCATTCTGCTCCTTTGCAAACAGGCTACTTCTACCATTTCTGTGTTATGTTCACTAAACTCTAAGTGGTATCCTTGAGTGTGCTGATGTGAGACTGAATGCTGCAAAAACACATTTTCAAAGGCTTTGTGTTACAGTAGCTCAGTGCCCCATGACTCTTAGATTTCAACCCGATGACCAGCAGGGAAGGGAGTGACATGGCTGACTTTTGTTTTCTTTTTAAAGGCATGGCTACAAGATAGAAATGATCACAACTGTATGGCCGAATGCTGTTGATCTAAAGCAGAGGTGGAAGGCTTTTATGGTCTGTGAACATTATTAAGGGGGTTGCAGACTGCCAGAAATAGTGCAAATTGAGAGCTCTGGTGCCACAATAAAATACAGTTCCCATGAGTCCCTAACCCTAACCCTAACCCTAACCCTAACCCTAAAAGTGGACTCAATTTGCACTATTTCTGGCAGTCTGCAACCCCCTTTAGTTTTGAGCAAACATAGCACAGGCTGCATCTCTTGTAAGCAGAGCCACTCCACTCCTGGCATCTACCTCCCATATGTATTTTTTTAATGGAACAAACCTGACCACTAAAACATGTTAATATATAACTTAAGAGAGTAGTTTACAACATCAAGGAGAGCATCGTTTGCATAATTTTGAAATAAACCTTTAAAAAAATTAATTTGGGAAACATTGGATAATAATATACTCATTACCAATGCTGAGCTGTGAATGTTGTTTCCTGCTTTGCCATGTTGGATTGTATTTAACTCAATGTATGTGAATGTGACAGAGCTATACCTTCAGAGTGACATAAGTAAATTACTTATAGAATTATTTGCTGTGTATATAAATAGTGTAAAGAAATCACTCACAGAATTTGTAACTACATTTAATTGTTAGTCTTAACCAGATTAATTGCACTGAATCAAAGGGAACTTCATTAAATCAAGACTTAGGTAAATTGTCTTGATTCAGTGGTTTTGCTTTAGTTGGGACCAACAATTGGATTTAAGCTGGTTTATTAAAATCTTAAATGATACATATATATTCCATAGTTGCTATTGCAGAATTGCTGACAAAATGGTTGTTCTTTAAAATTATGCAGTACCTATTCATCCTTCCCTGAACTTTCTAGGCTAGCATTGCAATTCTAAAAAACTAGGAATATCCCAAATTTGTTTCTGTGGGATTACAAAAATGGATGTCCCTGGGGTGTAGGGTCTCCTGATAATCTCTTTGGATATTAAATCCATTGACCATAAAGAGATGCTTAGCCCATTGAAGGTACAAAGTGTCAGTTCTGTTGGAATGTTGGAGGAGCAGGTTTGTGAATAAATCCATTCAGCAGAGTATAACATGCAGCAGAGAAGACACCGCCACGCAGAGAACTCCAAGCTTCTAGCAGAAGGCTTTATTATAGAAAAACATATGCAGAGTAAAAACTATAAAGTCCAATAAAGCATCACATCAGCCAGATGTGGCTAACAGGAACAAAACTACAAATCCTTTAATGCTACATTGTGAAAAGTTAGTCATGCTATAGCTTCAGCAAAAATAAAGAAACTTAATCCATACTAATGAAAGTTCAAGAACAGACTGACTTCTATGTCTGATACACAATTTCTCAGCCCAACCTTTCTCCACCTCTTGGGTATTAACCTCAGGTTAATTGGTTGATCTGTACATGACGTATGTTAACCCAACCTCTTGTTGTTCATCTTTTACCATGTATCTACTTTCTCATAACAACTTTTATTATTGTTCTCACTGTATAAACAAGAACACTTTCCCATCTATTCCAACTTGTGATTTCCATTTGTTTTGTCTCTTTGAACACCTGGACTGAGTTGTTGTGTTTGGCCTAGAAGCATGTTCTCATCATGGAAAAATATAGACACACACATCTTTACATTTCATCATTGACTATATATCCCATCAATACTCTAACAAATTCTATTGACTGGATCCAGATACACTTGTCCCTCCACATTTGTGGATTTGACTTTTGCAGATTTGATTATTCACAGATTTTATTAATATGTTTTCTCTAGGAATATCAAGTCCTCCAGTGCAACTCTATGGTCAACTTTAACCGAAAGTTGTACTGAAGGACCTATAGATTCCTAGAGAGAACATTCTATTATGCATTTGTAGCTCCACCAGAACAATTCTATAGTCAATGTCTGGCAGATGTTGACCACAGAATTACACTGGAGGACCTAAAGATTCCTAAAGAGGCATTCTTTCAAGTAAAAACATAGTGTTTTTGTTATATGTGGTTTTTCCACATTAACAGGGGTCCTGTGCCCCGACCCAGTGGAGGGACAAGTGTATTTTATTTTGTTTATATATCCATCCCCCCCCCCCCAATTCAAAGTAGTTATTCAGAACAGACCTACTGAAATAAAAAGGTCTTTACTATTGAAAATCTGAGTGGGATTCTGAGTAATCCTTGTGGCCATGATGAATACCTGCCTATCACCACACCAAATGATCCCTCCAAAAAAACCATATTGAAATACAGTATATGGAACCACAGAAGAGATTTACCATGAAGTCTTGCTAGCTGGTTCTACAGACTTACTGATGAACTGTATCAAAGTTGCTGAAATATTTTAGTGCTCACTGCGAAATTATAGTTTGCTAAGAAGAAGCAATGTAGTTCAATATCTTCTTCAAAGGATATTGGGCTTTCCTGATACTACAGTGTATATCCCTCAAGTTCCAGAAGCCAGAAAAAGCCTTGGGGTTGGTTACTCATTGAGTCTAATTTAAGCAATCCATAGTACAATGAGAAGGATCCAGATATTGTTCTCTCTAGCTGAGGATTCTAAATATGGCTCTATGAAATGCAAATCCCAGGATTCCCTAAAATGGAACCATGGCAGTTAAAATGGGATCATAATGCTACAACTGAGTAGCGTGAAAGGCTCCCAAAGCACATGGTCAATATTTGAACAGCAATAGCCAAGGATGACATGTGGCAAAGGAGCAGGAGAATGGTTTCTGTTCAGGCTAAATGCAATTAGAACATCTTTTTGCAATGGAGTACTTTAAAGCAAAACTGGGACAAGGATCTGCTCTGGTCAATGCAAATGATGCAATCAAACATTGTCTTGGTTCCCTCCTCACTGCTCACAAGAAAAACAAAACAAAAACGATTGTTTCATTTCATTAACTCCTCCTTAGGCTAGGATCTGACATTGCCACGTTCACAGGCTCCCCTCCTCAGATCATTTCTTGTTGTCGTTGTGTGCCTTCAAGTAATTTTTGATTTATGGTGAACCCAAGGTGACTTTATCATGAGGTTTTCTTGGTAAGATTTGTTCAAAGAAGGTTTGCCATTGCCTTCCCCTGAAGCTGAAAGCGTGTTGAGTTGCCCAAGGTAACCCAATGGGTTCCACAGCCAAACTGGAAATCAAACCTTGCTCTCTAGAGCTGTAGTCCAATGCTCAAACCACTATGCCATGCTGGCTCTTATTCAGATGGCTGTCAGATGATTACACAGCCAGAACTTCAGAATGGTGAAACTATCAGAATAGGGATTCGAATCATGTGACTTGGAGGCTGCATTCTATCGCTGGAGGGTTTCCAATGCAAGCCTTGGTCCTCCACTGACTCCTGAAGACCCACTATCTATCCCCTCAATATTTTGTTGCATTCCCCCATATCTACTTAAAACACTTCCAAAATGCTGGCTGTTTCAGGGGGTCTCCTACACACCCAAACGGAAAGACCCTCCACCCCAAACAAACCAAATGGTAACCAGGGATGATGTGAGATCCTATCCAGTCACCCAAAATGGCAGCTGCAATGGCACACTATAGCCCAGGGGTTGGCAACCTACGGTCTGCGGGCTGCATTCAGCCCGCTGAGGCCTGCCGACCGGTCTCTGCCCGGTCCTGCCACCACCGCCGCCTTTCGTGGCTGCGGGGGTCCTCGGGGTGCCATTTTATGCTACAAAATGGCACCCGGAGTTTCGTGTGACCTTTCCCATCCTGCCCTGTGACGGGAAAGGTTGCGCAAGACTCTCGGTGCCATTTTGGAACACAAAATGGCGCCCCGGAGGACCCCCGCAGCCGCGCTGGGACTCTCCGATTCACTGTAATGTGTGTGTGTGTATGTGTGTGTGTGTACCTTTAAGTCATTTCCAACCTATGGCAACCCTATTTTAGTGAATGAAATATTTACAGATTCATTTTGTAAATTGGCCTAAATCCTGGTATGGTTTCTGAACCCAAGCAGTAGCCATGAACATACATGAGCCAGTATTATATTGTTTTTCTCTTTGAGGGTTAAACTGGTGTTAGGAAATATTTATTTATTTCCAGAATGTATATCCTGCATTTCTCCCACAGTGGGATTCAAGGTGGGTTACAATATATTAAAAACAACAACACTAAAACATTGATTACAAACGTTAAAAAATTATTAAATACTACTAACATTAAAACAGAGACTAAAAACAGCATAGTTCAAAACAGCAAAAATCATTAAATATTAAAACAGCACACCACATTACTCAAATAAAATCTACCCACCAAACACCTGCCTAAATAAAAATGTCTTCAGCTGCTGATGGAAAGAGATCAGGGAAGGGGCCAACCTGACCTCCTGTGGCAAGGCGTTCCACAGTCCAGGTGCAGCCATGAAGACTCTCTCTCAAGTCCCCACCAACCATACTTGCAAAGGTGGTGGGACTGAGAGGAAGCCCTCTCCTGCCAATCTTAGTGCTTGGGTGGGCTTTTATAGGGAGATATGGTCATTCAGATAGTCTGGACCAGGGGTAGGCAACCTTTCCCCTTTAAGGGCCGAGGGACTTCAACTCCCAGAAACCTCAGCCATATTGACCAATAGTCCCATGTTGGCCAATAGCTCCTGGGATTCTGGGAGCTGAAGTCCCTCGGCCCTTAAAGGGGAAAGGTTGCCTACCCCTGGCTCTGGACCAAGCCGTTTAGGGCTTTAAACGTCAAAACAAGCACCTTGAATTCTGTCCAGAAATGGATCAGTAGCCATTGTAGCTGTTTCAGCAAGGGAGTGACATGATCCTTGTCACCAGGAAGGGAAATATCTGTACGAAAATATTTGTTGCTGTTGTGTGCCTTCAAGTTGTTTTCAACTTATGACAATCATAAGGCAAAATTCTCACAGGGTATTTTGGGGCAAGATTTGTTCACAGGGGTTTTGTCCATACATTTCTCTGAGGCTGAGAGCATGTGATTTGCCCAAGATCACTTAGTGCATTTCCATGGCTGACTGGGGACTAGAACCCTGGTTTCCAGAGTCATAGTCCAATTCTCAAATCATTATACCATGCTGACTCTTAAGGGAAATATCTACTGTAGTACAACAAAAGAGGTGTTCCACAAGTATTGACTAAATATGTAGGCATACATATCTAAATGCATCATTATGTATATCTGTGCTGCATGCAGACTCATCTGACAGTGCTCTGGTACACAAAGTAAAATGCATATATTCACTGAGGAGGGAAAAATGGAGAACAGCTAAAAACAAATATATGGAATGAAGTTTTCCTTGCAGTTGGTACATTGCATGGAGGAATTAAATAAGGAATGTTAAAGGTGGATGGGCAAACTTTATATTAAAGAAATTTTGCAATATAAGCTAGTAATATCTAACATGGGAATAATTTAGTGAGAATGGTGGTGCATTTTCAAATGGCAATTCTGAAAAATATCCTTGTGCTACAGCTGTTGTTAATTTATTCATTATATTTTACTGTTTTGCTCCTCGGATAATTATTATTGTTTATCGTTTGTCAGCAACCCTTAAAAACAAAAAGACACCATAATTATGGAATGTCTGGAACCATTTGTTGTTGTTGGGTGCCTTCACATTGTTTCTGACTTATGGCAACCCTATCACAGGGTTTTCTTGACAAGATTTGTTTAGAGAAGGTTTCCTTGCTTTAAAGTTGGCTGTGTGGAGGTAAGCTGTGGTGATTTGGCAGTAATGTCACTGAAGGGAAATAAATAGGAAAAGATACCCCCCTGACTCTTTGGGAGGGGTCCTCTATTGCGCCGACTCATATAAGGGCATCGACGCGCGATTGGACGAGTGGACTGGAAGTCCCACCCTTACCGGTCTGCTCGGCCAATCAGACTGAAATCTCGCATGCTGATCTTGCGAGGTTAGTGGCGAGATTTCGGGGCTAGTTAGCCCCAAGCTGCCTCGTGTTGGGCAGCCATTTTGATTAAGCAGTCGAGCAACCCATCCCACCCACCTTTAAATGGTTTGTAAACATATTATTTACTCTCAGGCTTCGGCTGGTTGCCTTCGGGGGCGGGAGGGAATTTTCCCAGAGTCATAAGCTGGGTTTTTCACCCTCCCTGAGAATAATAATATTAAGGATAACAAGATTAATAGTGTGGATCTTAAGGGTTATTAATGGTTGATTCACATAACATTGATGAATTGCTTGTTCATCTAACTTTATCATGTCATTAATGTTTGTTTATAGTCACAACTAGAGGTTCAGGGTTTATGTAGTTTAATATTATTGTTTTTTTCATGCTGGCGGGCAGGGACCCCCCCCCTCGGGGGATAAGTAGGTTAATTGAAAACTACAAATTGGGTTAATAAAAGAATTCAAAATTGGGTATATGTCATTATGTTAACCAAATAGGCATGACGTCATCAAACAATTGATGATGTCATATGTCATGGCATCATAAGACTTCTTATGACATCATTTCCGGTTGGGGGAGGGGTTTAGAGAATTATTGTTATATATGTTGTTTAAACTAATGGACTTAACGCATGCAGTGATAGAGGTGGTTCAGTTTAATAACGGATGTGCTTATCTACACGAACGCATGTATCAAGATTAAATTCTGGTTTTAGGCAAATTATTACTTGAATTATTTGAAAACCTTGTACAAAATAAAAGTTGTGGCCAATGTTTTACCCAAAGAATGGCGTTTGGTGTCCTTAGTGTCAGTGCAAAAGCAGATATTAAAGAATAGAAGGACGTTTGTAACTACATTTTTATTTTTTAAAAACCAAAATGCAGGCATGGGAGAGAGGAATGCATTCTCTTCCTTCAACAAGTTTGCAAGGATGGTGTTTATTCTCCTTTTCAATTTATTTAGGTGGTTATTTTCCATGATAAAACATGATCAAAGCTGTTCACAACACCATCAGAAGAGTTCACATAATATAGCACGTTCCCAGATAGCTCATTAATATTTAGAAACCGTTATTGTTCCTGTGTGCATTCAAGTCATTTCTGACTTATGGTGACCCTAATATTTATTTATTTATTTATTTATTTATTTATTTATTTATCTTATATCCCACCTTTCTCTGTGAGGGACCCAAGGTGGCTCACAAATAAAATTCTAAAAAAACAATATCACAATAAAACAATTAAAAACATCAGCTAAAAATAATATAAAATACAAACATTAAAACCACAACACCCATATAAAATCCATCCCATAATTTTGCATTATGGATTAAAAGCCTGCCTGAAAAGAGCGTTTTTTGCCTGTTAGTGAAAGGCAAGCAAGGAGGGGGCCAGCCTTGCTTTTTGTGGAAGGGCATTTCAGAGGGCAGGAGCAGCCACCAACAAGGCTCTCTCTCGTGTCCTCACCAGGCAAACCTGTGATGGCGATGGGACTGAGAGAAAGCCTCCTCCTAAAGATCCTAGGGCTCTAGATGGTTCATATGGGGAGATTCGGTCTCTCAAATAATCTGGACCTATGCCATGTAGGGTTTTATAAGTCATAACCAGCACTTTGAATTGTGCATGGAAACGAACTGGTAGCCAATGAAGCTATTTCAGCGAGGGAGTTATATGGTCCCTATAACAGGCCCCAGTCAGCATTCTGGACCTGCTGAAGTTTCTGAACAGTTTCCAAAGGCAGCCCCACGTAGAGTGCATTGCAGTAGTCCAAACGGGATGTAATTATAGGAATGTGTCACTGTAGCCAGATCTGATGTCTCCAGGAATGGGCACAGCTGGCACAAAAGTTTTGATTGTACAAATGCACTCCTGACCACTGCTGAAACCTGGGCATCCAGGCTCAGAGTGGAGTCCAGGAGCACAACCAAACTGCAAGCCTGAGATTTAACGGGGAGTGTAACCCCATCCATCACAGGCAATGTCGCTATTCTCTGATCTGCTTTATGACTGATCAGGAGCATCCCTGTCTTGTCTGGATTACGGTAAGTTTCAATTTATTTGCCCTCATCCAGTCCATTGCTGACTGCAGACACTGGTTCAGTATGGAGATAGCTTCCTTGGAATCAGATGCAAAGGAGAGAGAGAGTTGGATGTTATCCTCATACTGATGACACCACACCCCAAAATTCTGGATGACTTCTCCCAGCAGTTTCATGTAGATGTTAAACAACATGGGGGACAGAACAGAACCCTGTGGGACTCCACAGGCCAGTGCCCAAGGAGTCAAACAGGAATCTCCAAACACCATGTTCTGAGTCCACCCCTCCAAGAAGGACTGGAACCACTGCATAACAGTGCCCCCAAGTCCCATCACAGAAAGGTGGCTTAGAAGGATACCATGGTCGATGATATCGAAAGCCACTGAGAGATCCAGGAGAACCAACAGGGACACACTCCTCCTGTCCAGTTCCCTACAAAGGTCATCCACCAAGGCACCCAAAGCTGTCTCCATCCCATGGCCAGGTCTGAAGCCAGATTTAAATGGATCTAGATAATCCGTTTTATCCAGAAACTCCTGGAGCTGGGAGACTACCACTCACTCCAGAACCTTGCCCAAGAATGGAATATTAGAGACTGGCTGATAGTTATCCAGAATGGCGGGATCCAGGAGGTCTTTTTCAATAATGGCCTCACCACAGGCTTCTTTAGGCAGGATGGCAACGTGCCTTGCTGCACTGAAACATTCACCACTCCCTTTACCCACTCGGCCAGTCCCCCTCTAGCTGCTTTCAGAAGCCTGGAAGGGCAAAGATCCAGTATACACATAGTAGCCCTCACTTCTCCAAGGTAAGCCTATCACACATTTTGTGTGTGCAAGATTTGTTCAGACAGTGTTTGTCATTGCCTTCTTCTGAGGCTGAGATCATCCACTGGGTTAAACCCTGCTCTCCCAGAGTCATATAGTCCAACACTTAAACCACTATTCCATGCTGATTTTCAAACCATAATATTAACATATTTACACAAATATTAATCAGCAAATAAAAACTCCTGTTAATAAATGCAGAACAAAATTAATCCAATAACTATTAGTATTTCATATTAAGGCCTAACAATAGAAAAACACACACCAAACTATAGCAAATATACTTATTGTCTAGAACTAAATAGCAGTGAATTTTACTTAGCACTTTCCTTCTGTGCTATTTCCCCCAATAAAAACTGATTTCCTGTATTGTGCAGATTACTTTGCAGCCTATTTGCCTGCTATCTCCATTCTCTCTATCACATTCCCCATGGGGCTGGTGGAGTCCTTCTGCCTTTGTCCCTGTGTATCCATATCCATCTTCTACCTCTGGTCTATTAATTTACTAACTTACTACAACTTTGGTAGCTGAGCAGGAAATAAAAAAGTCTTACAGCTTATCTCCCTAATCTGTACATATAATGTGTTAAAATGGTTTTTGTGAGTTTTTCGAGCTAGCATCTTGAAGATGCCAGCCACAGATGCAGGCGAAACATCAGGAATACATTCTTCTAGTACATGGCCTCACAGCCCGAAAAACCCACAAAAACCTATGGATGCCGGCTGTGAAAGCCTTCAACTTCACAATGTGCTAAAACTTTGAAGGTTTCTGGTCTGGGGAAACTTCTGTGATGTGTTTGTACAAATTGCCAAAATGAAACAAAAAACAAAACAGAATCACAGAACTGGAAGGGTCTGCAAGGGCTGTCTAATCCAACCCATCTAGTTGTCTGAAAATGCACATCTAAAACACTCCAGAGAGATGGCCATCTGACCTCTGTTTCAAGACAACCAAAGAGGTAGAGACCATGAACCTCTGAGGCAGTCCATTCCACTGTTGAGCAGTTCGTACCATCGGAAAGTACTGCCCAATGTTTACATGGAATCTCTTTTCTTGTAATTTAAAACCACTGGTTTGTATCTGGAACAGCAGAAAACAAGCATGCTCCCTCTTTTACTCTGGATATGATCCAGCTTGTCAATATTGAATTGTGGTGCCCAGAACTAGACACAGTATTCAGTACTCCCCAAATTTCAATACTTTCCTTCCACAAAACACAGTGTATTCATCCTTCTGAAATTTTGTATGTTTCTGAACTATGGCTGCTGTTGAACTATGCTGTATAACATTTTATATAACAGTTGCCCACAAAAGTGCTAAAAAGGGGGGGGGTTATTAGTGCTCTCCTTGGATTTTTAATAGGTGCATAGGATCTTTCCTTCCCCCTTGGTTGCTATATTGAAGAGATAACCTGCTCAGACAGGTTCATGATGTCTGCCAATTTCACATAATTCTGACAAATAGGGGGAGATGATAAAAAATGTGTTGGTATCAAGTCAGTGGGAGCCACAAGGATTTCTATTTATTCTATGCTTTGAAGATTCTAGGATCTGAAGAATAGTAGTTATAGTAACCGAGGGGGAAGGAAAGGTCCTATGCACTTGGAAGTGTCTTTAACAGTAATTTCTTTAATAATAAGTTTGAAATGTTTTATTTTTGGCTTAGTCTGCATCTATAGAACAGAATTAAATGCAGTTTGACACTACTTTAGCTGCCATGACTCTATGCTATGGAATTCTGGGATTTGTAGTTTTGTGAGATAGTTAGCCTTCTCCATCAGAGAGCTCTTGTTACCACACCAAACTACAAATTTACAACAAACTACAAATCCTAGGATTCCATAGGACAGACTCATGACAGTTAAAGTGGTGTCAAACTGCATTAATTCTGTAGTATGGCAGAAGCCTTAGAGGAAGTAGAATGATTGGTCAATTATAAACATAAACTGGCAAGTTGGAAGTCATGAGTATCCCCCTTGTCTATGCTAGTGTTTTAGTAATAGTTTGTAGATAGTAAGTTATCATTGTTTTGTGTTTATAGTTTACCCCTGTATGTTGTTTTATATTATGAAAATTTTGTGTTAATAAAAAAATGTATTAAAAAGTCTATGCTAGTGTTTTAGTAATAGTTTGTAGATAGTAAGTTATCATTGTTTTGTGTTTATAGTTTACCCCTGTATGTTGTTTTATATTATGAAAATTTTGTGTTAATAAAAAAATATATTAAAAAGATTTCTCCATGGGATTTTGACCCAAGATAAATGAGACAACCTCCAAACTGATCTGAGATGAATTGGGTTGTTTTCTGGATTGGATTAGGAATCCAAACTTGTGGTTGAGATACATTTCTGGTTCTTACCATTGAGTCTTGGTTGAGTAATAGTCAGATGAAGTATAGCAAAATCAATTTGTACATAGATGAAACTGTCTCCAGGCAAGGTGAATGTATATATGTGTTTTGCAACGCAAGTAAAGAAATGATTCAGCCTAAGAACTAAAATTACATACTCTTGATTTGTGCTGTGTCTCCTGGCAAGTCTCTTAAAAATTACCTGCATTTATCAAAAGGATACATAAAATTTGCACAATTATGAATTTATTATTTTAGGCTGTTGCTACAAAAAACAGGGATGAAAAATATTCAACATCGGGAATATATATTCCAGAAAAGTGGATATTTATCATATTTAAGAAAAAGTGATAAAGGAATGAAGTTCCTAGAGTGTGTGAAGAGGACTTTGTCTCCTAGTAGGCAAAGAAAATGCTCTTTAAAAACCTTTCATTATAATTTATGAGCTACAAATATACTCTGCTAATATAGCACCTAGGCACCTCCAGCAGAAAGGCTGCAACAGGATGAATGGCTAAATAAATACATAAATAAATATGCAAAGCACATTCATCCTACTTCTGCAAGTGTGATTAAACAAACCCTAATGGCTGTGATACTATAATCACAGTAATCCTCACTAGCCCTTTAATATCTTGAAATACATCTAAATCTATTTTATGTGCCACTTTCCAAGTTAGACATTTCAATAGGTAAAGGGCTGGCTTTTGCTTGTGTAAAACTTTTCAAGACTTCTTACAGGTCCCCTTTCCTTCAGCTCAGGTACACCCATGTGCCCCTAAATGTTGTCCACATATCTGCTGACGAGATACAAAAAAGCCCATCAGCCTTTGCTGACATGTTTACATTTCTTCAATTGAGAGTACCTAGTTCAGAAATGTCTGGTTCTAAACTCTACTGAGACTTTATTGTTATTGTTATGTACCTTCAAGTTGTTTCTGACTTATGGTGGCCCTAAGGTAATTTTGTCATGGGGTTTTCTTGCCCAGATTTGTTCAGAAGGGGCTGAGGCTGAGAGAGTATGTCTTGGCCAAGGTCACCCAGTGGGTTTTCATGGTTGTGTGGGGATTTGAACCCTAATCTCCAGAGTCATAGGGCCTCGGCAGACAGCTTATTGAGCCGTCTCCGAGGCAAGGAAGAGGAGGGGCAGCCGCACGCGTGGCGCCCCTTCCTCCTCCCGAGGTCATCCTCGGAGCCGCCGGCCCTCCGCACAGCCGGCGCTCCGGGGACAACCTCCCGCCGCAGCGACCACACGCGCTGTGGCGGAAAAGTCAGTGAAAGTGTGCCCGACGCTTTTAGGGCGCACTTTCACTGACTTCTGAAAGGAGCGCTATTTTTGCGCTCCTTTCAGAGGCGCCAACGGTGTGCCGCGGTGCGACTGCTCCAGTTCCGCGATGCACCGTCGCAGGGCGTCTTGGACGCCCTCGTCTGCTTCCCCCATAGTCTGATACTCAAGCCACAATACTGTGCTGGCTCTCTGTTTAATACTACATTAATAATATTACATCATTACATCTCTGTGTGTGTTTGTGTTTGTGCTTTCAAGTCACCTGTCCACTTCTGGTGACCCTGTGAATTTCATAGGGTTTCTTTAGGTGAGAAATACTCAAGAGATGGTTTTGCCAGTTCCTTCTTCTGAAATGTAGCTTAGAGCACTTGGGTATTCTGTTAGCACAGAGGGAAAACTGAGTCCATACTCTGAAGACTGCCAGATAGGAAACGTATGCCATTGTCAAATGTGAAAGTAGTCCTGAGATAGATGGGGGCAGGATGACCAGATTTCCTCCTTTTCCCAGACATGTCCTACGTTCCAGCCTTCTGTCAAAGAGGAATTCCAAAATCTCCTCCATTTTGATCATGATTGAGAAGCATGAATTCCTATGAGTGCTTTTGGCTGTTATTTTGGCATGGCCTACATTTTTCTTAAATGTCCTACATTCTGAGTGCCTTCCCCTCTTTTGCGGTTACCCTGAGTTGTGGGTCAGTCCTGCTACCCAATTTTGTTCTTGTTGAAGTGCTTGTGTTCTGTTATTTTGTGTTACAATCCTGCCTGTGAACATCTACTATTGTTTACAGTTAGTGATAAGAGAGAATTTAAAGTCTGAGAAGCTGTTACATAGAAATGAGCAGTGTTTTGCAGCCTGTGAAGTTGCTGCCCAAGGCTTAGTCCAGAGTAGACATGTATAAAAGTGATCTGGGCTTGCAGAAATAGAGCAGTTTCACACTACTTTAATGTCCATGGCTCAATACTATGGAATTCTGTAATTTGTAGTTCTAATAATAATAATAATAATAATAATAATAATAATAATAATTTTATTTAATACCCCGCCCCTCTGAGAACAATCGGGGCGGCTTACATCATAAAAATCATCACACAATTTAAGAACAATTCCCCCCTCCCCCCCTTAAGAAAATAGTTCTGTGCAGCCTTCCCTATTTGAGAGCTCTGGTGCCCTATCAAACTGCAAATCCCAGATTTCCATAGCACTGAGCCATGGAAATTAAAGTGGTGTCAGATTGCTTTATTTCTGCAATGTGGCAGCAGCCTTGTACTTTTTAGGATTGGTGATGAAATGTAAAAACTGGTAAGAATTAGATCTGCTCCATCCCCCCCCCCTTTTTTTTACTGTATCCTTAGTCCCACTTACTGCTGGACTATGCCTCCAGAGACCCTCTTTAAATTGGAATTGGTTGGACTAGAGATTGAATCTTTTTAATTTGAAAGTTAGGAATCATGTCTTGCTGCTAATACAGCCATGCCAAGGTTTAAAAAATGTCAGTCACAAAACTAAGGGGTTAAATAAACTGGGTGACATTTGTAAAAAGTGTAACAAAAGATGGAAATTAGAACTATCTTTACCCTGTCCTCCTTTTCTTGTGTGTATTTGTTAGAAGTTCTCATGAAATGTCACTCTGCATCATGATTCTCTACCAAATAGCCTGTATTTATATAAGATAATTGGTTAGCATATAGCGCAATGGCTAGAGCTGAACTCAATTTTTATTTCAAAATAACAATAATCTTAGGAATATATACTCTCTTCTGCTCAACGAGTGCCAAGAAAACAACAACAACAACAACAACAACAACAAAAGGTTTTGTGTTTGTCACAATCTTGGGTTCTAGGATTGCAGCAAAAAGATAATTTAATCCTCCCCATATCAGAAATTGTAGAGGGTTACAGAAAATAATCCTTGAGAAGTCCTGTTTGACACCTTGGCTCCTGGCTAATAGGATCAAACTAGGATCCTTTTTGTTATTTGTGCTGTTTACTATTTACATTAAATTGTGGAATAGGTTGCTTGGGAATTGATGTGTGCATGACAATAACAGCCAACTATATTTCCTTTCCATCTCATTTTAAAGAATATGTTGAGATGCTGAACTGGTGTGTGGAGATGGTAATGGAGAAGGCCAGATACCTTTTGAAGTTTAATCCAGAATAGACAGAGGTGCATATTCTCAGATTCCTATACAGCAGATCTGGAAATATTGTTTTAACATGTGTTAGATCAGGGGTCAGCAACCTACGGCCTGCGGAGGCCTTGGGACCGGCCTGTGGCTGGTCCTGCTGCTGTTGCTGCCTGCGCGGGTGCCATTTTGGCATCCAAAATGATGCCCGCGCTTGTGCATGCATGCGCACAATGCAGGGCACCATTTTGGAAGGCACAACGGTGCCGGCGCTGTGCGAATTCGAAGGCCACTGCCATTGGACGTTCCAAAATTGCGCCCCCCACACATGCACGCATGCGCATGATGGTAGGCAGCATGTGCATGCATGTGCGCGCAGGGGCAAGCGTGCACACCGGCCCCCAGTGCCATTCCCCCCCCCCAGCCCCCGGCAAAAAAAGTTGCCAACCCCTGTGTTAGACAGACTAACACTTCCTTGGAAAACACAGGTTCATCATTGAGCAGTTCTTTCAGATCCAGCTTTGACTCTGGATGCTTGGGTGTAGCCAGTTGTGGCTTTGCACAGTTTAGGCACCAGCTATAGTCCATTCTTGGAGACTCCAGATATATGCCATGGTGACAAATTAGTTACATTAGCAAGCTAGGATAATACTTCCCTGGAAAAAAACCAGATTCATCACTGAGTAGTTCCTTCAGATCCAGCTTCAGATCCAACTACATCACTGAATTACTGTAATGTGCTCTCTTGAGTACTGCCTATGAAATGTGTGAATGATCTGTTTGGCTGGCATCCACTGTCTTTCCAGACATAACTCAAAGTGCTGGTGGCAATGACCTTCAAAATCTTTCAATTATCTGATGGACTCCCTTCTCCTGTATAGGTCTGCCTGCCTTCACAAAGCTTCAACAGTGGCGTTCTTGAATGCCAAATGTGGCCATAAATCCATTTAACGGTTGCTGGCGAGAAAGGCATTTCGCCCCTAATGGTCATTCCCAGTTTCTAGAATTTCCTTCCAACTGGAAGTTTATCAAACACCCTTGAATAACTTTCTGGTGGATTGGTGCAAGCCTTCCTTTTTTGAAAGGATTCATGGCTAAGAGTCCCTAGTTCTCTCTCATTACATTGTTTTTAATTTTCAAAAAGCTGGTTTAAACTGTTTTCTTGTCTAGTGGCACCTTTTTATTCTGTTGCTTTTGGTGTTTATTCTTGTTTTGGGTCATTATTTTAATTTATTGTTGTTAGCCACCTTCTAGTCTCTTGTGGAAAGGCAAGTTGTCAATGTTTTCAATAAATATTCTCCCTTGGTGCTCATGCATAACTGATCCTTTCTCCACCCTCCAAAAGCAAAGCAAAGCAGCTTCATTTATATACCACTTCATATCGTGCTATGGGGTGTCTAAGCGGTTTACAACTGTAAGCTCATTGCCCCCAACAGTTGGGTACTCATTTTAGCAACCTCGGAAGATGCAGGCCTGATTCTAGCCTGAGCCCTGGCTAGTATTGAACTTGCAACCTTGTGGTCTATCAGTGAGTGGCTGCGGTACAGGCATTTAACCACTGAGCCACCAGGGACCCAGAGTGGAACCAGAGTGGATGGTGACTCTGCAAGAAGGTGCGCAGGAAAATTTTGACTCATGGTAATTTTCTTGGTCCTAAGGAGGTTTTGTGAGAACTACAATCAGAATATTCTTGTCATTCCTATTTACTTCCAATATGATTTGAGTTGAATGAATGAGAACTGGAACTGTTACTCTTTTCACAGAACATGCTTATCCTGTAAACAGCAATAGTTCTTAGCAGGAGAAGACATTTTACCCAATGCTGCAGAAAACATATTAAAATCAGAATCTGAACAACTGCTCTGAAGGATGAATGATTATATATATATATATATATATATATATATATATATATATATATATATGTGCTATACTTGAGAAAATTAAAAGTCTCACATAGATTATGCAGAATGCTAAATGTCAGTTATTTTATTCCTCTGCCTCTTCTATGATGCATTTATTCTGATGATACCATCTTAGATTTTGCTGTGTCCTCTGGCCAAGCCATGTGCCCTTTAAAAGTTGCATTTATTTATGAATCCTCTCAGAGTTATGTAACATGGGGATGCAATGACAGATGAATGCTTTCCAAAGCAAGATATGCCAGTATAGGAAATCTAGTTTTATACCTATGTGTTTTAATTGATTTGGCCTGGTTGTTATTTTTCCTTTGGTGTCTTTTATTGTCAAATTTAACCAGTCATTTCTAGAACGTTATCTAGAAGCAAAGATAAACCATATTTGATACAGTGAACTTATGCAAGCACAGAAGCTTCACATGAGCTGGGACACCTTAATCATTTATGTAACTGGAGGAAAAACTGTCTATGCATAGGGTCTCCACACAAGGCTAGTTCTGCTATTAGATAGTGTGAGGCTTCCATCTTAAGTGATGTAGCTCCAGGAATGATAACCCTCATCTCCACCAGAAGCTTTCTCTTCCATTGTTCAAGAGAGCTTCACTTTTTGGAACCAAATAGACCCAGTGTAGATGGTTTCTTCCTTAGAGGTAGGAACTGTGGATGGGATGCACTGAAAAGTTGCCTTAGCAACCTTCCAGAGTACCTTGATCCAATGTCTGGCTATGAAAAAGGATCTATCTAGAATTTGGACCAGTATTGTGGTGAGTAGTAATGACTGCTTTGTGTGGTCAGTGCCACTTTCCACATAGCTCAAGAGGTAGTGATGATGACCATAGAGGTAGAACACAGGGGGTAGGTGGTGGGAGAGGCCAGAACCCCACCACTTCTTTGTATATTTCAGTGTATATATCAGCCTTTGAAACTAGACTGAATATCAACTTAAATAATAAATGTACTTTTATCTCTTTCTGCTGGTATACTGATAACCTTCAGGTATTCTTCTTGGGTACCAAGAAAAATACTACCACAAACCTGAATATTCCTATGCAAAGGGATCTTGTAGCATGTTTGAGACTGTGTGAAGGAAGTTGTAGCATATGTTTTCATAGACTTGGTCTACTTCCTCAGATACCTGGAGTAGACCAAGTCTATGAAAGCTTATGCTACCCCTTTTTTTGATATGTTAGTCTCAAAGGAGCTACAAGATCCCTTTTCATACTGATATTCCAGACTAACATGGCTGTGGAGTTTATTACGTGGGAGGCAAAGCGCCCAAATCCTGTGACTAAATTGGGTTTAAATCCCATGAATATCCCACAAAAATGGGATTGTTTTCAGACACGTTGTGCAACTTCGGTATTATCCTGACATTAACCTGTGAATAAAACAGTAAAATCACGCCACTTTTTATTTTGGGGGAAGTACCAAAAATAAAAAGCAGCATGATTTTGCTGCTTTATTTGTGGGTTAATGTTGGGATAATGCAGAAGTCACCCGATGTCATCTGAAAACAATCCTGCTTTTGCAGGATATTCACGAATTTAAACCTCGTTTATTCATGAGATTTGGGTGCTTCCCTCCCATGTGATAAACTCCTATGTTTCTGAATTCTAATTATTCCTGTACATGTTCTAGTGGAGCTTTGTATAGCTCTTGTCTCAGAGAAAAACTGCGAAAGTAAATGTGAAAGACTTGCAAAGCACATTTTAATTGTAGTAGCTTTATAAAAGTGATAAATATAGATATAAATGTCTTCTTTTTGATTAGTAGTATGCTAGTGAGGGCAGAAGCCATTATAAGACGTATCTTTCTGCTTGATTATATTCCACCCTCAAAAACCTGGACACATAAAAGAATTAGAAGCTTCTCAAAGGACATTGTCTTATTCTCTCAAAACATATTTTTTTTTCCTTTCCTTTTCTTTTAAAAGACAATTGCCCTATAAACAGATGAAAGACTAGACAATGAAAAGTTAGATTATAGTGATCATGGCTTGTCTATCCAAAAATAAGGAAGATTGGAACTATTTTTTTTAGTGTGCCACATAGGTTGTTTGAAAACAAACTGCTAAGATCCTGGGCAGAAACAACAATGATGTTAGTTGAGTCAGCAGCCAAGTTTTTACTTTCTGAGTGTGAGAAAATATTTGGATCCCACCTTTTCCATTCATTTCATATTTATATGCCCTTTTCTTTTCAATGGAGCTTCAAAGTGGGCAAATGATACAACAAAAACAGTCAATATAGCAATAAAAGGGAGCTGGTGTGGTGTAGTGGTTTGAGTGTTTGACTAGGACTATGGAATGAGGGTTCAAATTCCTACTCAGCCCTGAAAATCCACTGAGTGACCTTGGGCAAGTCACACTCTTTCAATCTCGGAGGAAGGCAAGGGCAAACCCCCTCTGAACAAATTCTGCCAAGAAAACCCTGTGATACGTTTGTTTTTGGGTCATCATAAATTGGAAACCATACTACAATGTAGCAATGAAATGTATATGTGTGATCAGAGCTTGGAAGTAACATGTTACCTGGAACAAGTTACTTTAACAAAGTGCAGTGTGTTAATTAGAGCTTGTCTCCTTCTTTGACAGTTACAAATGTGTAACCAAAAGTTACACATTCTTAACTGATTTGTATTCATGATCGCTACTTAAGTCTCTGGTTTAGGGGCAACATAGGGACTGTGAAAGTCCCCCAGTCTGTATACGCTGTGAAGCAGCCACTGCTATTGATGGGGATCTGTTCCCCTGTTGATCAGGAAGGAGCTCGCTGACAGTTCTACCCCCCCCCCATCACTTGAGTGATTTCTGGCATGAGAGGTAATTGGCACAGTTCCCTCCTTCTGCCTATTGTAATGGAGATCACTCACAGGAGTGGATGGGACTGTCAGTTAGCTACTTCCCAATAAGCAGGGGAACAAATCCCCATGGGTCACTGTGACTGCTTCCCAGTAAGTGCAGAATCGGGGGGACTCTGATAGGATTCACTGCATAGAACCATAACCATAGTGCTTATGCATATGTAAATCACCAACAGGATTCAGTCCTAGTTTTGTTTCTTCTGTCTGTTTGTCTGAAATGAGCTGGACCATTTTTACTTCTTTGTCTGTAACAGCTAGAGCTGTGATTCACTACTTTTAAATGCAACACAATAGTGTTTCTGCCTATTTTTCATTACTGGGTGCATATACACAGTAGAAATAATGTAATTTGATACCACTTTAAGTATAGCTCCATCCTATGGAGTAGTGGGATTTGTAGTTTTTCAAGGTCTTAAGACAGATTTGCCAAACTACAAATCCCAGGATTCTGTAGAATACAGCCATGGCAGTTAAAGGGATTCATTTATTACACAATTTGCAAGAGTTTATTCCAGGTCCTCCATTGTTCCTCACTGCTGTGTTCAGGATGTAGCCATGCTGATTGTTGTTCAGGTGTTCCTGATCTTTTTTGGAGGGGCACCCAAAAAGCATCATATTAACACACTGCAAAAAGCATCTAATTAACACAAACCTGCTTGAAAATGTATGTGTGTGTTCTCTTGGCCATTTAGTGGGATGTGGGCTAGCATCTGGGCTCATTTTTTCAGCCAGAATCAAACACCACATGCCCCTCTTCTTGATTGCCAGTGAGTATGCTGGATAATGGTGAAATACATGGCTTCTCCATTATTCTAGCTACCAGGTTGCTCCACAACATAGCCAAGGAAGTACATGCCTGCTCTTTTCAGTGAACTTGCAGGGTGTTCTTCAAGAAGAGTTACCGGTACTTGTTATCTCCATGTACAATGGAATTAGAAGGACATATATGCATGTAGCTCTAGGTTATACACATGTATGTCACCAACAGGATTCCAGCCAATATTTAAACATTTTTCTCTTGTTTCTGTCAGCATTTTATGGAAGAGAGATGAGGGAGCCACCTGAGAAATATCTGCCTTGGTGCAATGATTAAGGGCTGCCATAGTCCTTAGAATTTAACAACAAGACTAACAGTTTGGTTTAATTTCATTTATTGAATTTTTTTTGGCCTGCTAATTTTGATTTTGTTTAGATTGGTAATTTTTATTTTTAATTAATTAAGTCTAGATTGTTTAAATTTAATATTGTATACGTCCTATGTTACTAATATTTTATATGAGGTTTTTGTATATATCTTACAACCGATTGTGATTCCCTGGGACAAAGTTTAGTGTTGAAAAGCTTTTATATGAATAAACTAACATGTAAAAAGTTGTCTGCAATTTATTGATTCAATTTCTTGCTTCAGAAAATCTGAGAAAAGGACATTTAATGGACAAAACTGAAGCATAAAATTTTGAAAGAGACAATTCAGAATAAAATTTTGTGTCAACTGAAATGGGTAAGATTTTTTCCAAGCTTAGCCTGAGACAAAGTTGTAGACTTGCTATTCAGAATTGCTATAACAGTGATAAAAATGTTAAGTGAATACAAGAGTATTTCTCATATCAGCATATCTGCAGGTAACCTCTGCACAATTCATTTAAAACATCTGTTTATCCAAGTGATTTGTTGATCACCTGTTCATTTCCAAAAAAATATTATATTATCATCTTGTATGTTGATGTTAAGTAGTAATTTACACTGTGATAGCAAGGATGCATCTGAAATTACACAAATACTTTAGATTTAAAACTATACCGGTACCTTCTTGCCCTTGTGGTGACAATCTCAAATTAATGCTGTCTGAGATCATATTCATTTTCAGTGAAGCAGAACAGATCACCTGGCATGCAACTTGTGCCAGAAATTAGCTGTAAAAGGAGCTGATTAATTTTTTAATGGCTGGGTCTAAGGGGGTTCTTGGACTCCAAGCATTATGGAAGGGGTGGTTCACAATTTTTCCCCCAAGCCCCCACCCCCCAATGTCTTGGGACTTGCATCTCTGCTTCTAGTTTGTGGTACTTTGCTCATACTGGAAAACTGGAATCCCAGACTGAAATCCCTCAGCTAGAGATTGGGGATTCTGGTACTGTAATCTAAAAATTAATTTGTCCAACCTTTGGTTCAAAGTAAAACTGAGATGTACACGAGGCTGTTATGAACACTTCTTATATAAATTCTATATGCTGCTCTTGTTATTATTATTTATTAGACGCAGAAACCAAATGCCACAATCTTAGCTTTTGTTTTGCTTAAAGTCCGAGAGTCTACATGCATTGTTCAGATGTTCAGGTCTTGTCAATTGAGGCCAATTATTTCCAGAGACATTGAAACACTGCAAGCAGATGACTGAGGCATGGCGGTTATTATCATTTGAAACCAGGACTGATCTATAAGACTATCAATTAAAATGGAACCCCACAAAACTCTGACACAAAATCAATGTACCCAGCAACAACAATAACAAAATTTTTCAATAGGTTGGCTTCAGAAATGGAGCCTTTGATGCTGCTTTGTGGGAATAGTGTGCAAATGCAGACTTACTCTTACATGCAACACAGATCAGCAATGCTGTGCTGGAGCAATGACAGACCATCTGGAATAGGTAAACAATTTCAATATTTTATCAGCAAGCCAGTTTGCAGTTTCAGGTAGTCTTTCCATCATTGTAGTTAAAATTGTTCCCTTCCCCCTAATTCAGTGGTATTTTCATAGTTTTCATAAGGTTTTGTTGACCACTCAGTTATTGGCAAAATATTCATTCTGATGTACATTTGACAAGCTGGTATCAAAAACCCAGGTTGTGCCATATTATCCATTCCATTCCACCAGTTTCCATCTGCTAGAAAGAGGAAAGACCTTTTGTCCCTAGTGCAACTATGCAGCAGGATGTGTTGGTTTGTTTTTGAGGTCAGGATAAAGAAGGGTAATGATGATTGCTGAAAGGCACTTATTTTATTGTAAAAAGATCAGGTCAGCATTCATTATCTCCTTAAGGAACTCTGAAACTTTGAGAAGGCCCAGTGCAAAGTTCTTGCTTTTCATATACATGGGGAGAGAAAGGGAGTCCTGCTACTGTAATTGCCTTCTTGTATCAGACCAGTGAGACCGCATTAAGTGTGAGGAATGGTTAGAGTACAATAATTTTACCCCTGAACACTGTTGAATATTCTGGTTCAGATGGACTAAAGCATAGAAAATAGGCTAGGTATGAACCTTTGGGGAAAACCCTCATGTAATGAATGCAAAGGTGTTACAAAGGGGGTGCAGAGAGTGTGACCCATACTGGGTGACACCTTGGAGGAAGGGTGATACTCAGCTGGTCCTTCCTCTTACAGGTGTCTCTCTCTCTCTCTGTGTGATGCTGGTGTCTGCCACTTCTCTGCTGCTGTGGCTCTCAAGCAAGCCAAGATAGCAGGGAAGGAGGGAGGGTTGTGTGCACTCTCACCTTCCCCATTGCTTTGGCTTGCCCTTCCTTCCCCATTTCCTTAGCTCACTCTCTTGAGTTGGCCAAGGCACTAGGGAAGAGGGCAAGCATACATACATGTTGTGTGGGTCAGTTTCAAGAAGGGTCTAGTGTAATTTACTATAATTGGACAGTATGTTCAAAACTTTGATGCTATTATGATTATGAAAGTTACTCACCCCCTATCACAACATCTCTGCTTTAGTTATGGCAGATTTCACTCAAGTTGACTGTAGGCTCAACAGGATGACTGTTGTTTCTTCTGCTGAATTTACTGCAAGCAAGTTGACAGCCCTTCACTCTGAACTCACTTTGAGTCCAACAAATTTACACAGAACAGACAGGAACAGAACAAGCATTGTAATGTTGACCAAGTGAAATGCTTCAAGCTTCTCTGAGGGTATGAAATATCCAAGAAGAGGGAGTTATTTTAAGCTAATCCAGTTTCTATGCTAATTTAGTAATGTTCTCCTTTTTGAAATACTAAATAAATATGTGTTTTTGTTTGCAAGGAGAACTATATCTCATAGAAAGAAATGGGCTGCATAGCCAAAAGTCTATGAAGGGGAATTGTATTTAGCTCAAATTGAGAGGGGCCGGCTACAAGGACCCTGCGAGACCATCTCCCACGTATATACCAAGAGTTCGGGGGATCTAAGAACTGATGCAGAGACAGAATTCTTCAATTAAAGTATTATTTATTAAAGGGGAAAATCATACAGCAATCCACATGCACACACACACTCATGCAAGGCTCAGGAAATCAGGGATTAGTTTGGAAAAGATGTTGATTCAGAACTATGGGTGATACTTACTACAGATGAGGCTTTCTCCGGGATCCAACTGGGTGAAGTGGCATGAGACACAACCATTCCAGAGCGTGGGTTTGAATGGAAGTGCTGGTAACTAGATCAGAGAACACAGTGATGCAAGGTCCAGCTAGCGACACTGAGGGGAAAAATCCAGGGGCAAAGGTGTGAGATTGCATGGGTGAGGTAATCCGGTCTGGCAATATTTAAGGTGAATGGAAGAGGATTAAGTCGTTAGCTGGCCCATCAGGTGAGACATCTAGGCCATTATCGCCCATCCTTCTGACTATGGAAGTGATGATGGTCCATTTGCAACTCCCACACTATCTGCCTAGCTTTTGGGCTTGGGGTTTTTCCAGTTTTTCAAGTGACCTTGGTATGGCCTGCCTGCCATGCCTTGGTGGCACTTGCAGTTCATAGCAGAGTACATCTGGGATTATGTGGAATTCATACACACACCAAAATTCAGAAAAATGCACTTTTGGTAACAGCTGCTATGCTGGTTTATTAAAATAAGCCCACTTGGCAGATGAAGTATCACTTTGAGTATACCAATGAGAAACTGTGCCTGCAAAAGATATTCTCTCCACCATATAACATCTTAACTAAAGACTGAAACAACATGTAGACATCTGACTAACATCTCCAATTGTTTTTCTCCTGTGTGGTTTGTAACATCTTGCCTGATGAAGAAGTCCATGGAGCTTCAAAAGCTTTCAACAAGTATATTGTGCATTTTGGTTGACCAATAAAGGTATCACTGATGGATTTATAATAAGGAACTATGCACTTAATCATTTTGCATCTCTAACACATCAGATGCAGTGTGCTGTATAAAAGGATTAACATTAAATAAAGGTTAAGCCATGAATAAGCACTTAATATTACTGTTAACTAGTATACAGGCAATACTATAATGATCAGTTTGTGTTTGCATTAAATGACAGAATAATGTTATGTGAAGAGATAATGAAAATAGTTTAATAACCCTGAGTTTATTAGGAATTTCATTCACACCAAATTGAGAATTAGCTGAAATGATTAGTTGATGCACCTGCAAAGCATTAATAGGATTCTACAGAATAACACTTACATTATTTGAATAGGCCAAGGCTAAAAAACCCTCACAATGTTTTTGACAATATTTTCTTCTTTAAATAACCATGCATTTCAGAAGATGTTGCTTCAGGCACAATATTTAAGGTTTGTTAGCAATGATACTAGAAGTAGAAATAAATAAAAATATAAACAATTAATAGGACAATACTGTGGTCCCTGGTATGGTGTGGAAGGAAGCATAGGCAAGAATAGATCTCTCATTTGGAGGCCTGAGACAGAACTCTGGTTCTAGGAGGGGCAGGAATACCCCAACATGGCATACCATGTGCATCTGACATCTCAAAAATGTGATTTCCCATTTTTCAGTTGAACCATACACTACCTGAAACTGACAGCTTTTTCCCTTCTGTCTGTTGGAGCTCTCTCATAGGAACTGGTAAAGAATGGGTGGTTTGGAGGCATATTGCTGCTAAAGTAGTAGAGGCTCTGGATATAAAATATCTGAGGCCTTCCCAAGTCCCACACCATGCCTGCAGAATGTGGGATTTAGACCAGCCTCAGATTTGTAAACAGTGAAAAGTAAAAAAGAAAAGAAACACAAAGCATGAGGAAAAGAAAAGAGAATACTTCTCTATCCATCTCCCCTCCTCTCCTTCTGGCAGGAGACTAGAAGGGTTTAGGAATTGTTAAAATGCCATGAACACTGAGAATTCCTCCATTATGAACCAAATATAACAAACTCTGAAAAAAGAAGAAGAAAACACCATATTTTAAAATAGGAATGTTATATATTTGACTAATGACCCCCCATGTCATTATTTTCTCCCATTTATGAGCAAATTTCTATGGAGGAAATTAAAAATTAAATAATTATATAGTATAATATTTATATAGTATAATTTGAACTATTAAGATAAGACCTGTAAACCACTTGTGTGTGACAACTATCTATATTTCTCATATATACATAGCCAAATAATATTACCAGCTTTCCTAATGAATACCTTTCCTATTGGGGCATTATTCATTTGTAACTAAATAAAGTTAAAATAAATTAATTCAGATTACTCAAACACACCAAAAATCATGCCTATTTATTTGTATTTACTTATAAAAGATTTATTTTCCTAGTAATCAAGCACTCAGAGTAACAAAATAAAATTGAACCTTCCCCACAACAAAACTTCAAATCAGAGTGAAGGAAGGAAAACCATCCTAATACTATTCTGAAAGAGCATCCTAAATCAGACTAAAAAAATGTGGGCAGCTCACGTTTGTGAAGCTAAAAAGTTTTCATTGCATATAATGAATTTTAGAAGGAAGGTAGACTCATACCTGCTTTCCTGACCCAGCTTCTCTGCATTCCATTGATGTGTGCAATGCTTTTATGTATATGAGTTTTGTAATAGAACCTTTTTGCATAACTGAGGGCTTCATGTTTCCAAAGGTTGCATGGCCTCCAAAGGTTTGGAAAAGCATTGCCCTTAGATGTGTGCATGCAACATATTTGCATATGGTTTTTGTTAAAGCAAAGCTAATGAATGTGTGGTGGTTAACATCAAATTAATGATTTGTAAGCCGCTTTAGTAACCTTTTTGACAGAAGGATGGAATATAAATACATGAATAAATAAGTTAGAAGGGGGCTCTGAGAGCAACACTGCTCCTAATTAAACATGTGCATTGCACAAAGACTACGTTAGTGATGTCAGTGGTATTTATATAGTTGGTGCTGAACATTAGGCATCCACAAGTCAAATTAGAAACAAACAGTTGTACTCTTTGTGAAATCCTTCAACCATGATGCAAAACATTGCCTGTTACTTCTAAAAAAGTAATTCATTTTCAGACCCAGTAAAACCTGTTGTCAAAGTTTCTCCTGAAAATGATAGAAGGAGGTGAAATGGTATGATCTTACTGAGAAATCTGTTCTTCTGACTTGATATGGAATTCATGCTTTGGTTCTAGCTGAGTTAGGAAAGATATCTGTTGTGTCTTGAGGAAGCAGAATCCATGAGAGACAAATGATATAGTCAGCATTCCTAATCAGATGAACTGGCCAAGTAGTAACAAAACCAATCTGGGATCCCAGAACACAAATGCAGAGGAAGGCACAGGATGTAGTAAAAATTCTGATGTAGAGCTTTCAGGACCCTAGACAGCTTACTCCAAACTGCTTGTTCCAATAGGGCAAGCTGGACATCATCTTAAATATGTTATCTGCAGAAAGGTTTTTGTTGTTGTTAAATATTATTATTACAGTGCGGGAGGAAAGGTGAATGCTCTACTGATCATGAGCAATCATCCCCCCTCCCATGTACTCTTCTTCAGTGCAGTGCTGGACAAACTGTGGCCCCTGGGCTGCATGCAGTCCCCTCCCTGGCTGTTTTTGTGGCCCTTGCTTCACCCAGACTCCCTGGAGTTCCATTTGGTGCTGTCCCCAAAACTGAGATCCCTCTTCTGAAAGCCCCAGGAATGGCGATTTCTCTTTTAAAGTTCCTCCATACTACTACTACTACTACTAATTTTTATTTATATCCCGCCCCTCTGCCAAGCAATCGGGGCGGCGTACAACATTATAAAATTGCAAACAACAATCAACTTGAAATTCCACCCCTCCTTTACCCACCCACCCATCCCTCAACATATTAAACAAAATCAATTACAATAATAAAATCAATAACAATAATAAAAATATGCAAATTTAAAAATACAAAAATTCTTATTATTATAATGCTTCAAGGACTGCGGATGGCAAAACAGTCCTCCGCGGCCACGGCCCGCCGCCTCTTGCTGCCTGGTGCCGGTGTTAGCAAGGGCTGGCTGGGCTGGGGAGTCCTTCAAGCGGCTCAAGCACCACCGCTGCCACGCCTCGGGAAGGAATTCTGAGCCAGCAGCCTGGTCCCTCTGCCGCTGGTGCGCTGGTGGAATTGAGGGGCGAGAAGGGCGAGAAGGGAGCTCTTCAAGGCTCTGCTCCGCCCCACCACAGGTGGAGAAAGGCAGGGAAGGAGTTCTGAGCCAGCAACCTGGTCCCTCTGCCGCTGGCGCGCTGGTGGAATTGAGGGGCGAGAAGGGAGCTCTTCAAGGCTCTGCTCCGCCCCACCACAGGTGGAGAAAGGCAGGGAAGGAGTTCTGAGCCAGCAACCTGGCCCCTCTGCTGCTGGCGCGCTGTTTAACTCTACACTCCTAAAACCAGAAGTGAACTTCCAGCCACTTTTCCTCTTCTGTGTTGCATTGTTTGCAGTTTGGTTGTCCCCAAGAAGGCTCCTAATATAGAAAACTGGCCCCTGAACCAGTACTACTGAACCAGATATAAATAATAATAATAATAATAATAATAATAATAACAACAACAACTAGTACTACTGCTGGGCACCCTGATTCAGTGAAAGAAACCTCACATAATGCTAGAGGCCACACATGCAGTGACATGTGTCATATAGTTAGGAACTTGTTAGCTCCAGCTGAGCCCTTTTAGCAACCCTTACTGGGTTCCAGGCTGGTATGCTGAGAGTAATAGAAATAGGCAATCCCCAGGCATGAACCTAAGAATCCCTTCCCTGTCTCCTTCCAATTGATGCATCTCCCACATGGTTGATCAAAAACTAGGGCGCATGATGATCATGGAAGGGAAGCTTTGGTTCGATTGTTGCTTAGTCATGAAACCCACTGGGTGATGTTGGGCAAGTCACATGCTCTCATCCTCAAGGGAAGACAATTGACAAACCTCCTCTGAACAAATCTTGCCAAGAAAACCCCATGATAGAGATGCCTTAGGGTCGCCAGAAGTCAGAAGCAACTTGAAGGCACACAACAACAACTTCATCATCAACAACAAATATTTAGTATAAAAGTAAGAACATCAAACTTCTATTGTTTTTATGGCCCTTCAAGTCACTTTTGACATATGATGACTCTAGCATAGGACTGATGTAGGAAGAAAGGGAAGACCAGAGAGGTTTCCATCTGCCAGCCCAGTTGCACACAATGAAATCTGCATCCAACTCAGTATGAAAACAGGCACCAAGTGCCTCATCCTCTAAAGTTTTCTTTTCTTTTCTTCTTCTTCTTCTTCTTTTTTTTAAAGATAGAATTCTGTTTCAACTCCAGTGATCTCACAAATAAAACTTGTTTTCTTGGTTGCTCTGTTGGGCACCAGTGAATGAATCAAAGATAAATCAAAGAGCTGGTTATAAAACAAGAGTGAAAAGCAATTTTAAAGGAGCACATTGTCCTCCAATGTCTCAAATAAAGAGCACATTACCCCCTCCCTCCCCAAACATGCCAATCTTAAAATAGTCTTGGTTGAGATGATATTGGTAGCTAACTCATTCTCATTTAGACCTATAGTGGAAAGAAAGATGACATGACTTGCCTAATATTTCAGTGCAGGGATTTGCTTGTTTAAAAGGGCAGATAAAATGTCTTGTGTGTGTGTTTCTAAAAGGGACAGGCGAAGCAGGAATTATAGCAGTACAAAGAGCATGCAGGGCTATTCCCAATGCATGATCAAACCAGGCATCAGATATATTAGTTTTTGAGCAAAGTAACAGCAGGATATTCTCTCTAAATTCTTCTCTTTGAAACTAAAAAGATAGATCCAGAACTAGTATAATAATAATAATAATAATAATAATAATAATAATAATAATTTTCATTTATATCCCGCCCCTCTGCTAGGCAATCGGGGCGGCGTACAGCATTTCAAAACATCAAAACAAACATTAAAGCAGATACATTCTAATCCCATCCCTCTTTCCTATTCTAGGCTGGGTGGTGCTGGGCCTAGTGTCTCTCCTCCAGATGACATCAGATGGTAATGGAGGGAGGGCTCTTCTTCTTATTCCAGGCCCGATGGTGCTGGGCCTAGTGTCCTCTCCCCCAGATGACACTGGATGGAATGGAGGGAGGGCTCTTCTTCTTACTCTAGGCCCGAAGGTGCTGGGCCTAGTGTCTCTCCCCCAGATGACACTGGATGGAATGGAGGGAGGGCTCTTCTTCTTACACTAGGCCCGAAAGTGCTGGGCCTAGTGTCTCTCCCCCAGATGACACTGGATGGAATGGAGGGAGGGCTCTTCTTCTTAGTCTAGGCCTGATGGTGCTGGGCCTGGTGTCTCTCCCCCAGATGACACTGGATGGAATGGAGGGAGGGCTCTTCTTCTTACACTAGGCCCGAAGGTGCTGGGCCTAGTGTCTCTCCCCCAGATGACACTGGATGGAATGGAGGGAGGGCTCTTCTTCTTAGTCTAGGCCTGATGGTGCTGGGTCTGGTGTCTCTCCCCCAGATGACACTGGATGGAATGGAGGGAGGGCTCTTCTTCTTAGTCTAGGCCTGATGGTGCTGGGCCTAGTGTCTCTCCCCCAGATGACATCGGATGGAATGGAGGGAGGGCTCTTCTTCTTACACTAGGCCCGAAGGTGCTGGGCCTAGTGTCTCTCCCCCAGATGACACTGGATGGAATGGAGGGAGGGCTCTTCTTCTTACACTAGGCCCGAAGGTGCTGGGCCTAGTGTCTCTCCCCCAGATGACACTGGATGGAATGGAGGGAGGGCTCTTCTTCTTAGTCTAGGCCTGATGGTGCTGGGCCTGGTGTCTCTCCCCCAGATGACACTGGATGGAATGGAGGGAGGGCTCTTCTTCTTACACTAGGCCCGAAGGTGCTGGGCCTAGTGTCTCTCCCCCAGATGACACTGGATGGAATGGAGGGAGGGCTCTTCTTCTTAGTCTAGGCCTGATGGTGCTGGGCCTAGTGTCTCTCCCCCAGATGACATCGGATGGAATGGAGGGAGGGCTCTTCTTCTTACACTAGGCCCGAAGGTGCTGGGCCTAGTGTCTCTCCCCCAGATGACACTGGATGGAATGGAGGGAGGGCTCTTCTTCTTACACTAGGCCCGAAGGTGCTGGGCCTAGTGTCTCTCCCCCAGATGACACTGGATGGAAAGGAGGGAGGGCTCTTCTTCTTAGTCTAGGCCTGATGGTGCTGGGCCTAGTGTCTCTCCCCCAGATGACACTGGATGGAATGGAGGGAGGGCTCTTCTTCTTACTCCAGGCCTGATGGTGCTGGGCCTGGTGTCTCTCCCCCAGATGACACTGGATGGAATGGAGGGAGGGCTCTTCTTCTTAGTCTAGGCCTGATGGTGCTCGGCCTAGTGTCTCTCCCCCAGATGACACTGGATGGAATGGAGGGAGGGCTCTTCTTCTTACTCCAGGCCTGATGGTGCTGGGCCTAGTGTCTCTCCCCCAGATGACACTGGATGGAATGGAGGGAGGGCTCTTCTTCTTAGTCTAGGCCTGATGGTGCTGGGCCTGGTGTCTCTCCCCCAGATGACACTGGATGGAATGGAGGGAGGGCTCTTCTTCTTAGTCTAGGCCTGATGGTGCTGGGCCTAGTGTCTCTCCCCCAGATGACATCGGATGGAATGGAGGGAGGGCTCTTCTTCTTACTCCAGGCCTGAAGGTGCTGGGCCTAGTGTCTCTCCCCCAGATGACACTGGATGGAATGGAGGGAGGGCGCTTCTTCTTACACTAGGCCTGAAGGTGCTGGGCCTAGTGTCTCTCCCCCAGATGACACTGGATGGAATGGAGGGAGGGCTCTTCTTCTTAGTCTAGGCCTGATGGTGCTGGGCCTAGTGTCTCTCCCCCAGATGACACTGGATGGAATGGAGGGAGGGCTCTTCTTCTTACTCCAGGCCTGAAGGTGCTGGGCCTAGTGTCTCTCCCCCAGATGACACTGGATGGAATGGAGGGAGGGCGCTTCTTCTTACACTAGGCCTGAAGGTGCTGGGCCTAGTGTCTCTCCCCCAGATGACACTGGATGGAATGGAGGGAGGGCTCTTCTTCTTACTCCAGGCCTGAAGGTGCTGGGCCTAGTGTCTCTCCCCCAGATGACACTGGATGGAATGGAGGGAGGGCTCTTGTTCTTAGTCTAGGCCTGATGGTGCTGGGCCTAGTGTCTCTCCCCCAGATGACATCGGATGGAATGGAGGGAGGGCTCTTCTTCTTACACTAGGCCTGAAGGTGCTGGGCCTAGTGTCTCTCCCCCAGATGACACTGGATGGAATGGAGGGAGGGCTCTTCTTCTTACTCCAGGCCTGATGGTGCTGGGCCTAGTGTCTCTCCCCCAGATGACACTGGATGGAATGGAGGGAGGGCTCTTCTTCTTACACTAGGCCTGAAGGTGCTGGGCCTAGTGTCTCTCCCCCAGATGACACTGGATGGAATGGAGGGAGGGCTCTTCTTCTTAGTCTAGGCCTGATGGTGCTGGGCCTAGTGTCTCTCCCCCAGATGACACTGGATGGAATGGAGGGAGGGCTCTTCTTCTTAGTCTAGGCCTGATGGTGCTGGGTCTGGTGTCTCTCCCCCAGATGACACTGGATGGAATGGAGGGAGGGCTCTTCTTCTTAGTCTAGGCCTGATGGTGCTGGGCCTAGTGTCTCTCCCCCAGATGACATCGGATGGAATGGAGGGAGGGCTCTTCTTCTTACACTAGGCCCGAAGGTGCTGGGCCTAGTGTCTCTCCCCCAGATGACACTGGATGGAATGGAGGGAGGGCTCTTCTTCTTACACTAGGCCCGAAGGTGCTGGGCCTAGTGTCTCTCCCCCAGATGACACTGGATGGAATGGAGGGAGGGCTCTTCTTCTTAGTCTAGGCCTGATGGTGCTGGGCCTGGTGTCTCTCCCCCAGATGACACTGGATGGAATGGAGGGAGGGCTCTTCTTCTTACACTAGGCCCGAAGGTGCTGGGCCTAGTGTCTCTCCCCCAGATGACACTGGATGGAATGGAGGGAGGGCTCTTCTTCTTAGTCTAGGCCTGATGGTGCTGGGCCTAGTGTCTCTCCCCCAGATGACATCGGATGGAATGGAGGGAGGGCTCTTCTTCTTACACTAGGCCCGAAGGTGCTGGGCCTAGTGTCTCTCCCCCAGATGACACTGGGTGGAATGGAGGGAGGGCTCTTCTTCTTACACTAGGCCCGAAGGTGCTGGGCCTAGTGTCTCTCCCCCAGATGACACTGGATGGAAAGGAGGGAGGGCTCTTCTTCTTAGTCTAGGCCTGATGGTGCTGGGCCTAGTGTCTCTCCCCCAGATGACACTGGATGGAATGGAGGGAGGGCTCTTCTTCTTACTCCAGGCCTGATGGTGCTGGGCCTGGTGTCTCTCCCCCAGATGACACTGGATGGAATGGAGGGAGGGCTCTTCTTCTTAGTCTAGGCCTGATGGTGCTCGGCCTAGTGTCTCTCCCCCAGATGACACTGGATGGAATGGAGGGAGGGCTCTTCTTCTTACTCCAGGCCTGATGGTGCTGGGCCTAGTGTCTCTCCCCCAGATGACACTGGATGGAATGGAGGGAGGGCTCTTCTTCTTAGTCTAGGCCTGATGGTGCTGGGCCTGGTGTCTCTCCCCCAGATGACACTGGATGGAATGGAGGGAGGGCTCTTCTTCTTAGTCTAGGCCTGATGGTGCTGGGCCTAGTGTCTCTCCCCCAGATGACATCGGATGGAATGGAGGGAGGGCTCTTCTTCTTACTCCAGGCCTGAAGGTGCTGGGCCTAGTGTCTCTCCCCCAGATGACACTGGATGGAATGGAGGGAGGGCGCTTCTTCTTACACTAGGCCTGAAGGTGCTGGGCCTAGTGTCTCTCCCCCAGATGACACTGGATGGAATGGAGGGAGGGCTCTTCTTCTTCGTCTAGGCCTGATGGTGCTGGGCCTAGTTTCTCTCCCCCAGATGACACTGGATGGAATGGAGGGAGGGCTCTTCTTCTTACTCCAGGCCTGAAGGTGCTGGGCCTAGTGTCTCTTCCCCAGATGACACTGGATGGAATGGAGGGAGGGCGCTTCTTCTTACACTAGGCCTGAAGGTGCTGGGCCTAGTGTCTCTCCCCCAGATGACACTGGATGGAATGGAGGGAGGGCTCTTCTTCTTACTCCAGGCCTGAAGGTGCTGGGCCTAGTGTCTCTCCCCCAGATGACACTGGATGGAATGGAGGGAGGGCTCTTGTTCTTAGTCTAGGCCTGATGGTGCTGGGCCTAGTGTCTCTCCCCCAGATGACACTGGATGGAATGGAGGGAGGGCTCTTCTTCTTACACTAGGCCTGAAGGTGCTGGGCCTAGTGTCTCTCCCCAAGATGACACTGGATGGAATGGAGGGAGGGCTCTTCTTCTTACTCCAGGCCTGATGGTGCTGGGCCTAGTGTCTCTCCCCCAGATGACACTGGATGGAATGGAGGGAGGGCTCTTCTTCTTACACTAGGCCTGAAGGTGCTGGGCCTAGTGTCTCTCCCCCAGATGACACTGGATGGAATGGAGGGAGGGCTCTTGTTCTTACTCCAGGCCTGATGGTGCTGGGCCTAGTGTCTCTCCCCCAGATGACACTGGATGGAATGGAGGGAGGGCTCTTCTTCTTACACTAGGCCTGAATGTGCTGGGCCTAGTGTCTCTCCCCCAGATGACACTGGATGGAATGGAGGGAGGGCTCTTGTTCTTACTCCAGGCCTGAAGGTGCTGGGCCTAGTGTCTCTCCCCCAGATGACACTGGATGGAATGGAGGGAGGGCTCTTCTTCTTACACTAGGCCTGAAGGTGCTGGGCCTAGTGTCTCTCCCTCAGATGACACTGGATGGAATGGAGGGAGGGCTCTTCTTCTTACACTAGGCCTGAAGGTGCTGGGCCTAGTGTCTCTCCCCCAGATGACACTGGATGGAATGGAGGGAGGGCTCTTCTTCTTACTCCAGGCCTGAAGGTGCTGGGCCTAGTGTCTCTCCCCCAGATGACACTGGATGGAATCGAGGGAGGGCTCTTCTTCTTAGTCTAGGCCTGATGGTGCTGGGCCTAGTGTCTCTCCCCCAGATGACATCGGATGGAATGGAGGGAGGGCTCTTCTTCTTACACTAGGCCCGAAGGTGCTGGGCCTAGTGTCTCTCCCCCAGATGACACTGGATGGAATGGAGGGAGGGCTCTTCTTCTTACACTAGGCCCGAAGGTGCTGGGCCTAGTGTCTCTCCCCCAGATGACACTGGATGGAAAGGAGGGAGGGCTCTTCTTCTTAGTCTAGGCCTGATGGTGCTGGGCCTAGTGTCTCTCCCCCAGATGACACTGGATGGAATGGAGGGAGGGCTCTTCTTCTTACTCCAGGTCTGATGGTGCTGGGCCTAGTGTCTCTCCCCCAGATGACACTGGATGGAATGGAGGGAGGGCTCTTCTTCTTACTCCAGGTCTGATGGTGCTGGGCCTAGTGTCTCTCCCCCAGATGACATCGGATGGAATGGAGGGAGGGCTCTTCTTCTTACACTAGGCCCGAAGGTGCTGGGCCTAGTGTCTCTCCCCCAGATGACACTGGATGGAATGGAGGGAGGGCTCTTCTTCTTACACTAGGCCCGAAGGTGCTGGGCCTAGTGTCTCTCCCCCAGATGACACTGGATGGAATGGAGGGAGGGCTCTTCTTCTTAGTCTAGGCCTGATGGTGCTGGGCCTGGTGTCTCTCCCCCAGATGACACTGGATGGAATGGAGGGAGGGCTCTTCTTCTTAGTCTAGGCCTGATGGTGCTGGGCCTAGTGTCTCTCCCCCAGATGACATCGGATGGAATGGAGGGAGGGCTCTTCTTCTTACACTAGGCCCGAAGGTGCTGGGCCTAGTGTCTCTCCCCCAGATGACACTGGATGGAATGGAGGGAGGGCTCTTCTTCTTACACTAGGCCCGAAGGTGCTGGGCCTAGTGTCTCTCCCCCAGATGACACTGGATGGAATGGAGGGAGGGCTCTTCTTCTTAGTCTAGGCCTGATGGTGCTGGGCCTGGTGTCTCTCCCCCAGATGACACTGGATGGAATGGAGGGAGGGCTCTTCTTCTTACACTAGGCCCGAAGGTGCTGGGCCTAGTGTCTCTCCCCCAGATGACACTGGATGGAATGGAGGGAGGGCTCTTCTTCTTAGTCTAGGCCTGATGGTGCTGGGCCTAGTGTCTCTCCCCCAGATGACATCGGATGGAATGGAGGGAGGGCTCTTCTTCTTACACTAGGCCCGAAGGTGCTGGGCCTAGTGTCTCTCCCCCAGATGACACTGGGTGGAATGGAGGGAGGGCTCTTCTTCTTACACTAGGCCCGAAGGTGCTGGGCCTAGTGTCTCTCCCCCAGATGACACTGGATGGAAAGGAGGGAGGGCTCTTCTTCTTAGTCTAGGCCTGATGGTGCTGGGCCTAGTGTCTCTCCCCCAGATGACACTGGATGGAATGGAGGGAGGGCTCTTCTTCTTACTCCAGGCCTGATGGTGCTGGGCCTGGTGTCTCTCCCCCAGATGACACTGGATGGAATGGAGGGAGGGCTCTTCTTCTTAGTCTAGGCCTGATGGTGCTCGGCCTAGTGTCTCTCCCCCAGATGACACTGGATGGAATGGAGGGAGGGCTCTTCTTCTTACTCCAGGCCTGATGGTGCTGGGCCTAGTGTCTCTCCCCCAGATGACACTGGATGGAATGGAGGGAGGGCTCTTCTTCTTAGTCTAGGCCTGATGGTGCTGGGCCTGGTGTCTCTCCCCCAGATGACACTGGATGGAATGGAGGGAGGGCTCTTCTTCTTAGTCTAGGCCTGATGGTGCTGGGCCTAGTGTCTCTCCCCCAGATGACATCGGATGGAATGGAGGGAGGGCTCTTCTTCTTACTCCAGGCCTGAAGGTGCTGGGCCTAGTGTCTCTCCCCCAGATGACACTGGATGGAATGGAGGGAGGGCGCTTCTTCTTACACTAGGCCTGAAGGTGCTGGGCCTAGTGTCTCTCCCCCAGATGACACTGGATGGAATGGAGGGAGGGCTCTTCTTCTTCGTCTAGGCCTGATGGTGCTGGGCCTAGTTTCTCTCCCCCAGATGACACTGGATGGAATGGAGGGAGGGCTCTTCTTCTTACTCCAGGCCTGAAGGTGCTGGGCCTAGTGTCTCTCCCCCAGATGACACTGGATGGAATGGAGGGAGGGCGCTTCTTCTTACACTAGGCCTGAAGGTGCTGGGCCTAGTGTCTCTCCCCCAGATGACACTGGATGGAATGGAGGGAGGGCTCTTCTTCTTACTCCAGGCCTGAAGGTGCTGGGCCTAGTGTCTCTCCCCCAGATGACACTGGATGGAATGGAGGGAGGGCTCTTGTTCTTAGTCTAGGCCTGATGGTGCTGGGCCTAGTGTCTCTCCCCCAGATGACACTGGATGGAATGGAGGGAGGGCTCTTCTTCTTACACTAGGCCTGAAGGTGCTGGGCCTAGTGTCTCTCCCCAAGATGACACTGGATGGAATGGAGGGAGGGCTCTTCTTCTTACTCCAGGCCTGATGGTGCTGGGCCTAGTGTCTCTCCCCCAGATGACACTGGATGGAATGGAGGGAGGGCTCTTCTTCTTACACTAGGCCTGAAGGTGCTGGGCCTAGTGTCTCTCCCCCAGATGACACTGGATGGAATGGAGGGAGGGCTCTTGTTCTTACTCCAGGCCTGATGGTGCTGGGCCTAGTGTCTCTCCCCCACATGACACTGGATGGAATGGAGGGAGGGCTCTTCTTCTTACACTAGGCCTGAATGTGCTGGGCCTAGTGTCTCTCCCCCAGATGACACTGGATGGAATGGAGGGAGGGCTCTTGTTCTTACTCCAGGCCTGAAGGTGCTGGGCCTAGTGTCTCTCCCCCAGATGACACTGGATGGAATGGAGGGAGGGCTCTTCTTCTTACACTAGGCCTGAAGGTGCTGGGCCTAGTGTCTCTCCCTCAGATGACACTGGATGGAATGGAGGGAGGGCTCTTCTTCTTACACTAGGCCTGAAGGTGCTGGGCCTAGTGTCTCTCCCCCAGATGACACTGGATGGAATGGAGGGAGGGCTCTTCTTCTTACTCCAGGCCTGAAGGTGCTGGGCCTAGTGTCTCTCCCCCAGATGACACTGGATGGAATCGAGGGAGGGCTCTTCTTCTTAGTCTAGGCCTGATGGTGCTGGGCCTAGTGTCTCTCCCCCAGATGACATCGGATGGAATGGAGGGAGGGCTCTTCTTCTTACACTAGGCCCGAAGGTGCTGGGCCTAGTGTCTCTCCCCCAGATGACACTGGATGGAATGGAGGGAGGGCTCTTCTTCTTACACTAGGCCCGAAGGTGCTGGGCCTAGTGTCTCTCCCCCAGATGACACTGGATGGAAAGGAGGGAGGGCTCTTCTTCTTAGTCTAGGCCTGATGGTGCTGGGCCTAGTGTCTCTCCCCCAGATGACACTGGATGGAATGGAGGGAGGGCTCTTCTTCTTACTCCAGGCCTGATGGTGCTGGGCCTAGTGTCTCTCCCCCAGATGACACTGGATGGAATGGAGGGAGGGCTCTTCTTCTTAGTCTAGGCCTGATGGTGCTGGGCCTAGTGTCTCTCCCCCAGATGACACTGGATGGAATGGAGGGAGGGCTCTTCTTCTTACTCCAGGTCTGATGGTGCTGGGCCTAGTGTCTCTCCCCCAGATGACACTGGATGGAATGGAGGGAGGGCTCTTCTTCTTAGTCTAGGCCTGATGGTGCTGGGCCTGGTGTCTCTCCCCCAGATGACACTGGATGGAATGGAGGGAGGGCTCTTCTTCTTACTCCAGGCCTGAAGGTGCTGGGCCTAGTGTCTCTCCCCCAGATGACATCGGATGGAATGGAGGGAGGGCTCTTCTTCTTACACTAGGCCCGAAGGTGCTGGGCCTAGTGTCTCTCCCCCAGATGACACTGGATGGAATGGAGGGAGGGCTCTTCTTCCTTCTCCAGGCCTGAAGGTGCTGGGCCTAGTGTCTCTCCCCCAGATGACACTGGATGGAATGGAGGGAGGGCTCTTCTTCTTACACTAGGCCTGAAGGTGCTGGGCCTAGTGTCTCTCCCCCAGATGACACTGGATGGAATGGAGGGAGGGCTCTTCTTCTTACTCCAGGCCTGAAGGTGCTGGGCCTAGTGTCTCTCCACCAGATGACACTGGATGGAATGGAGGGAGGGCTCTTGTTCTTAGTCTAGGCCTGATGGTGCTGGGCCTAGTGTCTCTCCCCCAGATGACACTGGATGGAATGGAGGGAGGGCTCTTCTTCTTACACTAGGCCTGAAGGTGCTGGGCCTAGTGTCTCTCCCCCAGATGACACTGGATGGAATGGAGGGAGGGCTCTTCTTCTTACTCCAGGCCTGAAGGTGCTGGGCCTAGTGTCTCTCCCCCAGATGACACTGGATGGAATGGAGGGAGGGCGCTTCTTCTTACACTAGGCCTGAAGGTGCTGGGCCTAGTGTCTCTCCCCCAGATGACACTGGATGGAATGGAGGGAGGGCTCTTCTTCTTAGTCTAGGCCTGATGGTGCTGGGCCTAGTGTCTCTCCCCCAGATGACACTGGATGGAATGGAGGGAGGGCTCTTCTTCTTACTCCAGGCCTGAAGGTGCTGGGCCTAGTGTCTCTCCCCCAGATGACACTGGATGGAATGGAGGGAGGGCACTTCTTCTTACACTAGGCCTGAAGGTGCTGGGCCTAGTGTCTCTCCCCCAGATGACACTGGATGGAATGGAGGGAGGGCTCTTCTTCTTACTCCAGGCCTGAAGGTGCTGGGCCTAGTGTCTCTCCCTCAGATGACACTGGATGGAATGGAGGGAGGGCTCTTCTTCTTACACTAGGCCTGAAGGTGCTGGGCCTAGTGTCTCTCCCCAGATGACACTGGATGGAATGGAGGGAGGGCTCTTCTTCTTACACTAGGCCTGAAGGTGCTGGGCCTAGTGTCTCTCCCCCAGATGACACTGGATGGAATGGAGGGAGGGCTCTTCTTCTTACACTAGGCCCGAAGGTGCTGGGCCTAGTGTCTCTCCCCCAGATGACACTGGATGGAATGGAGGGAGGGCTCTTCTTCTTACACTAGGACTGAAGGTGCTGGTCCTAGTGTCTCTCCCTCAGATGACACTGGATGGAAAGGAGGGAGGTCTTTTCTTCATAGGACCTTATCACACGGGGGTCCCAAGCAGAAGGTATCCAAAGCTAATACGTATTTTTTTCCATGTGTTTACACATATCCAAAGGCAATCCAAAGCTAATACGTTTTTTTTTCCGTGTGTTTACACATCTCCAAAGGCAATCCAGATCTAATACGTATTTTTTTCCCATGATCTGAAGTGAAAGGGGATCTTTTGACATTCGGTTTTTCGGGGAAGTACAAGGGAGCTTTTGGAATCATTGCGCAATGGCCGCGCAGGCGAAATTCAGTTCGTTTCGGTATAGAACTGAATATATTCTTACTTCGGTTAGTTTTCACTTACTTTTCGCTTCGTGGCCAGTGTTTGATAAGGTCCTTACACTAGGCCCGAAGGTGCTGGGCCTAGTGTCTCTCCCTCAGATGACACTGGATGGAATGGAGGGAGGTCTCTTCTTCTTCTTCCAGTTTACTGTTTTGCTGCTACCCCCTTCCAACAAAATGGGGTAATTCCCCAGACAGTTTAGAGCCAATTGTAAACTGGTAACTAGTGTTCTTTTCTTCAGATAAGGACAGCAGACTGCCAGAAATAGTGCACATTAAATTGAGGCACTGCCCTGGCTCAGTGCCAGGGAATCATGGGAACTGTATTTTTTTTCTGGGACATTGAACCTTCTATGTCAGAGAGCTCTGGTGCCACAATAAATTACAGTTCCCATGATTCTCTAGCACTGAGCCAGGGCAGTGCCTCAATTTAATGTGCACTATTTCTGGCAGTCTGCTTAGGCCCTTAGTTAACCAGAGTGTTCCATACATTCTGTAACAGAAGTGGGGAAAATGTAGTGTTCTGGATGTTGCGAGACTCATCGATCCTAGCTAGCATAGCCAAAGCAATACAGCCATATCTGGAATACTACCCTTTGCCCCAATTATAGTCCATTTTCCTTTCAAAAAGAAATCCAAATTGAACAACAGGTCCCCCCCCGCCCCCCAGTCAGAATAGATGTATAATACTGGCAAAACAATTTAAAAGTGAAACAATGGTACAACCTATATAGAGAGGAAAAAGTTGGAACAACATAGGTAAGGACTATAATGTGTCTTAGAGGTCAGTATACTGAAGACACTCAACTTCCTCTCCCCTTTACACCTCAATCTAAAGAAGTTTTCTCTGAAGATGCCAGCCACAGATGCAGATGAAAAGTCAGGAATACATTCTTCTAGAACATGACATCACAGTCTGAAAAACCCACAAAAACCCATGGATGTTGGCCATGAAAGCCTTCAACTTCATAAAGAAGTTTTGTTTGGTTATAAACCAATCCCTGTAAACAGTAATGATTTGGATCAGAATGAACAAATTAATCTGGATCCAGGGACTCAACCTATGTTGCATGGAGTTACACTCTCTCTGAAGGCACTTGTTGGCTGTTTGGGTGTTCTCCTACATTCAGCTATCAACCTGGATGCTCAGGTTTCACCAGTGGCTAGAGGTGTATTCCACAATTAAAAGTAGTATGGATACTGCACCCATTCTTAGAAATGTGTGACCAGGCCTCAGTGACACACCCCTTGGTTACATTCTGTTTAGATTGCTATAATGCATGGTATATGGATGCCCTGGAAGAATGTTTGGAAACCTCGTCTGGTCCAAAGAGCTGCAGACAGACTCTTAATGGCTGATTAACAATGAGGATGGTTACCAGTCTGTTTTCAAGCACAGTTCCAAATGCTGCTTATAATCTACAGAGACTTACATGGACCAAGTCTGAAGGTCTGTTGAGCCTGCCCAAGCTCTAAGAGAGAGGAGTTTCTCTCAGTCCCAGTCCTTTCACAGGTACATTTAGTGGGAGTATGGCAGGAGGTCTTCTCTGTGGCTACTTCCAGAATCTGGGCTGGCCTTTTATTGTCAGGTGAAGACCTTTCTATTCCAGCAGACATATGGGAACTGCTTGTTATTATATGTAAAAGTACACCCTTTTTTTAAATGTGGTCTTCTAATTTCATCCTTTGCTTTTAAATTAATGTTTTATATTGTCTTAAACCTACAGACAATCTAAGATTATTTTTAGCCAATTGAGGAATTAGTTATTTTATTTATATCCCACCTTTTTCCCAGGAGTGGGGCTCAAGGTGGCTTACAGGATAAGAGGAAATACTGTACCACATATACATATAAAGCCACAGGTAAAACCACAAAAACATGCAAAAAGTTAAGATTAATACTAGACTGCGTATATAATTAAAGCAATATAAAACATTAATTTAAAACACATAGATTAAAGCTAGTTAACACAGATAATCCATCTCTATCATGGGGTTTTCTTGGCAAGATTTGTTCAGAGGAGGTTTGTTAACACAGATAATCCATTATATAAAACAACCACTTCCCAAATGCCTGCTGGAAATGAAAAGTCTTCACTTGTTGGACACCAAGGAAAGAGCCTGCCTAGCCTCCTTAGGAAGGACGTTTTAGAGTGCTGGCGCAGCCATAGAGAAGGCCCTCTTCTGTGTTCCCACCAACGTTGCCTGTGAAGGTAGTGAAATTTAGAGAAATGCCTTCCCAACAGTTTCTAAAAAGCGCTGGCTGAGCCCAGCTGTGACCCAGGTTTATGGCGGCCAGTGATTTGGCAATAATCCCTGCAATAATCCCTGCCTCCATCCCGCCTCCCAGCTGCAGCCCAGGAGGCTTAATTCAATTTAAAATGCCAAGTGATAAGCTCTGATTTTAGACCTCAGGCAGGCTCATAGGGAAGGATGCTACTTCAGATAGCCTGGACCTTAGTCATATAGGGCTTTATAGATCACAACTAGCACCTTCAATTGGGCCTGTAAATGGACTGGCAGCTAGAGGAGCTGTTGTAACAATGAGTTGTATGCTCCTGCAATAGGCTCATTAATCATCATCATCATTATCTTTATTTCTTACTCATCTCTCCCCATAGATTGGGGTAGGGAACAACAATAAATCAACAATAAACAACATCAATTAAAGCACATTAATTACAACATGCAACTTTTTAAAAGGACAAATATGACATATATAATTTAAAATAGTCCACATTTAAAATTCGGCATCTAAATTCACAATTTAAAAATCATTTGGCTAAGCCTGCTGGAAGAGATGGGTCTTTAATGCTGTTTTAAATTCAGACAGTGTATTCAGCTGTCGAATCTCCTCCAGTAGGTCATTCCACAGTCTGGGGAGGCTGAAGAAAAAGTCCTCTGGCTGACAGTTGCTAATGTAGTCCTGGCTGACTGGAGTAAATGTCTGCCAGAGGAACTGAGGGGCAGATTATATGGGAGAAGGTAATCTTGTGGGTAACCTGGAACCAAACCATTTAAGTGTTAAAGGTAATAACTAACACTTTGTACATGAGTACATTAGCAATCTGGCTGCACCTCTTTGGACCACCTGAAGTATCTGAACATTTTTGGTCTCTTTAAACTTTTTGTATGATTTTAGATACAAGTGTATTTGCTTGTATTTATTTTTATCTTGTAGGGTGCACTGAGGTTCAGTTTTGGAAAAAAAAGTGGGTTACAAAGAAAGAGATGGGGTATGAAGAAAGGCATAGATTGATAGATAGATGAATAGATTGATAAACAGATATATGCACATACGTACAAATAATCTTCACTGGGGCTTACAGAAAAGGAAAGAAACCAAGAGTTAGAAGACATTTTGATGACATACAGCAAAAAAGGAAAAGAAATCAAAATGTGAACAAAGGCTTGTCACAACTTATGTCAAGAATCGTTATCTGCTAAAGACAATAGCTAGCTTGCTGTCAGTCATGAGGTTTGAGAGAGAAAGGGATTGCATGGCAGTTAATAGCTATATATTAAACATCTTCTGACAGGTTGGTGAGGCAAGCACTTGTTAGCCAAGTAAATTTTACAGAGTGTTGTGGAGCAAATGTCACCCATGACAAAATATTACTGTAGGAACAGCAAAATTGCAGACCATCGGGGTTCGCTTGATTTAGGTGTGTTTCAAAATACTGTGGGGAGTTGCCTGGATGTGGCATATATCACATCATGTGGTAACAGTTTCTAGAACAAATGGAATGCACAGCAGATAGATTCTGCAGCGGCTTTCTTTCTTTTTCTTTTAAAAAAAATCCTCATAAAGATTTTCTGCAGAATCATCCTGATATTTTAGATTAGTGCATATAAGGTGCTTTGTGTAGCATTTCTAGTAAAAGCATGGATTCAAAGATATGTACAGGCAAATGTAGAGGCCTTCTGTGGATTTTTTTTAATGAGAGGGGAGGAATTATAGGAAATGGGGTGATGGGGAGTGTAGTCAAAATTTGAGATGGGAGCTGTAGCTCCCCATTCAAACTAATGCAAGTCTCAAAAGCAGAGATCCCACTTTTTAATGAGAACAAAAAAGTTGGCATTGTTACTGGCTCTACTAACCATGCACAAAATGTCTCTTTGAATTCAATGAAAAAACTGAGCTGACAAAAATACAAATATAGATGTATAACAGATACAGGACAAAGTTTAACTTGATTTTCTTTAACAGCTTTAACTACTAATCAGAGGCACTGATTATTGAAGTCTTTGGCATCATAATTGTTAAGACTGAAAAAAATTTTTTTTTGCTAGTGCTGAATTTTCAATCTCTTTTAAATTTTGTTTTGTCCTCTATCTTTGCTTTTTACTAAATAGCTGATAGGTCATAAATACAGTTCATCTACATATTCCAAAGCACAAAGAAGTGAGAAAACAGGAAGCTTTTTTTTTGACATCACTGATTTACCTTTGAAATCTCTGGTGACCTATCAAGCAGGTTACCTCATAATCAGCATCATATATCAGTGGATTTGTACAGTGCTGTAACATATGAAGCTATTAAAAATGCATTACACTTAAAGCTTGGAATTAGATTGGGTTACAGTAATAGTTAGTTACAATTATGATTACTTCAAAGCACCAAATTTATTTTCCTTTCAATTTCTTAAAAAGTATCACAATTTTCTCAAAAGTTACTTTTAGTTACCTTTTAAGCAGTGGTGTCACTAAAATTGGTGTCACCCAGTGCTGTAATTTATGGTGCCATCCCCCATTGATCTCCTCTCATACTACACCATACAAAATCATTAGTCATTTTTTTTTAATTAATATTACTTGTTAATCATAATATAACTGAAAGTAATAGCAATAATTGTGCCATAAACAACTAGCAAAACTAAAATTATACCTTCAGTTTACAATATGATACACACAGCCTAAATGTATTATGTGTACATAGTTTCCTGTGGTTAAAGTGAACATTTGATAAGATGTGATATTTTTAAAGAAAATTTAAAAAGAATAAAATTTGGAAAAAAAATTCTCCTCCCACTGAGGCTCACCCCATTCATACCATCTGTTCCACTGAGCTCCAGTGTTTTAAAGGGATAAAAGCATACACCACAGCCTTTTTGGGGATCACTGTTGTCACCTTCCCTTAGGGTATCACCTGGTGTGGCCAATATCCTTTGCACCCCACTAGTGATGCCCCTGCTTTTAAGAAAAACACCAAAAAGGTCTGTATGGCTAGGCAAGGTCTCTTGTTTCTGTTTAAGATCTGGGTGTTTCAATTTGGGCTCCTTTTCATTCTAGACTGAGGGTGCATCTGTACTGCAAAAATAATGCAGTTTGACATCACTTTAAGCTCCATCCTATGGAATCCTCAGATTTCTAGTTCTACAAGATCATTAGCCTTGTCTGCCAAAGAGTGCTGGTGCCTCACAAAACCACAAATTCTGTAGAATGGAGCCATAGCAGTTAAAGTAGCATCAAACTGCATTATTTCTACAATGCAGATGCACTCTGATTCTCAGTCTTTCTTATTTCCCCAGTCTGAATCAACATGAAAATCTTGATCTTTACATAGCATGTACTTGCTTTGGGAAACCAAATAGCTGTAACATAATGGTTTTCTTTTTAAAAAAACAAGCATAAGTGCATGCAATTTGGAATAGTGGAAGCTCATGAAGATCAAATAGTCTATGCCAAACTGCTGGAAAATCTCTCCAGGGATTTATGTGCTGGCCACCTTTAAAGTTTCCTTTTTATTCAAAAACTGAAATCCATTTTTCAAGCATGTAAAGCCTCCTCAGTCCTGCCAGTTGAAGTGGCTTACTGCAATCTAGTGGTTGTAAAATATGTTTTTTTACTTCTGGATTAAGAGTCCAAGGGTTCAACCAGACTGACTGAAAAGTCCCATATTTTGTTCCACTGCTTTCCAATTTTATACTGGATTAAAATAAACTGACCTGTGGAACTGGTATTAAAAAATATCTCTGATTGTATTGAGAGCTAACAGTAAATATTCTGGGATAAACAAATTGTGGATGGATCTTCAAAATAAAATAAGAAAGAACAGGAACAAAATCTGAGACTTTCTTATCTTTGTAATGCACTGAAGCTGTATCTACACTGCAATAATGCACTTTGACACCACTTTAACTGCCATGGCTCACTGCTCTGGAACTCTGGGATTTGTAGTTTGTGAGATATTTAGCCTTCTCTGTCAGAGAGCTCTGGTGCCACAACAAACTATAAATGCCAGGATTCCATGAAAAAGACAAAGAGCCAGGTAATGGGAGGGAGGGTTTGAGGACAAACAAATGGGTCCTAGAACAGATCAAGCCAGAGATATCGCTAGAAGCCAAGATGACAAGACTTAGACTGTCGTACTTTGGACACATTGTGAGAAGGCATGAATTGTTGGAAAAGACAATAATGTTAGTAAAGGTGGAGGGAAGTAGAAAGAGAGGAAGGCCACATGCTTGATGGATGGACTTTATCAAAGAGACCACAAATATGAGCTTGCAGGATCTGGGCAGAGCAGGAGAGGACAGGGGCCCCTGGAGATGTCTCATTCATAAGGTCACCATGGGTCGAGACTGACGTGAAGGCTGTTAACAACAACAACAAAGCTCTGGGGCCAGGATTATCTGGGCCGTCCCTGGTGTATCCTGGCCAATGCAGACAAGGCCGCAGTTACATCTGATGATCTCCCTTCACCAAATCTACCCTCTCAACCTGGCAGCACTCCAACCTGAGGTATTGTAGAGTAGAGTGCTGGGAAATAACATCTACAGTGCTCTTCCAGTTGTGAAGTGTGTTGAGACAAGGGGTTGTAGCAAGACCTTGTGCAGTTGATCCAGATGCCTGTCCTTGACATGACCTGCAAGCAGGAAGATGCTGCAGATGTCATTCTCCAGCCCTTTGATTTAGGTATGGCCTGGCTGAGAAGGTAGTTTTCTGGGGGTGGGAGTGTCACATTCAGTCATTAACAATCATGAATCCTGGTCAGTTTCTAGATTGCCAGGCCAATTTACAAACTCGTAACCACTGAACAGGAAGCTACTTAATTGTGTGTGAGTGACTCTGTTCCAGATTGGTCCAGTTTCTTTTGTATCAGGCCAATCTGCTCTGGATGTGAGGCGCACTAATCCTATCTGTTTCAAACCCAATCTAAACTGATCCAAATAAATCAAATTTGGTTTTGAATTGATGATTTATCTACTATGGTTGCACAGCTGTACTGATCTGTGTTACAATATGTTTCTTTCATTCATTCTGCCATTACCTTAACATCCACAACATAGTAAGATACAGTAGCACAAAGCAGCGCTTGAAGCATAGGACATTCCTCTTGCTGCACCACTATTTAGTGAATCCCCAGATTTATTAACTGTGGAAGTATCTAAAAAGTTACATTTACACTTATTGCTTGTTAATTTAGAATCATAATGTAACTTAACTGTGCCTTAGTTATTGGGGGAAGGAATTTTAAGTTATATTTCTGCTTTACTAAACCAGATCTTTTCCCATTTAGTCCAATAGATTTATGTTTCTGATTAAATGGGTTGAAATCCATGAAAATTATTGCAAAATAAAATGTATTACGGTAGTTTTTATGGCATTCTTTTTGCTTAGAACCATCTACTCTAACTGGCAGTGGCCTTTCAAGACTTCAGGCACAAGCCTTTTTGCAGTTTTCTACCTGAGCTCAACCTGCAGTTGTCAGAATTTGGATAAGGATCCTCACGCATGTAAAAAAGGATGTGATCTACCTCTTGAGCTATGGTTTCTAATTAAAGATAGAAAATGCCACAATTCAGATGCTTTGTCCAGCCCACTATTTATCTGCTTTGAATTACAATCTAGGGGCTCACTCCCACTATGATTTAAAGCAATTTGCTGATCGCTTTATATGTGCCTCATTCATACTGTATTCAGTTTCAGATGTGACTGCGATTGTTCGGACTCGCTTTGAAGCAAGACAAATGCAAAAAAAAAAAAAAGCCCTTTTTTTAAATAGTAGATTTAATTAAATTTAGTAGATTTAATTAAATAGTAGATTAGCAAGTGTGTTCAGCAAGTGGGAACGATGGACCTGAATCGCATCCCACTGGAAGGGAGGGACTAATGGCAGAGGGCTGGCAGAGGGTGTAACCCATCTGTCCTCTGGTTTTTGGGAAATCCACCTTTTTCCCCTCTCTCCTTTCTCAGGACCCATCCTACACCCCAAGCTTCTGTCCAGGAGGAATTGCAAAACTTTCTCCATTTTGAGCATGACTAGGAAGCATGAATTTATATGTTGTGTTTTTAGCTTTTGTGTATGTGTGTGTGAGAGATGTCCCCCATTTTTGCTGGCAGGTCCTCCATTTGGCGGTGCCTTTGCAGTGAGGGCATCCATCTACCTTGGCCCTAGGCTCCAGGGTTTCTTTGGGGATCTTTTCCCCACCTGCAGAAAAGCCCCACCAAGTCCTGCCCTTTGTCGAGGAGGAGGCTGCTTGGAAGTCACCGGCCCTAGCTTGAATGGAGGCAGCGGTGACAAGGAGAGGCAGCCTGCAACCCAGGCCCATCAAACTCCCGAGGAGGCCCGGCCAGCAAAGGACCTAGGGTTCAAATCCCCTAGCTTAGCTAGGGAAAACCCCTCTATGAGCTCTGGGTTCCTATATAATCAAATGCCACAGTCCTAAAGGCCACTTACCTGCTAGTAAGTGCCACTGCAATAGGGGGATTTACAACTGAGTAGAGAGCCAGCAAAGGACCCAGGGTTAAACCCCCACTTAGCTAGGGAAACCCCCTCTGTGAGCTCTGGGTTCCTATAGAATCCAATGCCGCAGTCCTAATAGCCACTTACCTGTGAGTAATTGCCATTGCAAGAGGAGGAGAGCCAGGATGGTGGTGTGCCTTGAGCATTGGACTAGGATTCTGGAGACCAGCATTTGAATCCCCACTGAGCCATGGAAAACCACTGGATCACCTTGGGCAAGTCCTACGCTCTTAGCCTCAAAGGACAGCAATGGCAAACCCTCCTCTGAAGAAACGGGCAAAGAAAACTGTGTGATAGGGTTGCCTTAGAGTAATCCTCCTTTCCCAGGACCCATCCTACATTCCAACCTTCTGTCCAGGAGGAATACCAAAACGTCCTCCATTCTGAGTATGACTAGGAAGCATGAATTTATATGCATATTTTTTACTTGTGTGTGTGTGTGTATGTGTGATGTCCCCCATTTTTGCTGGCAGGGCCTCCATTTCTCTCTCTCTTTCTGCCATCTCTCCTCTCTTTTTCTCTCGCCCTCCCTCTCTCCCTTGGTTGCTGCTCAATGGCCCAAATCCCTTGCCATTGGGCTCCCAGTGACTTCAGGCAATGCCAGCCTTAAATGCAAATACAAGGGCTTCGGTGCTAAAAGCACTCATATATAAATTTGGACAGAAGGTACAAATAGAGGATGGGCCCTGGGAAAGGAGGACAACCTCTTGTCACCATAACCTGGATTCATTTCCCTAGTCTTTCTGTCTAAACAATGGTTGTGAGAGTAGGGGAAAACACCAACAGGTGTGTGGAAGGGATGTATCACCAAACTTTTTAACTTTGGTCCAACCTCATAACCAGGGTGACCTGATGTCCTCACCGCCAAGGAGGACAAGGCTCCCCATTCTCTGGATATGCCACACTCTTCCTCTTGTTGGGAGCGGCTAGGTGGCAGTGGCAAAGGCAAAGGAGGAAGAAGAGGACCAAGGTCTTCTGCTTCTGCCACCGCTGGACCTGCTCCTGCTGTCCACCAAAGAGAAGAAGAGGAGCAGCATTGCCCCCTCAGAGGCACCTATAAGCAGAGACCTCCTCCTCCCCACTGATGATGCAATTTGATTGACAGTGGTGCAAATCAAGTGGGAATGACAATCATGTCAAAAAAAACACATGAATTCATGGAACGATGAAATAATATCCTTCCATAGTGGGAACATCAGCCTGAATAGATTCAGAGACCTGGTATCAATGCGACTCGCAAAGTGATTTAAATGCAAGTGGGAATGAACTCTAGGAGTCTTTCTCAGCTAAGAACCATTAACTGGAGAAGCCTGAGATTGAAAATGAGACCTTTAGCATAAAAAACTGTTACTTATCAATGGGCACTCAAAGGTTTTAACTTTTCAAACTGCTTTTCAACTTCTGTGTCAAAATGAGGATACTTTATAGGCAACTTTTTTTTTTTTTAGTTTTTCTTCTGTTGCAGATATGGAAAATAATTCAATTTAGGGCTACTTTTCATAGACTGTGAACATACTCTCAATAATATAGAATAGCAATTATAGCTGCACTTATCAGCCCATTGCTTGAGTAAACATCATTGCCCTCAGCACTACGCTGCCCTGGATTTACTCTGGTGCATTTTAAAGAGTGTGTATATGTGTTTTAAAGAAAGCTACATAAATGAAAAGTCAGTACTTCCTATCAATTATTCACCTCTCTATGGACTAGAAGTGTTTCCCTCTTATAGAAGCTCAATTGCCTGTACATTTGGATATTTGCTTTGCCTGCACAATCACCTTGCATTGATAGCTGACAGAGAAGAATAATCTTGGGAACACATAGCAAATAAGCTCTTTTGTGTCAACATTCCACAAGTGCTGATTGTTTAGTATGAACAAGCTTTTCTCTCACCTTTGTTATACATCATTAGATTTCCCCCCCTCCCCAGATCATAAAATTAGTTAAAGGCTGTCTGAGCCTTCTTCACTTCTCAATAAACACACTTCACTGTGTCATTTCAATAGAAACATGAGTGGTACAGAAGTTTCACATGGTTTGTATTTGATGTGTACATAGTATGCCACACTTTGATGTAAGCAATTGTCCTTTATATGCTAATAACTACTACCACCAGCAAAACAGTGGGCTTCTTCAAAAAGGATGATAGAATTTGGGATTGTGGACTGAATATGGGAAGCAACATGACTAGACAGAAGCAGAAATGCCTGGAGCAAAATGAAATATGATGCCCTCTTCATCCCACCTACTTAGATTGACTGGACTACTAGTTGAGTTAAAGTTAGAAACTTTAGAGTCACTCATTGCTGGTTGACATTAGGATGGCTTCCTGCTTTCATGTTCTACCATTCCCATGTTTTCTGCATTACTTTAACCTGTAACTATTTTCTCTCTCTCCTATTTGTACATGAATTCACTAAGTTTGCTTCTTTTCTGTGCTAGAGCCTGCATGAGTGCATGGCTTCAGTTGTTATTTAGCTTCTGCCTAGACACTTTGTTTATTCTGCACAAGAGATTCATTATTCTCACATTTCCCAAAATGATCTTGTAGCACAGTTGAGACTAATTGTGTGAAAAACATTGTAGCATAAACTTTTGTAGACTTGGTCTACTTCCTCAGATACATATTTCCCAACAAGATGAACTGCCACTGAGCAGTAAGGTATGGCAGTGGCATTGACAGCCCTAGTGTTACTTGATGCAGGGGGCATGGCTGCCCAGGGGTATGTGTCACCCCTTCTTCTTTCCTGGTCAAGACTGAACTAAGAGCCTCTTTCTGCCCCACTGGGGGTGGTGGACCCATTAGAATGGTCTGCCCTCGAAGGCTAATGGAACCAATAGGATTCCAGAAAGCCTTGGAGGGTTTAATGGTTGGGAACGCTGGTGACCCTGTTGAAGCTTTGGTTGATACCTATAACACCAACCTTACCAAGGCTATTGACACGATTGCTCCCAAGCATCCTTTCCAACCCGCTCCAAATCGAAAGCAATGGTATACATCAGAGCTTAGGAAAATGAAGCGGGTTGGACAACGACTAGAGCACACCTGGTGGAAAACTCGACTCTTATCTGACAAGACTCATCATAGGAACTTTCTTTGGTCCTATCGAGAGGCAATATGTGCAGCACAGAGATCCTGCTGCTCTGCACATATTGCGCCTGCAGAGTCCCGTCCAGCAGAGCTGTTTAAGGTGGTAAGGGAGCTGACACAGGTACCCCCTGTGCAGAACCCATTACTTAACCTGACAACAGCCTGCTGTGATGCGTTTAACAACTTTTTTGCAGATAAAATTTCTCAGATAAGAGCCGATTTAGATGCCAGTGTTTTGACAGAAACAACTGATGAGGTGTCCAGCAACTCTGTTAATGAAATTATCCTGGATCAGTTTCAATCTGTGAGTACCAATGACATGGACAAGCTCCTTGGTAGAGTGAGGAAAGCAACCTGCCCTCTCGACCCTTGCCCATCATGGCTAGCCATCTGGGGGGGATGTACTGAGGATGTTCCTTATGACATCATCAATGCATCCCTTAGGGAAGGTCATATTCCATCTTGTTTGAAGGAAGTGGCTGTTAGGCCACTTCTGAAAAAACTTTCCCTGGACCCCCTGGATATGAACAACTATAAGCCAGTCTCTCTGTTACCATTTTTGAGCAAGGTAATCAAGAGGGCGGTTGCTCTTCAACTCCAAGCTGTCTTGGATGAAACCGATTATCTAGATCCATTTCAAACTGGCTTTAGGACAGGATTTGGAGTTGAGACTGCCATGGTTGCCTTGGCCGATGACCTGCGTCTGAGCATCGACAGGGGTGGTGTGACTCTGTTGGTGCTTTTAGACCTCTCAACACGATAGATTATGGCATCCTCCTGGATCGCCTGAGTGGGTTAGGAATCGGAGGCACTGCATTGCAGTGGGTTCCATTCCTTCCTCTTGGGCAGATCCCAGAGGGTGCTGCTCGGGGACAGCTGCTCCGGAAAAAAGGAGCTCACCTGTGGCATCCCTCAAGGTGCCATTCTGTCCTTGATGCTGTTTAACATCTATATGAAGCCACTGGGTGAGATCATTCTGAGTCATGGAGCTGGGTGTTATCAGTATGCTGATGACACCCAGATCTATTTCTCCATGTCTCAATCATTGGCCTCGACTCCCGATGGCATCTCTCCTTTCAATGAATGTCTTAGGGCAGTAATGGCTTGGATGAGGAAAAACAGATTGAGAGTGAATCCAGACAAAACGGAGGTGCTCACAGCAGCGGCCCCGAAACCAGGAATTGGGTGGCAACCTTCAGTGTTTGCAGTCTGGGGGTGCTCCTTGACTCATCACTCCTGTTGACTAATCAGGTAAATGCGATGGTCAGGAGCGCCTGTTATCAGCTTCGGCTGATATGCCAGCTGCACCCTTTTCTGAGGGTAAGGGACCTCGAGACTGTGGTGCACATGCTGGTAACCTCCCGTCTGGATTTCTGTAATGCGCTCTACATGGGGCTACCCTCGTGCTTGGTCCGGAAACTTCAGCTAGTACAAAGCATGGCAGCCAGAGTAGTCTCGGGGACATCTAGGAGGGACCACATAACTCTGATATTGAAGTCCCTCCACTGGCTGCCTATTAGTTTCTGGGCCCAGTATAAGGTGTTGGTTATTACCTTTAAAGTCCTAAATGGCTTGGGTCCAACCTATCTTCGGGACTGCCTCCTCCCATATAATCCTCCCCGCACACTACGGTCCTCTGGAAGGAACTTGCTCCAGCCATTAAAATCTAGGTTGTCAGCAACCTCCCAGAGGGCATTCTCAGTAATCACCCCCAGATTATGGAACGGCCTGCCGGACGAGATCTGTCAGATTACAATGCTAAATACTTTTAAAAAGGCTATTAAGATGGATCTTTTCCAGCAGGCCTTTCCAGAATAGATTTCCTGGCCTCTTATCCCACCCTCTCACAATTTGGATGTTCCCGCTGCTCCGTGTGTTTTATTGTATTACTATATTGTTCTTTGTAATTAGTTTTTATTCTATGTCTTTTTAACTAGATGTTTTAATAGTTCATTGGTTTAATACCTTTTAAAGGGGTGGGTGGGTTTTGGGGTCTTTGTGGAGTCATATTGTTTGTAATTTGAAATTGTTGTTAGCCACCCCGATTGTTCTCAGAGCAGTGGGATACAAATAAAATTTATTATCATTATTTATTATTCTACCCCGTGGTGGCAGAGGCCTCCTCATAAGGAGACCATTGCCTCTGTGTGGAGGCAGGTCTGTGTGCCTTTGGCCTTGGCCTTCCCTGTCATGATGGTGGTGGTGGTGGTGGTGGTGGTGGTGATTGCTCCATGTGAGGAAGCACCACTGGTACTGGGAAATAAGGCTGGCATGTCTTCAATGCAGCAGCAGCGATTCCTTGTGAGGAACTGCTGCCATCTGTGGAAACAGGGTTGAGTGCCCCTCCCCCCTCCGTGGAAGGAGGGCCTGATTAAGTATCACTCCTCTTCTGGGATGTCACAGGGCACACCACCACACCCACCCAGTGATGCCACTGGGGTAGGTTTATATTGCTAGAAGTTGTTTTAGCAGTTCCTTGTGACAGAAGGCCCCACACTTTTGTCCAAAGAGAAAGAAGGACTGGAAGGTTCAATGAGAACAGCTTGACTGTCACAGCTGCTCCACAATTCCTGCCAGACTGAGATGGTTGCCTAAATCTGCCAAATGTAGTAGGACTGTCACTAAACAGGAGGCCTCTGTCTGCATCAAAGTTGTACCAATCAGTTTGAAGGGGGAAATGATGGTTATTTAAAAATCTTTCTATCTTATCAAATCTGTTTTGAATATGTCAATATTATTTCCTTTTAAAGACACCTCACAATGGTTCTTCCATTCCTTGCACATGCAGTGTGCTATGACACATTTCTGATAAAACCTTCTCTTTAGAAAAGCTCTAAAAACAACTTCCTTCTCTTTAATTTCTGTTTGAAGGAGAAAATAAAAAGTGCATTCATACACTTGGTGGATCCTATGGGACAGATGGTTCTTTATATACCTTTAACTTGCTGTCCATCCCTGCATGGACAGGAACTTTTGGCATGTCTTGTAGAGAGAAATTCATCTGCTGAATTCTGAGAATACATTATAAAAGAAAGTGACAGCCAATACCACCCAGAACTTGTTTTTAACAAATTACTTTTTTTAATAATGAGCTGGACTTGTGTTATTTTTTGTTTGTCACAGCCATGGCTGCACTTCACTATATTTCAGTGGTACCTAACAGAAATTGTCACTCATTACTGGGCATGTTCTGACTCATAAGCTTATTGCACAGCACTTAAGAAATGGGAACAGAACAGAACAGGACAAAAACACATTTTACTGCATGGGAGAACACCACTGATGCCACCGGGAGTCACCAAGGCATTCCCCAGCTGTTTCTGGCAGCCAATTTTGAAGAATGATTTTGAACCATCCTTCAAAAATCGGCTGCCAGAAGTGGCTGGGGAACACCTTGGGGACTCCCAGCGGCATTGGTGGCATTCTCCCATGCAGTAGAATGCATTTTTGTTCCATTTTGTTCCCTTCTGTTCCATTCCCGTTCTTGTAAGTGCTGTGCGATAAGCTTATCAGTCTGAGCAATGAGGGAGGGCTCTTTATGTATGCATATGTGTGTGTGCGATTGTGTATATGTGTGTGTGTGTGTGAGATGCAGCTAGTGAGTAGCAGAGGAGAGAATGACAGCCAGCAACAAGGGGAGGAGGTCAATAACAGAAGGCAAGGCAGATGAGACCTATTGGAAACAGGAACTGCACAAAAAACTCAAAATAGTTGGGTTTTTAAATTTTAAAAAATCCTTTTAAAAAGTTACCCTCCCTTTTATGCCTTATTTGTGCTGCCCAAATGAGAGAGGCTGCCACTGCTATCATAAATAGAAAGAATCACTGTGAGTTCAAAGGGTGGGGGCAGAAGAGGCTGCCTTGCTAGAATGTGGAGAAAGGGACAAGATAGGACAGGGTTTAATGTGAGATTTAGGGGTCATTGTCTTAGGTCATTTGCAGCTACCTTTGTGTAAACATAGCTACAAAAGGAGTGCAGAATCTCAGCCACAGTATGAAAATAGTGTTTGCTATTCATTTGTTTGTATGTCATAGCCTTTTCTTACTGACACTGCAAGATTTTGTAAGAATTGTATATAAAGTTGATTTAATTGCTTGATCAGTGTGGAAACCTAGGCTTCCAAACCAGAGTCCACCCAGCCCTGTGTCATTAAATAATGTCATTCAATCTACTATCAGATTCCATTCATGAACTTTAAAGGGTTGAAAAAAAATCCCTTCCAAGTGGCTGTTCAAAACAGCAGGAATTCTGGAAATGCACAAACAACTACTTAGTTTAGAAAGATGGAAATCCCATTCCTAGTTGGATTGTGTGAAAGGTTGTAGTTTAAGGCATCTGGCTGGGAAGAAAGTGATATACAATTGTATTGCCTTTTGAATTTATTCTCAAAATGTCCAAGGTGAAATTGGCAAGGTGGGTGATTCAGAGAGCATTTTCCTGACTTTCTTGTACTTTTTGTGGCACAACAAATAATTGTGCAGTAAATAGTTAGCAGTAAATTAATTAGTAAATAATTCACTACTTGCAGTAACTCTTCAAGCTACCTTTCTGGACTTCAGCAACAGTAATAAGTAATGACTTGTTGGGCAATCAGAGTTTAAGTAAAGTAACTAGTTACTTTTAAAAAGTAACATTCCAAGCTGTCATGCCACCTCACAGACTGGCTGGTCATGAGACAGGCAGAACAGCCTGGCGGTGAGTAGCTTGAGCTGAGAGAGTTCAAACAAAGATCCATCAGTGATACCTTTATTGGCCAACCAAAATGCACAGTATACTTGTTGCAAGCTTTCGAAGCTCCATGGGCTTCTTCATAAGGAAAGATGTTACAAACAAAACAGGAGAAAAACAATTGGAGATGTCAGATGCCTACATGTTGTTTCAGTCTTTAGTTAAGATGGTATATGGTGGGGAGGATATCTTTTGCAGGCAGGCTCGTCTTTCTTCTGGCCATGTGGCTATAGGGAAATTCTCAAAGTCCAGGAAATTAAAAATCCATTTGCATCTCAACAGGGACCCCTCTTTTGCAATATAATATGTCTCCATTCCAGTGAGGTCACAGGCCTCTTTGTGGCAGAAAACAATGGATTCCCCAAGAAGTCTCCATGTTTTTGCATTAGGAATATTTTGGTGGATGTAGAAGAAAATATGCAAATTCAGTCCACATTTAAAAAAATTGTTTTACCTTGGTTGAAGTTCCCAGTCCATAGGCCAGGGGTCGGCAACTTTTTTTGCCAACGGGCTGGGGCAAAATGGCTGCCACCCCCCCCGCGTCGTGCGCGCATGCACGCGGTGGCGGGGCCCCCCAGGAGGGCTCCCTTGGCTCTGAGAGGCCCAGCCCCCCAGGAGAAGCCCAGTGCCGCTGCGGGGGCCCCCCAGGAGGGCTCCCTCGGCTGCGCTGGGCCTCCGAGAGGCCCAGCGCTGCCGCAGGTGCCCCTAGGAGGCTTCCCTCAGCAGTGCCGGGCCTCCGAGAGGCCCAGTGCAACCGCGGGTGCCCCCCAGGAGTCTTCAAGAGGCCTGGCGCTGCTGTGGGACTCCTCCGGGGCACCATTTTGGCCACGCCTCCACCGTGTTTTCCAAAATAGCCGCCGTGGCTCATTTGCACATGCGCAGGAGTACTGTGCATGTGCAAACGAGTTGCGGCCATCATTTGGGGAAACAAAATGGAGGCTGCGGTGTGTGTGGTGATGGTTGGCGGCAGCGGCACGTGCGGCTGCAGGGGTTGGTGGGGGCCGGTTGGCGGGGGTCCATGTTGGTGCGGCCCATGGACCGTAGGTTGCCAATCCCTGCCATAGGCTATTCTTCTTGGTTCCCCTGTTGCAGCTACAATGCCCTTATGGAAACAGGGTTTCCAGTACTGAGGACTAAAGCAGTGAGCAGATAGCATCAGGATCTGAAATCCTGAACAGGCAAGACCGAGGAGGGTCTGCACAGGACACAAAAGGAAGACTCCACTGGAAGTAGTCCTCACGATTGCTGGAAATTCAGAAATTAGTGAAGAGTAGTGATGGAAAGAATATTGTATGATGTTTGAAAATAATGGTTGAAAAATGTGTTATGTGACTGTTGGGAAGCCCTCATGCCGAGAACTCTGGATTGGGGAGAATCTTTGCAGTCTGGAGCTTATTCTGCACAAAATTCATACATGGGTTTTTGTGTGTGCTGTAAAACTCATTTTATGCACAGAAAACCATGTTCTTCAACTACAGCATTTTCTTAACCAAAAAATTCTGTATGAGAAATTATGTGTCAATTATGTAGATTTTTGAAGACTTTCTCACAGAGAGAAGAAAATAGCTAAAATTACTCATTGTTTCTTTTGGAAACAAAATTAGCTAAGAATTGCATCCAGAGTAGAGAACTGCATCTCCATGATGACTGGATAACGCTCATATTGTCAAATTATTATATTAGTAAAGAAATGGGAAAAAGATAGGTGGGATTGTTCTTGTGTTACTTCAAGTTTGTTTCCAACTTATGGTGAAGCATAGGGTTTTCTTAGAAATATTTGTTCAAAGGGGATTTGTCTTTGCCTTCATCTGAGACTCAGAGCATGTGGCTTCTCCAAGATCAACCAGTGGGTTTCTATGGCTGAGTGGGGATTCAAACCCTGGTCTCCAAAGTCCTAGTCCAATGTGCAAACCACTACACTATGCAAGATCTCAGCAGGAGCACAGGTAACAGAATAAACACAATTAAGTAAATATAATAATGTTTGAAGTATTTTTTATATATATTAATAACAACTCTATGTATTTCTCCTGCACCTGTACAGGGCTAGTGGCTATTTTAAGCTGGCAGCAGTAGAGTTATTGAGGGTGGCCTAGTAGCAGGGAAAGTCCATATAAAATTTGATATGCCACATGACCAAATAACATCTAGAGGGCCACATGTTCTCCACTATGTTATGGATTCCTGTGATTTGTGGTTTTTTTGTGGCACCAGAATTTTCTGAGAAAGAAGGCTAAATATCTTGCAAAACTACAATTCACAGAATTTCATAGCATTGAGCCATGGCACTTTAAAGGAGTGGAGCTGAGCAGATGGGCCAGGAAAGCACAGGCTTGACCCATGCTTTCCTGGCCTGGGTGGATTGGTCCATGGGCTGATGCTGGGACGGGCAGGTGTTTACATGCCCACCCATCCCTTTGCCATGGACCTAGTACTAGTGCGCACCTTACCTCTGTCCATTGGTGTTGGTAGCGAGTAGACCTCTGTCACCATGTCTAACATGGAAATGGGGTGCTTGGCTGCAATCTAGCCTGATCCTGACCCTTGGGTATTGGCCTGCATAATTCAAACAGGACAAAATGAGGTTGGGGGGAATATGGCTTTTTTGGCCTGTGTGAACACCCCCAGTGTCAAACTACATTAATTCTGCAGTGTAGATGCAGCCTTGGTGTAGATGATATTAAGCTGGCTGGGTCAGTGGCCTGATTTGGTGTAAGGCATCTTCCTGTGTTCTTATGATATGTCTCTAAACAATAGATGTAAAGGGCTGTGTTGTTTTTCAACACTCACTGAGGCACACTGTTCACCTCCTCCAAGATTACTTTTTTCTCCCTTCTTCTAGCTGCTCTAGTTGCCCTGGCTTAAGACTTAAGCACTACTTTATTTGAATGAATAGCACATTATCATCAAGGAAGAAAAACTGGCAAATGTGAATCTTTCCTCCAAGCATATCTGGTTTTAAGTCTTAGATTTGAAAATATGCTTTAAAATGGCAGCATGAACCGCTAAACAAAGGATGCTATTGCTGTATTACAATACTTGGCAATTAGGAAAGATTCCTGACTAATATTCCCAAGATTTTCTGCATTTTATTAAAGGAAAAAGAAAACAAAAGAACGACACAATGATCTGTTTTGACTAGATGGCTTCTGCTACAAACGTCATGTCTCATCAAACAGATTGTTCAGGTTAGAATAGTAGTAAATTTTGCTGTGATAACTCCTCTTTTTCCTCACCACAGTCTTTGTTATACATATTTTTTAATGACATCTCAATCTCATATACATTACATGTGACATTTTGACAAATTAAACAGAGCAAAATTGTTAGAAAGAAAATTAATGCAGGAAATGATTTGCAATTTTTGTCCTGCTGATTGTGAATTGGTGTGCAATTTTCTTTGTCGTTTCTATGAGACAATCTGTTAGCATGGGAAAGAAAGACACCCACAGATTATTTTGTCATTTTATGGGATTGTTGATTACCACAAATATGTGCCTTTTGACTTATATATTGAACAATTTATCAGGATCTATTATTGTTTGCATTACTTATAAGGCATTAAAGAAACCCAGAAATTTAGCAGGTAAGCTTTTTCCTGGCATACACACTGGATCACTGGATGCATTCTGACATTATCATAATTTGCTTCCCTAACATCCTCAAGAAGAGGAGTTAACGAAGAAAGAAACAGGAGCTTTTTCTGCACATTCAGAGCACTGCTGAAAACATCATGGGCTTCTGGCTGTTACCAGGCTTCTTATGAAATCCCAGAGTTATTTACAAAACTGATCACATTTATACTTCAGAGAAGATGTTCCTGCAGTTTCTATATGCTTGGTATACAGAAGGACCTGGCTTCAATCCCTAATGCAGTGGGGAGTGGACCTGTTGTACTCCAGATGTTGGGAGCATTGAGTATCAACTTTGAATAGCCCCAGTCAACATGGGACAGTAGCCAGGAGTGATGGGAACTGGAGACTAACAACGTATGTTTTCTTGCAGCAATCTCTGAAGTTAAAAATAATTAGAAACATACTGTTTTCAGAGCAGCCACTATTATACATATTTGCAATTGTGTGGCTGGAGCTGCTGCTGCCATTGTACTCTCTTCCTGATTCCTCCTAAACTCTGCCTCCCTGCCCTATGCCCTATCCAGCATGACTTTTGGGTTATTTTGTTTTAATTTTATGGATGTTTATTTTACCTTTTTCACACAGTTTAAAAGAAGAAGAAAAATAATATTAAATAATAAAGGGAATCAACCTGCTTGGAAATAGTGAGGGGGAGAGCAGGAGACACTGACACCACATGACTGCTAATATTGCAACTGCCTTGGCAGCAGCATTTTGCACCTGGGGACTAGTGCAATTGGGAGGTCACTGATGGATTTCCACAATCAATGGAAAAGAATGCCCTATCTACATTTGGAGGACACAGCAGCTACAGGTCAGAGGTGTTGTCATGCAATAAATATCACCAAAGCCAGTTTTTCCTGGCTCTAACCACAGTTTTAAAGCTGAGTGTAGCAATCTTCTTAAACAGCTGAGAGGGAAAACATCTCTGCTGTGAGTTTGGCAAGCTGAAAGTACTTGGCTAGATTGCTCAATATCTAACTCAGTGATGGCACACCTTTTAAAAACTGAGTGCCCAAACTCAGTGGCATTTAATAATAATAATAATAATAATAATAATAATTTTTATTTATATCCCGCCCCTCTGCCAAGCAATCGGGGCGGCGTACAACATATCAAAACATAAGGACAAATAAAATCACTTCAAATCCCCTATCTTCTTCCCACACCCACCCAACCCCTAAAAACAAAACAAACTAACTGGATTAAATAACAATAAGCAATTAAACAATTAAACAGTTAAGCACCGGGTACTGGGGGTGGGGCTTTCAGGAGGCAGGACTTCTGAGGGTGGGACTTTTGGGAAGGGAACTTCCAGGGGCAGGACTTCCAGGGGTGGGACTTCCACATTCGGGGTGGGACTTCTGGGAGAGGGACTTCCGCCTTCTGAGGGGAGGGACTTCCAAGGGAAAACCCAAGGCACACTCTCAGCCTCAGGCTAGCAATAGCAAACCCCTCTCTGACAAAACTTGCCAAGAAAACTCCATGATATGTGAAGTTGTAGGCTTTCATGGCCGGCATCCATAGTTTTTTGTGGGTTTTTCGGGCTGTGTGGCCATGTTCTAGAAGAGTTTTTTTCTGACGTTTCGCCAGCATCTGTGGCTGGCATCTTCAGAGAAAACTGGAATGGAAGAGAATGGGTCTAACCTTCTCACAGCTGCAGGGGTTTACCGCATACCATGCAGCTGTGGACAAGTCTACATAGGGACCACCAAACACAGTGTACAAACATGAGTCAAGGAACATGAGAGACACTGCAGACTGGGCCAGCCAGAAAAATCAGCAGTAGCAGAACACATTATAAACCATCCTGGGCATAAAATGCTGTTTGAAAACACTGAAATTCTGGACCATGCCAACAACTATCAGGTCAGAATGCACAGGGAAGCCATCGAAATCCACAAACACTTGGATAACTTCAATAGGAAAGAAGAAACCCTTAAAGTAAACAAGATATGGCTACCAGTCCTACAAAATAAGAAAATCAGCACTCAGCAAATGCAAATGGGAAACCAACCAGGGTCAGGGGCTTTCCCAGCAGACAATAGCAGACAATCTCCTTGATTACATATCCTCACCTGGAAGCCATGCCATTAACAACAGAACATACCTATTCAACACAGAACAATACACAGTTTACATGGGATTAGCAGGCAATAACCTTGAGTGCATTTCCTCGCACCCTGGAGCCATGCCATTAACAACAGAACAATAACTATTCAACACAGAACAGCACACAGTTCACCTGGGAACCACTCCTCCCTACCCAGGGCCTCACAGTATCTATAACCCATTCTCTTCCATTCCAGTTTTCTCTGAAGATGCCAGCCACAGATGCTGGTGAAACATCAGAAAGAAACTCTTCTAGAACATGGCCACACAGCCCGAAAAACCCACAAAAAACTAAACTCCATGATAGTTTCTCCTTAGGGTTGCCATACATCAGAAATGACTTGAAGGCACCTCACACACAAGTCATGTTCTCTCAGCCTCAGAGGAAGATAATGGCAACCACCTCTGAGCAAACTTTGCCAAAAAACAATAACCCATGATAAGTTTAATAATAATAGTAATAATAAAATTTATTTATACCCCACCCTTCTGCAAAGCAATCAGGGCAGCTTACAACATTAAAATTTACATTAATACAGGTCCCCGTCCCATCCCAACACCTCAAAACCTGCCCACCCCTAAAAAAGTATTAAACATTCACAAGTCTAAAAGCACGCTTAAAATAATACATTAAAAGGACCAACTCCCATTATAATAGGGAGAGGAGAAGGAGGGAAGGAGAGGAAGACTAACTCCTAGGCCAGGAATTTAGTCAGGAAAGGCCTGCCAGAAGAGATTTGTCTTAACAGCTTTCTTAAAGCTGCTCAAAATCGTAATTTGATGGATCTCATCTGGCAGGCCATTCCATAGTCTGGGAGTAGTTGCTGAGATGGCCCTCTGGGAGGTAGCAGACAGCCTAGTTTTTATAGGCTGTAGCAAATTCCTCCCAGAGGACCTGAGTACATGGGGTGGATTGTATGGAAGGAGGTGGTTCCGAAGATAGGATGGACCCAAGCCATTTGGGGCTTTAAAGGTAATAACCAACACCTTGTACTGAGCCCGCAAACTAATAGGCAGCCAGTGAAGAAACTTTAATACAGGTGTTATATGGTCTCTCCTTGATGTCCCCGAGACCAATCTGGCTGCCATGTTCTGTACTAATTGAAGTTTCTGGACCAAGCATGCGAGTAGCCCCATGTAGAGAGCATTACAGAAATCAAGATGGGGCATTACCAGCGTGTGCACCACAGTTTCCAAGTCCCTTACTTTCAGGAAAGGGTGCAGCTGGCGTATCAGCCGAAGCTGATAACAGGCACTCCTGACTGTCGCATTTACCTGATTAGTCATCTGGAAGGACAGGTCCAGGAGCACCCCCAGACTGTGAACACAGTCCTTAGCAGAGAGTGTGACCTCGTCCAGGACTGGAGGTTGTATCCCAATACCTGGTTTCAGGGCTGTTATTGTAAGTACCTCTGTTTTTTTGGATTTAGTCTCAATCTGTTTTTCCTCATCCAGTCCATTACTGCCTTAAGATAGTCATTGAGAGGAGAGATGCCATCAGAAGACAAAGCTGACGATCGAGACATGGAGAAATATATCTGGGTGTCATCAGCGTACTGATAACACCCACCCCATGCCTCCGAATGATCTCTTTCAGCAGCTTCATATATATATTAAACAACATCGGGGACAGGATGGTGCCTTGAGGGATGCTGCAATTGAGCTCCTTCCTATTAGAGCAACTGTCCCCGAGCACCACCCTTTGGAATCTGCCTGAGAGGAAGGAATGGAACTACTGAAATGCAGTGCTTCTAATTCCTAACCCTCTCAGGTGATCCAGAAGGATGGCATGATCTATGGTATCAAAAGCCACGGAGAGGTCTAAGAGCACCAACAGGGTCACACTACCCCTATCAATGCTCAGATGAAGGTCATCAGCCAAGGCAACCATAGTGGTTTCCACTCCAAATCCAGTCCTAAAGCCAGTTTAAAATGGATCTAGATAATCAGTTTTCTCCAAGACAGCTTGGAGTTGAAGAGCAACCACTCTCTTGATCACTTTGCTTAAGAAAGGTAGTAATGAGACCAGCCTATATCTATTCATATCCAGGAGGTCCAGGGAAGGTTTTTTCAGAACCTTCAGTTAGGCCGCTTCCTTCAGACAAAGTGGAATATAGCCTTTCCCTAAGAAACATCCTCAATGCATCCCCTGCCTGGACGGTTTATCTTAAGGTTGCCAGGAACCCTGCCGGGTAACCTTGGGCAAATCACATCACTTACCCTCAGAAGAAGGCAATGGCAACCTCCTTTGGACAAACCTTGCAAAGAATACTTTTCTCCTTGAAAGAATGGCAGGGAATGAAATAATAAACAATCCCTGTCTTTTCTTCTTATACTTTTCTTATATTTTGCTTATTTGAATCTTGTTTGGTGACATTTGCTGACATCCTGTTAAATATTTACATCATTGTAAACTGCTGTACAAGCATGTAAAGGTGAGTTGTGATGATGCACAACATCTATTTCTCAGGAGGTGAGCAGAGATGTAATTACTCCACGTCAATGTGTAGCACCAGGGTCACCACCTTCTCAGATGCAGGCAGTAGCTTGTGAACTGGAGAAGCACCTCTCCCCTTAGACTCTACAAACAGGTGTCTCTCAGATTAGGCTTTTAATCTTGATTCCTCTATGTACAAGGCTATATACACATGACACTCCACAGCAACAACTCCACCACCACCAACAACCACAATGCCCACACATGTGTCCTGAGGCAACTCTTTATATACCTAGGGCTCCATGTGGCCTTTTGGCCCTGCCTCTTCCTACTGACATCTGTCACTCATCCATGATGACTTGACAGTTTTGCAGCCTTTTCTGTGCTTTACAGCACCCGGTGACCATCGGTCAATATCACTTCCCCTGACTTAGCACCTGATGGAAAGTGCTTAGTCATTATGGCTGCCTGTGACCCTTTCATGCCTGGTCACTACTATATCAAACCACATTGAACATTTTTCCTGGGACACTGTCTCAACAACTCTTTGGGACCATTATGCAATGGGTCCTGTGGCAAAATGGGCATTGTAGTGCTATGGGTCCATAGGGACAGTGCTTGAGATGCATCCCTGCAGTTCACTAGAAGGATTGTGTATCATTTCAGGGAACTAGCTACATCATTGTAAGGTTTACATGTCATAGCCTTTAATGTAGGATCTCAACTATCCTTTGAAATACTTCCGTATCATGCCAATGTTCACAGTTTAGTTGTTTTTTCAGAGAATGTTTGCAGAACTCTAATTTTATGGAAGATGATAAGGGAGGTCCCAATAGCAGCCAACACTTAGCCAATGACAAGATAAATACAGACTTCCTATAGGCATTTTAAATGTTTTTTATTGAAGCAGAAGTGTGTGCCAACAGTACCCAGAAGTATCATTAAAGTTAATTAAGGATCTGATAGTGTTTCAAATATGAGCCTTTAATTTGTAGGTTTGGTAGCTTGGCAATACACAAGCTCTAGCCCTGAGCAGAAAATGGAAAACAAGGTCACAGCTTGAATAGGAGGAAAAAGGAAAACATCCCTGCTGTTTGAAACAGCAGAAGTATTTCTAAACAGGATTTAGTGTGATTTCTAGCCCATCTTCCCCCAGAGGTTCAAGACAAGTAATACTATATATATATATATATATATATATATATATATATATATATTAATTGAGACAAGTAATACTATATTTAAAATCTAGATGAGACTAAGCCAGTTAAAATGAAGCAAGCAAAATGTTGAAAATAACACAAATATATTTTTTGCATAATTGGTCTGCTGGGAAATATTTCTTGCAGTTCTGTTGAAAAGTATATCTGATAGAACCTTGCATGAGCAAATGTGTAAATTACTTGTGGCTATGGGTCCTTATGTAACTAATCAAGTACACTGAAAAGTTGCCTGATTTGTCATTGCAAATCACATACTAGAGCAAAGAGTTTCAGTACTATTTCTGTAAATTGGGAGTGCAATAATTTGATTTTCTTCCCTGTTCTGGGTAAAATTGTAAGAAATGTAATAAAACTGGGTGACTAAACTCTGCCCATTATGCCAGAATGCAATACCAGCTACCAATATCCAGGATCTATGAGAAATCTTGTATGAGAGAGAAGAACTTGTGTATATATGTGAAAGATGTCAAGGGATCCTGGAACTTTTTTGAAGGTGTGGTAACTCAATCCTGGTAGATGGGTGTTCCTAATTTTACTTCTAGCAAGTACTTGCAGGGGGAAGGGAAATTCCTTCTCTCATCCATTATTACTGCAACATCCTTGAATATGAATATTCTGAGAAACACAATGTGTATTTGGAAGTGCTCTCTGTCTGTTCAGTGTAGCGCACTCCCAAGTAAGTGCACCTAGGATAGACTGCAGGCAGTGTTCATTATTCCTTGGAGGGCTCAACAATTGCTGTCTTAGTATTTTTTAAGCACTTGATCATTTAGTACTCTTTGGCTTGATAATTACTACTACAGATAGAACGTGGCAGCCAGAATGGTCTCGGGAACATCTATGAGAGACCACATAACACCAGTATTGAAGTCTTCTCATTGGCTGCTTATTAGTTTCCGGGCCCAGTATAAGGTTTTGGTGATGACCTTTAAAGTCCTAAATGGCTTGGGTCCAACCAATCTTCGGTACCACCTCCTCCCATACAATGCTTCCTGCGCACTCCAGTCCTCTTGGAGGAATTTGCTACAGCCGATGAAAACTAGGCTGTCGACAACCTCCCAGAGGGGCTTCTCGGTCACCGCTCCCAGACTATGGAATGGCCTGCCGGATGACATCTGTCAGATTACAACCTTAAGCAGCTTTAAAAAGGCTGTTAAGACGGATCTCTTCTGGCAGGCCTTCCCCGATTAGATTTCCTGGCCACAGGAGTCCCCTTATCCCTTTTTCTATCTTGGCTGCAATTGCTGCTCTGCCTATTATTTGTCTGTCTATCCTAGGATTGTTTAATTTTAATTTAATGTTTTAATCATTATGTTTTATTTAATTCATTTTTAAGGTGTGGGAGGGCTGTGGGATCTTGGATTGTATTTTAATATTGTATGAAGTTTTAACTGATATGAGCCGCCCTGATTGTTTGACAGAGGGGTGGGGTACAAATAAAATTTATTATTATTATTATTATTATTATTATTAAATTGGTTCGATGGCAAAGAAGACTTGTAACTAGACATCATCAACTAGAATTTTGGCTTAATTTTTCTAGATCAATTTTGGGGCAGGGGGTTCAACACCTCTTGCCTAGTCCTGGGGGTGGTGTTTCGCTGCCATGCATCTCAGATTTGGATCCATGGATATATGTCATAAGGGCGGTTCGACAGTGGAACACACTCCCTCGGAGAGTAGTGGAGTCTCCTTCCTTGGAGGTCTTTAAGCAGAGGCTGGATGGCCATCTGTCGGGGATGCTTTGATTGGGAGTTCCTGCATGGCAGGGGGTTGGACTGGATGGCCCTTGTGGTCTCTTCCAACTCTATGATTCTGTGATTCTGTCATTTTACACACACACACAGTTAAACTGGTATGGGTAAACAAGCATGGCAGGTTTTTTGCTAAGTTCCTAGAGCATTATCATTTCCGTTTGTAACAGCTTAGCAGATATATTGACTGAGAAAAGATTTGATTAAAAAAATACACTTCTCTGCAATACCACACCATTCAGAGAAATAGTGTTTGGACACCACAACTAGCAATACATTCTTTAGGCATGCTATATCTGATTGTTGTCTTAAGACCTACTCCTAGTTTTCACTGGACTGGTTTAATTAAGAATCACTTAATAGTCTCAGTAGGACTGTCCCTACAAATAAGCAAAGTGAAGAACCCACCTTAGGTAGCAGCTTTGGGATGTCATGAAACATGCTGGGGAAAGATTCCTGAAAGCCTTTTTGCCTCCTGTATCCAGGGCATACCTTATGGAGCAGGTATGAAGATGTGGTATACAACACTGAGAAGAAAAAGAGGATCACTGTGATAAATGGGAGTCCTTCCATTTATCAAATCTTTCTTCCTTGATAACAAAGGGATACATTTTTTTGGGGGGGGGGTACATTTTAAAAAGGGGTTTACATCACAGGTGATGAGATGCTGACTATCCAATGAGATGGCGAGTTGGGGAGAAGTGCAAACCTTGGAGATGCTTCTAAGAGAGAGGTTTTAAAAAGCCTGGATGCAACATGAGGCTTTTGTCTGCTTTTTTGGGTCTGTCTGTGTGGGTCTGTCTGCCTGATGGCTGGTGGGGGCACCTGACTCCATGCCCACTAAATCCACATTTTATAGGCAAAAGAGGGGAATAATGATCCATACTTTCCCTTTAGCTGAAGGGTATACTTTCTTAGATGCAGTTAAACTCTTGATTAATCAGCCAGATCTCTTAGAAGTTTGTCCCCCGCCAAGTTTTTAATCAAACGGCAAAGTTTAAGGGGATATGGAGCGAGAGCTGTCCTAATTCAGGGCTCTCCAGGGTATTAAGGAGATCTGCTTTCTTAATTATAACTAGTCCTTTGAGGAAATTTGAACACCTCAGCAAACAGGGAAATAATTGCAATCTCAAAGAAGGGGAAACAATTCTTGTGAAACCTAAGCCTTTCATTAACATAACCTGATGCTTGATTCAATCACATCTCCCATCAGTTTAATGTAAGCAGCACCTTCAAACTTTGAGGTAAATAAATGGTACACTGAATCCATAGCATGAATACAAAATTGGTAGTTCATGTAAAGTTTAAGTATCAGGTTGTTTGTGAAAAAAAGTATCTCGTTATTTTACTATATTATACATTACTTCACACATAGCTTGTACACAGTCCTTTTCAGGGCATGTTTTGGCTACTATTGATTACCCACAATAATAAAAGAAATGGCAATTTAATCTGTGAATAGCTGTTATATGCAAGCACATGTGATTTATTTTTCATTAGAGCCCAGACAGTTTCACAAAGTTTCGTAAAGTTCCTTTAATGGCTGAAGCTAATCTGGAAATCATGGAATGAGAAAGATTTTAGACAAAGGTTGTTGCTGTTTGCCTTCAAATCCTTTCTGACTTATGGAGACCCTAAAATAAAACTATCATAGTGTTTTCTTGGAAAGATTTGTTCAGAGGGGATTTCCCTTTCCCTAAGGCTGAGAGTGTGTGACTAGCCCAAGGTCACCCCATGATTTTTCATGGCTCAATAGAGATTTGAACTCAGTGTCATAGTCTAATGTGCAAACCAAAACACCACACTATGGAAGATTTTAAAAACTGCTGTTTTAAGATTAGAGTTAAGGCTATCAGATAAACATATTTTATGTTTCTCCTAAAAGTAACATTAGACAAAAGTAACATTAGCATTAGTAAGTGCATTACATTATGTTCTCTCTACAAATTAATGGCTGTGCCTGAATCATTATTTATATAAGTAGTCCAGTTCTCTGTAGTACATTAAAAATATCTATCTACCAAGTAGTTTGATTCAGGGGTATAATTCAAGGAACAGGTATTGTACATGGAGTTGACTATATTTTTTTGCAATATAGAATCCTGGTGCAAACAATGAGGTGTTGATAGAATTCTAACTTCAAAAATGAAACAAAATGTGTGCTATAATTTTGCCAGCGGTCACTCCCATAGCTTTTAATGAAACAAGAGAAATACATTTGAAGTGTTGCTCAGAATTTCACCAAACTAAAGATGGTTTCCCTATCTTAAGAATCTTGAATGTACACCAGTAGTTTTAATCTAAAATTGGCAGAAATGTTCTCTAAAAACTAGAGCAAAAAGACAAATATGTTTGTTTCCCTCCCTTATTAAATAGCTGTGCTTGTAGCCATTTTTATAGGATTGGTTGCAACTCTGATGCAATTGCAGACCTTATCAAGCTGATTTAAATTATAATTTAACAGGTGACATTTTTACAAACAATAGAATTTTACTGTTATTATATCAGAAGCCACAATCTTACTGAAGAGCAGTAGAGTGAAAAGCTACTCTGGTGCAGTAACACAGGATCACTGCTGTTTGCTACTGCAGATGTAGTGATCAATACTGAGCAATGCTACTTCTGGTTGTGTAATGGAATCCTTGGATGCCTTGGTTCATGAACAGGTAAAAGTATCTATGGACGTTATCACACGGGGGCCAGTTTTGTGTTTAAAGAGACAATAAAGTGGAAATAAACCATCCCGAAAATAAAGTGAAAATAGAGGTTAATTGTGCAAAAGCATTTCACACGTAATTAGAATAAAAACAAAATTACGCAAAAAGCAACAAAAAGACATTTTTAACTTTCATACAGAAGTGAAAAAAACCTGTAAATGTACTAGAAATGGTTTCCTTGCACATGCGCAGGTATAAGTATGCTCAGCGTGTTTGGGGGGGACTTGTTGCGTCATTTCCTTTGCGACGCAGGAGCATTTAGCTGGACTTTGGAGTAGCACCTCTCTCTCTATATTTATATTTTTATATTTATATTTAATATATACATACATATTGTGTGTATGTGTATATATGTATGCACTCGCACACACGCACACACATACACACATCTATTATATGATGGCATATATATATATATATATATATACAGACACACATACAAACACACACACACATGTATTATATGATGACATATATATATATATATATATATACACACACACACAAATGCACAAACACACACACATCTATTATATGATGGTATATATATCTATATATCTATATATATCTATATCTACACACACACATGTCTTTTATGATGGCATATATGTATGTCTATATATACATACACACACAGGTATTATATGATGATCTATATCTATATCTATCTATATCTATATCTATATGCACACACACACACAAACACATGCATTATATGATGGCATATATACACACACACATCTATTATATGATGGCATATATATATATATATATACACAATATATATATATATATATATATGTGTGTGTGTGTGTGTGTGTGTGTATACGCCATCATATAATAGATGTGTGTGTGTTTATGCCATCATATAATACATGTGTTTGTGTGTGCGTGCATATATATCTATATCTACATCTAGATATATGTCATCATATAATACATGTGTGCATATATATATATATATACACACACACACACAGCTTATAGGATGGTATATATCATGTGTATATATATATATGTGTGTGTGTGTATATATATATATGTATATATATATATATATATATATATATGTATATATATATATATGTACACACACACACACATGTATTATATGATCTCTTCAGAAATATGTACTTCTATTCTATTACATCAGAAACTCCTCAGCACCATTAAATACTACCAGACAGGAAATTTTAGAAAGAAAAAGCAGAGGCTCATATCTGCCTGGCATGTTTGTCACCCAAACAAAACAGGAAGTAAACAGGAAGTAAACGCAGCCCTTCAGAACCATGGGAAAACTGGCAAAAAGCTTTAAAGGAGATTTTTTTAGTGCGAATTTGAATTTCATACTATAGTAAATGTGCAATTACTGTAATATCGCAAATGCATTTCCTCTAAAATCCTGAAAGTAAAAAGATCTCGAATAACACCCCTTTGTGACCACTTTAGTATCAGTTTCTGTGCAACGTCGTGTGAAATCGTTAGGCGTAAATACGCTTTTTTCCCCGGGTTTTGTGTGGAATAACCTATAGATTTCCCCCATGTGATGACATCCTAAGACAATAAAAATAACATTATTCAATGTCAGGATGGAATAAAAAGACATTGGATGCAATACACAGAAGAATTATGCAAAAGATATGACAAAATGAAGGGCACATGGAACAAAAAGCCATGAAGATGAACCCCAAATTCTAAAAAGCGAGGTGGGAACTGCAATAAGAGAAATAGCAAAAAACAAATCACCAGGAACAGATGATATTCCAATTGAACAGAGTCAACTCTGGTGCTAACCAACATATATCAACATGGAAAACAAAAGGATGGCCAACAGATTGAAAGTGGTCAATATACATCCCCATCCACAAAAAAGGAGATACAAAAGACTGCAGCAACTATAGGACCATAACACTGATCTCCCACGCAAGGAAAATCATGCTCAAAATTCTGCAACATAGACTCCAACCATCCATGGAGAGAGAAATCCCAGAGGTCCAAGCGGGGTTCAGGAAAGGAAGAGGCATGAGGGACAACATTGCAAACATATGATGGCTAATGGAGCACACCAGGGAATGCCAAAAGAAAATCAGCATATGATTTATAGACTATAGCAAAGCCTTTGTTGCATAGATCATTAAAGACATGGGAGTGCCAACACAACTGATAGTCCTGATGAGGAATTTTTACTCAGGACAAGAGACTACTGTCAGAACAGAACACTGTCAGAACAGAACAAAGAGAAACAGAATTGGCAAAGGGGTCAGATAAGGCTGCATCCTTTCACCCTATCAGTTCAACTTGTATGCAGAATGTATTATAAGAAAAGCAGGTTTGGACACAGAAGAAGGAGGAGTGAAAATAGGAGGAAGGAATATCAATAATCTAAGACGGGGTAGGCAACCTTTCCCCTTTAAGGGCCGAGGGACTTCAACTCCCAGAATCCCAGGAGCTATTGGGCAACATGGGACTATTGGCCAACATGGCTGAGGCTTCTGGAAGCTGAAATCCTTCGGCCCTTAAAGGGGAAAGGTTGCCTACCCCTGATCTAAGATATGTAGATGACACCATAGTATTAGCAGAAAACCTCACAGATCTGGAACACCTACTAAGGAAGATCACAGAAGAAAGTGCAAAAGCAGGCTTAATGTTGAACATAAAGAAAACAAAAGTATTGACCACCGAGGACCATAACAAATTCAAACTAGACAATGAAGAAATAGAATTCTCATACCTGGGTTCAAACATTGATAGAAATGGGGACTGCAGTCAGGAAATCAGAAAAAGATTAAGAAAAGGGAGCATGGCTATGAAAGAACTAGAAAAGACTCTAAAATGCAAAGATATACAACTGAGCACAAAAGTTAGAATCATACAAGCCATTGTATTCCCTATTATCATGTATGGATGTGAGAGCTGGACAATTAAGAAAGATGATAGGAAGAAAATCAATTCATTTGAGATGTGGTACTGGAGAAGAATGCTGAGGATCCTATAGACAGCCAAAAGGACACACACACACACACACACAAACAAACACAAAGGGGTATTGGAATAGATCAGGCCGGAAACCTCCCTGGAAGCCAAGATGACCAAACTGAGGTTGTCATACTTCAGACATATCATGAGAAGGGAGCACTCATTAGAAAAGACAATAATGCTGGGAAAGATGGAGGGAAGTAGGAAGAGAGGAAGGCCACATGCCAGATGGATAGACTCTATTAAGGAGAACATAGGTCCTCCTAAGCAGAGCAGTGGAGGACAGAGTGGTCTTGAAGATGTTTCATCCATAGGATTGCCATGGGTCAACAACAAAAAGTCAAATCACATTTTCTATGGTCTGTTGCAGTAGCAGTTTGACATAAAAGGCCTGTGTCCAGAATCTTTTTCTTTTGTGACTTGTCTGAATGAGATAGGCACAATGATGTCTCTTTAAAAAATGGTTATTGCCAACAACACGCAAAGAGAAACTTAGGCACTCTCTGCCTTTCTAATCTTGAACATATAAGTGGACTTATTCTCAAGCAGTGCACTTAGGACTGAAGCCTTATTTGTTTTGTAGAAAGAGTACAAAAAACATCTCTTGAATAGTATATTCCTTTTCTTTGCAAAGCACTCCTGAATCAATATCTCTAAAATGGTCCAGCAAGATATTCTTCTCTTTTCTTCTCTTTCTCTTTTTTTAAATTAAAAGCAAAAAGCAAAACTGGGATAAAGACTTTTCGTTTTGACCTTGCATAATATGTCCTATGGATATTTACTCAGGTATTGAGTAGAATGAGCCTAATTTTTGCACATGCATAGCACTGTAGGCATAATTGACTGTTATAATGTGATAGTGATGGAGTTGAGTATCTCAATCACAGCTTATCTTAAAAACAGAAGATCACCATCTCTCCTAAAATTAGAGATGGTGTTTGGGTGAGGACACAGGAGAGAGCATTCTTGGTGGCTACTACCAGTCCAACAGATGGTGATCTATTGGAGGCAAAACCGATTGTCAGAATTGTGAAGTCCAAGATCCTAAAGAGAAAAGACATACAACTAATTACTTAAGTTAAAATTGCCGAATCCATTGTATTTCCCATCATTATGTACAGATGTTAGAGCTGGACAGTGAAGAAAGTGGATAAAAAGACAATCAACTCACTTGAGATGTGGTGCTGGAGAAGAATGCTGAGAATACCATGGACAGCCAAAAAGACAAATAAATGGGTCCTTGAACAGATCAAGCCTGAACTCTTCCTGGAAGCTGAGATTATTAAATTGAGGTTGTTGTACGTTGGCCACATCTTGAGAAGGCATGAATGATTGGAAAAGATAATAATGCTAGGAAAGGCAAAAGGCAACAGAACCAGAGGAAGACCGTATGCCAAATGGATAGACTCAATCAGGAAGGTCATGGGCCCGAATCTACAAGACCTAAGCAGTGCAGGGTAGGATAGGTGGGCTTGGAGATGTCTCATACACAGTCACCATGAATTGAGGTCAACTCAATGGCATCTAACAAAAACCAGCAAATCATCTTCGCAGCCTGTACCCAACTATTGCACAAGGCCTGTTCCACTGATGGTTATTAATTGTGGCATTTATCACAACGGTAATATCCAGGACATTTTTGTTGCCCAAGCAGCAAGAGACTGGGCAAGCCCTGTTGTGTAATTGCATCTACAGCTACTTGCACAACAGTGTAATTTGGCACAATTGGACTAGTGGGAATTTTCACTCTTCCAGTGTATGCGTTAGATGAGACCACTATTTTAAAATTAGGACTCAGGTAACTGGACTATATTGAGAGTTGCATGAGAAAACCTGACCCTCATACAAAGGATTTTACCTTGGCACTCCTGAAATCTGTTCCAGATGCAAGATCTCCTACCTGACTAGAAGAGGTCTGAAGGGCAACAGAGAATTAATTATACTAGTGGTTTCCATTCTGCTGTGGAAAGGACAGCAATAGAATACCTCCTTTAAAATATTAACATATTGCCAAGGGCATTTTGGCCTTCATCTTTAGATCCCCAGAATGCTTTTTTAGATAAAGGAAGGGTCGTCCCACAAGCCTCCCAGAGCATTTTTCATTTCTTTTCTTTTTGTTATACCCCCCACCCCCAATATGGGACCTAAGGTGGCTTACAATATAAGCTAAAACAGAATACAGTTAAAACAAGGTAAAAAGCAATGTTAAAAACAATTAAATGAACTTTTATACTAAAATATTAATTTACAACCATTTAAAAGCAGATGAAACATAATAATAATTCACCCTAGTTAAAAGACCTTTTGCAATAGACAGTTAACACTTGAAGGCCTGAGTAAACACCAAGGCAAAAGGTGAGCTGAGAGGGAACCAATTGACTAACATAGAGGCCATACAGACAGCCCCTAAGGCGCGTTTCTGGACTGCCCCTGGGAGCTCCGGATTGGGGCCATGGCAACCACATGCCATGGCCCCCATCTAGACACGCCACAGCCCCAATCCAGCTTTTTGCCACTCCTCTTTGGAGTGGCAAAAAGCCATCCTTAGCATTGCCATCGTGGCTCTTTTGCACCCCTTTGTTGCAGTGTGTCTACACGCTGTGCCAACGGAGTGCCCTGATGCAGCGCAACATGCGGTGGGGCACACGGCATGACAGCAGCGTTGGGGCAGAATCGAGGTGGCCGGCATGTGGTCACCTCACCCCAACTCCATCCCCTGGCTGGCCCTTTTGGCTGGTCTGCACAAGCCCTGAACCTCCCTGTGTCCTCACCCAAAGAAGACTCTCTCCTGTGTCCTCACCCAAAATATCTCACTCTCTTTTTCTGTCTTAGATCTTCTCACCTTTTAACAATAAAAATACCACTTAAAAAAAAACAACTATAAGTGGGCTCCCCACCTTTTTTTTTTTTTTGCAGCCCATATGATCCCAGGTAGGTTCTAGGTTCAACAAATTGGTCCTTTGACTCATCTAAGTTGCTCAACATCAATATAGATCCTTTCCACTTTGTTGTTTTTAGATACAGTCAGCCCTCCACATTCGAAGATTTAACATTCACAGATTTGATTGTTCATGAGTTTGTCCATGTCTGAAGAGAAACCATGCTTCCCCCAACCCTGCTCAGCAAGAAAGGGTGCACACCCTCCTTCTCCTCCTCCTGTGTTCCGGGCTTTTTCCTTGGGGGAAAATCCCAGGATGGAGTAGCCAGGAAGAGTGCACATGTCCTCCTCTTCCTCCTTTCCTTTACAGCCACCACCTGGCAGAGTGGGTGAGTGGGGAAGGCAGGGGAGGCTCCCACCACTGCCCACACATATTCATGTTTTTTCCACTTTCATGGGGGTCTTGCATCCTAACCTCCACAAATGCAGAGGGCAGTCTATATTCATAAGTGAAGAATAGATGCACACATTTCTGATTTGAGGAGAAGCCCATGTAGACATCTTGTACTTGGGAGCTATCATTACACTGTTTAACATCAAGTGCTCATCCTAAAGCAATATATAATTTTCCTTTTGTATTTCTCCCCAGCCCCAAATTCATCCTTTCAATATCTCTTGTGGATAGCTTTTCTCTAGTATTATGGTTTTGTATATGATATCATGAAATTACAGTAATAATATGCAGATCAGTATCATAATATGTGAGAAATGTACATTTTTTTCCCCTACAAAGAGAAATGGAAGTGAAGCATGCTGAATTTGCTATGAAATTGTGTTGGGCATTACCTGAAATAATTTCAGTGCAGGTGAATCTAACCTGGCCCTGAACCAGATGGTGTGATTTCTTGGCTGAAGTCCAATATTTCATTACCTCTTGTGTTGGTTCACAAAGGCTCAGCGTTGCCAGGTTTCAAAACAGCAATAAAGGACAGTTGAAATTCATAACATGTAAGGTTGACTATCAGGAGGTAGCTATTAGCATGCTCATGTTCTTCTTATATAACACAATAAAAGTATTGATTCCAGTTAATGTAGCCATTTGTTTCTCTTTAAATTAACATATTGTCCATATTCATAATTACATGATGCACACATTTCTACCTTTATGAAGGGCTCACACAATGAAATATGGTGAATTTTTGTTTGTTTGTTTTGGTGTCCTGTCCTGTCTGTGTGAAAGGAAAAGTTTTTCAACCCTTAAATATTGGACTTCATCTAAAATGAGGAACAATTGTCAGTCCAAAAAGGGAACAAGCTTTCTGGCCCTTCAGTAAGGGACATGCTTTATAATAAGGGACACCTGTCAGCCTCAAATACATTCAATGTCCCTTAGTTACAATTCACTGCAGGCCTGTAAATTGCACTCCTTTCTTGTTCTTCAATCAGCAGCAGACTGTATGCAATCACTACATGGTGTGTTTTTGTATGTTCGCTTCTTGTAAATCAGGGATGGTCAAAGTGTGACCTTAAAGCTGGAAATGGCTTCCAAGGATGTTTTGGGGGCCTAATGCCACAATCTGAATCTGAATGTGCTCTCAAAACCTTTATCAATGGCTATATCATAGAATCATAGAGTTGGAAGAGACCACATGGGCCATCCAATCCAACCCCCGTGCCATGCAGGAAGACACAATCAAAGCAGTCCTGACAGATGGCCTACCAGCCTCTGTTTAAAAACCTCCAAAGAAGGAGACTCCACCACTCTCTGAGGCAGTGTGTTCCACTGTTGAACAACTCTTACTCTCAGGAAGTTCTTATTAATGTTTAGGTGAAATCTCCTTTCCTGTAGCTCGAATCCTTTCCTCTATGCACTAGTCTTTAGAGCAGCAGAAACCAAACTTGTTCCATCCTCAATATGACATCCCTTCAAATATTTAAAGAGGGCTATCATGTCACCTTTTAACCATTGCTTCTCCAGGCTAAACATACCTAGCTCCCTATGCTGGTCCTCATATGGTAGGGCATGGTTTCCACACCTTTCACCTTGTTCATCTTGAGTGTAATTCTTCTCCTCTATTTTCTTTATTTTACTTTCCCACTGGTATTCAATAGAACTGAAAGCAGCATCCATAGATGGCAACACTCACAGATGTCTCATGTCCAAGTGCTAGTATTCCCAACACTCCTTAGCTTCAGTAAAGTTGGCTATGCATCAGGTGCTTTCAGACAATAGCCTGTAATGCAGGGATTCCAAATATCTGGTGCTACAGAAGTTGCTGAACTCTGATCACATCTGCCTTAGCCAATATAGCCAGTGGTGAGAGAAAATTAGAGCGACAGTCCAATATTGTATAGAGAGCTGCCCATTCCACATCTCTCCTCCTTGTAGTGGTTCTCAGCCTGACTTCCTCTGATATTGTTGGACTACAGTTCCCATTATCTCAAGCTGTCTGGAGCTGATGGGATATAGAGTTCAACAACATTTGGAGGCTCACACATGCTTTAGCCCTCCCATAGTGTTTAGAACAATGGAACATCCTGCATTGTAATATCCTTTCATTCTTCAGAGCTAAATAAATGTTTAAGCAATGTGGGAAAAGTGTGGAAATTCAGCTTGTTACCTTTAGGAAATCAATGAGTTAGAAAGCAAAACAAATGACTGAGTGAAAGACACTTTTAAGCTATAAGTGCTGGAATGATATTGTTGCCTTCTTTCATGCTGATATCAGTCTGTGCAAGAGACCAGGGACCAGACATTCAGGAGGACATTTACACCATTTTTCATTCTGTCTGCCATTTTGATAATGAATTTGGCTATCACTATTTTTTTTTTTTCATGGGACGTTGCTTCCATTTTCCTGGAACTATCTTAAGTCACACCTGTGAAATTTTTAGAATATACAGTGATTGATTGTCATAGAAAGGACCATCACCCACTGATACTTGTTTTTGTGCCTCTTCCCCTTCCATTAACATTCAGTGGAGGAGAGCAACTGTCTGCAAAAGATGAAGAATTGAGCAGTAAATAAAACTAGCTGAAACCAGTTATCACATCACTTAGTGATGCAATGCAGGAGGCTTGTTGTGTCTTCCATAGCAGAGCTTGGCATTTAGAGACCCTCACAGTAAATATGCATTTTTCCACCACAAGTTTACTTGGAGAGTACTCCCTCAATATGTATCTTATATCCCTTGATGCCTTGCTGGATAGGAACTTGTAACAAGCTGTCTGTTACTATATACTTTCCTCTTTCCACTAGCACATTTTCAGAGTGAATAGAAAATAGGCGGCAAATTTAGGAAACTGGAACAGAAAACACAGCAGGCATTGGCAGAGATCACTTAGGTTTTTTTTGTTTCTTCTTATATGGCTTCATATTTTGGTTCTTTTACACATGGGCTCTTTTCCTATTTTCACATAAGGGAAGAATTCTGCCGTGACTTGGGTATGTGAGCTTCTGCTCTGCTAGCCTTTAGCAACACTGATTTCATTATTTCTGGTTGTTTGTTTACATTTAGTGCTAGTAATATCCATCACCAAATTGTAATGCTTAAATCAAAGAGAGAGAGAGAGAGAGAGAGAACATACTGCAACCCAAATTAAAACTATTATGGTGGTCAGTATATTGCAAGAGACATTTGAGCTCAGAATCTCTCTAATGTTGCTTCTTTGTACTTTCCAGTGCATTTAAAATATTTTTATTACTACACAAATTTTCTACATATATAAAACATACAAATCAAACAAAAATACAAAATGAAACAGAAAAACCCACTAATAAAATATCTCTACAAAAAAGAGGAAAGAGAAAGGGAAATACAAAGATAAAGAAAATATAAACACAATGACTTTCCCAAAAAGTTTGGCTGTACTTGAAACTATACTTGAACATCCTTATAGTGATAGTATGAAATTGCTTCTACTACTAATGAATAATAATTATTACTTCAATTCACATACTGAAATATAACCCCATTTCTTTTAAAAATGTAATAAATCCCAAACTTGTTTTAAAGTTAACCAATGATTTATGCTTAATTACCATTGTCAGTCTACCCATTTTTGTACATTAATTCAGTTTTAACAACCAGCAGGGGGGTTACACTTGGCCAGTCCCCCACCCCATGGGGATTCTCCGTGGCAGTGGGCCTGCTCCCTGGGGGTGCTCAGGGTATTTCCAGCCCTCCCCGGCCTTTACTGGGTATGCACGGGGCTTTTCCAGCTCTCCCCAGCCTTTACTGGGGATTCTCCAGCCATGTGCTCATGCTCCTGTGCACATTGGAAGTGCACCAGAAGTTGTGTACAGGAACTTCATTTTTTTTTCATTTTTTTTTTCTCCAGTTGCTCCTCCCATGTTCCCAGCAGATACAATTCAGGTCTCTTCTGTACTGAAGTTTTCAATATATCTTCCATCATCAAATGAATCCCAATATTTTTGAGCTTTTTCATAAGTCTACCATCTCCCTTCATAGGCAGAAAGAGAGTAACAAATGTCTAGCAATAATCAAGCAATGTATTGCTTCATCAGTGGATTACTGCAATACCATCACCGCCACTTGATCAGAAAGCAGAATGTCAAGCAGCACATTCCAGGCTACATCAAATAGCAACCCTAACTATTACACTGTACTATTAGAGTTTGTTCCTTATCTGTTTTGGCTGTATCTGTTGCCATTTTGGTACTAAATAGCATTGTCAAGGACACTGGCCCCTTACTGCCATTGAAATGTAGGACTAATCAACGTATATAGGGAGCTGTGAAGCTATGTGGCATCTTGACTGTGTGGAAATTATTTTTGGCAGCTCCAATTCCACTGAAATAATCTTTAAAACAACCCTCAGTTAATAGCCAGGCAGGTACATTATGCATGTATTGTTCATTTAGAAAATCCTCTATATCTAAACTATAAACCAGGGGTAGGCAACCTGTCCCCTTTAAGGGCCGAGGGACTTCAGCCCCCAGAAGCCTCAGCCATGTTGGCCAATAGTCCCATGTTGGCCAATATCTCCTGGGATTCTGGGAGCTGAAGTCCCTCGGCCCTTAAAGGGGACAGGTTGCTTACCCCGGCTATAAACCATTATCTGTCTGAATAGTATTATTATAATCTTTTCATGTATTTAATGGGGTGAGAAAATCACTGAACAGTAGTGTTGTTTTCAGACTGGTTTTCCAGACTGAAACTAAAGGCGATTGGAACCTAATAAGGCAATCTAAATTTTTTGTTCCAGGTTCAGAAGCTTAACATCCATCCATTGGATTAAGTTCATGGACCATGGAATAGGAGGCATGGGGGGAATTGAGACCCCCGTGACAAAGCTGTGGGTCTGACTCCCCCCCTCCCCATGCAGCAAAATTAGATTGAGGCTGCAGAAATAATTCATATTGGCACCACTTTTAACTGCCATGACTCAATGCTATGGAATTCTGGAAACTGTAGTTCTGTGAGACATTTCACATTCTCTGACAGAGAACGCCAGTGCCACAACAAACTAAAGTTCCCAGAATTCCGTTGCATTGAACTATGGCAGTTAAAGTGATGCCAAACTGCATTATCTCTGCAGTGGAAATGCAACCTGGGCCTTCTGTGGAATTGATTCTCACCAGGAATTAACAGTCAGAAGGCTACTAAGTGATAATGCACAAAGAAACAGTAAGACGGTGATTGTCTTTGAGCCCTCCCATGGATAATATATACAGCCTGCAATTAATCTTAGGAATTTATCACATGGGAGGCAAAGTGCCCAAATTCCATGCAGAAATGGGATTTAAAACCCAGGAAAAATCTGCAAAGGTGGGTTGATTTTCAAACACGTCCGGGTTGATGAGCATCAGCGCAACATTAACAGAAAGTTGACAAAATGCACCACTTTTTACTTTCTGGATTTTCTAAAAGTAAAAAGTAGTGCATTTTGTCAACACTCTGTCCAGGTTAATGTTGAATAAATGCTCATTAACCCCAACATCAGGGGTCGGCAACCTACGGCCCGCGGGCCAGATCCGGCCCAGAGAGGCCTTGTTACTGGCCCCGTTTTGTTTCTGCCGCCGCCGCCGCTGCTGCCGCGGCACTAACGACGCCGCGGTTTTTTTTTTTTTTTTTGCCGGGCTTCTCCGGCAACACAAAATGGCTGCCGGGTTGCTCCCGGCAAGCTCCGCCCCCTGTGCTCTGCGCCCTCCTCCTGGGAGGCAAAGCAAACTACAGAAGCCAGCCAGGACCCGCTTCTGAAGCCAGCTTCAGAATAGGACCCTGGCTGGCCGGGCGCTCAGCTCGCTCTCCCGAGGCCAGTCTCCTTTACTTTCCACGGGTGTCCTCAGCCCTCCCTTGGGAAGAAGAGGGAGGGCTGAGGACACCCGTGGAAGTGAAGGAGACTGGCCACAGGAGAGCGAGCTGAGCACCTGGCCAGGATCCTCTTCTGAAGCGTTTCCTTCGCCTCCTTGGCTGTCCCCCCCTCTTTTCCCCAAGGGAGACAGCCAAGGAGGCGAAGGAAACGCCTCAGAAGAGGACCCTGGCCGGCCGGGCGCTCAGCTCGCTCTCCCGAGGCCAGTCTCCTTCACTTTCCACGGGTGTCCTCAGCCCTCCCTTGGGAAGAAGAGGGAGGGCTGAGGACACCCGTGGAAGTGAAGGAGACTGGCCTCAGGAGAGCGAGCTGAGCGCCTGGCCAGGATCCTCTTCTGAAGCGTTTCCTTCGCCTCCTTGGCTGTCCCCCCCTCTTTTCCCCAAGGGAGACAGCCAAGGAGGCGAAGGAAACGCCTCAGAAGAGGACCCTGGCTGGCCGGGCGCTCAGCTCGCTCTCCCGAGGCCAGTTTCCTTCACTTTCCACGGGTGTCCTCAGCCCTGCCTTGGGAAGAAGAGGGAGGGCTGAGGACACCCGTGGAAGTGAAGGAGACTGGCCTCAGGAGAGCGAGCTGAGCGCCTGGCCAGGATCCTCTTCTGAGGCGTTTCCTTCGCCTCCTTGGCTGTCCCCCCCTCTTTTCCCTAAGGGAGACAGCCAAGGAGGCGAAGGAAACGCCTCACAAGAGGACCCTGGCCGGCCGGGCACTCAGCTCACTCTCCCGAGGCCAGTCTCCTTCACTTTCCACGGGTGTCCTCAGCCCTCCCTTGGGAAGAAGAGGGAGGGCTGAGGACACCCGTGGAAGTGAAGGAGACTGGCCTCAGGAGAGCGAGCTGAGCGCCTGGCCAGGATCCTCTTCTGAGGTGTTTCCTTCGCCTCCTTGGCTGTCCCCCCCTCTTTTCCCCAAGGGAGACAGCCAAGGAGGCGAAGGAAACGCCCAGAAGAGGACCCTGGCCGGCCGGGCGCTCAGCTCGCTCTCCCGAGGCCAGTCTCTTTCACTTTCCACGGGTGTCCTCAGCCCTCCCTTGGGAAGAAGAGGGAGGGCTGAGGACACCCGTGGAAGTGAAGGAGACTGGCCTCAGGAGAGCGAGCTGAGCGCCTGGCCAGGATCCTCTTCTGAAGCGTTTCCTTCGCCTCCTTGGCTGTCCCCCCCTCTTTTCCCCAAGGGAGACAGCCAAGGAGGCGAAGGAAACGCCTCAGAAGAGGACCCTGGCCGGCCGGGTGCTCAGCTCGCTCTCCCGAGGCCAGTCTCCTTCACTTTCCACGGGTGTCCTCAGCCCTCCCTTGGGAAGAAGAGGGAGGGCTGAGGACACCCGTGGAAGTGAAGGAGACTGGCCTCAGGAGAGCGAGCTGAGCGCCTGGCCAGGATCCTCTTCTGAGGCGTTTCCTTCGCCTCCTTGGCTGTCCCCCCCTCTTTTCCCTAAGGGAGACAGCCAAGGAGGCGAAGGAAACGCCTCAGAAGAGGACCCTGGCTGGCCGGGCGCTCAGCTCGCTCTCCCGAGGCCAGTCTCCTTCACTTTCCACGGGTGTCCTCAGCCCTGCCTTGGGAAGAAGAGGGAGGGCTGAGGACACCCGTGGAAGTGAAGGAGACTGGCCTCAGGAGAGCGAGCTGAGCGCCTGGCCAGGATCCTCTTCTGAGGCGTTTCCTTCGCCTCCTTGGCTGTCCCCCCCTCTTTTCCCCAAGGGAGACAGCCAAGGAGGCGAAGGAAACGCCTCAGAAGAGGACCCTGGCCGGCCGGGCGCTCAGCTCGCTCTCCCGAGGCCAGTCTCCTTCACTTTCCACGGGTGTCCTCAGTCCTCTCTTGGGAAGAAGAGGGAGGGCTGAGGACACCCGTGGAAGTGAAGGAGACTGGCCTCAGGAGAGCGAGCTGAGCGCCTGGCCAGGATCCTCTTCTGAAGTGTTTCCTTCGCCTCCTTGGCTGTCCCCCCCTCTTTTCCCCAAGGGAGACAGCCAAGGAGGCGAAGGAAACGCCTCAGAAGGGGACCCTGGCTGGCCAGGCGCTCAGCTCACTGTCCTGAGGCCAGTCTCCTTCGCTTCCACGGGTGTCCTCAGTCCTCTCTTGGGAAGAAGAGGGAGGACTGAGGACACCTGTGGAAGTGAAGCAGACTTGCCTCAGGACAGCGAGCTGACCACCATTTGCCATTTCCACCCTCTGAGGCTGAGAGAGTGTGACTTATGTGCCGTGGCGGTTGTGGGCACGCACGCGTGCTGCACACGGAGGAGGGTGCATGGGGGTGCATCAAGCACGGCGGAGGGTGCGCGTGCGTGCGTGCGCGCAGAGGAGGGCGTGTGTGCGCGCGTAAGCGCGCGCGCCCCCGCCGCCCCCCGCCCGGCCCAGCCGAGACCTGGGCTAAGGGAGACCGGCCCAGGTCTCAAAAAGGTTGCCTGCCCCTGCCCAACATCATCTGAAAATCAATCCGCTTTTGCATTTCCCCCCACTATCTGTCTGGGTTGATGTCAGACGTCATCTGAAAATCAATCTACTTTTGCGGGGTTTTTCCGGTTTAAATTCCATTTTTGCATTTTGGATCCCTCCCATGTGATAAACTCTCTAGGCACATTTACTTGGGAGTAATCTACACTGAACACACAAAGGGCACCTCTAAGTAGACATTATGCCTTTCAGAATATTTATATTTAAGGATGTTTCATCAATAATGGATGGGAAAAGTAATTTGCCCTCTCCCCACAAGTACATGCCAGTAGGCAAAATTAATAGCAAGCTGCATGCCAAAGGTACTCTCTCTCAACTTAAAAACAGTTTCAGCGATCTTGATTAACTTAAAACCTGTCAGTGTGTGTGGATGATCGGTGTTGCAGTGATGCTCTTTGGCATCCAGCAGAATCTCCAGGACAAGCTGGCTGCTGTGATCCACAGCCACTTTGTCTCTCTTACCATCAAGTGGCTCAGCTTCCCTTCTTCAGGATCCTGTCTTCCTCAGTCAAGAAGACACATTGTAAAGTCCAAAAGCATAGTTTATTAATGCATATAAAAGAAAAATAAGATAACTAAGTAAAATCCATTGTGATGAACTTGTCCAGTTCAGCCATGAAAGATTACATCTTTAACAATCCCAAAAACTTAGGATCTCAACTTGTTGCAGTTGAAACCACTGCTGCCAGGCAGTCACACACACTCACATCTTGAATTAAAAACATTCTTAAGCAAAGTATTCTCTAGGCCCTTCCCATACTCCACCTTCTGGGTGTTAACCTTATGTTGATTGGATAATGCTTGTATGATGTATATTAACCCAGCCTCTTGCTGTCCATCATCCACCATGTGACTATTTTCTCATGACCTAATGAAGTTTACCTTTTTTGATATCTCTTGTTTCCCATAACAAAATCTGTGTCTATGAGTTGTACCTTTGGGAAAGTACATGTTTATGTCTGTGTAGCCATCTGGTGTTAGATTCACTTTGTTTCTCTAGATATTGTGCTCATGAGGAAAATTCCACACACACATCTCTACATTTCACCTTTGACTGTATAACCCATCCATATTCTAACAATACCCACCTGACCAACGCAGAATAATTGCTCTGCAATTTTTGATGTGGAATGTATTTACTTAAATGATATACCCTGCCCCCTCACACAGATGGTTTCTATGGTGCATACAAAGAAAATGAAAATGATGTAGTAAAATTTAATTGCCAGACCATCTGACTTTAGAATGTGCAATAGAAAGGAGGAACCATTGTCTTTTAACTCAGGTAGAAAAATGTCTTGGGCTTCATCTGCACTTAAAAAATAATCAAGTTTACATCACTTCAACAGCCATGGCTTAGTGCTGTGGAATTCTGGGAACTGTACTGTGTGGTGACATCAGAACACTCTGACAGAGAAGGCTAATTGTTTTACAAAACTACAATTCCTAGAATTATATATGTAGAATTGAACCCTGGCTATTAAAGTGAGGTCAATATGGATTATTTCTGCAGTGCAGATGCAGCCTTTGTGAATAGCTTATGTAACAATGGAAATATTGTGTGGCCCCTTAAAAATAAAAGGAGTTATTTCCTAATGACTCTCTCACTCTCTCTCTGTGCATTTGTGTGTCTGTATGTGTGTATAAGGAAAAGAGGGAGAGCAGGCAAATAGCTAAACAAAACTATAATGAGAATGAATGGGAATTGGAATTCTAGTACCAGGCAATTCCTATACCACAGCACTGTTTATACATGTGAATAGAAAATGCTGGTTTTATCATAACAAACAAAAGAAGATTTAAACCATCAGGACTAGAATTCTTTCAGAAGAAAAATATTGTAAAAAGCCATTAAATAGCTAGATTGCTTTTTTCAGTTTTTCTCAATAAAATAATAAAGCAAATACCAGGATAGCTATCTGCCTGACAGAAATGTTGTAACTGTATACCAATATTGTAGAGAGAATTTAAATTGCACGACTGAGCAGCAAATAATATGATTCCATCTAGGGAACACATATATAGAAATCTTTCTTGGAGTTTCAGGATGTATTTTAGCAGGTCTAGTTGCATGTCTTGGTAGGGATGGGTGTGGGGGAAGGATATTCGTTTGGTTCATATTTTAATAGGAAACAACTGAATTTGCAGTTTTCAGTCTAATGTATGAACAGGAATGCAATTATCTTTGGTCCCCTCCTCTCTTCTTCAAATGTTGCAATGTTTTATGATAAAAAAATGAACAGTCTATAGACATGTGCATTAAAATGCATGCTCTACAGAAAAATGCATACTAAAAGGAATATATTTTGGAGGAAGAGTTTGAAAGAAAATTCACAAATGGGAAAAAATTGCATGGAACAAAGTTTTTCTTGTAAAAATGTGGACGTTACAGAAAGCAAAAGAGAAGCTCATTCATCTCTATGTAGCTTGTGCCAACATAGCTGTAGACTGCTGCAAGCTCACATTGGCAGGAAATAGTCATATTGAGCCATATTAACATAACAGTCAACACATCAGAGCACTGATTTGTTAATGTATTGGCTCATAGAATGGCTATTGCTCTTCTCATTTTGCTCTCCAGTGGGCTCCTTAGTGGCTGCTCCTAGCCTTTGAACTCTCTATCCGGCTGCATCTGCACTGCAGGATGAATTCAGTTTGATGCTGTTTCGACTGCTGTGGCTCAATGCTATGGAATTCTGGGATTTGTCATTTTGTGAGAAATTTAGCCTTCTCTTTCAGAGAGCTATGGTGCCACAACAAACTCCAAATCCTGGAGCGTGGCTGGCTTTCTTTGTGTTATCTTTTCATTGACAGGCAAACAATGTTGTATTCAGGCAGATATTAGCAAGTGGCCTCACTTTGTGCAGAAAGAGTGTTAACTGGGTGGTTGATTTATTTTTTACTGATGCTGTTTTAAAAATATGTGGTGTTTTTTGACTTGACTAAGGATCCAGGAAGTTTTTTTCATTTGTATGTTTTATGATGTTTATTCTTTGTCTGTTTTCAATATGTTGTGTTAATGTTGATTTTAACCCAATAAAAAAAGCTTTAAAAATGTGGTAGTATACATCTCAACAATACAAGACACCATTGCATCCTATATTCTACTTTGGGCATCTGATCCACATTTCAGTTCAGTTTACATATCTTTACTTCAGATGATTTTGTCCGCAAAGTTACCACCAACAATTCCATTCCACTATGCTTAATGGGCTACCCAATCTGAAACAATACATTCCAGCAGTTTTATAAATCATTTTCATATATTCTATCAGCGTGCAATCACTGGAATGTCTTGCTGAAGTGTCTTTCAAAATCTATAGTAACAAGACTTTTACAAATTTCAGGGCTGTGTTACAAAGAGATTCCTCATGACACTGTCCCTCCCAGAAAGAAAGAAAGAAAGAACCTCTGCAGATATTCTCAAGTAAGTAAAGATAAGAGAACACTGGAGTTTACAATACCAAATATGAAGGGTTCAAAGGAATCTCTAAATCTCTAGGTTTCAGTAATGCAATAAAAGAATGCACTTATGTAACTATTCAGTTTACATCTCACCTTTCTCCCATGAATTAGACTTAAGACAACGTACAATAAGATGCATTTGAAACATGAAGGACTAAAAGCATTTTTAAAAACACCACATTTAACACAGGTTCAGCTAGCATAGCACCAGCTCAGCTGGCCCTCAGCCATCTAGGTGAGTTAGGATTGCACTCTAAAATATGGTCCATGGATCTTGAGTTTTGCTAATATTGCTATTTCCTTGGAAATCAGCAAAAGTATGGTGGCTAATAGTCAGGAAAAGCTTGTTTGAACAAAATGTCCTAAGCAAAGCAGCATTGGCACATACCTGATATTAGTTGGTGGAGAATTCCGCAGGGTGGGAAGGACTACCTGAAAAGCTAGACTCTGTGTGGTCTCCTCATTCTCACGTGAAACCACCAGAAGCACCCCTTCTGATGACCTCAGAGATTGGGCAGGGAGAAGATATGGTCTCTGATATCCAGGCTCCACGCTATAAATATGCTAATAGTGATAGCAATATGCAGCAAATGCAGTTCCTAAAGCAAAGGTGTTATATGCTGATGAAAAACAATGCAAAGTACCAGAAGAGTTGCTACTTTCTCTACTATAGCTGCAGCTCAGAACTAACCATAATGACAACCATTCTCAGAGTACATTGCAACGATCCATTTGTAAGACTGGCAGTTCTTTTACCACTGTGGTTAAAGTATCCCCGTTGAGGACCAGATGTAGCAGACAAAACTGAGGTAAAAGGCACTCCGACTTGCTGCATCCACTTTGGATTTCCAGTGCCTGAGAGAGATCTAGGAATATCTACAGACTAGAAACCAGAGCCCATTGACACTACAGTATTATGCTACACTATGATTCCACTTTAACTACAATGTTTTTATCCTATGGAATTTTAGCATTTGAAGTTTAAAGACAGGTATATAGAATTCTCAACCACAGAATTCTAGTGCCTCTCAAAACTACAAATCCCAGGATTCTATAGGATGTTGCCATAACAATTAAAGTGGAATCATAGTGCTATAATTGTGTATTGTCAAAGGGCTCCTGCTCTTTCAGAAGGACTGAGACTCATCTCAAACAGATAATAGGCCTGTCTCCCAAATTCAGGAACCATCCATCACTGGGGCCTCTGTCTGCCAGGGATCAGACTCAGTCTAGTTAAATAAGAATAGAGACAGGATGGTAGATTATAGTACTGCACAGGTAAGGGACTGAGAAATATTCATTTTCTGAAACTGAGTCCAAGTAGGAAGCAATGAAGCACAGGGCTCCCAGCCATTATTCAACTGATCCAGGAGTATATAATTGTTGATGACATCAAATGCTAATGAGAGGATGAGCAGCATCAGTAGAGTCATATTGTACTGTTCCCTCCTTCTTTTCGATAAAGGACATACGTTAGATGGCAAAGACTGATTCATAACCAAACTGATTCAAAAAGAGGCTAGAGCCCAGACTGATCAATGGTTCCCAATGGCACCCCAGATATACTCCTGTCATTGTGTGCCTTCAAGTTCTTTCCAAGGTGAACCTTTCATGGGGTTTTCTTGGCATGATTTGTTCAGAGGAGGTTTTCATTGCCTTCCCCTGAGGCTGAGAGCATGTGACTTGCCCAAGGTCACCTAGTGGGTTTCCATGGCCAAGAGAAGAATCAAACTCTGATCTCCAGAGTCACAGTCATACCACTACACAACACTGGCTCTCAGATATACTCCTACCATCTATGATTATAATTTATGTTATCTAGAGATTATGGATGTTGTGGCCCAGCAATATCTATTGGTTGGAATCTGCTGGGCTAGATGATAATCATTCTTCAAGAACAGCTGCACCTACATGCAGGTTTCCAGTCTTTTTGTTTTCTTGTAAAATGGTTCTTTCCCATATTACAATAGAAGCATATAGTCTTTTAGGTGAAAGGCTCGCCCAGTCCTTCCATCCATCCTTTCCATTTATATACTACCTTTGTTGCAAAGTGTGACATCCAGAAGAAGGACTTCTTTTAATTTTTCTTAGCAATCTTACTTGCTAGTGAGAGGGGGCAGGAAACATTAACCATATTGTGCCCTGTTTGGCAGCTGAATAGATCTCCTTTGTCCATTCTAGCCACTGGGTGTTAAGGTAGACTTGGAGGGTTGGGACAGGAGACATTACTTTGTTATGTATATGAAACTAAGTAGCTGATGGTAAGAGTATCAGGCATGTCCTTGCTGATTTGCATAAATAAAGCAGCCACTTTCCTGTGTAATAATAATAATAATAATAATAATAATAAAGTTTATTTCTATACCGTCCCTTTGAGGACAATCGGGGCGGTGGCTGCTTTATTACCTTCCTCCCCAGGGTGACAGCTTAGTTGTAATAGATTTGGCCACCCTGTGCTGAGCTGTTGCAGAAGTTGGTCTTGTCCTCCTATAAATAACAGTGAAAGGATTACCTCATTTGAAAATTCTGCCTGCATTACTGGTTTGAGTCTAAAGAAGCTTAATGTGTTGTGCCACTAGGTGGTGATGTCTGCAATATCTCTCTTATCTTACTTTTTATCCACATCATTGACCTTTATGCCATTTAAAAAAATATGGAAGCATTTAGCTAGAAATATCAGTGCAACAATAAAAATGGACAGGAAAATGCACAGGATGCACAGCAGACTCTGGCCTTGCTCCCACTATGATTTAAAGAGAATGGCTAATTAGGTTATATGACTGTCGTTCCCTCTTGAAACCGGTTCCGATCCTATTGAGCTTGGTTTCAATCGTGACGAAGCGAGGCAAACACAAAAAAGCCCGACATTTCTTGACATTAGTTCTTTGGCGGTTCTTTTGAAAATAATCGATTCCGAAGTGTGTTCAATGTGGGAATGACGGATCTGGATATACCATAATTCCCAAGGCAGGCTGCTCAAAGGGGAAATGGTGTGCTTGAGCAGCCTCAGTTGCTAAGGGGCAGAGGTAGGCTCAGTTATTAAAGTTGCCCTGCTTGGCACCTGGAATGGCCTTGTCCTCACCATGTTGCCACTTGCGTCAGTGATGATGCACAGATAATTGACATGAATTTTGAAGTGGTGCAAACTAGTGGGAATGACAATCTTGCCAAAAAAGAAGTGATTACAAGGGAATAATGAAAAGACCTGCTTTCATAGTGGGAATGACAGACCTTTTGGAATCAATTCACCGACACGGAGCAAAGGCGAATGGCAAACTGGTTTAAATGTAAGTGGGAATGAGCCCTCTGACACTTCCTCTTGAAAAAAAAAATTCCTAGAGGTGTTGTTGCTGTTGTTATTGTGTGCTTTCAAGTCATTTTCAACTTATGGTGACCCTTGGTATGTTTCTTCAGAGGGGGTTTGCCATTGCCATCCTCTGAGGCTCAGAGAGTGTGACTTGCCCAAGATCACGCAGTGGGTTTACATGGCTGAGCCAGGATTCAAACTTAGTCTCCAGGTCTTCAGAGTCCAATGATCAAACTATTACACCTCAGTGTCTCCCTAGTGTGCTCCTGCCTAAAAGTAATGCAAAATATAGTCTTTTCTGCTGCAGTGGAAAGTATGTAGCATGACACATCATACATGGGAGTCTTTAAATTTTCCCCTAAAATGTTATAAGGAGCAAAAAGGGTCTCATTATGTTTTCCGTTTTCTAATTTAATTAATACCAGTATGGTGCTGTAATCACTTTCCGCAAACAACCTCCAGAAGTGGAGTACTTAACTTTACTAGGGTTGCCACTTTGGACATGGGATAGAACTCTTGTAACTTTAAAGAGAGGTTTAAAGAGAATGAGAAGCAGGATGAGGTGCCATAAAAGTGTGAAAATGGACAAAGGTACCTGTCTTCCCTTAATTTTGTTGCTCAAGATCTAGCTGTCAATCACCTCTATGTGACCTGTGATATCAAGTCTATATCACAGGGATGTCATAGACAAGAAGCAAAAACGGGGTTTCCCCAGCACAGGAAACCAGCTATACCAGACTGATCAGGATAGCTCAGTATGGGAGAAGCCCAAAGTACTCAGCCATGATGGAATCTCTCCAGATCAGAGTTAGCATAATCCATTCACTATGGGAAGGTGGTAGTGAGCTGGTCTGGAAGATTGGTTGCATATAGCAGACAAAGGGAATTTCCTTTAGGGAATGAAACTCTTTTTGTCTGAGAACATTCATGCCAATTGTGCGATCATTATTACATATCACACCCCATTCCTCTCCCCTGGGAAAGCTGCTGAACTCCTGAAACACTGTCCTTAGGACATGTTTCTGGGTATAAATTTGAGTGCCTTGGCACTAGCAAATTGGTCTAGTCTGAAACTGGGCAGAACCTCTGTTCGATTTTGACTCAGCACCTCAGTAGCTGGCCACCTCTTGTTCTGCAGGCAGCTACTGGGTCACTTTCAATCTGGCTGTCCCAAAATTGGAGCACCGCTTCAGGATTGGTAGAGTATTACGTCTTAGCAACCCTGCAACTCTCTCTTACCTACTATCTTTGCTTCATTAGTTCTAGTGTGCATGTGTGTATGTTCTAGTGTGCTTGTGTATGAACTTCCCCTTACAAACTACTTCAATTTGGAAATTGCCACTGGAGCTCTCTGGGTTTGGAACTGATATACACAGGTCAAGATTCTAATTCTACACTACCAGAACCTTCTCGCTGCCGCCTATTGAGCTAAATTAATTTTCCCATACTGGGATCCTCCCTGCAATTTAGATAACACCTTTCAACCTTGAACTTTCAGCCACAACCATTCTAATATGGCTCTTCCCTCCCTGGTAGGGAACAGAGAAAGGGAGCAGAGAAGCACCAAACTCTGCTCTTGTGGCTGGCACCTCCATGCTCCTTCTCCAAGCTCTTGACAAGGGAGAGGTGGCAACTTCCTTTTGACAACAATAGGGTCAACTTAGGTTGGAGGTGACTTGAAGGTGCACAACAATAAACGACATAGTGATAGTGTGGGAACAAGCCCCCCCCCTTGAGATGAATACAGGGAGATAATATATCTACCCCTTTCCTCCTTTGTTCTCAACTAATGTCAATTGCTGCAAACTGAGTTCAAAGTGCAAAAGTAGTTTGCACTCAATTTATCCAGCAATTGAGAGAGAAGTTGTTGGAATCTGGTCATTCCCAGTAGGCTCAAGCACAAGTTAAGTCCTGCAACTTCTCCAGCTTCATCTGTGAAATGTTGAAGGATATGGAACTGAGCAATTTCACAGATACATATGGGCAAGGAAGTATCAGATGTGTTATTCTGTGAGTTTTGAAGGATTTGACTGCTCATTCAACTGGGAGTTAAATGAATGACTCAACTGGATCCTGGCTTAGGAAAGCTAACAATGTTTTATCTTTGGGGAACATGAAATCCTATACATAATGCTGTTTAGAAATAGTCTATGAATATTCTATGAACTGATGTAATTCTTTTCCTCCTGTGAATATATGTATCAAATGTTTTCTCTTTCTCTGAATACTTTTCTGCTATTATTTGGTTAAAGGTAATTGCAGGTAACTAGCATTCAGCTTTCACTCCTTGATCAAAGAAGTCAAAGAAAGAAAAAAAAAAACCCACAGAATTTGTGCCATACATACAGAAAGGTATGTATTCCAATATATATATATATATATATATATATATATATATATATATATATATATTCATTCTATATATTTAAAGTCTTTGAAATTAGAATTTGTTTTGACATTTGAAAAAAAATGTTTTCATGTTTAAACTGCCTAATAACTAGTTATCTAGCTGGTATAAAAATTAAAAGCACAAAGTACAAGCTAATAAAGCAGACACAATTGAACTGATTAAGAAGAAGTCAGCATATAATGAAACCAAAAACAAAACCAGCAGCAGAAATAAAACACTGTAGAGACCCAACAGCTCTGAAACCAGTTCTTAATGTGCCTGGAAGAAAAAAAAATCACCTGATGCCAAAGAAGGCCAAAATTTAGAATCATAGAAGAATCATGGAATCATAGAATCGTAGGGTTGGAAGAGACCACAAGGACCATCCAGTCCAACCCCCTGCCTTGCAGGAACTCAAAATCAAAGCATCCCCAACAGATGGCCATCCAGCCTCTGTTTAAAGACGTCCAAAGAAGGAGACTCCACCACTCTCCGAGGGAGTGTGTTCCACTCTCGAACAGCTCTCACCATCAGGAAGTTCCTCCTAATGTTGAGGTGGAATCTCTTTTCCTGGAGCTTGCATCCATTGTTCCACATCCTATTCTCTGGAGCAGCAGAAAACAAGCTTGTTCCATCCTCAATATGACACCCCTTCAAATACTTAAAAAGGGTTATCATATCACCTCTTAACCATCTCTTCTCCAGGCTGAACATACCCAGCTCCCTACGTCTCTCTTCATAGGGCATCGTTTCCAGACCTTTAACCATTTTTGTCACCCTCCTCTGGACATGCTCCAGTTTTTTGACATCCTTTTTGAATTGTGGTGCCCAGAACTGGACACAGTATTCCAGGTGAGGCCTGCCCAAAGCAGAATAGAGTGGCACTATTACTTCCCTTGATCTACACACTATACTTCTGTTGATGAAGCCTAGAGTTGCATTGGCCTTTTTAGCTGCCACATCACACTGTTGACTGATATTTAACTTGTGGCCTACTAGGACTCCTAGATCCCTTTCACATGTAGTCTCATTAAGCCAGGTGTCCCTCATCTTATATCTATGCATTTATTTATTTATTTATTTTGTTTGCCCTAAGTGTGGTACCTTACATTTCTCTGTGTTGAAATTCATTTTGTTAGCTTTGGCCCAGCTTTCTAATCTATTAAGATCATTTTGAATTTTCATCCTGTCCTCTGGGGTATTAGCTATTCCTCCTAATTTGGTGTCATCTGCAAATTTGAGAAGCATGCCCCCTACTCTCTCATCCAAGTCATTGATGATATGTTGAATCGCACTGGGCCCAGGACAGAACCCTAATCTAAGAGGTTATCATTTTAGTATTTAATTTGGAATTACAAAAAAAGTAAAAGTGCATTTGGTTGGGGCTTACTGCATGGTGCTGCTGCTATTATATTGTTCTCCCATAGAAAACTTGTTAGAAAGCATTTCTTTTTATTAACAATTTTTTCCCATTATTAACTTCCTATCCCAGTACTGTTCTGCTGCATTTTCTCATGTGAACATTGAATAGCACTGTTATGGTGATTTGGGATGGTCATTGGGTGTGCTATTGGGTGGGGAAACATCAGTTTAGCTTCCAAGATGAGGGGAGGAAGAGAAGGAATGGCTATTTCAATTATATGTCCTTCCTATTGGCAAAATAACTTGTTAAACCATGCTATAACACTATGGTGTTATCTCTCTCTCTCTCTCTCTCTGGCTGCATCTACACTGCAGAAATAATCCAGTTCAACACCATTGTAACTGTGATGGCTCAATGCTATAGAATTCTGGAAATTGTAGTTTTATGAGATATTGAGCATTCTCTGCCAGAGAGCTCTGGGCCACAACAAACTACAATTCCCCAAATTCCATAGCATAGCATTGAACTATTGCAGTTAAACTGATGTAAAACTGAATAATTTCTGCACTGGGGATGCAGTCTCTCTCTCTCTCTCTCTCATACACACCTTCAAATATAATTAGCATACAGTCTTATGGTAAAAAAAGGAGAGCATATATTCCATAAATCCATTAAGACTGGGATAGAACAGACTTCTTAGACATTGGTGGCAGATGAAAAACAGCATCAGGGTAAATCAGACAGCTCAATCTTTAATTTCTTTCAGTGATTACATAGTTTGATCTCATTCCACAAGGAAAAGAATGGCTTTTTAAAGGTAAGACTGTTTTTATTTATTTATATTTATATTTCTGTGGTGGGGGAATCTCTCTCTCTCTGTCTCTGTGCATGCACATGCACATGCATGTATGCCAAATTAGGAAAAGGGGCAGGGAGGTGCCTTGTTGGAGTGCTTCTATGGGTAGCCCCAAATGCTCTCTGTGTGATAAGCTTCTAGCACAAATGAATGTTGTAGTCCCAGCATGATTCCAAAGGTGCAAAATGAAAGAGAGCAAACCCATTTGAATAGGGCTTTTAGAAACCTGCTATTGTACTGATAGAATAGCCTCATGCGATAAGCCTCTTAGTGCCAAGCAGGTCTCTTTGGGAAATGTAGTCCATAGATATCACAGCTCATATTTAACTGTAAAAGGATGATGGCAACATCATTTCAGGGAAAGTGATGACACAGCCATTTTCTGAATCTGATGAAATAAAATGAAATATAGTGGCATCCTAATTCAAGACTTCCTCCTCACTGATCAGATCATGAAGAGATGATATGAATGACAATATGAATTCCTTTGTAGCAGCAGCTCCACTGGCTGCCAGTTTGTTTCCAGGCACATTTCAAAGTGATGGTGATGACCTATAAAGCCCTATCGCTTTGGTCCAGGCTGTTTGAAGGATCATATTTCACTATTTGAGCCTATTAGAGCTCTAAGATCTTCAGGAGAGGCCCTTCTCTCTGACCCATTAAATTCTCAGTTCCAGACTATGGAACTCCCTCTTTAGGTAGGTGAGGGTGGTTCCCTCCTTGCTACTCTTCTACTGACAAGTGCAAACATTTTAAATAATAATAATAATAATAATAATAATAATAATAATAATAATAATAATAATAATAATAAATTTTATTTATATACCGCCCATTGGTAACCCAATCCAGGTGGTTTACAGCATAAAATAACATACAGCATAAAACAGACATTTCCCCTCCCCCCCTTAAAACATTATTAAACTACATTATAATTAAAACCAATTGACAATTTAAAACAAGAAATTAAAATTGATACAATACGGTCATAATGGCTTTTAGAAACTGACCATGGTGACCTTTTAATGCTTCACTGTTTTGTTGATTTTTACCTGGTCTTTTAAAACATTTTAAGTGGTTTTAACTACAGATTCCTTTTACATTTGCATTTTTACTGATGTTTTTTAAAATAGTTTTTAATCTCTACAGTAGATATTTTAATAGCTCAAATAAAAGTATACTTTGGCTGGGGCACCGTTCAGCCTGGGATCTTACCCTTTGTATATTGGTTCCAAACTGCACAGTAGATTAACAGTAAACAACCTTGAGCCTCATTATCGGGAAAAATGGTGAGAACCATCAAGTAGTATAATGGTTTGAGCATTGGACTGTGACTCTAGAAGGCCAGGGTTTGAATCCTGGCTTGACCATGTAAAATCACTGGGTAACTTTTGACAAGTTACACTCATCCTCAGAGGATGGTGATGGCAAAGCCCCTGTGAAGAAATATGCCAAGAAAATCTCATGATAGGTTTGCCTTAGGGCTGCCATAAGTCAGAAACAACAACAACAAATTAATAATGGTGGTGGAAGTGATGATTGATGATGATGATGATGGCTGGAATCCCATTGGGCAGTTTGGGTTGGAGAAAGGCAGAATATAAGACAACAACAACAACAACAACAACAACAATATTTTCAAATGCATAACTGAGAGTTACCCATTTTGTATTCATGATCCATATGTATCCCTTTTTTGAGAGGATATATAGGGATTGCGAAGGTCCCACAGTCCCCCCCCCTTTACAGGTCAGCAGCTGCTGAGATAGATGGGGATCCATTCCCCTATTGCACAGGAAGTGGCTGACTGACATTTTCACCCTCCTCATGTGAGCAATCTCTGTTGTGAAGTGGGATTGCAAGAGGGCTTTCTGCCTTTCACAGTGAAGATCATTTGCACAAAGGGGTGGGAATATTAGTTAGCCACTTCCCAAGTGACAAACGAACAGCCCCCCATTGATCACACTGACTCCTGGCTGGTAAGTAGGGATGGGGATGGGGAGTCACGACAAAATTCTTTGCTTCACTATAGAACTAGTGTGGTTACATAGCAAAATAAAATATAGAGGATTCTGGCCATCAATATGGATGTATGGAACATACAGATAAAGGATGGAAATAATTGTCACTTTAGCTTTCCCTTATATTCTTTTTCTTTACATTTAAAATTCTTTCCATCCTCAATATAAAGCTATCTGATCTGAAAATCTGCATAAAGTCTTTTAAAAAGTCCTGAAAAATTCCCCTCTATTTGCACATGCCCAATTCAACACATGTGCTATTCCCAGCATTGGAAGAATTATGTTTTACCTAGGTAAAAGTAAAGGTATTCCCCATTGACCAGGTTGTCAAGTAGTGTCTGACCATAGGGGGTGGTGCTCATCTCTGTTACTAAGCCAAAGAGCCAGTGTTGTCAGAGACTACTCTGTGATCATGTGGCCAGGATGACTGCACAGAACATTGTTACGTTCCAACCAAAGTTGTACCTATTTATCTACTTGCATTTGCTTGCTTTCGAACTACTAGGTTGGCATAAGCTGGGACTAGTAATGGGAGCTCAGCTCATCTTGCAGCACCTGGGCCTCAAACTGCCAACCTCCCAAGCTTGAAATCAACAGAGTCAGAGTCTTAACCACTTGAGCTACTGTGTCCCTGCCTGCCCTTTAAATGTTAAAAATGAGGAATTTCTCTGTTTAAAAACAACAACAAACCAAACTAAAACAGAGGCAGAAACCCTACAGGACAAAGTTGAACATAGAAGAATGAAAACTAAACTTTTAGTTATTAAACATGCAGGTCTCTAAGTTTGGATTGGTAAAGCAAAATCTATTCAGTTTATTCCACAGTCAAGTTTTTTTTAAAGGCTCATTCTTTCTATCTCATGTTTGTGAATTCTCATCACAAATGGAATTAGATGCTTACCCATCTCTAATGTGACTTGTACACCATGCACAGAAAGTCTCCTATCATCATCCAAGTCCTTATTGACACAAAGACTTGCAGCCTGAAGAAAACAAATGGTATGTAGTAATAATGTCTTAGGAAACCCCTATCATTATGCAGAAGAGAGCAGCTATCTCAAGAAGTGGATGCAGAGGTAGAGTGGAGAAACTTTCCATTTTCCCTGAACCTCATGCCAAAGGAAGGAGGGGTTTCTTTCATCCTGAGATCTGGTTTTTAGATCAGTTTTATAGTATTTTATAGTGTTTTAATGTGATGTTTTAAAATTTATTTTGAACTTTTTGTAAACATTTGATGTGTTATGGTAGCCTCCTTTGGTCCTGGTCTGGGAGAAAGTGGCATATAAAATAAACAAACAAACAATCAAATAAATAACTAAATTACAGGCAGGTTCTCAAGAACCTATGGCAGTGGTGGTTAGAGTGAAAGGCAAAAAGGCAGTACCCAAATTACCAATGTATTTCATGATATAGCTCTTGTTGCCAGTAACTTAGCCTTAAAAGAGGAATTTCAGCCTTTCAGAATGAGGGATAAAAAAACCATAAAAGTTGGGAAAGTCCAAACAATAGTATGGAGAAGGGGATCTGGCTAGCTGGAAAAGCCTAAAGAACAATTCTAGGACCACAGGAGGGGCAGATTTCTTCATAGGGCCTAAGATTTCTCACTCTTGCCCTAGTCTAACCTGCTTAGTGCCTCTTAAGATAGCCTAGGCTCTGGCTGTAAATTGTGGTGAATGATACTGTCCCATCCAAAGCACTAAAAGAAGATCTGAATGCCAGTCATACTGGATTCTGCCCATGTACAGGACCGGAACAGGGCATGGGTTCTATCATGCCCTTTGACACAGGCAACAAATACCTTGGAAAGCTCTGATTCATCAATGACATCCTTTTATATTACATCACTGGTATAGATCTGAATCTAAATCATTGAGATAGAAGAAAAGTCTTAAAGGAACATAGAGGTTTGAGGGCATGGCATTATTTCATCCCTTTACTGGCCTTCCCCCCTCCCACATGCTGTTGTGCTGTTATTAATTGCTGTCATGTTGATGTTGATTTATAGTAAGTACATGAATAAGAGACCTCAAAGAGCTTTGATCCTCAACCAACGCATTCAAGTCTTGCAAACTTAGGACCATGGCTTCCTTGATTGAATTAATCCACCTGTTGTGCTGTCTCTGACTTTTCCTAATGCTTTCAACTTTACCGCGGCCCCCCGCTGCCACCGCCGCCTGCCACGATGATATTGATTATTGTTGTTATTACTTGTTCTCAGGGTTTTCTTGCAAAATCTCCACAGGGATTTTGCCATGCCTGTTCTGGGGCTGGGAGAGTGTGCATGCATATTTTTTATTTTATTTTTTTTAAATTTATTTATTTATTTATTTATTTATTTTTGGTGCTTCGGACCCCCAATTGTCTGAGGGACAGCAACCCAGCCCCCGGCTCAAAAAGGTTGCCTACCCCTGTCTCATGGCATGTCTAAGGTATAATAGCTTCAGTTTAGTCCTCATGGCTTCCCATGAGAGATCAGAACTGGTTTGCTCTAGCTCCCATTAGTCTTTTTAGTGGTCTATTGCATCCACAGAACTCTCCTACTGAACCAAATTTCAAATGAACTAATTTTCTTCCTGACAGCTTTCTTCAGTGTTAAGCTTTCACAACCACACATAGAAATTGGAAATACTATGGCATGGTTGACTCTGACTTTGGTATTTAATTATTTATCTTGACACTGGAGGGTCTTATCTAGATCTTTCTATCCCTTGGCAAATCATACAGTCACTGAATAATTTCTTGTTTGTTATCAATATATCCCCCGTCCCAATGAATCAGGTAGTTTCTAAGCCTCCAGTATAAAAAATAAGATATTGCCTCATTTCATTTTTGCAAGAATAGCCTGCTCAAAATGAGCACAAGGGAACATTGCAAAGAGTTCACTCTGCCATTTGCTTCTAAATAAAACTGATGCTTAGATGTACTCTGATAAGGGTAAAAAAGGTTGTCTGACACATTATAAAACATTTTTACATGTAATTCCAGTTATTTCTTGCTCTTGGCATGCATGCTTACTGCTTGAAATATCATTCTGATGAGGCCATCTGGGGTCTGCCTTTGCTTCTAGCTGAGATTCTAGCATTATTTGTTGTTCATCAGTACTATCCTTGCCTCTTGTTCAAAGTAATATATTTAATCTTACTGGCAAATTGCCACAGAGTCCTATTCAGCACAGTAAAGTCATTCGAACTCTAAGGAATAAATATACTTGTAAGCAATTTCTGCATCCTTGAGTCTGTATCTGTGCATGCCATGAGTAAACCACCCAAATACAAGAAGCCTTATTCATTTTTAAAGAATCTCAGTTTGGCTGTGCTTGTTTGCTCAAAGCAAGAAGAAAAAGACAAACGGAATAACCTGAAATGAAATCACAGAGCAGGCAAAGGTAAGAAAAGTCGGAATGCCATACAATGGAATCCATTTGTACTTTCAGATTTATGTAATCAAGATTTCATTATCTAATTCCTTCTGTCCCCTCTAATTCATTTAGTTGAACCCAAAGGTTAAAAAAGGCTATTGTTTTCCATTAAATTGTATTTGCTGCACTGACATTTTTTTTTTAAATGTTGTTAGCTGCCATCAACTTGACTTTGACCTATGGGAACGTTTTGAATGAGAGACCTCCCCACCAAAAAGATACATGAAAGTACATAAGTTTATGTATGTGTGGTTCTGCCCCTGCCCACCACTGGAGTGATGCCACCCTGGCTTGGGGATCCATGAAAGAGAATTGCTGTGAGATGTTGAGGTTGCAGTAATAGTAATATACTATTAATAGTAATAGTCCAAGATGCACACCAGTGAAATGACATCTAGCGCTGAACATGTAGCTACAACTTAAACACTTCCTCTCCCTTGGGTTTTAAACAACAAACAGTATTTGCTTGACCACCAGAAGCTGGTATCATGGGCTATAGCCTTGTCCCCTTCCCTGAACGTTTCCACTTGGCCTTCTGATTGCTCCAGTATTCTAATCCATAAACCCACCTAGCTACTCCCCTATGGACATATTTCCCTCTCTTGTTCTATTAAGGACTTTCACACTATTTCCATACCTCACCAGCTCTCTCAGGTCCTTGTCCTCTCTCACCAGTGAAACCATTCCCTCTCTCTGTCCATCTCTGCTAACCCATTGTATCCTCCCCTTGCCTGTGTCCCATCATCTTTTCCCCCTTCCTGATCTGCCTACCAAGCTTGCCCAGTTGTGCTGTCTCAGCCTCCTCTCTCTTTCTTCTAGCTCTCTGTGGGTCCCCCTCCTTTCCTGCTCAGCTGGATGGGTCCCTTGAGACCTCCTTTTATCCAAAGAACCTGCTGAACAGATTTCCACAGCAAAAGGAAAAATACTGGGTCAATGGTAGTTGTTGTTATATGTAATTTGTAAGGCATTTCCCCCTACATTAAGGTCCACTTCCAGATCTAAACACTGCTGGGCTCTGCCAGACACCTTGAGTTCATTGTCAAACCTGTTTGATTCCCCCCCACCTCCCCAGCTACTATGATGAAGAACTACCTATCCTACTAGTTGTTAGAACAGAACTGTGGCTCAATCCAGGGGCTTTTGTTTAGGTAGCAGCCTCTCAGAGGACAATGGAGAATGCACTTGTGGCTTCCTGGAGTCTTGTACTTATGTGTCATTTACACTGGATGGCTAGTTGCTGAACATCCAGAAAATGTAAGGTCCAGATTGGAAAACATGTATTTTCCCTAATCTTTTGAGTCTACCTGATGACATCTGGTAGATGATCCATGTGCTTTACTTTGCTATACTCAGGATACCAAGAATCACACTAACTAATCCTATGGCACCTTAAAGGTGAATGGTTCAATGGTAAATTTTGAAGTGCAGCTACTTTCCATACCAGTTCTTGATACTTGGTGTCAAGAAACCAATTCAAGCAGTTTTCATTTCCCCCACAGGCAGTTCTTTTATGAAGCTAACAAGATATTGTCCATTTAAAAGAAGGGGGTCGCCTCAAATACTCTGTATTACAACAAGGATATTCTTTTTGTAATATGTCATTGCTATGGCACTCATTTGCACCCCACTGCTACTATGAGGAATGCAGCTAAATTCAGAGTGAACATGAAAATCTAATGGGAGTGGCATGTGACATCCTCATTTATGTGAATCAGAAAACTCAAGTACTTTGATTCTGGAATCCCAGCATCCACTGTACCTCTATTAAAAACTAACAAATGTACTTAGACATCAACATTCTAGCAACCAGGGCCACTTTAGCAATACTATGTATCTTAAAAATTTTTTTGGGGGATGCAATCATGATTACATTAAAGCCAAGGGTTATGCTGGTTTGCTGCCTTCAAGTCAACTTTGACTTAATGGTGACTATTAATGCCTTTTTAGCAGTCCTCTATATTAATAGACTATTCTCCAGCACCACATTTCAAATGAGTTGATTTTCTTTCTATCTTCACTGTCCAGCTTTCACAACTATACACAGAAATGGGAAATACTCACTTAGGATAATTTAGCATAACTTCAGTTGTGCTGGTACAATTACATTATTCGGCTGTTTTTCTGATCCCACTAATGGGTACAGGATTGTTGCTTTCTTGGAAACTGTACAAACAGTGTTGTAGTTTGTAGTTACAAAATTAGCATGCAGAGCTTAGGTTTGTTGTAAATAAGATGTAAATTACTTAAATAAATATATAAGAATGTTGTTTGTTTTTCTAAACTGAAGCTGATCAAACAAATTCAAGATGCAGTATAATTACCTTGGCATCAGTACAGTTGTTTTTAAATTCATAACATGCTTGAGTTGCAACTGTGAATGTCAGGTGTAGCTAGAGGAACTTTTCAGTGAAGAAACAATTACTTATGCTAATGAGCTGAAAGAGAGATTAAAAATGAATTCAGCCTTCTAGTTTGATATTTTAAAAACTGTCTTCATATCCTCACTTGGGGTTCCATCCAATGTCATGCAAGTTGACTTCTGTTCATGCAGCTGTACTGTCAATATGATTGTAGGCTGCATGAATAGGAGTAGGGTGTCTACACTGAGATAAATAATACTACCATTCTAATCTGCTGTGGTCAGACCACACCTGGGTACCACAATTCAAGAAGTATTTTGACAAGGTGGACTATATCCAAAGGAGCATGGCCAAAATGGTGGAAAGTCTAAAAACCATGAAGAGTGGCTTAGGGAGCTGGGTATATTTAGCCTGAAGAAGAGCAAGTTAAGAGATGACATGATAACCATATTTAAATATTCAAAAGGATGTCATATTGAGGATGGAACAAGCTTGTTTTCTGCTGTTCCAGAGACTAGGGCACAGAGCAATGGAAAGAGATTACACTTGAACATTAGGAAGAACTTCCTGACAATAAGAGTTGTTTTACAATGGAATGTGCTGCCTTGGAGCGTGGTGGAGTCCCCTTTTTTGGAGGTTTTAAAACAGAGGCTGCATTTGAGTTTTAAATGTCAAGATATTGGTTATCTGCGAAACCTGGACTAAATCTTTATAAAGACACCAGTCTCCCTCCCTTACAGTCTCTTTACTATAAAATGCTTCATGTATGCTTGTCCAGATCGGTATTCCAGGGCATATTCTAGCCTTATGTGTGTTCCATACTCTTAACAGCGCCTTCCTTATGAAATGGTTCATAAAATCCTTGTGAACTTTTTGCTTCTCATAAAAAATATAAGCATGCCACCCAAAGCGCTGATCGACCCCCTCTGAGTTGGCTTCAAAGTGTCCTGTGGAGCAGATCTGGTGTACATGGACAAGAGCCTTCTCAGTAGCTGCTCCTGGACTGTGGAATTTACTTCCAGAGGAGGCTCAGTTGATTCCCCTCTCTAGTCCCTTTCAAAGATCTTTTTATTTTGACAGGCCTTTAACTTTTATTTGGTTGTGCATTCTTTAACGAGGTGTATTGTTCTTTTATTCTTATGTTTTAAGCATGTTTTAAATGTTTAAATTAATATTTTACAGTACTGTTATTTAATGGGTTTCTTTCTACAAACTTTTGAGTGACATATTGTTTTAGTTGTATTTTGTTTTAATGTACACTGCAACTCCACCTTAGGTTCCATATTGGAAGGAGGGTGGGATACAAATAAAATAAATAAATATGGATATGTTTGAGGAAGCAAGAATCCATTTAACTTGATGACAAGATACAATTGGATATGATCCTTTTTAGTCAGCATCCACAAAAAACTAATTTCTAAATCACTATATTATATTTCTGTTAAGGGCAAAATATAACAAACAGCAGAGCCCCTGGCTATGCTTGCTAGGAACATCTGGGAGCAGTAGTCCAAAAAAGTAATTTTTCTGAACTCTGGTAATATTTTACTATTTGCAATGGATAAAGGGAGACAGAAATGACCAGAACCTTAAATGCTAACATCCCAATTAGTGAGTAAGGATAAAGAGAATTATTACAACAATCAATGCAGAGAAAAAGAAACTGACAATAAAAAAAGAACAGATCTCTTCTACAAAACTCAATAATTCAAAGGGAAATTCAAACTAAGAGTGAGGGCACACTATGATTAGAAGAGGAATATAATACACTATCACAACGAAATAAAAATATATGGAAACAAAACACAGAAGAGCTATACAAAAATGTGAAAGGATGATTGGCACATGAAAGAAGAAACTTATGAAGATGAATCTGAAATTTTTGGAAAGCAATGTGAAAGCCAGTCTCAGAGCAATTGGAAATCATGAGGAACAGTTGACATCCAAATAGAATTGCTACAATCCACAGAGACAGAATTAAGTTTAGTTTTACCTTAAATTTTCAAGAAATATGGAAAACAAAGCAGTGGCCCACATATTGTAAACAATCAATATGTATACCTATCCATTAAAAGGAGACACATAAGACTGCAGCAATTACAGAACCATCATACTAATTTCCTATGCAAGCAAAATCATGGCCAAAATTTTGCAGCTAGGACTCCTGCTGTATATAGAGCAAGATTCAGAGGTGCAAGCTGGATTCAGGAAAGGAAGAGGCACTAGGGATCATATTGCAAACATACATTAGATCAGGGGTAGGCAACCTTTCCCCTTTAAGGGCCGAGGGACTTCAGCTCCCAGAATCCCAGGAGCTATTGGCCAACATGGGACTATTGGCTAACATGACTGAGGCTTCTGGGAGCTGAAGTCCCTCATCCCTTAAAGGGGAAAGGTTGCCTACCCCTGCATTAGATAATGGAGCACAGCAGGGAATTCTAGAACAAAATCTACATGTGGTTTATTGACTATCGCAAAGCCTTTGACTGCATAGATCATGAAAGCTATGGCTTGTGCTAAGAGGAATGGGAGTAACAGAACATCTGCCAGTCCTGATGCGTAACCTGTACTCAGGACAAGAGGCTACCATCAGAACAGAATAAGTGCTAAGGTTGGATTCACACCGAACAGGGGTAGGCAACCTTTCCCCTTTAAGGGCCGAGGGACTTCAGCTCCCAGAATCCCATGAGCTATTGGCCAACATGGGACTATTGGCCAACATGGCTGAGGCTTCTGGGAGCTGAAGTCCCTCGGCCCTTAAAGGGGAAAGGTTGCCTACCCCTGACACCGAACATAAAAAATAACCAAAATAATGATCACAGAAGGTCTACAAGAATTCACTGTAGACAATAAGAAAATTGAAATAGTAAAGGAATTTACATACCTTGGTTCAAATATTGAACAGGATGGTGTCTGCAGTCAAGAAACCAGAAGAAGACTACAATTGGGAAGAGCAGCTATGAAAGAACTGGACAAGATCATAAATTATAAAGACATATGTTAGTGAATGTGCTCCATTTTTCCTATATATTTTAGCCATGTGGAGTTCCCTATGACCCCAGCCTGACCCTTGGAACATGGCAGCCATAATCCCCTAAATGTAAGGTCAGGTAAGCAAGCTGAAATTGCTTAAGACCACTAAAGATTTCCTGGACAGGCAGGTTTTGGGAGCTGCCCTTGGGAATATCCCATTATATTGGAAAAGATACCTAATGGTATTTGTTTGTCTTAGTCTCACACGTAATGGGACAGTGATCAGATTTGATTGCACCCCTTTCTCTAGCTTCCTTTCCTTGATAGTTTTGAGACCAAATGCATTGTTTAGACTATGCCCAGACTTAGGTAAACAATAGTAAACCCATCAAGCCTTTGTCCATCTATTGTTTGACTCATGGCCAGAAGGCAGAAATTCCCTATAAGAACCCCTGGATTTTAGCAGACCTCGTGCTACCTTGGAAGTGCATGCTGAATCTCTGTCGGTCTGCACTCTGAGATAGTTCCCGTGACCCCCCTCTTGCTGGTTGTGCCCCTTCCATGGAACTCCTCAGCATTTGCTGCCAGAAGTCCGAAAGAGTCTCTTGGGTGTAAGTATATCCCTCTCTATCCTGGTTTCCCTCTCTGCCTCCCCCGCTCCCACTCCTTCTTCTAGTGTGTGTGTGTATGTGTGTGTGTGTGCGCCATATGTGGTTGTTTGCTCATTGTGTTAATAAATATTTTAGACTTTAATTGGAGTTTGGTCCATTTCAGTGTCATTCCTTGCCAGAACTCTTATATCTCTGGTATACAATTGGACAAGGTCTCCAAAGCGAAGTTGGGCACTTCACTCACACATTTGAGCTAATTATAAATTCCCCAAAATTAGGTCTTTGTTTCCCAACACATAACTCTGAAGACTAAAGTGAGGATAGTCCAAACTGTTATATTCCCCATTATCATGTATGGATGTGGGAGCTGGACAATGAAGAAAGCTGATAGGAGAAAAATAAACTCATTTGAGATGTGGTGCTGGAGAAAAGTGCTGAGAATATCATGGATGGCCAAGAAGACAACAAATGGGTTCTAGAACAGATCAGGTTGGAACTCTCTCTGGAAGCCAAGATGGCTAAATTGAAACTGTCATAATTTGACCACATCATGAAGAAAAATGAATCATTATAAAAGACAATGATGCTAGGAAAGATGGAAGGCAGCAGAAAGAGAGGAAGACCACATGCCAGATGGTTGGACTCAATCAAGGAAGACATAGGCCTGGGACTACAGAATCCTAGCAGAAAATAAGGACAGGGAGACTTGGACATGTCTCATTCTCAGGTTACCATGACTCACAGTTGATTCAAAGACAGTTAATGACAACAACAAAAGTTCACTATTTGTTGCTGTTATTGTTGTTTTCATTCAAGTCATTTCCAATGCATGGCAACCCTAAGGAAATTATCATGGGGTTTTCTTAGCAAGATTTGATCAGAGGGGTTTTTGCCTTTGCTTTTCTCTAAGGCTGAGAGAATGTGCACACCTCAGACACTCAGTGGACCAACATGGTTGAATGAGAATTTAAAGTAACCCTGGTCTCCAGAGTCAAACCTCCCTATACTTCTGTTGGTTTCATTTTTTCACTTATTAAAAAGATTAACAATTGTGCAATGGCAATACATTCTTATTCTGTAATCATATTATTTCATATTAAATTTACATACTGAAGTTTAATGCATCTGTGTGTTTCAGCAGCTGCACCATCTCAAAATGAGTAACTATAACAATGCGGATATGATTCTGTGACACCAAGAGGACACCAAAACAGTCTTACTGTCTGTGAGGAACCTGATTTGGCGAGAGAAAGCAAATTTGGCCACTATTCTTCTGTGGAATAATATGATATTTTGAGCTACCATAACCCAAAGGAAAACAATTGGGGAACATACATATTTATGTAACACATGTGCCACCATTGAGCATGGTCCAGGGTATGAGTGTGCCCTGTTTCACCATTATGGGATGAAATATCCTCCCATCAATCCAGACCTTGGTTGATAGTTTGGGGTTTTGCAGATCTTCTGCTTCCTAGTTTTAGCCTATGAATCTGAGACACTGTTGATGTCTCCCCAAGTGAGTCCCATGCATCAGTTTGTATATGTATAAAAATATATATAAATGATATGAAAAATAAGTGAAGTAACTGAAATATAGGAAATGTAGGCTTGAAAAATGGTATGATATACCTGACTCATGGGATTTCAGAACAGTCACATGGATTTATGAATCTGTATATGTTTTGGTACATTATCAATAAGTGAGATTTAGCAACCCCCCTTCTTACCTTTCTTGCACTCTGTATTTGTAGATTTTGAGAGACTGTTTGAGAAACTGGCAAAAGTAAAACCTTCCTGACAACCTTAAAATTGCTTTTATCTCTGCAGCATGCCCACTTCCTGACAGCTTTCTGGAGTAATAAGCCTACTCTTTAAAAAAAAAAATCGCACCAAAGCTACAATTTCTTGAGCTTCATAAAACACTCTTTGTGTAAAAATCATAGTTGGTCATGTACTCCATACTCCAATGCTTTATTGAAATGTTGTTGTGTGGTGTTAAGTTTGGACATTTATTAAGAGCAGTAAGTTGCATCTGAATTTATTTGTTCCCTTTTTTAATAAAAAAATATATGGGAATTATTCATTTAAAGGTTCTGGAAAACTAGAAGCTGTTACATTTCATTGCAAGGTGACATGATATCATACAAGACAGGCAGAACAGCAGGAATGAGAGAAATTGAACACTGTTCTACCCCACCTGAATGGACACAGATTATTAGCTAGTCTGACTCAGACAATGGACGTTATCACATGGGGGAAATCTGTTGGTTAATCCACACAAATCCCAAACAAAAACTGAATTTATGCCCCACGATTTCACACGACGTCACACAGAAACTGGTCAGAAACTGGACAGAAACTGGTATTATCCGAGATCTTTTTAATTTTGGGAGTTTAGAGGAAATGCATTTGCAAAATTACAGTAATTTCGCATTTACTGTAATGTGAAAAGCAAATACGCATGGACAATTCTCTTTTAAAACCTGGAGGAGGGCCAAGAGGAGGAGGAGGAGGGGCCTCCAGGGAGGGAGAGTCCCGGGCTCCTTCTCAGTGCCAGGGAAGGGAAGGGAAGGCAGCCAAGGAGAAAAAAGTTTGGGATGGACGAGAAGTTTGGCATTTGGGATAGAGGGAAAAGGAGGGGAAAGAAGCTCCCCTCTCAGCAGCTGTGGGTGGATGTGGGTACAAGTGTGGGGTGTTCTTGTGGAGCAACTTGGAGCTCCATCTCACCATGAAGTTCTGCCCTGCAGGTCCTACAAAGGGGAAAGGCTTATGGGGGGGGCATGGGAGCTACCTCCATTTTCCCCCTCTCAATCCCTCTCTTGCCTCAGCTGCCTTGCCTTGCCTTGCCTTGCCTTTCCAGCCTCCTCCTCCCCCTCCTGCTCCTCCTCCTCCTCTGCTCTCTTGAGTGGTCCTAACCCCAACGGAAGGGGGTTAGGCCCTGTGCAGGAGGACATGACCCCAAATGTAGGACAGTCTGACATTTCCTCCTGGGAAATGCAGGAGCTGCCCTGGAAAAAGGAGGAGTTTGGTCACGAAACACACCCATTTCCAGTACATGTACAGGGTTTTTTCACTTGTGTATGAAAGTTAAAAACATCTTTTTTTCGCTTTTAACTTAATTCTGTTATTACTGTAATTACGTGTGAAAAGCTTTTGCGCAATTAAGCTCTTTTTTCACTTTCTTTTCGGGATGCTTCACTTCCACTTTATTATTTCTTTAACAACGAAACTGGCCCACGTGTGATAACGTCCAATGACAGACTTCTGCTTGTGTTGACTGGTGCTCTCTCTCTCTCTCTCTCTCTCTCTCTATTTGGAAACAAATATCACTGTTTTCAGTGAGACATTCTTGCAAAATATAGATAGGATTACCATATTATTAGCAGAAGAAATTCAGGAATTGGAACAGTTAATAAGGAAGGTCAAATATGAAAGTGCAAAGGCAGATCTGATGCTGAACATAAAGAAAACAAAAATAATGACCACAGAAGAAATACACATATTCAATTTAGACAATGAGTAAACCGAAATAGTTAAAGAATTCCCATATCTAGGATCAAACATTGACCAGAATGGAGACTGCAGTCAAGAAATGAAAAGATGACTAGGAACGGGAAGGGCAGTTATGAAAGAACTGGAAAAGATACTGAAGAGCAAACACATGCAACTGAGCACTAAAGTCAGAATAATTCAGGCCATTGTATTCCTAGTTACCATGTATGAATGTGAGAGCTGGACAGTGAAAGAAGCAGACAGAAAGAAAATCAACTCATTTGAAATGTGGTGCTGGAGAAGAGTACTTAATACCATGGACAGCCAAGAAGACAAACAAATGGGTTCTTTCTTGACCAGCTCAGACCATGGCTCTCCTTGGAAGCAAAGATGATCAAGTTGAGACTATTGTACTTTGGCCAGATAATGAGAAGGCATGGATCACTAGAAAAAACAATAATGCTAGGAAAGGCAGAGGGTAGAAGAAAGAGAGGAAGACCACAAACCAGATGGATAGACTCAATCAGGGGGGTTATGGGCAAGGGTTTGCAGGATCTGGGCAAGACAGTGGAAGATGGGGATTCTTGGAGATGTCTCATCCACAGGGTCACCATGAGTTGGAATTGACTTGAGGGCAGCTAACAACAACAACTCAATATCGAAGTTTTTCACCTGCTCTTTCTTAAAATATAATTTCCATGACTGGGTTTTAAACAGAAAGAAAAACCTGTTATATTGGCTTTTCCCCTAGCAGGGAAATAAAAGTAAGATAACAACTTTGTATGCATTCTGAACAATAATGCAATGATGAGCTCTGATTACAAGAACATAGCTGGATTAATAATTTACCATGCTGCTATATTTCTGTCTGCTCGTACCGTAGCAGACAATTAACTTGAAGCACAAAGGCAAGCCTTGTATTTTTATTTTCTGAGCCTGTCTACAGATAACAATTGGACAAAGCTATCAAGAGCAATAGTGTTTTGAAAAGTGACTGGTCACTTTTGCTCCAAGATCTATTAATTATATCACAGTGGACCCTTAGTATCTGTTTGGATTTGGTTCCAAGAACTCCTGTGGATATCAAAAATCCATGGATGCTCAAGTTTCATTTTATACAAAGGCATAATAAAATGGTGTCCCTTATATAAAATGGCAAAATCAAGGTTTGCTTTTTGAATCTTTTTGCTTGGAACATTTTTAAGCCATGGATGGTTGAACCCATGGATGCAGGATCCAAGGATACAGAAGGCCATGTGTAATTCCATTCACACATCACCCTTTCTCCCATGAGTTCTGGACATTATATGTGACTCTCCTCTTTCACAACAACCTTGTAGTTGCAACTAAGATGGACTGTCCCAGAATCACAATGGGCCTGCCCCTGACAGATCTCACTACAAAAAACCTCAATTCTTGGGACTTTCTGGAAAAGCATTTTGAATCCACACAGACTTCTCCAGCTAGTGAAGGGAGGGAAGATGCAATATATCCTGAAACAAAAAGAACTCAACCTTTAAGTAGGAATAAAATTCACTTCTCCAACCACATTTGCAGGTTATGCATTTGTGGATTTGATTTATTCGTAGATTACTGTATTCGCCACTGCCTCCGCTGCTGCTGTTTACTTGACCTAAAAAATATGTTCTGTCTAGGCATTTCTCAGAACTTCACTGTGATTCTATGGTCAACATCTGGCCATACAATCACACTGGAGGACCTAGAAATGGTTTTCCACTTTCATGAAGTTCCTGGGCCCCCTGACTCCTGTGAAATTGAGGGCCAGCTATAGTTCTGCTTGTGCTGAGAATTGCTCTGGAAATTCCATGAAAAAGGGAATGCTGTACAGTTGTCCCCCCCTCCCACCAAACTTTAGCAACAGATAGAGCAACAGATATCACCTCTTCTTCTTCTGCCCAATTTATACTTATATGAGTGGAACTATTTAAATAGATGGCTTCATCTCCTTAAACATGGACCAAGTGTTTTGATGTATTTGCTTGTTGCAGGAGGTGGAAGGCTGGAGTGGAAAAGAGAGATAGAAGAGACTGTTTTAGGTCTCTTGATATCTGGCCAGTATACACAATTTTAATTAGAAGACAAGCAGCAATATTACATATTCTTGCTGAAAAACTTAAGGGGCTTGCTACTAGTCTCAAAGGAGTATATATGCATTCATGAGGAGGGTAAGTTTCATTTGCTTGCAGTTGCGTCTGCACAAAGGAGACCGACTCAATTATTATGGGTGAAACATTGGCCACAACTTTATTTGTACAGGGTCTGACATATTTAAATTCAATAAAACAACTATTTATCTATCCACAATTTAAGTATTTCTTAACAATAATTTATTTGACGCATGCCCAAATGTTCTGGGCGCAAGTGCTGTAGAATTTAAACCTTTTCAGGGCAGGTGTCAAAACTTTAACTTAGGAAATCACCTAACCAATTATAACCCCCCCCAACCGGATATAACGTCAAAGCATTTTATGATGCAACCACTTTATGACGTCATTGGCTTAATATGACATCATAACAAATTTGTTTAATCTCAATGATATATACTCAATTTCTTTTTTATTCAATTCCAATTAATAAATCCAATTAACCTAGAATTTCCCTAAAGGGAGGAGGGTCCCTTCCCGCCAACACTCACAGCTTCATAGTCATGACATTAACAGACCCAACATCCTAGTTGCGACAATTATAACTTCTTGCATCTCAAATTCCAATACATTTAATATACCATAAAATAGTACCCTATCCCTATAACATTCTCCCACATGGTCAATAGCCAACAACATGAATCATGATAGTTGGTAATGTCGTTTTTCCCAGGGAGGGTGAAAAACCCCATCATTTACTGGGAAAATTCCCTCCCGGCCCCCCTGAGGGCGACCAGCCGCAGCCTGGGTGTCCACAACATGTTAGCCAACAATTAAGGGTGGGAAGGGTGGGTTGCTTGTCCAAAGCAAAAATGGCTGCTGCCACGAGGCAGCGCAAGGCTTTATAGCCCCGCGAATCTTGCAGTGAAATCCCGCGAGACTTTCAATCTCGCGAGACCTCAGTCGCGAGATTGTTTTCATTGGCCAGGCCAACCAGAAGAGGTGGGCCTTCCGGTCCACCTGGCCAATCAAGCGTCTTTGCCCTTTTAAGGCAGACGCAACAGAAGGCCCCCTCCCTACTCATCGGGGGGGGGGGGTCTTTGCGTCTGCACAAAGGACACCGACTCAATTATTATGGGTGAAACATTGGCCACAACTTTATTTGTAAAGGGTCTGACATATTTAAATTCAATAAAACAACCATTTATCTATCCACAATTTAAGTATTTCTTAACAATAATTTATTTGACGCATGCCCAAATGTTCTGGGCGCAAGTGCTGTAGAATTTAAACCTTTTCAGGGCATGCGTCAAAACTTTAACTTAGGAAATCACCTAACCAATTATAACCCCCCCCCCCACCGGATATAACGTCAAAGCATTTTATGATGCAACCACTTTATGACGTCATTGGCTTAATATGACGTCATAACAAATTTGTTTAATCTCAATGATATATACCCAATTTCTTTTTTATTCAATTCCAATTAATAAATCCAATTAACCTAGAATTTCCCTAAAGGGGGGAGGGTCCCTTCCCGCCACAAGAGGGGGTCAGCCTAGCTTGGCATCCCCTCTCCCCCCTCCCCCCTTATAGAAGCCCTTAAAGAAGACTCCAAGGTAAACAGGTATATATCATTCCCCTGAGGGGAGAGATGCACTCTGTCACCTCTGTACAATAGTGGTGACCAAAACTGAACTCCCTGGTGATCAACGATGTCCACCCCCATCTTCTTCAATGTCTTTGCCACACATCTATTTAGCCAGCGCCGGGCTCCATCAATGGCAACGTCACTTCTGGCACCGTGCCAAATTCGCCTAGGAAGAAACTTTGTCCACATGAGGAGTGTATGCGGCAACATTCGCCGAATCTCCTTCATGTCTTTAATTATGCGCCTAGCCAATTGCAATGAAGTCATTTTTGGAAGGTCGTTTTCCCCCAAATGAATCAATAATATTTTTGGCTGTGCCAATGAAGCCATCAGTTCAATTATTCTAGGTAGTATGGCTCCCCACAGCATGCCTCTGCGCCCAAACCATCTCACGGTTCCCGCCAGTCAATCCTAAATGAATGGGGTGAAAATTGACCCGCTGGTAAACCAGCATGACTTAACACCCCTCGCAATACCGCTCTAAATTGATATTGTGTTAATGGTAAACCAGATATATGTAAAAACAAGTATCCAGTTGTGCTCGGCTGTATTTGTATGTAATTATTCAAAGCCTGCACCGGGCAAATATGGCCTTGAGGAGCCTTAGCTAAAGTTATGGACTGTCCTTTTCCTAACTGATCTGTTTTTGAGCGTCGGATTGTCAGTTGCATGCCATGTTCAGAAACTTAAATATCTGATAGCAAAAGAGCCCTACCAGAACTGTCGGTACGTGAACAAGGAACAAGTTCACTTATTCTTAAAGCTCCAAAAACGCTACTGAAAATGCTGCCTTAAACAAAATCACCTCTTCAGGTGTAGAACATGTAACTGGGAGGCATTGCCATATTTTCAACAATATTCACCCCGTTATAGGCAAGCGACTGTCCTGAGAAATAGAAGACTCCCTAGCCCATCCTTCCAAAGCCCTACGTACTCTAAAATCAATCGTAGGGTCTTTGAAACCTCCTGCTCTAGAATAAAATGAAAGAGCCGCTAATCTTCCCCTAATAGTGACTGTAGATAAACCCATTTGTCTAAGATGCACTGCAAAACGAAGAATAACATCCACGTCCAGTGGCCAAACCTCAACCTCCCCAACAGACAATAGAAAGGATCTGAACGCTCGCAATGCGAGCTGGTAGGACTTGCGTGTCGACGAGGCGACGGAGAGAAAAATCGCCTTCTCAATTTCTACTCTCCAAGACTCCAAAGTTGATGTGGTACCTCCAAAGGATGAGCTGCTGCCTCTGGCACCAACTGGCGGAATCTGCAAAACTGAAAACGCAAAAGGGCATCTGCCAAGGGATTTAATAAACCACAAACATGCTGAGCTTGGAACAAAATATTATACTGTAAACATTGAACCACCATTTTCCTAACCAATGACATCACCCTGCCAGACTTGGAAGACAAGGAATTCACTATAAATACTACAGCCTGATTATCGCACCAAAAGCGAACTGTTTTGTTCGCGAATTGATCTGGCCATAAATGAACCGCCACCACGATAGGAAATAATTCCAAAAAGGTGAGGTCTCTAGTCCAACCTTTTGCAACCCAGGTTATTGGCCATTTCTCAGCTGCCCACTGGCCATTAAAATAAACTCCAAAACCACAGGCCCCAGAAGCATCTGAGTGAACCTGAAAATCTGCCCTAAGGAGCATTTCCGATCTCCAGAAAGATACACCATTAAACTGTTCCAAAAATGACTCCCAAATCTCCAAATCCTTTCTTAACCCAGAATTTATTCTAATATGATGATGTGGGGCCTTCACTCCTTTGGTGGCTTTATACAAATGTGAACAAAATGCCCTGCCGGGAGCTATCACCTTACAAGCAAAGTTTAACAAACCTGCCAAAGATTGAAATTCCCTAAGCGTGGCCTTTGATTTACTTTTCATCATCCTTACCTGCAGCCTCATAGCAGTTAGCTTGTCAGGTGGGAGACGAGAAATACCCTCCTCAGTATCCAATTCAATTCCCAAAAAGGTTAGGCGTGTATCAGGGCCCTCAGTTTTCTCCTCAGCCAGAGGTACTCCCAATTCATTCATTAAATGCTGAAAAGCCAACAGCATATCTGCACAATCGTCTGTCCCAGGGGCGCCCGCAAAAAGAAAATCATCCAAATAATGAGTAATTGCTTGACTACCTGACCTTTTAGAAGCACACCAATGTAAGAAAGTGCTAAATGTTTCAAATGCTGAGCAAGAAATGGAACATGCCATTGGCATAGCTTTATCAAAATAATACTTCCCTTCAAATTGAAAACCCAGAAGATCAAAATCATCTGGATGAACAGGAAGTAGCCTAAAGGCGGATTTAATATCGCACTTTGCCAATAATGCCCCTTTGCCCAGAGCCTTAACCATTTTAACAGCTGAATCAAAGGAAGAATATTTCACTGACGTCAACTGAGGATCAATGGCGTCATTTACCGAATCACCCCTGTGATAAGAAAGATTGTGGATAAGCCTATACTCCCCTGGGGCCTTCTTAGGGACAATACCCAGGGGCGATAATCTCAAATTTGCCATAGGGAGATACTCATGAGGGCCTGAAATCCTCCCTGCTGCTATTTCTTTGGCCAGCTTGCCCCTTACAATCCCTGGCAATTCCCTAACAGAACGTGCATTGGGTGCATAACGATGTACCCTTAAACCCACATAAGGGATGCGAAAACCAAGAGAAAAACCCTCCAACAAATACTGAGCGGCCTCCCTTTTAGGGTAGATCCGCAACCAACTGGCCATGGCCTCTAAGTTAATTGGTGTTGGTGCCCTTTCCCGAATTAGATGATTGTTGATAAGAGGGCCCCCCACCTCCTGACTTTTTACTTTTAAAGCAAGCTGATCCTGGGTGGTTTCCTTTACAGGTATTACACTTATGCTCGAACCTGCAGGGCTGCCTTTTGCACTTACCTGCATTGAAGTCCCAGCATATTCCAAATTGTTTCTTCTCACCCGTGCTAGGCCTCGCATTTTGCCCTCTCGACTGAGTGACCATAGGTACAAACCCATTATCACATTGGCTCGAAGGGGAGGCTCCTACCATAACGTCAGTCCATAATTCAGACTGTACGTGACGCCAAGATAAGGAGTGGTCTAGCGCCGCTCTCATTCGAAATTGCTCATCATATTGAAGCCATGCCGAACCTCTAGCATTGACATGGCAATTAGTATAGGCTTTAATCATTATCTCCTGATATTTGGAGAAGTCAAGGGATCTGGCAGGGTCTTTTTCTTCCATAACACCCCTATAGATGGTGAAACCCATAATCCAGTTTACGAAATTTCTTTCTAACTTTGGGCGTTTATACGATTGAAATTCTTTTGGGAGGGTAAACACTACCCCATCTTTCACCATTATCCTAGGCTCGGGATCCCTGAATGTAAGCGAAAACAGATCGATGTACTCACCCTTCTAAATCCTTTCTTTTGTAGCCATGGGAAGGTGTGACCCCAAAGGCATAGACATACCCGCATAAGGATTACATTCAAAAGACCGATCAGTCCCTGAAATGCCTAATGCACCCACCACAGCTGTTTCCTTCGTTTGACTTACCGTGTTATTCATATGTATATTGCACTGTAACCCCAATTCCAAACCCTGGGTTGAGGCAAAGTGCTCTAAAGGTGCTGTTACAGGTTCTAGGCTAGGGCGATCGCTTGGCTATGTTAACCCTGTCTGCCCACCTGTAGCCCAAACCGCCGAAGTCCATGTTGCTTGTGAATTATAATCAAACAAACCTGCACTCGTTGTATGAGGAGAAGCATTTAAAGATGTTTGCTGCACTCCCCCTGCGGGTGTCATTGAAGCAGCTCTAGTGTTGTGCTGTCCGCCATGAGTGCCTGGTACATCACTGCTGGAAGCTGCAGATGTCTCAGGTGTTGCCACATTACTCTGGCCTGTAACAACTACACTTTGAAGAAACTGAAACAAGTCATACAAGGTAGGTTGACTAGAACTAAGCGCCATGGCACCGTGGTGCCCCACACCCGGAACCTTCCTCAGAAGTTCTATTACATCAGCTACGGTTGGTTGCCCAACCTCCATAGCTGAAGTACTCGGGGAACTACATGCAGTGTCAGATGATGGACTTATATTATCAACAACCTGATATGCAGTGGCCTGTCCAACATTCACATTTGTGTGCGCAACCGAAGAGGTAGTAGCTTGCGCCCCTTTTTGCAAGTGATGTTGAGCCAACTGCTCACATACGGCCGCATAGGCCTGCATAGTGCGGCCTATCTGGGCCAAATGCTTGGTGATATCATCATCTGTATTTGAAACATTAGCAGTTCGCTTAGGGGCTGGCTGACCAGCTTGTTGACCAGATGAGGTCGCACGCCGCTTAGATTGAGTCTTACTTCGCGGCATGATTTAAAATAATTAAATTACCAAATAATCAATAGGTTGATTGATGCAGGATATGGAGTAACTTACTGTACCTGTGTCACCAATTATAATGTGAACTGCATGTACTCCCGTTTAACCATATGCCAACCGAGTTAGGTTAGCCAACGTGTAATGAGGAGGCCCTCCTCTAAACCCACCCCCTTCAATATTATCTTATTTTAATAATTATCACTATTGATTATTATTATTATTATTATTATTATTATTATTATTATTATGGCCAGGCCAAGCTGTTAATTAACCCCTGCCAGGCCTGATCGAAAATGGGTCCACAGAAACTGCAGGAAGGAGTGACTCGGAAGGGGGCACTTCCCACTACCTTCCCTTTAAGTAGTGACTGTGCAATGGGATAATGGGGTGTGGTGGGCTGACCTATGTGTCCAGGCCGTCTGCCTAATCCAGGGGCCTGTCCCTTCAATACCACCTTTTTGCACCACTTGGCGCCACACACAAGGCCTGATGGCCAAAATGGGCACACCTGGAAGCCAAAACCAGTACCCAACCACAAAAACAGTTAGTTGCGGCTTTCTTTTTATTTTATTTTATTTTATTTATTTTTTGCCGTGGCAAAATACTTGCGCCCTCAAAGGTCTGGAGGACAGCCAAGGCCTTCAGCCGGCAGCCTGGCTCGAGCCCAGGGGCCAGTAGGGAGCAATAACGCCACAGCCACGCCTATCGTCGCATCCTCTACGGTCCGGAGGACAGCCAAGGCCTTCCGCCAACGGCCTAGCTCGAGCCCAGGGGCCAGCAGGGAGCAGCAATAGCCACAGCCACACTCGTCCCTGCATCCTCTAAGGTCCGGAGGACAGCCAAGGCCTTCCGCCGACGACCTAGCTCGAGCCCTGGGGGGCAGCAGGGAGTACGACGGCCACAGCTGCTCCTGTCCTGCCACCCAAGCAAGCGCGGTCCCACCGCGCTAGGCCAACTAGGCCTGACCGCCACGGGGCCAGCAGGGAAGGTTAGACCCTTGGAGGCATCCCCTCGGCCAGAGCCTTCTCGCAGAAGGCGTAACGGGACCTAAACCCGTGGCCGCGGGCGCCTCCTTTCCTCCGCTGGCTCCCCGTGGAAGCGAAAAGGGGGCTTTGCAAAGAAGCCCAAAGACGGACGAGCAAGGTGCTCCTTGCTTGTCCTAAACAAAAATGGCTGCTGCCACGAGGCAGCGCGAGGCTTTATAGCCCCGCAAATCTCGCGGTGAAATCCCGCAAGACTTTCAATCTCGCAAGACCTCAGTCGTGAGATTGTTTTCATTGGCCAGGCCAACCAGAAGAGACGGGCCTTCTGGTCCACCTGGCCAATCAAGCGTCTTTGCCCTTTTAAGGCAGACGCAACAGAAGGCCCCCTCCCTACCCGTCGGGGGGGGGTCTTTGTTGTGAGTCTGGCTGGCTTGAGCACTCATTTTCATGTTCCAAAATAATATGAATCCTTCCTACTGGCCATGGACAGTATCCTGAATAAACAAACTAATTACAGGCCAGTAAATGAGTGATTCGCAACTCAATGCTTGAGAAACAGCAGTTGGAACAAATAGAAAGAATCAGAGAGAAAGAGGTGGAAGCTTGTTTGCACAATTATAGCACTATGATTCCACTTTAACTGCTATGGTTGCATCTTGGCATTGCTGTTTGGTGAGATAATTAGAACTCTTTGGCTAAGAATTTTAAATAAATTTTCTTAATCTGCAAATCTCAGGAAGTGAATAACACAAAGATAGACACAAAAACCTAGTGCTATGACCATACCCTCTAACTGTCTTGATTTGGCAGGAGCAGTCTGAATTAATTCTCTGTTGTCCCACTTTTTCATTTGTCTTTAAAACGACCCAGTTTCTCCATCCTTGTCTCACTTTCCCCTTTTGTCCTCTGTTTACTTTAGTTACTGCAAATTGAATTCAGTTACTGCAAATTGAATTCAACCCTCCATCCTATTGTTGGGAAACCAAGATCTAATTTTGAGGAATTTATAATTAGCTCAAATGAGACGGAAGCGCCCAACTTTGCTTCTAAGACCTTATCCAATTGTCTACGGGAGATGTAAGAATTCTGGCTAGGAAAGACACTGAAACGGACCAAATTCCAATTGAAGTCTAAAACATTTATTAACACAAAAATAGCAAACATCCAAATGTGGCACACACACACACACACACACACACGAAGAATAAGTGGGGAAGAGCGAGAGCGGGGTAGGCAAGAGGGAAACCAGGATAGAGGGAGATATACTCACACCCGAGCGACTCCTCTGGGCTTCTGGCGGCAAGTGATGATGAGTTTTGTGGAAGGGGCATGACCGGCAAGAGAGTGGGGGTCACAGGAACTATCTCAGAGTACAAACCGACAGAGTTTCAGCATGCACTTCCAATGTAGCACAAGGTCTGCTAAAATCCAGGGGTTCTTATAGGGAAATTCTGCCTTCTAGCCATGAGTTAGACAATAGGTGGACAAAGGCCTGAGTGGTTTACTATTGTTTACTTAAGTCTGGGCATAGTCTAAGCAATGAATTTGGTTTCAAAACTATCAAGGAAAGGAAGCTAGAGAAAAGGGGTGCAGTCAAATCTAATCACTGTCTCATCAAGTGTGAGACTAAGACAAACAAACACCATTAGGTGTCTTTTCCAACATAATGGGATATTCCCCAAGGCAACTCCCAAAACCTACCTGTCCAGGAAAAAGCCACATTGTCTACACACTGCATCGGGAGGGTGTCCTGACACCATGTGCCATGCGTACAGATGTGCAGCAACAGGCTGAGGTTGGGGTGGCTGGCGTGCAGCTGCCCTGCCCCAACTCCACTCCCAGGCTGGCCCTTTAATCTAGTCTGCAATGCCCCTAAGTAAGTTTCTTCTGAGCTGCAGAGTTAACCCAATTTGACACTGCTTTAACTTCCATGACTCAATGCTATGGAATTTTGGAATTTGTAGTTTTGTGAGATATTTAACCTTCTCTATCAGAATGCTCTGGTGTCTCTCCAAACTACAAATCCCAGGATTTGCTGGATAGAGTCATAGAAGTTAAAGTGGTATCAATTGCTTTATTTTTGCAGTGTGGAAATAGAGGAGGGGATTAAGTCCATATGGTGCTACCTACTCTTCTCTCCCTCTGAAGCCAGAACAGTGGCAGTTGGGACAAGGGAAATCCTTTTCTCAGCTGATCAGCCTTGGTAGGATGAAACTGTGCCAGTTTTAACAAAGCAAAGTAAAGCAGCTTCATTTATATACCGCTTCATACCACGCTATGCAGTGTCTAAGCAGTTTACAACTGTAAGCTCATTGCCCCCAACAAGCTGGGTACTCATTTTAGCGACCTTGGAAGGATGCAGGCCTGAGTCTAGCCTGAGCCCTTGCTAGTATTGAACTCACAACCTTGTGGTTTATGAGTGAGTGGCTGCAGTACAGGCATTTAACCACTGCACCACCAGGGCTTAGTGTATTTTAGGGTGTATTCCTACTTGCATTTAAACTGGTTTGCAAGTCGCATTGACACCAGGTCACTGAATCGATTCAGGCCAATGCATAGTTCCCACTATGGAAGCGAATTGTTTCCTTATTCCATGCATTTGTGTCTTTTTTGATATGAATGTCATTCCCACTAGATTTGTGCCGCTACAGAATGCATTCTTAGTATCAATTGTGATTGATCCGTACCACATTTTTTTAAAAAAGTCAATCATATGATGCATCATCAGTGATGCAAAGAAGGTGGGAGAAGGGGGAAGGGAGGTCTGGGAGGACCAGGCACCCCCACCCCATGGAGGCCCATCCAGGAAAAATGGAGGACGTTCCCAAATCGAAGCCCAAAACACTGCTAGGAATGTCAGTGCATGTCTCTTAGTCCTGCTCAAAATTGCTATTTTTTTAAATTTTTGTTAAGTTTTTTATACAAACAAACTTAAAAATACATAACATAAATAATTTACAATAAACAATAACATACATTCTAGATACACAAACTAAACATAAATTACTAAACTAACTAAATCTAACTTTACATAAAAATCTTCCTGTCCTTTGTATTGGTTATTAGAGTACTGTAATCTGACTTTCATTAAATACACATACTTTCGTGTTGTTTATAATTAAATCATTCAATGGCATATCATTGCTATAACATATATTATACCAAGTCGTTAATTCATTTGGAATCATCCTATTCATTTATATTTCATTCTCTTATATCTCCAGCTCTAAACAGTATTGATACCTTTGATTATTACATAATTTAAACTATGTTTATATAATTAACTTCTTCTTTAGATATTATCAGTTATTTATAATGACCATATCTTTGCTCAATAATCATTAACCGGTAGCCATTCTCTGTCATACTTTTCCATTGTTTGGTTTCTTAGCGCACATGTTAATTTATCTCTTATCTCTTATCTGCGATTTGCCATTCTCGTATCTGCGGTTCTGCTTGGTTTTTCCAGTTTTTTGCATACACCGCTCTTGTGGCCGATAACATGTAAAAGATAATTTTTCTATGTTTTTTCTCTAATTCATTATTTATCATACCAAGCAGAAATGTTGTAGGTTCCAATTCTATTCTTACTTTGGATTTGTGCCCAATTTTTTTTAGCTCTGTCACAGTTCAACCACATATGTATATATGTACCTTTTTCTTTGTCACAGTGCCAACAAGAGTCTTTTTTGGATTTATATATCTTTGAAATTTTTTCCGGTGTTAAGTACCATTTAAATTGCATCTTGTAATAATTTTCTTTAATATCCTGATTTAATATATGCTTTATTATTTTTGTCCAGTTTCTTTCCCAATCTTCTAGCATAATGTGTTTATTAATTTCCTGGGGCCAAGTTACCATAAACTCTTTGATTGTGTCTTCCTCCATATTTCTTTCTAATAAAACTTTATATAATTTAGATATAATGTGTTGAGTCTCTTTTGTCAATATTTTTCCTAATTGGTTTTCCTCTTTTTCAATCTGATAAATTTTGGTATCCATTTTAAATCTCTCCCAAATCTGCCTATATAAAAACCAATTGCAACTCATTTCTTCTGCTTTCAATTCTTCCATTGATTTCATTCTATATCGATTATTGTCCAGTTTTAGAAGATCATTATAAGATACCCATTGGTCTTTTATCATTCTTTCACACCTATAAAATGCTTCATTAACAGATGTCCATTTAGGTATTTCCGGCATGAACATTGCTTTATATTTTTTCCAAACTCTAAGTAAAGATTTTCTGATATAGTGATTATTGAATTCTGAGTTCACTCTGTCTTTGTCATAAATCAAATATGTGTGCAATCCATATGGCAAATCATATCCTTCCAACTGCAGTAGTTTTTCATTTTTTAACTGAATCCATTCTCTAATCCAGTCCAAACAGCAAGCATGGTAGTACAGTCTAAAATTAGGAATTCCTAAACCACCTCTTTCTTTTGTATCCTGAAGGGTTTTCATCTTAATTCTTGGTCTCTTTTTATTCCAAATGAAGAAATTCAAATCCTTTCCCCATTTTTTAAATGGTAGATCATTCGTAATTATCGGTAATGATTGAAATAGGAATATCATCTTAGAAATTACATTCATTTTGATTGCCAAGATTCTTCGCAACCATGTGAGATTTAATTTTGACCAACTTTTAAAATTTGTTTTAATTTCTTGCCACATTTTTTCATAGTTATTCTTAAATAAATCTGAGTTTTTAGCTGTTATATCAATTCCTAAATATATTTTTTTTGAATCACAAAACCCAACCGTTCCTGTAGTTTTTCTTTATCACTTGTTGTCATATTCAAAGTGAGTATATCTGTTTTTCTCTTATTAATTTTGAGTCCAGCTAGTTGTCCATATTCCTGTATTGTACTTAACATCGGTGATATGTTTTCTAATGTGTTGTTTAAAATGATGACCATATTATCAGCATAAACCCTGATTTTATGTTCTTGATTCTTAATTTTAATCCCCTGTATTAGCGGATTTTCTCTGATTTTATTATTGAGGATTTCTGTTATTAAAATGAACAGTAAAGGTGATGTAGGACATCCCTGCCATGTGTCCTTTTGAATTGGACATCTCTCTGTCTTCTCCCCATTCACTAAAATCCTTGCCTCTTGTTCGCTATATATGGCCATAATCCAATCTAAATTTTCCCCCAATATTTAGTGATTTCAACGTTTCCTTCATAAAGTCCCAATTTACATTGTCAAAGGCTTTTTCTGCATCTAAAAATATTAAACCTGATTGTTTATCCGATCTCTTGTTGCGGTATTCTATAATATTTAATACTTCTAATATTCTCTTTCATATGACGATTCAGTAAAAAGCCTACTTGATCTTCGTTGATCCAGTTATTGAGAATATTTTTTAACCTTTTAGCCAAAATCAAGGCAAAGATTTTATAATCCAAATTTAGAAGGGCAATGGGTCTGAAATTTCTCATTTTTTGATACTATCTATCATCCTCTTTCAAAGCTGATAGCTTGCTACTTTATTACTTTGTTGGTTTTATAACTTATTGCATTTGTTACTTTACTAGATTGTTACTTTGTTCTCAGTCTTTTATGTATATCTGTTCAGGCTGCCGCCTCTAGTCCTCCCAATCTCTCCTGTTTAGCTTTAATGCAGTAAAAAATTTTGTTTCAGAAAACAAATCAATTAATATAGTTGCTGATGAATCTAATTTGCTGAAAGTATCTGTCCCAAGATCAAAGGTTTTCAGGATTACTGTGGATTTAGCATTTCTTATTTTTAGTTGGTGGCGTCTGTGAGCCAGTAATGGCAGCACAGAGGCAGCCGTGTATAGTTCTTTGGTCCCCTCCACTCCTTACCGGACAAAACTTCAGATAGATTTGTTGTTGTCCAAAGGCATCGGACCTTTGTAGAACACCTCTAATTCCTCTATACAAAGAGGATATTTTGGAGCAATTTTTCCATCCGGAGAAGCCCTCCACTGCTACCTAGGGCGAGTGGATTCCAGCTGTTGCACTGAAACACCACTCAATTAGACGCCATCACAACTGGAAGTCCCTCAAAATTGCTATTTCTTTGAATTCTGCCACCTTGGAGTGGGTTGTCTTTCAAGCCAGGTCCAAAATGGAGGGCACTCAGAAAGATGGAGGACACACCCCAAGAAAACCTCCAAAACACTGCTAAGTGTGAATCCATACGTCTTAGTCCTGCTCCAAAGGGAGGACCATTTGGGAACTCCTCCTTGGAGAGAAGGCTGGAATGGAGGACGTGTCCTGGAAAAGGAGGAGGTGCCTGGCCACCCTGCTTCTAAGGCATTCTACTTGACAGGAAGAAAAGCAAGAAAGTCTCCCACCCCACAACCTGAGCCTCTTTTGGCCACCTCTGCCTCCCTCCTGACTGGCTCCCTGACTCACTCACCCCTGATCCCCAGGAGCACATTCCCATGAGTGCCACTGCTCCTGTGTCTCCTTCTGCCAGCCCTCCTCAACTTTCTGTGAAGGGTTGCCGAGCAGCGGCCAGCTTTTCTCCTCCCACCCTTATCATCCCCACACCTCTCCTGCTTCCCAGGCCAGCCCCAGCAGCAGGTAAGGAAGGAGGCCAATGGACTGGGACTTTGGCAGCTTGCCCTGAGAAGGAAGGAAGGAGGGAGGGAGTGAAGGAAGGAATGAAGGAAGGAAGGAGGGAGGGAGAGGGGCCTGGGACAGTGTGGGATGGAGAAGGAGGGAGGCAGAGAAAGAGAGACGAGAGAGAGAGAGAGAGAGAGAGAGAGAGAGAGAGGTGGGGGCAGGGTGACCAGATGTCCTTGCCACAAAGGAGGATCAAGCATGGAGGACCTTCAAGGAAAATACAGGACATGACTCAGGAAAAGCTCAAAACCACGCTAAACCCCCTTCCCCAAGGAAAGCACTGAGGTAGCACTCTGAGGGAGGGGGATATAGCAGATTTCCCCAAAATCTGGGGCAGGATGGGTTACGTCCCTCTGCCAACTCTCTGCCATAGTCCCTCCCCTCCAGTGCAATGCGATTAAGATCTGAACATCATTCACACTTGAACATGCTTGCAAATCTATTCTTTTCAAAAGAGTCACCTAAAGATCCGTCTTCAAAAAGAGTGATTTTTTTGCATTTGCCTCGCTTCACTGTGACTCAGACCGAATGCAGTCAGGTCTGAAACCGTTTCCAGTGTGAACGAGGCACATATAAACCGATCAGCAAATCAGTTTAAATCATAGTGGGAATGAGCCCTTAGTTCCACTTTTCTTAAGAAAAAGATTAACCATTAGCGTTTCAACAGGCTTAAGTCCTTGTCTCATATAAGTACTGTTCTTCATTTTCGTGTATCTGCAAGAGAAGATTTTCAGGGATATTAACATTTCAGTGTAAGCATACCCATGTGAACAAAAGGATGAAATGTCAATATATATTTTACAAGTTGGGATTTTTTTAAAAAAGTTTAATAATCTTTACCTTCAGTTGTCAGAAAGGAAGGAAAGAGAAAAGAAAAAAGGAAGAAAAGAAGGAAGGAATATATACATGGCATTGCTAAGGCGAACCGATCACAGGGTTCTCTTGGCAAGATTTGTTCAGAGGAGGTTTTCCATTATCTTCCCCTGAGGCTGACAGCATGTGACTTGCCTGAGTTTCCATGGCCAAACAGAGATTTGAACCCTGGTCTCCAGAGTTGTAGTTCAATGCTCAAACCACTACACTATGCTCTCTTTCTCTCTTTCTAAAAATACTCTTAAATTTCACAGAAGAAAGGAAGCATGTAGATAAGAGAAATAGAGATAATTAAAAAGATCTAGTTCTTTTAGTGATAATGAGCACTTCAAAATTCTCCATATTGTTGTGATTTTAAACATAAGGAAATATTGTCCCAACTCTTCTTCATTGTGAAGAAAACAGCCATTTAATGATGTGGAATGGATGAATTGTTATTCATTCAATCAGAGTAATTTTTCCATGAAACCTAAAATAGAAGCATTGTTAGATCTAGCACTCTTCCAATAAACCACTGTGGTTTGTACTATTGATCACAAGAAAGTTGAGCTTTTCCTTTGTTCTGAAATAGTTTTGGAAAGGGACATTGAAATCTTGCCAAGAAAACCCCATGATAGGTTCATGTTAGGGTTACCATAACAGTAATGAATGTAATTTTTAAAATCAGCCCTGGTGACGCAGTGGTTAAATGCCTGTACTGCAACCACAAGGTTGCGAGTTCAATACCAGCCAGGGCTGAAGCTCGACTCAGGCCTGCATCTTTCTGAGGTCGCTAAAATGAGTACCCAGCTTGTTGGGGGGCAATCAGCTCACAGTTGTAAACCGCTTAGACATCCCATAGCATGATATGAAGCAGTATATAAATGAAGCTGCTTTGCTTTGCTTTACCATAAGTCAAAAGCAACTTGAAGGCATGTAAAATAACTAGATTTTCTTTTCATTGTATTGCTATTTCAGCAATTAGGACATCAGAAATCAATTATCACTCCAAAGGGGAACAGTTATACATTAGTTAATAAATAACAATCATGTATTTTAGTAGCATTAGGTAATACTGTTGCTACTATTACCAGTAGTATAGTTATACTAACATCTCCCATTGGTGGTTTCTGCCCAATGCAATGAAAAAAGACTGAAGAACCATTTTGAAAAGAAAGCTTCAGATGGCAAGGTACACAATAAGTGTGATTTGCTTGTGAAATGGGGAGGACACAGGGTGAAGGGAAAATCATTCAGGCTTCATTTTTTGTATGTTTGGAGTGGTATGTGGTGGAGGTGAGGATTTTGTGTAGGATGAAAAGACAGGAAGCATGAAAAAGACAAAAAATAGAGGCAAATTTCACACTGGTGCTCAAAAAGTGGAATTATATTACAAGATGTAGTACAGTCATTGCACAGTCTTCTTCAATGTTATGAAGAAATGAAGTACTGCATTCACTTATAGATCTTCAATCATTGTACAGTGGGCCCTTGGCATTCACTAGGACACTCCATGGTTACCAAAATCCATGGATGTTCAGGTTCCATTAAATACAATGGATAGTAAAATGGTATCCATTATATAAAATTTCAAAGTGAAAGTTTGCTTTTTGTAATTCTATTATTATTATTATTATTATTATTATTATTATTAAGCTGTGGATGTTGAATCCATTGATAAAGAATCTGCAGATAAAGCGGGACAACTGTACAAGGTAGCTAGGTTATATCAAAGTTTAAATCTTCCTCAAAACCCTCACATTAAAAAAACAAAACCCTCACATTGTGGAACTACAGATGACACTGTGGAGGTAGCACCAAACAATACCAGTACAGATGAGACAGGGAAGTCAGGGTGGAAGCAAGCTAAAAAGTAAAATTGCCCACACTCCAAAAAGAGATATTTTGAAACAAATTAATCCTGCAAATTAAGCAATATAATATAATACCTTCTCTGGTCTACATTAACTCTGTTCTTTTGAAATATAAGTATGTTAATTTAAAAAATGGCTCTAACACAGCCTTCTCTATTTTTAAAAAACATCACATTAAAAAGAAATAGTACGTTAAATTAAAAAGCTGCTGTAGCTTGTTTGAAGTTTAGTTGGATCCTAGATCTTTAGAATGCTTGCATGTAGGTCTGAGATGCTTAAAAAACAAAATGTACACTACAGGTGAGTCTTCCTAATCCAAAATGCTTGGCACCAGAACTGTTTCAGATTTTGGATTTTGGAAGACCTTTATTTGCATATACATACATAATGGGATATATTAAAATGCATTTATGTTTATTGTATGTAAAAGTATGTAAAAGTTTATTTGGTCATTGACCAGCAAGTACAAATAGCAATCGAATCACAACAAACCGTAATTACACTCTAATTATAAAAACTTCTAGATTGTACTACAATTATAAATGGCAAAAGAATAAAAAAGATAAAAAGATAAAAGGATAAAATGTAGTTATTATACACAAAATACAAGCACAGAGAACAGAACGAGGGCCATGTAGCGCAGTCCGCATCTGACTCTGGTATCTTCTTGGTTGTCTGTCAATATCGGTCTCTGTTAATATTTCAGTTTCTTCTCTTCATTATAGGGCGTATTTTACATACAATGTAACAGAATTTTGCTACTTTGTATACAATACTAGGTGACTGACAATTCAAAAGGCTACAAACAAATGAGGTATCTGAACATTTTGGAAATTTTTCCAGAAGAGGGGCAATCAGTTGGTGCCGAGTATCTTTATAGAATTGACAGTAAAGAAAGATATGTTCAAGAGTTTCAATATCTCCTTCATTGCAGGGACAAAGCCGTGCTTTGAAGGGAATTTTCTTGAACCTTCCTTCCAGAACCGCTGAAGGGAGGGCGTTAAATCGAGCTAGAGAGAGGGCTCTTCTAAATTTAGGTAGAGTGACTTGAAACAAGTATGGAGCAGGTGTTGACATCAGGATTTGTCTATTAATCAAAATATGACCAGGAAAGGCAGCAATCTCATTCTGGCCTTCAATATCGAGCAATCTTTGTTTTATAGCCAATTTAGCCTGGTCAAAATTTAATTTCAAAACAGAATCCCTCGATAGGCCCAAGATTGTCAGATTCTTATTAATAGCCAATTCCCAAGAGGATTTATAGGTATCAACTAAAATACATTTGGTTAGCCCACCATGCTTTTTATTTAATTTGAGCCAATAGGATAAGATATAAATCCACATACTTGTTTCAATTTTACTGACTCCAGCCTCTCTCCTCAATACCGCATTTGGGACACTGCAACCAACTTGGAAAATTTTCCTTAGGAAATTTGTTTGTACACGTTCCAGAGGCAACAAATCATTGTAGGGACCTAACTGTGCACCATACAACAGTTGTGATCTAGCCTTGGCCTGAAATAGTTTTATTGCAGCTGGAATGAATTGAGCTCCTTTGGAAAAAAAGTACTTTTGGATTGCATTTGCTGTTTTTTGTGCATTTTTTGTAACGAAATCTAGATGAGCAGATCTGTTCCCTGTGGCCTGAAATACAATCCCCAGGTATCTAAAGGTCTTAACCTGTTCTATAGTTTCTTTTTCCAATTTCCAATTTCTTCTCCTAAGTTGTTTAGAGAAGGTAATAATTTTAGTTTTAGAGTGGTTTATTGTTAGTTTTTCTTCAGCACAGTAATTGGCTAACGATCTTAAGGCTCTCTTAAGTCCAATGGAAGTGAGAGATAGAATAACTACATCATCTGCATATAACAAAAGTTTTAGATGTCTGTTTGCAATTTTAGGGGGATGGAAAGAAGAATCACTCAAATAAGGAACTAAGGAGTTAATATAATAGTTAAACAAAGTAGGGGCAAGAACACACCCTTGTCTAACTCCGATCCTAACCTGTACTTCTTTTGACATATGACCTGATGGACTACATCTCACTCTCAGACGGTTATTTTCATGCAATTTGACAAGTAACAAAAGTAATCATTTGTCTATTGAACTGTTCATGAGTTTGTCCCACAGTCTAGGTCTGGAAACAGTGTCAAATGCAGCTTTGAAATCTATGAATGCAGCATAAAGAGGGATACCCATTTGCAAATATTTCTCTGTCAGATGTTGCAACAGCAATGCATGATCAATCGTTGATCTTTCAGCTCTAAATCCTGCCTGTTCTTCATTCAGTATATTCTCTGTTTCTAGCCAATCCATTAGTTTAGTTTGTAAGTGTTTAGCATACATTTTGCTAATTTGACTTAGTAAACTAATTGGTCTGAAATTCGATGGATCGTTTCTTTTGCCTTTTTTTGTATATGGGAATTATTATGGCAAGGCCCCACTCTGGAGGAATCATAGCTGATCTATCTATTGCCGTGAAAATTGTAGATAGCACAGGTAACCACCAGTCTAAATTATTTTTTAGAACTTCACTAGTGATAAGGTCCACACCAGGGGCCTTTGCAGGTTTAAGCTGGCTGATTAGGGTCTTGACTTCCAAATATGAGACTGGTGGCCAGCAAGGTAAGGAGGAAGCATTCAGCCTGGAATTATTAAATGACTTTGCAGAGTTATCGTATAAACTTGCAAAATAATTTTCCCAGGTCTCAGCTGGAATTTGAAACAAAGGATTATTTATGTTTCTTGGGAAGGATGGATTTACCTCCTTCCAAAAAAGAGAGGGGTTATTTGCACTAGCTGCAGTTATTAATTTTTCCCATGAAGCTTGCATAGCAGCCTTTTTTTTTTTTAATCTCATCAGCTGTTTATATTGCTTCTTTAATTTCAGAAGCTCTGCTACACTGCAAGCAAGATGGTTGGCCTTATATTGTTTAAACTTCTGTTTTAAAAGAGACCAAGTTTCTCTACATTCCAAGTCAAACCAGCTTTGCTGTTTATTTAATCTTTGTCTGTTAGTATTGTTTATGGAGGCAATTAGTAAAGGTTGGATATTATTAATTAAATTGTTGAAACTAATTAGTATTTCATCGTCTTTCTTACTGTTGATGATGTTACTATGGAGGCTTGTAATTACTTCATTGTTAAGAGACTTAGTAAGAGTCTCAGCAATTAATGGGGTCCATTTAACACGTGTGGGTCCAATTTTGAGAGGCAAACTCAAATTTTGGTTTGTTGGTAGAAACAACTTGTAAAATGGGCTAAGATTTAACAGTAATGGAAAATGGTCGCTTTCTGGGCGATTGACTATGGTAAATTTATGTACATAAGGAATTAGATCTATAGTAATCCCAACATAATCTAACACTGAAGGTCTAACACCGGTCCAATGTGTGTATTCAGCTGGATAATCGTCATTTGTGGAGCCATTCAAGATCATCAAATTTAGCTCTGCGAAAGTTCTCAGCAAACACAGACCTCTGTAATCACAGCATAAATCTTTAGATTGACGTGTTAACAATGGTGGTAAAGGTATATGTGTAGGTAATTGACAGTTAAATTTGGAAGAAATTGCGATATCATTGGCCCCAATTCTTGCATTTAGATCTCCTGCCAGAATAATATATATTGTTGGATCTGAATCCATAATATCTTTGATAAATTTATTCAGTTGGTCCCATACTGTTTTTATCTTAATTTGGCCCTGTAGGGGTGGTACGTAAACATTAATTAAACATAGTAAGCTATTTTTAAATTGGAGCAAAACAGCTAAAGCTATTTGTTCCAAAGTAAGTAACTCGACTACTGTGTTTGTAATGAGGTGGATATTAAAACACCTAATCCCCCACATAATCTGCCTTTACCTTTGCCAGGAGCTGCATCTAGTACTATTGCTTTAAAGCCATCTACATACAATTCTTCCGCTACCCATGTTTCTTGTAGTAAGACAACATCATGGCGAGTAATGAATGACATGAATGAAGGATCATTGCATCTAGCTTTCCATCTGGCTATGTTCCAGGAGATGATGGACAAGGAGGGAAAAGTCCTGACTATTGGCTGTCAATCATTCAAATTCAGTAAGGATGTAAAAGAATTCACCTCCTTTGGGCCATTTTCTGTTGCTTTCCCAGTTTCTAATATGGGACTGTTAGTGTCATCTGTTCTTAAATTAGTGTCATTTTAGTATTTTTTAACTCATTCTGTGAAGTATTCCTGGTGTTTATACTTAAATCTCCTGTGAGGCCGATGTTCATGGTTGATAGCCTGTTGTTCTGATTGTCCGGAGACAAAGGCAATATAGATAAACTAGAGCATCTCCTTTTTTTATTCTTGTGTTGAGATGAGGCACAAGATTTTGGCAATGATGTTAAGGGTTGGTGTATCCAGTCCTCCTTGCAATTTGGAGAAAATTGAATTAGAGGTAACATGGTGTTGATTAACTCATTTTGAGAATATTTAGAGAACACAGATCTAGGAGTTAACTGTGAGACCTCTTGATTAGCTATTAAGCTGTTTGATGACTCCTTCAATGAAGATGAAATATCAAACATTGGACATGAAGAAGGTAGCAGTTCTTGAATAGTTTTAGTAGTGTTGGTAACAGATCGTAGTTTTTCTTTTACATTTTCCAATTTGCATAATATTTGTTTTTGCTCATCTGGGGTGAGTGTATTGAACATTTGGACAAGTTCTTCATCGTCTTCTGGTAAGTTATTGGATAATTGCATCAGATCCCTAGCCTCTTCCTTAATATTATAGTTCTTATTTGTAATTTCCTTCCTATTTCCAGAACTTAATAGGGGTTGAATTTTAGTATTATGTAGGACTTGAATTGGAATAATTGCAAATCTTTTTAACAATCTTCTACTATCAAAGATCAAATCTGGAATCTTAGAGTCTTTGAAAGTCAGGGAAATTCTCATGGTTCTGTATTTTGTAGGGAGCCAAAAGATTTCAATAAGGTCGTTATCAGACAATTTCCTTCTTAAAAGAAGAGATAGTGAATGAAGAATCATTCTTTTTTTGTGCCATTTCCCATTATTTTGATGATTAATTGTTATTTGAAGTACAATCTTATTTTTTAGAGAAATTAACTTATCTTTAGTAGAAATCGTTTGGACGGAATTGTGTATTACTTCTTTAGAGTGAGGGAGTCCTTGATTAGAATACTCATTTGAGACCACAGTTCTCTCTCTTTTAGTTGTTGGTTTTGATTTTTCCATGAGAGTCCTTATCCCATCCAGTTTTTGATTGATGTTCACAAGCTGTTCAAAGATTGCAATTACAGTTTTTGCTGTTAGTAGGCAGTTCTTAGCAACTAGATCCAAATCATTCTTATCATTATTTAAGACCTTGGTTGTGGTGTTCATGTTGTGACCATTACTTTCAATTGATATAATGTTTTCCTCTTCGTAAGAAGAAAGATCAGAAGGGCTTGTATGTAAATTAGATGTGAGGTCAATTGAAGTGTTTGCAGCTTCTTTAGATTGGAATAGATCCTCCATTTTTAGTTGTTTTAAAGTTGATGCAGCCATAAGTCATTCTGGATTGTCAGAGTTCTTGTGTAGGTGTTTGCTTGCATTTTTACTTCTCTTAGTATTAATATGAACATTCCCTTTAGAAGATTTCCTCTTCCTTTTATAATTGCTCTTCATTGTCATCTTATATTATTGGATAGTAAGGCTCAATAATTAATTAGTATCCAAAGCGACACTAAAATATTGATAGATTAGAGCTAAATTGCAAATGAGAGCATATAATGAAGAGAAATTGGAGTAAATTGGATTCTTATTCTTTCTGTATATTTCTCAGCGAAGGGGGAAGATGCAGGGGTGTGTGGCCAGGAGTACCTCGCCTCCACTGTGGAACTAATATTACAGGCAAAGACTTGAAGCTTAAAGCTTCACTCTATAACCAGGGCCAGTGACCACACCCACAAAGCTCACTCACTGCTGTCGCTACTCAAGAAGGAGAAGGTGGAGCTCCTCCTTCTGCAGCTCTGCTCTGGGAAGGGCAGGTGGAGATGCTGGGAGCTTTAGTAGGGCGTCCTGCTGGACTCCTCCTTCTGCAGCTTTGCTCTGGCTTATGTTTATTATACAGTTTATATACATGGCCTGAAGGTAATTTATGCAATATTTTTAATAATTTTGTGCATGAAACAAAATTTGTGTACAATGAACCATCATAAAGCAAAGGTATCACTATCTCAGCCACCCATGGGAAAAAAGTTTATGTTTTTGGAGTATTTTGATTCTTGGAATTCTGGATAAGGAAGACTCAATCTGTACTAATATGCAAGCTAAGTACTAAAGCAACAATCCAAGTATACTGCCTTTCTGAGTTTAATACAACCAGTTTAAAATGTGATAATTCTCCTCTTGTAAAAAGTAGAATTGCTAGGCACCTATAGACAGAATGTGCCAGTTAGCCAGGATTATAAGAGCAGTAATGAGCTGACGAAATGTGAGATGAAGTTGCCAGTTATGTCATTGCCATCATGGTTTACTCTCTCTTTTAAAAAGCCTCCTAGTGATTTTCAGAGATCATAACTTCTCAGCATCTACACCTATCTTTTTGACACTGTCCTACCTCAAAACACTACTATGACAGGTGCCATTTTCATACAAATCACCTAAAATCTATAGGGAGAGGGAAGGGCAAGCAAAATATTTTTCTCCTCTTGAACATACACCACTGCACCTATCTCTCTGAAACTTTGCAGATGTGTTCCTTATGACCACCTCTGTAGTTTCTAGCATTTTTGGAACAAGTACCCACATTTTGGAACAAGTACCCATTGTCAAATCTCAAGCACATGCACACACCTTTGTGAGTACATATTAGCCTACTAACTGTATGGTGTAAATTCCTCCTAAGTGGCTCCCATACCTGAAAATATCATAACAGTAATGAATGTAATTTTTAAGTATAGTCAATGGAAGCACGAAGACAGGGATTTCAGAACTGAAAGATTTGGACTCAAATCAATGTGGTGGCCTTTCTGAGAGGAATGGGGCTGTTTGTTGAACCACTGGCTCAGGGTTTAAACTGAATATTCTGGTTGGCTCACACCCTTAGCATTTGTCCATCAGGTATTGAAAATTGCCATAGAAAGCAGGCATCTTTTATCCCTAAAGCCATAGCCAGCTGTATAACATGACAGCTTTTATTGTTTTGTGCTGTTATGGTCTCATGGAGCTGTCTTTTATAAAATTGATTGGCGCTTAAGTCCTTATGTCAAGGCAGCTTTCTTAAAACAATGGGGTGGACAGCATGCAGGGCTGAGACCTAGGGCATTTGGGTTAGTATCTTACCTCTTCCTTGAAGTCATGTCATTCTCTGTTGGTTTCAGATCTTATGTGAAAAAACAAAAAGTTGGAGCTGTTATAACAGAATCTTGATCAATGTGAGAAGGATTCTAAGGCATTTAAAACAATTTAATGGAGATCTAGAAATAGTTAAAACTGCAACCCTTTTGGAGAAAGTCCCACTGGATAAAATGAAACCTAATTCTGAGTGAGCAAGCACAGAATTTCACTGATCAATTGATTATTAATAATTCAGCTTCTTCATGAAACTGGCAGGCTTATTTAAACATAATACACACAGGGTAGAAACACAGCTACAGTTTAAGGAACAAATCCCTTTAAAAAAGTTTTCCCAAACTGACAGATTGCTTATGGCTAGCATTCATTTGCTTGGCTTGGTTACAGTCTGTATTTTCTCTTTTTCAACCCTTTTTCCTCACATGTTTTATAAAACATGGATATTTACTTGGCTAAAGGAAACAGCAAAAGCTTGTTCAACCGTTTGTCAGTTTCTGGAGCCAAATCTAATGATGGAGGAGAGGAAGGTGGCACAGGGAGAGATTTGAAGCAAGCAGGGTCAGTGGTTAAATTCAACATAAAGTCAACCAGCTAGATGTGTTAATTCTGAAATGATGTCAGTCATATTTCTTCTCAGGGAATTTCATCCTTTATGAAAATATTAAACTACAATTGCTAACTCTTTATGGCACAATATAAAGCATGGCTTTATTAAGGCAGAAAAGAGTAGAATTTATTGTGATCTAAATGTCCAGAAGAAGGCATCTCCAATCTTAAGAAATCTGGTAGGGTATTCTGAATTATATATAACATCTTACTGGCACTGTGGAAATCTGCCTGGGGGACACTGCAGATGTGAAACTTCATGTTAGTTCTAAGAAGATAGCACTGATTTGGGAGCAGACAGAGTTGCTTCTAAAAAGCAACAACACATAGAATTAGTTATAAGATTGCAATTCTACATCGGTTCCTTGAGCATGATTTCTATTCAATTTAATAGGGCTTACCTATGAGTAGACAGGCACAGAGTTGCTCTGTTAGTGGACTTCTGAAGAAAAGTGAGAACAATACTTAGTGGGACAATTAATTTTTTCTATTTGGTAGGATGTTTAAATCTTTCTTTTAAATTTCCACCTTGCTTATTCACAACATTCCAAATAGACAGAGACAATGTAAGACATTTTGCTATCTGAGGCAAAGAAGAAGATAGAAGCACTCTCCATTTCATGTGCAGAAACCAGTTGGATAGGTACTCAAATGCTTCTTCAATACTGGTGATTGCACAATGCTTTACATTGCACAGTTTGCTTAACTTAAGAGGCACAGGCTGTATCAACCCTTTAGTGCCACCTTCTATTATCAGTTATGATCAATAAATATGAAAATTGGACTTTGAAGAATAAGGCAGGGAGCTGCTTCTTGCCAGAGTCTTCATGGATTGTAAGAAGGCATGATGAAGAGTAGAGCAAGATAGCCTGGATCACTATCCAAGCCAAGCCTCAAGTCAATTACAAACTGGAATTTCTCTCCAATCCCCTTCACCCTTCTGACAAGGAAATGGTTTCACTGATGAGAGCAATCAGTACTTAACTGTTTTGTTTACCTCCACTGAATGTAGTCTTGCCAAACTGACTCTGACTGGTACACCCCCTATTGTGAGGTATTGCACAGTTTCCAGAGATGTTGGACAATCATATCTGGATTTGAAACAGAGTAAATGTCTATACTTAATTGGCTTTGTCTCTTGTATGCATCCCCAATTGTTCTCAACCTCCGCCCCCCTCCCCCCCCGACCATCTGTTCAATAGAGTCAATGGGCAGACTTGAATTCCCAACATCCAATCCTGGTTCAGGCTGGCTGTAGGGGAGGGACTGTTATGGGAGGAGTAGATATAAAAGGGAGGAGTGAGTGATCATTGGAGGGCAGAAGGGAATCATTCAGGATCAGAAGAGAATAGTTCAGGAGCAGAAAGGAACAGTTTAGTTTAGAATACTTCAGTGGAATGTTCAGTAAAAGCTCTGTTGAAGGAGTAGAGAGAGTTAGGCAGATGAGTGAAGTCAGAGATCTATTCAGGGAAGTTTAGTGCACAGAATTGCTAAAGGTAAAAATGAAGATTGGCCCCTGACATGAATGTCTAGTTGTAATCAACTGTAGGGGGCCGTGCTCATCTCTGTTACTAAGCCGAAGAGCCAGCATTGTCCGAGGACTGCTCTGGTGGTGGTCATGTGGCCAGCATGACTGCACCGAACACTGTTACCTTCCCACTGAAATGGTACCTATTTATCCACTTGCATTTGCATGCTTTTGAACTGCTAGGTTGGCAGAAGCTGGGACTAGTGACAGGAGGTCACTCCCTCATGCAGCACTTGGGCCTGCCAACTTCTGATCTTCCAATAGTCAGAATTGCTACATGTTGTTAGGATAAATGCTCTTCAGGGGGAATTTATAATTAGCTCAAATTACAAGAGGGCACTCCTAACTTATGCCCAGGGATCTTCACCAAATGTATACAGAAGGATGGATATTGGTTAAGGAAGGCGCTGAGACGTAGAACTATAATTCCCAAATATTTATTAACAATATTAGCATCAACACACACACACACTTGCACACTAAAGGAGAAAAGGAAGGAGACTGGAATGGCTCAGAGAGAAAGAGGGTCCAGGAGGAAGGGATGGAAAAGTTACCTATGCCCGACGCTCCTGTGTCTTCGGGTCTGCGGCGATGGTTGGGTTCGATGAATGGCACGACCGGCAGGGATGAGGGTCGTGGGCGCACTTTAGGGCAGCAGAAGGACAGTGATTTCAGCATGCACCCAAAAATGGCAGCACTGAGTGGACCTGGGATGGTCCTTATATACCCAAAATCTCTCCTCTAGGCTATTCTGTAACAATCACACAAAGGCCATGATGGGATTACCTATTGTGGGTCTTCCTGTCTAGCTAGATTGGACAAAGGGGTTGGTCTCAGAGCTATTGAGGTGTGGGGAGTGTGGACAAAGCAGGATATTTGTATTCCATTTACCATGATGGTCTTAGACAAAGCCAATCTGGGAATGTATTTGATTTTCTGATGCTTTCCTCCTCAGGCAACTCCCTTGCCCTAGCCAGTCTATTGTGTTCCTGGTCTCATAGGAGTGAGTCATAACCACCTGAGAGGACTTTCAGGAATTTGCAATTCTCTAGGAAGGGAGGGCTACAGGCAGGGGGTCATAGGGGGAAGAAAGATTTCTCAATTTTAAAATGCCATGTGGTCTTGCCTGACCATGCGGCCACTGAAATATTAAAAGCCAAATAAAACAAATTAAAATAAAATAAAATTGAGGGGCTCTGGCTAACAATGTTATTAAATAAAGTTCAGGTTTGTTTGTTACAAGAGAAGCTTCTGACTGAGTGAATTCACAACCATATGGACACAGGAAATATGCTACCAAAGATATCAAATCTATAGGAGGAGGACACTGGGGACCCTAGCCCTTATAGATTTAGGGAACATGTTTAAAGGGTGGATATTGGGCAAGTGTCATTCATGTGGAGTCTTCAGATGTATCTGAAGTAAAAAGGTAGCCTCAAGGCATTGATGGAAAGACCTTTGTGACACCATCTAAAAGTCATTATAGTGTCCAGAGGGCACAATCACATCTGCCCTTTTGCACTCATCACTTTAAGCACAAAACATGATCTCACATATTGAGATCATGTTTTGCACCACCCAGAGGCAAAGTCAACATGGGTTTCTCAAAAAACAAGTCATTGCATTGGCCTTTTTATCTGCCAAACTAATCTGATCTCTCTCTCTCTCTCTCTCTTATTTTTTAAAATAAAATTACCAGCTTGGTAGATGAAGGAAATGCAGTAGACATAGCATATTTTGATTTCAGTAAGGCTTTTGACAAGGTCCCCCATGATATCCTTGCAAACATGATAGTAAAATGTAGGCTATACAATAACTGTTAGGTGGATTAGTAATTGGTTGACTGACTGAACCCAAAAGGTGCTCAGCAATGGCTCTTCTTCATCCTGGAATGAAGTGACAAGTAGGGTGCCACAGGGTTCTGTCTTGGGCCCAGTGCTATTCAAGAGCTTTATCAATGACTTGGATGAAAGAATAGGGGGCATACTTATCAAATTTGCAGATGACACCAATAATAATAATAATAATAATAATAATAATAATAATAATAATAATTTTTATTTATAGCCCACCCCTCTGCACAACAATCGAGGCGGGTTACAGCATTTAAACCAAATTAGGAGGACTAGCTAATACCCCAGAGGACAGGATGAAAATTCAAGAAGACCTTAATAGATTAGAAAGGAGGGCAACTAAAATGGTGAAAGGTCTGGAAACCAAGCCCTACGAGGAACGACTTAGGGAGCTGGGGATGTTTAGCCTGGAGAAGAGATGGTTAAGGGGTGATATGATAGCCTTGTTTAAATATTTGAAGGGATGTCATATTGAGGAGGGAGCTAGGTTGTTTTATGCTGCTCCAGAGAACAGGACCTGGAACAACAGATGCAAGTTACAGAAAAAGAGATTCCACCTGAACATTAGAAGGAACTTCCTGACAGTGAGAGGTGTTCAACAGTGGAACACCCTCCCTCGGAGTGTGGTGGAGTCTTTTTCTTTGGAGGTCTTTAAACAGAATCTGGATGGCCATCTGTCGGGGATGGTTTGATTTTGAGTTCCTGCATGTCAGGGGATTGCAAAGCAAAGCAAAGCAGTTTCATTTATATACCACTTCATATTGCACTGTGGGATGTCTAAGTGGTTTACAACTGTAAGCTCATTGCCCCCCAACAGTTGGGTACTCATTTTAGTGACCTCGGAAGGATGCAGGCCTGAGTCTAGCCTGAGCCCTGGCTAGTATTGAACTCGTATAGACCTTGTGGTCTATGAGAGAGTGGCTGCAGTACAGGCATTTAACCACTGCGCCACCAGGGTTGGACTGGATGGCCCTTGTGGTCTCTTCCAATTCTATGATTCTATGATCTTTTTCACTTCAAGTGACAGCCGCCAAGTTAGGGAAAAGGCTAATTATAAGCATAGGGGCAAATCAAAGACATGGAGCTGAACCTAGACACTTATGCATGTTAAAGGGTGAGAAAATCCATGTGTGTGTTTTAGACTATAGTCCCTTAACCTTAGCTACACCCCTCTAGCCCACTTATATTGGCAAGGAGTAGGGTTTTAGAATCTGTGCTGTTTTCCTCCTCTTTTACTTTGAGAAACAGTTGGCACTGAGTATAGACTGTTCTATTGGTTTCTGCTACTATCTTTTCCTGTTGTTTAAATGAGGAAATAACTGTTTTTGCTGTAAAATCAGCTTGTCGTCAGATTTCCTCCCTTCTACCTCATTCTCACTTGGGATCAGTCTGATAAATTGTCAGTTTTTAAAATCTTCAGCCTGTAAGGTCCTGCAGAGAATTAGTCCTTGGAGGAGCTTTCCCCTCTAAATCAGTAAACCCAGTGCATTGATCTTAACGCTTCCATACCTCACCTGAGATTTGGTTTTTGGTCGTTGCTTGAACACATATAGCTACCCACACACACAGGCCAGCATGCAGTGGTGTACACAGTTCCACATGTGCTAATCTGGGCTAACATCATGCATCAGGAGATATGTATGTATCATTGCTACTTCTCTGTTGTTTGTTGTTTACTCCCAATACTAGCTCCCCAACATACCTTGTAAGCAAGACAGCCTCCCAGCATGACCATCTCCTTCTTGTTAGAGAGGGTGGAGTGAACAGCAATCTATCTAGCTATTTTTCTGTATTTGGACTCATTTTGGTAGGCATCTGCAGAGATCTCTGTTGGTCTTTGGGAGGTCTCTGCAGGCAATGTCCTCAAAGCATTCCAGCTACAGCAACATAGGTGGACATGTTCCTGCATATTTTCATGCTCTCCAACAACACAGAAATAGTTGTGGTGGATTGTGTACACATGCACTGCATACCAGGTGGTTTTTTTAAGGGTAATTTTGGTCATGCACAAATTCCAACTTCTGCAACAACAAAATGAGTTGCAATGGCATAAATCTGACTCATGACATCATAATTCACCAACAGGATGTCAGTTGGGGCCATCCTCATGCTGTCCTGTTCTCAGAGCAGCTGTAGAACCATCCACAGATCCAGCCTTTTAGAGAATCACCATCGACCACAATACCATGGATAGATCAATACAGTGGTTAGAATCATTATGGTGTGTGTGCATGTGTAGGTTCACCTATGAACGTGGTTGGACATTTTTGTCCAGTACAGAATATCTGCATTTGGTTTTAGTTTGTAGAAGTGAAATTGAGAATGCAGTGTCACTGTACATAGATGAACATGGTTCATGGATGTATGTGGAACAAGGAACATGGATGCATATATATATATATATATATATATATATATATATATGTTAGGATTGTTTCTCCATGGTTGGGGGAGAGTAGAGATGGCTGGTCACCTTCTTCCTTCTTTCACTTGCTTGCCTGGTCCTCTGGTGGCACTCTGTTCTCTGGCTCAGCTGGAGGCAGAGAATCAGATGAGTTGGTGCTTTGCCCCTCTCTCCCCTGCCTCTCCAATGGTCTTCTTTGTCATCCTGCTCAGCTGGGATGCTGGCTGAATTCAAGCCTTCTTCCCCAACTCTCTGTTGTTTCCCAGTGCTCCTTCAGGAATGGGGGGGGGGGCTTGGAGGAGGGAGGGGGGAATGGGGATGGACTAAAGGAGACAGGACACAAGGGGAGGGAAGGAGGGAAACCCAGGTAGGCATAATGGGATGGGTAGAAAAGCAAGCAAACAATGGGAGGAATAATATAGGGATACAAACAACTACTGGGCAACAGCAGTAGTGGTGGGTGTCACTGACAGGAGTGAATTGTAGTTTCACCATAGCTAACATTGGTTGGCACTGTGCACAAAGAGATGTAGGTGGCCTTGCTTGTGTAACTCCATCATCTAGTAAACCCTGTGATGAGACACCCCAAGCCAGACACAGGCAGGATCAGAGCATTAACAGAAAGGGAAGGGGGTGGGAAATAAAGTGATATCACATTTGCAAGATTAACCAAGGGCACAAGAAAGATGCCAAGGCAAATAGCAGACACCCTTAGGAAGGCAAATTGCATCCAAAGCAGCATTACACATAAAATAGGGATGTGGAATGTGAGGAGCATGAGCCAAGGGAAGCTGGACACAGTAGAAATGGAAATGGAATGCATGAACATGGCAGTACTGGGAGTAAGTGAGTTAAAATGGACAGGAATAGGCCACTTTGAATCAAACAACCACACACTGTTCTACTCAGGCAATGAAGTGACAAGAAAAAATGAGGTAGCTTTCATACTAAGAAAAGATGTGGCAAAAGCAGAGGATACAATGCAAAATCAGACTGAATCATTTTAGTGAGGTTCCACGGTAAACCTATGAATATCATCATAATCCAAGTATATGCACAAACCACAGAGGAGAACACGAAGAAATTAAGAGATTCTATGAAGGAGTACAGGACAAAATTGACAGCACACCAACACAAGATGTCAAGCTGATCACTGGAGATTGGAATACAAAAGTTGGAAGCAAAGAAGAATCAATGACAGTAGGCAGTTTTAGACTAGGCAAAAGGAATGAAGCAGGTGAGTATCTGATAGATTTTTGTGAAGCCAACAACCTATTCATTGCAAACACATTTTTCATACAACAAGAAAGAAGGCTACACACATGGACATCTCCAGATGTTCAACACAAAAATCAAATAGATTATATAATTGGAAGTAAAGATGGCAACTCTATACTGGTGGCCAAGACTAGACCAGGCGCTGATTGTAGCACCAATCATGAATTACACATAACAAAAATAAGGACGTTATCACACGGGGCAAATCTGCTGGTTAATCCACATAAATCCCAAACAAAAACTGGATTTGTGCCTCGTGTTTTCACATGACGTCGCACAGAAACTGGACAGAAAGTGGACAGAAACTGGTGTTATCCGAGATCTTTTGAAATTCGATAGTTTTGAGGAAATGCAAATGCGAAATTAAGGTAATTTCGCATTTACCGTAATGTGAAAAGCAAATGCTCATTTGGAAGCATTTCCCCACATTTTTCCATGGTTCCGCGGGGTTTCCCATGGGTCATCGAGGCAGCATCTCCTTATTACGTTTACTTCTGGTTTTGCTTGGGCGACAAACCTGCCGGCCAGACATGAGCCTCTCTGCTTCGTCTTTCTAAATATATCTGTCTTTTACTAGAGATATCGAGCCGCGGTTGATGTGGGGTTTGTGAAGGAACACAATTGGGGCCAAAACACGTGGCCAAAGCAATGAGGAAATGGGGAAAAGGAAGTGACGAAAACAACATCCGCCAGCCACGGCGAGGGCTTTTCTCACTTGTGTGTGAACGTTAAATGCGCTTACTGTAATTTCGCATTTAAGGTAATTACGTGTGAAAGCCATTTGCGGAATAAAGGTTTATTTTTGGTTTATTTTCGGGATTTCTCATTTCCACTTTATTATCGCTTTGTGGCCCACGTGTGATAACGTCCTAAGAGTAAGACTCAAGAAGAAAACAAAACCAGTGATTATACCAAAATATGATCTAAATAATATCTCAACAGAATTTACTGATAACATAGAAACAGATTCACATTACTAAGCATAATAGACTGAGAATCAGAGGAACTATGGTCTGAAGCCAGGGACCCAATAAAAGAAGAATGCAGACAGCCATTTTCAATAAACAAAAAGAAAGAGAAAAAACTATGGATGACAGAAGAAAACACTACTAACGGGCAATGATATTGAGTACTTTTGGCTATTACATTTCTGTTCCCGTCATTGTTATATCTTCTTCTGTCGACCATTGGGCAGTGAATCCTTCCCTTCCCATGGCCCCACTTATTTCTCCTAAGCTGCTTCCCATTCACCCTCTTCCTGTCTCCCAGCTTCCATTCTTCTGATCACTCTGGAACTGTTGCTCTGCTGCCCCTAAAGCAGTGACAATTCATGATCTTTTTATTTCTAAATCACTTATTCTCCTCGCTCTTACTGAAACCTCGCTCCTGGCCCTTGATACTGCTACTTCCATGGCCCTTTCTTTTGGTTGTCTCCCTTTTACCCACACTAGCCACTCTGAGGGTCGAGGAGCAGGGGTCGGTATCTTACTAATTCCTGCCAGTTTCAAGTTCTACCTCCTCCCCTCCCCCCCAGCTATTGTTTCTCTTCATTTGAGTATCATTCTATTAGACTCTTTTTTCCTCTACAGCTGCTGGTTGCAGTTATCTATCGCTCTCCTGGCTCTGATACACAGTTTCTCTCTGACTTTGACTCATGGCTTACATTTTTTTTCTATTGGATGCAGTCCCCTCTCTGATTCTAGATGACTTTAACATCCACTTTGATGATTCCAAGAATCTGACAATGTCTCACTTTAGTTCCCTCTTAGCCTCTTTCAGTCTTCAACCTTATTCCAACTCTTCAACTCATTCACTTGGTCCCCTCTCTGATTCTAGATGACTTTAACATCCACTTTGATGATTCCAAGAATCTGACAATGTCTCACTTTAGTTCCCTCTTAGCCTCTTTCAGTCTTCAACCTTATTCCAACTCTTCAACTCATTCACTTGGTCATTGTCTTGACCTAGTTTTTGCTGCTAAATGTGTCATTTCTGACTACTTTGTAGATGATTTTCCATTATCTGATCATTATTTAATTTCTTTTACTCTTGCTTATATCCCACCACCTCGTCATACTGTTCAACGTTATTTTCGTGATCTTCAGTCTGTTAATCGTGACCATCTCAGTCAGACCTTGATTCATATCTCTCCTATTTAAATTTTGGGGACTGCTAATTCAGCAATGTCTTTATTTAACTCCACTCTTTCTTCAACTCTTGACAGCTTTGGCCCTGTATCTGTAAGCACGTCTTCCTCTATGACCAAGCCTCAGTCCTGGCTTACTCCTACACTTAGGTTTCTCTGGTCCTGTTCTAGAGCAGCCGAACATCTTTGGAAAAAGTCCAGGGAGTGGGCTGCTTTTATTCATTATAAATTTGTACTTTCTTCTTTTTCATGCGCCTTGTCCATGGCAAACCAGAATTATTATAAATCATTGATTTGCGCCAATGAGAGGTGCCCACAGTATCTGTTCTCCACATTCAATACTTTGCTAAAACCTCCTTCTTCTCCTACATCTTCATTATTCTCTCCTAATGATTTTGCTAACTATTTCATCTCTAAGATTACCACCATTCACCCTGAGATAGCCCTTCCTGATCTTTTATCTACTACTGATTTTCTATCACTCTCAGATAAAAAAATTTCTGTGTTTCCTCCTGTTCTTTGGATGAACTCTCCATGCTGCTTAACTCTTCCAAATCTGCAACTTGTTCTCTTGATCCAATCCCTTCTCGTTTTCTAATCTCTATATGTGTACTTCAGACACATCATGAGAAGGGAGGACTCTTTGGAAAAGACAATAATTCTGGGAAAGGTGGAGGGAAGTAGAAAGAGAGAAAGGCCATATGCTAGATGCATTGACTCTATTAAAGAGGACGCAGATATGGGTTTGCAAGGATTAAGCAGAACAGTGGAGGACAGAGGGTCTTATGTCATCCATAGGGTTGGCATGAGTTGAGATCGACTTGAGGGCAGTTAATAACAACAATATATAGGATTGCACATTTGGCGTTTTGGTTCATTTGCATAACCTTCAACCAAAGGGCTGATTAGCACAATTAATATGTAATATGTACATATATTACATATTATATGAGCTTTATGTTCCAAGTGGCCCTTAATATCCACTGTTCTGGATCCAAGATCAGGTTCCATCCCAATTTAAGAAATTGGGATTCAATAAAACAGAAGATTATGTAATAAAACATCTTTTAAGAGTAGCACACACTTTAATAGCATTGGGATGGAAAAACAAACAATGTTGGGGGGAATTGGTCACATTATATTGCAAAATATCTCTTATTTGATTATTTAAGGGAAAGAAAAGGAAAATATAATGTAAAATAAAGAATATAATCTGGTGAGACAAATGAGGATTGAGAAAGTTAAAGCTGAAAAGGGGTACAATAAATTTAGGGAAACTATTAATAAGATATTCCACCTTATAAGTACTAGATACTAAGGGCCTTTGCAGACTGCACAGAAATAGTGCAAATTGAGTCCACTTTAACTGCCCTGACTCAGTGCTAGGGAATCATGGGAATTATTATTATTTTTTTTTTTGAGTCATTGAGCCTTCTCTGTCAGAGAGCTCTGGTGCCACAATAAACTACAGTTCCCATGATTCCCTAGCACTGAGCCAGGGCAGTTAAAGTGGACTCAATTTGCACTATTTCTAGCAGTCTGAAAAGGCCCTAAATTACTTGGTTATAGCCATCATAGGGGGAGGAGTAGGGGAGAGGGAGTTGAAAACTATGTGCTGTAATAAATAAATTGTATGTGTTATTTTTACCCACCCAGAAAATAAATTGACATCAGTGGGAACACTTCGTGCTCAAAGGAAATGTATGTTAGTTTTTTACACAGCTGGTGATTCAGTGTAAGGGTATATCTGGCAGAATATAACCAGGCTGCAGAAGTTCATACAAGATCCTTGAAAACAGTAGGCAGTCCATGCAGAAGGAAAATCAAGGCAGAAGTTTGCTTTTTTATTTGGATTGGCAACCCAGTTTAGAAGGTATGATTTTTTGATATTTTGATTAGCACATTGACTAAATACAGAATAGTTTGAAACACCATCAGATGGAATGTTAATTGGTTAGAAAACTAAGGGCCTTTACAGACTGCCAGAAATAATGTAGCTTGAGGACACTTTAACTGTCCTGGTTCTGTGCTAGGAAATCATGGGAATTGTATTTTTTTTCTGCGACATTTAGCCTTCTCTGTCAGAGAGTTCTGGTGCCACAATAAACTAGAGTTCCCATGATTCCTTAGCACTGAGCCAGGACAGTTAAAGTGGCCTCAAGCTGCATTATTTCTGGCAGTCTGTAAAGGCCCATACTCAAAGAGTTGTGAAGAGTGTCTGTGCTTCAGAGTGGAAGGAGGTGTGAAGTGGAGTGCTGCAGGTCTCTGTCCTGGGGCAGATGCTATTCAATTTTTTTAAATCTATGATTTAGATGAGATGGAGGGAATCTATCAAAACTGTGGATGATACAAAACTGGAAGGGGTAGCTGACACATTGGAATATAGGTGCAGAATTCAAAAGGATATTGATAAACTGGAAAACTGGGTTGAAATTTGTGGAGAAAACAGGCAGTTTAGAAAATTGAGTACACCCAATGGGAGTGAAGTTAGAAAAGGTGGGGGCTGCCCAAGGAGCAGGTATAATATTAGGAAACTGAGGAAGTTCAGTTAGAGTAGCTCTTGGTGTAACAGATAACCAGAAGGTTAAAGCAGGGGTCGGCAACCTACGGCCCAAGGGCCGACCAGCCCCTGCCCGGTCCTGCCGCCGCCGCCTTTTGCAGCCACAGGGGTCCTCCGGAGCACCATTTTGTGTTCCAAAATGGTGCCTGGAGTCTCCCACGACCTTTCCTGTCCTGCCCCATGATGAGAAAGGTCGTGCAAGACTGTGGGTGCCATTTTGGAACACAAAATGGTGCCTCGGAGGACCCCTGTGGCCGCGCTGGGCCTCTCCGAGGCCCGGCACGGTTGAGGGAGCCCTCCTGTGGGGCCCCTGCAGCCACACTGGGCTTCTCTGAGGCCTGGTGCGGTCGAGGGAGCCCTCCTGGGGGACCCCCCGCGGCCACGCTGGGCTTCTCCGAGGCCCAGCGCGGTCGAGGGAGCCCTCCTGGGGGACCCCCGCAGCTGCATTGGACTTTTCTGAGGCCTGGCTCAGTAGAGGGAGCCCTCCTGGGGGACCCCAGGGCCGCCAAAATGGCACCCGCTGTCATGCGCATGCACGTGCAATGCGGGGCACCCTTTTGGTTTCCAAAATGGTGCCCCCCACACGTACACGCATGTACACGATGTTGGGAGTCGTGCGCATGCGCACACGTGCGGGGAAGCATGCGTGCACAAGTGCATGCGCTGCCCCAGCGCCATTTCCCCCCCTCCCGGACCACTGGCAAAAAAGGTTGCTGACCCCTGGAAAGGAGACAGAGGCTAGATAAAGGTTCTGTGGCAACTAAGACTATAAGGGAACATTTATAAAGTCAAGTGAAAGAAATGGTTAAACTTTGTAACTACTGAAGCAATTTATACACTGTATCAAGTTTGAATGACATACCACAAGAAAGATACTGTATTCAACCTTGGCTGTAAACAAAATTGTTCCTTTGTTTCAACAAGTACTTGCCTGAAGTGTGCTTATAGATAACATCATCTACACTACTAAACATAAGTAAAAGACTAGCAAAGGAAAAAGACCTTTTATTATTTAGGATACTTCAGATAGTGAGTGTGTAGTTATCAATTGACAATTGGTGTCAAGCTGTTGGGATTTTAAAACCCCAGAATGAAGAGAGTTTTAGTGTGGGAGTCATTTGTGAAATATCGAAGTTTGAGGGTCTCCACACATAATTGGTGGCATACAGGGTAAAGGGATTTAAGAGATTTGGCAATGACACATTGTCACCCCATCACATAGTGGCAGCTAGTGAAATAGTAGTTGTGGTTTCTACATATTCGGTAGCAGCTGGTGAGGTAGTTACCAAGCCGTCACAAAATTAATTAAAAGAATTCAACACAGACAAATGTAAAATTCTATATTTAGGCCACAAAAATCAAATGCACAGTTATAGGGTGGGGATCAGCAGTTATATGGTGAGAGATCAGCCATATTACATGTGAAAAAGACCTTTGGATTATTGTTGAACATAAATTGGACATGAGTCAGCTATATGATGCTGCAGCAAAGAAGTAAATGTTTTCTTAGCCTGTATTAACAGAAGCATTATTTCCAAATCAAGGGAAATAATGGTCTCACTATATTCTGCACTGGTCAGGCCTCATCTGGAGTAATGCTTTCAGTCCTGGGTGCTTCAATTTTTTTAAAAAAGTATTTATTTATTCATTTAAGACTGACAATCTAATTTTCATTCCAAACCAAGTTAATATTGCATATACAGAGTACATTCAAAAAGAAAAAAAAATATAGAATAAAAAAACTGAGATGAAAAAGAAAATAGAAAAGAAAAAAACCTATAAAACATAATAGGGGTTTGGCTCCACTGCCACCCTGGATGTAATGTAAATAAAAGGAAATATATTATACAGCTAAGTAATCCTACCAGAATTACTAATAACCACAACCATAGATTATTACATCATTATGTTTCTTGTTGCTCAAAAAGTTCATAAAAGGTTTCCAATCAATTAAAAAACCCAATTGGCTTATCTGTAGAATTCACATTAATTTGGCCATTTCGTCTGACTTGGTAACCTTAACAATCAATTCTTCCATCATTGGTGCTTCAGTTTATTTCCATGTTTGGACAAACAATGTTTTTGTTGCTGTTATCATGTAACAAAGAAGTAATCCATGTTTATTGTCCAGTTCTTTATCCATAATGCCCAACAAAAACATTTCTGGTAACATAAAATTTATCTTTTTTATTTAGCCTTTAAGTTTTAAACCAATAATATTTCTACTTCCTATAAATCCACTGCATATATATGATAAGGAGGGCATATATATCTATATATCTATATCTATATATCTATATATCTATATGCCCTCCTTATCTTGACATCCCCAAAATTGGTTCAAAATGTTCTTGGACAATTAGCTCTCACCCGAAGGCTGGTTACAAACCAAATGGCAAGCAGTTTCCTTTTCTATTTGCATACTACACAAATGTGTAAAATACTCTACCCAATGACAGTTTAGTAACTGAGGGACTATGCAGACGGGTGGCTCTGGGCTGCCCCTGCTAATGGTGGATCGGGACTGCGGCAACTGCATGCCACGGCCTTGATACTCCCTTTTGCCACCCCTAAAAGAGCAGCAAAATGCCACTCCTTTTAGGGGCAGCAAAAGGCCGCCCTAAGAGCTGGTGCTGTGGCTCTTCCGTGCTCTTTCGGTGCAGCGTGTCTGCATGCTGCGCTGGGAGGGCGTTCTGATGCCACGTGCTGCCCCACCCCAACTCCACCCCCAGGCCAGCCCTTTAGGCTGGTCTGCAAGGCCCCTGAGTTTTCCTTTTTGCCTATATTAGTTCTTCCTGATATATATGAAACATATTTGAGTTTGGGATTTGTTGACCTCTTCAATGAGATAGAACAGAAGGTAGCCCTCAAGGCAGGTGTTTCTGACTAAGAACTCTCCAGATGTCCTGGAGTACAACCAATATTATTCTCAGTATCATTCCCCAGACAACATATTCACACTGCAAAGCATGATCCAAAATATTTGAAGGGTTTAAAGTTTGAGAAAAGACTGTTTCATGTTTCTCTTAGGTGAGACTGAGCCAATTACATCTGAAGAGAAATTGTTGTCACAAGACAGTATGTTGTCATTTCTTCCGGATGGTAAAAATGCAAGTTACTACTTCCTGAAAACTGCTGCTATTCCCCCCCCCCCCCATCAGTTTTCAGAAAATGGCAATTGTGAATCATAAAAAGTAGGGTGTTTAGAATGTTTGCCAGCACAAAAACTAAGAGAGGAAAAAAAAAACACACACAAAAAACCAAAACCCTTGCTGTGATTTTTCTATTTAGGAAATGGTTTTGTGCACCCATCCCTTTATAATTATATACTGATTACTATAGACTCATCTGAAATGAGTGAAAAACAATGTATAGACAGCTTTCTGGGCAATATGTTGTGTAAAATAGCCCCGTGGTGGTGAACATTACTTCTCTCTTCCTGTTTTATTGTGTTCCAGTTATATAATTCAGTTCAGCTGCAAACCTACCACAATTTTCTTGGGACAGAGCAAATATATTAGCTTCTGATTCCTGATATTCATTCCTCAAATTCCTCATACATGTAGCTTAGGAGTAATTATTTTGTGTGTATGCATGCAATTCTATGAAAAGAAACTGGTTCAGAATAAGGTATTTTTTCTTTGAACAGAAAACCAGATATTGTATCAGGAAAAAAAGTTAAGAATTCAGAAGCTAGTGTCATGTCCTGGAAAGGCCAAAGGTCCAGTCATTTCAAATTTAATTAAATGAGCAGAAGCTGAGTGAAGCCTAGGGATACTCTGATAAATCTGCATTTTAATTGCAGGAGCAGTTTCTAAAACCACTGGCTTTTACACTAGCTGTTTTGTTCTGTGACAAGAGTCTTTCTGTTCTAAATCCCTCTAAACCTTATTTTCAACCAGTTTCTCATGAAGGGATGCACATATTGAAATACTTGTGATGTAGGTCACATAACTTCAATGGCATGTTCTGCTAGTTAACCCTTATTTGATCTTTGCTAGCTTTGAAGATAAGAAGATGACAATGACTGTACATGGATGAATCAATAGCTTGTACTTCACTGCATCACTATATCACAGGTCTATGAAATCAGAGTGGGCATATTTCCCTCCTACTTATTTGGACTGTTAAAAGGCTGTTTCTTTTTTGTTGCCTTTCTCAAAATCTCATTACCATTTCCATTTCATCCAGGTGCTGCATCAGTTTGTGCTCTCTCTCTTTCTCTCTCTCTCTAGTAATGGAAATTGGTGTTCATTTTAGTACACACTTTTCCCAAAGTGTACATTTTGCATATACCAAGAGTGAGCATTTTATAAATATACACCTTTTAAAAAATCTGAGTACATGTTATTGCAGGAATATTCAGAGAAAGAGGAAAAACTATGGGTGCATCTACGCTGTAGAAATAATGCAGTTTGACTTAACTGCCATAGCTCTATCCTACAGAATCCTGGGATTTGTAGTTTTGTGAGGCACACACACACACATGCAAAGGGGAAACATACAAACTAGCAATTAGGATGGGCATACAAGGGTTACTCTAGCAGTATCATGACTAATGGGCTAAATTGTACATTGGCACTAGCAGAAAAGGAATAAAGAAGAAACCCTCAGCAAATTCTGTGCTTCTGTGCTCCTCTCTTCTCTGATACAGACACAACCATAATATTGGAGGTGTCTGTGAAAACAACTTACTTCTTCAAACTATTTTTCTTCTGGATGACAACACCATGAGCCTTTATCATCCCACTGCTGCCTCTACTTTTGTGAAGTTCACACCCCTTCACCTTACTGCTTTTACTCCTTTATCAGCACAATGGGTTTTGTTATTGCACCTTTCACCTCAGGTGCAAAACTGTACCCCTAGTGTACCTTTCTTAGGGGCTTAATCCAAACTTTCCTTTAAAAAAAATTAGTAGCATGTTTCTGCCATAAAGTTCCAGACAGGGCTTTGAATAAATATTTTATTTGGAAGTTTATTTACATTGTTTAGTATCATTGTTATGAGATGGTTGTAAACATTTAATACTTCAGGGTTTGCTTTGCCTGTTTCACTTAGGGGCTCTACAGATGGCCCCTAAGGGGTGGCTCCATGCCGCCCCTGGGAGCGCTGGACTGGGGCCACGGCAATCACATGCCATGACCCCGATCCAGCTCTTTGCCACTCCAAAAAGAGCTGGCAAATGTCACTCCTTTTTGGAGCAGCAAAAAGCTGCCCTTACTGCTGCTGCTGCAGCTCTTCTGTGCTCCTTTGGTGCAGCGCGTCTACACACTACACCAAGGGAGCACCCTGATGGCACGCACTGTGCGGTGGGGTGTGCAGCATGATGGTGGCATCAGGGCAGAGTCGGAGTGGCTGATGTGCAGTTGCCCTGCCCCAACTCCACCCCCAGGCTGGCCCTTTTGGCCGGTCTGTATAAGCCCTTAGGTACAGTTACATTAACTTCACCACACTTGGTTCTATACACTTGTTTATGAATTGTACTGTCCCTTTTACTTTGAACACTTCTCTTCCAAGAACAGTGTTTAACTTTCTTAAACCTGTTTTAAAACAGTCACCAAGGCCACATATATTCCTCACTCTAACACTACACCCCAACTCCAACTTTAACCTAAACTCTAACAACCACCAATGGATTCTACCTAGCCTTTTATACGCTCCCAGCTTGAACCTGATTGGCTGATGCCCGCTTCATCCCCATTGGATGTTGCAAGGTCTGGCCAAATTCTTCCTTCTCTCCACAGCATCTAATCCTATTTTCCTATTGCATCAATTCCCTCACTACATACATACAAACCCACAGATTGTAAATTGGAGCTGGACAGCTTTGGTGGGTTGGGAGCCATTTCCACCACCAGATTTGCCACAGGTCACACCAAACCAAGGCTGCACTGTCAAAATTCAACAGCAAACCAGCAACAGCTCTGAAAAAACTCTATAGACCAATCCATTATAGCCGCTGCTTCACTGAAACTTGATACCAACTCTCCAAACCCTTTTAAAACATTTTTCTTGCTTGCTTTAAAGGGGATTTTCTGATCTGCAACATTTTTTTTTTTGAGGACCACATGCAGCCCTTGTACTTCACATTGCCCACTCCTGCTTTGAGCTATTATTTATTAACAAGTGAGAATTCTAGTTTAATCCTGGGTTGTTCAAAATAACAATAGCTTAAACTAGCCCCAGTTACCACATATTCAGATGTACTGAGGAAATCTGGTTAGTTTACAAGTGGAAATAACTATTTCTAATCTAATAATAATAATAATAATAATAATAATAATAATTTCTATCCCACCCTTTGGGAAAACCCAATCAGGGCGGCTTACAACAGTAAAACAATATACAATACATAAATACATAAAATCCGAAAATTATTCCCTCCCCCTTAAAACAGTATTAAATCTAGATGAATTAAAATTACAATAGTAGTTAAAACCAATTCCAGTAGTTAAAACCAAAAACCCAACTGCTAACAGCTACAGAACATCTATGGCCTGCACAATGGAGCTCATCCATTATTAGATGGGGCCACATGAGCATCATTGGGGAAGTTACCCGAGGCCGGGACATTAATCTGGAAAGGCCTGCTGGAAGAGATCTGTCTTGACCGCCTTTTTAAAGCTGGTTAACAATGTTAATAGACGGGTCTCATCCGGCAGGCCCTTCCAGAGTCTGGGGCCGACAATTGAGAAAGCCCTCTGGGAGGTAGCCACAAGCCTCGATCTTTGGGGCTGTAGCAGATTCCTCCCAGAGGACCGGAGAGTGCGGGGAGGATTATATGGGAGGAGGCAGTCCCTGATATAGCTTGGGCCCAGGCCATTTAGGGCTTTAAAGGTGATAACCAACACCTTGTACTGGGCCCGGAAGCTGATGGGCAGCCAGTGGAGGGACCTCAGAACTGGAGTAATGTGGTCCCTCCTAGTTGTTCCTGAGATAAGTTTGGCTGCCATATTTTGCACCAGCTGTAATTTCTGAACTAAGCACAAGGGTAGCCCCATGTAGAGTGCATTGCAGAAGTCAAGGCGTGAGGTTACCAGTGCGTGCACAACAGTCTCGAGATCCCTTACTTCCAGAAAAGGGTGCAGCTGGCGTATCAGCCGAAGCTGATAACAGGCGCTCCTGACCGTCACATTAACCCGATTTGTCATCAGGAGCGACGAGTCAAGGAGCACCCCCAGACTGCGAACACAGTCACTGGAGGAGAGTGTGACCCCATCCAGGACTGGAGGTTGCAACCCAATTCTTGGTTTCGGGGCCGCTACCGTGAGCACCTCCGTCTTGTCTGGATTCAGTTTCAATCTGTTTTTCCTCATCCATCCCATTACCGCTTGAAGACATTCATTGAGAGGAGAGATACCATTGGAATTCGAGGCCAACGAACGAGACACGGAGAAATAGATTTGGGTGTCATCAGCGTATTGATAACACCCAGCCCCATAACTCCGTATTATCTCACCCAGCGGCTTCATGTAGATGTTAAACAACATTGGGGACAAAATAGCTCCCTGAGGAACCCCACAGGTGAGGTCCCTCTTACTGGAGCTACAGTCCCCGAGCAGCACCCTCTGGGACCTACCCGAGAGGTGTAATCTGGTGTGGTTGATCATGCCAGAGGAGCGGGTTGAGGATAAGGGTCTGAGCAACAGGTTCAATATTGCTCAAATATGTAATGCACAACCATGGTTTAGCATTATGTTCAAATACTTGTCAATGATTACATTATCCTGTTCATTGTCTGGAATGCAATTATAGTTAATTTCCCATTGTTAGTTGTAGGCAATTGAATAGAAAATGTTCATATGCCATCCAGAATTTCACAGAAGAAAATTGTGACACATGTGGCCAAGCAACATCAGAGTGTGGTCAAGATGGTAAACTTGAATGAGGAAAAACACAGAAGCTAGTTTACACTGTAGCCATTTGTTTTTGCCTGAGCCTACTAAGAAGGGCAAACTAAGAAGTTTGCAGTAATTTAAGTAAGCTGAAGACAAAGGGGGGAGTGTGAGACAAATAGAAAAAAGCTGGGACTTTTGAAAGGAGATGGAAAAGTGGGATGATAGATAATTAATTAAGACTGTGCCACACAAATTGGGACTGTTGGAATGTATATATTCACAAACTTGTCTATGCAAGATAAAGCAGAAATATGAAGATCTGAGGAGTGCATCTTGCAAAGGTTGTGCCTCCATGTCTACTCCTATATATCATGATGATCTACATGTTTAAAAAGGCACAAGGGTCGAACCTCCCAAGTGTGTACCATTTCAGAATATGTTGGAGGGTTTTCCATTTCAAAAAGGGTGGAGGGTTTCTTGATTTAATTTGCCCTCGAACAATGTGATCTCTTGTCCATGAAGACTTCATATGTTACAGAGTAACAGTTTTGCCTGATTCTTTTCATGGTCTACACACTGTTCTACACTTGGAGAGTTTTCCTTTTAATTGCGGGAAACATTGAAGCATACTCTCCTGGTCTCAAAGGACTCATGTACTTTTTCCAAAAGTATAGATTACTCCCCTTTCCTTTCTGCTGCAGAATTCACACTCTACAAAGACATGCTCTTTTTACTTTCTTGTGAGCAATTTATAAAACAGATTTTCAAAATGTAAGAAAAGAAAAAAAATGTTAAAATGCCCTGCAGATGTGGGATTAAAAAACACACACCAGAACAGTAACATCAGCACAGAATCTTGCTTTTTTATTGATTTTATATCTTTCCCAAAATCTATTAAGCTTACCAGTGTAAGTCATACATACAAACACATATGACTGTTGAGCTAAAATAGAACTAATCTTGTAGTGCATGAAAGTAATTTTATAACTGAACCTCACAATCACATGTTATGCAGAATTTATGACTCTATACTCTATTTTTAAAAACCTAAAGCATCTTGGGGTTCACTGAAGAGTGCAGAATGAAGTTGCTATAATTCTTTCTACTAGTCAGTTCCCAAATCAGAATCACCATTTTTTTTTACCTATCAAGGGGAATGACCTGCAGTTCCCATATCTTTTCTGTGTCTTTCTTATTGAGGGTGTAGAAATCAATTGGACATAAATTCCATGGGATGTACAACTGAGTAAACAATATATCCTCTGTATTGCTGTGTAGTACCAGGTTCCAGTCTCCCTAGGTCTTCACATTGTCTTACTAAATCAGTGGTAGGACTGACTGTCTTCTATTGGGATACAGCAATTGAGGGAAATATATTGAAGCTCTTTCACATTACACCATTATAGTGCCATAATTCCACTTTAACCCTCATGGGTCTATCCTATGGGATTCTGAGATTTTCATTTTAGGATGGGATGTTTAGAATTCTCAGTCAGAGAGTTCTAGTGGTTTACCAGATTACAAATTCCAGGCTTCTATTGCATGTTGTTATAGGAATTAAAAGTGGAATCATATTGTTATAATTGTGCAGTGTGAAAGGGCTCTAGTCCAGGGCTGAAAACCCTTGTGTGTGGGACTGAATATTTGGGTAAAGATGATAAGAAGCTTGCCTTGGCTGCCTTTTGCTAATGCATAGAATACAAATAATGGCTGCTGGTACAGTATCATATCATATAGTTGTGCAAAGTCTTACCATGGGAATTTTGTTGCTACCACATTAAATCTGAAGAAATTATTGTCAGTTCACTTGATAGCAAGTCTAGCCAAGGGGCTTCTCTTGAATTTGGCATGAGAGCTTTGCTGAACTGATCATAGAAATCAATATAAGATCAATTGTGTTATATAATCTATGGTTCACTTCTATGGGGATGAGCCCTGAACTTCTAAACTCTTCACTCCTGTCTCTGTTTCTGCTGAGAAGACTGGAAATGTTTGTTTCTATAAATTGTTGAAAGCAGGTTTGGGAGGATGATTTTGAGCCAGTTAATAGTAAAACAGAAAAGATGAACCAATCTCTTTCTGATCAATTTTCTTCTATTCAGAAATAGAATGTCCCACCCTGCACTGGATTCACTAAGAATATAATGATGGAATCTGCTTAATGTGCAGTTTCATCCTCAGTTATCCTTTTCATTTGGTTGAATGAATCACTTAAGTTTTCAGAGTACTTGGGATAGTTTTTCCTCGCAGGTTTAAAAAGTGATGTAAACACCTTTCTTCGGGTGTCCATCATTTCCAGCCGGCATGGCCAACAAGAACAGGATAATGGGAGACAATTACTCTATCATGTGACATGCTGGTTCATAAAAAGCAGATCAGACAAACAGTCAGGGCCTGGGTACCTGGCATTACCACTTCTATGGTGGAATTTTTGTTGTTGTTGTTGCTGCAGCTGCTGCTGTTACTCTTCCTTCTCCTCTCAGCTAGTCAGGGTTCTCCTTAGAAAAAAGTCTAAGTTTCACATAGGCTTTCCTGTTCTGATCACAAATAATGAGAAAACCAGTAAGAGTAAAACATTTTTGTTCTTTTTGTCACTTCTAGTATCAGGATGCCAGTTTAGCAGGTCTTTGATGCAGGAAAATGGATTGATGGGAGCAAAGTCATGGAGCAAGAAGTGCAACAGGGAATGGTAAGCAGATGTGACAGCAGAAACACCCCTTGAGAGGATCTGTGCATGACCTGTCATCTACTAGGTTGGCAGAATTTTTTTCACTCCCTATTTAAAAAGTTCATTTGTATTATATTACAGATAAATATACCAGTGTGTGAAGGGTCTGCATAAGCAAATGAAGTCTACTTTGCCAAGCTTTAAATCTGTGGATTCAGTTTATTCTTCTACACATAATAATAGGCATTTCCACCAGGAGTAGTAAATTCACACAGAGCCTTTTCGTAGGCCGGCTGCACATTCATGACATATCTATAGCCTTTATGTCAAATCTCTAGCCCAGGGGTAGGCAACCTTTCACCTTTAAGGGCCGAGGGACTTCAGCTCCCAGAATCCCAGGAGCTATTGGCCAACATGGGACTATTGGCCAACATGGCTGAGGCTTCTGGGAGCTGAAGTCCCTCGGCCCTTAAAGGGGAAAGGTTGCCTACCCCTGCTCTAGCCTATGGATTATTGTCATCCATCAACACATACAGAAAAACATATACAGCCTGTACAATCCGGTGTTTGACTGATATGGGAGATGTCCAGCACTATCTGCTACACAGGAAGTTGACTTCTGTTGAGTCAGACCACTGTAGCTCAGTATTGCCTTACACTGATTGAAAATTGCTTTTCATAGTTTCAGATAGGACCTTTCCCAGCCCCAGCTGGAGATGCCAGGATTGTTAGGACTTTCTGCATGCATAATATGTACTTAACAATGGAACTATGGCCCTTCAGTCCATGTATATACAATGTTAAGCAGTAGCACTGAATAGGAAATGCAGGGAGCTGTGGCAAGCCTTAGACTTAAGCTAAATAAAACAAGGAGAGATAGATTGTTTCTTGGGTTCTAGCAAATAATTTTTATTATAGTGCTGTTATGCATTAAGATTCTAAAGACATCTCTGGAAACTGCATTGATGTAGTGTTAGGATGGTTGGGGAGGTCTTAGGTGCTTTCACATCCTTGGCAATGGTTAGTCTAAGCTGATATAAGGCAATTGTCATCAACTGAAATCCATCTAATACCCTATGGGCCAACATGATCATTTAACCTGAGCAGTTGAACAATCCAAGAGCATGAAAACAGTATTCCAACCAATCTTGATAATAGCTAATGCTCATGCACTTTCTTTCTGATAAATTACCTTGCTGGTAAGCAATCTACAATGTTGTTTTTGATGGCACACATTTTTATGGATTGTACTCCCAAACCTTCTACAAATACTGGTTTTCCTCAATGTTTTTAGCTATATCCGATTTGCTTTACATCAAGCTTGATCCATTATTCCTTGACATATGGGTGGAATCATGGCATGAAATAGTTTACCAGGTTAATACTTCCAAAAGCTCATTGTTTCTTTTCATCTGGAACAATAGCTTCTTTTAACTCTTAAAACTGTAAACACTAGAAATCAGTGTCAGTTACATGGCAATGCATTAAAGTCTGTATTTAATATCTTGTGTAGGCTTTTAAGAGAAAAACCTTGACATGAAACTGAAGACTTGAGATGGGGGTGTATCAGCAGTTACAGTCATAAGGGGGAAGAACCTATTTTCCTGTCATAATCTGATTTATTCTCCAATACCTATCACATGAATTGATGTTATACTTCTTCCTTGCTTTATACTAACTATCTCTTTGGAAATTGTAATCATTACAGAGAGCTGTTTTAGAAATAGCCTATAGAGGGGGACTGTGACAAGGAGCTGCTAATCATTTTATGCAAACAATTGTACCAGCTGGATTTGTGGTATAATTTTGGTTTTGTAATATAAAAGTACTGCTGCAGTCAAGGCTTACAGGGTAAAGATTTATGTGTACAGAAAATCATAATACCCATTTGCTATTTCAGCCAGTGTTGCTTTGCATGTGACTTAGGCTTATCTTTCCCCCAGAAACTGTTTTCTATTGTCCTTGCATTATTAATTGCTTCCCCCACCTCCAAAAAAAAGGTTGCATTTGCTTTAAAAAGTGGCAATAGCCTTTGGCAGAGTTGTGTGTGTGTGTGTGTGGGAGACCCCTGACAAATTTTAGCATGTAAAACCAATTTGCCCATGGATTATATATCTTCTTTTAGTCAAAACATTGCTCAGATAAATTCAGAGTGCTATTACTTTCCTAGATTGTCTAATTTAGAAAGTTTAGAACTCATTAGGGAAAAATGAAGCACACAACTGACAGCAAGTTTGTTTTGCTTTTGCTGTATTAATGACACACAGATAATCCACAAATGAACCAGCCAACCAAGCTCTAATTAATATTTTAATGTAGGTGCTCAGATGGGGGATACCTTTTTTTTTAATTGTCAGCCTCATTTCTACAAACACGATGACTCTTGTGATTGCTTTGGTGGCTTAGAAGCAGTCAGAACTTCAATTTTAAGTAAAACTTAAATGCATGAGAAATAAGGGGTTAGCAATTGGTGTCCTACTAGCAGTCTACTCACAACAAATTGCCAGTTCAATTGTCATATAACTACTAACCATTGCCAGTGTAATTGCAGAGTTGGATGAGTGTTAGGAAGACATAGAAATGTTGGTGGGTGGTGGTGGAGGTGGGAGATTACATGGGATAAGCAGCCACCATCATGTCCTCTGTACCTTTCTGCTATAAACTGGTAGTTGGGTGTCTGTTGGCAACCATACGCATAGTTCTTCTCAGCATTTATTTTATGTCATCTATCCTGTTCTCTCACTGTCTCATTAACTCTCTTCTCTGCTGAGAGAAAGAAACAACATGGAGCTTGTATAACTGAAGCTATCCTATATCTTTATCTATCATTTCCCATGACAAGTACTCATCTGGCAAGCAATAATGCCCGCATATAAGGACAGAAAGGACCTTGGGCAGGACCTTGAAATTCTCTTATTACAGTACTTTCTCAGTAGAGACAGCAAAAGGTAAAATATTCATCCTTTTCTTCTCCTTGTATATCGCCCACACAGGATTTTCTTTCCCCACCCCTTTGGGTTTACTATTTATTCTGAAGAAGTGTTGTGGAGAACTCACAAGCTTGTACACTGCTTGGGAGAAGTTGATCCATTGCTATAACATAGACTTTGAACATTTTTCTTAATGCCAGCACAGTAATCTTTTTGTGTACATCTATGTAATGCTTCGGAATCAATAGGATATGCCCAGGGGTTTGAGAGAACTATGGTGAGAGAAGGGATGTGAACAATAAGTAGAGATGTTGTCATCATCAGTGAGAAAGGTTGTCCCAACATGTGGGAGTTTTTGCATATTAGCCCTCCTCCTATCACCTCCTCTTCCTGCTCTTCTTCTTCCTATTCCTCCTCCTCCTCCTGAGACTTTTGTAAAAGTTGGAGCAAAAAATCTCACCTATACTTTTCACAAAACCAAATGTTTTGGGAAAGTTGTGTTTTATTTGCACAACTTTCTTTTTACACAGACTACTTTTAAAGAAAGGTCCAGAAATGTAAAAAAGTATCCCTTATATAAAATGTCATAGTAAAAAAGTATCCCTTATATAATGTATAATATTTTCAAGCTGTGGATAGTTGAATCCATGGATAAAGAATTTGTGAACATTGAAGGCTGACTGTATTTCCAAAAATGAAAGACCGTTTCTCCCTATAAAAGCCTACCTGAGTTCTATATTTTTTGGGGAAGGCTTTTTCTTGGTCCCATCACCATCACAGGTGTGGAGGACCTGGGAGAGAGCCTTCTCAGTGGCTTCTCCCAGGCTATGAAATTCTTCCAGAAGTGGCTTGAATGGACCCCACTCTGCTGTAAGATTTAGAGAGGCCTTCCGCTTTTAATTGGTTGGTGTCGTGCAATGTGTATGCTGGCTCTTGATGTATAAGAGCTATGAATATTCTTTTAGCTGTTTTAAATGAGTCCTTTAAATGGATTGTGTTTAATGCATTTTAGATTTTTTGTATTTTAGACTGTTTTAGTTATATTGCTTTAATGTATGCTGCAAGTTGCTTTGAGTCTCAGAAAAAAAGCAGGATATAAAACAGATAGAGAAATAAAGTAAATAAATAAATACAGACCTTATGTTACCTCTGGGAGAGAGATCTTTCTAAAAGTTCTCCTTTTGCTGAATGAAAAAAAGAAGAAGAAGGTTTCCACCTCTGAGACCAGCTGCTTCTCCACTCTACTTATTCATCAGAGTCTATGGAGATTATCACATGTAGCATTTAAACTGAAATGGTAATCATAAAATAGCACTTTTGGCAATACTTATCACATGATGTTATCTCCAAATCATAGTTTCTGTGTCTCCCAAGTGTGGTTATGGTATTTCTTTTCATTGACAGGGGAGACTCTTCAATAAGCTCCCAATTGTGCTGTAATTCTCATTTGTCTTCAGGTGCGAAGTGTCACTACCATGGCAGTTGTGATATTGGCAGTCATGTGGTGTCAGAGTGTTCTTCTCTCCCCCTGTCCCTTTTCCCCATTATTATTCCCAAGCAGCCTGATTTGCCCCCCTCCCTTTTGTCTTTTTTTAAAATTAAGTCATATTAGCATAACTCAGGAATTGTGTTAAAAAGTAAAAATAAAAAATAAAATAAAAAAAGATGAATGGGGAGTGCAGAAGAGAGTGCAATGCCAGAAACAGTCCCAGTTGTGCAATTATGGAGATGTGTGATAATGGCTGCTCTCAAACCAGTATGTTTTTGTTTTCTTTAACTAATGCAATTGTGGCCCTAAGACTTCATTACCAGAGTCATACCATGACACATCCTAAACTTAGTGAGCAAGTGTATTTTTCTGTGTCAAAAGAGTGTTTCTGGAGTCCAGGATTTTATTTTAAAAAGTGGAGATGTGAAGAGACTGAGGAGATTACCACATGGGAGGCTAAATTGCCTTTAAATTGTCAATAATGCATGATTGGGGTTCACATGCTCGTGCATTTGTCGTGCCTGTAAAATGTCTGTAAAGTGTCATGGACATGTCCCTGGCTCCCCGCTCGCCCATCTCATCAGTAATGCATCCTTGGAGCCGTCATTTTTCAATAACAGAAGATCATGTTATTGAAAAATGGTGGCTCCAAGGATGCATTATTGATGGGATAGGCGAGCAGGGAGCTGAGGATGCGTCCATGTCACCATACAGACATTTTACAAATGCACCAAATATGCAAGCGTGTGAACCCTGATCATGCGTTATTGACAATTTAAAGGCACTTTAAAGACATTTTAGCCTCCCACGTGATAATCTCCTGAGCCTAGCATTCAAAGTATATGATCAGCTATATCCTCTATTCAGTGTGACCAGTACCTTTGAACAACAGAGAGATGGTGCTTAACACTGATCCTTGCAGACTGGTGTAGTAGCAGAATTATTATGTTTGGCACACTTCTCAAACAACTGTACATCACAACTTGTGTAATCCTTCTGCCTCTTTTTGGTGTGTGATGGCATTAATTCCCATGCTTCTAAGGACATTTTCATACTACACAATTATAACATTATGATTCCACTTTAAATGCCACGGCAACACTTTATGAAATCCTGGGATTTGCAGTTTAGGGAAGGATATTTAGAATTCTTTGTCTGTGAATTCCTCTAGTGCCTAGTGCCTTTCCTCACTACAAATTTGAAGATACCATAGGATGTTGCATGGCAGTTAGAGAGGAATCATAGCACTACAATTGTGTGGTTTGAAAGGGTTCTAAGGCTGCAACTGCACTGCAGAAATAATCCAGGTTGACAACACTTTAACTGCCATGGCTCATTGCTATGTAATTCTGGGAACTGTCGTTTTGTGAGATGCTTAGCTTGCTCTATCAGAGAGCAATGGTGCCACAATAAATTACATATCCCAGAATTCCATAGCATTGAGACATGGCATTACTTCTGCGATGTGGATGCAGCCTAGGTTAGCATAAAATTGTACTAATTTTTATGAAACCGTGCCAGGCAGATGCAATTGTATCATATGCATTTCCCACTCTTCTATCTTGCTAGTTTTCTCGGAAATAGGACAAAACTGTTTCAATGTCCATTCACTTATGTCATTTCATTAAAGAATGCCTGAAGCAAAGAAGTTGAGATCTTGTTTGGATTCTTTAATTAAGCTCAGCTTCAGATGTTGGTTGGTCTGCTGTATAGACAGGAATCATGCTATTTAAAACTTAATTTGGTAGACCTGCCAAAGCATAAATGACAATTCCAGTGGCAGATTGCTTCCTGGGTAAATAAGACTTCATTTTTCTTGTATCTGCCTTCCTATAGTTGCTTTTTTAATATAAACATCTAATACATTATAATAAAACTTGATTTGATATGGAACACTCTGGCTATCATTCTGGATATTTTTATGTATAATAGTTTAATGAGGCAATGGGAAAGACTGTGTAAAAATAAATTACACAATCTTTTTCTTCTTCTTTTCTTCCAGAGCAAGCTGTTGCTGATAATTGCTTTCATTTAATCAACTTTATGTGATGTACAACCTTTCTTTCCTTCTTCTCTTGTGAAGGGAAAATAAATAAATAAATAAATAAATACATTTTATTTTAGATACTTGTAAATATAACCCTTGTGAGTTATTAGTTTGGTGTGGTGGGTGAGAAAACCCTAAAAAAGGAGCTGTACTTGCTGGTTAAGTTCAGAAAGAGAGGGAGAGCTAGAGATGGAGCTTTAGAGGCCCTACACATGTTGGATGCTAATTTTGCACCTCTTTCTGGGCTCTGGATTAATATCACAACACAATCACAGAGATATTCCCTACACACACACACACACACACACACATTAACAACACAACAAATTATATATTAAATTGGATACTTATGCACTGTCTCAAAAGTTCCGAGAATCAAATTAGTTGCCAATTTGACTGTTTTTGTTGCTCTGTTGTATTGCAACATTTGGATGCAAATCTTAGGTGAAAAAAACACTGCAGAAATAATCCAGGTTCAGACTGCTTTAACTGCCCTGGCTCAATGCTAGGGAATTCTGGGAACTGCAGTTTTGTGAGACATTTAGCCTTCTCTGGCAGAGAGCTCTGGTGCCACAATAAATCACAAGTCCCAGGATTCCTTAACACTGAGCCAAGGCAATTAAAGCAGTCTCAAATGAGATTATTTCTGTCGTGTGTTTTGGATGTCAGTTTTTATTCAAAGTGAAAAGGGCCTACTCCTTAACCCTGGCAGTTACAGCTACTCTACAGGCTCTCTCTCTGAACTCAATCAGCAAGTCCACCTCCTTCCTTGGTTGGGTCAAAGTGATAACTCATAGGGGTTACATAAACACTTGCACATCACATGGTGCTTGTGTATAAAATTTGACTTGTTCCCAAATGGATGCTTTCAAACTGATCGTTGACTATTCTGGATAGGCTTGATGGGAGTTGGAACAAAATAACATCTGAAGGACCAAATGTCTAAATAATATAGACTCACATCAGGCCTAAATAATTATATACATTCTACCTATTTCATTTCATTTCTCAAAACTAGAAAAACTGAAAAAATATTTTATATTTCTCAAAATATATTAAAATATATTTTCTCAAAATATATTCTTTTGAGACAGCCATTCACAATAGGTGCATGTTGTTTGTATGAACATGGAGGCAACTGCAATTGTTTTTTGTGATGAAAGGATTATAATGAACACAAACATTGTGGATTGATAGTATCAAATTTTAAGGTTACAGGATTTGTGGCTGTAAATTCAAACTATCATTTCACTTTCCACCTGCAGTTAGAGTATCTACTCACCCTAGCTGTTTCTTGCTCCAAGGCATGACAGCTTAATTGAAAATGATGATAGAATAAAAATAACTCCATTAAAGCTACATCACCATTATGTGAGCAGTTGCCAAATCAAGGGATTGTTCTATCACACAGTGGGAATGTGAGCATGTCCAACAATTAGGAAAAGGTCTTTTGTATGGTCTTGAGAAGAAAATTCTTCCACCAGTAAGCTCAAGTGTAGTTCTGTCTCAGCTTTCTAGCCTTCCAAACACCCTTGACTGTTGTGCTAAAGATGAATTTCCACTTGTGACAGCAAAGTCACTTGTAGACACTCTTTTGAAGTTGCCATTAAGTTTTACAGTGCCAGAGTTATGAAAAAAATGTGAGTGCTGTTGGAACAGTTGACATACCAAGCAGAGTCCCAAATATGATTGTTTCACACTTACCAGTTTCCAGTCTACAGCATTCATAGATACTTTGAGTATCTCAGAGAGCTTTTTGAAAGGTCCTTGTAGGCAAAGGGTATGAGAAGATAAGAAACCACAGGAAGATGTTTAGCAACACTACATTTATTGTTGATTATCAGTAGTCTTGTCCAAAATTATCAATGCCGGTTGAGTCTCCCTTATCAAAAATGCTTGGACCAGAGGAATTTTGGATTTTTTTTTTTTAATTTTGAAAACCTGTATTTACATATACTTACATAATGAGAGATCTTGGAGATGGGACCCAAGTCTAAAAACAAAATTCATTTGTTTCATATGTACCTTATATTCATAGCTTGAATGTAATTTTATGCTATATTCTTAAATAATTTGGTGCACAAAACAAATTTTGTGTACATTGAATTATCAGAAAGGAAAGGTGTCACTGTCTCAGTCACCCATGAAAAAAGTTTTGGTTTTTGGAATATTTTGGATTTCAGAATTCTGGATTAGGGAGATTCAACCTGTATATGTAAATGGTGGCTGGAATTCTGTTGCTGATTTATGTATGCATAAACATGTAGTTCCAATGCTACAGAGTGAATCCTGTCCCAATCCCCCAAATCTTCACTTACCAAGTAGCAGCAACTACAGTTGATAGGATCTGTTTCCTTGCTGACCTGGAAGCAGCTGACTAATAGTCTCAACCTCTTCTATGAGCATTCTCTGATGTGTTTGGCAGAAGCGGGAGCCCTGTCACATTCCACCCTCATGCTGGAGATTGCTTGAGTTAGGGTTGGGGGTGGAACCATCAGCCAACTGCTTCCCAATTAACAAGGGAACAGACTCCCATCAACATCAGTGGCCGCAATAAGTTGGAATTTGGGGGACTTTCACAATCCTTATGTATCCTCTAAACTAGGGGATACCTGTTGTTGTTGTGTGCCTTCAAGTAGTTTCCAACTTAACACAACACTAAGGCAAACCTATCACAGGTTTTTTTTGGCAAATTTTCTTCAGAGGGGGTTTGTAATTGTCATTGTCATCCTCTTAGGCTAAGAAAGTGTGGCTTGTCCAAGGTCACCCAGTGGGTTTCCAGGGCCAGGTGTGGATTCAAACCCTGGTCTCCAGAGTCATTGTCCAACGCTCGAACCACACTGGCTCTCAGAGGCTACCTAGGAGTTGTGAATATGAAATAGTTATGGTATGCAACTCTAGGTTACACATTCATAACTGCTTAATAGGATTCTGACCAATGTTTTCAACCCAATGGGTACTCTGTTTTTTATTTTTTTTATTCTGTTGAAAACTAATAAAATATATATGGGGAAGAGTCAATCACTTTCTGAAATATTGTACAAGCTCCACTTTACAGAATGATGGGAATGTGCAAGAGCGCCACTTAGTTATCTAGTGTTCTTCACAGCTGGAATGGAGAATCCATGCTTTCCAAATGTTTTTGTGCTACAGTTACTGTTGTCCCTGATAACTGGCCATCCTGAGTGGGGCTGTTGACAATTAGCACCTTGAACTCTGGGGTGGATCGAACATTTCCCACATATCCTTTGGAAGAAGGAATAATTGGAAGCATAAGGTATGCATAACACCATAGCTTAACATTCAACAGCAGCAAAATCTACTGCTGTAGATTTCTACAGGAAAGCACTCTTGTCATGTTTATACAGATAAAAACTGCTTTCTGCTTCTTTCTCTCATTCTAACCTGTCTCATTAAGTGTTTTTATTGTTTTACAAATGCACATATGCTTATCCTTTTTCTCCACTAGGCAGTGTCAAGCTAAATCTCTCACATCCTTAAAAATAAAATAAAAAAGTTCTCTACTCATTCCAAAGTGGTTTCTACATTGAGAAGTGACCTGGTAAGAAATAGCTCCAATATAAAGACATTACCTGAATATCTGAGACCATTACTATTTCATTATCAAGTCCATAACTCTAGCCAGGCAATGCCTTAAGGCAAACACATAATCACAAATCTGTAAGCCAACCCACATCAATAAAAAACAAATAAAAATAAAACACACATGGGGAAGATTAAATGATAAATAATTATCCAATTTAGAAAACAGGTCCAATGCATATGTTTTAGCTGAACCCCAGACAATATTATACCTTTCATTTGTAGTCTTTGGTAAACCTTTAGTTTAACTAGTACTAGCCCATATTTCCCCCCCAATGTCTAGTAAAAACTCATCTGAATCTGCTGAATGACTGCATCTGCTTTCAGTCCACTAAGCCTTCATAGATCAAGAAATCAAGCTTGTACATGAATAAATAGAAGAAGAAATCTGAAATGAGTTGCTAAGTGATATTTCAAGGACTACATTTTTCACCCACCCTTAATTTTCAAGCTCTAATATTAAAAAATGACACCAGAGCAAAAGTGTTGCAAGGAAGCTGGGAAAATAATTATAGTTTTGGAATCAAGGAAATAAAACCACTTTTCACTTGACATGATATGTAGATTGAAGGCAGGAGGGATCAGCATCACACCTGTTTTACAGTCAATGAGAAAATGTTGTAAGGGTTTTCACATAGTGTAATAAATAAAAGTAAAAAGATAAAATAAAATAAAATGTGGCAGCACTAGCAAGTGCCCACTGGTCCCATTGGTGCATTCACACTAGATGACATGTGATAGAAAAGACTATATGACATGTGATAAAATAGCCCCACTAGTATATTCACTGTATATGACATGTAATACAAAAGGTTAATGGTACTTCTGCAAAGCAAATCTTTTAAGGCACAGTTCTTGGATGGTGAGGCTTGAAGACAGTGGCTGAGGTCCTATAGTAAGCAGATGGAGCCTAATGCTCTGTTTCCTGCTTCTGTTGCTTACTGATGTGTGGAGTGGTGGTGGAGAAGAAGCATCAGTTGGTCTCAGCTTGGAGCAGGGAAGAAATGAAGATGTGTATGCAGATATAGTACAATATAGTACATCTTCCATTTTGTTCCCCAGGATCTGAGAGCAGCTGCATCTTGCTTGTCTGAATTGCCTCCTTCCCGCCCCCTAATTTTGAAACAGTAGCAGCAGAAAAAGTAGAAACACAAACAACAGTATCTGGGGTGGGGGAGGTTTGAGATGGAGTGCAAAGAGCTAAAAAATACCCCCCCCAGCTTCCCCTCCAAAAATAGGCATATATGCATGTAAGCCACACTGTATATTACTTATAGGATGCTGTGCATTGTTGCCTTAAGCCTGTTCTGTAGACTGGCCTTTACTGGCTCAGTCCTCTTTCATTTCCCTGTAAGAATGTGAGCACTTTATTCATCTTCTCCCCCACCTCCTGGTGTAGGGTTTTTGCTTTTTCTTCTTTGGCTTAGGAACTTGCTAGTGTTACAAAATATTTTTTTTTATTTTTCCAAATGCTGTTGTTGTTTTTTAAAAAAAAAAAACAACAAACAGCATTGGGGATGGAGCTTTGACTGCTTTGGATGCAGGGCACTTGACTCAGGCTGTGTTCACACTGCAAAAATAATCCAGATTGACACCACTTTAATTGCCATGGTTCAATGCTGTGGAATTCTGGGGTTTGTAGTTTGTTGTGGCACTAGAAATCTCTGACAAAGAAGCTAAAAGTCTTACACAACTACAGTCCCCAGTATTCCATAGCATTGAACCATGGCAGTTAAAGTGGTGTCAGCCTGGATCATTTCTGCAGTGTGGATGTAGCCTGAGTCTACTATTTATAAAAGTCTGTGGCTTGCAGGGAAGATCTGTAGTAAAAATCTGCTTCCTAGAAGTAAATTGTGGTTAGTGGCTTCCATGTGAAAACTTTTTGGATTTTTCTATGAACCTTAAGGGAGCTATCCTAGGTGCTGGCCCTTTTTAGGAATGGAGTTCAACACTTTAGATAATACCTTTAAAGTTCAGATTACAACCCAGAATGTATTCACCACTCTAGTGATGTGGAAGCTGTCAGCCACTACTGATGGAAGTGATTCAACAGGAAACATTACTGTGGGATGTGAAGTCATAGGCTTTCATGGCCAGCATCTATAGTTTTTTTGTGGGTTTTTTGGAGCTGTGGGGGCATGTTCTAGAAGAGTTTCTTTCTGATGTTTCGCCAGCATCTGTGGCTGGCATCTTCAGAAAGAAACTCTTCTAGAACATGGCCACACCGCCCGGAAAACCCACAAAAAACTATTAGTGTGGGAGTTTAGCTGGGGTGACTGAAAGGGAATCTGAGGCAATGGCAATCATATGGAATGCTTCACACCCTGGAAGTTGTTTTGAGGGAGTTGTTCCAGTAAGCTGCAAGAGGTGTGCCTCTTTGTTTTCCTGTCTGTCTCTTGAGGACAACAGGAACTACATTTGTAGGCAAGACAGAGCTAGCAGCATGTGTGGCTCCTGAGGACAAGAGGAATTACATTTTCAGCCAAGTGTGAGCTAGTAGCATGTGTGTCTATCATGCACTATAGATGTGACATAGAGGGCAACACTGTTTGTCCCAAAGATTTTATGTTATTCTCCAGAGTCTTATTTCCTCTGTAAATGGGAGTTCTATGTAGCTGTCATAGCTAATAGTACATGATAGATTTGCCTTCCATAACTTTGTCTAACCATTTCTCAGACCATCTAAACTAGTGGCCATCACCTCATTTGTTTCCACAAAAAAGTTGATTCAGTATGTTAATTATGCATTGGAAGAAGGAAATCCTGAATTAATTTTGCATCCATAAATGAAGCAGAGTCCACATGCATGAGCAGTCAGTTACCACAATTTCAGTCTTCTAGCTCATTTGTGATGAGTTGCTCTTTCTCTTGGGAAATACTTGGGTGCATTCCATAGATTCTTTAGTTTAATGTATATAGTGAATGCTCAGTAGGGCTGACTTGCTAATGTGCATCCAATGGATATAGCTACTCAATTTTATTTGTGAAAACTAAACCAAACCCAGCAATAGAGCCATATGGCTCATGCTAATTTGAAGTGATTAGCCATAAAACCTTCATGTCATTGCCAAATCTAGCACTTCCTAGAGAAGCCTATAATTCTTCTCTAGTCTTGCCTTAAACAATGGTGGTTGGAATTCATGATTGCTGTTACAAATGTACAACTTAGAATTATGCATTCATAACTTATTTGTTTTCATGATCTATACATATTCAGTGGTGTAGGGAATGCATAGGGAACATAAAAGTCCCCCATCCTGATTTACTACAGCAGCTGCTACAGGCAATAAGGGGCTGTTCTCTTGTCAATTGGGACAGAGTTATGTTTCCAGCCTCCTCCCATGAACAGTGTCTAGTAAGATGGTCAGACACAGGATCCCTGTTGCAATTACTCATCACACTGGAGATCAATCATAGGAGTGGGGTGGAAACTTCACTTTTTTGTGTCCCAATCACCAGAAGAAAAGAACTGCCATAGCTTGCAATGCCTGCTGCCCAGTAAGTCAGAACTGGAGAATGGGGGAGGTTGGGCTGGAATTTGCTACTTGGCTATCCAACTAAATTAGTTACATCAATAAATAGCACATGTAGAATTCCAGCCAGAATTTTAGTTAGTAATTCATATAACATGGGCTTGGATCCAGATGTACATACAACATGCAGACAAAGATTACCTTTGCCTCCTCCTACCTATGGCAGCTCCTCCATTCTACTCAAAATGCTACAGAGAGAACAGGAAAATACTGGGATCCCCCAGAACCAGATAATAGTAGTTACTTTCCATGTCTCATCCATCCTCTATCCAAAACACAGTAAATCTTTCTCCAATTAAATCTATTTCTTATAAATAGAAATTATTACATTCAAATTTCATACATATTTCATTAAATACATCCTAGAACAATATAGGGATAAAGTTCTTTTTAAATTTCTGCTCCAAGGAAGCAACAAATAATCTTACCAATTGTCTTCCCTCTGTGAGAAAGTCTTTGAAGATTGTGATTTTTTTTTTTTAAAAAAAAAAACTATTTGTAGTTTGGGTTTTATTCTGCACAAAATTCATGCATGACATTTTTAGCTTAGAAAACATTTTTTTCTCTGCACAAAATTTTATTACTTTCTGTGACAAAAAAAAACTGTTTCCAGTGCAGAAAGTTCTATTTTTTTCTACCCAAAAATGAGCAAATTTTGAACAGAATAAATTCCTAACTGCAAGGATTTTCTTCACACCAGGATTCATCTCACAAGGGTTTCCCAACACTCATGTCCTTCAACCATTTTAAATACACATATTTTTGAATATTATTTCTGTCCCTAGGACAATATTAAGACAACAAATAGGTATCCAAGTTCAAAACATAACTGGAGGTGTTCTATCTTTTAGAAGTCAAGCTGAAGAGTTTTTTGATGTGATGGAAAATATAGGAGACTAGCAAGCACAGGTGCCTAGCATTTTTGTGCAAATCAGTCCTTGAAGAACAATATTTATAACCAGTCCTATCAAGACAATATTACTAGATACGTAGTACTAGAAATTTAAGAAGTTCGGTGAACCACTGTATGTGTAATGGAAGTGGTTTGAAAAAAAGTTTTAAAAAAATCACTCAGTCACAAGAAAAAAAGAGGTGAATAATATATTTTTCTTAGATAGTGAACCATTTACAAAACATTTAATAATAAAATGGAAAACTCATTAACCAGTAAGGTTAATGAAGTAATAATGACTTTTAGGAAGGTGTGAATGACCATGTAAGTTACTTTAATAGCTGCTGCATGAATGTTATAGTAAAGTGAAGAAAGCAAGAGAATCTTAAATAACTGTTCTTTGTTCAGGATAAACTTTTGATATGTGGCAAAGACCTGCAAAGCTCGATTGGTGCCAACACTGTTGTTATTCTGGTGTTAAGTGTACAAAAATGTAAAACCAGAATGACTGTCTACAAAAACATTGTGGGCATGGATAATTTTGTCAGATTTGCATATGAAACATTTGTAATTGTTTTAACTATGTTTAAACTATCCAGTTTTAAGTGTTAATGGGTTTGAGGTGATTTTAGCATTTTAAATATTTTTATTGTTTTAAACCATTCAGGTTGATTCTGTCACATGCTAGTGGTATCAAAGTGCAATAATTATGTAGTCTGAAATGGCATTTAGATACAGGATGCAAAAATCTAGGGTGTGCCAATGTGCATTATCTTCCCATATCCTTTATTCGAGAGCTGGAGAACCTATGCATCTCCAGATAATGTTAAACCCCCTTTTTGCACCGGCACAAAAATGACACCGTACTCAATAATATGATTGTAAAACTTGGCCACAACTTTATTTGTACAGGGTCATAAATAATTCTTTAACAATTTAATTTAACCACAATTTACATTGTTCTTGACACTTGTGTCCCTTTACCTATTCAATCTAGCTAACCGTGTAAACCTATCCCTTTACTTCACGTGTCAAGAACATCCAGTTCCAATTAAACACACATCCAAATGAATCATCTCCCCCCAACCGGAAATGACGTCATAATTTAGCTCATGATGTAACTTGTCTATGATGTCATTAATTTGTTTGGGGACGACATAACAAAAATTTTGTTAACCCCTTGAAGTATATTCTTTGTCCAAATCAACTTGAACCAATTTTGTAATTCCAATTAACTAAATTATCCCGGGGGGGGGGGTTGTCCCTTCCCACCACAGGAGGGGGCCAGCCTAGCTTGGCATCCTCTCCCCCCCAGGAGAGCTCGTTCAATGTGATGAGTGATGGACTCCAAGTATACATCACAACCCTCAGGGGAGAGATGAACCCCATCACCCCTGTACAAGTGTGGCACACCAATCTGAATACCCTCATGCTCAACAACTCCAATCCCCCAAACCCCAAACTTCTTAACCATAGATCTATTCAGCCAACGACAGGCTGTGTTGATTGATGAGTCCTTTCTTTCTCCCACCCAAGCACGTCGTGGCAGAAACTTGGTCCAGATCAACACCATGTGCGAGAATCTACGCTTAATGTCTTGCATGTCATTCAAGTTCCTTTTGGCCAACTTGAAACAAGGTACTTTAACAAGGTCATTCTCTCCCAAGTGTACCAGTAGAATCTTAGGCGGTGAGAACGTCTCAGATAGCTCAATGATGAGTGGAATGAGAGCTCCCCATAGCATCCCTCTCCGACCAAACCATCATACTCGCTGAACCTCTCTTATTCCCAGGTTCCGATCGTGACACAATTGGAGCTCACAAGCTTCTGTCCAAAACACAAGGCTGTGCCCAATGATCCATACATCTTCAAAATTCACATCTGATTGAATAGAAAAACAAATTAAGTATAACAATGCAACACCTCAACTAGATATCACTAGTCCCAACCCATACATTACGGGTGAATATAGGACTTAAAAGCCCTGGACTGCCAAGGCCTAATATGTCGGATTGCAGAGTCGTTCAAACCCTGTGAAGCAGCAGCAGTTGCTGCCCCTATACAAAAAGAATGACCAGAGAACTGGGCCACTGGCAAGCCTGGATGCCTCAAAGTCTCTCGCAACACAGCTCAAAATTGAAACTGTGTCAATGGAAGGCCTGAAACATGAAGGAACAAATAGCCTGGGCCAGTCGGACGAAGTCTAAGATAGTCCAACAAAGTTGAAACAGGACAAATCTGACCTAATGGTGCTCTAGACAAGGTGATGGTTTGTCCCTTAGCCAACTGATCAGTCTTAGAACGTCTAAAACATATTTGAACACCCTGTTCACTAATTTGAACATCAGATAGGTAAAGTGCTCTGCCCGAACTATCCAAGCGTGAGCTAGGAACCAGCTCGCTAATTCTAGTGGCTGCAAAAAACACAACAGAAAAAACAGCCCTAAATAGAATCACTTCCTGAGATGAAGAACATACATCCGGAAGGGAGTGCCAAATTTGGATGAGAATTGATCCTGTTACCGGCAAGCGATTATCGCATGCTGAAGGAAGTTCCCTAGTCCATCCTTCCAAGGGGTCATTGAACCCCCCTCTCTTGAATAAAAGGACAGAGCCGCTAACCTTGCCCTAATAGGGACAAACCTGACTGCCAAAGATGAACCGCAAAACGTAACACAGTCTCCACCCTCAAGGGCCAAACCTCAACCTCCCCTTCCATAGACAGAAACAGCCCAAAAGCTCTCATTGAGAGCTGATACGACTTGCGTGTCGATGGAGCGACAGACTGGAGAATCGCCCTGTTGATTTCTATTCTCCAAGGCTCCACAGATGTTCCAGTACCTCCAGTGGTTGAGGTGCTGCCTCCGGGGTGAGTTGACGAAACCTAGAAAACTGAAAATGAGAAAGGGCGTCCGCCAATGGATTTAGTAACCCTGGTACATGGCGATCCTGGGACAACACATTGTATCTCAAACACTGAGTAACCATTGCTCTAACCAATGCCATCACCCTTAAGGTTTTGGAGGTTTGGGAGTTCACTACATGAACCACTGCTTGGTTGTCACACCAAAACCAAACAGTTTTATTTTCAAATTGAACTGGCCACAAATGGACTGCAACCACAATAGGGAAGAGTTCAAGAAAAGTGAGATCACGTGTCCAACCCTTATTCACCCAAGCTTGTGGCCATCTCTCAGCTGCCCACTGACCTTTCCAATAGAGGCCAAAACCATGTGCACCAGAGGCATCGGACTGTACCTACAGGTCTGCCTTTAAAAGTATTTCAGACCTCCAAAAGGAGACTCCATTAAATTGATCCAAAAATGACTCCCTAACCTTCAAATCAGCTCTTATCCCGCTAGTAATCCTAATATGGTGATGTGGAGTGGAACCCCCTTTTGTAGCATTGTATAAGCGAGCACAAAAGGCTCATCCAGGAACAATAACTTTACAGGCGAAATTTAACAACCCAGTCAGGGATTGAAATTCTCAATGTGTGGCCTTATTCCTGCCGCTCATTATCCTTATCTGGTGTCTCATTGCTTCAAGTTTTTCTACTGGAAGGTGAGAGATTCCCTCAACTGTGTCTAACTCAATGCCCAAAAAGGTCAGACGGGTGCCAGGACCCTCCGTCTTTTCCTCCGCCAAAGGAACTCCCATCTCAGTCATCAACACCTGAAATGCCGACAAGGTATCGACACACCTTGTAGTATTGTGAGCTCCAGTGAACAAGAAGTCATCCAAATAATGAGTAATAGCTTGATTACCTGACCTCTTGACCACACACCAGTGCAAAAATGTACTAAATTTTTCAAATGCAGAGCATGAGATAGAACACCCCATTGGCATAGCCTAGTGAAAATAGTACATCTCTTCAAATTGAAAACCTAATAAGTCACAATTGTCAGGGTGTACTGGCAAAAGCCTGAAAGCCAATTTTATATCACACTTAGCCAATAGGGTACCCCTACCTAATGCCTGTACCATCTGCACTGCTGCATCAAATGATGCATATTTCACCGATGCCAAAACTGGATCAATGGCATCATTAACAGATTCCCCTTTTGGGTATGACAAATTGTGAATTAGATGGAACTCACCAGGCACCTTCTTAGGAATGAGGCCCAAAGGTGACAGCCTTAGTGTCAACATTGGCAGATGTTGATGGAGCCCTGATATCCTAACCGCAGCCAACTCTTTAGCCAGCTTCTCCCTGACTAACTCTGGTCACTCCCTCACCGAACACACATTAGGCACAAATCGGTGAACCCTCAAACCTGTATAAGGAATATGAAAACCATTTGAAAACCCGTCTAACAAATATTGAGCGGAATCCCTATTCGCAACCAAGCAGCCAAAACATCCAGTTTAATTGGTGTTGGCACTTTTCCCTCCTGCTGCTGAAGGTTGCAAAGAGACTCCAGCCCCGGCCTTCCTTCCCCTGAAACAGGAAGTGCCTGGTGATTACCTCTGCAGGTGTTGCATTTATGTTCGAACCTACAGGGCTGCCTAGAGCACTTGCCAGAGTTGAAGTCCCAGCATAAACCTGTAACCTTTTTCTCTCCCATGCCAGGCCTCGCATACTGCCCTTTCGGCTGTGTGACCATGGGCACAAAGCCATTGTCACACCTGCTCGAAGGGGAAGCCCCCAGCATAACATCTGCCCAAAGTTTAGATTGGATGTGCTGCCAAAATAAAGAAGGATCCATAGCAGCTCTCATCCTGAACTGTTCATCATACTAGAGCCATGCTGCTCCCCTCGAATTGAAATGACAATTCGTGTATGCTTTGATCATGATTTTTTGGTACTTCGAAAAATCAAGAGCACTAGACGGGTCTTTTTGTTCAATCACACCTCTGTATATAGTAAATCCCATCATCCAGTTCACGAAGTTCCTTTCCAGCTTAGGATGCTTGTGAGCCTGGAATTCTTTGGGGAGACTGAACACGACCCTGTCCTTGACCATAATTCGCAGCTCAGGGTCAATGTTCCTATTTCCCTTTTCCATATTCTCTCTTTAGTAGAGAGGGGAAGATGAGATCCTAAGGGAGTTGACATCCCAGCATAGGGGTTGCACTCCACTGCCTGGTTTGCCCCAGCCAGACCTAACTCTCCCACCGTGACCACGGGCCATGGGACTTACCTTGGTGACCGCGAGCTGCTCAGCTTGCACCCTCGAGTCAGGCACCTCAGGTGCAACTGATGAAGTTGAAGGTGCTGCTATAGAAACATTTAAAGAACTTGTCCCACCAGCATTGTGCCCCACTTGGCCACCAGGGGACCACACCGAGGTGGGCCAAGAAGTTATAGCAGGGGTAGGCAACCTTTCCCCTTTAAGGGCCGAGGGACCTCAGCTCCCAGAATCCCAGGAGCTATTGGCCAACATAGGACTATTGGCCAACATGGCTGAGGCTTCTGGGAGCTGAAGTCCCTCGGCCCTTAAAGGGGAAAGGTTGCCTACCCCTGAGTTATAGCATTCAAAGGCAGGGACAAACCTGTACTAGCCAATTGCTGAGCAGCCTCCCCAGATGTTTGTGACACTCCCTCCGAGTGTGCCAAAGCCTCTGCTCGGGTGCTAATCTGTGGAATAGAAGAAACACTTTCCCCATCCCTGTTAGCAATTTCACCAGTTTCAGGTGCAGACACACCACCATGACCTGAAACCACAGCCCTCTGGACTAAACTATACAAGTCCGCCATAGTAGGCTGGCCTCCCCTTCACAGGAAATGGCACCCCTGCACTAGCAGGGTTGCACGAGGATCCTCGGGTGCCCGGCACCATTCGGGACCCTCCAAACCTCGGCCTTCCCGGCCTCCATCTGCTGCCACTCCCAAAACCACCGGGAGATCGATCGGGGCCCTCAGACCATATGGGGCTGCAGCCGCTAGCCGAGGCAAGCCCCACAACCCGGGCCACTCTGCCAGCGGCCCCAACAGGGATGGAACACTGGCCCCAAAGCACCCGCTGCAGCTGCGAGCTGACGCTCCCTCAGCAGCGGACCAGGCTGCGACCCGAGCCTCAGGCTTCCAGTTGCTGACTAGGCTGCTCCATCCATGAGAGCAGACAAGCTCCTTGCTTGTCTGTTTTTCTGAAATGGCTGCTGACACATGGCAGCCAGGGGGTTTTATAGCCCCCAAATCTTGCTGGTATTCTCGCGACACGTGAGACTACCATCAAGAAGGGATCCTAGAGGATCCCTTTCCCGATTGGCTGGGCAGCGGAGGAAGGGGCAGGACTTCCCCCCGCCCAACCAATCAAGGGTCTAGCATCATTTAAATTGGCCGGCACAATGAAGAACCCCTCCCAACACATCGGGGGTGGGGTCTTTCCTTTAGATCCACTCAGACAGGCCAATAGTGAAGTACAGTAGAAGTAGTAGTTCATCAATATCTGGTAATCCAAAATTTCCCCAGTCCTACTTTGTCCTTTCCAGTTTTTCCTTTCCTTTTCATAAGGGAGAAATGGAGATCTAATTCACATAGCCCTTGAAAATCCTCCCCAAAATGGGCAATGTAGCAGTTCAGTAATCTTCTTGTGCCATTCATTATTAGGCATTTCTGAAGAGATTTGGTCTTGCTTTGATATCTTCATTTACAGAAAGAAAAAGGCACCATCGAGCTTCTTACCTGAGACTAACCAGCCTCTTAACTGGGATTAAACCCTGTTGAACTCAATGGGATGTGCTTTCTCTTTACAAGGATTGGACTCTAACCGTACAATGAAGCAGCCATTCACCCTCTGCTTCACCATGTTTCTTGATGCAGGACATACACATCAGCCCATGTTTCAGTTTTCTAGATTGCAGGAGGTGGGATCAATTGGTTTTCCAAGACATAAGGAACTATATTAAGGATAAGATTATATATCCCTTCTACTAATGCTTTACAAAATGTAAGGACAAATTAGGGATCAGTTTGTCAATTACACCACCAAAAGTATATATGTTAGCATCTATTCTAGAAAGAAGATGCAGATTTGTTGCTATTTTTTGTCTTCAAGTTATTTCCAACTTATGGTGTCCCTAAGGTGAATCTATCATGGGGTTTTCTTGGCAAGATTTGTTCAGAGGGGGTTTGCCTTTGCCTTCCTCTGAGGCTGTGACAGTATAATAATAATAATAATAATTTTTATTTATAGCCCGCCTCTCTGCCAAGCAATCGAGGCGGGTTACACATGGTCACCCAATGGGTTTCCATGGCTTAGTGTGGGTTTAAACCCTGGCATCCAGAGTCCTAATCCAACACGCAAACCACTACGGCATGCTAGGATGCAGATACACATTGTTTATGCAGTGCTTTAACTAACCTAAAACCTCCTTCTACAGTAAATGACAGCATGCATGTTGAAAATTTGTTATATATTTATTGCATATGCAATAAATTTGTGTATTTATATATTGTTTTGCTCATGGTACACACTGATTTGAAACACATTGCTTCTGAATATATACTTTGTTCTGTGCTCCTTCCCCATGTGATTGGGTTTTCCATTGAGAATTATCACAAGGGGTAGATTTCCAAGATATATTAAATCTAAATCAGCTTGACCATATAAAGGTGAGTTTAAGAATGGCATATGGCAGAAAGCTGACATGTTGCAAAATTTACCATATGATAATATATATGATGGTGAGGCCCAATATGGTGGTGTGTTTGCTGTACATTTTTTTGACTCATAGGACTTTCTTCTCAAAGGTAACCATAGCATTGCGTGTAAGTTGCTTAATACAAACAGCATTCAATTATACAAGGATGACTCAAAAGCCTGTTTCTCATGATACATTGAGAGTCTGGAAATAGGTCTGGAATCTCCCCTTTTGATCTCTACATGTTCTGTTTAATATTTAAGTAGATTCTTTGCACATAGGTCATTTCCCATGCAATGGAGAACCCTGAAAAACATATACATATTAGCTGTGTAGCTGACAAATTGAGCATGTGGGCATCAGTAGTTGAGATGGTGCAAATGATCCTAATCTTCCCCCTCATATACTGAAAGTATGAAGTAAAATGAGCAACTGGGACAGAGTGTTGGACTAGGACTTGAGTGATCCAGGTTAAGTTGTCACTGAGTCATGAAAAGCATTGGGTGACCTTAGATCAATTACTTTCTCTTGACTGACCTACCTCACAAAGTTCTTATGGAGATAATACAAGAATGAAGAGAGCTATGTACACTGCATTGAGCTCATTAGAGGAAAGGCTGGACATAAATATAAATAACAAATAAATGAGATGTATTAAAAGAGTTACCCTTTCTTATTTTGTACTACTGCACTTATTAACATGTTTAAACATTTTAGCTGTACTCTGCCTATGACAAACAAACTAGTTAACTATTAACTGTGTAAGTCTTGGGGGGGATGTTGGCAAGCCTACAACAACCAAATGTTCATATAAATGGGATACAGAAGCTATGCAAAAGCTAATGAAGTTTAATGCAACTGATATCTAGCCCAGTTATACGAATGTCTCTATGTCATCAGAAGAATAAGTTTCTTAAACACTGATTTTCTTACACTGTTATGCAAATGGTGATAAGTAATACAGGGGAAATCTTAGCAAAGTAAGGGCCTTTACAGACTGCAAGAAATAATGCAGCTTGAGGCCACTTTAACTGCCCTGGCTCAGTGCTAAGGAATCATGGAAACTTTAGTTTATTGTGGCACCAGAGTTCTCTGACAGAGAAGACTCAATGTCCCAGAAAAAAAAAATACAATTCCCAGGACAGTTAAAGTGGCCTCAAGCTGCATTATTTCTGGCACTCTATAAAGGCTCTAAGTTATTTATTAAAGGGCAAGGAAGTTTATTTTGGTAAGATATAATAGTCTATATTTGGTTATCTTAGGGGGGATGCAGACCAGGGCGTCGGGGACGCCCTGGGACGGTGCGCCGCTGGAGCAAGGCACTCGCACGGTGGCGCACTGGCGGCATCCCTGAAAGGAGCGCCAAATTGGCGCTCCTTTCAGAAGTCAGGGAAAGTGCACCCTAAACACGTAGGGCACACTTTCCCTGACTTTTCTGCCGCAGCGTGTGAGGACGCTGCGGCAGGAGGTTACCCCCGGAGCGCCGGCCGTGCGGAGGGCCAACAGCTCCGAGGGCAACCTCGGGAGGAGGAAGGGGCGCCGCTCGTGCGGCTGCCCCTCCTCTTCCTTGCCTCGGAGACGACCCAATTAGTCGTCTGCCGAGGCCCTTATACTTGTAAGTCTGGGTAGATACTGAAAACACCAAGTAGGCAAAAAAAAAATACTATCTATAATGTTGTTGAAAAGCTTATTTGCCCCACATCAATGTGTATGTGTGTGTGTTTTTGTTTTGTTTTTTAAAACCCCCCGACAACCATTCTACAGCTTTGCTTTTATCCTTCACCAGGCAAGGAAGAACTATAGTGCGTAAATGTTACATACTGAGCTTATCATTATGAGGAAAGTCCATCCTTCTATCCTTATCAGCTTCACCTCTAGACAGGATGTACATAGTACAACAACTCCCCTATAAATCTTGGGGAATGGAGTGGTAAACATGTAATGAAACACATGATATACATGTAAACACTTTCTTAGTTCTTAGTACTAAAGTCCCAAACCACTGAGAGTTTCAAAGATCAAGATAAGTTCATGGCTTGGTTCTAGGGTCAAATAAGTAGCTGAATGAAGGAGATAATACATTTCTTGTAACTCTGCTCTCTCAAGTGATAAACCACCACATTTTACACCACCTGAAGCTTTCAAAATGTCTCTAAAGGCAGTGACCCAACATAGGAGGTTGTCTAAGCACAGATGATTAAAGCCTAGCCCTTGTCCAAAGGAAAAGCTACAGCTAACCCAGTAAGTAGCTGGCAGGTACTGCAAATAGCAATGTTAAGGTCTATAATAATTTCTGGACTGTAAATATCCTTCAGAGGAACAGTAACCCCATCAAGGAAAAGTTCTTATCCTTCATTTGATTGTTAGAGAACCAGAATGGTATAGCAGTGCACTAATCTTTGGAGACCAAGGTTCAAATCCCCACTTGGTCATGGAAACTGAGCAGGTGACCTTGTGCAACTCACAGTCTCTAAGCTCAGGTGAAGGGAAAGGCAAACCTCCTATGAACAAAGTGTAAGAAAACCTTGCAACAAGTTTGCCCTACGATTGCCATAAATGGAAAATGACTATAAGGCACACAACAACAGCATCAATGTAATGTTACTTCCAGTTACAGTAGACTCATTGAGACAACAAGGTTTACAAAAATGTCAACTTAAAACTTTCAGTTGATTCTTAATATTAGTTGGGACTAACAATAAGATTTGGATCCTACCTACCCATTACTCCTTTCCATATTGCATCCTAAGAATGTCTTTGTTTCTCATCTATCCCATCAGCATCTTGGAGCATTCATTCAAGGAATCCTATGCTAATTTGAATTTGATGTGAATGGAAAATACAGCTGAATATCATGCATATTCCTGTTCATTTGCTTGATTACTTATTCATTGAATTTGTAACCTGCTCTGTATCAGAGATTTTTGAATGATATCCAATTATATTCCTCTGGTAGCCTGATGAAGCTGCCACATCAAAACAGATCCAAGGATAATTGGGACAGAAAAGAAAAGAAAAGAAAAAAAAGTACCCTGTCTAAATCCATTACAAGTTATGGAGTTAGTATTCTGGAAATCATTCAGAAATTTATGACCATTTCTCATTTTTTCATATCTGTTGTAATAAAGTGAAACAAATACTGAAATGGTTGCATTTTTTTTAAGTATGTTAATAAAACAGTTTAATTTTTTTCAGTCAGGAATTGTGGAACTCTGGGCATTGTGGTCCAGGAAGGATGTAAACAAGCTGGAACACATTCAGAGAAGGATAATAAAGATAGTAAAAGTCCTGAAACCTATGGCAACACTATGAGGAATGGCTTAGGGAACTGAGTATGTTAAGCATGGGAACTGAGTATGAAAAGATTGAGAGATAATATGAGAGGTGATATGATAGCCATATTTCAATATCCGAAGGGATGTCATGTGGATGATAGAACAAGCTAATTTTTGGTTGTTCTAGAGACTAGAATATAAACAAATGGATTAAACATACAAGAAAAGGGATTCTACTCAAACATCAGGAAGAACTTTTTGACTGTAAGATCTATTTGATTTTGTGAAGCAGAGTCCATGTAATTATAACTGAAAGGGACTCATTTCATTTTACCTTGCAACTGCAAATAATGATTTCATTTACCATATATACTCAACTATGGGCCTTTGCAGACTGCTAGAAATAGTGCAAATTGAGTCCACTTTAAGAGTTAGGGTTAGGGTTAGGGAATCATGGGAACTGTATTTTATTGTGGCACCAGAGCTCTCTGACAGAGAAGGCTCAATGTCTCAGAAAAAAAAACCCAATTCCCATGATTCCCTAGCACTAACCCTAACCCTTAAAGTGGACTCAGTTTGCACTATTTCTGGCAGTCTGCAAAGGCCCTATGAGTCAATCCCATGTATACACCAAGGGCAGATTTTCAGGGCAAAATTATGAGTTTTTGTATGACACATGGATAATTTGAGGATAAAACTTTGAGGGTCCTCAGGTCCATGGTAGTTCTTTGGCGTTTACGGGCAGTGGAGAAAGGTTGCATCTCTTTTGCAGCAGGGCAGCACCAAAGAGCCTGGATTGAAGCCATTTTTTCCCTTGGAGTGTGGTTGAACAGGCACAGGTGCCATTTGCCTCTTCAATCCTGCCAAGATACCTACTTTTACAGTAGATTCTGACAGGAATGAAAGCTCTTCACCACCTGCCCATCCTTAGTTGCCTGTAGCCAGTGGGCTTGTCTTCTCACAGAGGGTGAAGAGGGGGAGGACAGTGAAGGTTGAAGAGTCAGTTTGGGGAGAGCCAAACATAAAAGGAACTGAGGCAGGGAGGGAGAGAAAGTGTGTATGCATGCTCAACTGTATTGTCTGTTACTCTGAAAGAAGCAGAAATCACCCTCCAGCAGCCTGTTCTTAAGCAGAGAGGGAAAGAATGTGTGTGTGTGGGAGAGAGAGAGAGAGAGAGACTGGGTCATCTATTACTCCCATAGAAATAAAAATCACCCTTCCAGCAGCTCTCTCAACATTCCTTGCTGAGGCAGAGAGGGAGAGGGGGGAACAGAGAGAGAGAGATTGGCACTTTTAAAAGGACACCCTCTGCTCTTCCCACCAGGCAGAGAAATCTGAAAGCTCTGCCAACATCAGCATTACCATATTGATCCATATATAAGTTGACCCAGGATTTTGAGGTAAATTTTTGGGCATAATTTTTTCAACTTATGGGTGAGTATATACAGTAGGTGTGACAGTTGTGGGTGAGTCTTCTTCTTTGGAAATCTTATAACAGAGATTGGGTAGGCATATATCAGGAATGTTTTAGTTCTGTATTTCTGTATAGAAGGGGGTTGGACTTCATGGCCTTTGTGGTCCCTTCCAATACTACCATGCTATCCTTCTATGACATGCTTGTATGTACTTAGAAAAAGTGTTCAGCAAAGACGAACAAAAAGAGAACTGTAGGTATAAATTTAAACTCAGTTTGAAAGGCATTTCAAAAGATGGAAGTTAGTAACCCAAAGGAGATTCTAGTGGATCTCAACCACCCTAGAAGCACCAGGTCCTCCTGGAAGGACCTGAGTGGCTAGACAGGATGTGTGTGTAGGCATCCTGAACCTACATGATTTACAGCTTTGATCACTGGTCCAGAACCTTGTATCTTGCTTGTTAGAAATTAAGCTTCTTGTGTAAGGGTTTCAGGAAAGGTGTTAGGTGTGGATATCATGTGGTACCTAACAAAATATAGGAAGCCACATTTTCTACCATCTGCTGTACGAAACCCATCTCAAAGGTGTGTCCCACATAGAATATATTATATAAGTCAGTCTTGAGGTTTTCAACACCTCTACCACTCAAGCTGGGCTATCTTTGGCTATGTGACTGCATTTCAAATTAACATATGGTCTCTCCCAACTGTTTCACACAGAGCTACTCAGTGCCATTCTCTGGAAACAATGAGTTGCTTAGGAGTAGAACCACTACAGTACCTTTCTTTTTTAAATCACAGGCACACAAAAGTTAGAATCATCCAAGGCATTGTATTCTCCATCACTATGCATGGATGTGAGAGCTGAACAGTAAAGAAAGCAGACAGAAGGAAAATCAACTCATTTGAGATGTGGTGCTAGGGACAAGTTGCTTAAGATACCATGGACAGCAAAAAGACAATCAGATAGGTCTTGGAACAGATCAAGCCAGAGATCTCCTTAGAAGCAAAGATGGTTAAACTGAGGCTGATATACTTTGGCCATATAATGAGAAGGCATTAATCACTGGAAAAGACAATAATGTTAGGAAATGTAGGGGGGAAATGAAGAGCAAGACCACATGCCAGATGGATGGACTCAATCAGGGGGAAATGAGCAAGGGCTTGCAGGAACTTGGTAGAGAAGTGGAAGATAGGGGTTCTTGGAGGTGTCTCATCCATAAAGTCGCCATGAGTCAAAGTTGACTCAAGGGCAATAATAGCAACAACGATATAAACATAAGGCCGGCACACATATGACATATTAACATCCTGCAGCATCTGTTTTATTCCATGAGTGATTTAGTGAATCAAAGTCCATCTTAATCATAAAAACAAAGAAGTCATTTCATTTTCCTTCCCATCGGAAATTATAAGTAGTCAAGAAATAGTCAAGAAAGATTTGTTAAGATATTGTACCAAATTCTGCTGAAAAGTCCAGGAGAATGCATTTGAATACGTGCCCTTTTCCAACTCTTTACCAATACCAATGAAAATGATGTCTGCCCTGTTTGATCCAAGTCAATATTGGACCAGAAAGTCTGTATCCTCCCAGAGCAAGTGGAGCTGATTCAGCATGGCTTGTTCAATCATTTTGTATGTTTATTGCCCAAATGCTTGATTCCATTGGCACTTTAATGGAACATCAATGTAATGTTCTTCACAACAGTATATAACTGGTGAGCATCTAATTTTCTTTATCATGTTGTCATTTTATTCATCCAATGATGGTACATTGAAATTCTAGTGGACACTATAAACTATATCTAAATGCAATCATAACTTGCAATAGCAAGAAAGATAAAATGAATCCCTTGCAGTAATAATTAAGATGGGCTTTCTTTTACTACATTATTCCTAAGATAAAACAGATGTTGAAGGAAGCTAACTGTCATAAGATGTGCTGGCCTCATGTTTATGTATCCACAATGTGAATACACAAGCTGTAGATCACCTTTAAATATCTGACAATCATGCAAATAGCTTTCAGGCATAAGAAAACAAACTTTCTTAATTGTATTCCTTGGTAACCATAAGTGCAATAAAGACACATTTTGTATTCTAATGGAAATACACCTGGGAATGTACTGCTAATATTGGTTAACAGCTGTGAATGTGAGCCCATAAAATAAAGGTCACAATTTTACAGGCAAGACTTTCATCTTCATGGAAGAATTAACTTTTTTGTCTCCCCAGCAGCACTGAGAAAGTTAAGGTATTTGACACATGGAATTTTCATCTTGAAGGCACTGTTTCATTTTGAAGCCACTGTTTAATAAGACCTCCAGAGACTGCTTTGGGAAGATGGGAAACCAGGCTTTCCCTATGCATTGCATCCATTTTCAGCTTCTTAAGAGTTCTAGGAAATAGTGGATGCTTCCTAAATTTGGATGGGTCAGAGTTTGTATAATTTGGATCTGGTGGGACATAGCTTGCATATACATAATGGGTGAAAATCCTTTAGTCCCAGGTAGAGAAGACCCATTGAATTAATGACAAGAACAGAGAGAACATCCTCAGTTTTAGTGTGAAAATCATGGAATGATGGTGTGATTGGTGCCAACACTACAATTACTTTGGCAACAATTCCAAACCTTTTGCTTGTCCAGACATTTTAACTGGCTGTTTTAAGTCAGTTTTATTGTTTTTCAATTACTTTTTTATTTTGGGCTATATGTTTTAGAATTTTTAGTATTACTTTTTATTGTTTTAACTATCCTTGCGCATCACCTTGCTGTCGATAAGGATGAAGGATGGTTTAAAAACATTTTTATAAAAATATAGAGTGTTATACAGAACACAGATGTACTGTCTGCATCATGATTATCCATGTTTTAACACACACACACACACACACACACACATATATAAAATAGAAGTATGAAGGAAAATGTAAGGGAGCAAAATGGGGGTAGTGGGCCAGGTGGCCTACAAGCCTAGGGATGGAAAGAGTATTCAAAAATATTTGAAAATGGTTGAAAAACATTTTTGAGTGTTAAGTAACCCTGATGAAAAGAATCCGGGACTGCTGAGAATCTTTGCTGTTCAGGACCTACTCTGCAAATTTGTATATGGTTGTTTTGTGTAGGAAATAGTATTTTCCACATAAGAAACAGCATTTTCTGGGTGGAAAATGGCATTTCAATGCAGAAATATTTTTTCTTGTGCAGAAAATACTGTTGTTTTTTTTGCACAGTGGGACCCTGGTATCTGCAGAATCCATTCTAGACCCCCCTGCAGATACCAAAATCTACGGGACCTCTAGTCCTGCTGTCCCCAATGGCAGTGCATGCACGTGGCTGTGCTGCCATTAGGGACAATGGGATTTTAAGTGAAGTCCCATTGTCCCTAATGGCAGTGCAGCACATGCATGTGCCACCACTGGGGACAAGAGAGGCTGTCCCTAATGGCAGCATGTGCATGCACTGCCATTGGAGACAATGGGTGGCTTCCCATCTGTGAATGCTTAAATTTGCAAATGCCAAGTCTGCAAATACCAAGGTCCCGCTGTATTTGGGGATTTAGTCTGTGTAAAATTCTCACATGGTTGATTTGCACAGAAAACAGCATGCTCTGCATAGGAATTAATATTTCTGTGTTAAATTATTTTCCACACAGAAAATGATGTTTCCTGCACTATGTGCAAATTTTGTGCAGAAAAAGTCCCAAACTACAAATAGCTTTTGAAATTTTGAAATCTGTGTGGTTTTTAAAACCTTTTTCACAGTGGGAAGTGCAGAAATTATTCATTGCTACCTTTGCAAAGAAACTTGTAATTACAGCCCTATGCAAGCCATATGTTCTCTAGCTCTCACCTGAAGAGAGCTTTGCATGACATTAATTGCATAGTCTGTGATATTTATTTATTTAGATATGTTTTAGTTAATTTAGAAGAAATCAAATGTCCAGTTTTAACCAGTCTCTTCTTAGATTCCTTAAAAATTCAAAGAAACTTTCAGAATTTTTTCATTTCTGATTATACAAAACTATCAGCCTAATTTATTTCTGGCCTAAAATAAATCTGCTCATGTTGTAGGGTTATGTTTGCACAATTAAAGATATTGTAGATTCATGCCCCTTGACCAGAGTTCTGATTGAAGGGTTGTGAACGGTAGAACTAATTAAAATTTATGGTTGGTTTTCCAAAAGAGACCTTAGGGCTGAAGAACAATTGGAATCAAGGCTTTTGGCTATAGTCCTGCCCCCCGTCCAATTTGTTTGATGAAAGATAAGAGTCTCAGTATATTGTACAATAAAACAACCTCTCTTCCTTGATATATGTGCTGATCTTTAGCTCACAAATTTGATTTATCATCATGGTGGCTTGTCCTAGTCTCTTGAGAACTGTATACAGCAATAGTTGATCTGTTAATACATTAATAATTATTTTAATATGATTTTTAAAGGTGTAACATTTACTTGGTAGTTAATCAAGTATTTATTTGTGATGTATTTGTTATGAGAATTAGCTCATCTTCTCTACAGCAGTTAGAAAATATACTTCCTATTATTATCCTTAAAAAAAACACACACTAGTATTATCTGATGCATGTGTATAACAATTCATTTCCCCCTTCTTTCACTTCACTTTTTATTTTCTCATTCTGAAAGCACAGCTATCACAACAGAGGCTGCAAAAGTGTTTTTTAAAAATCATACCTCCCACTCCTTCCCAAACCAGTCTGAACAATTAGGTTTTTCAGACATTAAATAAGAAAGAGCATCAAAATGGGAAGATACTTCAAGAACAGGAAGTACTGTACTGAATTGAGTCCTGCAAGTGGGCACTCTTGATTCTCTTGCTTTTTACCCTCCTCCATCTGCCAGAGGTGATTCCACTGGATTTTCACTGGGAAGAGGGAGAGGACAGTGTAGAAGTTTTATTTATGGCCACCAAGCCAAGCTCTTAATGAACAGGGCTATATGATCCAGCAGGAACTGGTGGCAGTTGGAGACACCAGGGGAGCAGGAATGAGTTGGACCAGTAGTTCCCAAGACAGAAAACACATATTTGTCCTGAACATTAATAGTATATAACCAATGTAAAACCAAGAACTGGGCTTATAGGAATATATCAAGTCCCATTTGGGAGAAAAGTAGGATATAAATCAAATAATATCATATCCATCAATAAATATGTACATAGGAATTTTGGCTAGTGAGATGAGAAATGTTTCTGAAATCTTTGAAATGCAAGTTGACAGAATAGCTTCCCAAATGGATGTTCACATAGTTCACATTTTGTTAGTAGTTTTCTTACTAATAAGCCAAAGGTAAACTGTTGATTATTCGGTAAACATTTTACAGATAAAGCAATTTTTCTGGACAAAAAATTAAATGAAGTTATCATTATTTGGATTAAGTACTGGGAGTGAGTATTGATGAATCAGAATTAATGGCAAAAATCAACAAATTATTGATGGTAAGAGCAGAGAGGAAACAAATGCTTGCTCTATACTTAGAATGATCCCAATATTTAACAATTCCTACCCTAGATGATGGTGCATTTATGTCTGTGCATGCAGGCACACACACACACACACTCAAAACTTTGTCTATTCACTGGAATATAAATATGATGATGATGATTATGATTATGATGATAATGAAGAAGAATCATAGCTAGTCTGGGCTGGGCAAGAAAAATGTCAAAGGTGGGAGAACTTTTTATCATATATTCAAACTTTTGTATTCCAGTACCTTTGTATCACTCCCAGGAGTGCAAACCTTGCTATCCATCATCATGGTCATCAATAATTTTCCTACTTCTCATTTTTCTTAATATCCTACCTTTCTCCCACTAACCAGCTCTAAATGCAGCTTAGGTTTCTTCCTCAATAAGACTGAGAATTCTTGCCCAAGACACCTGAATCTTTAAGTCAGAGTTAAGTGATTTCTTTCACTGTTAGTCCTGAATACAGAGACCACCTCCTGAAATATGGCCTATCCCAGTTTCTGTTCTTTCCTGATTATAGCTGCCATTGCCTACAGTACTGTTCTCCTGTTACACAGGTATAAACATAGAGAATCCACTGCAGGTATACAACTGACACCAGCATTATTGTGTATATAAAGGAAGAAAATAGAGAGTAAAACAACAAGATGCTTTAAATATATGGCATGGGGTTGCAGACTGCTTTCTTTATGACATTCAGGTAAAGAGGAGTGGATTGGGACTTTTATGTATAGGTGAGGAAGTTTTCCATCCTCCATTCATTATTATTTCAAAATTTGTCCCTTGTCATTACTCACCCTCTGGAGTCAGAAGATTCAGATTTATAGGAGTCAAATGTCCAGGAATTTACAGCTAATGATGTGAGCCTCTTTGAGTCTGAGCAGCTGGGGTCTGAGGGAGTGGGGGTCCCTGTTCCCCAGCAGGAAGTGGAAGATGCTAAAGATACACTGCCATTTTTTAAGAGATTGTCCAAAATTTAAGTAGAGGTTACACCTGTCCCAGCAGCTGTTAAATATGAGACTGACTAATTAAGCATCTGGTCTCTTGAAACAGTTGCCTATAAATTTCATAGCCAACGCCAGGGTGTCTTTGTTGTTTGCAACCATCTTATCTAGGTGGCTAGCAGTACTCTTTGGCATTTGTGTTTTCTTGCCTTTGTTCTGGCTATGATTGGCAATTCCACTTGCTGACTTTGTTTATCTAGACTACTGACTTGTGATAACAACTTGTAGAATCTTGCTTCTCCCTTCATCTTGTTTGGATAACCCATGACTGCCTGGACTGTATTAACTACTTGCTGCCTCTTGTACTCCATCCATCTGCTTCCTGGGCCACTTGCTGAGTGGAATATAAGACATCCCCTACCCCTGTAGCAAAGGGTAAAACCTTCCATTGGCATAGATGGTTTTTCCCCCTTCTCTTTTTAGCTGTCTGGAAGTAATTGGGAGGGAATTTTGAAATAAAAACTTGATGGAGGAAAGGTTTAAACCACCCTAATAATGTGTAATGGTCTTGATCTGGATCAGGGTCTCTCTCTCACACACATACTTGAATATGTGTGTGTGTGTGAGAGAGAAAGAGAGAACAAGAGCAAGAGCAAGCAAGGGGGGTTGCAGACTGCCAGAAATAGTGTGAATTCAGTCCACTTTTAGGGTTAGGGTTAGTGCTAGGGAATCATGGGAACTGTTATTTTTCTGAGACATTGAGCCTTCTCTGTCAGACAACTCTGATGCCACAATAAAATACAGTTCCCATGGTTCCCTAACTCTAACCCTAACCCTAAAAGTGGACTGAATTCACACTATTTCTGGCAGTCTGCAAACCCCCCCCCCCCCAAGCAAGCAAGCAAGCAAGCAAGAAATCCTAAATGGCATGTTATGTATGCAAAAGAATGTGCTGTTCAGCGCTTAGAGAAAGTGGGCTCATTTTTTGTAGTGCGCTACTGGCATTGACTGAATATGATATTACTCTAATATATGGGTTATTATTACCCTAATATATGGGAAGAGCTTTGAACACTCTAAACACTATATTAATGTCTAGGTTTAATTATCATTAATTATGCCAATTGTTACTTAGAGACAACCCTCTAAAACTCACATTTCATTTGATGATGATGAATGATGATGATGATGATGACGACAACAACAACGACAGCATGGTCTACAGGGAGGAATCATGCTGTTCAAATTCCTTCCATTATATAAGAGTTTAAATGGAATTTTCTATTTGTGTGTATTGTTTTTGAAAAACAACATTTTTGTCCAAGGAGCAGATTGAAGTTTACTGATTTGTGCCCTGAAACTGCAGAACTTCCAGCATCTCACAGGAGACACTATTTAGCATTTTTAAGATATATAAGTGGGGTTAGACAGGGTTATTATTGTTTTTTAGTTGCTTGGAAAATATATGTGCAGAGTCTGTGATATTGATATATTAGTTGCTTGGAAAATACCTTCCCCCCCCCCCCCCAAAAAAAAGTGTATGTTGTGGAGAAGAATGATGTAATCATGTGGGAAGAAAGTATAACATGGAAAGAAAATAAACTCATAAAATGTATTCAAAAATGCTCATTTATGTTGCCAAGCAGTCAGTTAGCTTGGTCAGTCTCTGAGGTGGAACTGCTGCTGTATGACAGATTTCTGACTCTGTTGGCCTGCCTTAAATAATCTTTCTTTTATCCATGTCAGCATCCTACCTTCACTTATAAGTTTGTGTGTGTATATGTGGGGAAGCTCCTGAACCTCATGATGACCTTTAGGATATAGCCATCATGGTGAACTCTCTAAAGGGGAAGACATCAGTAGCCTTTGCACTATAACTCCTATCACCCCCAGCTAGCATGGCCAAATGTATGGAATACTAGGATCTATGGTTCACCAATCTTTGGAGGGCCACAGTTTCTCACTCCTGGTTTAAAGTGGCCTCTGATTTCTGGTTATTCCATATGCATGCTCTGCTCCAAGTAGGGATGCATGAGAATTTTGGTTCATTTTTTTTTAAAAAAAAATAACCTCCCACAAATTCACAAATTTGCTCTGTATGGTGATATGATGCAGCTTTAACTGACTCTTTTGCCAATTAGGAAACTGTATTCAAGACAAGAGACTACTGTCAGGACAGAATATGGAGAAACAGAACAGTTCCCTCATTAGGACTATCAGATGTGTTGGCACTCCCTTGTCCTTAAGGGCATTCCATTGTCTTTAATGATCTATGCTATCAAAGGCTTTGCTGTAGTCTACAAAGCACATGCTTATTTTCTTTTGGAACTCCCTGCTAGCTGTGTGTCATCCTCCCTGGACGCTCTACTTCACTCCCTTCTCTCTAACACCTGGAGCTGAAGGACTAGCAGCGGACCGGCAGCCAGAGGGGCGTGGCCTGGAGCCTCAGGCTTCAAGAGTGCTCTTCCTCACTCCTCCCTCTCGCATGGAAGACCAGGAGGTGAGCTAGCTCTGGGCTAGTCAGCTAGGGGACTCGTGGATCCAGCAGCAGTGGTGTTTAGGCAATGTCATTGAGTACTATCTGTTGTTATTTTTCAGTTTTCATTATTGTCACTTTTTCGTCTACTGGTTATTGGGCACTGAATCCTTATTTTTCCATGGCTCCACATATTTCTCCTAACCTAATCCCTATTTGATCCCTTCCCATTTCTCAGCTTCCATTCTTCTGTTCACTTTGGAACTGTCACTCTGTTGTTTCAAAAGTGACAGCAATTCATGATCTTTTTCTTTCTAGTTCACTTCACCTTCTTGCTCTTACTGAAACCTGGCTCCCGGCCCATGACATTGCTGCCTCTGCTGCCCTTTCTTTTGGCAGTCTTTCTTTCACCCATACTAGCCGCCCTGAGGGTCAAGGAGGAGGGGTTGGTATCTTACTGTCCAACTCTTGCCAGTTTCAAGTTCTTTCCTTCCCTCCCAGCTATTGTTTCTCTTCATTTGAATCTCATTCCATTAGGCTCTTCTTTCCTTTACAGCTTCAGGTTGCAGCCATCTATCGCCCTCCTGGTTCTGCTACCCAATTCCTGTCAGACTTTGAGTCTTGGCTGACAGTTTTTCTATCGGATGCAGTACCCACGTTGATCTTAGGCGACTTTAACATCCACCTGGACGACCCCAATAATCCTCCAACATCTCGCTTCAGCTCCCTTCTAGCTTCTTTCGGCCTTCAACCTCATTCCAACTCTTCAACCCATTGTCTTGGTCACTGTCTTGACTTAGTTCTTGCCGCCAAGTGTGTCATTTCTGACTACTTGGCATCTGATTTTCCAATATCTGATAATCATTTAATCTATTTTACTCTTACCTATATGCCACCTCCTCGTTATACTGCTCAATGCTATTTTCGTGATCTTCAGTCTATTAACTGTGACCTTTTCAGTCAGTCTTTGGATTCTTCTCTCTCTTCTTTATCTTTTGGGGTCTCCATTGACTCAGCAATGTCTGTAACTCCACTCTTTCTTCAACTCTCAACAGCTTTGCTCCTGTATCTGTTCACGTGTCCTCCTCTACGAACAGGCCTCAACCCTGGCTTACTCCCATAGTTAGGTTCCTTCGGTCCTGCTCTCGAGCGGCCAAACGTCTTTGGAAAAATCTAGGGAGTGGCCCGATTTTATTCATTATAAATTTGTTCTTTTATCCTTCACACGTGCCTTGTCCATGGCAAAACAGAACTATTTTAAATCATTGATCTGTGCCAATGAAAGGCACCCGCAGTGTTTGTTTTCCTGCTTCAACACCTTGCTAAAACCTCCCTCTCGCCCTGTTTCTTCATTATTTTCCCCTACCGACTTGCTAACTACTTTATCACTAAGATCACTACTATCAGATCTGAAATAGTTCCTCCTAACTTGTCTTCCCCCACTAATCTTCTGGAACCTTCAACTATTCAATTTTCTGTGTTTCCTCCTGTTTCTTTGGACAAACTCTCTACCCTGCTGTACTCTTCCAAACCTGAAACTTGTTCTCTTGATCCAATTCCCCCTTGTCTCCTAATCTCTATAGCCCCTTCCTTCCTTCCTTCCTTCCTTCCTTCCTTCCTTCCTTCCTTCACTTCTTTCTATCTTTAACCTCTCTCTTTCTACAGGCTCTTTTCCCTCAGACCTTAAACATGCTCTTCTTTTCTCTATCTTGAAAAAAATCTTCTCTTGACCCCTCTTTGTCCAGCTATTGTCCAATATCTCTTCTCCCTTCTCTTTCTAAGGTTTTGGAAAGGGCCGTTTATTAACGCTGTCTTGAGTTTCTTGAAGCCAACTCCATCCTTGATCACTTTCAGTCTGGTTTCTGCCCATGACACTCTACTGAGATGGCCCTCACAAAGATCTCCAATGATCTTTTACAGGTCAAGACAAATGGCCTTTATTCTGTACCCATTCTCCTCAATTTATCTGCGGCATTTGACACCGTGGATCACTGTCTTCTAGTTGATATACTTTCTGACATTGGGTTCTCGAACTCCGTTCTTGACTGGTTTAAATCTTACCTGTCAGGTAGATCTTTTGCAGTGATCACGGGTGGTCAGACTTCATCCCCTGTTCCCTTATCTGTTGGAGTTCCCCAGGGCTCTGTTTTGGGTCACCTACTGTTCTCTCTTTACACCTTGTCTTTAGGAAAAACTTATCAGTTCTTTCAGTTTTTCCTATCATTTGTACGCCGATGACACTCAACTGTATCTTTCCACCCTTAATCTCTCTTTAGGGCATGAACAGCAAGTTTCTTCATGTCTCACAGCTGTCTCTCTGTGGATGCATCATTGGCGTTTGAAGCTCAACATGTCCAGGACAAAGCTTCTTGTCTTTCCACCTAAGCCCTCCGTTCAATCCTCTCTCTCTATTTCTGTTGACAATACCTCTATTCATCCGGTCCAGGAAGCCCTCAGCCTTGGTTTAATTTTCGACTCCTCTCTGTCATTTATTCCCTATATTCAGGCCACAGCCAAAGCCTGCAGATTCTTCCTTTATACTATTGCTAAAATTCGTCCTTTTTTTCTGGCCTCCACTGCCAAGACTCTGGTCCATGCTTTTAGACTACCGTAATCTCCTTCTAGCTGGGCTTCCCCTCTCTCATCTTCACACTTTAATTTCTTTTTCTTTTTTTAAAATATTCTTTATTGATTTCCAAATATATGTTAAAACAAAACAACCAAAATAAAGAACAGCACAACATATACAATCCATCCATTTACATATTTCTCAGATACAACCATCTTTCTTTCATATATATACATTCTCTTTCTTTCACACTTCTATGCATTCTAGCCTACTTTTTATTCATTCATTAAAAAGACTTCCTAGCATATATACAGCAATCCTTTGTATATTTTTTGTGTATTCCAGCTAATTTTACTTTGTGTTCCGCATCGTCTCAATTTGTTGTTGTTGTTATTATTATTGCTACATTTACAATAATTTCCCCCCTTTAATTATTGTTATTATTATTGGTATTTTTCTTTTGACTCTATGTGTATTTTTTTCAATCTAATCTCATTTATATATATATATATATATATATATTTCCCTTCTTTGTTTTCTTGTTTAATATTATATTTGATTCATGAGTCCTGCAATTGTTAAACCTTTACTTGAATATGGGTTTGACTTGTCAATATGCAAATACAAATCGTAAGGTGGGTTTTTTTTGTTTTGTTTTAATTTACTTATTTACTTATTTTTTATAATTTACTTATTTTTTATAATTTTGAATATTTGTCTTAATTTTTTCTATAATTGGTGTCCAATCCTTGTGTAGTTTGTCTGTGTTTCTATTTTTGAGTAAATATGTCAGTCTATCCATTTCTATACAATCCAAAAGTTTCATATACCATTCCATCAATTCTGGTATCTTATTTTCCTTCCACTTTGTAGCATAGATTATTCTAGCTATAGTTATCATATAAAATAACATTTTCCCAATTTTTTTCTCTAGGTTGTCACTTAGGATACCTAGTAGATATATTTTAGGGTCTTTTTTATAATTTATCTTTAAGATGTCTCTAATTTCTGCATGGATTTTATTCCAATATCTTTTGGCTAGTGGGCAGCACCACCACATGTGGAACGTTGTACCTAGTTGTTTCTTACACTTCCAACAATTAGTGCTTCTATCATTTTTATCCTTAGATAATTTCGATGGCATGAAATACCATCTATTTTGCAACTTGTAGCAATTTTCTCTAAGATTATAGTTTAGCGTATGTTTTTGATTAGATTTCCAAATTCATTCCCATTCATCCATATGTATTATTGTTCCTAAATCCTGTGCCCACCTACCATACATTCTTTTACCTGTTTGCTTTCAGTATCCCATCTAAGTAATATTTTGTATATTTTAGACATTAAATGCCCTGACTCTTTAAAGAGAACTTTTTCTAACTCATTTTCTGTCATTGTTATTGTATATTGTTTCTGATCTAATCTAAACCTCTCATTCAATTGCATATGCAGAAACCAATTGCTTTTTATCCCATCTTTTTTCAGTTCATCTCTTGATTTTAATCTCCTTATGCCTTTTTCTTTAGTTAGTAGTTCTCCATATGTTGCCCATTTATTTACTATCATCTCATCATTTCTGTGCAATGCTTCGTTAGGTGACATGAACAATGGTAAACCTCTATTAATTTGATTTTTGTATATTTCCCAAACTCTCCATAACGGTCTTCTTACGAAATGATTTTTAAATTCTTTATTCACTTTCACTTTATCATAATATAGATAAGCATGAAATCTGTATATATTATCTATACCCTCTAAAAATAGCAACCTTCTAACAGTTAATCTAATCCACTCCTTTATCCACTCTAACATGCTTGCATGGTAATATAATTTTAGATTTGGCAATCCTAAGCCCCCTCTTTCTGTTGTATCCTGTAAGTTTTTCATCTTAATTCTTGGTCTTTTTTCTGCCCATATCAATCTTGTAATATCCTTTTGCCAGTTTTTAAAGGGGTATGTCATTTGTTAATATCATTTGGAAAAGAAATAACATTCTAGGTAGCACTAGCATCTTAATCGCTGATATGCGTTCTAGTAAGGAGAGATGTAATTTGCTCCATTCCTTTAAATCTTTCTTAATCTTAGTCCATATTAACTCATAATTGTTTTTGAAAAGATCTGCATTATTAACTGTGAATATAATACCCAGGTATCTTATTTTATTTTCTATTTTAAGGTCGGATTTTTTGATGAACAATTCATTTTCTTTTTTAGTCAAATTCAATGTTAAAACCTCTGTTTTTTTCTTTATTAATTCTGAATCTCGAGTTCTTTCCATATTCTTTTATAACTTTTAATAATTTATCTATATTATCTATGAGATCTGATATATAAATCAGCATGTCATCCGCATAAGCTCTAAGCTTTGTTTCATATCCTTTAACTTTGATGCCAGGTAGGTCCTTGTCTTCTCTAATCCTATTACATAATAATTCCAAGGCTAGAATAAACAACAGTGGTGAGAGGTGACACCCCTGACATGTTCCCTTCTGAATAGCACAAGTTTTTGTTCTTTCACGGTTAATTACTATTCGGGCTCTTTGTTCCTTATATATGGTTTTAACCCATTTATAATATCTTCCTTCTCCTGCAGTTGCTGATAGGATCTTTAACATAAAATCCCATCTCAAATTATCGAAAGCCTTCTCGGCGTCAAGGAAAATGAACGCCACTTGTTTATCAGTTTTTTTCTGGAAGTATGCTATAATATCAAGTAAATTCCTAGTATTATCTTTTAGTTGTCTGTCAGGTAAGAAACCTCTCTGGTTGCAATGGATTCGATCTTGTAATACTACTCTAATTCTCTTAGCTAGAATGCTAGTAAAAATCTTATAATCTACATTTAATAATGATATGGGGCGATAACTTCCCATCTCTGAAGCTTCTTTGCCCTCTTTTAGGATCAGCGCTATATTAGCATCTTTCCAGGAATTGGGTATTTTTCCCTCTATCACTCTATTCATTATTATATGCAATTTTGATATTATAATTTCTTTTAGACCTTTATAATATATAGCACTTAATCCATCAGGCCCTGGTGATTTTCCTGATTTTAGATCTTTAATAGCTTCCATTATCTCTATAGTATCTATCATCTTATTTAATTTTTCTCTCTCTTCTGTATTCCATTTTGTGATGTTTGATTCTTCAATGTATTTGGTTTGATCTTCCTCTGAAACTTTTTCTTCTTTATAGATCTCAGTGAAATAATCTTTAAAACTTTGTTTAATATCCCTCTGATCCGTTAGAATCTTATCTTTATTTTTTATTTTAGTAATTAGTCTCTTTTTTTTCCTATTTTTTCAGTCTATTTGCCAACCATTTTCCCGGTTCATTTGCAAATTCAAAATGATTTTGTTTAACAAATTTCAGCTTTTTTTCTATTTCATCAGTAAGTAGCGTTTCTATTTGATTTTGATTTTGTAAGAGTTTTATTTGCATTTTTAATTTTTTGCTACCAGGCCTTCTTTTTAATTGGTTTTCTGTTTCTTTTATCTCTATTTGTAATTTTTGTAATTTTTCCTTTCTTTTTTTCTTTCTCTCGAAACTCTGTTTAATAAAAAAGCCTCTCATATAGGCTTTGCTGGTCTCCCAAATTGTGCATATGTCTATTGAATCTGTCATATTTATTTCAAAGAATTCTCTTAAAGTTTCTTTCACTTTCTTTAGTATTTTTTTGTCTTTTAATAGTGATTCTTCTAACCTCCAACATATATCAGCTTTTTTTTTGGTCAGTGTCATCCTTATGGGGCAATGGTCTGACAAGGTCATTGGTAAAGTCTCTATTTTTCCTATTTTTGTTTTTAGTAGTTCAGAGATGAAAAACATGTCCAATCTGGACCATGAATCATGTGGATTAGAATAAAAGGTGTAATCTTTAAGTTCACCATGCTTATATCTCCACGCGTCCTCTACCATGACAGTTTCTAACATATCAAAAAATGTTTTAGGAAGCTTCCCTTGTAATGTCGTTAGATTATTTTTAACTTTTCTATCTATCATAGGGTTTATTACCCCATTCCAGTCACCTGCTAATATTACATGCTCATATTGATGTTCCATGATTTCTTTTGTTAATTTTTTATAAAATTTACTTTTATTGTGCAGGGAGCCATACACTCCAATTATCAAAATCACTAAATTTTCCCATTTGACCTCAATATAATGTCCCAATATAATGTCCATTACTATCAACAAATATTTCTTTAGATTCGAGGGATTCTTTTACATATATTGCTACACCTTTTTTTCTTTTGTCAGAGGCAGACACAAATAGATTTCCTAATTTACTATTCTTTAATAATCTTATATCTCTTTTACAAATATGCGTTTCTTGGAGGTATAAAATATCTGCCTTCCATTTCAATACACAATGGAATTTTTTTTCTCTTTTGCAGAGAGTTGAGTCCTTTCACATTCCACGTAATTAAATTCGTGCTCCTATACATCTTGTTCGTCTACTCCTTCTTCTGATTCTTCTTCTGTTTTCCCTTCTTCTGGTTCAGATAAATTACCTGTTCTTTCTTTTACTGATTCTGCTGTATCTACTTGTGATTGTGTCATTTTACTTCTAAGCATCTTTCTTGTTTTCTTTTCTTCATCTTTATCCTTCCTGGTTAATCCTTGATCATCATCCTCATCAATATCACTGTCAGTGTTTTCCCCTCTTGAGAAGTACTTTTCTAGTTTGTCTAAGATGTCTTTTATCATTGTAGTTGTGGTAATTCTGTATCTTTTCCATCCTAGGCTGAAAGATATTCCTTCTGGAAATTCCTATTTATAGAAGATGTCATGTTCTCTTAAATATTTAGTTAGCTGTGTATAATCCTTCCTTTTTCTAAATGTTTCCCCTGGGAGATCTTTAAAAATCTGAATCTCTGAACCGTCTATTTGCAAACTTTTTTTCGTGTTGTTGTTTTATCAGTTGGTCCCTCACCTGTGTTCTTACAAAATATATCACCACATCTCTAGGGATCTTCTTCCTTCTTGCTATCCAAGAATTAATTCACTACATTTAATTTAATTTCTGTCCAACATTCAGCCACTCACATTATTACTTCTGCTCGCCACTTTTACCATGTTTCCTCTTTGCTATCTTCTCTTCACTGGCTCCCCTTCCCCTTCTGTATCTAATATAAGCTTCAGTTGCTAACTTTCAAAGCCCTGCATGGGCTCTCCCCTCTTTACCTATCTGAACTTCACTCTCCTTACATTCCCACCCATACCCTCCCTTCTAGTACTCAAGGCCTGCTGTCCCAACCTAGGATCTCCACTGCTTCATCCCGGATTTGCCCCTTCTGCTTGCCGCCCCTCACTCCTGGAACCTTCTCCCCCCTCAAACACGGGTCATTACTTCTTTCTCTACTTTTAAATCCGAGTTAAAGACCTGTTCAGGGAGGCATTCTCAGGCACTGTCTAATATACATTTATTCTTTCTGTTATTTGGGCTGACAGTGGATGTTGCTGTTTAATTTTTTTAATTGTTCCCTGCTTTTAATTAACTTTCATTTTATTTTACCTATTGTTTTGTATTTTTAGATTGTATGCCTTTGGCAGGTTTTTATTTCTATTTTATGCTTTGATTATATCTTTGTACAGTGCTGTGTACATTGACAGCACTTTAGAAATAAACTTTAATAATAATAATAATAATAATAATTTAATAATAATAATAATATTTTATCAATATAAAAGCCACCCTGTTTCTTGTTGTTTTTTCATTTCCTGAGTAGAACATTGTGTGGTTGTCTGATTCAATGTGGCCCATTCTTGTCCATTTTAACTCACTCACCCCTAGTACTGCTATGTTCATGTGCTGCATTTCCATTTTCACTATTCCTAGATTCCCTTGGCTCATGCTTCTCACATTCCATGTCCATATTTTATGTGTGGTGCTGCTTCTGATGGGGTTTGTCTTTCTGAGAGTGTTTACTGCTTGCTTCATCATTTTTGAATGCTCTTAGCTGCCTTGCAAGTGTCTTTTCCTTTAGTTTCTCTCTCTTTCTCTCTCTTAGTGCTCTTGTCCTGCCTGTATGACACTTTTGATGTCTTCTCATAGGGTTTTCTAGGTGGGGAGGGTTACACAAGAAGGAACACTACACCTCCATGTGTCAGGTTTTCTGGTCTTTGATATTTTCAGTTATTTCTTCACACATTGAAAAAGCTCTCTTTTATTTGTAAGATCTAGATTTTAGAAAGAGAGGAACTCTTGAAATGCTGAATTCTGGATTTAGTAACAGATGCCTGTTGAAAAGTGCAAAGTATGCAATGGGAATGCATTCATTTCAGAGCAAATGAAAAGATGAAATGAATATGGCATATTTCACTCAAAGTGGGTATGAATTGGTCCCTTCTTCATTATTTATGGGGGGTTGCAGACTGCCAGAAATAGTGCAAAATGAGTCCACTTTTAGTGTTAGGGTTAGGGTTAGGGAATCATGGGAACTGTATTTTATTGTGTCACCAGAGCTCTCTGACAGAGAAGGCTCAATGTCTCAGAAAAAACAACAACACAATTCCCATAATTCCCTAGCACTAACCCTAACCCTAAAAGTGGACTCAATTTGCACTATTTCTGGCAGTCTGCAACCCCCCTATGTTTCTGAACATTTGGAGGTGAGGCTTAACATCTTTTTCATTATTGGATTATGCAGCCTTCCTTTGAGCAAAGGAAAGAAATAATTTTGTTAATTAATGGAAGTATGCTAGTGTGTGTGTGTGTGTGTGTAGTGGTGGTGGGAGGTAGCCTTTCCTACTATGGATTCATATCCAGCTTCTGTACCTTGCTATATATCTGTTATGATCCCACTATTCCTACATTGGCTGTGTAAAGACTTCATTATGTAACTTGGTAATTTCTGTTGGCTTAGTGCCTGTGTGGTTAGGAAAATATACTGTAGAGCTTGCCATGTGGGTTTGAATTCCAGAAATTCCCTCTCTTTTGCTCCTGACATGACTGTATATTTGTTTCTTTGTTCCAGTCCAGGTGAACAAGGCCAATATTTGCTCCTTTCCCTTGTAAGGCTTGAACTATCATCCTATCTCTACTTCTCAACCCCTTATTGGGAATCCTCATCATTCCCTTGATTGTTGGTTTGTTACCCTCCCTCATTGGATTTTGAATATCTGTCTCAAGCATGCTGTATGTTCTCTTTGCAACTCCCTTTTCCTCTTTCCAGAGCTGTGTGGTTGCTGTCTTGTACTGGTTTTCCTACCTGCACCTTGTGTGTTGTGTTCAAAAATATTTGTTTTGAGGAGTGTCAGGAGACCAAAACATTTAGCTCTAGGGATGCACTTAGACTTGCTATCTTTGGGTTATTGTAGGTAACATTCTCACTGGTACAGTGTCAGATTGGCAGGCAGTGGTAGCCTTTCCAGGAAGGTGGAGACAGATGTCTGCCATTTTTATGCCATTTTTGTATCTTAGGGTTTTAAGGTTTGTTTTCCCTTCCTCTCCTGAGATGAGCACACATTGGATAACAAGTTCTTTCCAGTGGTACAGCAGCAATGTATCTCCCCGATTCTCTTGCTGACAAAATGTGAGTATAGGATTCCTGTGTTATAAAACTTATTCATAACATGAGCTTTGACTGGCAGTGCTTGATACCTCTAGGCACTTCATCTATAAAGCTCCATTTTAAATAAAAAAAAATAAAGCAAAACATTTTGCTCAACATATCCCTTATGCTTCCAATTTAGTATTCTCTTGTTGTTGTCACAGAAGCTGCTGAGGGAAAGCATAATTTATAATTTGCCCTTGTGGGATGGCTGTTTAAACATCCTTCTGAGAAGTCTTTTTAAGAACCTTGATTTCTCTAGTGATTCCCATTCTAAACACGTCTACTTCATATAATTTAATTATTAATACATGAGCAATAAGTGAAACATGCCAAGGATGATTACTAATAACATATTTTGCAAAGGCAAAATGCAATTTTTTTTTTAAAAAACCCACTGAAACAGTTCTGGTTTTTGCATGGAGATGATGTTTATGCTGCTGAAGTCAGGATTAGTATATGTCTAGGGTGCCATACTACATCTTGGTTCATTAAGCCCTTGCTGTCACTTGATGACTGAAGAAGGCTTCTTGCATGTGAACTTGATATTGCAGGGCTAAGAAAGAGGAATATTGACTCAACAGAGTTCACAATTTTACTCCAGTTCATCAACTGATAAAACAATGAGTAACAAAAACCCAAATGTGAATCGTTCCTGGAGTGGGATGCAGAGATATGAGAGGATATCGTAAAGTAATAATTAACACGCAGAAGTTATTATGATATATTGATGAAATTTTGTCAGTGTCATTACTGGTTCCTAAGTGCATGATGTTGAGAAAATCAGCTCATTGTGTCCTTTATTTTTGTTACAGGTTGTGCCAGAAGTGACTAAAGTGTAAGATGGAGAAGACTGAGGCTTGCAGCATGATAAAGTTCCTACATTTGAAGGGTAATAGTGCCTGTCAAATTTAAGATGAGATGATGATAGTTTATGGAAATGATTACCCATATTATGATATTATTGTGAGTTGGAAAAGGAATTTCCAAATTAGTCTCATGTCCCTCAAAGGCAAGACAAGACCTGGAAGACCATCATTGATGGATGATGTGGCCACAGTGAAGAAAGTGGAGTGTTTAATCCTGGTAGATAGATAAGCAATCATCCAAATGATCATGAATGAAACTGTTCTCAGTTATGATAGTATGTGAAAAATTATTCATGACAAACTCCACATGTCTAAGGTGTTTGCACACTGGCTTTCATGTTTGCTAATCCCTTTTCAGAAAAAAAATATGGTGTGACCTTTCAAGACAGATGTTGATGCTGTTGGAACAGGATGAAGAGGATTTTTTTGGTCTTCTGGTAACCATGTATGAATCTTGGATCTATCAGTATGATCCAGAGACCAAAACCATGAGCATGGAGTGGAAGCATGCCAATTCCCCTCCCCTCAAAAAGGCGAAAGTGCAAAAGTCAGCAGGGAAGGTCATGCTCTCAGTTTTTTGGGACTGTCATGGAGTCATTCTCACAGATTACCTTGCAAAGGGGCAAACCATCACTGACACATACTACAGAAATCTTCTGGTCATGTTGTGAGATGCTCTGATAAAGATATGCTGCATGATGCTCTCCAGAGGCATTTGTCTCCTAGCTGGAACCATCTCACCCATGTCAAGTTGCAGTTAACAAAACAAGGGCATATGGCTTTAAGATCTTGCAGCATTGGCCTTATTCTCCCAACTTTGCACCAAGTGACTTTTTCTTGTTCCCAAAAATGAAAAAAATGTTACGGGGTTGCCGATTTGACAACACAAATGACATCATTCATGAAGTAGAAGAGTGGTTTAAGGCACAATCTGCATACTTCTACAATAACGATATTTGGAGGGTCAAGAAACACTGAGAAAAATGTGTAAATCTGGATGGTGACTATGTAGAGAAATGTTAACAGCTGCAAATCAAAACAAACTTTCTGTCAATTTTTTTTAAAAAGGTGATAATTAAATTTTACGATACCCCCTTGTATGTCAGTGGCCATCTTGGAGACTGTAGGGTCATTGAAGTTAAATGTCTGGATGTTGCTGTAATTTTAACAATGCACTGCAACAATTATCCTAATTCTGTACTGTTTCCTTAGAACTCCAGTTGGAGCAAGACATCTCCGAGCCTGAATTTGGCTCAGTTCCACTCAGGGATATGTTGTAATCAATGAATGAGAATCTCCAGCCCTTGGACCTAATTGAGCCATAGCAGGATTCTTCCCTTCTGCATAGCCCCATCTCATTTGGAAGGACATGTATGTGCTATCTCCAGTTGCTGATTAAACATGACATGAGGGTTCTTCACTGACTCCACTTATCATCCCTACTGGGAAGGGAGGCAGGGCAAATGGAGCATCCCTTTGTTATCTTCCATTGGCAATCAGTGATTACATGCATATTCCTTCTAGCCCAACTTACCTTTCTAATGAATAAGTGGGGCAGTGAGGGACATGACAAGGAACTTTCTTCATTCAGAAAGAGGCACAGAATTTCTCTGCATGGAGAAACTGGCAAAGGGCATCAGGGGATGGCAGGGGACAGGGGACACCAGGAGAAAGGAATTTAGAAGGGAGACCTCACATTTTTATGCCATTTAGGCTTCTACTCTGGTCCTACAAGGTAGCCAGGCTTGAAGCACCCAGAGCCAAAAGACTTCACCCACTGTCTTTGCTGTAAGTTGTTCTCTCTCTCTCCCCCCCCCCCCCAGTTCTCCTTGTGGACCCCTCCTGGAATAGAATACACTGGAAGAAATATGCTTCAGGGAGGAAGGGAGAGTCCAATTCCCTTACCCTGTTTCCCTAGGCATCTACCAGTATGTTAAGATCTGGACAATGGAGGGCCTTTTTCAGAAGCCATACTGCTTGATGTTAGGAGTGTGGCTACTGGGATGTGGAGGGGGGGAGGGGGGAGGGAGAAGCTTTCTTAGTAGTGACACCCTGGCTGGAGTGTGGCCTCCCTTGAAAAGTTCAGAAGGTGCCTACCTTGTTCTCCTTTCACTGTTTTTTTTTTGCAGATTTTATTTTAATTGTATTATTATTAATTTCTGCAAAGTGCAATTAAATATCCCATCTATCTGTCTGTCTATGCATGCATGCACACAGACACCATTTTGGCATTTTTATTACACATTTCTATTTCTAAATATTAATGAACAGAAAAAGACAGCACTCTAGATTTAACATTGAATTCTTGCTTTATCTATGCTTGGAACAACTGCATGAACAAACATGGATGGGGCAGCCATAAGTAGAACATACTACTTAGAATGTAGAATTACTGTTTGCTTATTGTTCAGAATTCAGATGTCTTCCCTGAATCTGGCTGCCACAGTGTCCCTTGCCCTCAATTATATTTTGTTGCTGAGAAAATGTAGTTCTATCCCTTGCACCAACATATCATGATCTTTAAAGACAAATTGGATATTACAGCATCATCTCTGTGGGTGCATTTGAAGGAGAACTGTTGTGTGAGAAAAATGTGACCAGGACTTGCACCAAGCAATTATGGGAAGACACCCTTTATAACCTGTCTCAATAGTGAATTGTTTCCACAGAACAAGCTTTTGACTTGACTGGTCTCTGGGACAAAGTACCACTGACCCTCCACAGAGGAAGAATTTCAGCTAAAGTGCCTTGTTAAGATTCCCAGCCTGCTTAAAGTTTTGCCTCCAGAGAAAACAGGTAAACCAAACAACTGAGCACTTGCTAGAAAAATGCATTTGCCATGATATGATCATCATCAAGAGTTTTCTGTGAGAAACTTTCTAACAAAGCAGAAGGAAAAAGCCTCACCCCATCACTAGCTCATTTAACCTGGCTGAGTCTTTCCTTCATGTTGAACATGATGTATCATTGCAACTCTACACAGTATAGTTTTTAGGCAAATCTCAGGGAGGAAATAGTACACCTTTAAACTGAAATGTGTAGATTGGCAAATGGTCATTTGGCTAATGAATGTTCTAGCTTTCCCTCTGTGTGTGCGCATGTGTGTGTTTGAAATCCTGAAGCAGATTGTCTGTAATTGCTCATTGCTCTCCATTAGTGTAACACCCTCCTGGCAACACACTAATAGTTTACATCTCTTGGGGCTGAAAATTACTATTTTAATTAAAGCAATTTGTTTCAAATGGCTCTTCCAATCCCAGTATGATCTTATAAGAGCCTAGAGCAAAGAAATGAAAAAAAAATGGGTGGGGGTGGAAAGAAGGTAGTGGAGGGCAGGGATTGTTATGAAGGGCCTTAGGAAGGACTGTGTGCATGCATTCAGGGCAAAATATGAGCTTTGATTCAACAGAGTGTCTCATATTGACAGGACTGAGTGAAATCCCAAGTATGTGTTGTAATTGTTATATTAATCCCGGCTAATTTGGGTCTTGGTTTTATTACAGCATTCTTTTATTGCACTAAAACTTACACAGCTCATTGAGAAGATTGGCTTTCCAGAATTGACTTTTCTGAAACCCAGTGTAGTTGTATCTGCTAAAGTATCATAGTGTAGCAATCAGTTCATCTTCACCTGGGGAGCCTTTTGTTTTTAAAAGCCCCACATGAAAAGCAGAAAAGTTGCCACATCAGAGAAAATGTTAGTTTTCAAGCTTTCACTTCATCTCGGGTAAATTTTCTATTCTTAAGTGTAAATGAATGTTTCACACAAATGATTTCCCACATGGAAATGGAATCTTTACCAGCTGAAAAATAAATAGGTGAATTGACCTGGAGGGAAACAAAATGGGAGGTTAAGAATATATATGTAGCCTGTTGTAACTGTGGGAAGTGGTTGCTTTGGAACTTATTTGGCTTAAGAGAAAGGGGGATGATGGGGGTAGACATGATGAATGTCTGCTGCAATATGAGTGATTATTGTAGGGAAGAGGAACAAAGGAGTTCTAAAGAGGGAGCCCTAGTGGCACATGGTTAAATGCCAGTACTGCAGCCACAAGGTTGTGCATTCAATCCCAGGCAGGGCTCCAAGGTCCTCTCAGCCTCCCATCCTTTAGTTGGTTGGTAAAATGGGTACGCAGCTTGTTGGGGCAATTACCTTGCATGTTGTAAACCAGGGGTTGGCAACCTACAGCCCGCGGGCCGCACCTGGCCCGCCGACCCCCCCGCCGCTCCCTGCCGCTGCCGTGCATACTACCACCGCCATTTTGTTTTCCAAAATGGCAGCTGCGACTCATTTGCACATGCGCAGTACTCCTGCTCATGCGCGAATGAGTTGCAGCTGCCATTTTGGAAAACAAAATGGTGGCTGCGACTCGTTTGCGCATGTGCCGAGTATTGCACATGCGCAAACGAGTCACGGCCACCATTTTGTTTGCCAAAATGGCGGCCGCGGCTCGCTCTCACATGCGCAGTACTCCGGAAGTACTGCGCATGTGCGAGCGGGGGTGTGCGCTCATGCGTGCGCGCTGCCATTCCCCCCCTCGGCCTGGGGGAAGACCTGGGGACCAGCAACCAGCCCCAGGTGAGTAAATCTTGCCAACTCCTGTTGTAAACCATTTAGGGAGTGCTAGTTCACTATGAAGCACTATAGAAATGTACTTGTTATTGCTATTGCTACAAAGACAGATGAATGAAACACTAAACTGATGATGCCAAAATAGCCTAAAATACTGCAACCTGCTCTATTGGCTGGGGCAACTCTTCACCAATCCCTTTCTCTGAGTATTCAAAATATCACCACTAGCTAATTAGCATTACAGTAAGGACTGACAAAACCAGTTCCCCCCTTTACTTCCATTTTCTATTTCCAGGATTCCATCTGAGTTTGGAAATTTGGCTTCTATTGTTTGATATTTTCTTGACACAAAAGCTAGTGATTTATTATTTATGGTGAGGATGCTGTGAATCATGATGACTGGTGATAAAACAAAGCTCTATAAATTCTGATTACTTTTAGATAAGTGTAAATATGACACAAATGATATAATGCATGGTTTCACTTTAAATTAAGTTGGCTTTTCCTTTTCAGTCTCTTCCCTAAAATATAAGTAGCTTTGGCACTTATACTGTTATGGAGTTGAAGCTCCATACTAAACTCCAGGCTTTACATGAGGAAGGTACCAAATTTAATTTCTGAGAAAAAAATAAGTCTACAAAATAAAATAATAATAATAAAAAATCTTAGAGCTAGTAGGGCTAGGGGAAAACGATCCTATGTGAAACCCTAGATTGCCACAGTCATTCTGTATTACCATTGCTGGGCCAGATGAGCAAACTATTGCTCCATCTGCACTGTAAAAATAATGCAGAGTGACATTGCTTTAAGTGAGCTCTGGTGCCATAACAAACTACAAATCTCAGGAATTCAAAGGATGGAGCCATGGCAATTAAAATGATTTAAAACTACATTAATTTTGCAGTGTGGCAGCAGCCTATATCAGTGAATCTGGCTCGGGTATCATGAAATAAATTTTCACATTCAGATTTATGAGTTTATCACATGCAAAAATAAAGCAACTTACCCCTGCTGGGATACAGTCACTTACGGGATGCAATTGGGAATTCTCACATGAAAAACGCTGCCAGTGCCAATCAGCAACTGCATCCTGGCAGCATCCTGGCCCCCAGCTACTCTTAGCTGGCTGCTTTTCAAAAACAGGAGCTTCCCATGTTTGCAAATCAGCTGGCCAAGTGCGGCTGGGAGCCGGGATGCAGTCGCCCAGTGACATTGGTGGCATTTTTCATGTGAGAATTCCCAATTGCAACCCATAAGAGACTGTATCCTCCTGATAAACTACTAAGAAACTGGATGATCCACTGTGCATCTAGTTCTTTTCAAGCCAGCACTGCAATGTAGAATTTGTAGTGTTTGCAATGGAGGAGAAGTTCCAACTCCTCATAGCCTTGGCCATAAAAAGTGGCTTCTCAGGATTTGTTGAGATTAAGAAAATGGTTTGGAGGTGAAAAGATTAAAATGGATCAAGAAGGCAGATAAGAAAAAGTGTTGAGAATGGGATATGGTCAGGGATGGCTTTACCATTAGGCAGGTTGAGACAGCCAACACAGGCAACAGAACTGGCATATCATGGAAAAGCAGCACATTATTAGTTATTTTATTATTACAGTATTTTTACTGCTAGGAAGCAGTGGTCCCACTAGGGGGATGCAGAGGATGTGGATCATACAAGGGGTGTGTGTGACACCACTGCTCCTCAAGCACCTACTTTTTGGCAGAAATGGGTGGTGGCATTCCTCTGCTTCCTTTTAAAATGCTTTAAAAGATGGTGGGAATGGGGTGAACCTCAATGGGAGGAGTTTTTTTTTAATTTAAATTTCAAAATTTAAATTTTTTAAAATGATTTTTTTAAAAAAATTCTTTTAAAATTTTCTTTAAAAACATCAAATTTTAAACAAATCTTCACTATGCATATATAAATACATTTAGGTTGTGCATATGATAATGTAATTTGAACATATAATTTTAATTTTGCTAGTTTTTAATGTCACGTTACACTCAGTGCTATATGGGAGTTACAATTTATGAGTAACATTAGTGCAAAACATGGATAAGTATTCTGTATGGTGTGAAACAGGAGGAGGTCAATGGGGGGAGGGTGACACCATGAGTGATCGCACTGAGTGATATCAACCCTAGGGATGCCACTGCTAGGAAGATGAAGATAAATGCTTGTTTAATTTACTGAGTCAGGTGCAAACATAACTTGTTTGGTCTTGGGCATTTGTACACATCACTGTGGAGGGAGAAGCCACATTTACTCCTCCACCTAACAGCACAAGTCTGCGTTGAGTATGAAGGCAATGGGATGTCATCCTAGTTATTTTTGTGTATACCTATAAAAAACACAGTTATTTTCAGGCACATACAATTGAGGTCTGATCTGCATTGCAGAAACAATGTGTTTAGACACTGCAACTGCTTAAAATACTATGGATAACAGTGCTCTCTGACAGAGAAGGCTAAATATCTCAGAAAACTACAAATTCCAGAATTCCATAGCATTGAACCATGTCAGTTAAAGCAGTATCAAACTGTATTGTTTCTGCAGTGTAGATTAGACTTGAGACTCACTTAGCTATTCTGCTTCCTTATCTCTCTTACATGTAAATCATCCTTCTTGCTTTATAGCTGCCCCAGTTCCATGTGTTTCTTACTAAGGTACTGATATCATGGCAATATATGATAGAGTGGAAATATACCAATTTTGGATAAAAGTCCCATGACCAACAACTCCTGTTCAGCATGGTAGATTTTCCTACAGCTTCCAGAATGAAGAAGAACAATTTCAGAAGGACTGAACCTGAAATATTTTGTGTGAATTTTGATTTTGAGCTAAATGTTCGTGTCCCTAAAAGTATTAAACCATCTTTCAATCTGGAATAGGGAAACTGCATTGTTTTAAAATTTATTAATTGATATGGGTTTATTTTCTTGCAAAGTGAACAAGACTGCAGTCCACCATTCTATTGACTTGTCTTTCAGCCCATTAAAATTAGGAGAGAAGGCACATATAAGTAAACATTAATACATAGAATTACTACCTAGATATCAGATCTGATTGTTTGCAGATGTTTCCTTTAACATGTTTACATGCAGTGTTTGTACAGGACTTAAGACTTTAGAGTTTTCTCACAGTCACATATTTAACAAGCTTAAGGTCTAATTAGTTGTTTTGTTAATGAATGCTAATAATGAAACTTGTCTCCTATCCTGCTTCGTGACATTATAATGTGATATTTGTTTTTGTCACTGACTTTGTTCCCTGAAGTAATGTGTCAAGTCTGGCACATTATTATCCTGTTGTTGACCATCTGTTATCCCTAGAAAGTTTGTCTAAGGCAAGATTTGCCTCTAATGTAAAACATCTGATTGCTTTATTAAAATAAACCTTTACTCGCCTGGGTTCTCCCACATACCAGTTTCTGTGTTTACTGTCACAAGATTAATTAAAATATGCATTGGACTTGGAACTATCTTCCAGCCAAAAAAGTGAATACACTAGGAAGGATATGGCCATTGTTGGAGTGCTCACCAGATTTCCCATTGTCTTTAGCAAAACCAAAATTTCATTCTAATATTTCATCAAAGCATGAAAAGAAAATACCTGGGTGATATGCAGTGCTATTCTTGTGCATGGATGTTTGGTCATTAGGAACATCCTGTACCTGCACCTCCCTGCATCACTGAAAAGCCTGTCTTGAAAGTAGACTTTAGGAGGAATTGAGTTGGGGGGGGTGGGGCGTCTGGATAGGATCATTTTCATGAGCAGAGAATCACTGTCCTTGTGCAAGAATCCTTGTGCCCATATTACTTGGATATAACCCCATGTTTCTGCTAAAAGACTAAAAGACTAAAATAATGGAGCCATTTTCTAACTTTAAATGGTTTAATATCCTTTCAAAATTACTGTATTATAGACAGTCAAATGATGCACATATCCCCAGCTTTCTGATAAGAGTGGTTTTGCCCTTCCCAAGCTATTGGCCAAATGGCACAGCATGGTGTGATTTCATGCAGAGCTGCCCTGTCTCAGCCTCCTCTTCATTTGTATTCCTCACCTGCCCACCTCTATATTGTTGGAAGATTTTTGCATTCTCTTTTCCCTTCCTTAGATAGATAGGGATTTCCTGTATGCAAACTCCTCCCTCTCTTATTCAGACTAACCATGTGGTTTAGGTCACTCCCCCTTTTGGGAAGAGCCAACACACATTGTCCCAAATGATTTTTTACTGATCTGTTGATTTTTCAGCTTCCTCTTCGCTTACATTTATTTGGAAAGATGGTGAAATAAAGATGTCTTTTTACCTGAACTATTCACTAGCTAGATTAGAATATAACTGATTAAAGCCATTAATAAACTTTTGTTTGAACTACAGGCTACTTGTGTTGTTTCTGGAGTCAGTCTCAGTTCTTAGGGAAGCATAGGTGGGATGCAGATCTGTCAGTGTGTGGATGATGGGTGTTGCAGTGATGCTCTTTGGCACCCAGCAGAATCTGCAGGACAAGCTAGCTGCTGTGAATCACAGCCACTTTGGGGGGTTGCAGACTGCCAGAAATAGTGTGAATTCAGTCCACTTTTAGGGTTAGGGTTAGAGTTAGGGAATCATGGGAACTGTATTTTATTGTGGCATCAGAGTTGTCTGACAGAGAAGGCTCAATGTCTCAGAAAAATAACAGTTCCCATGATTCCCTAGCACTAACCCTATAGTGAATTCACACTATTTCTGGCAGTCTGCAACCCCCCTTTGTATCTCTTACCATCAACTGGCTCAGCTTCACTTCTTCGGGATCCTGTCTTCCTCAGTCAAGAAGACACATTGTAAAGTCTAAAAGCATAGTTTTACTAATGCATATAAAAGAAAAACAAGATAGCTAAGTAAAATCCATTGAGATGAACTTGTTCAGTTCAGGCATGAAAGATTACATCTTTAACAATCCCAAAAGCTTAGGATCTCAACTTGTTGCAGTTGAAGCCACTGCTGCCAACCACACACTCACGTGCTGCCATCTTGAATTAACATAACTAGACAAAGGCTTCTCTAGACCCTTCCCATACTCCACCTTCTGGGTGTTAACCTTATGATAATTGGATAATGCCTGTATGATGTATATTAACCCAGCCCCTTGCTGTCCATCATCCACCATGTGACTATTTTCTCAAGACCTAACGATGGGCCTAAGCAGACTGCCAGAAATAGTGCACATTAAATTGAGGCACTGCCCTGGCTCAGTGCTAGGGAATCATGGGAACTGTAATTTATTGTGGCACCAGAGCTCTCTGACAGAGAAGGCTCAATGTCTCAGAAAAAAATACAATTCCCATGACTCCCTAGCACTGAGCCAGGGCAGTGCCTCAATTTAATGTGCACTATTTCTGGCAGTCTGCTTAGGCCTGATGTTTTGGATACTGTTATCAAGCCTTTCTCATAACAAAATCTGTGTCCATGAGTTGTACCTTTGGAAAATACATCTTTATGTCTTCTTGGCCATCTGGTGTTAGATTCATTTGTTTCTCTAGATGCTGTTCTCATGAGGAAAATTCCACACACACATCTCTACATTTCACCTTTGACTGTATAACCCATCTATACTCTAACAAGACCGGCACTTTTGGCTGGCCTGGGGGTGGAGTTGGGATGGGGCAACTGCACGCCAAGTACCCTGACTCCATCCTGACTTTGCATTGAAGCCGTGCACCCAGCCACATGGCACATGGCCTCAGGATGCCCTCTTGGCACAGTATGCATACATGCTGCGCCAAAGGAGTGCAAAAGAGCCACGGTGGTGGCTCAAAGGGTGGCTTTTTGCCACCCCAAAAAGGAGCGGCATTTGCCCAATCTTTTGAGGGTGGCAAAAAAGGAGGATTGGGGCTGTGGCATGTGGTTGCCGCAGCCCCAATCCACCGCTCCGAGGGGCGGCACAGAGCTGCACCATACGGGCCATCTGCATTGGCCCATAGTTAGACAAAGGCACATTTCTGCTACCCTGCTAATTTTAAAGCTAGACCCTAACAGGCTTGACTTTGATATTTTTGATATTTAAATGTTTTTGTTTCCATGTCAAAGGGTGAAGCCTTAGGAAACTTAAATTACCCTACATACATAGCATGAGAATTTCCTGTCATCTTTTGGGGGCTTAAGAGGAATTTTTTATTGTGCTACGATTGGCTAGTAACCCTTTCTTTCTTTCTTTCTTTCTTTCTTTCTTTCTTTCTTCCTTCCTTTCTTTCTTGCCTACTTCATGCTATATATTTCAGCCTGTTGACTACATTTTTTCAGTTTGGCTAATTGGTTAAGCATTGCTTTTATGTCACAACTGGTGGGGTTCAAGCACTTAGCATCAATTGGCTCTATTTGAAGGCTTTTAGTGGCACCAAATGGTGAAATCATTTCCCTATGGAGACTCAGGGCCTGACCATGATGTCTGACGACTCAAAGGCTAGGGATATAGTGGAGGCTTCATAGAACACAGTTCTCCCTTCATATGCCTTGCTGACAACCGTTCACATCTGCTCCCATAAGGGGATTGCACCACCTGGCTTTTTTTACATTCATAATAAGCAAACATTGAATCACCCATATCACAAACCTTCCCTCCCCCTTTTTTTTTTTGAGTCTTTCTTTCTTTCTTTCTTTCTTTCTTTCTTTCTTTCTTTCAATAATCTTTTTGTCCTTGTCCGTGTCTGCTTGTTCGCAATCTTTTTTCCTTCTAAATCTCGACCTTCTCCTTCCTTTTCTTTCTTTCTTCTTCCGTTTCTTTCTTCTTATTTCTTACAGATTACATAGTCTAGTTATTTCCATACATTTATATTTATAAAGCAGGTCCTGCTTGAATGGTGGAGACGATGAGCAAGAAGAGAGAAAAAGGAGTAGTAAGGTAGAGTGGGAATTTGAGAGAATCAAGAAGAATATGGGCCTCTCCCTTTTTAGTCCTCAGTCTTTTCCTTTCTCTTCTTAGCCTTTCTTTTTCTTTTCCCCCTCTTCACTTCTCCATTCCTCTCCCTCTCTTTCTTTGTCTAACCTCCCATCTTGACAGCTCCTTCCTTTCTCTCTCCTCTTCCTCAGCCTCTTCCTCCTAAGCCTATTCTACTTCCTCCTACCTTCTCACTTTTTCTTACCCTCTACACATGCTTTATCCTTCTTTTATTTCTTTCCTTTCTTCCCTCCTTTTGGAACCTTGCTAATGTTCCAATTTATCCTCCTTTTCCTTTCTACCTACCTCCTCTCTTCTCCTCTCTCCCTCCTTTCCCTCCTTTCTTTCTTCGTTTCCTCTCCCCTCTTATATTTCTTCCTCTCCGTTTTCCCCCTCTTTATTTTTATGTTACTGTCTTACCATCACTTCTTTTCTTTTCTCTCCTCCACTCTTCCCCCTTCCCTCCCTTACCCATCTACCCCAAACTTCCCACCTAAGATATCAGGTAATTTTTTATGCTTATTAGCTCTATAATTTCTTTCTCCCCCCCTCCCTTTTAATTTTGTTACGTAAATACTATATTGCCTTCTCATGTCTGTATTTTCCATCTTATTTAACAGTCATTTATATTCTTTCTATATTGAGTATTTTTATCTCCCCTTCTCTTCATGTTTGAAAACTTCTTAAAAATCAATTCTTATGTTTCATTATATCTTCACACCAATTTTCTTCCCATAATTTATTTACAATCTTCCACTGTTCCTTACATTGATTAACCACTTTACCTTTCATTTTATGAGTTACCGTATCCATCTGATACATCTCAAATAGTTTGTATAACAAATCTTTTATTTGAGGAATCTCTTTTAATTTCTAATTTTTTGCTATTAGCTATCTGGCAGCTGTCACCATGTATAATATAATTCTCCAGTATTTCTGTTCTGATTGTTTATCTAATATTTGCATCATATTCAACAGATATAGTTTCGGGTTCATAGGAAATCTAATCTCTAATCACTGTTTTTCTATGTATCTCTTTCCAATTTTTTTTAATTACAGGGCAATATGACGTACCTTTAGTTTGCTCAAATTTCTAACAAACATTTTTCATATTTTTAGATATTTTTGCAATCTGTTCAGGGGTTAAGTACCATCTAAAGTATAGTTTATAAAAAAATTCTTTTAATGTACAACTATTTGTAAATTTTAGATATTTATTCCAAACTTTTCCCCAATCCTCTAATTTTATTACCTCTCCAAAATTTTGCGCCCATTTATTCATGTTATTTTTATTACTTCTTGTTCCTGCTCTAAATTTAATAAAATTTTATAAATTTTGTTTATAACTTTTTTACAACCTGATTTTAGTACTTGATCAAAATCTGACTTGCCTTCTTCAAAACCTTCCAATTTCTGATCAAGTTTAAATCATTCTATTAATTGACGGTGTGGAAACCAGTGGCATATTATCCCCTCTTCACTTAGTTCTTCCCTAGACTTTATTTGTAGCTGTCAATTTTCCTGTTTTAACAATTCTTTGTATGTTACCCATCTGTCTGTATCCAAGCTGCTCCTGTTTAAAAAAGACTCTTGGCTTGATACTCACAATGGAATTTTAGAGTACAGCTTATTCTTGTATTTTTCCCAGATCATTAACAATGGTTTTATTATATATTGATGCAGGAATTCTTTATGTACCTTTTCTTTCTGATACATAAATATGCATGGAAACCAAAAGAAGCATTAAATCCTTCTAGTGCTAAAAGCTTTCCATCTTCTAGTAAAATCCAATTTCTAATCCACATTAAACAGCAGGCTTGGTAGTAAAGTTGAAAATTTGGCAATCCTAGACCTCCTCTTTCTTTTAAGTCCTACATATCCTTCCATTTTATTCTTGGTTTCCTTCCTGCCCATACGAAATTTGCCAGCTCTTTCTTCAAATTTTTAAAAACAATCTCATTAGTTATTATGGGAAGGTTTTGAAAGAGGAATATCATCTTAGGTAATATATTCATTTTGAGTTTTGCTATTCTTCCTAAAAGCGAAAGGTCTAGTTTATTCCATTTCTGTCAAATCATCTTTTATTTTGTTACAAGTCTTTTGATAGTTGTTATCAAACAATTCATTTTGGGTTTTTTTATATCCATATTCCTAAATATTTTACTTTCATTTGTATCTTAAAATTTGATTTTCCCTCCAATTCTTCTTCTTCTTTCCCATCTAGATTTTTTGTAATCATTGCTGTTTTATCTTTATTTATTTTGAAACCTGACCAATTTCCAAATTCGTTTAGTATCTGCACTAGCCTGTTAATACCCTCTTTTGGATTTTCCAGGAATACCACAATATTGTCTGCAAAGGCTCTTAGTTTAAATTTGTACCCTTTTATTTTAGGCCCTTTTATCCCCTCTTCTTTTCTTATTCTTCTTAATAATATTTCTAACACTGCTATAAACAATAATGGAGAGAGAAGGCATCCTTGTCCTGTCCCTTTGCTGATGTTACATTTTTTGGGTTTTTTTTTTTTTTTGCCGTTCACTATAACCTGGGCTGATTGCTCTGTATAAATTAACTCAACCCAATTTAGAAATTTTTCTCCTACCCCTATTTAATTTAATATGTCCAATATAAAATCCCAATTCACATTATCGAACACTTTCTCTACATCCAAGAATATCATCAACATTTTTTTATTGTTGTTATTTTCACAGTATTCCCCTAAATTTAAAACCACTCTTAAATTGTCTCTCATATATCTGTTTGGTAAGAACCCGGCCTGGTCCTCATGAATCCAATCTTTTAGTACATTTTTGAACCTATCCACCAAAATTGAAACAAAAATCTTGTAATCTAAGTTTAAGAGTGATATCGGCCTATAATCCAACAATTCTTTTTCTTCTTTTGGTATTAAAACAATTGATTCTTTGCATGATTTTGGTTTTTCCCCCTTGGTTGTTTCAGTTATAATCCTTAAGCGAGGTAATGCTAATTATTGTTTGAGATGTTTGGAGTATAAGGCGAGAAGCCATCTGGGCCAGGTGCCTTCCCTAATTTTAGTCTTCTAGTTGCTTCGATAACTTCCATCATCGAAATTAGTGCATTTAAGACCTGTTTTTGAGCTTCTGATATTTGTGGGATTTCTTCTTTGCCCAAGTACTTTCTCATTTGTAATTTTTTCTCCTCTGTCATCTTTTCTCCCCTATATAATTGTGAAAAATACTTGCAGAATATATGTTTGATTTTATCTGGGTTAGTGTATATTTCCTTTTTGACTTTTATATTCAGGATACTTTTTTTTTCTTGTTCTTTCCTTAACCTTTGGTTAGCCATTTACCAGGTTTATTAGAGTGCTCAAAGTGCTTCTGTTTTATTGTTTTTATTTTTTTCCTCTAATTCATGAGTAGATTCAATATCCAATTGTATCCTTAAGACTTATTTCTTCCTTTATTTTTATATTAGAAGGGTTTTCTTTAAGCTCCTGCTCTTTTTTATGAATTTCCAACAGTATTTTTGACTCTTTCTCTTTTTTTTTGCCTTCCTTACTTCACTTTCTTTCTGAATGAAGAAACCCCTAATTACTGCCTTAGACCAGGGGTACGCAACCTAAGGCCCGGGGCCCGGATGCGCCCCCCTGAGGCCTTTGGACCAGCCCCAGGCCAGTCCTGCCGCTGCCCCCGCTGCCCTCCGCCGCCGCCCGCCATGATGATATTATTGTTGTTATTACTTGTTCTTGGGGTTTTCTTGGCAAAATCTCCACAGGGGGTTTGCCATGGCTTTTCTGGGGCTGAGAGAGTGTGCATGCATATTTTTAATTTTTTTTTAATTTTTATATTTACTTATTTATTTATTTTCGGTGCTTCCCCCGATTGTCTGAGGGACAGCAACCCGGCCCCTGGCTCAAAAAGGTTGCCTACCCCTGCCTTAGACGCTTCCTATACTGTTTCAATTGGGGTTCCTCTATCTGAATTTTCATTAAAATAATTTTTTAATCATTCTTTGGCCTTTCCTAAAATCTTCTCATCTAATAATAAGCTATCCTTCAATTCCCAATTGAATTCCCCTTTTCTACCATTTAAATTTAGTGTTATTGGATTATGGTCTGAAGTGATCTTGGGCAAAATTTCTGTCTTTCCAATTCCTTTACATATGGTTTTAGAAATCAAAAACATATCTAATCTGGACTAAGAATGAATAAAAGGTAAAATCTTTTTCTTTGGGATGTTTTAACCTTGATATATCTGTTAATACTAATTCATCCATCATTTCAAAAAAATATTTTTGATAATTTGCCCTGCTTATTCTTACTTTGAGTAATTCTATCCAGTTGTGGTTCTACAGCCCTATTCCAATGTCCAACCAGTATCAAATCTTCAAATTCTACTTCTTTTATCTGCTCTTTAAGTCTTCTGAAAAAAAATTGTTGATTGTCTGATGGGGCATATACACTTACCATCATTACGTTGATTTCTTGCATTTGCATTTGGACACCTATAAAGTGTCCCTCTTTATCTTTGAATATTTCTTTTGATTGATATTTCTTATCCACATAGATTGCCGCTTCTTTTTTCTTTTTTTCCCATAGTGTAAAGGCTCCCTGATTTTGGATTTTTGGGTAATCTAGTATGTTTTTGCCTGATGTGGGTTTCCTGTAAACATACTATTTTTGCCTTTTGTTTTTCCAAATAGTGGAATACTTTCCTTCTTTTAAAAGGTGAATTGAGTCCTTTGACATTCCAAGATATAAGCTTTCCTGCATATTTAAGATATGCATATGTAATTTTATTTATTTTATTTCTATTTTACAAAGATGAGGGAGAGTTTCCCTTTAACTTTAAAATTTCCCCTTTTCTTTCCCCTTCTCTTCCTTTTTTTCTCCTCCTGTCTGTCCCCCTCTCTTCACCCCTTCCATCTTGTCTTCCTTCCCTTGTCTTCTTCCCTTTTGTGTTTTCCTTTGTGTTTTTCAGTTTGCAAGAACCCAATACATGATTACAAACTGGTAGTAACTCTTACTGTTAAATTTTCCTGCAGTTGGCTAATACGTACATTGAATTTCCTATGGTGAAAAAACTGAGTCTCTCACCAAGTAAGACCTAAGGACAGGCTGAAATACATGCTAAACATACATTACAAGTGTAAATGAGATTTTACAGTAATGTAAAGGGAACATTTGATATTAGTAAGAATATATAAACTACAGTCAAAAAAAGACAAGTCAAGACATTCATTCAAGGCTACAGGTTTACTTGAGGCTAATTTGTGGATCTAGAATGCCTCCCTTTGTGCAAGTTTAGTTTGTATTGATCCACTATAAAAGGGACCAAACTTAACCTGTTAAATAGCCAAAAATCCAGAGCAGGACCCAGTTGTGAACTAATGGGGTATCCAAATTTCTATTGCGGATTGTACTTTTATGTTCTGTAATTCTAATTCTCAGATGTCTTGTAGTTTGTCCTCTGTAAATCTTTGAACAGGGGCATAGGATCACATACACAACATTCTTAGAATTACAGTTAGTGAAACATTTTAACTCATAATGATCATGTAATGTGGGATGTACGAATGTTTTAATATTCAGTGATTGACTACAGCAGGAAGAGTGTCCACATTTGTAATGTCCCCTAATGTGAGATGACACTTGTTTATGCACATAAAAGTCAGTATGAACTAATAAGTCTTTTATGTTCCTGGTTCTGTGTAAAGCTATAATAGGTGCTTTAGAGCAACCAGGAATGTTCTGTACAATATTCCAATGTTTCCAAATGATATGTTTGATACAATGCGCTGTATGATTAAAGGTAAAGGAACCTATGATTCTATTGAAAGTTGTTCTATTAGAAGGGAGAAATTATGTAGAACTGTCTTTGAGAGAAGCTCTTCACCTGGCATCCTGGACGATATTTTGGGGAAAGGCTCTATTGTATAGGTCTAGTTGATATTGATCAGCTGCTATTTCATAGTGACTATTTTTTTGAAGAATTCCTTTTTAATCTTAAAAATTGTGAATAAGGTAAATTCTTCTTTAATTGGTAGGGATGACAACAATGAAACTATAACATGGAGTTACGGTCTGTTGACTTATGAAAATTGTGAACCCCAATCTTAGAATCATGGATATAAACCTCAACATCTAAAAAAGAAATGTGCTGGACATCAAATTGACAGGAAAATTTAATATGAGGATTAATGGTATTAAACCATGTGAAAAATGCTTTGACTTTAGAACTGTCCTTAAACAAAATGAAAATGTCATCAATATAGCTACCTTAGTATTGAAAGTATTTGAAAAATGGATTAATTTCTGGATTAGTAATATGTGTGAATTCTAAGTAAGACATATATAAATTGGCAATGCTAGGAGCTGCTGGGCTACCCATAGCTACCCCTTTAATTTGCAGAAAGAATTGAGTATTGAACCTAAAATAGTTCTTTTCTAAAATAATGTCCAAAATGTCCAACAAGAAATGAATGGGAGGTTTTTTCACAGAACTAGATTGTAAATAATGCTCAATTATCTCTCTGGCTTCTGCCTTTGCAGACTGCTAGAAATAGTGCAAATTGAGTCCACTTTAACTGCCCTGGCTCAGTGCTAGGGGATCATGGGAATTGTATTTTTTTCTGAGACATTGAGCCTGGTGCCACAATAAACTACAGTTCCCATGATTCCCTAGCACTGAGTCAGGGCAGTTAAAGTGGACTCAATTTGCACTATTTCTGGCAGTCTGCAAAGGAGAATTTACATCTAAAGTAATTAGACAACCCTCTGAATTTATCTCTTTGTTCTCTATATTCTGAATGAAATGGTGAGTGTCTTTAATATACGATGGTGCTTTTACTACTAGAGGAGCCAAAAAAGAATCTAAGAATTGTGATAGCAGTTCCAGAAGGGATCCTGGTCCTGAAATAATAGGTCTACCTGGTGGGGGAAAGCCTGCCTTGTGGATTTTTGGTAAAATATAAAAAATAGGAATATGTGGATATTCTTGCATCAAAAACAGTGCGGTGCAAGAATCTATATATCCTAACATCTCTGCTTCTTGGACCAAAACATTAATGACAGATTTGATGGAATTAGTATGGTCCTTTTTCAGAGCTTTATAACTGAGATGATCAGTAAGTTGGCATTGTACTTCCTGAAAGTAATCTTGTCTATCCAAAAGAACAATGGGTCCCCTTTGTCTGCAGGTATGATTATAATGTCATGTTTGGCAGTTAAAGACTGCAAAGTGCAGTACTCCTGAAAATTTAAATTATGCCAAGTTCTCTTTAAAGAATTTTCCAATTTCTCAACATCTCTTAGAACAACTTCTTCAAAAGTGGCTGTATTGTGATTATGAACTAAGGGATTAAACTTGGAGGAACGTTTAAAGGTACATTGAAAATCATGAGAAGGTTCCCCAAAGAAGAACCACAATTTAAGTTGTCTAATTAGTTTTAAAATGTCAATTCTACCAGTGACAGAAATACTTTTGATATCTATGCCATTATTGCTTCAATTATTTCCTACTGATACCAGTGACAGCAGTATCTTTTATACTTATGCTACCATTGCTTCAATTATTTGCTACATGCTACCACTCTGAGTTACTACAATTGAAAAACCAACTCAGCAAAATCTTCTGCAAGTAGATTTCTTGTGATTCATCAGGACATTGTTATAGTTCTCAGACTGGTCATTGAACTTGCATCATTACCAATTTTGGATCAAATAGAAGAATTATCCCCTTCAGCATCGTATATCCTTGTATGGTTTTTGTCATTACTTTTCAATTTGATGTATTTATTGGTTACTGGATATATATTTTTAAAAAGATATGTCTCAGTTTTGTTGTATTCATTTATAGTGGTACTTAGTGATTTATAGTATGCCTACCAGTTTTTTTTTCTCCCATTTTGGGTTAACTAACCCTGTAGATGAGACATCTCCAAGATTACCTGTCCTTCACTTCTCTGCTCAGTTCCTGCAAATTCATACTTGTGACCTCTTTTATAGACTTCATCCATCTAGCATGCAGTTTTCCTCTCTTTCTGCTTTCCTTCACCTTTCCTAGCATTATTGTTTTTTCCAATGAGTTATGCCTTCTCATGATGTGGCCAAAGTACGACAGCCTTAGTCTAGTCATCTTGGCTTCCAGTGAGATTTCTGGTTTGATCTGTTCTAGCACCCATTTGTTTCACTTCTTGGCTGTCCATGGCATCCTCAGGAATCTTCTCCAGCACCACATTACAAATGAATTGATATTCTTGCTATCCACTTTCTTAACTGTCCAACTCTCAGATCCATACATGATAATAGGGAATATAATGGCTTGTTCAGTTCTAAGTTTTATGCTCAGTTATATCTTTACATTTTAGGATCTTTATGTAACAGGCTACTTGGATTCAAATGACTGGGAACATGTTAAATGTAAAAAGAAAAAAACCCTCAAACAAGAAAACAATTAAAATTAAAGTTTAGTATGCAAGTTGTGAGATGGGAAAAACTGATTAACATAACCAGTTATTATGTTAAGGATATTAGCTAAGCCAGGCATGCTGGCTAGCTTAATTTTCATACACCTTCTAATGTAATTAATTAAAAGGAGATTTCAATTTAAGTCATTTTCTTTTGTTTTTTGTCAGAAAATATGCAAGTCATGCCATTTTTCTTGACTGTTATATTTATATTGGTGTCAGACAGAAAAAGGAAGGTAGTTTTGATGGGACAAATTTAGTATCCTTGAAGATGACCAGACATTGAAATACATCCCCCATGGTCAATGACAAATAATTAATTGCAGTCAGGTACCTTGCAAAACACAGCTCACTTTTGCTGTTTAGTAAGCACTAGCTAAAGGGATATCAGTATCAGTGGTTTTATTGGGATATGTCCATGAGCATACTGAGAATACCTGCACATCCTCCTGAGTATGGGTCCTGTCTCAAGCAAACAACTTGGTAAGTGAAAATCTAACTGCATACAACTTTTAAAGAATATTGTGGTGTCTAGTAAACACAACATTATTTTTTTAAAAAAATTGAACAAACTGAAATATTGGGCCAAAATCTTAGGCAAGAAAATGTAATAGAAACAGTGAAAACTGAGCAACAGACCAAATGCAAAGAATGCTGTCAAGCAACACTAGGGCTGCCAGGTGTCCCTTACTATAAGAGTTGTCCCTTATTTGAGGACTGAAAACTTGTCCGTTATAGGGCTGGCATGAGAATCTTAATATGTAGAAGGGATGCCCACTATTTGAGACTTTTCTTTTTATATAGACTTTACAAGAAATTTTAAAAAAATCCAATATTTTGGGGTGTGGACCCTTCATAAAGACAGAAATGTGTGCATCATGTAATTGGACAATATGTTCATTTCACAGAGAAACACATATCTGTGTTAACTGAAATCAATATGGTACTTTTAAATGGTATTTCAGAACAATACAAACTTGTTAATAGTTACTTCCTAATTGTGAACATTGCATGTCAACTGTATGTTATTGCTATTTTGAGAACCTGACAACAGTATGTAATGCTGTTATACATATACCCTAACAAGCAATGCAATCCTAAGCATAACTATTCAAAAGTAAGCCTCAATGTGTATGGTACTGTTTTCTCACAGAGAAATATCACAGGTTTACAGCATGAAGCAAGTTTTTACATGAAAATCTTCTGATGTCAATTATAATTTTAATGAGTTCTTGCTATTTTAGTTCCACCACAGTAGAATAAATATTCTAGCCAGTTGTGATTCTAAACTTGTAAATTATAATCTCTACTAAAGACCTGTCAAACGGGATGAACGATTTTTTACAACAACAATAGCCACATGAATAGCATGTTTGGAAGATGAATTTGCAACAGCATTGCTCGGAGATCCTTGACTGTCTGCTGCTGCCGTGAACATACTGTATATACTCATGTATAAGTCCCAAATTTTTAATTAAAAAATTGACCCCCAAAACTTGGGTTGACTTATCCATGAGTCAATGTCTGTACCATAATTTAACTCTTATCAAGAGTGTAGCAAAAGGTGAGCGCTTAGTCCATCCCAGGAACACCTAAGAAAAGGGACCAACCCCCTCTATTCTCTCTGCTATAGTGCCGCTTCTGACCTTTTTGAATGCCTGGGCAAGAAAATGGCAGCAAATCAGGCTTTGAAGGATTTGAATAAGACATTTGTGTATGTTTATCAGCTTTTATGGGTTAAAATCAAGCTGAGTTATCACATTAAAGTTCATAGAATCACAGAGTTGGAAGCGACCACAGGGGTCATTCAGTTAAAGGCCAGGGGTCGGCAACCTAAGGCCCGTGGGCTGGGTGTGGCCCGTGGAAGCCATCGGACCAGCCCCTGCCCGGTCCTGCCGTCGCAAATTATTATTGTTGTTGTCAACATTTATTTATAGAGCGCTGTAGAAATTGGATTATTTCTGCAGTGTGTTTTGGGTTAAGCCCTACTTTTTTTTTTAAAGCAGTCTCAAACTGGATTATTTTTGCATTGTGTTTTGGACCTGAGTTCCTGCAAGCCCATGCCCATGTCCTCCCTGATCGAGTCTATCCATCTGGCATGGGGACTTCCTCTCCTTCTTTGGCTTGTTTGTTGTGTGCCTTTCCTTCTGACTTAACGATGACGCTAAGACAAATCTATCATGGGGTTTTCTTGGCAAGATTTGCTCAGAAGAGGTTTGCCATTGCCTTCCCCTGAAGCTGAGAGAGTTTTCAGAGGTTTTTTTTTGTCATTGTCATCTTCTGAGGCTGAGATAGTGTTTTCAGAGAGTTTCTTTGGCCATTGCCACCCTCTAAGGCTGAGAGAGGGTGACTAGCCCAGGGTAATCCAGTGCGTTGGAGTTTTTCTGGCTTATTTTGACCCTATCATGGTCAAAACTGCATAATTAGTATAGTGCAGATGCACTCATAGATCTAAATTGCACCAGAGAAATAATGCAGTTTGACCCCACTTTTAAGTGCTGTAAGTTTTGTCCTATGAGATCCAGGGATTTGTAGTTTTGCGAGCTTTCTCTGGCCTGATCATGATGATGATGATGAATATGATTTGTTGCTGTTTTCTTGGGGTTTTCTGGGCAAAATTTCTTCAGAGACGGTTTGTCATAACCTTCCTCTAAGGCTGAGAAAGTGTGACTGCTTGGCCATGGAAAACTACCAGGTGGCCTTGGGCAAGTCACACTCTCTCAGCCTCAGAGGAAGACAAAGGCAACCCCTCTTGGAACCAATTCTGTTTTTTTTTTACTTCAAAATATGATGTGTGCAGTGTATGTAGGAATTATTTTTAAATTATTTTTAATTAATTAATTAATTAATTAATTTGCTTTGGCCCTCCAATTGTCTGAGGGACAGCAACCCGGCCCCCAGCTCAAAAATGTTGCCTACCCCTGCTATAATCACTGATAACATATTATCCATTTTCTTTGCTTTGTCTTTTCACACTTTTTGACATGTGTATGTTTTCTTAGCTCAGCCTGTGTCTGGTTGCCTCCCTCACACATTGCACTGTCACCATTTACTGTAGTTCCCTCCTCATCCATCCAGCCTTTAGGATGAGCACATAGTTATGCCTGCTGGAATTTTGTATATTTTTTGGTATTATTTTCCTTTCTTTCATCCTTTACATGCCGTTTGTTACATGCCCCTAAATCTTACCCTCAACTTATCCATGGATGATATCATTTTGGCTTCAAAACCTGCCCTCGACTTATATATGAGATCGACTTACAGTTGAATATATACAGTACATTACAGAGTCATCTTTGCATTGTTTGACCCCATTTGACCTAGCCAGGCACCAAATGAAATATCATGGCTATGCAGCTTGATCATGGATATTAGGGATATAATTCTTTTTAAAGGAAGCAGTATGTATGTTATATTTTTCTTCTTGATGTTGAAAAACTGTCAAAGACTATTTGCAGTTCATTGTACATGGTATTTTTGTGCAGAAAACAGCATTCCTGGTGCAGAAAACAGTATTTTTCCTATAATCAAGAACTTTTAAAAAGAAGAAGTTCTGAACTGTAAAGATACTAATTAGCCCAAGATTCTTTCATTTGAGGTTTTTTAAACACTTGTCATATCCATAAGGTTATGGATCTGTCATGATAAAGGATGTGAGGAAAAGGGGGCAAATGATGTGCTAAAATAGCGATATAGAGAAATAAAGAGAAATTAAAAGGGGGGAGGTTGTAATCTCAGTGAAATGCAAACCGAGGAACAGATGGGCGATAGCAGGGGCAATTGGTAGCTTTATGACCCTGTTTACTTCCTAAGACAAGGCTTTGATGGCAAGTGAGATAACACCTTCCTTTCCTGAGATAGATGTGGGATATGGGAGAGTTGGGGAAACATGGAGACTTTAAAGCACCTTTTGATGTAGTTCAAAGGATGCTGACTGCAAGCCGGGAAAGGAGGGGCTGGAGAAAAAAGCTTTAAAGGGTGAATCTTTTTTGAGAAAAGCAGATTTTACATTACTTGAACCATTATCTTGGATTCCAGAATAAAGCATTAGTTAATTTACACTATTATGCTGTCTTGGCTCTTTAAGTTTGGGTTCACTATTCATGACAGCACGTTTCTTTTTTAAACCACTTTTTAAACTTCTTCCTGTTGCTAATAGTTTACATGGTTGTTGTTATGTGCCTTCAAGATATTTTTGACTTATGGTGACCCTATGACAATCCTATCATGGGAGTTTCATGGCAAGTTTCTTCAGAGGGGGGTTGCCATTGGTATCCTCTGAGGATGAGAGTGTTTGACTTACCCAAGGACACCCAGTGAGTTTCTGTAGCCAGGTGGGGATTTGACCCTGATATCCAGAGTCATAGTCCAGCGCTCCAACCACTACACCATGCTGGCTCTCAGGGCCCATTCGCACTAGGAACCAGGTTATTTCCATTGATTTGCCATGATCGAATCTCTCCATGGCATTGATTTGCCATGATTGAATCTCTCTGTGGCATTTTATCCCGGTTCCCGTTCACACTCTGGAACAGGATAAAATGCCATGGAGAGATTTGATCCTGGCAGATGTGGTGATGGGGGCAAATGAGGAGGAGTAAGAGAGCAAGAGAGCAAGAGGAGGAAGGCAGACTCAGGGCAGGTGTGGGGGGCAGATGAGGAGGAAGAAGAGAGAGGAAGGCAGATCCAGGGCCAGTGCAACGGGGGGCAGATGAGGAGGAAGAAGAGAGCAAGAGAGTAAGACAGCAAGAGGAGGAAGTCAGACCCAGGGCTGGTTTGGGGGGGCAGATGATAAGGAGGAAGAGAGCAAGAGAGCAAGAGGAGGAAAGCAGACAACATGGCAGGGGCAAGATGAAGAGGAGGTAGAAGGAAGAGAAAGAGCAGTGGCAGCAGGGGGGGAGAGGAGGAGGAAGAAGAGCGGAGATGGTGGGATGCTCTGAATGGGATCAAATTTGAGTTCCCATTGGTGGCTCCCACAAAAAAAATTGTTCTTTTGAAAAGAACCTCTGAAACCCCCATCTCAAAAACAAAAAACAACCTGAGTTAAGGGGGATTTGCACCTGCCCCCCCCCCTGAATTCAGGTCAGGAAAACCTGGTGCAAGTGTGAATGACACCTGAATTCGGGTCAGGAAAACCTGGTGCAAGTGTGAATGACCCCAATTTAAACAAGTTTGCAAACCGGTTTAAAATGTAGTGTGAATAGACTCTTGGTTTACATGGACACAATACAAAATAAGTGTTGTAAAGGACTATAGCTCAAGGTTTGCATGTATAAGCACCAAGGCTCAGTTCCTAGGATTTGTAGTATGTTTGGAAAGGTCCTGTCTGCAAGCCTGGAGATCAAATGTAAATACTGAGTAAGATACATTGTGATGAGGCTCATCTAGAATTGCCAGGTGAAAAACAGGAGAGGATACCTTTACTTTTAATAGCTGTGTCGAAAAGGGGATTTCATTAGCTCTTATATTTTTAAATTGTACTAAGTTTAATTCTTTTTTAAGGGGGGGGGGTAAGATATATGACTTATGTATTGTATTGGTTTGCTTTAACATGTAAGCCAATCTGATTACTGTTATAGTAGAAAATCGGGGTACAAATAAAAGTTTTATTTATTATTTTATTTATTGCTTGTCATACAAACTCCAGCAGTTGAAAAGCTTTCTTCCACACAACCAGTAAAGGCTCTCGAGCCCTATTGTGTTTTTCACCTGGCAACTCTAGACTAAAGAAATAGTAGCTTCCTCTGAGAATGTGTGGCCCTCCAGACCACACTGGATTACAGTTTCCATGCACCTTCATCATTGGCTTTTGCAGAGCCTGGTGGAAGTTATAATCCAACAAATCTGGAGGGTTGCACGTCCTCACCTTGGCTCCGCTAATGTACATTCCTAGGTATGATGGGACAACAGCATTTTAATGTTATTATTTATTTATTTAATTTCTATGTCGCCTTTCTCCCAGAAAGGGACCCAAGGTTGCTCAAAGATAAAATCATTTAAAACTTTACAATTAAATTTTTAAAAAGAATTAAAATCATCTAGCCAAAAACAGTATAAAATTATATATAACATACAACAAAAGCCTCTCTGATGAATTTATATATTAAAAGCCTGCTTGAACAAAGATGTCTTTGGGGGGAAGCACACGAGTGCTTCCAGGACGCCACGGGATGATGCGCCGCGGGACCGCGGCATCCGCACCGCGGTGCACCATCGCCGCCTCTGAAAGGAGTGCTAAATCAGCGCTCCTTTCAGATGTCAGTGAAAGTGCGCCCCAAAAGCGTAGGGCGCACTGTCACTGACTTTTCCGCCGCACCGTGCGGAGGGCCGGCAGCTCCGAGGGCAACCTCGGGAGGAGGAAGGGGTGCCGAGCGTGCGGCTGCCCCTTCTCTTCCCTGCCTCGGAGACGGCTCTATTAGCCATCTGCCGAGGCCCTTTGCCTGCAAAAGGAAAGCAGGGAGGAGGCCAGCTGAGCCTCCCATGGAAAGGAGTTCCAGATGGTGGAAACAGACATTGAGAAGGCTCCCTTCTTGTGTCCTCACCAATTGAGTCTGTGATGGTATCAGGGCCAAGAGAAAGCCTTCCCCTGTAAATCTTAGGATCCTATGGAGGTTCATATAGAGAGATATTACATTTATTAGATCAAATAACAGGTACAGCTATCAGTTATTCTGTTCATGAGGCCATCTCCATTTCCTCTCTCCACTCTCTTAAAAAAATAGTATCAGAAATGTTGGCTTTTTAATCCAGAAAAATATTTTCGCTTCACCCTGGGTTCATGTATTCTTAGATTTGCTTGTTCCACTGTCATCAGTGTTTGCTTCTGCACACCACCTTTAAATGCTTTCACAGTCATTTGAAGTACAGTAATTGCTTTTATGTTGTGAGCAGAGCATTCTGCTGCACAGTCTTGCTTATTAGGCATCAGAATCGAGTGGGAATTTCTGTATCTTGTATTGGATTGGCTACCAATTCTCTTGTATGCCTGCAGCTTGTAGTGAAGGCTTATCTGGTTTTAGTATACTATATTATTGTACCCTTGACACACACACAGTTTTTCATTGTGTACCTTGCCATCATATTATAGGTGTGCCCTATGATAGGATCACCATAAAACCACCACTGTTATCGCCACTACCTCTCTAGTCTTTCCTCTTTTTCACTTTGCCTTTGTTTATTTTTAATCTCTACTCTATTGACAGGAATGTATTTTATTTCACCTCCTTGATGCATCTGTGTAAGATTGTACTTACAAAACCTCAATGCTTATATTGTTGAAATCTTTACTAATTATTTCCTTCCAGTTTCAGCAGTGTGATAGTAATGCATGAGGGAACTTGTTGTGTTTGGTTGTGGCCTTCAATCACAGCTGTTGAACATGAAAGGGTAGAAGAAAATTGACTATAAAATTGGCTGGTAATCTTACAATACATGGGCAGCCCAAGGAGATTGTTAATGCACAGAGCTTACAAGGGAGCCTAATTGTGTAGAAAGCTGCTTGCTTGGAAGAATTCCAGATCTAGCCTAGTTTATGTGTTCATTATGTTTTCTATAGAGAGAGAAACAAATTGAGGCTTTGATTTACTGAGAAAGGGGCCAGGTGACAATTTCAAGAACATGGGCCTACACAGTGTCAACTACATTAAAATACACTAAAATACATTGAAATCCTCTGATAGAAAGGCCAGCTATTCTACAGTGTTGTTGAACAACCAATAATGCTTCAAAGGTTCAAAGTAAGGGATGCCCTTAAATAAGTTGTATCCATTAGCTCATGATAAACAGAAACCAATTTAATAGCCTTCTCTCTCTCATTGTCAAACCAACTTGAACATACTCAATATCATCTGATTTCTGAGGCTGTAGGATTGGGTGTGGTTTGTACTTGGTAGAAGACCACTGGCTAATATCAGGAATCTCTAGATAAGACTAGGAAATAAAACTAACTGGATCTATGTAGAATTACATAGTGAGTCAGAATGGGCAATACCAAGTGTAATGAAGGATTTGAATTTTGGGAATTACTAAAGTCCAAGTCTTCTATGGGATCTTTTATTCTATGTTTATGGAGATGGCTAGGGAATAGCAAAGCAAAGCAGCCTCATTTATATAACGCTTCATATCGCGCTATGGGACGTCTAAGCAGTTTACAACTGTAAGCTCATTGCCCCCCAACAGTTGGGTACTCATTTTAGCAACCTCGGAGGGATGCAGGCCTGAGTCTAGCCTAAGCCCTGGCTAGTATTGAACTTGGAACCTTGTGGTTTATGAGTGAGTGGCTGCAGTACAGGCATTTAACCACTGTGCCACCAGGGATCCAGGAACAGACTGATAGAGATAAAGCTTTCCAATGAATGCCATCCCCAATTTATTTGGGGATTCAGACATACAAAGGGGCTATGCAGACAGCACCTAAGGAGTGGGACCACAGCAACACCATGGCCCCAATCTGACACTGCCACTCCAAAAAGAGCTGGCAAATGCTGCTCCTTTTTGAAGCAGCAAAAAGCCACCATTGCCACAGCAGTGGCAGCTTTTCCATGCTCCATTGGTGCAGTGTGTCTGAGAGCTTTGCAAAAGGAGCGCCCTGACACCACCTGCCATGTAGTGGGGCACATGGCATGATGGCAGCATTGGGGCAGAGTTGGGGCAGCCAGCGTGTGGTCGCCATGCCTCGACTCTATCCTCAGGCTGGCCCTTTCTGTTGGTCTGTATTGCCCTAAAGACACTCTAATATACACTCATACACACAAGAACTCAGGAGTAAAGTAGTTAGCTTGGAGAGGAAACACAATGGCTGCTCTTTGAATTCACATTTTTTCCAGGTCTGCAGGCACTTGATTTCTCTCTCTTTAAATTCTTAATGTTACAGAACTTTTTCACACCCTCTGTCACTGATGTTGTTAACCACCCTTGAGTTAGCCCTGACTCACAGTGATCCTATGGATGAGACATCTCCAACTCCCCCATCCTCCACTGCTCTGCTTAAGTCTTGTAGATTCATGTTTGTGACCTCCCTAATTGAGTCATAGAATCATAGAATTGTAGAGTTGGAAGAGACCACAAGGGCCATCCAGTCCAACCCCTGCCATGCAGGAACTCCCAATCAAAGCATCCCCAACAGATGGCCATCCAGCCTCTGCTTAAAGACCTCCAAGGAAGGAGACTCCACTACACTTTGAGGGAGTGTGTTCCACTGTCAAACAGCCCTTACTGTCAGGAAGTTCATCCTAATGTTGAGGTGGAATCTCTTTTCCTGGAGCTTGCATCCATTGTTCCGGGTCCTAGTCTCTGGAGCAGCAGAAAGCAAGCTTGTTCCCTCCTCAATATGACATCCCTTCAAATATTTAAACATGGCTATCATATCACCTCTTAACCTTCTCTTCTCCAGGTTAAACATCCTCAGTTCCCTAAGTCACTTGTCCCAACTTCTGCCAACCTAGCAGTTCGAAAGCATGCAAATGCAAGTAGATAAATAGGTACTTTGGTGGGAAGGTAAACAGCATTCGGTACAATCATGCTGGTCACATGATCACAGAATAGTCTCTGACAATGCTGGTTCTTTGGCTTCATAACAGAGATGAGCACCACCCCCGACAGTCGGACACTACCTGACAACCTGGTCAATGGGGAATATCTTTATCTTTAGCTTTATGACTATATTACTTACCTTATCTCACTTGTGAGTAAAACTATCTCTCTTCTGAAAAGCAGTCCTTTTATGAAACATATTTTGTAAAGAGAAGGAGTGGTTTTGTGGATTCCAAGAGTGAATGAATTTGTAACAAAATCCACTCTTATTCTGGGCCAGTCATTTTGCAATTTTAACAGAGAATTTCTCTTCCAAGCTTCTAAGGGCCTAAGCAGACGACTAAAACAGTCGTCTTGGAGGCCCGGAAGAGGAGGAGCCACCGCACGCGCGGCGGCCCTTCCTCTTCCTGAGGTCGCCCTGAGCGCTTCCGGGCCACCGCACGCCGGACGCGTTCAGGGCGACCTCCCTCCACAGCGTCCGGACGTGCTGTGGAGGATAAGTCGCAAAAAGGGCGCCCGCCGCTTTTAGGGCGCTCTTTTTGCGACTTATGAAAGGAGTGCCTTTTTGGCGCTCCTTTCAGGGTCGCCGGGGAGGCGCCGCGGTGAGGCTGCCATAGCCCCGCGGCGCTCCGGACCAGGGCGCTCCAAACGCCCTGGTCTGCATCCCCCCTAAGAAGCAGCAAATAGGGTTTATTCTGACTGTGCTAACTCACACTTAACAGCAAGACAGGGCAGTTTCTACAGGACTCTGGTGATAAAAATAAATAATTTCACATACTATGTAAAACAAAATGCTAAAACATTTAAAATATTGTTAGTGGACACTGCTGACAAGAAAGGCTTGAATATAATAAACCTTTTGGAGGGAAATTATAATGATAGTGGTGGCAGTGGGAGGTGAACTATTTAGGAAGCTTCACTGTAATGATCATAATTAAACATGTAAGTCAATTTATAGAGCATGCCTACAGTTTAGTTAATAATAATAATAATAATTTTTATTTATATCCCGCCCCTCTGCCAGGCAATCGGGGCGGCGTACAACATTACAAAACTTAAAAACAATACATCAAATTAAATCCCGTCCCTCCTTCACCCACCCGCCCTTCCCCCCAAACATACAAGCAAACTAAATAACAGTAATTAAAAATACAATTTAAAAGCATAATTTTCTTGTCAGCATGGTGCCGACGAAGATGTTCTGGGCAGCCCTATATAGCCTCCAGCGTCTGCGGGGGTGGAGCGGAGGAGGGGCAGCTCAGGCTGCACAGGTGTTCTCCCAGGGCTGGTCCTCCGGAGCTGGTAACTGGTCCTCCGCAGCCTGGAGGACGCTGCTGCTCGCCACCTGGTGCTGGCGAAGGTGTTCTGGGCAGCCCTATATAGCCTCCAGCGTCTGCGGGGGTGGAGCAGAGGAGGGGCAGCTCAGGCTGCACAGGTGTTCTCCCAGGGCTGGTCCTCCGCAGCTGGTAACTGGTCCTCTGCAGCCTGGAGGACGCTGCTGCTAGTCACCTGGTGCTGGCAAAGGTGTTCTGGGCAGCCCTATATAGCCTCCAGCGTCTGCAGGGGTGGAGCGGAGGAGGGGCAGCTCAGGCTGCACAGGTGTTCTCCCAGGGCTGGTCCTCCAGAGCTGGTAACTGGTCCTCCGCAGCCTGGAGGACGCTGCTGCTCGCCACCTCGTTATCATCATAATCATCATCATCACTATCATTTGTTGACTCTGGCCTAAAATCAGTGTTGTCTAGTGGAGCAAATCAATGTACTAGCTGGCTTCTATTTGTTTTTTCAGTTGTGCGAGCAATAGCATGTTTTAGCTCTCTAAGCATATGTTGCATAATTTGAAATAGTGCTGGTTTCTGCCCTCTACTCACCACCATACACATAGTGCAGAGTGATGGTACTGGAATAACAACACTGGATACTGGTCATGATTAATGGTGCTTTTAGAGAGTACAAGAAAACAAATCTTTGCCTGGAAGAACTTGCATTCTAAATTCAACATGTGACACAATACAGGGAAGGGGACGCTTGGATAAATAGGGAAGGAATGTGCAGTTACTTCAGTTTAGGGACTAAAAGAATCTTTGAAAATAATGGTCAAAAATGGGTTTCTGAAGCACAGCGAAATCCTGATGGGCAAGACGTGTCAGAGTTTAGAACTTATTTTACAATTTCCATTTCATGTGAAAAACAACATTTCTGTACAGAAAAGAAGTTTATGTGCAGGTGTGAGAAAATTCAGTTTTCTGTGCAAGAAAACCCCCATGTGCAGGTGTTTTTTGTTTTTTTTCCTTTTGGACAAAATAAGTCCCAAACTGAAAACAGTCTGAAAAATTGTGCAGTTCTTGATGACTTTCTTGCATCAAGAAGAAAAAGGCATAAATATTTGTTCTTGTCCATGAGAATTAACATTCTGAAGATTTATATCCCTATCTCAACTACATATACTTAGGCTTGGCCGCACATAGAGACAGTTTGATCTGTCAACTTTCATTTCTCTCTCTCTCTCCCTCTTTGGTGAGGGGAGGAGGTCTTTACTGCTAATTTCATTTCTGTGTCAATATTCACTTAAAATGTGTATGCACTTTCATTCATATTTCTCCTAATATACATATTTTTGTTAGGAATTTTACCTAATATGTACATTTTTCATGGAATTATCACTAATATATAACATTTAATATGTTCTTTTCATAGCCATACATAGCTATTTAGATGGGTTTCTTAATATGACCAATTTTGTCCTCATGTTTTTCATGAACTTTTAAAGAACAAATTTGGAAGGGCAAATTCATTTTGGTTCCCTTATGTGCCAGCATCCTGTTAGTTGTATATGGTGATATAAGTGCATCATATGCCTATGTATGATGCAGAGTTTGCTATTCCTCTCCTTCTTCCCAACAACCAAAGACTCCAACCCTGAAGGACTTGTATAGTAGATTCGCTGCAGCCTCCCCCAAATGGCCATTCCATGCCTGGTGGACAGCAAGGAGATATTGAAAAAGAATCAGGCTGTCCTCACGACCAGCCATTAAATGATTGCATCGTCTGCTGGGACCAGCAGAGGACTCCACTGGACCTCTATGGATGATATAATCATTTTGGTTGGCATAGCTTTGTGGAACTGTATCTAGAAATTTATTTTTTAGGATATGTAGATAAAGTTTTTGTTGATGGAATACTACCTGCTAATTCTTTTAACATGAACACAGGATTTTCTCCTCCCATTTTACTGATTTTTTTAAAGAAAACAATGATAAGGATAACAATGATCATACTCTTTTACTGTATATCTTTCATTACAAACTGGTATTCATTCTGTTAAGTATCAGTGTGTTAGAAGCAATCACTGTAGATATAATCTTTAAAATGCATAGATTTCTTGGCAGATTTAGTGGTTATCTAAATCCCTTTATTGTTTTTAAAGCCTGGCATTGAATAATTCATTTTTACTTAAGATCTATTAGTGAAATAAGCTCTCATTAATTACAAGATTATATTTTTATTTAGTGCACAATTCGGGGTATGTCCACTGAGAAGTTAAGTTCTAATTAATCAATTAATTGAATTTATATTATGGTTGGGATCAGTTGTGTTTTGGGTTTTGGATTTTTTAGTATTTAGGAATATTTACTTGTACATAATGAGATATCTTGGAGATAGGACCTGTCTAAGCATGAAATTTATTTATGTTTCATATAAACCCTATACAAATAGCCTTAAGGTATTTTATACACAATATTTTTAAATAGTTTTGTGCATAAAACAATTTTTTTGTACACTGAACTATCAGAAAGCAAAGATGTGTCACTATCTCAGCCACCTGTGTAGACAATTTTGGATTGTGTAGCATTTTGGAGTTTGGAATTCTCAGTAAGAGATACTCACCCTTTGTATCTTTTCACTAAAAGATGGTACATACTCTCTGGTTAGTGTGAATGGTGTATGTGTGTGTGTGTGTGTATGCATGTGCCTTCACCTTCCCTTATGACGTGGTGACCCCCATTAATTTCATAGGGTTTTCTTAGGCAAGGAATACTCTGAGGTGGAATTGCCAGTTCCTTCCTCTGAAATATAGCCTAGAGTACCTGGTATTCATTGGTGGTCTCCCATGCACGTACAAACCAGAGCTGACCCTGCTTATCTTCCAAGATCAGATGAGATACAGTGTTTTTAGTTTAAGTAGGCCCCTAGTACGCATAGTACTGCAGCCTAAATCAGCAATTACTTCACTAGTAAACAAGAAACTATATAGATATTTCTATAATGGAAATGATTGCCTGTGTATTTTATTCCCACAATCTGAATACTGTAATATATGATTACTGTTAAAAGCTGCTCAATTTTCAGCTGTTCCAGATTCTATGGGTTGACACAGTCACTTTGAAACTAGCCAGAGACCTTTGCCAAATTTTGGCATGTTTATGGAAAAGATGGGGCAAAATAGCAGCATGGATCATAGCCTTAGCTTGTGAAAGGAAATCAAATTTTGTCAGATAAACTACCGTAACTCATTTTTTCCCCACCTGGTAACTTCTCATCTCTAGTATGCTCTTGTAGTGCATTCATTACCATTGTAGATAATTAATGTTCTTGGATTTGTCTCTTTTACAGTGAGATAGAAACAAAGGAAAGTCATCAGGTCTGAAGGATATTTAAAAAATCTTTAGACCACGAACTGTCTTGATTCAAACTTTACTGTGATTCCCCTCCCAGTAATAACCACAAATATACTTGCTCTTTTTGCAATGAGGAAAGTTGAAGAATTGCAGAACCCTTCTGTCAAACTCACAGTGGAAAGCTGTCCTTCAGGATATAGGTGGAAGTAGCCCAATCGCTACCTGTGGTCAGATTAAATTTCTTGGTGGATAGCAGTCAATTTTAAAAAGCCCCATCATGTTAGTGGTTTGAGCGCTGAGCTTGGCCCCAGGAGACTAGAGTTTGAATCCCTGCTTGGCCATGAGAACTTGCAGTTTCTAGTCTATGCCTGAAAAACTGGATGGTTCTTCTTGTAGAGAGATATCTGTTTGCTATAGAATTTCCTTACTTAGAAGAAAACCCTTATCTTTAAAAGCACTCTGTCGCTCCTCCACTCCTTTTCATGCACTTTGGCTTGGCCCAGCTCTTCCCTACAGTTAGCAAGGGAAATGCCAGTGGAATTCCCAGCAACATCCTGGTATGTTGCTAAAGGGGAAGGAGAAAAATCTTTGTATGGTGGCAGCAAGTGGTCTCAAGTTGTTCCATCCAGCTCATGCAAAAGCTTCTCTCACATGATTTTGGGCAAATTATACTCTTTTGTCATCAGAAGCAGGCAATGGCATACCTCCTCTGACTAAATCTAGTACAGAAAACTCGCTGGGGATGGGGTTCATCATAAGTCAAGAGTCATTTGAAAGCATACAGCAGGGGTAGGCAACCTGTCCCCTTTAAGGGCCGAGGGACTTCAGCTCCCAGAAGCCTCAGCCATGTTGGCCAATAGTCCCATGTTGGCCAATAGCTCCTGGGATTCTGGGAGCTGAAGTCCCTCAGCCCTTAAAGGAGAAAGGTTGCCTACCCCAGCATACAACAATGACAAAAAATCAGTCAATTTATGATTCTTTAAATTGAATATATTTTAATAAATAAAAATTAATTAAATTAATTAATATAACCTGTAAAGGTAAAGGTACTCCCTTGAGATGAATGTCTTGTCATATCTGACTGTAGGGGTGGTGCTCATCTCCATTACTAAGGGCCGTTGCAGACTAGCCCAAAGGGCCAGCCTGATGGTAGAATTGGGCATGGGGTTGCCACAGCCCCAATCTGCCACTAACCTGGGTGGCTCTCTGCTGCCCCAAATGGGCTGTCTGCATCAGCCCTAAGCCAAAGAGCCAGAGTTGATGACTCAGGTGGTCATATGGCCAGAATGACTGCACTGAAAGCTGTTACCTTCCCACTGAAGTGATACCTATTTATCCACTTGCATTTGCATGCTTTCAAACTGCTAGGTTGGCAGAAGCTGGGACTAGTGACAGAAGCTCACCCTATCATGCAGCACTCAGGCCTCAAACTGCCAACCTTCATCAAAATTGGCATCTTAATCACTAAGCCACTTCATCCCCAATATAGCTTTAGAGTCTAACAATTTAAAAATAGAAAATATGTTAAATGTAGAGAGCGTCAATTAAACCATAGAGTACAGCAGATATTTACCACGCAAAGCTATTTTAATGGGGCAGTAAAGGAAGAATCTATGGTGGAAGAACAGCCAAATTGAAAGCTCTGCTGGGTTAGTCTTTTGGTTCAGAAAGTATGAATGAGTGTTTCATTGATTTTCCTTTTCCTTTTGTAGCTACTCTTCCCTTTCATGCTTACCCATTGTTTTCAATAGGAAGCAAATTAGTATGATATCTACAGCCCAAGGCCCTTTCACATTACACAATTATTGCATTATGATTCCACTTTAATTTCCATCATCGCATTAGATGGAATCCTGGGATTTGTGGTTTAGGAGGAGCATTTAGAATTTTCTGCCAGAGGGTTCAGTTGCTTCCCCAAACTCCAGATCAAAGGATTCTAGGATAGGATACAGCCATGACAATCAAAATGGAATCATAGTGGTATAAGTGTGTACAGTGGGCCCTTGGTATCTGCTGGGGTTTGGTTCCAAGACTCCCTATGGTTACCAAAATCAATGAATACTCAAGTCCCATTATAAACAATAGGATAGTAAAATGGTATCCTTTATATCAAATGGCAAAATTAAGGTTAGCTTTTTTGGAATGGGGGAGTGAAGATATTTTCAAGCTATGGATGGTAGAATCCACAAATGTAAAATCGGTGGATATGGAGGGAAGACTTCAGTATAAGGGTTCCAGATCTAATATACAGTTGACTTTCCACTTTTGTGGCATTGGCTTTTGTGGATTTGATTATCTACAGTTTTGATTAATATGTTCTATCTAGGAATATCTAGGTTCTTCAACACAACTCTACCAGACGTTGACCATAGAGTACTGGAGAACTTAGAAGTTCTTAGAGAAAACATTTCTCTAGGCACCCAGCATGATTCTGTGATCATCTTCTGGCAGATGTTGACCATAATGTTGCACTGGAGGACCTGGAGATTCCTAGAGAGGTGTTCCCTCAGCTAAAAAAAATAGTGTTTTTTTATTTGTGTTTTTTCCACATTCATGGGGGTTCTTCACCCCTAACCCTAGCAAATATGGAGGGACCACTGTACTCCATCCAACTGTGGTGGTGTCTAGACTTGTGATCTAAGGAGCCCTGGTGGTGCAGTGGTTAAATGCCTGTACTGCAGCCACTCACTCATAAACCACAAGGTTGTGAGTTCAGTACTAGTTGGGGCTCAGGCTTGACTCAAGCCTGCATCCTTCCTAGGTCACTAAAGAGTATCCATCTGTTGGGGGGCAATGAGCGCGGTATGAAACGGTATATAAATAAAGCTGCTTCGCTTTGCTTTGCTTTGATAAGAAATCCAAAGAGCAGGGGAACAAAAGTAGCTTAGTTTTAACCCTTTCCATGGTTGGAACTTTTTTGCTATCTATAGAAAGAGATCTGCTTTATTTTATGGGCCCTGGGATATAGGAATGTTGTTTAGATTAGATAAAAAGTCCTATACTACCTGTGGAAGATATGCAGATTTGAAGTCTGCTTGTCTCCAGGAAAACTGAAGTGAAGTACAGAACTGGGCCACATATATACACACATGTGTGCACATAAACACACATACACCCTTAAGAATTTGCCTTTGATTTATGAATAGCAAAACTATCAGGCCACCAATGGTTAAAAAAACAGTTATAGTAGGACACAAAGTGTCCTTTCAGCTACATGAGACCTGCACCATTTACGTACATCTTTACAATTAGGAGGACATATGTTGTATAGAGATAGATAAAAACAAACAAACAAAATAACAGCAACAAGAATAACAAAAAATAGCCAGAACACATCTATATGTGTTGGTTGGTTACATTCCACAGTAAGTCCAGTATTGTTATTGCTAACCATTTTTATCAGTCCCAAACATTACTTTGATATTTATTTTTTCTTTCAAGATGTCAAGGTGGATTACCTGCACATTAAGGTTGGAGGTACACTTTTCTGATTTTTAGAATGCTTTTGTCTGTTATTCAAATACTTCAAAGGCAGGTGGAATGTTACATGGGCTCCTTATTAATAAGAGGGCATAATCTTCATAAAGAAGGCAATTAATCAGTTGAACACCTTTAAATTGGTAATCCCAGTTCAAACAGCATAAACCGAAGGATGATCCCTGTGAAATATCCTTAGAAAGTTCTGAAGGAGATTGAAAACTTTTTAGGAGTTTTGCTTAAATAATATGAATATGCTGCATCACTGGGGATATTTAGATTGGCTAGTATAGAACATCTGTTTTTCTATTGCTTCCATGGATACTTTATACGCCTACTTCTTCTTGTATTTCATTTTGTCTTCCCCCCTAAGGCCTCATCTGCCCTGCAGAAATAATGCAGTTTGGCCCTGCTTCAACTGTCATGGCTAAATGCTATGGAATCTTGAGATTTGTAGTTTGTTGTGGCACCAGATCTCTCTGACAGTGAAGACATCTCACAAAATTACAAATCCCATAATCCTATAGCATTGAGTCATTGGAGTTAAAGCAGGTTAAAACTGCATTATTTCTGCAGTGCAGATGAGGTATCAGACTCCTTCCTCAAAATTCTCCTATGAGTCAAAACTCCCCATCTTCCCCATCTTCCCTTTCACATGTCCATGGGGGAACAGCCACTCATTGTTGCAAAGGAGACTAGGTGCCTCTAAATTAGTAAAGATCACTGTGCCCTGTCTGTTATCTTTCAGAGTCTGCCCCCAATGGAGAGGACACCAAATAACACTGAAATATCCTCTTTATGAACTTCCTTGGTGTGACTATCTGTAACATGCTGTACTGGACAGTGACATACCACAAAAGGAGGGAAATTGGAATAGCAGGTGTAGTTTTTAAAAGAAATTTTAAAAGTCTCTTGATCTTAATCAAGTTTTGCATAATTAAGATGCCCTGGAGAGAGCAGGAAGAGAAGGAACTAAGGTAGTGAAGGTGGATGTATTAGGGAACCAGATGTGGGAAATTGGGATGGTAGAAACTGATATTGACAATGCATAGAGGTTTGTTACTCCACCTGCTCCAGATTGCTTTTCTGTTGCATTTAGGTGTATCTTGTTGCTTGCTGTTAGGAAGCTGCCCCAATGAAGTTGGAATAAATATTCATAGAAACATAATGAAGGGGTGCAGAAATTGTGGATGGGGAAACAGCAGCATTGGCTCCTGAAATAAGAAACAGGTACTCCTCAAATTAACTTTGGAAATCCCTCCCTACGAAGGTTAGGATGGTTCCCCACTTGTTCTCCTTCTGCAGCAAGTAAAGCATTCCTGTTCTAGCAGGCATTTAGAAATTGATTGAGATGACCCCATCCTCTGCCCTCCACTCTAGAAATGTACTCTAGGCCATTCCATGAGTGCTAGCCCTACTAAAGGCTTAATCAATATAAAATTGAAAGGACACACCACACGGCTAACCGAAGGCCCATGGCCTATTCACCAAAGATCCTCCCCTCCTGGCTGCCTGGTAACATCCTACAAAACTCTTGGAATTTGGAAGGGAGATGGAGAGGAAACTTGTATCATGTAGCAAGGAGGTTTTAAAGCTGTCCTTGATGTCCAAAGCCCCAACTGCCGCAGTATGTCAAACCAGAGATGGCAGTGATTTAATGCCCAGTGAAGGGCAAAAAAGCAGAGAGTTGCTTGCATACTTGTGATGAAACCACTTTTTCCATTAATCACTGATTCCAAAAAGGAGACAAAGGGAGTGGTTAGAGTTTAAGTGTCATTATCCCACTCTCTACATTATGGTTCAATATGTCACAATGCAAAGGCCTTTGGTTTCTCCCCATTGGGCCCTGGCAAATTTGGCTCCTCTCTCGCAGTGTGCCACACCCCATGGGAACAAAGTTACAGCCAGGAGCTGCACTGAACAATGGAGGTCTGTTCTGCTTGTGACTGGGGAGCAGTAGGATGATTTTTCCGAACCCCCTTCTGCCAGCAATGAAGAGTTGTGATAAGTGTCCTGCTTTTGATTGTCATACTGCGGTTCTCTGGCAGGAGGGGCTTGGAAATTTCATTCTGCTGCATAGTGATCACCAGCAGAACAGACCTGCATCTCTTGGTGCAACTTGCATTAAGGGAGGTTTGTAGAGTTGCAACAGGAAACAATATATGCTATTTATATACATATTCTTAAATATGTCTGCAGTGTAGGATCTCTGGCAACAATTTTCCTCCAGTCCTGAAATATCTAGTAGTGGAGTGAGTGAAATGTTAAAAAAGAGGTTTTTTTAAGACCACAAGGACTATCCAGTCCAACCCCCTGCCATGCAGGAAATCATAATCAAAGCATCCCTGACAGATGGCCATACAGCCTCTGTTTAAAGACCTCCAAGGAAGGAGACTCCACCATACTCCAAGGGAGTGTGTTCCACTGTCGAACAGCTCTTACTATCAGGAAGTTCCTTACACTTAAAACTCATATATTTGCTCATTCTCACTCCCTTGATAGCTTTGCCTCTTCTCTGAATCATAAACTGTATTTCTAAATGCTTAAATTACAGTTAAATAAAAGACAGTTTTAAATAATTCTAGTGGCAGAAATTTTAGAACTAAAAGATGATTTAAATTTATTGTGGGCAGAATTCTTTCTCATTTTTCTGCAGTGCCCCCAACTGCATTCCTGATGCCATGGTACCATGACACTATGCCACACCAACAGAAATGGAAAGGAAAGGGCAATGTCATCACAATTTTCAGGCAAGCTATGCAATCAGTTGCTTCAGGAATGGTACTATGATGGTTCCTGTTAGAATTTTAGAAATCAAATTATGAAAGGCAGAAAAATGTGAAAATAGATGGCAAGAAAATCTGAAGAAAGAGGACAGATTTTGTGTTTTTCATAAAAAAAACAACACTAGAAATGCCACACAATGGGTGTAAATCCATGCAGATGATGAACAAACACTGAAAAAAGAAAGTACAAGTTTAATTTTCCAGAATCATCCTGGAATGAAATTAATGCTGATTATTATGGGGATCAAGACTAGATGAATTACACTCATCCCTCCACATTTGGGGCTTTGACTTTTTCTGATTTGATTATTCATGGATTTTATTAATATGATCTCTCTAGGAATATCTAGGTTATCAGTGCAACTCTATGGTTAGCTTTAACCAAAAGTTGCACTGAAGGACCTAGAGATTCCTAGAGAGAACATTCTATTTATAGCTCCTCCAGCTCAATTCTGTGGTCAATGTCTGGCAGATGTTGACAGCAGAGTTACACTGGAAGACCTAAAGATTCCTAGAGAGGTGTTTTCTCAGGTAAAAACATAGTGTTTTTGTTATTTGTGGTTCTTCCACATTCATGGGAGTCCTGTGCCCCTAACCCCAGTGAATGTGGAAGGATGAGTGTAGAGGAAGGTGTGCTTCACATCAGTTCAGACTGATACTGATATTCTACATCAGCTAATTAGTTGCACATCCATAACTAAGTAATGTCTCCTAACCGGTCCCCCTTAACCCACCTCAAGAGCTAGAAACAAGCAAAGAAGGTGGGATTCATACATCAGTTGCTCATTGAGGTGCAAAGAGGATAGCATTTCCAGCCTGCTCTCACTAGGCTCCAACAATCAGAAGTGGGACCTCTGCTGTGATTCCTCATAACATCTTTGCTTGCTTTTGGGAGGTTCCTGTACCCCAACCAACAGCTGAACAGAACTCTTTCACTTGATCTACCTGCTGGCTGTTAAGGTGGGCTTGGAGCAATAGCAATAGTGCTATTGTGTAGTATTACTGCATATGGAGCAGTTACAGATCTGTAACTATAGGTTACAAATCTGTAAGTGAAATACAGACTGCCAGCCTCAGGAGATTATCAGATGGGGATGGGACATCCTTGTTCCATCCTTTTCCTGTCCTTCCCACGTGATCACGGGAAGGACTTTCAGATGACATTGCACTGATCCTGTCTTGTCCCGTCTGAGAAGTACAAATGACAGTGATCGTATAAAAGACTTTCATATGGTGTTGTGCTTATCCTTTCATTGCCCCATCAATAAGGTGGAATTGTCCTGTCCTTGCTGTTCATTTCACAGTAATGGAAGAACTCGTTAATCCAATTCCACTTCACTTACAGTTTTATGATAAGATCAGTGCGTCAAGTGTGAATGTCTTTCATGGGATCGCTGTCATGGATGGGATAAGGATGGTAGGGTGAGCCCTCTCCTGTCCCGTCCTTGTGTGATAATCTCTTAAGACTATAAAGCCGCATTGATCTATCAATTGCAACAGTTCTACATATGCTCCTGGATTTTTTTTTGTATGAAGAAACTATTGCCTTGTGTACATGTTTTTCATATCTGTAAAACAAACAAAAAAATACTGTCCTAAGTCCAAGTAGAAGTAGAAAATTGAATCAATGAAAATTTGATAAATTCACACTAAAATATATTCCATAGATTAAGTGGGTCTATTTTATTTGGGATTAATAATTTGATTCATGTCCTTGCACTGATGAAGAAGAAGATAAAATGAAGAAGTAGTTGAAGTATCTATTGCAGGCTTCTGCATTAGTTGAATTTCACAGCTACTTCTTAATTAGTTATTATTTGTGGTAACATTTTAATTTGGTTCTTTATCCATACAGATAGCAGGGCAGTGTGCAAATGTAACTGAAACAATGGAATAATTACAGCAATAACATTTCTGCTCATGCTATCAGGACAGAGAAAGCAGCAGAAACAAAAAAAAAAAAATAGATGGAGTGAGACATTATATTTTGGTGGAAATTATATAGTTAAGACTGTCACATTTGTGAGTCATTTCTACTTTGAAAGTAAGGTTTAAAAAGAATTCAATAAATGGAAATGATAAACTTTAAATACTATTTTAGTAATTATTTTAATTACTATTGCTATTTTGTAGCAATTTAATGGGCTTGAACCCACTTAGCTGCTTCTAGTAACAGGTTAAAAAAAAGACATTTTTACATCTTGTAACTACCAATGATGGTAACTAGCAAGGACAATATGAAACACTTCATTTAATACCTTCATCATTTTGCTTTTTGATACACTCTGTCTTTCTTGCAACTGGACATTAACCTGGAAATTCTTGGTCTGGGAAAGAAACCAGATTCTGACTCTGCACATAAGTGCAATTTCACTCTACTAAAGTATAGCATTAAGGTCTCATTTTAATGGATATAAAAGTACAAATGACAGTGATCGTATAAAAGACTTTCATATGATGTTGTGCTTATCCTTTCATTGCCCCATCAATAAGGTGGAATGGAATTCTTGTATTTGCAGCTTAGGAAAGGGTTTTTAACATTCTCACCCAGAGAACTCTAGTTCCTCATCAAACTACAAACCCAGGATTCTGTAGGATGTTGCCACGGCCATTAAAGTGAAATGTAATACTATAATTTTGTAGTGTGACTGAGCCCCTGCATTTCTTTATGGTTTTAGCAAATAGTTAATTCTCTTTATTGATTTATATGAAGACGTTCACAAATAGAGTATCATCCAAAATCCACAAAACAGTGATACCTTTATTGGTCCAACCAAAATGCACATTATACATGTTGTAAGTTTTTGAAGCTGCACTAACTTCAACATGGGACAAAGCTGTTAATACCAGACAAAGGTGTTAAAAATGATACAGGAGGAAGAAAGAAGAAAGAAGATGATGTTAGTCACAGCCCAATACTTGATCAAGTTGTTGTGGTTGTTGTCTTTAGTTAAGATGGTATGAAAGAGTGTTCATGCAGGTGGGTCCCTCATCATTCTGGCCATGTGGGTACTTGTTTACACAAAGAAACTCCAAAATGCTGTAGCCATTTTACCACTGAGGTCCCAATGCAGCTACTATGTGACATAAATCTAGCGTCTTATTATACAGCTCAAATGCAGACATAAAACAAAGGTTTGATCTTTCACATTTCAGCCTTTTTGAGGTGATATTTCAATTTGCATTAAAATATGAGAAGATGCTGGGTCTACATTTTGTCATTTTTAATGTTCATCAGTACCATCAAATTAAGTGTGAGATAACTGTACCATTGTGTGTGCCTCATGCTATTGTATAGTGTTGTTAGTATATGTGAGAAATTGCTATTTTAATGGTCCCCCAAAACTGAGAAACAAATAGTAGAGTAGGAAGTTATTATCTGATAGATTTGAAGAATGAAGTCTAGCAACAAAAGAGAAAGAACAGAAGAAAAGAAAAGATCAAACTAAAAAAAAGTTTGTAACTGGTGTAAAAGGCTTTAGGGTCTAATATCATTAAGCATCAGCCAGTTTACAATGCTGCATGTAGTGAAAATGTTCTTCTCCCAGGCTAACAAAATCACAGGCTTGGGTTTTGACTGATCTCTCATTTCTGATTAGAATATTCAAACACTTTCCCCAGAAGCAGGTCAACTAATTATTGTGACAGATAAGTGGAGCTAGATCAAATTAAACAGATGTTTCAGTCTGTGTAGACAATCAATAGCAGTAATGTTTAGAGTGATATGCCTACAAGATCCATACTGGGTAAGAGAAATTAGAAGAGCACTATTTTTATTTTGTTATCGAGAGGTCCAGGCACAACAATATGGAAGAAGTATGTCAATCATCGTGCTACAGCAATGATTTTCAAAAAAGGAAATATGGAACAGATTACAAGCTGCAAACTTAATTGACTGGCCTCATAAGCCTAAATCATTCATCTACTTTTATCTCTCTTGAAATTATATGCAACAACTAGATATTTGCAATATGTAGACTTGCAATGCACTTTTTTTCCCTGTCAACACAAACCTAGAATATATATGAAGCAGGTCATATAAATCATGTTAACTGTAGAATCTACAGTTTTCATGTTAACTGTAGAATCTTGTCAGAGTTTGTCAGAGAGGTGAGATGATAAGCAAAGGACTTAAATCTCATTCAACGACTCATTCATACACTCTTCACATAATTTCAGTCAGAACATTCACAATCATAAGGACTGGAAAGTTGCTTTTAAAAAGTAAAGAAGTCTGAACTTCTTAGTGGGTGGGTAGGACCCTTTTCTGCAGACTTTATTTATTTATTTATTTGACCTCTATCCTGCCTTTTCCAGCAGAACCTGGACTTAAGTTGGCTTGCAATAACTTTAAAATGAGTACAAATAATAAAAAAACAAACAAACAAAAAGTTATAGTGCTAAAACACAATTAAACCAATTATAGTATTAAAACACTATTGATTTAAAAAGCAATTTAAAAACACATTAAAAAGTGTGCTGGTTCAATCTATTAAATGCACTTTAGCAGGCAGTTAACTACTGAAAGTGTCCTCAATTAAAAAGGCCAACAAGGAGAAGACTAACAGGGAGGGGGGGGGGACTTAATTTTCATCATCAAGGAGTTCCATAGCCTAGGATCAATCACTGAGACAGGATGAAAATTCAAAATGACCTTAATAGATTAGAAAACTGGGCCAAAGCTAACAAAATGAATTTCAACACACTTAGGGCAAAATAAAAAAAAATAAAAAAAATGCATAGATATAAGATGGAGACACCTGGTTTAACGAGACTACGTATGTAAGGTATCTAGAAGTCCTAGTAGACCACAAGTTGAACATGAATCAACATTGTGATGTGGCAGCTAAAAAGGCCAATGCAATTTTAGGCTGCATCAATAAAAGTATATGTCTAGACCAAGGGAAGAAATAGTGCCACTGTATTCTGCATTGATCAGGCCCCACCTGGAATACTGTGTCCAGTTCTGGGCACCACAATTCAAAAAGGATGTCAAAAAACTGGAGCGTGTCCAGAGGAGGGTGACTAAAATGGTGAAGGGTCTGGAAACCATGCCCTATGAGGAATGACTTAGGGAAATGGGTATGTTTAGCCTGGAGAAGAGACACTTAAGAGGTGATATGATAGCCCTGTTTAAATATTTGAAGGGGTGTCATATTGAGGAGGTAGTTAGCTTGTTTTCTGCTGCCCCAGAGAATAGGGCCCAGAACAATGGATGCAAGGTACAGGAAAAGAGATTCCACCTCAACATTAGGAGGAACTTCCTGACAGTGAGAGTCTCCTTCTTTGGAGGTCTTTAAACAGAGGCTGGATGGCCATCTGTCAGGGATACTTTGATTTTGAATACCTGCATGGCAGGGAGTTGGACTGGATGACCATAAATATATGTGTGTGTGTGTGTGTGTGTGTGTGTGTATACACACACACACACAATACATACATATATAATACATACTGTGAGCATATGTGTGTGTGTGTATTGAGACTGGGGCTGGTTACAGGATAATTATTCAGGGTGGGAAAGAGCCCAAATCAGTATGCATTTTGCCCTTCTCTATTCCACTCAATGCATAATTCCTTGTGTGTGGCTTAACAGAGGGACAAAATCTGCATCTTAGTCAAAGTTCTGTCCTAATAAGATATTGGCATAGGGAAAGTATATTGAAGTAGTTTTTTTTTGTGGGTTTTTCGGGCTGTGTGGCCATGTTCTTCAGAATTTCTCTGAAGATGCCAGCCACAGATGCTGGTGAAACGTCAGAAAGGAACTCTTCTAGAACATGGCCACACAGCCCGAAAAACCCACAAAAAACTATGGATGCAGGCTATGAAAGCCTACGACTTCACATTGGAAATTTATATTGAAGTATTTCACTGAAACATAATCAAAACATATTCACTGCATTAGCTCTTAATAAGCCATATTTAGTTTTACCCGATGAAGTGACTGAAGTGACTAAATCTTATCTTACAAACTTCTTTCTCTAAGTCATATAAAGGTACAACAAGAGCCAAGAGTAAAATAGCTAGACATGGTTCCCACTGAGGATGCATCCAGACTGACTGAAAAGTCTGAGATTTTGTCCTTTTCTTTCTGATTAAAATAAACTGACCTAGGGAGCTGGTATCACATCATACCCAGAGCTAACAGTAAATATTCTGGAATAACCAAAACCCTGTATGGATCTACAGAATACAATCAGAAAGGACAGGGACAACATCTAGTACTTTCTGTTCTTTTCAATGTAGATGTGCCCTGAAATTGGCAGGGCATGCTGGTTATGATTTTGTTTGTTAAGATATCACATATTCAAAACATATTCACTAGATTAGCTCTTAATAAGCCATATATCCAACACAAGATGCTTGCTTTCATCTCTGAGTTATCTGTTTTGAATGAAGTGAGTGTATTTGAGTGTATTTTAGTACACAGCAGCAAGGTTCATGCTGCAGAAACAGTCTCTATATCAACATCAGTGTTACCATTTGGTACCATCAAATGAACAAAAATAGGCTATTTTTTGTGAACTACACTATTAAGGGTGTGTATATATATATATATATATCAGTACAAGGGAAGTGAAATTGCATTATTAGGAAAACATAAGATGTGAAGTCGTAGGCTTTCATGGCCGGCATCCATAGTTTTTTTTGTGGGTTTTTTCGGGCTGTGTGGCCATGTTCTGAAAGAGTTTCTTTCTGACGTTTCGCCAGCATCTGTGGCTAGCATCTTCAGAGAAAACTAAAATGGAAAAGCCTGGTTGTATATATACTGTGAGACCCTGGGTAGGGAGGGGTGGTTCCCAGGTGAACTGTGTGTTGTTCTGTGTTGAATAGGTATTGTTCTGTGTTGATGGCATCGCTTCAGGCTATGCAATCCAGGATATGTCTGCTGTTCCCATGTAAACTGTGTATTGTTCTGTGTTGAATAGGTGTTGTTCTGGTGTTAATGGCATGGCTTCCAGGTGAGGAATGCAATCAAGGAGATTGTCTGCTGTTGGTTGGTTTTTCTGCCAGACCCAGAAAAACCCAGAGGACTGAAGACAAGCAGCCACCCAAAGGGAAGGTATTTTTACCATATATCAAAGGAGTCACAAACAGAATTGGGAAAGTAGTGAGGAAACACAACCTCCAAATTGTTTACAAACCAACCAATAAAATCCAACAAATGCTGCGCTCAGCGAAGGACAGGAGAGACCCTCTCACAGCCGCAGGAGTTTACCGCATACCATGCAGCTGCGGACAAGTCTACATAGGGACCACCAAACGCAGTGTCCAAACACGAATCAAGGAACATAAGAGACATCGCAGACTGGGCCAGCCAGAAAAATCAGCAGTAGCAGAACACATTATAAACCATCCTGGGCATAAAATGCTGTTTGAAAACACTGAAATTCTGGACCATGCCAACAACTATCAGGTCAGAATGCACAGGGAAGCCATCGAAATCCATAAACACTAAGACAATTTCAACAGGAAAGAAGAAACTCTTAAAGTAAACAAGATATGGCTACCAGTCCTACAAAATAAGAAAATCTGCACTCAGCAAATGCAAAGGGAAGACCAACCAGGGTCAGCAGGTCCTTTAAAAGAAGTGTGATTACAATAAATGTAGATTTTTTAGCCACTACTCAAGAATAAGTAAACACGACTAAAAACCAATACCCTGGTTTAAGATATATTGCACTTGAAATTAACAATCTCCAGCTGTTCTGGCAAAGATGCAGCTTAAGTCTCCTGCTTTTCTGGCAAAGACTTTGGCACTGCACATGTTCAATAGAACAGAAGGGTGACAGCTTGCGTGTCATTCTCCATAGCATTTTTCTATGCTGTATTGTGCATGGATGAAAATAAGGAGTCCCTTCCATGTTTTCTTGGGCTAGCACCATTTACTACATTAGAAAAAGTTTACAGGCTTTTTGTTCAAAGCGGTTTTCATTAACATTTTCCTGAGGTTGAGAGAGTGTTTAAAAGATGGCATCAAAAGGGTCCTATTGGACTGCAGATGAGATAAAAGTCCTACTGGGCATTATTGAGAAAAACTCAGGCTTAAGGGCCCTAAAGACTTCTATTACCAATAGGCATATTTACAAAAAATTGGGTGGACTGATGCAAAGGGAGGGCCTTTTAAGGACCCCCAAACAAATCAAATCTAAGTTTAAAATTTTGAAAACAATTTTTTCCATTGAATGGAAATTTTTAATGATGATCCACCTCAAAATGCACGTCCTCCATTTTTCAAGGACCCATATAAGCTATGAATCAAAGCAGGCTGTCTGAAGAGGAGTTGAAGGAGGAGCTTTAGTAAGTAAATGGTTTATTATTTGGAACATTTTACATTGCAATGTAAGCAATGTTGATGTTAAACAGAGGGGGAAGTTGTTTTAGTTCATCATGTGTGTCATTCATTACATTGGTAACGTTGACTTGTAAATATTGAAATAATGACACCAAAGGGTAAATGAGACAGTATAATTAATGGATGTTCTTTGCATTTTAAGGTATAAGTGGAAGAAATTTGGAGGAGAAGGAAGAGGAGGATTAGAACATTGGTGAAGGTGTAGTCTTATTTATTATTGTTTTTTTTTTTGGATTTTTTTTTTTTTTGACAATTGGGTATATGATAACAAGTGCATTTATTGGCCTATTTCAGATCGTATGGAAGGTACATCTGAAGCAAGCACTTGGAAAGGAGGTTAGAAATCTAAATATCAAATTGTGTGCCTAGGTTGAGCTATATGTTTTTAATGTTGAATTCATTATCTAATAATCTATTATTATCTCGTTTATGTAACCAGGTAGTACTGTCATGCCCAGCAGTGGGATTATTATAATATCAGACATTACTGATGATGATGATGATGATGATGATGAAGAGGAGAACGCAGAGAAAGGGAAGAAGGATGAGGAGGAGAAAGATGATGAGCATCTTGTCCATGCAGGTAACATATATGTATATGCATGTATATACACACACATCTACTATTATTATTCCTATTATTTATTCCACAGTGGAGAAAGCAATTGCATGGATAGAATTAACACTCAAATCTTTATGTCAGAGGGTCTCTACTCTGGAGTTGACCATGGGCAAACTGTCAAAAGACAGTGGGCTACTTGGAGCTTGATCACACCCACTCTTGATTTTTTAATGCATTTTTTATTTTACCAAATGTATAATTAAGAGATGTTTAGTTATTGGCACTGCAGAAGGAAGCTGAAATGTAAAAGAGAAATATGAATTAACATATTTAATTTACTTGTATATTTGTTTATATAATATAAATCACTGTATCTTTTGGATGTGTATGTTTTATGATGTGTGTGACGAATGCAGTAACGTAATACAGAAATGTGAATTAACAGATTTTTTTTGGAAGATTGTTAATATAATTCTATTCTATTATAAACTGTTATAATATATGCATTTATAATGTATATTAATAATATATAATATAATTTATTATTATAAATAATTATAATAATAATTATTATTATGTTTATTATAATAAAATAATAATAATATACTATACTATAAGGTCGTCAGTGGTCATTACATAATGTATTATATTATATATAATATATTGTTACATATAATATAATGTTATATAATATATGTTACTTATATACTGTTTCTGCATGATGTCCATATATACATATAATTGTATGCATACATATAACTGCATTGCTATATCATTAATATAGATTTATTAGAGTTTGTTATGTTTGTAGTACATGTAATAAACTATTACAGGAAAATATTTGTCTGCTCTCTCAATTTTTTTGTAACATAATTATCACATTTTAGAACAGAACACAAGAAATTATCACATTTTTTAAGAACTTTTTTAAAAACAATAAAACAGTAACATAAAATGCAGGCAAAAAAGCAAAAGTTTGGGATCGTTCACACACAACTAGCTAGTTGGATGTTTACATACATATTTACAACTTACCTATCTTACAGTTTATACTAGTAACAAATTAACTATGTACAACCATACATGTTGAACCACTCACTTACATTGGGTCACCACTGGCTTCTTGTTCAAAGGGGATTTTCAAAAACAAGGAGTGTTTGCTTTTAAATTATGAACCATTTGTTATTGTGGCAGGTGCAATCCTTGCTCTCTACCATAGGATGACATATGACAACATATTTATGAATGCATTAGATACATATAAATATTATAATAATTATATTCACACACACACACACACACACACACATCTATCTATCTACAAACACACATATATACACACTCACACATGAATATAAATACACACACACACATCTATACACACACACACACAACACACTCACACATGAATACACACACACGTGTGTGTAGGTATACATATATCAATATATTAGATATCTTATGGTACTGACACATGCACACATATATGCAAACATACATATACATACATTTAGGTAAAGGTAAAGGTATTCCCCATTGACAAGATTGTCAAGTCGTGTATGACCATAGGGGGTGCTGCTCATCTCCATTACTAAGCCAGAGAGCCAGCATTGTCAGAGACTACTCTGTGATCATGTGGCCAGCATGACTGCACTGAACGCTGTTTACTTTTCCACTGAAGTGGTATCTATTTGTCTACTTGCATTTGCATGCCTTTGAACCGCTAGATTGGCAGATGGTGGGATTAGTGACAGGAGCTCACCCCATCATGCAACACCTGGGCCTCGAACTGCCAACCTGCCGATCTTGCAATCAACAGAGTCAGCATCTTGAGCCACTGCATCCCATATATACATTTAGGAGTGTGTGTGTGTGTGTGTGTGTGTGTGTATTTGTGTATAACCTATTTCCTCATTGTCCAGGTTGGACCTGTAAAGGTCGTCAGTGGTCATTATTTTTGTTTTCTTTATGTTCAGCATTAAGCCTGCCTTTCCACTTTCTTCTTTGATCTTCTTTAGTAGGTGTCCCAGATCTGTGAGGTTTTCTGCTAGCATTATGGTATCATCTGTATATCTTAGAGTGTGGATATTCCTTCCTCCTATTTTCACTCCTCCTTCTTCTGTGTCCAAGCCTGTTTTTCTTATAATATATTTTGCTTACAAGTTGAAGAGATAGGGTGAAAGGATGTAGCCTTGTCTGACTCCTTTGCCAATTGGGAACCATTCTGTTTCTCTGTGTTCTGTTCTGACAGTAGCCTCTTGTACTGAGTACAGATTCCTCATCAGGACTATCAGATTGTTGGCACTCCCTTGCCTTTAAGGGCATTCCATAGCTTTTCATGATCTATGCAGTCAAAGGCTTTGCTGTAGTCTATAAAGGACATGCTGATTTTCTTTTGGAATTCCCTGGTACTCTCCAATTGGAATATCATTTCAAGTACATCTGACCAATCACCATCTTGACTGAAATTTTTGTGTGCAATGGACACATTGATAGGTGCATGATTACAGCAAGTTTTAGAGCAATTTTATTTGTGCACTTTTCAAATAACTATTTCAACACTTTTTTTTACTTGTTCCATATACCACCAACTTGAATTTTTGACTACAAGGTATGTACGTCTGTTTCTATGTTCAACCCGGGAGGTACCACTCATATATAAATCCATTTTTAAATAAAATCAATGGAGTACATTTCCTATACATTTATAGCTAGAAAATGATCCTGTCTTGTAAAATGAACACAGTATGTTTAAGAATATGGTGCTTGGGCCAACTCCATAACTTTCAATGATTTTTTTTTCCCTGGCATTTTAATGGTAGTGCTGGCCCTGGCATAAACAAAAGAAACACAGTGCTGATAGCTTAGCTTGGACTATAAATTCATTAATGCATTCACCCAATCTCTCAAGCAATGAAAAATTCCAGGGGCAATGGTTACCTAAATTTGGTCCCCTCTGGAAGGAGAGATTACTGAAGACTTTCTAATATTTGGATGTATGTGCTTCCTCTTCACCCCACTGCTGCTGCCTCCTCTCTCCTCTCTCCTCTTCCTCCTCCTCTGGCTCTTGTGGCTCTTCCCCCCCCCACTGCTGCTGCTGCCTCCTCCCTCCTCTCCCTCCTCTTCACCTCACCGCCTCCTTCCTCCCTCTCCTCTTTCCCCCTGCAGTGGCCACTGTCTCTTCCCTTCCTCTTCTTCCTCCCCCTTTGCCTCTCAAATTGTCAATTACTTGATTTGTTGTTCTAATTTTACAGCTAGGAATGGGGAGAACTGCATCTGGGATTGTCTTCCTTACATGCCAAACTAATTGGTTAACTGTGAGGATGATACACATTGAACTGCATGATTATGGTGGTGGCATTTGCCATCCTGCCCCAGGCAGCAATGTTTGCTTTTTTGTGGTCAGTGTAGCTTCATGATTATTTTTTTGGAATGTCCTTACAAATTTTGTGGCACATTACTCAGTTTGCTGCAGTTGATTTCCTCAATCCCATGAAGCCCTTCCTGGCATAAGAAGAGAGATGTTTCATTGTTAGTGCAATCTTACACTCCGCTTAGAGCACAGAGTGACAGAATTGAATAATGCTACCTAGAGCTAAACAATATTAAAAATAATCAGATGAGAAAATGTAAAAACATTGCCTAAAGGAAATTGTGACTACAGCTTTTGGAAAATGATTTAAAGATAAAGTCCTTCTCTGTGGATTAGATTCTCATACAAAAGCAATTAAAATCCATTTCCCAATGACTGGGATTTTGTTTAGGAAAATAATGTTCTTCTTTACAACTTTTATCTTCCTGGCCTCTCCCTGTGCATCTGAAACCATGTTGTGATTTGGATAGGCTACAGACGAACTGACAATGTAATTGGCAACAGTTAATTAGGAACTCATTTTCCAGATGAAATAATGTAGTCTCTCCCCCGTCTTACTTCCTCCCCCCCCCCCCCATATACCCTGTTGCCTTGCTTGCCAGTCAAATACTGACATGTGGAAACATGAGCAGTTAATTTTCACATGTATCCTAACAAATTAGGGAATTATGCTGGCTAAATTCCAATACTCTAATAGCTTAACCTGGATAATTTCCCACTCAACAGTATTCACCAGTTGATGAAAATCCACATCAAAACCAGTCTTCTCAATGTACAAAGCCAAACAAAGCAAGAAATAATTTTTGTATGATTCCTAGACTGATTCCTCTTCCATTCCAATTCTCATTCTGTCCTGTGTATGACTGGGTCCCTACATTTTTATGTCATTATTTCAGAGGAAGGAACTGGAAAAACTACCTCTGAGTGTTCATTGCCTAAGAAAATCCTATGAAATTCATAGAATCATATAATTGGAAGAGATCTCAAGGGCTATCAAGTCGAGCCTCCTGCCATGTAGGAATTCACAATCAAAGCACCCTGACAGATGGCCATCCAGCCTCTGTTTAAGAACCTCCAAAGAAGGAGACTCCACCACACTCTGAGTGAATGTGTTCCACTGTCAAACAGCTCTTACTGTCAGGAAGCTCCTCCTAATGTTCAAGTGGAATCTCTTTTCCTGTAGTTTGAATCCTATTTTCTGGAGCTGCATTCTTGAATTTACACCTTGACTTTCTCCCAAGGTGAGAGCTTGTGAGATGTTTGCAGTTTAAAACATAGCTAGGCTTTAGATTTCTTGAGGCCATTGTGGGGGCAGAGTTGGGTTGGGGCAGCGACACGCTGGCCACCCCAACCCCACCCTGATGCTGTCCTGATGCTACGTGGCTATATGCATGGCGCACAGCATCAGGATGCCCTCCTGGCGTAGCCTTTAAACACGCTGTGCCAAAAAGGTGCTGAAGAATCATGGCGCCAGCTCTTAGGATGGCCTTTTGCTACCCCTAAAAGGAGCAGCATTTTGCCACTCTTTTCGGGCAGCAAAAGAGAGGATTGGGGCTGTGCCACAGCCCCGATCCACCAATTTCTGGGGCAGCTCTGTGCCACCCCAAATGGCCAGTCTGAATCAGCCCATAGTTCCCAAAATTTTGTCATGCAGCCATCAGCTCAAAAACCATAGCAAACCCCTTTTAAAAGCTGGCATTTCTAGATGACATACATTTCATATGTCTGCTATGAGATAAAATATTTTCAAAATGTATATATTTGAGAAAACATGCTCAGAAATTAAAATGTGTTCCAATGAGAATATTCATGTAGATTGTAAAAAACACAATGGACATATAAATAAAAACATAGGAAATGACACGGTATAGAAACAGACTGATCTCTCCATCTCTATACCCTGCAACCCTACTTGTATCATTATGATATCTTTTATCTACTCCTGGCCATTTTGAGATTAAAAGTATAAAAGTACAAAACAAGTTCTTTATCTCTGGAGCTATCATTACATATTGTTGGATATTCTTAAGTCTGAATGTTGTAAACCTGTGGACTAGATTAGACAAATCAGTATGGAAGCATGAAAATAATAAAAGTCACTTTAAAAGCATTCTACTACTTTAATAGGAAGCCATAAAGAACAGTATAATAATAACATTATAATAGCATCTATAAAGAACATACAGTTTATGGTTCTAGTTGGCTGCAAGTAATACAGATGTAATGTTTTCAAATAATCCTTTCCTAATAGGTTTGACAGTGTATCTTCCTGAAATGTTGTATAATAATGTCCTTGCAATGCTAGGGCAATGCTTTGTTTTGTGGTGTGGTACTGAGTCTTTTTAAAATAATGTGTATATCATAATTGGAGAGCAGTATGAGGTTTTTAAATAAGCCCACAGAAATTACTAACTTGAAGAATGTTTTATGAGGTTGTTGTGGACTAATAGAGTAAGAAGGAATTCAACCTGCTGGATTTCTGTGCTGGGTGTGGAAAAGGAAACCTCTGTCCTGTCAGCCCACTTGATTTCAGTGCTTGGAATGGAAGAACTATAGAGTACTCTGTTCCACTTGGGGTCCTTTAACACTGCACAATTATAGTGCTATGATTCTACTTCAACTGCCATGGCAACATTCTATGGAACCCTTGGGATTTTAGATTGGGGAGGCATTACAGCTCCATAGCAAAAAATTCTAAGTACCTCTTCCTCAACTGCAAATGCAAGGACTCCATAGGATGCTGCCATAGCAGTTAAAGTGGAATCAAAGTGTTATAAATGAGTAGTGTGCAAAGGCCACTGCACTGCTGACTTTCCTGGATGGAATACTTTGTTGAATATGGCTACCAACAGTGAAGTTTCTGATACATTTCAAGGCCCAGGCATCCTATGGCTGCCACACTTTCTAGGAATGTCTAATAACAGTGGGAGCTGTCTTAATCCACACCTAGTTAGCTGTTTCGGCCATGTTCAGAAGGAACAGGGAAGCCACATGGGAGTAATATAAACCCTATTAATTAAAATGTCCCACCATTTCTGCCCTGTAAGACTTTGCTTCCTCACATTTTTATAAGAGGCAAGTAATTATACAAGTCAGGTTTGAATAACAATGCTGTGATCTTGTTGCATAATTAATAGTAATATTTAGGAAAGATACAAATAAATGGCGAAGAGTGGGGAGATGCCACATCTAATATACAGTGTCAGTGCATTATGTGTTAGAAAATTCAGCAGTTACTTCTGGAAGCAGGAAAGCAAAGAAGGTTGACTTGTGTCCAAGAAAAGAGTGAAGTCTTTCTAGAACTTCAGTTTTATTTACCTAGACTAGAGTGCACCTTATCACTTTTTGCAATTACCATATTACGCTTTTCAGGTTTATGCAGATAAAGGAAATACATTTTCTTATTGCATATATGCAGAAATGATAAAATTATGTTATCTATATTTTCCAAAATAACATCTGGAGATTATTTTTAACGTCTTAAGATCTGTCTGATTAGTAAACTCTCTGTGTTACTCAGAGCTTTAAAATAACAAGTTACAAATAACATCACTAGCTATTTTTTGGGGTGGTGGTGGTAGTAACCAGAATGTAATAGGAAAACAACAAGCAATACTATAAACTAATTTTCAATATTATCTTTATTGTGTTATACCACATATACAACATACACAAACACTAATCTCCCCCCCCCCCCCCCACAAAAAAATGAGTTCCCACCTTCCAAGCCTGGGACATATGTGTAAGAGTATCATATACTCCAGTATTATTTAATAAATATTTACACTTCTGCCTAAAAAATAAAAACTATGCTCCCCCATCAATATTTAAATTCCCTTCTTTCTTCTCCATAAAAGATTAAATTATTCCTAGTCCCTTATAAAACAATTCATCATCTCTTTGATGAAAATAGATAGCTAATTTGTTCAAAATTTCAACTAATTCAAGGCTTTTAAATATCTACTGTTGAAAACAAGAGACCACACAGAACCTAGACAAATTCATCCTAGACAATGAAGAAATAAAAATAGGAAAAGAGTTCTCATACCTGGGATCAAACATTGGTAGAAATGGGGACTGCAGTCAGGAAATCAGAAGAAGACTCAGGGCCTTTGCAGACTGCCTGAAATAGTGCAAATTGAGTCCACTTTAAATTGAGGCACTGTCCTGGCTCAGTGCTAGGGAATCATGGGATTTATATTTTTTTTTCTAAGACATTGAGCCTTCTCTGTCAGAGAGCTCTGGTGCCACAATAAAGTACAGTTCCCATGTTTCCTAAGCACTGAGCCAGGGCAGTTAAAGTGGCCTCAATCTGCATTATTTCTGGTAGTCTGCAAAGGCCCTTGGTTGCTTCAGCAGGCACATCCAAGCAAGCAGTATTAGAATGAGAGCCACAGAAAAAAGCAACAACTCAAAACCTCAAAATCTACTTCTCTTGTTTAGGCACATCTGTGCCAGAAAATAGTGTAGCTAAAATAGAGGTTCAGCTTTTTCCTTGCAAACTGTACCAGATAAATGCAGTTTTGATCACATCCAGGCAGGCAGGTGTGACCTAAACAATGCTCCAGAATAATTGAGACAAAGAACAACTTAATGGATTTTTGAAAGCTGTCAAGAACCTAGCTGCACTCAGCCTAGAGAAAGAGTAGAGAGCAGTATAATCAGAAACCAATTTTTCCGCATTTCATTTTTTCCTCTTGAAATTCTGATGTTTCTACTCAAGCTAGCCACTGTCAACAGATAAAATATTCTTTCAAAAAAGTAATATAGGAAAATGTTGGTGATTTAGTATCCCATTACTTATTATCAAGTGGAACATTTTATCAGATTTAATTGTTCCTTTACGTTTGGCAGCTTTTGCAAGTATCTGATTCACTTCTACAAATGATTTACAGTCAACAAATGGCTTCCAAATTGTAACTCTTTTCAAGGCTAATTGAAATTCAAATGTTTGCCATTTCTCCCATATGGATGATATATAATGAATGAATAAATGATGAGAAATTTTCTTTTTTAAACATTGAAAGGTTGCCTACCCCTGGTTTAGGCCCTAAACCAGGGGTAGGCAACCTTTCCCCTTTAAGGGCTGAGGGACTTCTGCTCCCAGAAGCCTCAGCCATGTTGGCCAATAGTCCCATGTTGTCCAATAGCTTCTGGGATTCTGGGAGCTGAAGTCCCTCGGCCCTTAAAGGGGAAAAGTTGCCTACCCTGTTCAAGCCCCATAGGCTTGAATGGGATGATTTCAATGGAGGTCGCCCCTCTGTGAATATGCAAAACCGTGGACTTCAAGTCTGCAAGAATGGAGGGGTGACTGTATAGCTTAGTCCATTCATTTCAGCTATAAACTTTCAATTAACATTAGCAATATGGGATCAGGACTGCACTACAATAAGCTTCAGACCTGCAATGTTCATGCCACGATTCAAATGCAAACTTGAAGAATTTGCATATGGAAACAAAATATATGTTTGTGCCTTATAATCTCTGTTTTGATCTCTGGGGAAAAAATTCAGTGTACTCTGCTTGTTTCCATACATTATTTGCATATTTTTTCTGTGTTTTCAAGCAAACACACAGATCAAGAATAGTTAATGTAGTCTGGCTTCTCCATTTTAACATCTGGATGTTTAATTTTGGGGTACTGTAAATTTTGTTTTGTACTTTATGCTTTTCATTCTTTGGTTTCATTCTTCATTTTAATTGAATTGTTTTACTTTTGCGTTTTCGTTTAGTTTATATTACAGTCTCTTTCTTTTTCCATTTTTTAAGGCATGTTCAGTCATCTTTTTGGTCTTTACCTCTCAATTTTGTGGTGAGACTATCCATATTAGCAGCTTCTTAGTTTAATCAGCCATTCTTCTTTAGTAGGGATTCTGTTAGTTTTCCAATGTTGTGCATATAGGATTCTTGCAGATGTAAACATATACAATAATTTTCTGGAGTGAGACTTCCTGATGTTTTCATCTAATTTATTTATCATGTTTAGCAGAATTACCCTTGGATCAAGTTTTATTTTTACCATAAGTGTGGTTTCATTCTTCATTTTGTATTTAAATTGTTTCCATGTTTGTTTATTGTAAGCTGCTCAGAGAACTTTATGTTAGGGAGCAGCAGTCATATATTGTTAATAAATAGATGAATAAGAGCTGCAATGACTGCTTTAACCTCAGCATTGAACAAAGTTATTGCTGGTTATCAGCTGAACAAAATAGTAGGTAGATTAAATTTTTCAGTGGAGAACAAAATAGCCAGCCACTTCAGTGTAAAATTCAACAATTGCTCTACTAAGCTATAATGTAACACATTGTAATGGTTCATTATACAACTGAATCTAAGCAGAAAGGGGATGATATGTACTGATGTACTAAGGCTTCACTGCTACCCTTTCATTAAGTCTTAGAGGTGCATATTAGGAACCAAGAAATTGCTTTATCCATTTTTTCCAGTGTTGGCAAGACTGGCAGATGCTTTCAAAGATTTCCCACTCCTATGAGTAGATGCTAGGACTGGACCTGGGACTTTTAGCATACAAGTATGAACTCTAGAATTAGGAATGTTTTCATCTATAAAGCTCACATCTTCAGACATCTTCACATCTTCAATCCATTGCAGGAGTGATTTCCCCTAACGTACTCATTTTGCCATTTGTTAAAGGTGATGTCAAATAGCATTTCTCTCATTGACAGGGGTCTGGACTGCACTGCAGAAATAATGCAATTTGACACCACCTTTAACTGCCATGAGTCAATGCTACGGAAATCTGGGATTTATAGTTTTGTGAGATATTTAGCCTTCTCTGTATACCACAAAGAACTACAAATCCCGGGATTCTATATGATGCAGCCATGACATTTAAAATGGTGTCTAATTGCATTATTCCTGCAGTACAGATTAGACCCAAGGAATATTTTATCAGTGTTTTGTGTGCATAAAAATGTGCCCATTTTTATGCATACCTGTCAAATGTACACACACGCACACACATTTGCAGCAATCCATCTATGTAAGAATTCCAGAGTGGAGCTGTACATGAATAATTCAGGAAGTGTGGATTGAGACAAACTTGTCAAACTTTTTTCAATTATCTTTATTAAACAGTTTATATAAAAACAATAATTACAATAAAATTATTTTTAAAAACCCTTACTATCAACATCTTGTTATTTTCACTTTTTCCTCTTTGTTGTCCTTCCTGCCCTAATTCTCTATTAATGAATAACTTGTAAAATTTTGATTTTTTTTGTGTGTATCAGATTTCCATAATATTTCATCTAATTCATTTTGGTTAGTGTCTATGGGGCTATGCAGATTGGCGGTGATGGGTAGAACTAATTAAAGAACAGGGTTTGATTGCTGTATGGTCACATTATTATGGAAATAAAGAAGGTTTCCCATTTTATTCTGACTGTCATCAATCTTTTTAAAGGTTAGATTTGTTCTTACTCTTAAGATAATTAATAACAAAAGTAAAAGATGGAATTGTGGCCAAGAATGTTATCAGCTCACAATATGATAGAATTAACTATCCAAACTTCATTTTAAAAAAAATCTGAATGGAAACTAGAAGATGAATTACTTAGAGATGATGGTTTTGTAGCCAGAATGAAATCAGAATTGAACTTTTTTTCCATGAAAATTGTGCCACAGAACCAAAAATGAAAGTAATCTGGGACACAAGCAAAGTGGTTGCTAGATGTATCATAGGGGGGTTGCAGACTGCCAGAAATAGTGTGAATTCAGTCCACTTTTAGGGTTAGGGTTAGAATTAGGGAACCATGGGAACTGTATTTTATTGTGGCATCAGAGTTGTCTGACAGAGAAGGCTCAATGTCTCAGAAAAAAAAAACAGTTCCCATGATTCCCTAGCACCAACCCTAACCCTAAAAGTGGACTGAATTCACACTATTTCTGGCAGTCTGCAACCCCCTTTAGAGAAAAATAAAAGATTAACATTAGAATTTTAAAAAGGAGAAAGAATGTTAAAAGCATCAAATAAGAAAAAGATAAAAATGTGATAAAACCTTTACAAAAACAACTACAAATAAAAATAACAGAAGAAATTGCTATTAATTAAAAAAACAGTTTGAAAATGCAAACAAAATAAGCCACTGGTTAGCCAACAGATTAAGAAAGGAAAAAGAAAAAATGGAGAAAATAAAGATAAAGATTAAAGATTAACAAATCTATATATCCTTGTCAGTGTGTGGGTGATGGGTGTTGCAATGATGCTCTTTGACACCCAGCAGAATCTCCAGGACAAACTGGCTACTGTGGTCCACAGCCACTTTGTATCTCATACCATCAATTAGCTCAGCTTTTCTTTTTCAGGATCCTGTCTCTCTCAGTCAAGAGGACACATTGTAAAGTCCAAAAGTATAGTTTTATTAATGCATATAAAAGAAAAATAAGATAACTAAGTAAAATCCATTGTGATGAACATATACAGTTCAGCCATGAGAGGTTACATCTTTAACAATCCCAAAAGCATAGGATCCCAACTTGTTGCAGTTGAAAGTTAAGAAGAAGTTACAGATCCATGTTTTCAGATCTAGGAATTATTTTGTAAAAGCAGTATAAACATACTCAAAACTACAAGCCAAAAGCTCCATGGTTAAAAACCACTGCCAGACACAAAAACATTCTCGTGTTTATAAACAAAACTAGACAAAGGATTCTCTAGGCCCTTCCCATACTCCACCTTCTGGGTGTTAACCTTATGCTGATTGGATAATGCCTGTATGATGTGTATTAGCCAGCCCTTGCTGTCCATCATCCCCCATGTGACTCCTTTCCCATGATCTAGTGATGTTGATATATTTGTTATCTTTTGGTTTCTCTTGCTTCCCATAACAAAATCTGTGTCTATGAGTTGCACCCATGAGAAAGTTCATGTTTATGACTGTGCAGCCATTTGATGCTAGATGTCTCTTTGTTTCTCTAGATGTTGTTCTCATGAGGAAAATTCCACACACACATCTCGACATTTCTCCTTTGACTGTATAACCCATCCATATTCCAACAATCCTAACAATAAATTTATGTGTAGTGCAAAAATATACTGTGCCTGGCTGGAGATATTCTGAAACAAAGTATCTATAGACATACAATATACACACACACACATACACATGCATGCACACACACACAGAAAGAAAGAAGAGGAAAAAACTGTGAAGAGACTGTGAAGGAAAAGTCCAGTAGTGAGGGACTTGAATATAGCACTCCAAGTGAGGGAGTTGCTGATATTTGATATCCTGGGGCATATAGATAGGCTATTAAAGAAATAAGGTTAAAAGGATAACCATAAATAAGGATGGTGTGAGGGTCCTAAAGAATAGGATCTGAAATTCTCTAGATAGAGAGTAGTGTAACAAGTGCCTATGGGCCTCGGCAGACGGCTAATAGGGCCATCTCCGAGACCCGGAAGAGGAGGGGCAGCCGCACGCACGGCGTCCCTTCCTCTTCCTGAGGTCATCCTCGGAGCTTCCGGCCCTCCGGACAGCCGGAGCTCCGGGGATGACCTCCCTCCGCAGCAACCGGACGCGCTGTGGAGGATGTCAGGGAAAGTGCGCCCTATGCGTTTAGGGTGCACTTTCCCTGTCTTGTAAAAGGAGCGGCAATTTGCTGCTCCTTTTAGGGTCGCCGCAGGAGCGCCGCGGTCCGGCTGCTGCCCTGGTCTGCATCCCCCCTATACCAACTAAATAAGTCAAACTGTTAAACCGTTATTCAAATAAAGTTTTGTTGTTATTTTAATACAAGCTGTCTGAGCTTGGAATCTTTATCCATGCTACTAACAAATATAGATATCAAGTTTGCAGAGTAAACCCACAAATATAAATAAAAGTGGTCTTATACATCACATATTGGGTCAGTAATCGGATAGTAATATTCATTGGGCTGCCAAAACAAGAAAAGTAAGCAGTGCTCTTAACATCTTTGTTTCTTATTCTCTTTGTTCTCTTTTTCAATTCAACTTAAATGTTTCTTTGTTGTGTAACAGGTTTTTATTGTCACTATTTTTAGTCAAACAACTCAGTACTATTTTCTTCTCTGTCTTTCCAATGTTCTTTAACATATAAGTGTCTCTCTAAGTGAGCTACTTTCATTGTTTTTATTTCTCTCCTCCTTTCCTCTTTTAGTGTCCTTTGTCCTTAATTATCCTTAATTGGTCTTCCCAAGTGTTCTCTCTTGTCTCTGCAGGTGAATCCACTCTCCTTTCCTTTCCTTTTCCTTTCCTTTCCTTTCCCTTCCTTTTCCTTTTTTGCTCTCTTTTCTTTTTATCTCCTTTTGCTTTACCACTTCATTTCGCCATAGGTATTTCAAAAAAAAAAAGTCTAGAAGCCTTAAAAAAATGCCAAGATCAGGAAATAAATAGACCTCTAAGAGAAGCTCTCTAATTACTGTTATTTAGTTTTAGCACTTGTCTTCCTTCCCAAAGTTATAAATTAAAAGTCTCTCTTACTTTCTCCCATGAAGAGGTGCCAACCCCCCCCCCCCAAAGTCAAACCAAAATACAGTGTGTTCTTTTAGGAGTCCGAAGTTCCAGTCTCTCTTTTTAGTTTTCTTAACTTCGTCCACTCAATTTGACCCACAGGGAAGATTTAAGAGATTTAAGAAGTTCCGCCATAAACAAATTAAAGTTTACTTCCTTCTTGAATGAATGTTACTGTCTCTTTCAGCTTAATTTATCAAGGGACAGTCCTTGTTTGAAATCAAATTTGTCCACATATATTTACAGCACCCACTTTTAGCAGTTTTCTTAAAAAAACAAAAAGTTTGCTGGTGAGGCAGAAGCCATAAGGCAACAACTCACTGCAACGGCTGCTCTTCGGCTCTCTTGTGGTCCCTCTTCTCCTTCTCCCCTCTAGTTCAATTTTGGAGGGCTGGTAATGAATCCCTGACAAGCCAGCACTTCCTCGTCTTCCCTGGTGAGGGTATCCGCACCTGAAAGGATGTATTTTGGGTGTCAGATTGCAAGAGTTGAAATTGGCAGTGTGGAGCTCTAGTCTTGCACCTGGGAGCACCTCCTCAGTCAAACAGGAAATTCACAAACTTGTCAAACTTTTGAATGAAACCAGATTCTGTTTCTACCACTATGCTTTCCTACATTCCTGGGGACATGTCAACATGTACATTTATCAGCTTAGAAACTCTTATCAAGAAGTACAGTATAACTGGAAGAAAGGACCTTCATTTCCATGAATAATTCATGGTCTAGCTTTAAGCCATGTGTTTAGAAAGATGCCCTGAAAGTGGAAAACACTTTCAGTAGAATTCAGCTGAATGCCTCTAGAGCCCCCCCCACCCATCAGACCTTTTTGTTGAGTATTGGAAAGCCCTATTGTGGAGCCAACACACATGGATTATTTGGTGTGGGGCTTATATCTACACCTCTGTTCTGTCCTCTATTCCATCCCCTCCATACACCTCAAGAACAACTTGAAAATCTCTTAAGATATAGAAATTCCTATAAAATGAAGGATCAGAGCTAGTTCCAGAAACTCTACATTCTTTTCTTCTTAATGATCCACAGCAACTACCACTGATTTTTTTTTATAATTTACACAACACACTGAACCAGTTCTAATTTGTGAAATGTGTCAAATGAGGGGGGAAAGCATGTGACGTCTTCTTTGTGCTATTTGTCATGTCCTCTTTACAATGTCTTAATATACCGTAAACCACCAAAATGTTTCATACAGACAAGGGTTTTCCATAGAGTATAAATGAAATTGGTTACAGTTTATTGCTGCCTCTTGCAATTTAGCTACCTGATGCTGCCTTCTTTTTCAAATGTTAATTATCACTAGGATAAAACAACAAGCTTGGAAGGTTGTTGGCTTGTCAAACATCATGTTAATTTCATGGAGGCTTTGTCTTCCCCTGCCATGCAATTTCATTTCAGCTACCTCTTTTCTCTGTTCTTGGCAGTGAACATTCTCTTTACAAGAAAGACTTAAAAGTGATGAGGATGCTCTGGAAGGGAACCATCTTTTGATCCCTGTTAGAGAGTAAATGGTAGGGCTGTACACCACTGATCCAGATCTATGACTGACTTTATGCCATCCAATCTGGACCCCAAATCCAAAATAAAATCTGGAATTTGAGATTGTCAGTTTTGTCAGGGTGTCTATAACTTCTCCCCCACATATCAGCATGCAATTTGGAGATTTGATAGAACCTAATTTGAGACAGGTAACGTATGAGATTGTGATAGGAAACTGTAACTTTGCTGGGCCTCCCTGCAATAATAATAATAATAATAATAATAATAATAATAATAATAACTTTTTAAAAAAATCTAGTGACTCTTCACTATTGGCAATTCATACTGCTTTTATCCTCATTTGTTGTTGTTGTTGTTGTGTGCCTTCAAATCATTCCTGATGTATGGTTACCCTAAGGTGACCCTATCAGAGATTTTTTGGGGTGGTGGTGGTGGTATTTGTTCAGTGGAGAGGTTGTATTGAGATGCTTTCCTCCTGAAGAATTCTGGAATGCAACTAAAGTAGTGCATCTTAGGGGAAGGGTCTTTTTTGGGAGGGTGAATGCTCCCCTAGTTGTTCTGACTCCAAACTCTTTAACAGCTGAAGGAGGATGTGAAAAAAATATAAACTTGAGAAGAAGGACACGTATTTAGCTCTGCTGTCTCTGTCACAACACTCCTAACTTGTAGAGTGACAATGTAAAAAGGAAACCCTCTACTATGGATCGAGCTATATAATTAGAATCCAGAAGCTCCATGTGCTATAGACATTGTCCTCTTCAGACAATGTGGAGAGTGGCAATGGTGGGGGGGGGGGGGGGGGGAGGGGAGAGGAGACCAGTGCATTTCCTTTTTGACATGTTACTTTTAATCCTTATTGTGAATACCTGAATAGGACTCTGTATCCACTTGCATGAAACAAAACCCCCATGGGGTTTACTTCTGAGAAGTTTGTGTTGTCAGACAAATACAAGCACCTTAAAATGTCTATACTTGTCTGGAACATGTCCAGTTGTGGAAGCTGTGGAAATCATTAGTTTTATTCAAAAGCCAGCAATCAGCGTATGAATAAAAATGGATCTGGTGTTTTGGATCAGCTTGTCATAAAGAATAAAGCCAATAACCAGTATCAGCAGTGGTGGTTGGTGGGTACCATGATACAGGGCTGGTGAGTTCAGGTTTTCGATATCTTTAAATGAACTTTCTTTAAAATATATCTTTAAATGCCCAGGGTACTGGACCTATTTTGAGTAGATGGCTAAGCACCTTGGCTAGCTAGCTAAATCTGAACTAAATCTTGGAATAGATCCACCATCCAACCAACATGGGACCAACATGATCAGCTACCACTGATCAACAGGCTCATGAAATGAAAATGCTTCATGGCTATGCTATTACAGATTGGAAATGGAGAACTGAATAGCTTTAAAGTTGTTTTGTAAAGCAACTCCCTGTAAATTTGAACAATGTGTCTCATGGTGAGCCTCTCCACTCTCTAGCTTGCCCATTTTGAAGTTTGAAAAGGGGGTTGTTTTATCTGGTGGAATACTCAAACATCCCCCTCTCCCTGCAGTGTGAAATGGTGCAATCCAGCTATGTGATTCATGTGATCCCACTGACTCTGTGCTTTCTTCATTTATTATTTCCAGAAGCTGAAATAATAAACTGATATGGAAACCATGTCATGTGGCTGCCAAGAAAGGTGGCTAGGAGTCAGAGGACAGACATAATAACTGCCTATGAAATGAATGCAAGAGTAAATTCCTCACATTCACATACAAACTATCTGCTCAATGACTGAAAAAACAACAACAGTATCTGTTTCAAACTGCTTTGACATCTACATATTAAATTTTCCTAGCCTGCACCTGACCCTTAACATTGTAATTTTTGTACTGGTGGATGAATTCCTTTCATGAAGTACCATATGTCTAGCAGTTCAGCAACAAGAAATATCCCTTTGTAAAATGATGTCTGAAGCTTTCTGCAAACCTTTCATTTTTTAAAAGTCAAAATTTAATATTAAAAATTAATTTGTTATTATACATTCACATGGCTTAATTATTCTGACATTCTCAGCTATGAATGTTTAAGTTCTTGGTAATTGTTAATTTATGAATATATTCAGTATTGATTTTAGAGCCAAGATATTTAAGCATCATCACCTATCCTTCTGTGTTTGCTCCTTAGTAGGCTTAAAATAAGAAACTGAAATTAACTTCCTTTCAATTTTGGTTCCACAGTTTACTCAGTAAGAATAATTTCATCAAAAGCTAAAATGATCCTCATAAATGCATAAGAACAGGCAGAGATGATTTTATAGTGGATAATGCAGGCAAATCTATGAAACTGCTGTTTCATATTTTATACAAAACTTTGCAAAGGCTTTGTGTTCTTGTGATAGATAAGGCTAAGTAAACAAGTGGATTATTTCTGTGAAAATTAATTATCTGACAATTATAATGTCAGTGGTTCTTTCATTAATGAAATGAAGCCTCTGGTATCAAGGGTGATGGAGAAAGAAAGAAGTGCAAAGCATATTTATTTTTTTTTTTTTGAGAAATGAGGAAAAAACATTGACATGAAGAATAGTAACAAATTTTGTTTTTAGTGTATTTTAATTATAGTCAGAATTATTGAGTTCTGAAAAATGAGAAAAATAGCATTCTCCTGTAGAACTAAATACAGAAAACAATTAACATTCTTTGGTGTGTTTTTTTTAAAAAAATGTCCTCCCACACTTATTTTTATTAATCAAAGAAAACTAACCAGGCATGCAGTAAATAGATACAAGAAAGCCCCTATTAATTGGTTAATGCACAAAGCCTCTAATCCTCACCAAAAGAAATCAATCAAATCACAGAGTTCTTTTTTTACTCTCCAGTAAATATGTAAAACACTTAACTTGCAGCCACTTTTTAATGAGTGAGGTTACTATTTAAAATCCCAGTAATACACAATAAAATACTTCCTTACTAAAAGTGGGCACTTCATTATATATAATCAGTATGGTCTTGTAAGAAGGATTTAGATGCGGTAGCAGGCATCTGCATATGTATCTCCTGCAGAACTGGAAGCTGCATATTCAAAAAGACTGTCCTTGGAGCCCATGCACACATTACAATGACTCTGTGAAGTTTCTAGCACTCTGTTTTGATCAATACCCGGAGTTGTATGGCATGTGTGGCCAATTCCATCTGTTTCAGAAGCAGATAGATGAGTGAAACCAGTTAGTTCTTCTAGACTGAATTCTCTTGCCAAATAGCAGACATGATACTGAGTAAACAGACCAATGAATTTATCTCTCCTTTCCATGTTATTCCAAGGAAGCTGTTTGGTGTTAAACCAGTGTTTGCTGTCAGTAGGGAACTGTTAGTGTGGTGACGCAGCACGTGGGAACCACGTAACATGAAGCACCAGGATCCAGACTGTCTTCAATGAAGCAAGCAACGTTGTCAGTTACAGGAAAACTCCTTTCCCCTCCAGACAGAGCAGAGAGAGACTCAGCAGATGTCTCACTAAGAGGCTTTTAATTTTCAGAAGTTCCATGTACAAAGGCTATGTACAATAATACACCAACGCACTCTCCAACAATCTCCACCTTCCACTATCAACCCACATCAACCCACATATGTGTCCCGAGGCTTGTAATATAATAATAATAATAATAATAATAATAATAATAATAATAATAAATTTTTATTTCTAGCCCGCCCCTCTGCAGAGCAATCGGGGCGGGGGACAACAACATTTAAAACAAAACAGCAGTAAAACATTCCCTCTCCCCATAATCCCTTCCTCCCTCCACCCATCCCCTTAAAATAAGATTAAACCAAAGAGAATTAAAATACAGTGTAATTAAATTAATAAAATTAAGACAAAATATTACAGAGGAGTCAGACAAAATGGGGGCCCTTATGGGCCGACAGCTATTCCGGGAAGGCCTGCCGAAAGAGATCCGTCTTTACTGCTTTCTTGAAAGCAGCAAGAGTGGTAGTAAGACGGATCTCATCCGGCAGGCCATTCCAAAGTCTGGGAGCGGTTGCGGAGAAGGCCCTCTGGGAGGTCTGAGACAGCCTAGTTTTTATTGGCTGTAACAGATTCCTCCCACAGGACCGCAGGGCGCGGGGGGGGGGGGGTCATATGGGGAGAGGCGGTCCGTAAGATAAGATGGACCCAAGCCATGTAGGGCTTTGTACATTTGTCCTCCCACACTTATTTTTGGGCTTGTCCCTTATATAGCCAGTGCTCCACATGGCTTTCTAGCTCTGCCTCTTCCTTTTGGACACCTTTTGGTGCTCTGGCCTCTGTCTGTGCCACTGTCAAACCTGACCTGTGTGCGCCCCAGACGTTAGAACCCCGTTCTAGATCTCCGAGCTCCGGTCTAGATCCATGAACCTCGTTCTTTTCCTCCAGCAGCACTCTCCTGATATGCACTTCACTGGAAAATGTCCACCACTCCAGGCACATTTCGTCATCTGGTGCAACCGCACCCTGGCCTAGATCTACCTGCCATCCTGGCCTAGACGATCTGCCATCCTGGCCTAGATCTGCCTGCTATCCTGGCCTCTGCCAACTTCTAGGCTGCACCTACCGCTCTCCAGAGCCCTGAGCTTCCGCTGCTACTCCTGGTGCCAAACCTAGCTCTGAGGCCAACCGCTCATGCCTCTCCACCTGCAGAGCCTTCATGAGGATGTCAGCTACATTGTCCTCTGAACAAATGTACTCAAGTCTCCCTCACATTCATATACCTGACACCTATATATTTCGTTTGATTTTTCAGGTTCTCCGCCTCTGACATGGCAATGCAGGCCTGTGAGTCCTCATGCACGACTTTCGGTCCTGTGCATGCCTCACCTAGATCTTCCAGCAGCTGTCTCATCCATTGCACCTCTCCTGCCATCTTGGACAAAGCTGCAAACTCAGCTTCTGAGGTACTCAGTGCCACACAGCTCTGTTTCCTGCTTCTCCAAACCACTGGACTGTCTGCGTACCTAATCAGCAAACCTGTCACTGATTTCCTATCGTGCAGATCAGATGCAAAGGAGCTATCTACAAAACAATCCAGCTGTGCTACAGATCCCTATAGCACAAGCTTCTGCTCCTTGCTGCCCTTCAGGTACCTCAATACCCTTTTTACCACAGTCCAGTCCTCTAACTTGGGATTGCTCACTCTACGGCTCAGCACGGCAACAGCAAAGGCTATATCTGGCCACGTGTTATTGGCTATAAACATTAAACTGCCAATAACCGACCTGTACAGATCAGGACGCTCGAACACCTTGTCAGACTCTGTGCTACTTGTGAACCCTGGTGTTATGGGACTCCTAACCACCTTTGCACTTTCTAGTCCACATTTCTCTAACAACCTCTGAATCTTCTTTGTCTGACTCAGCATCAATCTGCCATCTGCTGTTCTCTCCACTTCTATCCCAAGATAGGACTTGAGGTTCCCTAAATCTTTCAGGATAAATTTCCTTGCCAGCTCATCCTGCACGGCCTTCACCTCCTGCTCTGTCTGAGCAGCCACACAAAGGTCATCTACATAAATGACTAAAGTGACCCCTCCTCTCCTATACACACATGCATCTGCCACACTCCATGTGTATCCAAGCCTCGTGAATGCACCCATTCCAGCAGCACGCACTCTGCTTTAGGTCATAGAGGGCTTTCTTGAGTCTGTAGACCCTGCCCTCTTTGCCATCATCAAACCAAGGTGCCTGTTCCATATACACCTCCTCCTCAAGCTTGGCATTGAGATAGGTGGTCTCAAAATCAAAGTGCCTCACTATCTGCCCTTTCCTGGCAGCCACTGCAAGCACTAATCTGAGACTTTCTGGCTTGGCTGTGGGAGAGAATGTCCTGTCATAACTCTCAAATCACTGTTGAGAGAAACCTCTTGTTACTAGCCTGGCCTTGTACTTCTGGGTCCCATCAGGCATCTCCTTCCTTTTGTAGACCCACCTGCAACCTACAACCTTCCGGTCTCCTGGCCTGGCTACCTCCTCGAAAACCTCTCTCTTTTTATAGTGAGTCAAAGTCACTCTCCATGGCCTGGAACCACTTCTCTTGTTCCTCTCTGGGAAAAGTGAGAAGCTCCTGAAAACTCTCAGGTTCCTCTGCCACTGCAGCACACACCCTAGCGTTCTGTACACAAAACGCTCTGGAGGCCTTCTCACCCTTTGTGTCCTCTTGCCTTGCCCCTCTCATCCTCACTGTCAATGCTGCTCTCTACACCCCTGTCTATGGCTGTGGGTGTTGACACCTCACTCTTGGGTGTTGTGACAGTGGGAGCTTGGGTGCCTGTGGGCTGGCTGGAAGTGCTGGGCTGACTCTCTGTGGTGTCTTTTGGTGTTTCCACTCCTCCATTCCCAGTACTGCCACCACCCTGTTGTCCTAGTCTGATGAAGACTTCATGATCTGAGTGGATTCTCTCCCACCCCGAGTGCCTTTCAAAGTTCGCACTCCTGGACAACATGATGCGCCCACCTCCCAGATGAAACCTATAGCTGTTCCCCTCATACCCCACAAACCTCAATCTTTTCCATTTGGGGGTCGCCCTTCTTTCGGAACCTCTGGGGAACCAACACATTGGCAAATTGCCCAAATACCCTCAGGTATTTCAGATTGGGTGTCCTCCCATACAGTATGTAGTATGGGGTTTGCTGCACCTCGGAATGCCACAGTCGGTTGCTTATGTGGCATGCCGCCAAGTCTGCCTCCCCCCAAAGACCTTCTGGAGCTTCAGCATCCAATAGAATACAGTCTTTGAGTTGTGTCAGCATGCCTATTTTCCTCTCAGCCAGTCTGTCCTCCTGGGGCATCACAGTGTTGGTGGTGTTGTGGCGGATGCCCCTCCGCTTCAACCAGGTCTGCAGGCTGGAAGAAAGACACCCACCACCCCGGTCTGTAACAAGGGAGCCCACCTTGAAATCAAACTCCCTTTCCACTCTCTCCACCCAGGCCTTGAATGTGGGAGCTGCCTGATTTTTCTCCTTCAGTGTAAAGGCATATGTGTACCTCGTATGGCGATCCACGATTACCATAAGGTACCTATTCCCACCTATAGACTTGCTATAAGGGCCTGCTATGTCCGCATGCACTACCTGGAATGGCCTCTGGGTGGCGCACTTGCTCCTTTTTGCATCAGGGAAGGCTTTCAGCTTAATCCTGCTGCATACAGAGCATTCTAGGTGGTTACTGCAATTCTCCCACTTAAGCCCAGGACATACCCCCTTCAGCTTGTCCAAACTGTTGAACCCGGCATGCCCTAGGACCCTGTGTAGATAGTGCACACAGTTGGAGTGCAGTGGAACATTCCCAACTGTGGCACACCCTGCCTGGGAATCTAGAAAGTATAATTTGTTGTGCCTGTGTGCTTCAGCACAAACTTGCCCCCTCTAGTGATGAGGCACTCATCCCCCTCAAACTGCACTGCATAGCCCTCTGAAACTAAGGCTGAGACACTGATCAGGCAGTTTTGTAACTTGGGGGCACAGAGGATGTTCTCAAAATCCCCCTCAAACCCAGGGAAATGAACAGTCCCCATGTCTCTGATTTGGCTGGAACCTCCATCAGCCAAACCCACTCTGCTGACACTGGAGGGCTTCCTGTCCTTCAGCAAGGACCTTTTATTGACGATGTGGTGTGTGGCTCCACTGTCAATCATCCAGAGATGTGTGTCAGCATCTGCATGATGGGCCTTAGAGTCACTCTCCTTGACTGCCGAAACAGCCCCTTTCCTGTTCCCAAGAAACTGGCGTGGTAGCTGTTTCCCTCTGGCAGCTGGTGACCTCCTGCAGTTCCTTTGAAAATGTCCTGGCTGTCCACAAGAGAAACATCATTTTGCTCTGCAAACAGCTGCATTCTCAGTCTCTTGAACTGCTTCTGGTGGTGTGGTTGCTGTTGTTGTTGGCTGGACCTGTTGCTGTCTCCGAATGCCAGCTTCAAAAGCCGTCTCTGGCATTCCTCCAAGACACGTGTGGTCACTAGGTCCACAGAAAGTTGGGTCTCTGGCACCCCCTGGAGGCTGTACAGGATATGGTCAAAGTCTGATGACAAACTGCTCAGCAAAATGTGTGCCTTCTGCAGCCTTGACAACTCTATTCCTCTAGCGTGTGCTGCCAGGAACAGATGTCTCATTTCAGCCAGATGCTGCTCTGCAGACTGGTCTTTGACCATTTTGCATGCATACAGTCTCTTTGTCCAAAGCATCTTTGACAACGAGGAATCAGACTGATGCACACTCTTCAAAGCAAGCCAAACATCCTGGGCAGACCCTTTATCTCGCACATGGTCCAACTGGCTGGGGTCCAAAAAAAGACAGATAGTTGCACAGGCTCTCCTGTCTGTTTGTGCATTCTTTGCATTTAAACCCTCTTCCACAGGTTCCCAAAGCCCCTCACGGACCAAGGTAGCTTCCATGTAAACTGCCCATTGCGAGTAATTCTTATCGGACAGTTTAGGAAACTTTATGCCTTCCATTCTTGCAATTAAACAAAACAACAGCACAGTGTTGGCAGCCTTCCCAGCTTTCACTATCAGTAGCAGACAAGGGCAGCTAAACAGCTAGGCTCTTAACTCTTTGCTGACCGGCACTTTAGATAGTTGAAAGCAACTCTTCTGGATGCAGACAAAAACAGTCACTTACTTTCATCTAGTCAGAAACTCTGGAGCAGTCTGGGCCCATAACCAGTGTTAGCGTGGTGATGCAGTGCGTGGGAACCACGTAACGTGAAGCACCAGGATCCAGACTGTCTTCAATGAAGCAAGCAACATTGTCAGTTACAGGAAAACTCCTTTCCCCTCCAGACAGAGCAGAGAGAGACTCAGCAGATGTCTCACTAAGAGGCTTTTAATCTTCAGAAGTTCCATGTACAAAGGCTATGTACAATAATACACCAATGCACTCTCCAACAATCTCCACCTTCCACTATCAACCCACATCAACCCACATATGTGTCCAGAGGCTTGTCCTTTATATAGCCAGTGCTCCAATGGCTTTCTAGCTCTGCCTCTTCCTTTTGGACACCTGTCAATCATGAGAATGACACAGCATGTTTGCAGCCCTTTTGCAGCACTTACTGTGCTTTGCAGCACCAGTTGACTCCCTGTCATTATGTCACCTCCTGTTTCATCAGCCTTGAGGCTGCATGACTCAGCAGTGGCCAAATGCTTAGTCATCATGGCTGCTGCCATTCACCACATTGTGCATTTTCCCTGGAACATTATTCCAACAGGAACTGCATGGAAAAATACTGAAATTTAATTCAGACATGGTAAAAAATGTTCCTGGTGAGCTGAAAGGCAGATCAGGGCATAAGGATTCAGCCTGTGTTGGATGGGATTACACTTTCCTCAAAATCTCAGGTTCACAGCTTGGGCATTTTCCTAGATTCAGATGTGAGTCTAGGATTCCCAGATTTCCATGGTGCCCTGGAGAGTGCTTGAACAGCTAAAACTGGTGTGCCAGCTGCACCTGTTCCTGGAGATGTCATATCTGTCTATGGTAATACTTAGTTTATTGCATTCTATACACAACTAACATTGGAAACTTCAGCAGTTGGGGCTACTCTTTGTAAATTTTAGCAATGTTGTGGGCAGACTGCTGACAGAGATGGTTACAGTTAGCACATAAGTGCACCAGCTTCACTGGCAACAGGCCAATTTCCAGACAGAATTCAAAGTGCTGGCTATGACCTATAAAGCTCTACATGGCTGTGGTCCAGACTGTTTAACAGTTTATATCTCTCTATATGAGCCTGCCCAAGTTTTAAGATCTTTGGAAAAGGCCTTATTCTTAATCCTACCATCCTTACAGGTGTGGTTGGTGAGATATGGGAGAGAGATTTTCAGTGGCTGTTCCCAAGCTGTGGAATTCCCTCCCTTTGTTTTAATCTTTATTGTAATGTGCCTTGGATGCCATGTTGGGAGAAAGGCAGGATAGAAATTGAATATATAAATGAATAAACAACAGGGCAATCTTCTCTGTACATGAATCAAAAGCAATCTATCTTGACCTGAATTAAACTTGCAGTTTTAATATGCTTAGATTGTAACATGTCACAAACATGGTTTCAAATTCTTTTTTTGGGGGGGGGGGGGGAACAGTTAGAATGAGAAGGAGCATGAGAGTGAGAAACAAAAGGATGGGCAAGAAGGGAGATGACATATTTGAAGAGGGAGAAGAAGAAACAAATAATGGAAGACGATAGGAACTAAGGAAAGAGTGAGAAAATGACTGAGTAAGAAAAGAGGGAGAGAATGAGAAAGAAAACTGAAGAGGAAGATATTTAGCTAAGAGTTGTGAGTGTGGAACAGGAGAAGGAGAAAGAGCATGAGAGGGGACAAGAAGATGTTGAGCCAAGAGTTGAGATAGCAGAATGAGAAATTAGGAAAGAAAAACTAGGGAACAAGAAGGAAGGATAAGGGAAGGAGAGAGAATATGAATGGTGGCAGGAGCTGCAGAGGAGGGGAGGAGAGAGAGATAGAGAAGGAGAGAGAAGAGAAGGAGATATTTAGCCAGGAGTTATGTGGTTGGGGAGAACCAAAATGGGAAAGAGAAAAAGAAAAGTGAAAGCAATAATTAAACAGAACAAAATGAAATGTTTAAGCAGCAGAACTGAAGAAGAAAGAGATGCATGCCTTGCTTTTTACTAGCAATGATGCATTCCATGTGTGAGAGAGAATGGCTGAGTGTTTAAAAAATGATCTGAAGAACCAAAGAAGTTGGCTGCCGCACAGAGACTTGTTCGAAGGAGGAACTTGGCAGATGAGTGAGGAATTGCTAAAGAATACAGACTTGGCTGGATGGATTTAGCAGAGACAAGACATATCTGAGGCCACTCTGATAAGAACAAGAAAAACTATTTGAGCAAGTATGATACCATGGAAACCATCAAAAAATGATTACCCAGAAAGGGTAATGATCCCGGAACCACTGCAATGGGTCATCCAATCTCCATGAACACCTGATCAATGTTCAAGTGGAGGGTTGTGTTGTGAGTATGATGTATAAATGTGGGAATGAATGAAAGAGCTCTTGATAATTAAAGTAATTGTTCAAGACTTAATACATGTTACATTAATAGTGGTTAAAAGCCAAATTTGGTTTCTCGGTGTCTTTTTGCTTATCACCCACTCTGAATCCTTAAACACTTCCAGATCCTAAAAGAACCTTTTGCTGACGTGACAAATTGGCATAGTCAGCAGGATCAGGAAAGTGTGGGATTTTGGGGTTCTTGACAGGGTTAAGATCAGAGAGTGGAAAACACTGGGATGCCTCTGAATTACTGAATAAGGAATCAGAAGGAAATATGCCTCTATTTGGAAAGAAAAAAGACAAAAAGGGAAACAGGGAGGGAGAACTCGTTTATGGAAACCCTTTTTGTTTGGTTGAAGGTAATGTATTAAAAGCATCTTTGGATGAGGATTGTGAGAATAAGGCAGGAGATTGGAGAATAAATCTGTACAGAGGTATAGTAATTAATAAAAAACTGAAGAGGCATGAAAAAAATCTTTGCAATATTTTAAGGAACAATTGGATGTAGGTATGGGAAAAGGTGATGAAAATTTATTTAAAGCTGTTGTTCTATTTTGTCAAGAAGCAGATAATGTGGGAAAATGGGAGCAGACAAAAATAATGACACTATTAGCTTTGGAAGGAATAGATCAGAGTAATTTAAACACTAGAGAATGGAAGGAAAAATTAGAAGAAGAAAAACAAAAAAAAATGGAGCATTAATGTTGCAAAATATTAGTAGAATGCAGGAAAATATTAAATTAGAGGATGAAAACAATGCTTTAAAAGAAAAGAAAATATTGGAAATAAATACTAGGGAACTAGAAGAAAAGGATGAAGAAACTAGATTGGCCAAACACAAAGTCAACCTGTTAAAAGAAGTTTTTTTCAGAAAGGCAAAAGGGAAATATGAAAACAAAATGTGCAACATGTTTAGGTTTAGAAGACCATTACGAGTGTTGTTGGGATGGTACATGTTGTGACAATCCGGATTGTAGTCCTTTGAGGAATAGGTACAGGCATGATGTTAAAGCAGTAAGAAAGAGAACTTCTACATATGAATATGTGGATGATGATCCACCGCAACTTACTCCCCAAAGGAGAGGCGACTTTACAGAAGAAAGTGAGGAATGAACAAGTACCCCTAAGAAAAGGAGAGAATAATAAAGCATTCAGTTACAGATGATCCTATGTCCACAGGGGAAATAAGGGAATGAAAAGAATCTTTGGGACAGCCTGGAAGTAAGAAGGTAGAATGGACAATTAAGGTATGGAAGGTGACAGATGAAAATGATTACCCAGAGTTACCCAGGAGAAAGAAATTTGATTAAGAGGGTCAATACTCATTGCTAGTATGATAATATATATGTGCAATGTTTTGCTTGTTTGTGATGATTTGTGTTGTCTTTTGTATTTATTTATGTTGTTGAGTGTAAATGTTTTTAATGTTTTAATGTTGTGTAATATTTAATAAAAAAAATAATTAAAAAATCTGGAGTTAAGCAAATTACTTCATCTTCCAAGTGGATACCAAAAGGAACTAAGACAAAGGAAGATGGGAAACAAGTACCCTCTGAAAGAGTAATTTTATGGAGGAAATTGAGGGACCAGGATGGGATATGGAAAAATTAGATGGAAGTGCAGAATGTTTGAAACTGCTTGCTGAGAAGGGAGAAAAACACAAATCTGGGGAAAAGAAAAAACCCCCAGTGCCCCACCTCTTGGGTCAGGAACACAACAAATAAAGAAAACTATGAGGGATGAAGAGATTACAGAGGAAATTACTTATTAGACTCTTACTCAGGAGCTAGGGGAAATACAGGAGGAAAGGGAAGGAGGGGAACTATGTTAGGGTTGCCCCACTGCCATGAAAGAAAGACAAATAAAGCCAGGGGTATAGCAGTACTGGAGAAAATTATTTAGAAAACCTGGCAATAGTAGAAAATTTGTGGTGGCAACAGATCAAAGAGGAAGGGAATATACCACCTTAATGGACTCAGGTGCTGATGTTAGTATGACCAAAATATGGCTACCTGGTAGTAAATGCCTTTGGCCAGTATTATTAAAAAATACTGTGAAAAAAAACAATTAATTTTAGCTACTATATGGATTGTGGGGAAACCCATAAAAAAAGAATTTATTTTTGATCAAGAAGGGACAGAAGAAGTTATCTTAGGAATGGATACAATGTCTAAATATGGATTATGGATTGTACCAGTCTTAATAAATGTTACATGAATAGTGTTTAAAAGCCCAATTTGGTCTCTCCATGTCTTTTTGCTTGTTACCCACTCTGAAGCCCTTAAATACTTCCTGATCCTAAAAGAACCTTGCTGACGTGACAAGTGTACCTCAGACCAAGAAAGGAAAATATAGTGTAGATTCAATAATTTGGGATAGGGTGCAGAAGACCTTGCTGACGTGACAAGTGTACCTCAGACCAAGAAAGGAAAATATAGTGTAGATTCAATAATTTGGGATAGGGTGCAGAAGAGCTAGGAAAAGATGAGAACAGAGCTAGGACAAGTTCCAATTAGAGGAAAAGCCATAAAGCAGCAATCTTAGACCTGGCAACTCCTCAGGCATAGAATCTTGAGGCAGCTCATATTTACCTCTTCTGATCATTACCTCCTGCAGTGCCCAATGCAGTATGAGAAACTCTGGGAGAGGAAGAAGGGTGGGGAGGAGGTTGCCTGGCAGGTCTGCTATGTAATAACTGCTGCAAAGCAAGCAATATACAGTTGAAAAACAAACAAATTTTAAAGCAGATTTCGTCCTTAAGATTCTCTCCTTTCAAGTTGAGGGCTGGAGAAGACATACCAGGCTGTGAGACCTGAGAACCCTAGAAGGAAGGGTGCACTGACCAAGACCCAAGTAGCAGTCCACTACTCTGACGAAAAGGATTGAGGCTAAATTATAAGCTTGGGTCTAGAGACTATCTAAAAGACTATGCTTGAGGATTTTATGAGAAAATAATTTCATTGTACTTATTGTCCTAATCTTGTGTGTTTTCCTGGAGCCACAAAGGAAGAATAAAAATTTACTATAGGAATGTGAATATTATTATTATTATTTTTAAAAAAATCAGAATACTTTTCATATCCATTAACAAGAAGTAATTCTAAAATTACTCACCAATGATGAATAAATGACACATCAGGAAAAAAACAACCCTGTACATGTTTCAAAATATTACATAATATCAGTGTCACCTGGACACAGTATATCAGAAGGCTGAATGTTATCCTGCATACCTGCAGGGTATATGTAATTTTTCAAATTAGCATAATTAATAGTTATCACAGATCACAGAAATGATCCTGTAACACTTCCATTCTATTGGCTTTTAATTTGTCTTGTTAATTTGTGCATGACTGCAACTGACTGTATTCTGTTTTCAGCCTTTGTCAACTGAAATCTTACTGCTCCAGAAATTTTCCTTGAATCTGTCCATCTTAGCATGACAAAAAGGCACTGTGAGCATTTCTTGAAAAATGCCTTGAGAAATCTCAGCTTTCACAATTTATTTTTCCCCTGTTGTGATTGCAGTATTTTATACACATTACAAATATAATTTGCACAAAACTCCTGGTCATTCTAAGTCAGGGGTCGGCAACATTTGTTGCCGGGGGGACGGGAGTGGGGGGGGCGGAAATGGCACGGGGGCCGGGCGGGCGGGTGCGCATTTGCGTGTGCACTCCCCCCGTGCACATGCGCACAACGCCCGCCATCGTGCTCATGTGCACGCGTGTGGGGGACACCATTTTGGAAGGCCCAACAGTGCCGTGTGCATGCGCATGGCACCATTGGGCCTTCCAAAATGGCGTGCTTGTACACTCATGTGCACGAGCACGGGCGCCATTTTGGAAGGCCGCAGCGCACATGCGCCGGGCGAATTTGGGCTGGTTGCCGACCCCTGTTCTAAGTAAAGACAGGATGCTTTCTTTGAAATTAATGTTGGATAATATTTTACAATCCACACAAACTAAGGGGGACTGCAGAGGGGCAGCTCTGGGTTGCCCTAGGAAGTGGTGGATCAGGGCCACAGCAACCCCATGCCACGGCCCCGATCCTCCCTTTTGCCACCCCGAAAAGAGCAGCAAAATACTGCTCCTTTCAGGGGCGGCCAAATGCCACCCTAAGAGCCAGTGCGAGGCTCTTCAGTGCCCCTTTTGGTGCAGTGTGTCAGAACATTGCGCCAGAAGGGCATCCTGTTGTCACACACCATGCATAATGGCGAGCGGCATCAGGACAGTGTCGGCATGGGGTCGGGGTGGCTGGTGTGTTGCTGCCCCGCCCCAACTGTGCCTCTAGGCCAGCCCTTTGGGCAGGTCTGCAGAGGCCCAAAATCTACTGAATGCACTCAAAATAATAATAATAATAATAATAATAATAATAATAATAATAATAATAACAACAACAATACATTTTTATTTATAGCCCGCCCCTCTGCTCGGCAATTGGGGCGGGTTACAGCACATTAAAACATACAAAGTTAAAAGCATTCCTTCATTCCGCAATCTAACCCTCCCATCCCATTAAAACAAGATTAAACTATTGAAGAGTTAAAATACAATAATACAATTTACAACAATAAAAACAACAAAACAACAATAGAACAGGAAGCAATGGACAGTAGGGCAGGCGGCAGCAGGGGCAACAAATGAAAACCATCTCCCCTGAGCCGTAAGGTTATTCTGGGAAGGCCTGCCGGAAGAGATCTGTCTTTATGGCTTTTTTAAAAGCAGCAAGGGTGGTAATAAGATGGATCTCATCTGGCAGGCCATTCCATAGTCTGGGAGCGGTTGCAGAAAAGGCCCTCTGGGAGGTCTGGGACAGCCTAGTTTTTATTGGCTGTAACAGATTCCTCCCAGAGGACCAGAGGGCATGGGGGAACATATGGGAGAGGCGGTCCCTAAGATAAGATGGACCCAAGCCATGTAGGGCTTTAAAGGTCAAAACCAACACCTTGTACTGTGCCCAGAAACTAATCGGCAGCCAGTGGAGGGATTTAAGCACTGGTGTTATGTGCTCCCTCCTAGATGTTCCTGTAATTAACCTGGCTGCCATATTTTGCACCAGTTGTAGTTTCTGGGTTAGGCACAAGGGTAGCCCCATGTAGAGTGCATTGCAGTAATCCAGACGTGAGGTTACCAGTGCATGTACTACAGTTTCCAGAAATCTCATATCCAGATAAGGGCGCAGTTGGCGTATCAGCCGAAGCTGATAACAGGCACTCCTGACCATCGCATTCACCTGACTAGTCATGTGAAGTGATGAATCTAGGAGCACCCCCAAACTGTGAACACAGTCCTTAGAGGAGAGTGTGACTCCATCCAGGACTGGAGACTGTATTCCCAAATCTGGTTTTGGGCCTGTGACTCTCAGTACCTCCGTTTTGTCTAGATTCAACTTCAATCTGTTTTTCCTCATCCAATCCATTACCGCTCTGAGACAGTCATTAAGAGGAGAGACGCTATCTGAGGTCTGAGTCAATGATGTGGTCATGGAGACGTATATCTGGGTGTCATCAGCCTACTGATGACACCACTCTCCATGCCTCCGAATGATCTCACCCAGTGGCTTCATGTAAATGTTAAATAACATCGGGGACAGGATGGCGCCCTAAGGGACGCCACAATTAAGCTCTATTTTAGAAGAGCAACTGTCCACCAGAGGCTCTGATGTCAGTGTGGTGATTAATCCAGATTTTTGTCTGAATTTTAAGGAATTTATATGCAGGGTGCTACACCCCAAATTGATAACCCCTTTAAACTCTGGACTAAACCTCAGAGTAGATTCCTCATCTGGCTGATAATGGATCCACCAGACTGCAGAAACTACAATACACAGTGCACATAATACATCTATTCAAAATTCTGGTGATGATATATAAAGCACTACACTGCTTAGGTGCAGGCTACATCACAGTGTGTCTCCCAAAATGAGTCTCTCTAGACCCTGAAATTTACAGGAAAGGTCCTGCTTTTTAGTCTCACCACCTTCGCAGGAATGGCTGGTGAGAATATGAGAGACGTCCTTTCCAGTGGCTTCCCCTACACTTTGCACTTCAATTAAGTTTGGTAGTCTGAGACAAATGGAAGGCTTTGTGTTTTCTCTGAAGAACTGCTAGTCATTCACAAATCTCTTCCTAGAATCCCAAGTGTATACTTGTCCACCAAACGAATGGCAGTTCTAAGATCTGGGCTGCATCTGTACTGCAGAAATAACACAGTTTGATATCACTTTGACTGTCATGGCTCAATGCTATGGAATTCTGGTATGTGCAGTTTCATGAAATATTCATCCTTCTCTGTCAGAGAGCTCTGGTGTCACAACAAACTACAAATCCCAGGATTCCATAGGATGGAGCCATGGCAGTTAAAGTGGTGTCAAACTGCATTGTTTCTGCAGTGCAGGTGCAGTCCTGGTTGAGATGAAAATGAATCTTCTCCAATTTGGCTACTCACCAAACACTTTTATTAGGAGAATAAAACCATTCAGACATGGATTACTTTGGCAGGTATCACTGACTAATTGCATTTTCTTTTCTGTCACATTTGTTCAAAGGCATTTTCAAATTCTATGTCTGTGATTTCTTCAGAAACTTGAAATTTCAAGAAGTCGTTTCCCACTATGACCTGTCATATGTATTGGAATATGGTTTCTGTCACCAGAAAGAATACACTTTGAGTGAAGTGCACTTGGTAGGAGTCTGCCTGTTAATACTCTCAAAGGGTTTTTCACAGTAATCTCATACCTTCTCAAATCCACATAATCTCTATAGACATTCAGTTGGACTTTTTATGGGATTAAACACAGTATCTGGGCTTGGATTTTGTGAGTTGCAGGCCACATCCTTGGAATTTTTATTAGATAGAATCAGATCATTACAAAAAGGCATTAAGAAACCTTTCACAATTAATCTTCAGTGTAGACTTAATGTTAAACAAAAATATTAAATGGTAGATATGAGATGTCCCACTGAAAACCATGAAGTGATTAAGAAAAGTAAATATATATAATTTCTGAATTCAAATATGTAAGTTTATTTCATATATATTAAATAGTTTTCATGGAATGTGATTCTGGTATGTGTGGATTACAAGCTACAAATTTGTACTTGCCTTTCCCAGCATGATGGTTAAGCCTTGGACATGAGGCTTGACTATTTTATGCAGCCATGCACTCAGTGATGGCTATTTTCAGATCAGCTATAAATTTTATTTGTTTTGGCTTCTGAACCACAGTTGTAAGCTAACTCTGATCAACATAACTGCACTTGTCATAATGGTGGCATTACTTTGCTTATTTAGCAAGGAAGAGGCGGTCTAAGCTCTGAAATATCTGCATTGGTCTAGAAATGAGTTTATAAGAAGCAATTACTGCTAGTTATTGATTTAAAACTAGTAGGAAGATGTAATAACTTTTGTTTTTCAACACAAAATAATGACTGTGTCAGATACAGCATTTTTTACTATTGCAAATAGAGACTCTTGTGCTCTTACATCAAAGTAACTCAAGTTTTGCACTGAATTGTAAATAATGGGAATTTATTAGGGTTCCTAGGTGATGCATTCATTGTTATTGAAACACAATTGTACAGAAATGTAATTAAATGCCTTAGGTCTTGATTGACCTAGAAACGACCCTGATTTGCATGAATAGTTAATGAAATAAGCATGGCATCAACATTCATTGCTTATTTTATATCCAGAATAAGTTCAAATGACATTCCTTTTTGGAAGGAAAGCTACACAAACCAAGAAAATGATAGGAAAAATTTTGACTTGGGCTTTTGGTTACAGTGTCTGTCAATATGCAGCAGAAGTATGATGGATGAAGTTCTCATTCAAAAGCAGTTATAATGATAGACGCTTCAGTACAATGCAACACCATCCTGAGCAGCAATATTGCTTGAAAATGTAGTTTCTCTGCTAAGAAAGTTCACAGGTATTTTGGTGCCCATGTTGCTATTGAGAATGCTTCCTGGGTATCAGAATTCCTCAGAATTGTAGTCCATGTGTCTTGAACCTTTGGACTGAGAAACCTTGCAAAGCTATATGTTCCATGTATCTTGATATCCACAATGCATCTTATCCAACTCAGTGATGGCTGGTAGCTGCAGTCTTTTTCACTTCTGTGGCCATCAGATATATTTCACCTGAAAGTGAAAGAAAATGATTACAGCAGCTGGGAAGGCTAGTGCTCAGGAGCCAGAGATTTGGGCTCACTCCATAACTAGCTTAGAACTTCCAAACTATGGGTTTCCCTCCTTCACAACACTGTTCTGAACACATATTGCATCATACAGAAAAGTACAGAAGTTTCAAGTCTTCACATTGTTTTCTTTTTTGTTTACCATCTTCATAAATTACAGGATGCAGTCCATGTAATAGTAGTTGCCATTTGAAAAAAAAGATAGAATAAATAGAAGATAGATAGACATATGATAGATAGATACTTTAACAAGATTTCTGCAGACAAAATGCTACCATAGAAACCTCTGCTAGCAGATGCAGAACTGCTCTTCATCTATTATTAAAGTTTTTCTCCTAGTTCAGTCAATGATACTCTCTTTTTAGATGTTTAGCAATTAGAAGGCGAACTGGCCATACTGCAAGCATTCAGAGAATGTTCCTTGATGACTAATATGCCAAAAAGTTAAGTAGCCAATGTGACTTTATGAGACAGATATTGCCAGGAACTAATTTTGTATTCTAGTGGTCTTTTGATTCATGTATTATGTTTTGATAACTTTATTGAATTCTGCTTTGATGAAAGTTTAATCAAAGTATGTTTCTGTTGAAGGGAAGCATGTAATTAGGGGACAAAAACATTTTTATATTCCATTCACACACACAATTTTCTGATTCTCTGTGTTCGGATTTTGCATTTTTAATGTGCTCTTGTTTTAGTTAATTATTTATAGAGGATGCCATGTATTTTTAGAGTAGAAAATTAGTCTTCACATTTTGACGTCAAATCCCATTATTACCAAATGAGATCAATTGATTTTAGACTTTGACCTTGATTATAAAGTATATTAGATGTGTGTGTATGTGTGTGAGAGAGACTGAGGACGTTACCACACGGGGGCCGTTTAAAGAGACAATAAAGTGGAAATAAACCATCCCAAAAATAAAGTGAAAAGGAGCAGGTTAATTGCGCAAAAGCATTTCACACATAATTAGAATAAAAACGAAATTACATGAAAAGCGACAAAAAGATGTTTTTAACTTTCATACCGAAGTGAAAAAACCCCATAAATGTACTAGAAATGGTTTCCTTGCACATGCGCAGATATAAGTATGCTCAGTGTGTTTCGGGGGACTTGTTGCGTCATTTCCTTTGCGACGCAGGAACATTTAGCTGGACTTTGGAGTAGCACCTCTCTATATATATTTATATTTATATTTAAAATATACATACATATTGTGTGTATGTGTATATATGTATGCACTCACACACACACACATGTATTATATGATGGCATATATATATATATATATAAATATATATATATACGCACACACACATGTATTATATGATGACATATATCTATATCTATATCTATATGCACGCACACACAAACACATGCATTATATGATGGCATATACACACACACACACACATCTATTATATATACATATTGTGTGTGTGTATATATACGCCATCATATAATAGATGTGTGTGTGTGTATATATATATATATATATGTATTTATATACACACACACTCACACATCTTATAGGATGGTATATATATATATATATATATACACACACACGTATTATATGATCTCTTTAGAAATATGTACTGTATTTTCCGGTGTATAAGATGACTTTTTAACCCCAGAAAAGCTTCCCAAAAGTTGGGGGTCGTCTTATACACCGGTAAGAGAAAGAATTCTGCTCACCCGGCATCCATTTTGTCTCCCTTCTCAGTGCGATGGCCATTTTGTCTTCCTCCTCCTCCCTCTCAACTCACCAGGCTGGGCCACACCCTCAGGAAAATCAGGGAGGAGCAGGAGGCGGAGGCATTCCTGGCATGGCCTCCGAGAAGAAGAGGAGGAGGAAGCAGGACGAGGTGAGGTGTTTCTCCCTTCCTCCCTTGCTGGGCTGGGCTGCCCTCCTTTGCCCTGTAAAAACCCACTGGGTGGCCTTGGGCAAGTCACACTCTCTCAGCCTCAGGGGAAAGCCTCAGCTTCCTTCCCTCCCTTCTTTCCCCCCTTCCTTCCTTCCCTTCCTTCCTTTCTCCCTTCTTTCTTTCCTCTGTTCCTCCCTCCCTCCCTTCCCCTCAGAAAAAAACCCCGTGGGAGAAGGAGGAGGAGGAGGAGGAGGAGGAGGAGGAGAGGGACAGGGAAGCCCCCTTGTAAGGTGGCAAGGTTTGTTCAGAAAGCATTTGTCATTGCTTTTCCCAAGGCTGAGAGAGTGTGACTTCCAAAAAATGCAGTTGTGGTGGTGGCTGTTGTGTGTCTTCCAGTCGTTTTTAACTTCTGGCAACTGAAAGGCAAACCTATCCTGGCGTTTCCTTGGCAAAGTTTGTTCAGAAAGCGTTTGCCATTGCTTTCCCCAGAAGCTGAGAGAGTGTGACTTGCAAAAATGCTATTGTTGTGGTGGCTGTTGTGAGTCAAGTCGTTTCTAACTTCTGGCAACTGAAAGGCAAACCTATCTTGGGGTTTGCTTGACAAAGTTTGTTCAAAAAGCGTTTGCTATTGCTTTTCCAGAGGCTGAGACAGTGTGACTTGTCCAAGTTCACTCAATGGGTTTCATGTCAGAATGGGGAATCAAACGCAGATCTCCAGAGTGGTAGTCCAACACTCAAACCACTACACCATGCTGGCTTGTATTCCCATGTGCTACCTATGAAACAATCGCAGACTTTTTTGTTGTTCTTGTGTGTCTTCAAGTCCTTTCCGTCTTATGGCGACCCTAAGGCAACCTTATCATGGGGTTATCTTGGCATGTTTCTTCAAATGGGGGTTGCCATTACCATTCTCTGAGGCTGAGAGTGTGTGACATGTTGGTCAACTTCCTTGGCTACAGATTGTACATATCCCAGAATGCATCACCCAATATATTGCCGGTCCTTCCCACCAACACTTTCTCATTTCCCCCCAACCATCTCATAGCTGGGAGATGGAAATAATTTTTAAAGCAGCATTTAAATCTGGAATATTTTTAAAAAGTAAGGTCCAAAACACACTGCAGAAATAAATGCTAGGGAACATGGGAGCTGTAGTTTGTTGCGTTTATAAGTGACAGTTTTCCTGCTAAGTACCTACATGCCATGAGCATTTGAATTAAAATTACCAGATTGAAATCAAATCTCAGGGGTTCTTTTTTTAAAATTTTTATTTGGTGTGTGTTGGAAGAGGGGTCGTCTTATACAGCAAATATATCCCAAACTCTATATTTTAACTGGGAAAGTTGGGGTCGTCTTATACGCCGGAAAATACAGCACTTCTATTCTATTACATCAGAAACTCCTCAGCACCATTAAATACTACCAGACAGGAAATTTTAGAAAGAAAAAGCGGAGAGGCTCATGTCTGCCTGGCATGTTTGTCATCCAAGCAAAACAGGAAGTAAACAGGAAGTAAATGCAGCCCCACAAAACCATGGGAAAACCGGCAAAAAGCTTTAAAGGAGATTTTTTAGTGTGAATTTGAATTTCACACTATAGTAAATGTGCAATTACTGTAATATCGCAAATGCACTTCCTCTAAAATCCCGAAAGTAAAAAGATCTCGGATAACACCACTTTGTGACCACTTTAATATCAGTTTCTGTGCAACATTGTGTGAAATCATTAGGCGTAAATACACTTTTTTTCCGGGTTTTGTGTGGGATAACCTATAGATTTCCCCTGTGTGCTAACGTCCTGAGAGAGAGAAAGAGAAAGAGGGAACACTTTGGGGGTTTTACTCATCTTTCTGATACATGGGAACTAACATAAAAGTTTTATTATACACGTTTTAATCAACCTGCTCAGCATATGGAAAGAGCTATTTGATTTAAGACTAGAACATTAAGTGAACTAGAACTCTTTACTTTTTGTTAATGCAAGCATTAAAGAGCATGCAATTTCAATTACTTGTTTCTTGCCATCATCATAGGGGAAAAACAGAGTAAACTGGTGAATGTCTTTGTTTGGAATCTTATTTTTCTAAAGTAAATTCTTTTTTGTATTTCAGGTTATATGCAATGTCTAGCTTTCCCCCACATCATTTCCATCTCCCTTTAGAAACCAAGTAAACTGTGAGAAGCCCTATTGTTCTTGAATATTATTTTAATGCTTCTGTTCTCTTGTCTATAGTAGAAAGTTGCTACTCATGATTGAATAAAGCTACTTGAATTAAGTACCACTTTTATGGAAAAAGAGATATAAAACAGACATGTGAACAAAATGTGTGAAGATGGCAGAGACAGCGGAGGAGGCAGCGTCCAGGCTGAGGAGGACTCCAAAGCCCATTAACACCTACACCTGGGCAGCCCTCAGCAGCAATGGAGCCTGGAGGACGCTGGGATAAAATCCCGCAGGAACACCTCCCCAGGCACCAAGGCAGCGGAGGAGGCAGCGTCCAGGCTGAGGAGGACTCCAAAGCCCATTAACACCTACACCTGGGCAGCCCTCAGCAGCAATGGAGCCTGGAGGACGCTGGGATAAAAGCCCGCAGGAACACCTCTCCAGGCACCAAGGCAGCGGAGGAGGCAGCGTCCAGGCTGAGGAGGACTCCAAAGCCCACTAACACCTACACCTGGGCAGCCCTCAGCAGCAATGGAGCCTGGAGAACGCTGGGATAAAATCCCGCAGGAACACCTCTCCAGGCACCAAGGCAGCGGAGGAGACAGCGTCCAGGCTGAGGAGGACTCCAAAGCCCATTAACACCTACACCTGGGCAGCCCTCAGCAGCAATGGAGCCTGGAGGACGCTGGGATAAAAGCCTGCAGGAACACCTCTCCAGGCACCAAGGCAGCGGAGGAGGCAGTGTCCAGGCTGAGGAGGACTCCAAAGCCCATTAACACCTACACCTGGGCAGCCCTCAGCAGCAATGGAGCCTGGAGGACGCTGGGATAAAAGCCCGCAGGAACACCTCTCCAAGCACCAAGGCAGCGGAGGAGCGGTGTAGGGATCAATAAGAACTCTTGGTACTGGAGACTGATGACCGCTCTGCCATTTAGACTTATTTTATCTGTTCATTGTTTTATTGTTTGTTGGTGTTTTAAGTTTTGTTGTTTAATACTATTTTAAGGGGTGGGTGGGTTTTGAGATTGCATATTTTGGTGTTTTATTGATATAAGCCGCCCCGATTGCATTTGCAGAGGGGTGGGATATAAATTATTATTATTATTATTATTATTATTATTATTATTATTATTATTATTATTTTAAACACAATTGTTAAAAACCATGCAGAAATGTAGCAATTTCCTACTTGGCCACTGATATCCTCTGTGTCTGCTGAGCATCTTTCTCAGTTATGGAATTCATACATGCTAGAAAAGGTTATGTAGCTGACATTGTTTAAGGCAGTAGACAAAAAGTAGTGTATAGGACCCATGTGACTATCTTCCTAAAGTTTCTAAGCCTCAAGCTTGCAGAATCCTCAATATGAAAAAATCACGTGGAAAAAAATAATTTAGAATGACTGTTTTTGAGCCCATTATAGCTCTAGGATTGTCTGGAGAGACCCTTCTTTCTGTCCCACCACTATTTCAGGCGCATTTGGTGGGAACAAGGGAGAGGGTCTTCTAGGTGGCTGCTCCCAGACTTTAGAACTGTGTCCCTAGACTGTTTTTTATCTGGATTGTTTTAAATTTGCTATTGGCTGCCTTGAATTCCTATATTGGGAGAAAGGTGAGATAAAAATAAACTAAAATAAAATAATGGATACAGGAGCATTCTTGAAATATCCTCAACCACCTTGACCTCTAACCTAACTATGGGCCTGGTCAGACTGGCCAAAAGAGCCAGCCTGGGGGTGGAGCTAGGGTGGGGCAACCACATGCCGGCAGCCCTGACTCCAGCCTGATGCTGCCATCATGCTGTATGCCTCACTGCATGGCATGTGGTGGCAGGGCACTCTATTGGCACAGCATGTAGACATGCTGTGCCAAAGGGGCACAAAAGAGCAGCAACGGGGGTGTTAAGGGCAGCTTTTTACCACTCCAAAAAGGAGCGGCATTTGCCAGCTCTTTTTGGAGAGGTGAAAAGCTGGATGGGGCTGCAGCATGTGGTTGCCACAGCCCTGATCCAGTCAGTACTCCAGGGGCAGCACATAGCTACCCCTTAGGGGCCATCTGTATGGCCCCTATGTCAACTCCCATCCCAATATGACCAAGGAAGTAGAACCTAGAAGGGGTTTCTGTACTTTCTGGGTGGATGTTTGGTCAAAAAAAATTAGAAGTGAGAATTGACAGGAAGATGATTATAGTGGCTAACTCATAATTTAAGACAAGATTGCTGGGATAGTGTCAAGTAATTTAGAGATCTACAGTATTATGTGAACCCATGTAATTAAATACTTTTGGTTTCAGGTCAAGTCTTCCAAATTACACTAATTTTAAACATGAAATGTTTCTATCCATTTACATGGCCCTGGTGGCATGCAGGCTCCAAGATTCAGTGCTTCAAAATACCACAGACCATCCTTTCTCTAGTCAAAAAAAGATTGGCCAAAATAATCTCTTCTGGAAGTCACTAAGGGCTGATGCAAACCAACCCAAAGGGGCAGCACAGAGCCGCCTGTGGGAGCGGTAGATCAGGGCCATGGCAACTGCACGCCGTGGCCCTAATCCTCCCTTTTGCTGCCCCAAAAAGAGTGGCAAAATGCCACTCCTTTTAGGGGCGGCAAAAGGCTGCAATTTCAGCTGCGGCAGCAGCTTTTTCATGCCCTTTTGGCACACCGTGTCCAGATGCCATGCACCATGTGAATGTCAGGACAGGATGTCAGGACAGGGTTAAGGTGGAATAGGGATTGCTGGCATGCGTCTGCCCTGCCCCAACTCCACACCCAGTCTGGCCCTTTAGGCCAGTCTGCAAAGCCCCTAAAATGGCAATTCCAAATTTTTAAACAAATTCTGGAACCTTTACCCCCTCACTCATTTTCAACATCAAAAATGTCTGTTGTTTAGCTTCTATCCACTTCCAGATTATATGTGGGGTGGTGGTATTTTTTTCCCAGTCTTGAGGTCCTAAAGGTTAAAAAATGGCTCCCAAACCTGCTGTATTTGCTTACTCTTGAGCTATGAAATGAAAATGAAAAATAAAGTTTCCACTTAATTAACTCAGCTGAGAAGAGGAGAGAGTAGAATCTTGCCATTCTCAGTAGGATCAGACAAAAGCAAATTGCTGCAGCCTCTCCTAGCTTGTCTGTTCTTGCTTGATCACTTGTCTCCTGGTTTTCATCTGAGAAATGTTGGAGTGTATGGTGTATATGGTCTTTTTCCAAGACACATGCTTATTATTTACTGGTCTATGACCAATATCAGCAGCATCATTCGGGGAGTACAGGAGATGTGGTTTGCAGCAGGTAACATCCCAGAAGAGGGGTGTCAGGCCCTCTTCCTACTGCACCCCTCCCAGCTTCACTATGGCAGTGGAGGCCTCCTCATGACGAGACCTCCAGCATTGCAATGGAGGCCAAGTCACCCTCCAGCTTACCATGGTGTGGAGGCCTCTTCACAAAGAGAGAGACCTCTGCTGCCAAAACAAGCACACCCTTTTGGCCATTGTAGTGTCCCCCCAACAGCCCCCCCCCACACACACACTGGGCAACATCAGAGTTGGGGATGCCACTGGTCCATGTGCCTACTTTGTATTCCCACACAATAAATATATGTTCTATTTAGAAATTTTCCCATCAATCAACAATGGGTTGGTTTCCCCCCAATAACCTCTGAAACTTAGTTGGAAGTGTTAACATTTGAGTCTTCAATTGTATAATCTGATATCATTTCATTCTATTCTCATTGTAGAAGGTGACTGTCTGGAGTCCCTATACGGAAGCTTTGGTAATGATCATCTTGTCTGCTGCCCAAGTTGTTCATCATAGGGTTACAGGAAATTTTTATATTTAACTTCTGCTCTGCCCATGTGTTTCACTCTCTGAGACTGTATAGTGTAGATTCTGTAGGAAAAAATACAGTATCAGTATTACCACTCTGACTGCTTGAAAGATCATGTAAATAGTTCTGCAAATCCAAGTATTATTATGATAAAAATATCAAAAGGTAGAGGTCAGCAGAAAAGGCAAAAGTAGTTGAATTACAGAGGCCAAAGTAGTGCCATTGTTTTTATTGGAAACATTATTCCTTTGGGAATAATGTATTTCAAAGCAAAGCCACACACACACACATACTGAGAGAGAGAGAGTAAATATTAAGATTTATGTAGTTTGTTTTATTAAATAATAGTCAGGATGGAACTAGACATTGTACAGAACACAGATCTTCTTCTCCCTGGGTCTTTTGTGTTGCTGTGTGCCTTCATATTGTTTTTGACTTATGGTGACTCTAAGGCAAACCTATCAAGTTTTTTTTTTTTTTGCAAGATTTATTCAGAGGAGGTTTGTCATGGTCTTCCTCTGAGGCTGAGAGTATATGACTTGCCCAAGGTCACCCAGTGGGTTTCATAGCTGAGTTGGGAATCGAATCCTGGTCTCCAGAGTCATAGTCCAACACTCAGTCCAATACCAAATTATTTTAAAAAAACACACCAGAAAACAAGTTGTTATTTCACAGGTTGATACCCCTGCAAGTATCAGCCACAAACTGGAACACATCTGAGAAAGCTGTTCTGCTTGGTACAATCATATCACAGGGCTTTTTTTTACTAAGCAGGTCAAGCTGGAGTATTGCAGTCCACATTAAATTAATTAGTAGTTGATGTTTCTAAAATAGTTATCACATTATACAGAAAGGCACTCCAATTAAACTAAAGAGTTCAATACTAGCCAGGGCTCAGGCTAGACTCAGGCCTGCGTGCTTCTGAGGTCGCTAAAATGAGTACCCAATTGTTGGGGGGCAATGAGCTTACAGTTGTAAACAGCTTAGACATCCCATAGCACAATATGAAGCAGTATATAAATGAAGCTGCTTTGATGATTGCATTGTATAGCTGTGAGTAATAGCATAGTGGAGATCCAGTGTGGCATAATGTTTTGAGTGTTGGACTGTGACACTGAAAACCAGGGTTTGATTCCCAACTCAGCCATGGAAACCCACTGGGTGACCTTGGGCAAGTCACAAACCTCCTATGACCAAATCTTGTGAAGAAAACCCCACAATAGGTTCACCTTAGGGCTGCCACAAGTCAGAAATGACTTGAAGGCACACAACAACAACAGCAACAACAGCAGCAGCATAGTACATTGTTTTCAGGTATAGACAAACTTTTGAAACATAGGTGTGATCTGAAACTTCCAGCTAGACTAATTATGTGAAAGACACAGTTTACAACTTTGTATGGATGTGATCGTTTCTTTTCCTTCAGTGACTGAATTACTTTTTGGCTTGCCACTGTATGCTTAGGTATGGTGGTAGCATATTACCCTATTTGGTATAGGATATAAAGGCTTAGGAAAATATAGAAATATTCTGATAAACAGTTAGGAAGGTAAGAGAAGATTTTTTTTTAAGTGGCCATAGGGGAAAATATAGAAACAAACAAGGCAGACTCTCAAAAAGAAACTGAGTACCAGAGCCCTAGAACAGGAGATAAGGGCTTAACAGAACAAGCACAGAAATAACTGGAAATAGCCTCAAGGGGTGGCACTATATTAACTTTTTTTGTCTCTTAGTTCTAGGGCCAAATATGAGTTAGTTGAACATCCTCACTTCCATTTTGGAAACAGCCATCATTGCTCATTGAGACAGATTTTTAAAAAGCAAATTAGCACTGTATATTACTTTTCAGTGAAGGGAATAGCATGTTTAACTGAATGATGGTGAATGGTGAAGATATAGGTAATGCTCATTTAAAATTCAAAACATCTATCCAAAGTGATGAAGCCTGTCCCTCAAATAGGCACTACACCTTGGATAGCTTTTTAAAAGTCTGAACTAAAATCTGCAATGAATTCATTGCCCTGCTGGCATGGAAAGCACCAGCTGCCACTAGAAGACTGCATAGCCATACGATAGAATTCAAAGATATAGCCATGCTAGTCTGTATAGAGATCTTGTAGCACCTTTGAGACTAACTGAAAGAAAGAAGTTGGCAGCATGAGCTTTCATAGACCTAAGGGGGGATGCAGATGGGGGGGGGGGGCTGGGCAAAATGCTGCTCCTTTCAGAGCCGGCAAAATGGACACCACAAGAGCTGCTGTGCAGCTCTTCTGCAACTTTTCTGTCTCAGCGCGTCAAGATGCTGTGCCAGAAGGATGTTCTGACACTACGTGCTATGCATAACAGCACGTGACATCAGGACGTCCTTGGGTAGGGGTTGGGGTGGCCAGTGTGGGGCTGCCCTTCCCCATCCCTGCTTCAAGGACGCCACAAAGGGCCATCTGCAGAGGCCCGATGTCTACTTTCCCAGATGCATTTAGTGGAGTGGAAACAGGGCAGACATATATATATATATATATATATATATATATATATATATATATATGTCATTGGTATGTGAGAATGTTAATTCAAATTCAAAATCCTTTGTGTATGGAAATGAAGTAGCAAGTCCAGTTTTAACTATGGTTGTTAGTGAACAAAGACATTGGGAACTAGCTATTGTGTATGGAAATGAAGTGGCAAGACCAGTTTGGCTTTGGAAACTAGCCTATAAGTGGGGAGAATATATGAGTGTAGGATGCCCCCCCCCCCCTAGAATGTAGTCAGATAGTGTTGAAATGTGTGTAGTGAGCCATATCTGGGAAATACAGAACTTCATTGAGCCCTCCATTTCCTCCAAATCCTTCCCAGTCTTTTGTCTGGGTGGCTCGTGTACTCAAATCTTATTTTGAAACTGTTGATGTTATTTTTAAATAAATAAATAAATAAATAACTGCAGAAATGGCTGATCATGTCCAGATAATGAATGTTTGGATCTTGCATCATCATTTCATTGGGGGAAGGAACAAGAGACATGGCCAATAACTGAATTTGGGAGAAAGTGGGATATAAATAAATAAATAATAATAATAATTTTTATTTTTATCCCGCCTCTCTGCAGTGCAATTGGGGTGGCGTACAACATGTTAAAAACATCTAAACAAGTTAAAACAAGACCCAACAATCCATTCCTTAACCCTCCCACCCCTTAAAAATATATTAAACTAATGCAGAATTAAGATACCAAATAAGTAAAAACATACAATTCTCTAAAATAGCAGCTCGACTAAACAATGATGGTTGGAGGAGCGAATAGCCAGAGTCTTTGTCTTTATCTTCTTGGCCGGGACATTATTCAGGGAAGGCCTGCCAGAAAAGATCTGTCTTGACTGCTTTTTTAAAGCAGTCAAGAGTAGAGATAAGACAGATCTCATCCAGCAGGCCATTCCATAATCTGGGAGCGGAGGCAGAGAAAGTCCTCTGGGTAGTCACTGACAACCTGGTTCTTATAGGCTGTAACAGGTTCCTCCCAGAGGACCGAAGTGCACGGGGAGGATCGTATGGAAGGAGGCGGTCCCAGAGATAGGTTGGACCCAAGCCATGTAGGGCTGTAAAGGTCATAACCAACACCTTGTACTGTGCCCAGAAACTAATAGGCAGCCAGTGGAGAGATTTCAGCACTCGTGTAATGTGCTCCCTCCTAGATGTACTAGTAACTAACCTGGCTGCCATATTTTGAACTAATTGAAGTTTCCGAGTTAAGTGCAAGGGTAGCCCCATGTAGAGCGCATTACAAAAACTGAGACAGGAGGTTACCAGAGCATGTACCACAGTTTCCAGATCCCTCATATCCAGATAAGGGCGCAGCTGGCGTATCAGCCGAAGCTGATAGCAGGCACTCCTGATCATCGCATTCACCTGATTTGTCATGTGAAGCGACGAATCTAGGAGTACCCCCAGACTGCAAACACAGTCCTTGGAGGATAGTGTGACTCCATCCAGGACTGGAAGTTGTATTCCATACATAACATAAATATATAAATAAATCCCATAAATAAATAAATAAATAAATAAATCCCATTCCATAAATAAATAAATAACATCGCAAGCCTCTTTTCCATCTTGAGATGCCAGGAAGGCAAAGCCATGATAAGAGACTGCATGGTAAGGTGCATGGATTACAGCCACAGGGCTTGGAAGAGTTATTTTTTTGGACAATTCTCAAAATCTTCCAGCCATTATGGCTAGTATTCCAAATGGCTAGGGGAATTTCATAACCTGTTTGGGCACCAAAAACAATTATTTTAGGTTCTGCACATACAGAGGGAAACAAATAGGGCTATTGCTGCCTGCTTCACACTGTCCATCATCTGCTGACCTTTGCCTAGTGGTAGGGCTGGCTCTGATAGTATTCATAGCCAATGAAATGAAGGCAGAAGAACAATTTCAGCAAAATCTAAAAATGCAGGGGCTGTATGTTTATGCTACTAAATCTATATAGACAGGGCATATAATATATGATCAAGATAATGGATGTCTCAGGGAAAACTTGACATCTTCCTGTGTGCTTTAGCATTTGCAGGTTGTGGCTTTCAACACTGCTAGTGGGCATGCTGAAACCTGTTGGAAAGAGACATCTGTGCCTTACCAGATGTTTGGGTCAACTAACTCATATTTTCTGTGGGTGTTTTCACATTAAGCAGTTTATTGCAAAATCACATAATTGACCCCAAGTTGGACCTCCTGAATTGCTGGAATTTGTTAAACCCAGAAAGTTGTTTTACATGTGTTGTAGGTTTTTATGTGTTCTTGGTGCAACTTTATTAAAAGAGATACCAAAAAAATTGAATCATTAAGCTTTTAGGAAGAAGTCCACAGAGATCCTTCTGCCAAAGAATTTCTTTTTGGAACGATTAGCAGTTCTGACTGAGGTGCTTTACATTTGCCAAATGACAGTTTAAAAAACCCCTTTTTAGTAAGGAAAGCTTTTAAGGTGTTAGAAAATTGTGGGACTCCAGGAACATTAAAGCCAAATTGCTTTCACTTCAAATGAGCATCTACATTGCCTTGATTATTGCTATAGAGATTTAGCAGTGTGTTTCTTTGTGCTGCCTTTATGGGACTTGAGGCCCTTTTTATCTCTCTTGCCCTTTTTAAAATAGAAAACTTTTTTTGCTGAAATGGCTTTTTAAGGTCACAGCAAAACAGCATTACTTATGTTTACACAGGTATAAGGATTGTTGTTGCTGCTGGTGGTGTCCTTTTTTTAAGGTTTCAGTGTCAAAACTGATAAAATATAGCACCTTTATGGAGTTTTACAGTGTTTTTTTTTTTTTTTAAGATTCAATTTTGAAAGTGTTACAATTGAGCACCTTGATAGGATATAGTGAATTTTTAGTACATACCTGCTATATAATATAAATATTTATAGTGACAGCTGGTAGATACCATGTCAATATGATGGTGAATCCACAATGGGTTTTAATATGAACTTGAACAGAAATAGTCAAGATGCTGAATGCTATGCCCAAACCAGGTTCGGTGCTTTGAATAGATCCTTAAAGTTCAAACTAAAATCTGAAGTGGTTTCCCTGCACCCTGACATGGGATCCTTTATTCATCATTGACTATTCAAGAAAGCATTACAAGCATTTTGCTTTGTATTCAAAGTATAATTCAGCTTGAATACCAAAGGCGGAGGGCAAAGAAAAACATGATTTCTATGATCCAGGGAGTGAATATTTTCCATCAATGTCCACCTCTCCAAGTCTTCACCAGGAAAAAGTGCAGGTGTTTCACTGCCTGTGTGATGAGATGCCACATTAATGTGCCTAAGCAGCATCCTTCCCTATAGGCTTCCATGTGGTAGGTAGTGGGGGAAGAAGATAAGAGATTGGCAGCCCCTTGTAGTGGAGGGTTAGGCTTTGGAATTGCCTCCATGGGGCATAGGACTGGGAGGTTTGTGAAGGAAACCTTCTGGAGTTTTAGGCTCTCTTATAAAGTCACAGAACTCCAGGTTTTGCCTCCAAAAGATAACCGTCAGAAATAGCAACCAATTTTCTTTGGCTTGCCTTTGGGGTCTTGTGGTTCACCTAAGGGAAGGTTGGGCAGATATTATAGGTTGGCACCTGGGCTTCAGCTGGACCCACATCAGGTTGCCCTCTCCAATTTTGCTCATTCCCAGGTCTTAAACATTTAGGTTTGGGGTCAATTAAGTGGCCCTTATTTTAACCAAATTATTTGTATCTGGTTTCATCATTTCATGCTTGGTCAATAAATGTTGGAATAAAAAGTCTTGGTTGTGACCTACAAAGTCCTATATTTCTCAGGTTTGGGCTATCACTTGGATGATTAAGGTTTACCTGTATTTAACCACACCTTTTCCCCCAAACTGGGACTCAAGGTGGATAACAAATTAAAATAAATACAATATAGTTTAAAACACAAATACCACATTAAGAATTGAATTATCCTCAACACTGAAAAACGATTTAAAGCATACAATTAAAAAAGCACTTTAAAAGCAGTACAATTACAACAGGACAGCATATTTTGAAAGCCTTTTTCCTAAAAAAACAAAAACAAAACCCTTCCAATGTGAAGTCGAAGGTTTTCACAGTTGGCATCCATAGTTTTCTGGGGGGTTTTGGGCTGTGGCCAGAACATGGCCACAAAGCCCCTCCCCCAAAAAAAAAACCCAACAGAAAACCCCTTCAGTTCTCAAAAGTCCACTGGAATGAGGATATCTTTGCCTGCTGATAAGACAGCAAGGAAGGGGCTATTGTAGCCTCTCTAGAGAGGGTGTCTCAGAGCCCAAGAACAGCTACAAGAAGGCCTATCTGACATTCTGACCAATTCAAAGATATAGCCATGTTAGTTATATGTGTGAATAGCATCAGAAAAGCAAAACTTATGGTGAAGAGGTGACCAAACTGAAATCAGTTTTAATTATGGTTGCTGGGGGGAAAAGGTGGGAGGGAAGATATTGCCTAAAGCCAAGGTGAGTAGATAACTATATGAATGCTGAATGTTCACTGAGAGGTTGTGAATGGAGTATAATTTCTTCAGGAAGTTGATAGTGTATTTCACATAGCTGGGAGTACTAATGGCATATGGTTTAAGGATATTGTCTATATGTCCAGAGGCATCAACTATGAGTGTTCCAATGCTTGAGATGATGGGCTGTCTGGGATTTCAACACCTTCCACCCTACCATCAATCTCACCTTCTAAACACCACTGTACAGCTACACAATAGACATTTAAGCATCACACTATATCACAACCCACTGACTGCTGCACATACTTACAGACCTGCAGTTTTCACCCCAAACATTTTACCAAATCCATAGTTTACAGCCAAACCCATCAAGACAATCATATCTGCTCTGACCCACAAGACAGGGATGCCAGACTCATGGAATTACAATTACAGTACCCACCATATGAAGACAAAAACCAGGCATGTACAAATCAACAAGGCAAGGCTTGCACACAGGACTAATCTATTACAGAACAGCCTAAAGACAGGAAATGGAAGAACAGCACTAGTGGTCACTTACAGCTCCCAACTGAGACCATTCAGATGAATCATTAATGTATTACAACCTGGACAATAATTCTGGACAATAACTCTGCCCTCTCAATGGGTTGCCCTTCAAACAGATGCTAGACATGCACCTATGCCTTTTTCTTTTCACAGCTGAAGACCATTTTTGTCAGACAAGCATGTCTTCAGTAATAAAGGTTAGTGAGTATTTTATCCATGCATTTGTTTTCACTATAATCTACTTTAATTTGTTTTAACCTTTTGTAAACCTCACTGACATTTTCAGTATTAAGTAGATTATGCAATCAGTGAATAAATAAACCACCAACTATCTCAATTTGTCAGGAACAATCCTGATCAATCCTTTGTGGTCCACCTTTCAGCTGCTTTTAAAATTTCCCAGGAGTTTATCACATGGGAGACAAAGCGCCCAAATTCTGTTGCTAAACAGGGTTTAAATCTGGGAATATCCCGCAAAAGCAGGATTGTTTTCAGACAATGTAGTATTAATTCAGCATTAACACAACATTAACCCATGAAGAAAGTGGCAGAATCATGTATGATTTTGCCACTTTCTGCACGGGTTAATGTTGCGTTACTGCTGAATTAGCACAACGTCATTTGAAAAGAATCTTACTTTTGCTGGATATTCCTGGATTTAAACCCTGTTTAGCAACAGAATTTGGGCACTTCCCTCCCATGTGATAAACTCTTTTATCTCTCCATCTTGCAATTTTCTCCTTTTCCCTCATCTTATTTCAGTTGCTACAAACTGAGTTCAAAGTGCAAAACTAGCTTGCACTGTTAAATCAGCAGAAGGGCAGGGAGGGGTGGAAACTTGCCCTTCCTGGTAGGCTCAGGCAAAAGCAGTGACTGCAAACTCTCCTAGCTTGTGTGATCTTCCTCATTAATAATTTTTCCCATCTTGATCACACTCTAACATTGCACACATGTCCCAGTTTTCATTTGTGAGATGTTGTAGAGTATGTTTAGCCTGGAGAAGAGACGGTTAAGAGGGGATATGATAGCCCTGTTTAAATATTTGAAGGGATGTCATATTGAGGAGGGAGCTAGCTTGTTTTCTGTTGCTTCAGAGAATAGGACCCGGAACCACAGATGCAAGCTACAGGAAAAGAGATTCCACTGCAACATTAGGAGGAACTTCCTGACAGTGAGAGCTGTTCGACAGTGGAACACACTGTCCTTCTTTGGAAGTCTTTAAACAGAGGCTGGAGGTCTTTAAACAGAGGCCATCTGTTGGGGATGCTTTGATTTTGAGTTCCTGCATGGCAGGGGATTGGACTGGATGGCCCTTGTGGTCTCTTCCAATTCTATGATTCTATGATTCTATGGAATATATAAGAAAGCCAGCATAGTGTAGTGGTTTCAGCATAGAACTATGACTGATTATCAGGGTTCAATTTCTCACACCGCCATGGAAACCCACTGGGTGAATTTGAGTGAGTCATACACTCTTAGCCCCAGAAACCCCTGTGATAAGTTCACCCTAAAGTTGCCATAAATCAGAAACGAGTTAAAGACACACAACAATAACAATGGAATATATAATCAAAAATTCAAATAGTAGCACCTGAAAAAGCCACAGTATCAGGAATAACATCTAAATAAAGAAGGGAAAGGCAACATTTCCTATCATTGTTCCTTCATAAATGACCACTGCTTATAAAAATGAAACTCACATATCTTGTGTATTATTTTTCAGTTATTGTCAGCTGCCTTGGAGTCAAGGAGAACATGGGGATGTAAATGTTTTTAAATAATGAATGAATACATAAAATCCAGATTAGAAGCATATCTAGAAAGATTGAAAATGAAATGAAATTGCATCGTTTGCAATTCCATTTTGTTTGTTTTCAGTTTTAGACTCATCAATAGGGGCTGCATTTTGTTTAGAAATGATATTCTGAGTAATTAATTGCTTTTACCTTCTTGCAGAAATAAAGTAGAGATTTAAGCTATCTTTCTGATTTAAATTTAAATATATACTTTGTTCACTCTCATAAACCTATTAAAAACTAAGTGGGTCCTTACAAGAGGAAATGGGTTGTAGAGTCATTTTATGAGATGCATTTGAAAGGGAATTTGTTTTGTTTTGTCAGTTTTTTTGTTTGCAGTGCAGTTTTGTAGACAGTTGTGGTTTTTGTGGCTCTGAATGGGAACTGCTGGGGTTACCAAAATGGCCTTCAGAGTATGGCATGAGGCCCATATTGCCTAGCTCTGACCTATATGCAAAATACTCCCACTACCAAAAAAATTGCAATATTCATGTACAAAGAACAGGCATCTCACAAAAGATATTTTATAGGGACACAGGAAGCTGTCAGATCAATGGTCCATCTATCCCAATATTGTTGAATCCAATTGTCAGTTATTCTCCAAGGTGTAAGGAGGGATCCTTTCTTAGCACTAGCCACAAATCCCTGGTATTGCCTGGTGATTCTCCATCCAGGTGTGAATCAGGGCTGACAGGTCAGATATGGGATGAAAGTCTTGTAACTTTAAAGACTGAGAAGCTGAACAAAGTGCCATAATATTCTGTGAAGCCTGGCAAAGGTCCCTGTCTTCCTTTCCCCTTCACACTCAAATTTTCAGCCATAGTATTCCCTCCTAACATGGTTATTGGCTTCTGGTGGTGGTGGTGGTGGTGGGGGCGGAACAGAGAAGGACCAAACTCTGTTCTTTTCACAGACATCTTTCTCTCTCTCTCCCCCCCCCCCCCTCAAAAGTGTTATCCAGGGAGCTAAGAACCATGGTAGTAGAGAATGGCTGCCACTGAAAGGAAGGGGAAGACAGACATATCTGTCTGGATTTATATAGTTCTATGGTACTTCACCCTGCTTCTCAATCTGTTCAGGTTTTAAGAGCCCTGTCTCCTATGCAGCCTGACAACTAATCCTGATTAGCTTCAAAAAGGAGACAAGATTGGGTATATTCAGGGTGATTATCAGGTGCACTTTCCTGATCAGTTCTTCCAGCCACAAGTCTGACAATCCTCTGGACTCCCAAGATGCTTCAGTGGTGACAGTCCCATGTCTAAACAGGCCTGCAAAATTATTCATTTCCACAATTCCTTTGCAGTGAGACCACAACAACTTGCACCAACATCTGATCACAGAAGCAATATATCAGTTTCCATTTTGTTTGCCACACATGAAGATGCCATTCAAACTTCTCTCCACTGCTGAGAGTAACATTCAAGCAGCCCCACAATTTGTGCCTCTTTTCTGGGGCACTACTGGAAAATATGATGATCTATTCTGTCATTTCAATAATATTGCTAGCCTATTACTGTGCAAAGGGAAAGGAATCATAGAATTTATAGATGACAAGTATGGTTCCCCAGATCTTTATGGGATCTTGGCTTTATCATTTGCAGTGATGCCAGACAGTAGCCTGCCAGTGAGTTATCATCTGAAGAAGAAGTGTAGCATTTCCAGAAGGCTACAATCCTTACCTTTCAGAGGCCAGTTCTTTTCTATGTTCTGCTACTTTCTTCCAATTTGTCCCAGCTCCAGTGTTTTCTGTCTGTACAAGTGCTGGTAGAGTGAATATTTCTAGCATGGGCAGAAAATCACAGGAATGGACTGTTTTTCTTTATCCATGGGATGTGTCTTCTTTTCTCTTTGAAGCTGAAGAGGAGAGAAGGAAATGGTAAAATTGAAACTATTTCCCTATCGTATAAATGCAAATTCTGGCATTTTCATGTAGTTACAGCTAGAAAGAAACATTCTTCCCTGTTACCCAAGGCACCAAGTCTTATCTACATATTTTAATACTGGAGCCTCAAACCATACTTTATCTACCACTGGAGACTCCTTCATTTTCAAGATTATGGAACTTGTACTTGCTGACATGGCATCTGATTCTGCAAACTTTGAGCAACTTTTTGCCTCATTGATTTCAGTGGGAAAGTTGAGTACATCCTTCTGGCTCCACTGGAAAAGTACACTTGACTTAAAAGGGATTTTGACCTGGAAATGAATACTTGCAAATGATCCACCGATAGCTGAACTATGTGTTATGTTGACAACACTCAGAAGGATGAATAATCCCCCTTCCAAATTTCTCACTAATGCTCCAAATAAACAAATCCTAATTTTAAAAAAAAATCAAGAGGGGAAACTGCATAAAGCAGATGTCAGGAAAAGTGTGGAAACAATTCTGCTCACATACAGAGTTTGGACAAAGAATGTTACTTGTGGAGCCTTTCTTTCACTGCACATTAGAAACACCACTAAGACAGGGGTGTCCCCTTTCCCTACTATTGTTTTTGATAGTAATGGAATTTCTTAACCACAAAGTTAGGAACAATAAAGAGATAGATGGGGTTAAGATTAAAGGACATCACATGAAACTCAAGGCTTATGCTGATGATTTATTATTGACAATTACAAAGCCGGACTGTATGATCAAACTAATGAAAGAATTGGAGGCATTTACAGAGGTCACGGGGCTTAAAATAAACAAAAATAAGACCGCAGTACTTACTATGAATCTTACAGATAAGGAGAAGAGAAAAATAATAAATAACTCAGGGTTCCAACTTAAGAAGGAAACTAAATATTTGGGTATAGTCATTACAACAAAGAATGTGGATCTTTTCAGAAATAACTATGAAAAGAAGTGGAGGGAAGTAAAAAAAGACCTGCAAAGATGGTCACATTTGAGGCTTAGCTGGTTAGGAAAGATTTCCACGATCAAAATGAACATCTTACCCAAGCTACTCTTTTTGTTCCAGAACTTACCAATTATCAAGAATAAGATCCCCTTTAAAAAATGGCATCAAGATTTGTCTAAATTCCTCTGGAGTGGTAAAAGACCCAGAGTTAGAATGAAGGTGTTACAAGATAAAATAGAATGTGGAGGATTAGCCATGCCCAATTTGGAAATTTATTTTGAAGCATGCTGCTTTACATGGTTGACTGACTGGTTTTTTCTAGATAACAAAGAGACCCTTTTGTTAGAAGGATACGACTTAAGATTCGGTATGCATGCATACCTTTTTTACGAAAAGGTTAAGGTTAATAAAGATTTCCAGAATCATTTTTTGAGGAAGGCATTATATAGCATTTGGACCAAATATAAAAAGTATTTGTGTACTAAAATCCCATTCTGGGCATCTCCCAATGAGGCACTTTTTGGAAGGGAGAAACTCACTGGGGACAAATGGATTATGTACCGAGATATCACAAAAACAGATAAAATAACAGGGAGAATAGAACTTATGACCAGGGAGGAAATGAAACAATTCGGTTATGAATGCAGCTGTTTTTTATATATGCAGCTGCATGATAGATTTAAGAAAGACAAATCAGAGTATGGTATTGGGGAAGGAGATGCGAGGTTTGAATCCATGTTGGAGGATAAGAGTCGATGTAAAATATCTCAGTTTTATGAAATACTGTTAAAATTCGATCTGGAAGAGGAGGTAATTAAAGAAAATATGTTAAAATGGGCGCTAGATCTGAAGGAGGTTATTCCTTTGCAGGAATGGGAGAGATCATGGTCACAAAGATTGAAATATTCGCTATGTTATGATTTGTGGGAAAACTGGCATAAAATGCAGCTGCGTTGGTACCTAACATCAACTAAGTTAGCCAAAATGCAGAAGAACATTAGCAAAACCTGTTGGCGATGTCTCAAAAAAGAAGGTACCTTCATCCATATGTGGTAGCATTGTAAGTTTGCCAGAAAATATTGGAAAAAAGTCCATAACATGACCAAGGAAATAGTCCCAACCATAGTTCAGATGGATCCAAAGCTTTACTTATTAGGGATGTATGACGAAAAGCAGTCGGAACTCAGTATGGTAAACTCTTATTCTATATTACTACTGCTGCTAGAATGGTTCTGGCAGCCAGATGGAAAAGTCAAATTCTGCCTGAGGTGAGAGATTGGTTATATAAGTTAGTTGATTGTATCTGTGCAGACAAATTAACACAATTGATACGAGGCAAATGTTGGGACAAGCAAAAAAAGATTTGGGAGCCATTGGTAAAGGCTCTGGAGTTTAGCGACTATAAAGATTTGGCGACAAAGCTATTTAATTAAGATAAATTTATAGTCATTCTTGCTCACAATAGGTTAATCTAGGATGCCCACTATCTTTTTTTCTGTTCAGTCTTCCTTTCAAGGAAATCCTGTATATTTTATTTTTGAGATGCAGAAATGTTAACAGGTGAAAATAAGATCCTTTCCGATGCTCAGGAAGTTTCTCTTTTTTGTGGGGCTTTTTAAATGTTTTTTTAGGCATCTTAATTTTTGTAAATTTCGTATGTGTGTGTATTTATATACGTATGTGTATGTTTGTGTAATTATCAATGTAATGTATTGTATGGTATTGTATTGTACAGGGTTTTTTTTTTCTAATTTGTTGTGTGTTACATGTAGTGTGTTTTTATATTAATAAAGTTTAATTTCAACCCCCCCCCCCCCCAGTAAATTAGAAGAAAATAAAGGCAAAGTACTTGTTCAACATAGAAATGCAGAGGCTCAAGTGGTTAAGAAGCTGACTCTGTTGATTGCAAGATCAGCAGGTTGACAGTTCAAGGCCCAGGTGCTGCATGATGCGGTGAGCTCCTGTCATTATTCCCAACTGCTGCCAACCTAACAGTTCGAAAGCATGCAAATGCAAGTAAATAAACAAGTACCACTTTGGTGGGAAGGCAAATAGCATTCTCTGCAATCATGCTGACCACATGATCACAGAGTAGTCTCTGACAACACTGGCTCTTTGGCTTAGTAATAAAGATGAGCACCGCCCCTTATGGTTGGACATGACTTGACAACCTTTCAACAGGGAATACCTTTACCTTACTTGATCAACATACACTTTGCTCAAGGACAGTTGCTCAGCAAAAAAAGGAGCTTAATTGTGGCATCCCTCAGGATGCCATCCTGTCCCCGATGCTATTCAACATATATATGAAGCCACTGGGAGAGATTATCCGGAGACATGGGGCATGGTGTTATCAGTCCGCTGACAACACCCAGATATATTTCTCCATGTCTAGGTCTATCGCTTTGACTTCAGAAGCCATCTCCCCTCTCAATGAATGTCTTAAAGTAGTAATGGACTGGATGAGGAAAAACAGATTGAAACTGAATTCAAACAAAACCGAGGTACTAATGGTAATGGCCCCTAACCCAGGTATTGGGATACAATTTCCAGTCCTAGATGGGGTCACACTCTCCTCAAAGGACTGTGTTCACAGTCTGGGGGTGCTCCTAGATCCGTCGCTTCAGATGACAAATCAGGTGAATGCGGTGGTCAGGAGTGCCTGCTAGCAGCTTCGACTGATATGCCAATTACACCCTTTCCTGGAGGTTAGGGACCTCGAAACCATGATACATGCACTGGTAACTTCTCGTCTCGATTTCTGCAATGCACTCTACATGGGGCTACCCTTGTGCCTAGTTCAGAAACTTCAATTGGTACAGAATATGGCATCCAGGCTTGTCTCAAGTAAAACCAGGATATAACACCTATCCTAAGATCACTTCACTCACTGCCTATCAATTTACGAGCACAGAAAAAGATGTTGGTTATTACCTTCAAAGCCCTAAATGTCTTAGGTCCAACCTATCTTCAGGACTGCCTCCTTCCGTATAATCCAGCCTGCACACTAAGGTCCTCTGGGAAGAATTTATTGCAATCTATAAAATTAGATTATCTGCAACTGCCCAGAGGATCTTTTCAGCTATCGCTCCCAGACTTTGGATCGGCTTGCTGGATGAGATCCATCATTTGACCACCCTAAACAGCTTTAAAAAAGCTGTTAAGATGGATCTTTTCCAGCAAGCCATTCCTGAGTAGGTAACTGCCACCGAAAACAGTTAAGCCTGTCTCTGATTTTTGTTTAGCCATTTTAAATTATTTATTATTTGTAATTTTAATTATGTTTTTATATTTTGTTTGTTTAATTGCATTTTAAGGGGGTGGGCTATTGGGGGAAGGGATTGTTTGTTTTATCTTGTAAGCTGCCTTGGCTGTTTTTACAGAGAGGCGGTATATAAATAATTTATTATTATTATTATTATTATTATTATTACTTCTCAAGCTGAGTTCCTCTTGAGCATGGTGGTCTTGGAGGAAGAGGATGGCAAATAATGAAACAGTGGGGAATTTCTCAGAGGGAACATTGCAGTGGTGCAAATCTCCATTCCATGTGAAATAAAAACTGTACAGCTCTTGGGATTTAGGTCTGGTTGAGTGGCTTTGACATTTCTGGAGGGAGAAGGAGTTGAGTGATAATTCCACTAGTTTCTTGGCCAGGGAGAAGGGGAGTAGGGATTGCTATGTTCTCAGTCCCCATTCCATGCAAAATAAAAACCACATAGATATGAGAGAGGGATTCCATTCAGTGCTCCTATTCCACATTTCAGATTCCATTCAGGGCTATTACCATGTACAGCCATGATTAGCCTTCTCCCTCTTTCTCTCTGTTTCTGTGTAATAAGTAGGGATAAGAGTGTGTTAGATTGTGATTCACCATAGTAATATGCTCTTTGAGCAGTTAATGTTTCTCTACAGAAAAGCAGGAGCCATCTGAAGATCTTTTATGAAGTTGGTGCTGTCTTCCTGAAGGTGCTAGTTGTTCTCTTTCTGAAATGGTACTGAGGACTCATACTAGAGAGTGTGAGGGAGGTGGAATGGCCATGCACTTCTGTTGGGCAGGCTCATGAGGAAGAGCTGAAGATTCCCACTGAATTGACCAGGGGAATACTCAATCTTTCTCATTTGAGGGCCTCTGCAGACTGCTAGAAATAGTGCAAATTGAGTCCACTTTAACTGCCCTGGCTCAGGGCTAGGGAATCATGGGAATTGTATTTTTTTTTTCTGAGACATTGAGCCTTCTCTGTCAGAGAGCTCTGGTGCAACAATAAACTACACTTCCCAATTTGTCTGCAAAGGCCGTCCTCCTTAGGGCCACACAGGGAGACGAGTTTAGGGAGCCTGTCAGTGTGTTTTCTAAATTTTCATCTAACTGCAAGACATTACAACTAATAGGAAAAATCCATGAAATAAATCCTGTACTTGAAGGGTTGCATGTTCTTGCATGAATCTATCTCAGTGACTATCACCTTTGAGGTGAGATGGATGGATGATAGAGACAATGGAGATTAGCGCACTGGCTTTTATTCCTGTGCTAGGAATATGCACAGGCAAGGATTCTATCACACAGTGCCATCCCCTGGCAGTACTCAACCCTTTTCTCCAATGTAAACATATCAGATGTTTTAGATCCATGAATGCTTGCAAGGTCTACAGTACAATAATAAATAAACTGTGAATTTCTACTAGAAAACTCTGTGGGATTCAGCAGTTGTTCTCTCTCTCTTCCCCCCTCTATTACACACTCCTTGAAAACTTTGCCTGTCCCTTTTCTTGTTGGAATATGGATGGCTTATACAGTCAAAGGAGAAATGTAGAGATGTGTGTGTGTAGATTTTCTCATAGGAACATATGAGAATAGGAACAGAGGCTGGGTTAAAACACATCATACATTGTAAAGTCCAAAAGTATAGTTTTATTAATGCATATAAAAGAAAAATAAGATAAGTAAGTAAAATCCATTGTGATGAACTTACAACACCCATCTACAACAACATCAGCAAGATGTGATCCTTTGGTGGATTGTATGTTTCTTTTCTTACTGTATTTACTTTATGGAACAATAACACTTTACTTTAGATCTACAAGAAGTGTCTGCATGCTTTTGGCATGGAAAAGCTGATGGAGGAAGCTATTCTCTATACTCTGCTACAATGCACACCACATCCAAATATCAAATGACTAAACTGTATTTCTGGATGCTCAGATGATGATTTAAATTACTGTAATGTTAGAAATTGGGAATGGAAGGAAAATTTCATTTGGGATGGAAAATTCTTATTGCAGGAACAATGCTCCCCACGTACACCCCTGATTTGACTCCATTGATTTGACTCCATCTCACTGAAAATGTTCTGTCCTTTATTAGCTGTTGAAAGGGATGCTAAAATGTATCTTAACAGTCATGATGCCCAGTGTTACTTCTGTTACAGATGACAGGAAAAACACTTACAGAATACTTGAAAGTATTCTAATAAGGTGACTTGTGATCATACATAAACAAGCATATAGTAAAAATGATATTGTTATGAGGAGTTCAGGAAGACCTGGGGTGCATCTGCACAGTAGAAACAATACAGTTTAACATCACTAAGTGCTGTAGCTCCACCCTATGGAATCCTGTGATTTGTAGTTTTAGAAGGTCTTTAGTCTGCTCTGTGAAAGAGTGCTGATGCCTCCCAAAACTACAAGTCCCAGCATTCTGTAGGATGGAGCCATGGCAGTTAAAGTGGTGTTAAGATACATTATTTCTACAGTATAAATGCACCTTTTTATTATGATCACAGCCAGATTGTTAATTGAACAACTGCAGACAACTTTGGGCACAAGCTGCCAGCAGTTCTATAAAGGTTTGAAAATGAATCTACAGATAAGATTGTCTTTTGGGAACATGCACACTCTGCTCCTTATCAAACTAAACTTAGATTTTGCCATGAGGTATGGGAAATGTATTGGACAAAGTTTAGAAGCTGCACTTGATTTTTATAGTCTCCAACCTGTCATTTTACCACTCCACTTCCTTTTCCTTATTTCTTCTTCACTATTCTACACTATCTTCCTCCCTCCCTCTGCCTGAAGTATAATTCCATGGTATTTTTTAATAGCTTGTTAATGTAATATGCAAATGAGAGATTTATTTCCTATTGCTGCTGCAATCATTCCTTCTAATGGACATTCCATATCTTCTCAACATTATTTTTGCATGTAAATTTTCAGCAGGTAAACAAATTCTTCCTAAGTGTTTATTAAAAAAAAACCTGATTCCAGTTGCTCCTGACCTGTCAAGGAAGAGGATTAAATCTAACACCAACTCTCCAACTGTTTTTGAAGGAACCTTCAGGACTCTGATGCCTGTCATCACATCTATTTCTTGACAAATGTTGTTGACAGGATTAAATTTACGATAGTATGTTAAATCAGCATAGCATGGGAGCCACTTACCTGTTGATGCTGTCAGTTATACTCTTGGAACATTTAAAGGCCAGAACTACGGGAGGGTGACCAATTGGCACAGGTTATTTCCACTTGATGATCTCTCTTTTAGTTGACCAACAGATGGGAAATAGGTATACCACTGGGTCCATCTCCATATGGTTTTGGCTTCAAGACATTAGCAGATGGCCTGAAAAGAATGTGCAGAGTTGTGGCTTTTGAATCACAACAGCAACATCAGAAAGGAACTGGATTTAGCAATTTCTGAAATCCCAAAGTCAGGGGTAGACAGACCTGAGGCCTACAGAATTATTTGTTTCACTGAAAATGGATTAGCTACCAATAGATTTTGGTGAAGAAACATACATTTTGATTTTTAAAACTTCTGACCTCAGGAAGTTTTGCCATTCTGAATAACGGAACTGAAAAAAGCTGACTGTTCTTCCATACACATAATAAATTCCTGATTATCACAGGCTTTCTTCTTTTTAGCAGTACATTTTAGGGTTCTGAAGAATATTCACACACACACACAAATCACATTCTTGACAAAACAAAATGTCAATAATTCTCCTCTCCTGCACAAGAATAAAACATCAAGCATTTTGCTTTTTGGTCAGGTTTCTGTAATTTGTGCAAAATAAAAAAAGGTTCCATGTTCTATAGTTTTTTTCCTTTTCTTTGTGAAGCAAATCATGCATGTGCACACAAAACACAGAAGGACAACCTCAATGATGAAAAATATTTGACTGATGAAAAAGACCTGCAAACAGCTCATGAAAAAGAACAATGAAAAAGAATGTAGTTTTGCACAATGCAGACCCCCCCCCAGCAGAGCCGTTGGGAAAGGAGGTGCGGTTTGCTGGTCTCCAGTGACCATGAGACCAGGATTTAAATGTAAACAGAATCTCTGAGATGCTGTTGGCAAATGAGGGGTGGAGCTAAGGTGCTTGAGTGTGTTGGTGCCCCTGACTCTGCCTCTTTGGATTCAATGTTTGATCCACCCTCCTACTGCTGCAGCAGTATGAATTTTCTTGGTTGTTTCGAAGCTGGGCAAGATTTTTTTTTTCCTTTTCCATGGGTTTCCGCCTGCCCCATACTGTTTTGCAGTGGGACTTAGGTAATTGGCTTGGTGTAATGTCTAAACAGGTTGTCACCTGGCAGATAATGGGGGGAGATTTTGAGTGTGGTGAGCACCTAGGTCACCATTTTGATGGAAGGGAGGTCACTGGAACTGCCTCTTTTGGTCTAGGGACTGAGGAGGTGATGAAAGAGGCCTCCTTTGAGGCTGGCCTGAAGGATAAACAGTCTCTTTAAGACTCAGGGCTTGAGGGAGGGACTTTCAGGTTGGCTTTCCTGATGTGGGCTGGCCAAGGATTAACCTAATGTGTGGGTTATCCTTGGGTCTCAGGTGTCATTGCCCTGGGGAAACTGCAGAGGAGGTCTATGGAAAGGACTACCTACTGCAGCTACTCCCACACTAGGCTACACTCCCTTTATTTGCAGTTCTTCCAAGAAATATTAAATAGGTAACTTAATAAAGTGGCTCTTTTGAAACCCATTTCCTGTGTCTGGTCTCTTTATTCACTGGATGGTCAGCAATTAACTGTCACAACTATTGTAGTTTTATCCAATTGTGCAATTAATACAAAAATCACTCTTCTAAAGGAAAGGACTATCAGAAGAAGAAGGACTGTCAGAAGAAAGAACAGGAAATATCTCATCATCTTGGAGCTTTGTGCACATCCTTCTTGTGCACAAAAGAAAGCTTTTACATCCCTAATATAACTAGGGGTAATGGAAATATGTCATTTTGCTGCTTCTGTTGTTAGATACTTGGGAATAAAGTTACTCAGAGATTTACCAGTGGATTCAGAACTACTTTCATCCCACCTCTGTCATAAATAAACTAGTGTCTGCAAGAACCATTTACTCTTCAAGAAACTGGCAACCATTTTGTGTTTGACTCAGTCCCAATGTACCTGTATGCTTATTACTTATCATCTCTAGATGACTCTCAACAAATGTGAAAACAATGTCCATGATCTGACTGTAATTTTCATGAGTTATTCTTTGTCCCATTCCATCTTCATGCCACATTGAATTACATGACTTCCATTCCTCCATGCAACTTCTGTATATTTTCTTTCACTTAAAAAAAACCTCTCTGCATTGGTATGAAAATTATGTTGTACATACTCGTTCTAGTCATTTCCCCATTGATTAAATTATGATACTGCACGCACAATTGTATACCCCCCCCTTTTGTTGACTTTCCAAATGTGTACATAATTTTATGTGGTTTTTTTTCTTATTGAAATGCACCACAAGTATTTTCATTGCCCATCTTTCCAAGGTAGGATGCATTCCATTCACCAGCAGTCTCAGAAGGAGCAAAATGAGTTGGTTTCATTGAAACATGTTGCATAAAGCCAACAAATTTCTCACCCATCCTTAGTATGAGTTGGCAGTGGATGGTATGAATTCTCTATTCATAGTAATCAATTTGTGATGGCTGGTTTCACACATCACTTAATGCTAGTCAGAGATTGATGAGCAAGCATCTGTGCACTGGCTCTGAGTGAGAATCTAGAAGTTCTATTCCAGTTTGTAGTTCAATGAGTTAACTACCCAACCATAAAATATTGTGGGAAAGTAAGGAGGGCACAAATAATCTTTTTCAATTATCAGTACAGTAGTGAGTAGTATGTACAGGTCATTGGCTGAATTAGCTAAGTGGAACTTAATGTACTGCAAATGAGGAAAGTGCCATATATATTACTCTGTCATAGCAGGTAAGAAAAAAAAAGTGTATTGCAGTTTGAAACACATTTTATTTTCATTACTCTTTAAAAGGTTGTGTGGTGGTTTTATTCAATCCTAAAGTTATATGGCCCGAGAGAAGTTAAATCAATCCCATGAACACTCAGCAGTATTTCTATCTGATCTAACAATAGATAACTTGGCTGAATTAAAATTCAAAAGCATATGAAATGTAAAATATATCTTCTTATAATGTATTTTGACTTGTCTTTGACGTTCTGTTTGTGGATCCTTTTCAGGAAAGAAACTGTTGTAGTCAATAGGCATAAATGTAGTATGTGGTATATTGGGGGGGGATGGCTAGCCCCTCCACATCAGATTGCCTGAGAAACACTGCTATAAATGATAGATTTGTTTTACAGAAACATAAGCTGAAACGTTTTAGAATGTCATGATCTGCTTTCTGCTCCAGTAACTATGAATTTGCATAGATTGTAAGCTTCTAAGGGCAACAGCTATCTCCTTGCTGCATGTATAATCCATATCCTTAGCAAAACAGAGTTGTGCTCCCTAAGGGTGATCTTAATGCTGGCAATTTCATGCTACAACTTTTCTGGATATTTCACTTTTTAAATGTTTGAGAAACTATTAATTTAATTTAATTATTTCTTACTTGGGTTAAAGTTCCTTTTCTATCCATAAAAAAAGTAGAAAACCTAATGTCTTTGGTTTGTTTCTTTAGTCATAAGTTATTGTTATCACTATTTATTTGGTATTTGTTGTCACCATTTGTTTAGCAAAGGAGTATCACTAACAAATGAGGAAGCAGAGAAATATTATTTCATTTTTTGGGATATTTATTAGGGCTGTGTGGCCCCTTCAGCCAAATCCTGAATTCCAAACTGAGGGTGCATCTATACTGTAGAAATAATGCAGTTTGATACCAATTTAATTGCCATGGGTCTATCCTATAGAATCCTGAGATTTGTATTTTTGTGAGGCACCAGCACTCTTTGGCAGAGAAGGCTAAAGATTTTGTAAAACTCCCAATCCTAGGATTTCATAGGATGGTGCTACAGCACTTAAAGTGGTATCAAACTGAATTATTTCTACAGTGTAGATGGATCCTGAGGTGGCCTGATTTGGACTAGTCCAGATCAGGGTGAATGAGTCAGTTTTGGATCCAGAGCATGCCAACCTGGACTGACTCACCTCACATTGATCAAAACTAATAAAAAAGAGGGATATTCCCACTGTCAACTGTCCACATGTGTGCAAGGGATGGTGACCAGGATGAGAAAGGGAACTGGGCTTTTCCCATCTAGCTTACAACTGGTAGGAAGAGATTTGCCAGCACTCTTCAATCACAGTACTTGAAGAAGTTATTTAATTTTGTAGTTTGGATCAAGTACTCATTGCACTTACACAAGGTCTGCCAAGATAAGCAGTTGAACACTTTTTAGTTAGAACAAGGGTAGCATATATATCTGGTCCAGTTTTGTTGCAGAAATAATGGAAGTGGCTAAGTTCACCCCTGAGCTCACCTTCTTGCACAACTGCTTGTGTAACGGTGTAGTTTGGCACACCTCCACTAGTGGGGATTTTCACTCCACTAAATTATCTATGCAAGCTCAAGGCAGCAAATCATTTAAGAGAGCTATGGTAGAAATTAGTTGGCAGGTATTATGTTTATTCATTTGAGCTTGGTTTGCTGTGGAAGGGGAGGCGTCACAAGGAAATTACTGTACTACAACACACCTGATTGGAAGGAAAAGGCCACAATTTTACTGAATACAGCTGACAGGTAGTGTCAGCCCAAAATGCATGAGGTCTGGATCTGGCATTGACCAACCCACCTGTTGACCAATGAACCAAGTTGCCTGGTCACGGCCAAGCTTCGAGATGACAGAAGGAGTAACTGGTTAATCACATGTTTGCATCTCAACCCCTTGTCACCAGGGGATGCTGACCCAGGAGTTGACCCCGTAATGGCAACAACCAATGCTCTCAGCACTCCCAAATCCCTGAGAGACTCCTGATCCAGTGTTCCACAGCACAGGAAACCATGGCCACCAGATCTGAGACCCATGCCACCACCACAAAAGGTGGCCCACCTTCTACCTACTCCGAAAGCTGTATCTCCATCCAACAAGGAGATCCCTCCCTTGCCAGCCTCATGGCTGTCCTGCACAAGAGTCCAAGCCTGAGTGAATGTAGCCAGCAAATGCCTCAGATTTCCACCTGCCCATTCTCTTTATAGAGTCCACTGGAAGGCTGCATCCCACTGCATTTGTAGCAGCCCCTATGCGCAAGGGGTGACCCCAAAGTCATCTACTGGAAGCCCAGCCTACAAAGCCAGATGAAGCACTGACACCACTTGAAACCCAGTTAGTGGGGTTCCATCATCATGCGTGAAGAGAGGACCTTCAGTCTGAGGGTGGGATGCCAGGTATCATGATAAAGTCTGAACAGGGCACAGCCATGGAGACTTCTCAGTGCAATAGTGGACCCTTTCCCCAACTGGTCACACTTTGATTTGCGGAGAACTAAAAACAGTGTTTCCCACAAAAAAGACATCCTCCCTTTGAAGTGAATGCTTTGTTTCACTTGAACTGGAGGAGGCAATCAGGTCACCCTCCCTCAGGGCCCCAAAGAAGGCAGTTACAAAGGCAGCTTTGTAGAGATGGGCCTTTGCTCTGGAGTCACAGATCGCCTTGAGGTGCATGGAGAGTCTGCACAACACCTTGAAGCAAATGCATCTCCTGCCATCCACCCTTCTAAGGGATGTCCCTTCAAACCCTCTAGGGTCCTCCTAACCAGGAAGGATGAGCACAGGTCCCAAAACCCACCCACCTTGGAGAAGAATGAATTACTGGCCAAATGGACCTACATAGTGCAAGGAGTGATCTGAGACCCCTTTGACCAGACAAGGAATCACAAGATGGTCCAGGACTGAACTGGCCAGTGGGCCTGGAAGCCTACCACCCCAAAAAAGGAGAATAGCTTGGACACAGTTCTCCTGTAAGCTCTAATGGTGGCTGGTGCGGGTGAAGACAGGACACCTTGCATTAGAGCAATTTTCCAACCTCCCACAGTTTCTCTGGGAAGGGCGTGGGTGAAGGGTCTGTTCTGGGTACCGGTTGCCAAAACCTGGCCTCCTGAAAATGAGAGAGAGTCTGCAATATTATTTTCAAGGCTGGAGATAAAATGGGCCTTGAATGTGAGGTTGTTGTGGAGACATAGCAGCATGAAGTGGCAGACCAGGATCCTCTCGAACTTGGAGGATTGGCAGTTGAGGACCCTAACCACTGACTGGTTATTGCACCAGAAGCAAACCACCTTGTTGGCAAGTGATCCCCCAGATGCAGACTGCTACCAAGATGGGAAAGACCTCAAGAAAAGTGAGGTCCCAGAGCTGCACCCGGTGGTCAGGCCAGAGCTGAGCACACCAGTGCCACTGGAAAACTCTGGCTTCCAGGTGCATCTGAACGGACCTAAAGGCCCTGTCCCAGGTTCCACGGCCTCTGCCACATGGACATGCTGTTGTAATCCCTGAGGAATCCCTCCCACAATGTCTTGCTTGATGCCCTTGGTGAGGTGGATGTAGTGGTGTTGGGACCCTGACCCCTGCTGTGATCCTGGCCAGCTGGGTGCAGAATGCCCTGCCCGGGGAAACCACTCTGCAGGCAAAGTTGAGATTTCCTGTACCTCTTTGAGCATGGCCTTATGGGCAGAGAAGGTGACTTGCAGTAAGGAATGGAGGGTACAAAGCTTGTCATCAGGTAGGCAGGAAACCCTCATCACTAAATCCAACTGGATTCCAAAGTATGTGGTGGGGCCCTCTGTGTTGCCTGCATCTAGAGGGACACCCTGCTCATCAGCCAAGGCTTCAAAACTGGACAAAAGCTTGGCGCAGCCCTGATCCCTGGCCTCACCAATGAAAAGGAAGTCATCAAGGTAATGGATGACCAAAGGGGACTTAGCATGACCAAGGAAGGAACTGAAGGTCTCAAAGGCTGTGCAGCTTATGGAGCAACCCAGTGGCATGGCCTTGTCAAAATACCACTGTCCCTCAAATTTGAAGCCCAGGAGACAAAAATCATCTAGGTAGACAGGCAGCAGTCAGAATGCTGACTGGATGTCACATTTGGCCAACAGGGCTCCCTGACCACATGTGCGGACAAGCTGCACCGCCTGGTCAAAGGAAGCATACCACACAGAGCAAAGTTCAGGGGGGATGGCATCATTGACAGATGACCCAGGGGGGTAGGACAGGTGGTGAATGAGGCAGAATTCTCCAGGGACTTTCTTAGGGACCACACCAAGAGGGGAAACCTGCAGGTTGGGCATGGGCAGAGTAGTGAAGGGGCCTGCCACCCTACCTGACTCACACTCTTTGGCTATTTTGTTCATGAGGACCTGCAGCATGTCCCTCACAGATTTTAGGATCCATGCATCTGAGGCCACCCTGGGACCCTCAGCCAGGATTCTAAAACCTCATGTGAAGCCCTCTGCTAAAAAGGAAGTCACCCTCCGATTAGGGTAGTGTTGGAGGAGTGGGATCAAGGCAGAAGGGTGCACAGGTGTAGAGATGAGGCTGAAACATGTCCAGGAACCTCAGAGGTCTCACTTTAGATCCTCAACCCTCCAGATCTGGAGCCAGGGACTCCCTTTTTATTGTTGGAGGCTGCCAAGCTGGGGTGTCCTGCTCAAACTGGCTGTTGGGCACCCACTTGGCAAGAACATGCCAGTTTGCTGTGAGGGCCCAGGCAAATTCGCAATGGGCCCAGACACATGTCCCCAGATTGAACTCCCAGCACAAAAGCCTGCAGAGGTCCTTCTTTCCTGCCCACTTGGAAGTCTTAGAAGGGTCCCCTTTTGCTTTGGCATGGGGACCCACCTCAACCACCCAAATATTGTTGCTGATGAGGTCCCACTTAGTTGAGCTGGTCTGAGAGGCCTGCTGGTGAAAGCCAGTGTCATATGCCAGGGCTGCAGCCTCTCCCCCAACTGCCCTTGCCTTAAGGCCATGTGGTTGACAAGGTGCCAACCCCACTTGGGGTAAGCCAGCAGGATGACTCCATGAAGACAGAATAACCCTCAACCCAGTTGGTAAAAATCCACTCTACTGGGAGCACCTTGGCCTCCCACCTTACCTTTTTCTTAGGGGTGATGGCCCATCTCCTCCCCCATGGGTTTCAACAAGATGAACGCATCCACATAGTATCCTCTGAGGATGGATTTCCAAATCTTTTTGGACAGGTGAAAGCCTGGGTGGGTTGTCATTAGACCACCTTGTTCAGGGAGGCATTCCCAGGCACTGTCTGATATACATTTACTTTTCTGTCATTTGGGTAGACAGTGGATGTTGCTAATTAATTGTTGTAATTGTTTTAATTGACTTTTGTTATTTTACCTATTGTTTGTATTTTAGATTGTACGCCTTTGGCAGGTTTTTATTCTATTTTATGCTTTATTGTCTCTTTGTACAGTACAGTGCTGTGTACATTGACAGCACTTTAGAAATAAATAAATAAATAAATAAATAAATAATAATAATAATAATAATAATAATGAATGTGGGGAGGGCCATGGCCTGATGGTCCTCTCAAACTCCCCTCCTGGCCTGACTACTTATACCTGTACCTGATGGCCCAGGAAGGTAGGCCAGGAACCAACCCCCCCCCCCCCAACCAATAGTCATCCCTGCCCTATGCCAGGTCAGAAATCTCAACCATCCCTGTTCTCCCCTCTCCTCACCACCTCTATTGCAAGACAGCTTGTTTTTCTTTTTGCCACCTCGCCTATGCTTCCACCCTTTGTGCTTGCTGCCAACAGAGGATGGTGCAGTTGATAAACTGGTTCTGGAGCTAGTGGAAGAGGAGCTGCTGCTAGAGATGTTAGGTGAAGATGCAGGACATGTCTGCTTTTGATCCCTCGCTCATCCATGGTCCTGGCTTTCTCCCTGGGCCATCTGCTCCGTGCTTGCCTGGGGGGCCACAGCAGTCTGCCCAGGGGCAGGCAGGGCACTAGTACACCCAACCTGCTCCTTAAAGGCTGAAAGATTGCATGTGAAAGCCACCAACATCTCTTCACCCACTGGTGGGATGCGTGGGTGGGAGCAGCTGCTGCTGGTGCAGTATGCTTCCCCCTGGGGGCCAGGTCACCTCTTGATTTCCTAGGCTGGCTGATCTGGCCCCTGGTGGTGGGCTGGGCCAATCCAGAGCCTGTTTTAGCACCTTTAGGTGGCATATCGCAGTGCCACCACTTTCTTTGCTGTTCCTGAGGGCTGTGCCATGCCAGTAGACATGCTGTTATATTGAAATTCCAGCTTGGTGCTATTTCAACATTTTGTCTTGCGGCTATTACAGAATTCCGGCTTGCCAGAGGGATTTGCTGGTATTGAGGCCCTGCTGCTGGTTCTTTCACTGTCATTGTTTCCCAGGCCTTGCTGCCCCTGAATAAGGCCCTATTATGGGGCTGGTCATGGCTGTGCTTGGCCCGAATGTGCTGCTCAGGCCCAACAGCCCAAAGATGCCCAAGCCTGGCTTCTCCTGGTCAAGCCCCAATATCAGCCTTGGATGGATAGGGGTTGCTCAGGTGCTTGACTGAGAGAACGTCCTGTTCCTATTAGATCTGAGCAGCAATGGTGCCAGACTCTTTCCCACAAGGCCCTTAACCAATCGTAGCCTGGGAGGCCCAGAGTTCCTGGTCCCTCCAGTCTCCCGATCAACCACAGCAGCTCATTGCCCCAGTGCCAGTCAATGGGAGGGTGCTTCCAGATCCTTGTGCCTGCTGGGAAATGTAGTCCCAGCCCAAGCCAGAAGCACAGCCTGCCATGGCCTAAGTCACCACTCCCAGCCTCCAAAACGTGCCCCAGCACACACTGGAAGAGCACCAGGGCCTGAAAAGCAGTGTGGCTGTGATGGCTTCCCCCATATCAACAGGGCCAGCCCATTTCTATTCTTTAGTTCCAAGTGCAAGTCAATGGGAGAGTCGAAAATCTGGATTTCCACATAATTCAGCCAAATCTTGTTAGATTGGATTCAGATCAATCTAAACCAAACTGGGGCCCAATTCAAATAACTGAAACAGTCCTTGAATTGAATTGGTTTCATGATTTGCACAGCCCTAATATTTACTTACCCATAACTCCACTGATTCCAATGATGCATAACATTTTTAAAGTTAGCTTTCAGTGTACAGACATTTTTACATTTTGATACTCAAAACAAAAATGCACATACACACAATAATCAGGCTGGTGTTGACCAAATAAAACTGAATATTTGCCAATAACTTCCAATGGTATATGTATGTGATGAAACCAAAAAACATCAGTCTTAAGAGAGACCTGCTGGTGCATTGGTTAAATGCTAGTACTACAGCCACTCACTTACAGTCACAAAGTTGTGAGTTTGATACCAGCCAGGGGCTCCAGGATTGACTCAGCCTGGCTGAGTACTTAAGTGCACTGATCAGCAGAATAGAAATGTACTTACTATTGTTATTGCTATTAAGAAACCTTCAAAGTTTCAGGGGGAGAAGGAGGAGGATTTTTGCATTAGATTGTAATATTTGCACATACTTTCCAGAAACCTATATCACTGTTAACTTAAGTAACATTACATAAACTTAACTAAGTAGCAGAGGCATTATGAACCCCTGTCAGTGAATGTAGGTATTCAATGTAGCATCTTTTAAACTTTGTGGTGGTCTAGGCAAGTCACACTCTCTTAGCCTTAGAGAATGGCAATGGCAAACACCTCTGAAGAAACTTGCCAAGAAAACCCCATGATAGGCTCACCTTAGGATTACCATAAGTCAGAAATGACTTGAAGGCACAAAACAATAACAAACTAACTACAGTATGATGGAAGCTCCCTTTATATACTGATATTCAAGACTATCATGGCTATGTCTCTGAATCCTGTCAGTGAATAGCAAAGATGCATAGGGCAAGAGTGCCCTAGGTACATCAGGTCTGATATGCACCAGTGTATGATGCACATTTGGCACTTTGCCGGCTCTGTTATAGAGGAACATAGCAGCAGCCATTTATTGGATGCAGATGTTATGAAAGTGCACAATTCTAATTCCTTCATAGATAACTTTGCTTACAGAGATCCAACTGTATATTTGAATGAACTTATAGATCAATTCTGTGTTTGGCAAAATCTTTGTCATATAATACTTGTTGGATAAAATTTCTATAGTTTTATCATTTGAATGGTATGGGAAGTTTTAACTGTGTTGCATGCAGTCTTAATGTATTTTCTCCATAAACACAATAAACAAATACATGCATTCATACACCTACACATCTATCATTATGATGGGATATATGTAGCTTTCTGAACAGACTTGATATATAATCAAATTCCACCTCGCAGGTAGTCTATCATTTCCCTTGTCTTATCGCCCACATCTTTGCTTTTAGTGTGTGATGAGAAATGATTTCTCATTTGTCTAATAGAAATTACTTTGTGCTGTCCTCAAAAAATTACCATGGATAGACGTTTAACATTTTAATGACTGTTTTCAAACCTGACAACTTAATTGCTTTGGTATATTTCCTATGTGCTACTGTTTACTCTCTTGAAAGAGGGAAGAAAGAAACCTCCTTTTTTCTTTGTTAAATATTCTCCCCTACTTTTGAAACTTCTATTGTCATTTAACAACCCACACTTAGGTTGCTTAATTGGGCACTATTTCTCTTAAAAACATTAGAAGCAGACTCCATGCAATTTAAATGTCACTGTGCAATTATGCAGTACTTTATCTTTTCTATGAAAAAAAAAATGAAAGAAATGCAGGTGTTCTGTTAAAGTGTGATACCTTACACTTGGCACCTGGTATTTGTAAATGAAATTTGCCAGGATTTAGCAGGCAGCTATGCATGACATGGTATTATCTCTTGCATAGCCAAGTTCCAGGTGGGAACATGGACTAGCTGTACATATCCCTTAGGTTTAATAAGTGGATTGACAGGGAGAGCTACTGAAGGAGAAATGGACCAGTAAACTTTGCTGCTGACAAAACACTTGTGTGAACATAAATATGTAGTGTGATTTTAGCTAGGTTTCCAAATCCAGCATTGTTTAAACCAGTAAGTAAACCTCATGTGCTAATGGACTACTCCTTATAGGCTGAAAATGGTCTATTCATTTCAGTGTAAAATAGATTATTGCTTGTGCATTCCTTTGTATTCAGCTAATCTTTCAGTGAAACAAACTGAGCACTCATACATGAATGCAAGAGTTCTATGTGAATTTTAGTGTGCATATAGGAAAGGGTAGGCTAAGTGTAGCCTTCCAGATGTTGTTCGACTGCAACTCCTAGTAATGCAGCATTGGCTGTCCCAGCTCTAGGACTTAAGGAAGTTGCAGTCCAACAATGACTGCAATCCCAAATAGTTCAGCATAGCATACTGTATATACTCATGTATATGTCTAGAAATTATAGTAAAAAAATGAAATCAAAAACAACTTATCCATGGGTCATACCAGAATCTGTAATCTTTGTGAACTCGTGGAGAACAGGAGAAGTCCCAGCAGACTGGAGGAGGGCAAACATTGTCCCCATCTTCAAAAAGGGGAAAAAAGAGGATCCCAACAACTATTGCCCAGTTAATCTGATCTCAATACTGAGAAGGATTCTAAAACAGTTCATTAAACAGAGAGTTTGTGAACATTTAGAAGGGAATGCCATAATCACTAAAAATCAACATGGGTTTCAGAGAAACAAATCATGCCAGACTAATCTGATCTCTTGTATTGATAAAATTACCAACTTGCTAAATGAATGGAATGAGATAGACATAGCATATCTTGATTTAAGTAAGGCTTTTGACAAGGTCCCCCATAATATTCTTGCAAACAAGATAGTAAAATGTGGGCTAGACAATACAACTGTTAGGTGGATTAGTAACTGGTTGACTGACCAAACTCAAAGGGTGCCCAGCAATGGCTTCTCTTCATCCTGGAGAGAAGTGACCAGTGGGGTGCCACAGGGTTCTGTCCTGGGCCCAGTGCTATTCAACATCTTTATCAATGATTTGGATGAAGGAATAGGGGGCATGCTTCTCAAATTTGCAGTTGACACCAAATTAGGAGGAATAGCTAATACCCCAGAAGACAGGATGGAAATTCAAAATGATCTTAATAGATTAGAAAACTGGGCCAAAGCTAAAAAAATGAATTTCAACACAGAGAAATGTTAGGTACTGTGCTTAGGGCAATTTTTTTTAAATGCATAGATATAAGATGGGGGACACCTGGCTTAACAAGACTATGTGTGAAAGGGATCTAGGAGTTCTAGTAAGCTGCAAGTTGAACATGAGTCAACAGGTGATGCCGTAGCTAAAAAGGCCAATGCAATTTTAGGCTGCATTAATAGAATTATAGTATCTAGATCAAGGAAAGTAATAGTGTCACTGTATTCTGCTTTGGTGTAGGCACCACAATTCAAAAAGGATGTTGAAAAACTGGAAAGTGTCCAGAGGAGGGTGACTAAAATGGTGAAGGGTCTGGAAACCATGCCCTATGAGGAATGACTTAGGGAACTGGGTATGTTTTGCCTGAAGAAGAGACAGTTAAGAGGGGATATGATAGCCTTCTTTAAATATTTAAAGGGATGTCATATTGAGGAGGGCGCTAGCTTGTTTTCTGCTGCTCCAGAGAACAGGACCCAGAAGAATGGATGCAAGCTACAGGAAAATAGATTCCACTGCAATATTAGGAGGAACTTCCTGACAATGAGAGCTGTTTGACAGTGGAACGCACTCCCTTGGAGTGTGGTGGAGTCTCTTTCTTTGGAACTCTTTAAACAGAGACTGGATGGCCATCTGTCGGAGATGCTTTGATTTTGAATTCCTGCATGGCAGGGGGTTGGACTGGATGGCCCTTGTGGTCTCTTCCAACTATATGATTCTATGGTTCTATGATTCTATTATCCAAAACCTGTTCTTAACTTTTAGATGAGGTTGACTTATAGTCATGTATATATGGTAGTAGTTCTGTATGTGAAACTATGGGGGGTTGCAGACTGCCAGAAATAGTGTGAATTCAGTCCACTTTTAGGGTTAGGGTTAGAGTTAGGGAACCATGGGAACTGTATTTTATTGTGGCATCAGAGTTGTCTGACAGAGAAGGCTCAATGTCTCAGAAAAATAACAGTTCCCATGATTCCCTAGCACTAACCCTAACCCTAAAAGTGGACTGAATTCACACTATTTCTGGCAGTCTGCAACCCCCCTTTATTATACTGAACCATCTATACTATGCTGAACCTGGACAATCATGCAGCTGCTTTACAATGGAAGAAAGTAGAGGAGTTGCAGAAGCATCTGGTTAGGTCCCTATAGCCACATACATGACTATTACACCATAAAGTGAGATCCATTGGAGTCCTGCTGATGTCTTCAGCAGCTAAGGTAATCATTTCACATTTTATTTACCCGGACATAGCCAGATACTTCTGCATTCCCTGGCTCTCCTCCAGGCACAGAATGATTGGTGGGGGTGCTTCAGTGGGTCTGTGGTATGTATAGGTCTTTGGCCTCTGCAGATGGAAGAAGGGAATACCAACCCCTGCAGTGAGCAGGAATAGACATACAGAGACATAAAGGTGTTGGCCCAACAACTGTGGAACTCAGAGAACCAAGGAGGACCACAGGAATTTTTGGATTTGCAGCATAGTTGTGCAGCATTGTTGTGAAGCAGGAGAGGCATCTCAGAACTAGGAGCCCTGTTGGGCCATCACTGTGCATCTGGATATTGTTGCAGGAGTGGCTGGACATCTGGAGGCATGTCTCTCTCACACACCCCACCCCCAGGCACTTTGGAGACTTCAGGATCCACAGGAGCAAGAATGGAGTAAATGAGATAGGATAGTAGGAATGGATAGAATCTAAAAATATGTTTACATGGCATGGGGGGGGGGGGTCTGGATAGCGGAGAAGAAGGATTCTTCCCCCCCCCCTCCCATGGGACTAAATAGGCTTATTACATGATGCAGGAATGGTCAAACAGTATATCAGTGGCAGAGTCAGGCATGATGTCTGGCCTTAAAAGCACCTGAGTCTGAGTCAAATCCTAGACACAGCAAAGAGCGATAGACAAGCAGGGTGTTTGAGATGTGTTAATGAAGCATGGGGACATGCATGGCAACAGCATATGTACTGAGTGTGTAGGGGTTAAGAGGGAGGACTCTCAACCTGTAGGTGCAAATATGTCAAGAGAGGATGTATTTAATAGAGGCTTTATAGAAATAGAGACACTGCACATTTAAAGAGGCTGGCAGAGTACATTTTGGCTGTGGTCAACTTCCAGGCTTAGCTGAGAATGTTAGTAAGTTGTGGAAATGAGCCCTATTTTGATCAAACCCCCCTTAAAACTGCCAAATTAGTGATTTTAAAACCTGGGACCTCACTATCTATGATGTATGCATTAAAAGGATCTCATCCCTGGGTTTGTCTCAGTTGAATTAAAGTCATTGTAAGTTGAAATGACATTGAGTGTGTGTGGATGCCCTGGAAAATTGCTGTAAAATCATTCTGGCAGTCATCTCTGTGAAGAGCTTGACTTGCCAGTTAGCCTTGGTGGTAATATATAGCGTCTTCGCTATTTCCCTTTTGATGGCACTTGACAAAAGAAACCCAAGTTGGGGCTGTTCTTTCTTGCAACAACTGTACCACTATCTTTCACTTATCTGCATGACCCACTGGTTTGTCATCATTAGTTTTCCAACCTCTCTCTATCCATATGGAGAGCCAGTCTGTAGCTGCATTTACTGTCCATTGAGAGTCTGTGTAGATGCTAAGGGAACATTAGGACTTTCAAATTCCAACACAGCACTTCAGTAGCCTGACCGAAGTGGGGACAGACTAACCCTTGGAGGACATGGGTATCATTTATGCGAATTGCACCATATCCCATTAGGTGGGTCCCTTCAGGGCATGAAGATGACCCATCATGGAACCAACATGCAAATCCTTGCAAAAGTGCCTCCTGGAGAGATTCTCTGCCATTACTGGCCATCTGTCCTCTAAAATCAGGGGAAGTGGACACTCATGGGCTGATCCAGTGACAACTAAACTGTATGGAATGGAGGGCTCACTGGGCTGTCTACAGTAATCCACCCCTCTCTTGATCAGTTCAAGTGTCCATTTATGTCCATCCTGGACTTTTCCTGACAATATGAACTTCAAGGGGTGTGAGGGGTCTGAACAATGACCTTTGCACCTCCTATGATGAATTTCCATTGGGTCAGAGCCCATATCAAGGCAAGACAATTCTTCTCTTATCGACTGAATTTGATTTCAGTGGGCAAGAGATTTTGGGATGCATAAATTATCACTCTCTGTATTCCGTTTCAGAGCTGAGAGAGGACTGCTCCCACACTGTTGTCAGATGTGGCTAACTGGATATAAAACAGCTTGCTAGTATCTGGGTGAGCATGGGCCGGGCTTTGTGCTAAATCCTGCTTCAGAGTGACAAACGCTTCCTGTTGTTCAGGTCCCCATTCCCAAATTTCTCTTTTGTTCAGTAGTGCATACAAAGACTTGACTTTGACAGCGAAGGAATCAATGAATTCCTGGGATAAATTAAACATCCCTAGCAAGGCTCTCAATGATCTGTGGGAGCCAAGAGTTTTCCAAAGGTTTCTACTCTCTGAGAATTTGGTGTTCTGCAGTCTGTGTTGAGGTTCAGTCCTAGATATTTGACCTGGGTCTGAACTAGCTGTGCCTTTTGTCTGTTTGCCTTGAATCCCCTGTCCCGGATCAGACCATGAACCTCCCTGGTGGCATCCACACTCTTTTCTTTTGAGTCAGAATGAACCAGTATTTCATCCACATAGGACAAAACATGTGGCTGTGACATGAGTTGCAATTTCGTCCATATTTTTACAACATGTAAATGGCATATACTGGATTGAAGAGAAAACCCTGACGCATACTGAGAAAATAACGTTGGATTCCCCTGAATTCGAATGCAAATTTGTATATGCTGCTCTTGTGAAGACGGATGGAATGCAATTGTGGCCAAGATTTCATTGTACTTCGCTACAATGGGAGCTATGGGGGGGGGGTGTTACTGCATTAAGGGCTCTGAAATCCACTGCCATTCTCCAGGTGACACCATATGCTTTCAAAATGGGCCACAGGGGTGCACTACAAATGGACTGCATCTGAATGATTACATTCCATTTTAACAGCTCCTCTATGGTTTTGGCAATCCCTTCCTCTGCCTTTTTGGGATACCTATATTCTTTTTGGGGAGGTGGATCTTTTTCTTCTATCAAAACACACACATCCTTGACTATGCCACACTCAGTCTTACATTTGATCCACACTTAAGGGAACTCTGCCACCCATGGGTCTGTGGTCAGGGGAAACAGGGGCACTGGGGCTTTTAGGGTGGCACACCTGTGGATGGCTAAGATCTGCAAAGGACCCTCCTCAAGTTGCCATACAAATCCATTTGCTAGGTCTACAGTCAGCCAGTGCTGCCTCAAGAATTTCACTCCCATGATACCATCATCCTCCCCCTGTTTTTTGCATGCTTGGATGAGATCTAGGATGGAGCCTATTTGCAATGTAATCTTTCCCCAAATCGGAGCTTGCTGTCTGCCTTCCCTGTTTCCCACTAGTGCCATGCTTGCTGGAGTCTTTAAGCCTAGGCTAGCTAAATTGGGGTGTGAGGTGTTAATGGTGGCTCCTGAGTCCACTAAAAATTTTGCTGACTGTTGGCAAAGCTCACTTCCTGTTTGTGCATCTACCATGGGGCATCCCCAAAAGTCAGGGGTTAGAGTGGGTATGATTTGCTGGCATTGTGGCTTTGGTCTAGAAGCTCTGTCTCGTTCTCCCATTCTATGGGATTGGCTTGGCTTTGAGATTTTTCTTTGGCCATCTTTGCCAGAGGGGTCTTGGTGGGGCTTTCAGTATCACTGTCCATATGTATAGTGTTTAAGGGAGCAGGAGGAGTCTCTACCCAAAGAATCTGTGTCTCTGCTCATGTCCTCAGTCACTGTGACAGTGAATTGCCCAGGGTCAAGGTCTAGTGGCCAAGGTGTTCCCGGGTGGCCCTAATTCCTTTCCAATGTCTTGGGCGGGACACCTTCTTGCCTGTATTTACTTTCCATCAACTGGCTCAATGTCTGTAACAACTCTGTAGTTGGCTTTCCATTAACTGATCCATGTCTGCCCCAATTCTCTAAGATGGATCCAAATTGCTCTCCTAACATCTGAATATACAGAGACTTTTGGACTGTATCCTCCTGACACTTTTCTCGGGGCATTTTTCTGATGTTGATTAGATATAAAACCTCTTTTGAATGTGTTAAAGTGACTGTTTCCTTTGTTCTCTGGTTTCTTTTGTTCTTCTGGGAGGGGCTTGGAATGAGGGGCATTGTTCCTATAGGTGACTGAGTGTATCGGGTCCCCATCTTTTTCACTTGTTCTATTCCCAGTTTTGGATGTTTTGCCTGAGGTGGCTGCTAGCATTTCTTTTGCCATTTCTCTTTGTACCTCCCTTGTTCAAAACACCTGGGATGCCTCATGAATGTGATTCATGAAACCATTCGAGTCAAGGGTTCAAAATGTGAATGATGCTGATCCTAAATATGTCTTAGCAGATTCATGGAGCCCTTGGTATACTTCTCTGATGATGTCCTGGTCCTTTAGCAGTGGCTCTCCCTTGTTATTAAGGTCAATCGCTCCTGATAAAATGCCTAGCATTTTCTTTTTGGCTACATAAGTGTCTGAGGACTCATCTGGGTTTTGTAATTTGTTTTGGTATCTTGCTCTCAATATGGTTCTTGGCCATAAGATCTGAACCATTTGCTGGATCCATTCATGCAGTTCGAGATTTGCTAAATTATAGTTTGACACTGCAGCCTCAAATGCTCCACAGTATCCAGGATCTGTGCACAATCTGGCTACCTGAGTTAGGTCCTGTCCTTTTGCCTTGGGATATGAGTGGATCACAGTGGACATCCATTGTATTCCCCTATTGGAGTTGAGCTTGCCTAATTGGTCTGCTATAGTGATTGGGGCCCACAACTTGGTGGCGGACCAGAGCCAATGTGCAGCCACAGAATGAAATGGGTGCAGCCAACCCACAATAGACCCAAGCCCTTGTGGCCAAACATACAAGAACCACATACACTGTCCTGCATGTTTTGTTCTGTGTCTGTACCAATCCTGTATCCCCTTACTCCCTACGTTCAAAACTAGAACAGTCCAGTTGGGTGGTTGGGCTGCTCAAATGCTGGGGGACTGCCTGTGAATTCTCCACCAATTATGTAGCCAAACCTCTTATGGGATTTTTAATTAGCTCAATTATTTTGGCTGCACTACAAAAACAGCTGTAGGTTATGTCCCAGCATTTACGGAGATGATGGGAATAACAGGAAAGACAGAGACAGGGTTTTCTCAATGAACTGAATGTTTATTAAGGGGATCATACATCAAGACATGCACTCACTCACACATTCATACAAGAGGCTCAGGAATAAAGGAATTAGTGTTTGAATAGATCCACAGGCTGAACTAACAGTGATATTTACTAAAACTTGATATGACTCTGGAGGGTCTCATTGGATGATGGGTACTAGACTATGCTGCTCAGGAGTGCTAAATTGGATGGTAGCCAGTCATACACTAGTCAGAATTCAGGGTGACATGGAGTCACCATGAATTCTTTCTAGCTCAAGGAACAAAGGATTTTGGGGACCTTATATAGGAAGAACTAGCCTCAGGCAAAAATGCATAAAACAGGGCCAAATCTGCATAGCAGAGAGATCACTTGAGACAGCAATATTAAGGTGGGAATGGGTTGTAAAGTGGGATTCCAGCTTAGGTGCAAAATCATCCCGTTTGTAATTTACCTTAGCCTTCCTGTCTCTGGAGGTGTGAATTCTCTTCCTAAATGCAGCTGCCAAACTTCCCTTTTGATTTCTATCTGCTTGGCCTGCATACATGGTCTCAGGTTTTTGAACTCATGGCAACTCAGAGCTTCTGGGTCCACCTAGGGCTAGTGCAAAGAAAGCATACAGACACAACAAAATTTGGAAGACGTTCAGTATGGCTAACAACAATAACAACTGGTGAATCACATGGCCTCTTTCATCTAACTTTTATTATACTTGATAATGGAGATGCACCAAACTTCTGTAAGTTCAAAATACAGCTGAAAGGTTGCTAACTGGGTCTGACTACAAGGATAACATTCTACCAAGTTTAAACAGTTCTCAGATTGTGTGAAGTGGCATAATACACCCTAAGTGAAATTAAAATGCATAAACCACATCTCTCCTGACTTCACCTTGGTTAAACCAAATCACAGCCCGCTTTGTTACCTTGAAAAAGAAATAGCTGCTCAAAGATAATGAGATCCCCCCCCATTTCTAATTAATACTGGTTTTTAAATTTAATAAATACATTGGTTCAAGTATTGGTCACTTTTCAGTCTGTTTCTGAGTGTGATTTAAAGTGCTGATCCCTACCTTTATAGATTAAATTACCCTTAGAGGTAAGTTCTAAATGGGTTGAGAAGGACAGCCATTTCCTGCCTAAGGAGGTAATAAATTGGGATGAATTTTGATTTAACAGCTAATGTATCTCCCCCTTCGACACCTCTGTTTTCCCATGCTGTGCCTTTATATGTGCTTTTCTTCAAAATGCAACAATCCGTTTGACTCTGCACCCAAAGGACACTTTGACATGTCACATAATTTAAAGCTCAAGTGCTATGGCTCCTTCATGGTCTGGCAGCAAATGGAAATATAAAGGCTCATCTGGGCATGCAGTTTTCCTTTTAGGCATTTTTTCTTTTAAAATAGCTAAATATGGAACAGTTACAAGCTAAAAAGATGGAACAAAGAAGGGGGGGGAAATATCAAAAGGAAAACTCAAATCTTTAAATGCAATCTCTGTGCACACACCCATTGCCTCTATGGGAGTTGTTCTTGGTCAAAAATGTTCTTGGTCTTATTTAATGTATGCAGAACAGAGGCTAACCTTCATTAATTGTGTTAACCCAGGTGTAAGAGGGGAACCAGTCAGTCCACCATGAGTAATAAAGGCCTGGAATTGAAAAAACCCCAACAACCCTATATTTTCCACAGCAAGTTATGTTTCAGAAAAAATTGTTTGAGGAGAAATGGCTTTGTATTGAGGACACTATTTATCCAAGTAGCTTGTCCTTTTCTGATTTTTTTATACATCTCTCCAAATTTATACATTCTTTATTCAGTGTTAACTGAAGAACATAAAAATATTACCGAATTAGACCAAAGACTGGACACAATATTCTAGGGCTGAATCCCACAATTCAATTTAGAGCTCGATTCAATGACGCAAGGCCTAATTTAGATGAGACCAGTCTCGATTCAGCCAATTCTAGCCCAGATCCTGAATCAAACTGAGATGCAGAAGTCTGGTTCACTAGTCCTTCCCCATTAACTTGCAATGCAAAACCCAAGACACTATGTTGAGGCCCTGAATTGCACTGGCAGAGCGTGAAGCTTCTGCAGGTGTAACATGCCACCATCCTTGTTCCCTTACCCAACTCTCCTGGAACTAGGTCATTTGCCCATCCCACTTTTAGTTGGACTTACATCTGCTTATGTCAGCAACAGGACTCTGAGTCATAACTTTTTTTTACACATCCACATATAAATTGAAGAAATAGTAAACCCTAAAGAGGGGTTAACCCAGTCCAGTATCAGACAGGTAAACCAGGGACACTGTATTCTTGTGATTGACACCTGTATTTTTTGTTGTTGTTTTTCATAAAGTAAAACCAGTTTTTGAAACTCTTACTCAGTCTTGGGAATTCATTTAATGTTGCTTTTATCCTGGCAGTGTCCCCCTAGACCATCAGCCAGCTAAGTTTTTAAAAATGTTATTAAGATCCATGATAATGATAGTGCAAATGCAAATGGAAAAGCAGAGTATTTGAAGAAAGGGTATTTCCCCCCCCTTTATTCTGTCAAACTAAAAGATGAGATTCGACAATGCAGCATAAGGAAATGTGAAGATGCTTTATTTGCAACCAGCACTTGCATTGGTAAAATACTGATCTCTATTATGGCATTTGGTGATCTGGAATGGTGCTAGAAACCTCCCTCTCAGTAGGATCAATACACTGTACAGAGACATGGATACAAGATTTCTCAGCCTTTACATCAGTTGTGGGCTACCCTCCATTTGAAGGCCCAACTGGCATACACTTTGGGGGGGAAGCAGACGGGCGGCCCTGGGCCACCCGGGAAGCTGCGCCATGGGACCGAGGTATCCCCACACCTCGGCCCTGCGGCGCAGCTTTGCTGCTCCTGGAAGGAGTGCTAAAATAGCGCTCCTTCCACAAGTCACCAAAGGCGCGCCGCAAAAGGCTGGCAGCACACCTTCAGCGACTTTTCCGCCACAGCGTGTGCGAACACTGCGACAGGAAGACATCGTCGGAGCACCAGCCGTGCGGAGGGGACGGCACTCTGATGATGCCTTCGGGAAGGGGTTGGGGCACCCACCATTTGGCTGCCCCTCCCCTTCCTTGCCCCCCAAACGGCCCTTTTAGCCACCTGCTTCCCCCCTTTGACAAGTTAAAATGAGACTCTTTACCAAAACCTTCCAGGTCTAAGGATAGTCTCTGAATGCCTGTAAGTATATATATTTTTTAATTTTTATATTATTTATATTGTTTTATATGTGGGTGGGTATAAATATTTAAATGAAATAAATAAATAGTACTCAAAGGTAATATCCACTGGTGAAGTGGGCCCAAGAAGAAAAACAATAGTAAGTTCAATATATTTACAAAGATTAACCTAAGTGGGATAAATATTAATATTTGCATTGAGATGAAAAAGTTGTTGAAGGATGCTTCAGTATGAAATCTTCAATTTCCCAGTTTTAATGTGTAGGCAGTGCTCAACTTCAATGAAAGTACAAAGTCTTAGCTTTCAGTATTCTAATAATTTGTTTAGGTTCTGTACAGACTATGGAGAACAAAGGTTACATTTTTGAAAATCTCACCCATTTTGCTACTATAAACTGTGTTCAAGATAGAAGAAACCTAAGTACAATTTCCAAGGAGCATCAGGATAATGCAGGATAAAGGGCAAAATGATAACTCTAACAGATACTGTTTGAAACAAATGTACAACCTCCATCTTCACTTAACGAAAGCAAAACTTCAAAATATTGCCTTTTGTTGGACTAAAAATCCCCCAATCTGTCAACTGCGATGCCTACTGCCTTGCTGGCTAGGGATTCTGGGAGCTTTAGGGCCTTTGCAGATTGCCAGAAATAGTGCAAATTGAGTCCACTTTAACTGCCCTGACTCAGTGCTAGGGAATCATGGGAACTGTAGTTTATTGTGGCACCAGAGTTCTCTGACAGGGAAGGCTCAATGTCTCAGAAAAAAATACAATTCCCAATATTCCCTAGCACTGAGCCAGGGCAGTTAAAGTGGACTCAATTTGCACTATTTCTATCAGTCTCTCTCTCTCTATATATATATAAAAGAGGGGGACATTTAAAATTACGTCTAACATAAAGTTACCCCAGCAGACCCCAGCAGACAAATCTTTGGGATAATAGAGATTCTTGAATTCTGCAAACCCTAGCTCTATTTGAATTCACCACAGAGATGATTTATCCAATTCTGCCACGTGAACAGCTGATGCATTCGATTGTTCATTTGCAAAGGAAGTAGAGTACATTGTAGAAACAATGATTTGTACTGTTCAAAAGGACTTTGAATCTATAGTACTATGGTTGGAATAAACAGGCCATAAAAGATGAGAATTATCTGTGATAGTCAACACAAAAAGAGTATAATTCACATTTGAGATTACATCCCACATGTGGAGAATAAACCAGAGATACAGACGATAAATGGAAGGTAGAAAAAAAGACCCATAAATGCATATGGCTGTTAAAAAAAAAAGATCTTACTTTATTATTTGCCATAAAAGTGACATATTGCTTAACAATATGACCTTATAGTCAGCAAGCAACCCACAGTAATTGCTTATGCACTTGTATGAAAGACTTAGGGAAAGTCAATAAGATTGGTAGATATAATATAATATGGAATATATTGCACTGCATTTGGGGCAAATCGCATGTCTCTTGTCACCAAAACAGCAGCTTCTACTAAATCTGATAGACAGAGAGTCCACAATAACCAAAGCACATGAAGTAAATAGTGTACATTGAATCAGCACACATCATCATTAGTTATGAAAAATGTTTTTATGAGAAGCTGGAGCTTGGGAAAACCAGCTGTAATCCATCTGACAGGCCATATGCCTTTGAGCATTGCACACTTCACTCACCTAATAGCATAATTATAGGTGTCTTGGATGCCAAGTCTTACTTTTTGTTTAGAAAATAAGAGATGTCTTCTTCCTTATGTTTCTGTTATGGTGATTGTCAGAAGTGTGATGAATGTCAGCATTCTCATTGTAGTATTGTCAATCTTCCTCTTGTCTTCTGAACATGCAAAATAGAGAGCCACATTTGGGAGAAGTGTTAATATTCATATAATCAGAATAATGAAAGGAAGCATGGTATACTGTTGGACTAGAAACCCAGTGGGTGACCTTGGGCGCATCATACTCTCTCAGGCTCACAGAAAACCCTGTGATAAGTTTGCCTTAGGGTCACAAGAGTCCAAAACACATTGCAGAAAGTTTGAGACTGCTTTAACTGACTGGCTCAGTGCTAGAGAATTCTGGGAACTGCAGTTTTGTTAGATATTTAGCCTTCTCTATCAGAGAGTTCTGGTGCCACAATAAACTACAATTCCCAGTTTTCTTGTGTTTTCTTGTGAAAGAAAATGGATACTTTTAAATTGCAAAAATAAATTTTCCTCAAAAACAAGCAGTTAAACTGAAGAATGGCATACATTGACTGTGTCTTGATTTAATATTTAGGCTGTGGGAATGAGCCTCAGTTATCCTCTCCCTTCTCCTCCCTCTTAGTACCATCATTTTGGTAGGTTTTAAATAGCCATTTGTATGCTGTATCATTTGAACCTGGACAAAATGTGTTTAGTTTTGGATATGATTTCTATAATCAAGCCAAATTCAGAGTGGGATTTATGATACTGGCTTGTTTTCTTTTAAAAAAAATCATAGTTAAAACTAAAGCCACTTTGTCCCAATCTAGACATAGCCAGATCTGTAAGAAAGCAACCTGTATAGCTCTGTCATATTTAGAGACTTGTGGGAAACAGTATGTGGAAGCCCATTATGGATGCCCCATAGCATCTGCTACTTTGTGTGCTTTTCTCATATTTCCAAAAGTTGGATCAGCCTTGGACATAACAACAAACTGAAGTTATGTAAAAAATGGAAGTGGATTCTTTACTTATATGTTAGATGAGGGAACAAATGATACATGTGAAACAAATACATTGGAGAAGTGCACATTTTTCTTCTTTATGATCTATGTGGGAACAAATGATGCCGACAGATACAAGTTTCAATGTACTATAAGAGAATATTAGACTCTGGATAGAAAGATGAGTTGCTATTAGATACAGGAGTTATTTCATCATACCTTCCTGTTGAAGGTCATGAGCAAGAAGTGAGAGAAAAATAGAGAAAGTAAACAACTGGCTGCAGAGATTGTGTCATCAATAAAGATTTGATTTCTTGGACCATTTTTGTACTTCCATGAAGAAGGACTTCTGACTAAAGATAGGTTCATAGCTGTTGGAAAACCTGAACCAGAAGGTTACTAAAAACCTGACACATATCACTGTTATTAGAGAAGCTTATAATGGCAAATGATGCAGTAGTTGTCCTGTAGGAGAGGAATCACTCCATTCCATTAGATGATGAGGTTTGTCACCCCCTCATGGTAGAACTGGTTCCTAAACAACTAATTCTACAAATACTGTTCCATGGCTGACACTCTAGTTTCCCAATCTGGTTTAAGGGGTCATAAACTGGAATAAATACTTCTAGGCCAGGCCAGTAGGAGATGGATTCCCAGAAATTTTATAGTACTAAAGTAAACAAAGGAAATAGAAATAGACAGGAATAATGCATTTTCGATCCCAAAGCTATGATAGCTGTACATGCATGTTGTTAAAAGGAAAGTTTACTTTCCTCACTTGTTTTCATCCTCCAGTCCCTTATCAGTACTGAACTGTCAAGCTAAAGCATCTCTACCTACTGACAATTTATCTCTTTCCATGCAACTGGACAGCTCTATGCAACTGGACAACATTTGAACATCAGGCTAAGAATGATTCCTATTTGACTGGTGGCAAAGATCATGCTCACTAAAGGTGAGACATTCTCCTTCACTGGAAGTTTTTTTTAAAAAATATATGTTAGGATGTCACTGTCAGGGACACTTTAGTTGTGGATTCCTGTAGTGGAAGGAGGCTGGATTAGATGACACTTGGTATACCTTCCAATGCTACAGTTCTATGGCATTAAACTATAGTTTAATGTAATTTTTATTTTAAAAAACCCCACCCGAACCACAGTTCATGGCACACTTTTCCATAACCATGATAATAATATATCTTTCTTTGAAAAGAAAAGAAGGTCAGCATTTGGATTATACAAGGGCTCATTGTTTTAAAAGAAAGGTTGAAACCTGTCAAAACCATCTCTTCAAAAGAGAAACAAAAGCAAATAACGATTGGTTTCCAGTCACAGTGTGTCAGGTTGCCATTGTTTCAGTGCAATCACATTTGGATAGGAAACCTCCAGGGAGCTTCCCACTGGTTGCAACAGGAAGGTGATTGAAAAGGTGCTACAGACTGCTAGAGACTTGACTCTGGCTTCTTAGTAGAGAAACACTAAAATCCATGTGAAGAAAAATTCTGCTGAAGGCCTGGGGATTTTTGTGTACAACAGGCCAATCTGTTTAATTAATCAATCAAAGTTCCCAGGAGACTTGAAGAAGAAAATAAGATTCTGTATCTCTCACCCTTATGAAATTCTCAATTGTCGAAAATGGCATTAATTGGATGTTGCTTACTGTCATTTGCAGGCAGATTTCTACTTTTGCATCCCAAGGACTGATGTTGACTCTGATAAGAACAAAAGAAGCATTATCCCCCTGCTCTATGTCAAAACACCATGGTGGCATATTGAATAAGTGGCAAAGTGCTGGATGTAATGACACTCAGGGCAATCCAGGCATGCCACTATTACTCATCTTTAAAAAAGGCAACCCTCAGCAGCACAGCAGCAACACCAGCTGTAGGGCTGAGGAGAAGACTCCAGGGAGCCTTGGGACTGCCCTCCATCTCCTGGTGCCTTTAAAAAAAGGCAACCTTCAGCAGCACAGCAGCAACACCAGCTGTAGGGCTGAGAAGACTCCTGGGACCCTTGGGACTGCCCTCCATCTCCTGGTGCCTTTAAAAAAGGCAACCCTCAGCAGCACAGCAGCAACACCAGCTGTAGGGCTGAGGAGAAGACTCCTGGGACCCTTGGGACCGCCCTCCATCTCCTGGTGCCTTTAAAAAAGGCAACCCTCAGCAGCACAGGAGCAACACCAGCTGTAGGGCTGAGGGAAAGACTCCAGGGACCCTTGGGACTGCCCTCCATCTCCTGGTGCCTTTAAAAAAGGCAACCCTCAGCAGCACAGAAGCAACACCAGCTGTAGGGCTGAGGAGAAGACTCCTAGGACTAAATATCCCGGCCTCAGGATCTCTCCTCCTCTCCCCCTCTACAGTGCCTCTATAGCCCCAAGAAATCGAAGTGGTGGGGTGTTGTTTGTTTGTTTTTTGGGTCTGTTTTGTTTTTATCGGCTTGTATTTAAATTTTATATTTAATGAATCTGTTATTGTTTTAATTGATATTATTAATCTGATTTAATAATGTTTTAAGGGGGGAGGGAATATACTTTTTTATCTTTGTTGTTCTTTTAACTGTTGTAAACTGCCTAGATTGGTTCGTCCTAGGGCGGTATAGAAATAAAAAGTATTATTATTATTATTATTATTATTATTATCATCATCATCTGAATAACCTTCCTGGGCTCTACAACCCTATGCATTAACTCCTAAAATTCTGTTTTCATAACAACCAGAGGTAAAAGCAAAGCAAAGCAGCTTATTTATATACCGCTTCATATCACGCTATGGGATGTCTAAGCGGTTTACAACTGTGAGCTGATTGCCCCCCAACAAGCTGGGTACTCATTTTAGCGACCTCGGAAGGATGCAGGCCTGAGTTGAGCTTCAGCCCTGGCTGGTATTGAACTCGCAACCTTGTGGTTTATGAGTGAGTGGCTGCAGTACAGGCATTTAACCACTGCGCTACCAGGGCTGGTAAGACCTAGTAAGACCATCACCTAGTAAACCCTATGATGAGACACCCCAAGTGAAACACAGGCAGGATCAGAACATTAACAGAAAGGGAAGGAGGGGGAGATAAAGGGATATCACATTTGCAAGATTAGCCAAGGGCATAAGAAAGATAACAAGACAAATAGCAGACACCCTTAGAAAGGCAAATAACACCCAAAGCAGCATTACACATAAGATAGTGATGTGGACTGTGAGGAGCCAAGGGAAGCTAGACATAGTAAAAATGGAAATGCAACACATGAACATAGCAGTACTGAGGGTGAGTGAGTTAAAACAAACAGGAATGGGCCACTTTGAATCAGACAACTACACCGTACTCTACTCAGGGAATGAAAAGACAAGAAGAAATGGCTTTCATACTAAGAAAAGATGTGGCAAAAGCAATCAGAGAATACAATGCAAAATCAGACAGAATCATTTCAGTAAGGCTCCATGATAAACCTATGAATATCACCATAATCCAAGTGTATGCACCAACCACAGAGGCATAAGAGGAGAAAAATGATAGATTCTATGAAGGAGAGCAGGAAATAATTGACAGTACACCAACACAGGATGTCCAAAATAATTGGAGATTGGAATGCAAAAGTTGGAAGCAAAGAAGAATCAAAAACAGTAGGCAGATTTGGATTAGGCAAAAGAAATGAAGCAGGTGAGCGTCTGAGAGATTTTTGTGAAGCCAATAACCTATTCATTGCAAACACATTCTTCATACAACCAGAAAGAAGGCTATACACATGGACATCACAAAAATGAAATAGATTATATAATTGGAAGCAAGAGATGGCGAAACTCTATACTGGTGGCCAAGACTAGACCAGGCACAGATTGTGGCACAGATCACAAACTACTCATATCAAAAATAAAAGCAAGACTCAATAAGAAAACAAAACCAGTGATTATACCAAAATATGATATAAATAATATCTCATCAGAATTTACTGACAACATAAGAAACAGATTTGCATTACTAAGCATAATAGACTGAGAACCAGAGGAACTATGTTCTGAAGCCAGGGACATAATAAAAGAATGCAGACAGATACTTTCAATAAACGAAAAGAAAGAGAAAAAAACATGGATGGAAGGAAAAAAACACTAAAGCAATAAAGAAAAGAAGAAAAGACAAACAAAAGGGAGATAGGAACAAATTAAGAATTATGAATGCAACAGTACAACGGCTTGTGTGGAAAGATAAAGAAAATTACTACAATGACCAATGCAGAGAAATAGAAGACAACAAGAAAAAGGGAGGAACAAGAAATCTATTTCACAAGACCTAGGAAATCAAAGGAAAATTCAAACGAAGGACTGGGACAATCTATGAAAATAAAAATAACATAATTCAAGACCAGAAAGGAATAAAAAGACATTGTATTCAATACACAGAAGAATTATACAAAAGAAACAACAAAATGAAGAATACATGGAATGAATAGCCATATGAAAATGAATCCAAAATCCTAAAAACTGAGCTGGAAACTGCAATAAGAGAAATAGCAAAAAACTGATCACCAGGAACAGAAGATATTCCAATTGAACTGCTGCAATACACACTGACAGAGTCAACTCTAGTGCTAACCAACATATGTCAACAGATATGGAAAACAAAATGATGGCCAACAGATTGGAAGTGATCAATATACCATCCCATCCACAAAAAGGGAGACACAAGAGACTACAGCAACTATAGAACCATAGGACTGATCTCCCATGCAAGAAAAATCATGCTCAATATTCAGCAACATATAGACTCCAACCATAAATGGAGAGAGAAATCCCAGAGGTCCAAGCAGGGGTCAGGAAAGGAAGAGGCACTAGGGACCACATTGCAAACATATGATGGCTAATAGAGCACATCAAGGAATTCTAAAAGAAAATCAGCATGTGCATTATAGACTATAGCAAAGCCTTTGACTGCATAGATCATGAAAGGCTATGGAATTTCCTTAAAGACATAGGGGTGCCAGCACATCTGATAGTCCTGATGAGGAATCTGTACTCAGGACAAGAGGCTACTGTCAGAACAGAACACAGAGAAATAGAATGGTTCCCATTTGGCAAAGGGGTCAGACAAGGCTGTATCTTTTCACCCTATCTGTTCAACTTATATGCAGAACATATTATAGGAAAAGTAGGCTTGGACACAGAAGAAGGAGGAGTTAAAATAGGAAGAAGGAATTTCAACAATCTAAGATATGCTTATGAAACCATAGTACTAGTAGAAAACCTCACAGACTTGGAACACCTTCTAAGGAAGATAAATGAAGGAAGTGCTAAGGCAGGCTTAATGTTGAACATAAAGAAAACAAAGATAGGGGGGAAGCACATGAGTGCTTCCAGGACGCCGCGAGACGGTGCGCCGCGGGACCGCGGCATCCGCACCGCAGCGCACCGTCGGCATCTCTGAAAGGAGCGCTAAATCAGCGCTCCTTTCAGATGTCAGTGAAAGTGCGCCCCAAAAGCATAGGGCGCACTTTCACTGACTTCCGCCGCAGCGTGTGTGGACGCTGCGGTGGGAGGTTGCCCTCGGCGTGCCGGCCGTGCAGAGGGCCGGCAGCTTCGAGGGCAACCTCGGGAGGAGGAAGGGGCGCCGATCGTGTGGCTGCCCCTCCTCTTCCCTGCCTCAGAGACGACTCTATTAGTCGTCTGCTGAGGCCCTTAATGACAATCAAGGACCAGCACAAGTTCAACCTAGACAATGAAGAAATAGAAATAGGAAAGGAATTCTTATACCTGAGATCAAGCATTGAAAGAAATGGGGACAGCAGTCAGGAAAGCAAAAGAAGACTACAGGGCTATGCAGACAGGCAGGAAAAGGTGACTTGAAGTTGCCTTTTTCCTAAGCTGCAGCAACCACACTGCCTGCCCTGAGGTTGCCCTAAATGGGGACGGAGCAACCACACTGGAGGGAGTTGATGCAGCTTTTCTGAGGCTGTATTGAAGCCCCACCAACTGAACCACCAGCCCCAATGACACCGCAAAGGGAGATGGAGCAACCACATGGGCCAGCAGTGGCTGCTTTAATTTTTTTTGTTTTCAAATGCATGCGCACATGCATGGCACCATCTCTCCCCACCTGCACATTTGTGCAGGAAAACATCCCTGTGCACTTGCACAGGATCTGTTATAGGGTGGTATAGGGGGGATGCAGACGGGTGGCTGTGGGCCGCCCTGGGAAGGGGAAGATTTGGGAAAGGCTACCCCATGCCTTGGCCCCAATCCTCCCTTTTGGCACCTGGAAAAGGAGCACCAAAATAGCGCTCCTTTCTCAGGCAGCAAAAAGGGTGCCCAAAGAGCCGCCATGCAGCTCTTTTGCGGCTCTTCCGGTGCAGCGTGTCCAGACGCTGCACCAGGAGGACATCATCAGGGTGCTCGCTGTATGCAACAGTGCACACTCTGATGACGTCCTCAGGAAGGGGTTGGGGCGCTCGGTGTGTGGCTGCCCCTCCCCTTCCCTGGCTCCAAGATGGTGCTTTGTGCCATCTGCAGAGCCCCGTATACAGTCTGTTACTCTCTGTGTACAAAGGTGACTGAAGTTCAGCATCCCTGTGCACCTGCACAGGGCCTGTTATAGGATGGTATACTGTCTGTCTGTGCACAAAGGTGACTTAAGTTCAGCATCCCTGTGCACCTGCACAGGATCTGTCATACACTCACATATCATGCAAGGATTCGCTGACCTCCACTTCCCCCCAAGGAGTGGATGCAGTAGACAGGTGCCACTGTCTAATTGTGCCACCCTTGGGGCGAAGGAATGAGTTTCTCAACTGAAAAGGCACTCCATCATTCTCCACAAAACATGTCTCACACAGATAAGGGGGGAGGGGAGAGGTACATGCAAGGAAGGTTTGTGTAGACAGACTTGATACATGCAGTTGGTGGTCATGCAAGGGACATGGTCAACAGGACACATGGGCTAACATTACTCCAGGAGCCCCCCCCCCCCATCATGCCAGGAAGTGGTGTGCAGGTCCAATGCACACCTGCACAGAAGAGGTCACAAAAGCCTCTTTCATGCACACTGCTGTGCATGCTGACAGCAAGCGTACATCCAACAGAATGCATTTATTGTCAAAACAGAGGACAGTTGCTAGGGTGCATGTGCAGGGTTATAATTAGGGTTAGGGTTCTAATATTCAAGTGCACCTGCACCAGTGCATGCACACTTGGAAGCATAGGGCGCTTTAAATTAAAGCTTGCATTTATTTATATTAATTTATATTAAATTAAAGCTTAAATTAAATTAAAGCTTGTAGGTCGCATGGTCTGGATCACCGAGTCAATTTCCATCACACATGTGACATTGCATTTATATGATCATTTTCTGGTGCATCAGTGTCACTGCATACATACACACATGCGAAGGTGCGCATCTTCACCAAAGGAGCAGAAAAAAGCGGCTCCTTTTTGGAGTGGCTTTTCTCGGCATATGACGGCTAGAGGGTGCTTTCCTGGATTTTTAGGCATGCATCGTCTAAAGGCCACACCTACAAGTCACCCTCAAAGCACCCCTTTTTGCCCATCTGCATAGCCTCTAAATTTCTCTTTGGGTTAACATTTGAGAGAGAGGTCTGTGTTTCCAGCAGATCCAGACACTGTACTTTGAAATTGACAGTTACATAACACGTCACTTCAAATATCCATTGGACAGATACTCACAGCTTAAAGACTGTGATATTTCCAGAGAGTATTAAAGAGAAGCAATGTATCTCTTGATTCATCGCACAGCCAAGAACCGTGTTGGTGCTTAGCATTTGGAATGAATTTTCTCTTTTGGGACATAGCACTGCTCTCATGATGCAAGGTCCTGTTCAGTTGTCAAGTCATCCAACACAGTGGAACCAGATACATGTCCCTGTAAAAATGCCAAGCTTATCCCAGATGAGAAGCACCATTTCAGAAGTTAAGATAACAGTGTTTCATGTCTTTTGGGGATAAGTCTTATAAGGATGTCCTTCTAGCTATAGCCAAAACTGAAATTATTCTCTTTTATAGCCCGCAGAGGAGCGGGCTATAAATAAAAATTTATTATTATTATTGTTATTATTATTATTATTCCCCTTAATGTATCTTTCAGATTGTTTATTTTAACAAGGCTGAAACCACTGTCTGCCATTACTGTTGAAGAAACTGTTTTGAAATGCCCTTATGTTGATTCTCCAACTACTTTACATTTCCTGAAAGCAAAACACAGCATATCACAGTACAACACTGAGAGTGTTGTACTGGCAGTAAAGGAGGGTCCTGCTTGGCCTAAGGGATTGTACCCCAGTAGTGCATGGTTAGACTAGTGTGTAATTTCTGATGCTAGGCTAAAAGGAATTGTAATAATTTTAAATGGAAATAATTTTGATGTATATCATGCACTCAGAAGACCAAAAGATCATCTACACTGTAGAAATATTGCAGTTTGACAATACTTAAGTGGATCCATCATACAGAATCCTTGGATTTGTAGATTTGTATCACTCTTCGACAGAGAAGGGTAAAGGCTTTATAAAACTACAAATCCTAACATTTCATAAGAAGGAGCTACAGCACTTAAAGGGGTGTCAAACTGCATTATTTTGACATCATAGATACACCCCAAATTCCTTATCTCCAGGACCTTCCCCCCACCAAGTAAAACTTCATTTGTATATTTTATATACTGCACCATCTACTTTGCTTCTTTTCCTCAATGTTCCCATACATTTTTTCAACACATGATGGATCTCTTCCAGTCATTTTGAATCCTCTGATGAAACTACAGCCCATTTGCTTACACCAAACCAGGTACAAAGTTCTATTAAAGAGCTGTTCCTTTAAGTGAATTGAAAATAGGGAAGAGAACTTCAAGAAAAATTGCTGAGAGTTTTTATGTACCTTCCAACTAACCCAATTTGGCAGAAACAGTTCTGATTATTCCTCTGTTGTCCCACTTTTTCAATTGCTTTTAAAATGTCCCAGTCTCTCTTTCTCCTCTTTATCCTCAGCTTATTTCAATTGCTGTAACTGAATTCAAAGTAGTCTGAATTAACTCAGCAGGGGGAAAAGACGTGTGTGTGTGTCAAAATCTTGTCCTTTCCTGTAGACTCAGGCAAAAGCAAACTGCTGTAACATGTATGTGTCATTCCTATAATGCAATATGGGGGATATATTCAACAAAACATATTATTAGTCTATTATTAGTCATTTTTTTTCTGAACTCTTACAGAACTGAACTGATAGAACTGGGGGAAATTGCCAGAGAACAAAAAGGGAGGGAAGAAGATCAGAACAGGACAGATTGCAAATATGCAGCTGTGTTGTTTGAGGACACACACACACACACACACAATGAGGTATGGTAGAAAGCTGCTTCAGGGTCATGGCAGCGGGGGGGGGGGGGGAACCACAGCTTCCCCTGCAAGTGTGATCATGAGCAGCATTGCTACTTTTGAGTCACATTAGACCCCCAGAAGTAATGTCTAGTTCCCTGCCTCTATCCTTCCCTCAGTGACCCTGAAAGATGAGGTTGATCCACCATTTGGGAGGAGATTTTGCAGGCCACACAAAACATGTTCAGGGATCCAATACAGCTTGTAGGACACAGTTTGCTCACAGTTTGCTATTGAATGAAGAGTTTAACTATATAGGCAGTTTGGACATAAACCTTATTAGGTTTACTTTAGAACCATATATAACATTGACACAAGACTATGTGTGAACCAGACTTCAGTGGGGAGGAAAAAGCACCTTGTGTATGCTCAAAAACATTGTCTTTATGGATATATCATATGCTCCAGGACAAACATTTGGCACCAAAACCATATTCTGGACTCAGCCTGTGTGACACTTAGATTACACTTCTAATTAATCCCACTACTTTCACAGACACATTTAGTAGGGATGCAGGAAAGGGCTTTTTCTGTGGTTGCTCCAAGACTCTGAAATATCCTCCTGAGGAAGGCTAGGTTGGTCCTTCCTTGCTGTCATTTCATCACTGGGTGAAGACCTTTCTTCTGTAGTAGTAATTTGGGCACTGAAGGTTTTAAATAGTGGGTTTTTGATGACTGACCATGAAATAATGAGACCAAGTGCAATTAAATAGGTTGAATAAGGGCCACTTTATTGACCTATATCCTATTTAACTGAATTTGGACTAGGGATGATCAAAGCAAGATGAGAAATCTGATGTGGGTCCAGTTGAGGCCCAGCTGTCAACCTGTGACCAGTCTTACCAACTTTCCCCTGGATGAAACACCAGACTGTTGGAACAATCCAAAAGCCATTGGTTGCTGCCTAGCCAGTTGTTTACTAGAAGGCAAACCCAGAGGGACCCCCTGCATGTCTCAAGACTTTATAAGAGTGAGTGAACTCCTAGGTATGCCCCAAGGAAGACTCCTTCTCCATCCCTCCAGGTTGCATAGCCTATAGAGGCAGTTCCAGAGCTCAAGACTTCACCAAAAGAGTGCCAAGGTGTACACCAATCTAATAAATTCTCCTCCTGCAACCTGCCAAATGAAAACCTATTTTAGACATGACTCATAGGGGGGAAGCAGACGGGCGGCCATGGGCCATCCCGGGAAGCTGCACCACGGGGCCGAGGTATCCCCACACCTCAGCCCTGCGGCGCAGCTTCACCGCCCCTGGAAGGAGCGCTAAATTGGCGCTCCTTCCACAAGTTGCTGAAGGTGCGCCGCAAAAGGCTGCCGGTGCACCTTCGGAGACTTTTCCGCTGCAGTGTGTATGTACGCTGCAGCGGGAGGTCCTCTTCAGAGTGCCGATCGTGCGGAGAGCTGGCTGCTCTGAGGATGACCTGGGGAAGGGGTTGGGGCGCCCACCGTGCGGCTGCCCCTCCCCTTCCCTGCTCCCAAACGGCTCTTTAAGCCGTCTGCTTCTCCCCATAGCCAGTTTCCCAAATCCCATCAGATACAATGTGGCGTAGAAAAACAAGTAAAGGGGGAAAAAATCTTACAGAGCAAAAGCAAGTACATTTCTCTACCACTTACCGATGTACTAAGCTGTTTACAAAGTGTAAGCTACTTGCCCCCAACAAGCTGGGTACTCATTTTAGTGACCTTGGAAGGATGGCAGACTGAGTCAACCCTGAGCCACTAGTTGGGATTGAACTCACAACCTTGTGGTTTGTGAGTGAATGGCTGCAGTACAGGCATTTAACCACTACAATAACTATAGCAATAGCAGCTTTTTTATATACTGCTTCTGTACTATGCAGTCTCAATGGGGGGATGCAGATGGGTGGCCATGGGCCGCCCTGGGAAGCAGAGGATTGGGGCCGATGCTGTCCCACACCTCAGCCCCAATCCTCCCTTCTGCTGGCCCTGAAAGGAATGCTAAAATGCTGGTCCTTCCATAGCCAGCAGTAGGGACGCATCAAGAGCCACCGCGCAGCAATTCTGATGATGTCCTCGGGGAGGAGTTGAGGCGGCTGCTGTGCGGCTGCCCCTCCCCTTCCATGCCTCCAAGATGGCACTTTGCACTGTCTGCAGAGGCCCAATGTGATTTACAACTGTAAGCTAATTGCCCCCAACAAGCTGGATACTCATTTTAGCATCCTCAGAAGGATGCAAGCCTGAGTCAAGCGTGAGCTCTGCCTGGTATTGAACTCACAACCTTCTGGTTTGTGAGTGAGTGGCTGCAGCACAGGCATTTAACCACTGTGCCACCAACTTGGCTCACACTGCTCTGAGGGTGGGTTGGTGGGTTGTGGCAAGAAAAGTAAAGAGGACACACAAGGGGGGGGGCATCAGGGTATTAAACAGTCAAATGCCCAGTTCTTCTCTATGCAGTTTGAGAAGCACATCTGTTTTAGTGCTGCATTGTTTTTATTCTATGCTTTTAACTTAATATTTCATAATGGTTTTAATTTTATAGACCATTTAATAATATTTTAATCTCAACTTTTTGTATGTTCTTATCTGTGTGTGGTTTCACTTGCATTTCTTTTTATTCTCTAAGCCACTGTGAGTCCCACTCTTGGAGGAAAGGTGGGATATAAATAAAGTGATTGATTGGTTCATATAATGTCTTGATACCTCCTACTGTGGAGATGGTCAAGGGCTGGGAACAGTGGGAAAGAAGTGATTTTCCCCTTCATCTCAGGATACCCAAGAGATCTGCAAAAGTACACAGATCCCCAAGAATTCTGTAATGTACCCAGTGACAGAATATAATACAGGCTGGCACAGCACACTAATAGGAACAGAGGCTTTGTATTCAGGTTGTACAGTTTATCTTCACTCTAGAGGTCACACTAGTTTAGTCCTCAGAGTAGTGGTGGGAATTATCATCATGACTCCTGTGGCAATTATAAAAGTGTCTCACTAGCTCCATACTGTAGAGCTTAATGTTAGTCAGCATGACCAACACTGAAAATCCACTCTTCACAAAAAGCTGTGGGATTTCAGAGTTATTATTTTTCATATTTTCAGAGCCCTTACTTTCAGCTTATGTGAAAGCAAAGTTTTCAAAGAGGCACAGAGGTATTTGATCTTTCAAGGTGGAGGCACTTACCTAGGTTTCCAATGCTTAAGGTTTCAGAAGAGCTGGTCAAGTGTTGTGCAGTTCCAGCTAATTGAGTATAGTGGTATTAGTACCACTCTTAGAAAAGCAGAAAGAAAGCAAAAAGAGGACTTTTTGAGGTACCTGAAAGTTGGAATTAAAAAAGTGAAGACAGCAAACAGAAATGCTGAGTGAGTGAAACTCATTGCTGCTTTTTGTACAAGAAAAGATCAACACACAGTGCTACCCTATTCTTAATGCTCGTGGTTTAAGGAGTAAGAAGAAGTATGATCAATCCTCATTGTATGTGTTGTTTTAAGAAAGCACTCCTATTTGTTTTCATTTGAAGCTTGATCCTGGAGACTGAAACATGGGATGGGCCATTTCATAAAAGCAAGGGCTGAACTGGAGCAAAGATTCCTAATGGGTAAGCCCCAGCAGTGTTTTTTAAATAGGAAATTAAAAGAGTTTCATTGGAGTCCAGATTCTTAATGAAATTACCAATTTCCCAGCTGCAAATATACGTTACACCTTGCCTTGGAACTGGACAGTTGCATATTCCTACTTAGACAATGTGGAAAAAGCATATTAAAATGTTACATTCATGAACAATGTGTGCTTTTATTTTTTTAGTGCAGGAAAAAAAACCCAGAACAAAGATTTATGTAGGTATAAGCCCAAGGTACACCTTTGTAGGTAATAATTTTGCAGAGGCTGGAAGTCTCTACTGACCTTGCACAGTTACCAACCCTACCCCTCAAAAAACCCTATTACCTGTCAGTTCCTTCCTTGCATGATAATTTTCAGGTCAATGGAGTTTGGGACTGGGACTGGAGAAACATCCTGCTATGTATCTATAGCTGAACACACAGTAATGATGTCATCTGGATCTCTAGTATCCAACTACAGAACCATACTAAACTGCTACTCCATTTCTCTGTCCCCCACCCAGTAAAGGGCTGTCTTGGGCATGGCTGCAACAGGCAAAAAATGGGATTTAGGGGTAGGGAATGGAGATATGCTGGAGTTCCACCTGGAGTAGGATCTCAGCCAAAATCTTGTGAATGTTCTTATAAGAAGATAAACAACAATCTTACAACCTGAGAACAAACAAAAGATGGGATGAGAATCCAGTGGGATTTGGAGCAATGCAACAAAATTGAGGCATATAATTTTTTTAAAACCCCACTTTTCAAGATCTGAGTTTGCCACTGGAACAAATCAGATGATAAAAGAAAGTGCCTGTGAACATAGCAAGATGGTAGAATTCAAAGATATAGCTGTGTTAGTCTGTAAAATCAGTATGGAGTTTATCACATGGGACAGAAGTGCCCAGATCTCATGGATAAATGGGGTTTAAATCTGGCAGATGATGTCAGGCTGATTCAGCATTATCCTGACATTAACCTGTGAATAAAGTGGCAAAATCACACTGCTTTTTACTTTCAGGAAAATCCCAAAAGTAAAAAGCGGTGTGATTTTGTCGCTTTCTTCATGGGTTAATGTTGGGATAATGCTGAATTAGCTTGACATGATAAAAACAACTACACTTTTGCAGGATATTCACGGGATTTAAACCCTGTTTATCCACAGGATTTATGTGCTTTGCCTCGAGTGTGATAAACTCCTATGTAGAGAGACCTTGTAGCTTGTAGTTTCAAATATAGTGCTTGCTTTACCTATAACTACAGAATAACTATCTGGGATCTTGGGCCTGGATCATATCTAGGGTTGACAGGTCAGCAGCATTCCATTTCCTGAAATGTGAGGGTCGAGATCTTAAACCAAGGTACCAACATTGTAACAAGATGAGTTACAATATTCCCAGTCTTCTTCAAATGGTACGAAGACTCCAAGGACATGAATCCACCATCTTTCCCCCCATCCTCTTCCCTTGGTCTTAGCATTTTGATGTAGAAACACTGTGCAAATAGAATATGTACACAAGCATTGGTGCCAACTGGGAAAAGTTAGAGATGAGTGTCCAAGCTTCAAAGCCACTGCATATACAAACCCCTAACTTTTGCATAAACAAATCCTAGTCTTTCTCATCATCCATGCCTGGAGACATGGAATAGCACACGAATCTCTGAATCTCTGAAGCTTCAACTAATCCCCCAAGACCTGGAAAAATACTAATATCAGAATATGCTATGAATATTTGTGAGGGGGACTGGGGGGTTTATGTGCACGCACGCACGCACGCACGCACTTCAAAATATGTGAATTATTTTTTGGGAAATGCACACATATTTCCAGTTACTAGATATAAAACAAAACCACCATAAATATTATAGTAAGGTAGTTTTGGGTTTTTGGGTTTTTGTTTTTGTTTTTTTTGCACACTGCAGCACAAAACTGTGTTCAATGATGCTTTCAAAGCATACATAGGGCTACAGCTTTCATCTTTAATATATCCAAAAGCGGATTGTTCAGCTTTGAAGTATACCCACAGAATCTCCTTGTTTCCTCCCACTTGAAACTCAATATGACTTTCAGACAAATTTGATCTCAGAACTTCTTGAATATGAAAATGAATCACTGAGTGGCATTATAGATCAAGAGATGCTGGACTATTGGGATATAATAATGCACTGTACCTCCAGACTAAGTTTGTAAAGGGGCATATGTATTAGCTTGCCAAGAAGTTCATCTCTGTGGCTGGGAGGGAGCATGACCTTGGTTGTGCTTTGCATGTGTAAAGACTTTGGATCTGATGCATCTATAAGGCCTATGGATGAGATGTATGTGTAATGGTTAGTCATAATTATTTTATGGTCAACTTGCACATACACTACACAGACTTTCACCACATCTTCCATATTTTTGCTATAAAACCAAAAGAATTTTACCAATGTAGAATGCTTGTACAATGGAAAGTGTCTTCATACCACCGGTAGATTTCCTGAGACTTCCTAGGCCTGGAGATTCCTGTGATGCCAGCAGTCATGTGACAAGTTTCTTGAGGTGTTGTGGTCACAGTATAGGCATTTATCTTTGTGACGACTGTTTCCATTGGATGCTTTTGGGCAGTAATATATAGAAAACGGTCCTCTGTATTCAACAAAATAGACTCTACATTTGCTTAGAGCAAAGCAAAGCAAAGCAGCTTCATTTATATACCGCTTCATATTGCGCTATGGGATGTCTAAGTGGTTTACAACTGTAAGCTCATTGCCCCCCAACAGTTGGGTACTCATTTTAGCGACCTTGGAAGGATGCAGTCCTGAGTCTAGCCTGAGCACTGGCTAACATTGAACTCGCAACTTTGTGGTCTATGAGTGAGTGGCTGCAGTACAGGCATTTAACCACTATGCCACCAGAGCACCAGCGTATCAGTCTCAAATTAAATTCTGGGGCTAAACCACAGTGAGTCTCAACTGAGGCGAAGGCCTACTGTGATGGCTATCATCATTTGATTTGACAAGGTAGTATTTCATAATGCCATTAGATGTATTAAGTTGTAAAGGATAAGCATAGTATGGACATGATGGAGGGCAGCTCATTTATGGACCTTCCTCAAAAGTTATGTCCTTTGACATATAATTGGATTGTTGCTGAGATCTGCCAAAGGGTCAAACCAGTTTGCATGTCATTACATCCAGTTCATTTAAATTAAAAATGTATAACTTCATAGCACCAAAGGTATGCATGACAAATGTCTGAACTCTAAGTCAGGGGTAGGCAACCTAAGGCCCGGGGGCCGGATGCACCCCCCCCCGAGGGCTTTGGACCGGCCCCAGGCCAGTCCTGCCGCTGCCGCCGCCGCCAGCCACGATGATATTGATTATTGTTGTTCTTACTTGTTCTTGGGGTTTTCTTGGCAAAATCTCCACAGGGGTTTTGTTATGGCTTTTCTGGGGCTGAGAGAGTGTGCATGCATATATATTTTAATTTTGTAATGTTTTTATTTTAATTTTTAATTTTTATTTATTTATTTATTTATTTATTTTATTTTATTTTTGGTGCTTTGGCCCCCCAATTGTCTGAGGGACAGCAACCTGGTCCCCAGCTCAAAAACGTTGCCTACCCCTGCTCTAAGTGTTAGGGCTATGTAACAAATTACATTTGAAGAAAATATGAGCGCGCCATCAAATGTGCATATCCAACTGGGTGTTTGAGCCTGTGTGTAATAAAACACCACTGTGTATAATGGCTGTGAAAATGTGAAAGTATCCAGGAATGCATGGGGTGGGGGGGAACCAAGCAAACCAGACCTACTTCACCACTCCACTGACATGGGAAACCGCCCCTCCCCCCCCAATACATATAAATAGTTAATGTGTGCAAGGGTTTTTAGGCTGCAATCCCACCTACAGTTTCCTGAATATAAGGAAGAAAACAGTTCAAATACATAGAATTTCAGCATAGGATTTCAAGAATGGGAACACAGTATTAATGTAGGTGCTCTGCCATTCTGAAATTATAATTTTTAAAAAGTGTGTGTGTGTGTGTGTGTGTGTGTGTATTTGTTTTGTTGTTAACTGCCCTTGAGTCGATCTTAACCCATGGCGACCCTACGGATGAGACATCTCTAAGACCCCTTGTCCTCCACCACTCTGCTTAAATCCTGCAAACTCATACCCACAAGCTTCTTAATAGAGTCCATCCATCTGGCATGTGGCCTTCCTCTCTTCCTACTTCCCTCCACCTTTCCCAGTTATTGTTTTTTTTCCAAAGAGTCCTCCCTTCTCTTGATGTGTCCGAAGTCTGACAGCCTCAGGGCCTAAGCAAACGGCTTAAAAGGCCGTCTTGGGGGCATGGAAAGGGAGGGGCAGCCACACACTCGGTGCCCCATCCTCCTCCCGAGGTCGTCCTCGGAGCAGCCGGCCCTCCGCACGGCTGGCACTCCGAGGAGGACCTCCTGCCGCAGCCTTTACACGCGCTGCGGCGGAAAAGTCAGCGAAAGTGCGCCACAGCCTTTTGTGGTGCACTTTCGCTGACTTGTGAAAGGAGCACTAATTTAGCGCTCCTTTCAGGGCCGGCGAAGGTGCGCCGCAGGATCGAGGCATGGGGATGCCTCGGTCCCGCGGCGCAGCTTCCCAGGGCGGCCCAGGGCGGCCCATGGCCGCCCATCTGCTTAGCCCCTCAGTTTGGTCATCTTACAGCTTGATCAGGAAATCAGAAGATGATTAAGAATGGAGAGGGATCCTTAGCACTCTTCTCCAGAACCACATCCCTATCATCTTTCTTAACTGTCCAGCTCTCACATCCATACATGGTAATAGGGAATACAATGGCTTGTATGATTCTAACTTTTTTTCTGAGTTGTATATCTTTGCATTTTAGAATCTTTTCTAGTTCTTTCATAGCCATCCTCTCCATTCTCAGTCTTCTTCTGATTTCTTGACTGCAGTCCCCATTTCTATCAATGTTTGACCTTCAAATATTTGAATTATTTGCATTCTTTCCCATGGGTGTGATAAAGCAGAAACTAACATTTGTTTAACATTCTGCACAATATGTGTTGTAGATCCATCTTTTAAATAGATGGACTTGTTTTTTAAGCAGTCACCCTCATACTCCATAATATCTTATGTTGCTGAATCAATTTATTTTATAGGTATCCATCAAAACATTTGCCTGCAAGAAATCCAGTGATGACTATTGTTTTTGTGGTTCATTTCACAAAGTAATAGAATGCTGTACAAAACAGGAAACTCACTTTGGTTTAGTAAAACACATTTTATTTTTCAGCAGTCACTGCAATTTTTTACATCTTTTTGTGGGATCCTATAATCATGCAAACCATTAATACTATCTATGGGTTGCAGAAATCTTGTGAATATGTCACCTGTCTCCTGTATGTGAGAGCTATCACTTTGACATACTGAGCTTCTGAAAGAAAAATACCAGTAGCATAATCTTGCAAGATCTGGTTTAACATTTGGAAGACCCTTGTTCATATCCCTCCTTAGTGATCAAACCCACTCTCTTTCACTCTATCCTGTTTCATACTATTCTTCTAAAAGTAGGAAGGAGGACAGCCACACACATCATTTTGAGCACATTAGAGGCAAGGAAGAATATATATATAACTAGCCAACTAAATAACTTACTAATTTCTGGAATCTGAGTTAACATGGCAGTTTGTGGCTGTGGTAAACCCCCCTCCACTGTCACCACTGCCACTCTGCTGCTAACCAATTTTTTTTTTCCTGAGTTGCTTCAGGATCTGTGTTAGACCCTATTTGCTGAAAGCTAGACTCCTGGATGTCCATTATTCAATTAGGCTCCTTTAAAAAATTCTGGCAGCTTCTGACACAGGGGGAGATGGATGAGGGGCTAACTATGCAGTGTCTCTAGTTCTGGAAGAAAATAAAAGGGCAATTTTTCTGCAGATCATGGTGAGTTGAGGAGAAGGAATGATCTCATTTAGAATGTCTTTAATTTGGTGGAACACGATAGGAACAGTGAGAGGCTTGTATGTAACACATACTTGTTTCATATATAACATCATTTATTTGCTGTCATGAGTTCAGCAGTATTATTTGTCCTTACCTGGAAAACTATGTGTAGTTCTGGACACCACAGTTCAGGAAGGTTATTGACAAACTGGAATGGGTCCAGAGAAGGTGACCAAGGATGCATCTACACTGTAGAAATAATGCAGCTTGACACCACTTTAAGTGCTGTAGTTCCATCCTATGGAATCCTGGGATTTGTAGTTTTACAAGGTCCTTAGCCTTCTCTACCAAAAAGTGCTGGTGCCTCACAAAGCTACAAATCCTAGGCTTCTTTAGAATGGAATAATGGTAGTTACAGTGGTGTTAAACTGTAGATGCACCCCTAAGTCAGTAGTCACAGTGGCCTCCCTGGTGGAGATTTTCTCCATTTAAGGCAATTCCCTCAGCTGCCATATTTTCTACATAGACAATTGAGACTCTCATCTATAGACTATAGGTGCTAAACGGAAACTCTTAATTTCACATACATTAAAAAAAAAATCTCACTAAATGCCCAAGGCATTTGCTACTAATGCTAGCAGTTGTTTCTGTTTGTCTCTACCCTTTTCACTCTCACCTTGACATTCCATAATGCAGAGCACTGAATTGGGGGCTGATGTTAACCACTGGATAGGCAAGTCTGGCAAAATGAAAAATAGGTCAGTGTCCTGCAACAATCTTGCAATATATGGAAATAAACTGATTAATAATATATGGCAATAAACTGATTAATAGCAACAACAACAAGGGGGAGCAAAGGTCAAGTTCAGGGACAGTTAGCTTATTGGTTTGGACCTGTTTTAACAGGAAAACTTTCACTGTTGAGCTCATACACTGAGATGTTCACACTGTCAAAGGTAATAGACTCAACCAAATGCTGGTTTATCAGGGACTTTTCCATCCAGCAAATAAGCAAAAAACAAACAAACAAAACCCCTACCCTTTCCCCACTACCATTAGGACAACCCCATGAAGTCAGTGTGTGACTTTATTATTGAGCAAAGCAAAATGACTTGATCTTAACCATTTGTGTTGGGAAGTTATACTTAGTGTTGTCTTACAATGCCATCCCTTTGTGGGGAAAATAAAGGAACCCAGTGAAGATAGATGAAGATATTGATTGCACAGACAGAATGAGTATTTGACAAGCTTGTGGACAGCACAAACAAAAAAGAAAGGAAGAAGAGGTTGTATGGCCATAGCAGCACTACATTATTCTGGATGCCTTGGCAGTCAAACTGCACAGAGTACAACTTTTCATTTAAAGAAAAAACAACAACAACCTACTAGCCTTTATGACTAGGATGATGACCACACTCTATTTGAACTGTTGCCTTGTGCAACCTCTTTTTGTAAAAAAAAAGTCCAAACTGCTAAATTCATCCTGCACAATTTCTTTTGTCTAAAGACATTACTTTTTAGTTTCTTTTAGTTGCCATTTTTTTCACCTTTGTCCATAGTATTTCCCTTATTCCTTAATGCTGTTTTTAAAACATTTTTCCTAAGGTGCAATCTACTTTCCCATGACATTTTAAGAGGGTGTCTTAAGATTGTTTTCAGTAACCATTCCAATCAAAATACATATTACTTTTCTCCCCACCTCCAGTGTCTGTTGTATATTTAGTTATTGGCCATGATCCCAAGAACTGGATGTCCCCATACAGAGCATTTCTGTGCATGAACAGGATACTATTGTTCAGTTCCCTTCAAGCAGAAGTGCTTTCAAATCTCGTGGAAAGTCACTCTAAGGATTCATAATGGCTTAGGGGATGGTGAGGCAGGATGAAATGCTCCTGTGCACACACTATTCTTGTTCTGTGGTTCTTGGGATCCAAAGTGTTACAATATAATTAAAAAAATTGTAGGACTCATCATCAAGCTTGATGTTCTATTAATCAAAAATAGCAACAAATGATGGATGGGTTGTTAAGTATGGTATAAACACTCTACTGTAGTTTAATTTCAGAAATGTTGTGATTCCAAAATTAGAAGCTTTTCTTTCATAACTTACAACAGATAATAATGCGTGGTATGTGGGAAGGCCCTTGGGTTACAAATTTGCATAGAGCCTGAAGAAATAATGCTTATCCCTTGACTATAGACTTCTTCTGTATGACTAATTGGATGAAGGATGGTGACAGTTTGATTTTTTTTTTAATATGAATCAGACTGCATCAGTCATTCTTACTGTGCTGAAGAGTTCTAGTGAGTCTTCTGAAGTGAGTGGTAGTATCTATCCTTTCTTCTCATTTCCCCATGTTCCTGTCATGGGAATTCTGTATGTACATAAAAGAACACCCACCAGTTTATAACATTTGAGTAGAACTGCCTCACTGATTTCAAAAGGATTATGTATATATATATATATAGCCTTATGAAACATACACAAAAAGAGGAATTAATTTTAATCTTGACTGTGTAGATGTTTTAAAACAACCTTCTTGCTTAGTCTCTGCTGTACCTGTTAAACTTAACAATATACAGATCAAAGCAATGGAGGAAAACTGACAGCTGAAACAATTAAACCTTCTTAACTATACAATATGGATCTTTCACATATATATGTTCCAAGTCAGTGTGTTTTATTTTCAAGGAACTTGGTTTTTGATTCCTGTCACATATTCTTTATCTCCTGAGAGCTCACAAGCATGATTGATCCATTCTATTAGCTAGTAAGATGTGGAGAAATAGCAGATACAACAGCTGATGCCTCCACAGTGGCCTAAGACTTACTGATGGACACCTCATAATGAAACTAGCTTAGGACCAAAGGAGCCATTGGCATCAGTAAGTGTCAGGAGTCCAGAATGTTGCATGCCTCCAGGTTCATGAACAGCTTGGGATGATCAGAGAAGAAGTGCAGAGTTATGAGTTGGGAGGGTGAGCAAGGAGTCAAAGTGGGAAGGGAAGAAGAGCTGGAGAAGGAAATGAGGCATATGTCTGTCCTGTTGAAGGAAGAGGACAATGAGGATCTTATCAAAGTAAGGGAACAGAAGCAATAGGAGCTGCTGAAGGATGCTGCTGCAGCATTCTGGCCTGGCTACTGACTATTGGGGACTAAAAAAACCCCATACTCCTATGGCAGCTTGAGGTGAGCTTATCAGACCAACAGCAGTTGAAAGGAAGATAAGAGAAGTAGTGAAACTGCAGTGGAGTCAGGACTGTGTCCTGTGGATTGAGTGGATTTACTGAGTCCTATGGATAGGATGGAAGCAAGGGGCAGGATTGGTGGGCCACCCATAGGCAGCCTCTACCCCACCACACTATCAAATGACTAGCCATATAATCATGCTAACATATATGCAAAGACTATACATAGATTGCAATCTTTATTCTTAACATGCAAGGGATAGGGCTGCTGTTATTCTACACACTAGAAGGAAATAAGATATAACAATAAGATACTGTTGTATGCTAATAATTTTACAAGGTGACTTATGTAGTGAAATGCTGTGTGTTGAACCAGTCTGAGTTCTTCAAGACAGCTGAATTGAGGCTGACATAATTCTTCTTTTTGTCATAATGTAGCATGTGCCATGAGCTCCAGAACCAATGGAAAAGCCAATTGAAAGTCAATTTGTGATGCAGCTGAAATAGCAAATGCTTACATTACAGAATTCCATTTGAGACAGATCTAAGATCTTGATCATCTTCAGTGATTTCTGTTGCAACATTGTCTGTTCAATATCACCTATTGTTCCTTCTTGTTATCCCTTTTTCTCACTTCACCATTTCAGCTTGGTAATTTAGCAGCTGGCCACATATGTCCACCTAGACCTACTGTAGAGACACTGTTTTCCCCACACAACTGTTCCATGTCTGGTGGAGAGTAGGAGGGGGATCAAAGAGGTGTCTGGGTATGTCATCATAGCTAGATGCATAATGATTACATCATCTACTAGGTCTTCTGGAGGTCTCCACAGATATAATCTGCCTAGCCAGGAATATGACATCCATACTAGGACAAACACCCCCCTCCCACACATCAAAAGCTCAACAGCACGTTGCAGCATAGGGTATGGGGTAGCCATTTAAATCTCAAAACTGAGGGTAAGATTGGATGTGTTCTGTTATATTTAATGAAATACCTGTAAATCCTCCAAAATAAGCAGTGACACTGAGGACTGGGTTTATCGTGCAAGGCTTAAAGCAGTGCTACTCAAATGGATGGTTCTTGGACTTGTACTGGTCTATGATTAATAAAAAGTTCCAGGAGAGAAAGAAACATTTTCAGCTAATGGACAGAAATATGGCATCGATCCTTGGGACATTAAATACTGGTTCCTCACCTCAGGTAGCTAAAGAGGCTCATGATGGCTTAGAGGACATACAGGTTTACATACTAGAAATTCTTACCTTCTTTTCTAAACAAGAACAGAATAGATATAGAAATTCTAATACTCTCGAGACAACATTCAATGCCATAGTTAGGGAGCAAGCCATAAACAGCTGCTAGCATGTAGGTTTTCTTAATTTTATAGCCCTTTATATTCTCCCCCAGCCCTTTTTTTTTTTTTCTTCCTCAGAAAGGATGGGAACAAAAGCAATTACAGAATGAAAGGAATGAAACTGAGAAGCAGCTTTACCTTTTACGGTTCTATTTACCTGTCCTTGAAAATTAATTAGTACTGAAAATGTTTTGTGTCTTGTCCTGCTGAAGCTGATGGTGATGGAATAGACATTAGAGTTGCTGTTCAAGTTCACTGCTAGAGACCTGTAATCTCTGTAGCACATGAAATCACATAAATAGCATTAAATAACACCATTAAAGGCAAGGGGAAGTATGCTGAACTGAAGCTTTTTGCTCATCATTAACATTGTTTTGAAACATAAGAAATCAGCACCAGGTCCTGACAAGGTGTGTGTTTATGACAATAGGTATTCATATAATAAAATAAAATGAGGATTCATTTTTAAAAAGAAAGAACACTTTTCTCTAGAAGGCAAATGGTTTGCTCTCAGAATGTTTCTGGGAGTTCTCTGTGGGATCAGTTCTGTTGCAAACAATAAATGAAGTGAATATAGAAAGCCATCATGATTAAGGGCATAAAGTTTACAGGCTTATACTCTTGGTAGAATATTTAGACTGTAGTCCTCTTGTGGCTTTACACAATGGTGTTAATGGTGCTCTGCCAGCATGTGGACTGTTTGGAGGTTGCACAATGGTATTATTCTATTCAGGTATTCTGTTATAACAAGGTACACCTTTGCACAAACAACACTGCTCTCTAGAAGGTACCATCTTTGGCAGATGGGAAGTTGGATTAGCTGCTCTGCCACAGGAGAGTGTGCTGTCATGATGGCCATTTCATACTTGCAACACACATCTGCAGTATAATTACACTGGTGTAGTTTTACATAACACAACCAGTCTCGATTTCATGGGCTATACATGTCTGGTTGAGAGATACTATGCTTTTCTTCCAAGATGGACATTTGTACAAAGTTTCCTTATACATTTTCCTTCCTGCATGTGTTTTTGTACATCTTTTTCCTATTGACCAAAATGTGTTGGTAATTTTAAGTGTCTATAAGCAGTGATGTATTCAAGTCTTTTACACCAGGTCTCAAGTCTTCAAGCCTTAAGTTAAGCTTCAAGTCCCTGCAAAATACTTTCAAGTCAAATCTTGAGTTGATTCTGAGAGCCAACTTTAACAGGAAAAAGAGGTATGTTTGAGTGTGTGTGTGTGTGTGGGGGATTTGGAGTTTCAATAACTAGAAAATTAAGACAATGTGCACAAAGTTAGGTTAAAAAAATCCTTGAAAGGGAACAACAAATGTGTTAGGCAACAGGCTTGAGGCAGAAAGATCTTTCTAAAGCTTTTCAAAAACTTTTTTTTTTTACCCAAAACAATACCTCTAGCTCATTGCCTATCATATTTGCTGTTTCTGGATGAAGTTAGACCACTAATGAGGGATGCAGACCAGCACTTTAGGCTGTCCTAGGGGTGGAGTGACCGCACACTGGCTGCCCTGACTCCACCCTGACTCTTCTCCGACGCCGCTCACCTGACTGCACAGCTTTTTGCCACCCCAAAAAGGAACAGCATTTGCCTGCTCTTTTGGGGTGGCAAAAAGGAGGATTGGGGCCACGGCATGTGGTTGCTGCAGCCCCAATCCGTCACTCCCAGGGATGGCACAGAGCTGTCCCTTATGGGCCATCTGCATTGGTCCTAAGTAAAGTCAAAATATACAAGTCCCAAGTTGAGTTGAGTATGTGCATCATTTATTGCTGAGTTGAGTCCGAGTCAAATCATTGAAGTGATTTAAGGCTGATCTCAGTCAAAGTCAATTGACTCATCTCTATATTATTGTTTATATGAGTTTATGTTTATTTTATTTCTCTGAATTACACTACAGGCCTCAAAAATGTGCTGATTTTTAAGGCAAGGGATATATTGTTTCACAATGAGATTCAGAAAATTAGTTATTTTCTCTGCAAAATGGTTACTTTCACTAAGGTCCAAAACACATTGCAGAAATAATCCATTTTGAGACCACTTTAACTGCTCTGGCTCAATGCTAGAGAATTCTGGGAACTGTAGTTTTGTGAGATATTTAGCCTTCCCTGTCAGAGAGCTCTGGTGCTACAATAAACTACAGTTCCCAGGATTCCCTATGATGAGTAGAAATTCAGCTCTTAAAAGATAGCTCACACACACTGTTTCACATTGTGTCTTCAAATACATATACATTGTTTACAATGTATAGAAAGGTTTAACCTTTGCCCAAACTATGCTTGGAATATGTATTAACCAGAGGAGTGGTCTGCAAGGGGAGATCGTCTCCACAGTGACCTGTAGAATAATATAGTGCTATCACATAAGGAGTGGCTAATAAATGTTTTATCAATAGAGGTATAAAATGTAACTACACTCTGAATCTCGGGCTGCTTGGTTTTGCATCCTGAGGTGCCTGGCAGCCTATTCTCTGTGCAGAAGAATAAAGACATTTTTACTCCAGATACTTGGCTTGTCTTGCTTTTTGGCTTGACTGGGCAAGTAGAATATGGATAGGGTTTCCCGACAAAAAATTTTTTTTGTGCTGTGACTTGGATTAGCTGCAACCTGGCTTTTTGGCTGTGTTGCTGGGTACTGCACCAATAATGCTGAGCCGTGCCTGGATGGTCTCAGGGCCTTCTTTTCTATCCCTATTCATGGCGGCATGAATCCTCTGCATCAGAAGGCCACCAGCTTCTAATGAACCAGTCAGCATGCACTCGCTCTTGTTGACTGGGACTATTCACTGGTTAGCGTCCACAAATGTGGTTAAAGTCTACAAGACAAAAGTGATTATCGGGCTGTTGAATACCAGCCCAAAGGGCTGATCTGGAGGTGGAGTTGGGATGGAGCAGCTGCACTCCAGCTTCCCCAACCCCAGTCTAACACCATCCTGACACCGCATGCCTATACACACTGCGTGTGGCATCAGGACACCCTCCTGGCGTAGCGTGCAGACATGCTGCACCAAAAGGGCATGGAAGAGCCATGGCGCCGGCTCTTAGGAGAGTCATTTTGCTGCTCTTTTAGGGGCAGCAAAAGGAAGGATCAGGGTCATGGTGTGGGGTTGCTGCGGCCCCGATCCGCTGCTAGCAGGGGCAGCCCAGAGCTGCCTGTCTGCATTCCCCCATAGTCCATAAACGTGGTTAGAGTCTACAAGACAAGAGTGGTTAGAGTCCACACACATAGGGGGGATGCAGACAGGAAGCCCTGGGCTGCCCTGGGAAGCAGAGGATCAAGGCCAAGGCTGCCAAACAGTGCAGCCTCGATCCTCCCTTTTGCAGGCCCGGAAAGGAGCAGCAAAATGCTGCTCCTTTCAGAGCCAGCAAAAGGCCACTCTAAGAACCGCTGTGCGGGTCTTTGGTGCCCCTTCCGGTGCAGTGAGTCAAAGTGATGTCGGGGAGGGGTTGAAGCGGCTGATGTGCAGCTGCCCTTTCCCATCCCTGCCTCTAGGATGGCCCAAGGGTCTATCTGTAGAGGCCTGTAGTTAAGAGTCCACAAGGCAAGCATGGTTAGAGTCCACAAGAGTGAGAGAGACCCTTAACTCCCATAAGGAGGGCTGAGACAAGCAGGAAGAATGGGTAGCAGATTGTCCACAACCAGTCCATCCACTCCTTTGTGGGTGTTTTGGGAAACATTGGGAAACATTCAGTAGTGATCCGGGGCGGGGGGGAATAGAGAAAGAAACTAAACTGTTACTATATGCAAATATAAGTTAAAAGATGATGAAAAATGATCAGATATGGGATCCCTTAATTTTAATAAGATTTTGGAACAACAGTCATTTTGAGAGTGGATGAAAAAAGGATAAAGTGCTGTTTTTGAATGTTTAAGTAGAGATTATGTTTGTATATGTATACGATTGTGTGGAAGACCGAGAGGACAGAATATTTCAGGCTTGAGAGCTTCTGTTTTGCAGAGCCAACTGCTCCCCTGACTTTGGAAAGGGTATGTGTGGATGTGGATCCACTCTGCCTCTCCCACCCCATAGTCCTCTAACATCTGTAAACTATGTGTCACTGAGGGTGTGGATTCCAAGGAAGAGAAGGGAAAAGTCAACATTGTCGTTTATGATAGCTTAAATTTAGGCAATTCTGAAGCCTGGCTGGCCACATGATCATAGTGCACACTGCTTTTACTACTACTGATTTAATTGAATGAAAGAAAGAGATTGGACCCTACAGGAAGAATCAGGATAATGTATCTGACTTGTTTCCTATTATTGTGGCTTTTCGTACCTCGGATGGGAGGATTGTAATACCTTACTGAATATCTTTCTAACTTCTGTGGAGAAGCATATGGTTTGCCCAAAGGCAACAGAGATGATTTTCAGTCAGGATCATAATGTTTAACCTCAATCCACACTGGAATAATGACTTGGCTATAGTGTGACTTCAGATCCATGATGGCTCAGGCTTTAAAGGTACATTCTATCATCCCCAATCCACACACATTGCTAGCAACAAATTTACTCTGAAGATGCATTCTTTTCAGTTTTGGATTTGAAAAATGCTTTCTTTTGTATTGCTATAGAAAAGGACAGAAAAAAAGAAAAAGAAGAAGGTATTGGAGCTGCTGGCCTTCCTTCTAGCAGTGGCAATTTAAGGAGAAGGAAAAAAGGGGACCCTGGATGTGGTCAAGGATGTAATTTTTAAAAATTTTATTTTTTTTATTAATTTTAATACATAAAAGAAGAAAAACAACAACATTTAAACAACATTTAAAAAACAACAGTCAGTAATGTAGACACAAACACTCAAATAACTACAACTGTACCAACATATACCCATCACCATTAAAAACAATATAAACATATAATCCATATTAACATATACACTTCCTGGTTTCCAATATTTCCTTCATTTATATATCATTAAGTAATAATTCAGATTGTATCTTTAAACTGAACCTTCTTACAGCGTAATTCTTTACATTTTTAAATTTAGTATTCTCCTTTAGACTTTTTCTGTTTAATTTCAGCCATTCACAAATTTGATACTATTAGACTACAACCACCAGAATCCTTTGCGCTTCCCACCGGGCTTCCCCAATCAGCCACACCTGTAAACCCTCCACTATCTCTGGAGTAAACCCTACTAAGGGCACAGCGCAATCCTTTCACCATAAGACCTTTTCTTATTTTATATTCTCTTAAATATTTCTTCTTAGATGTAAGTAATGTAGGCAAGAAAAGGTTACTCACTAATTGTTAGTTGGATTAATATTAGTTTCACCTTCTTTTACTTTCTTTAAAAGAAGCATCTACATTTAGCCTTTGTTGTTTAATAGGTAGCGTTCTTTTCAAATTAATCAAAATTATAAGCAAGGTTTGAGTTGGAATTAGTAATTTGACAGTCTGTATTGGAAACCCCAATAATTGGGGATCAGTTTCTTTCCCCAAAAGGTTGTTTCTTCTTATTATTCAATTATTAAAAGTTGGAGGCATTTCTCCATGGAAAACCCCCTGCAATGGACACGGCTGTGGTTGGTTCATATCCCTTGTTCTCTAAAGTTTGTTTACTTGTTTCAAGGGAAGAATTTGGATAAACTGGAACCCCCTCTGATATCTTCATACCCAAAGATTATTTCAGTTGTCTTCCTTTCCTCTTTAAACAACTTTAACACCGCGTTCCACCAATGAGTTCATGGAGTTCTTAGCGATCCGCCATCCCCAACTGGAAGCCCAAGGATCTAGGTTTATATGTCACAAGGTGAGAGAGACTGTGGATTTTGGTGCCAAAACAAATCAAGTCAAACAAATTATGTAGTACAGGGTTTCTCTGGATGTTTGAAAGCTGAAGTAGCAACAGTTTTGTTGGTGCAGGAAGCTAGCAAATTGACTTTGGAATAGCCATAAACTGTTTATATGTCACACTTCTAAGAGACAAAGGAAAACATTGGCTGACATCAGACAGAATTGGGAGGTATCAAGCAATCCTGCTTGCTGAAGGAATTTCACTGCAGACCTATATGTCTTGAATCCATCCTCATTTATGTTCATTGAAAAGGAGAAAAATCTATCCCATGATTGTAAAGCTATTCTAGAGACTGTTGATGACAGTGAAGATGCTTTTGGAAAATATAGTGGCTTCTTAGTGGGACCCAACAGAGACTAGACCTCTAGCCATAGGCACTTCAGCAGAAAAAGTTGACAATGGCTTCGGAACTAAAAAAGCGAAGGACTATTCATGTGTTTTGTGATTTAAAAATTGGGGGAAAAGGTTTTGGCTCCACAGAACTAAGTACTGTTGCTAAGCTATTTGAATTTGGCTGTACTTCAAAAGCTGCATGAGAACACTCATAGGGGTCTGACGCCATGATACAGATGCTCCAAATATTTTTGATTGGTAAAATTTGCTATCAAGAGCAGAACAAGTCTATAAGACTGCACCACCTGCAGAGCCAACAACCTAAGAATCCAGCCTAGACCACTGCCAGGAGCTGTCTACAAACGGATTCAACTTAGAGAGATTTGACAAATGGACTTTGTTGAGCTACCCAGAAGTGATAGGTTGAAGTATTTTCTTGCGTATGTGTTTTCAGGTTAAACTGAATGTTTTGCTTACTCCATATGCAAGAGCCATGAAGTAACAAGGAAAATAATCTAGGATCTGGGTCCTAGATTTGTCAGGAAATGACATGCATGTGACCACAAGATGGAGATGTAAGCTTAGTAATGAAAGTAGTTAAGCTCCAGTGGCAGGTGTGCGTGAGTCAGCGCTTGGGAGTATGAACACCTGGGATGCCTGATGCAAGAGGCATTGGTAACCATCTATAAAAGGGAGATGGGAATTATCTCCAGTGTGGGTTTGTTGTGGATGGTGGAGCAGTTTGTTGGTTAGGAGAAAGATTTGTATTAGAGATAGCTGTCTAATACTCTGTGTATATATTGTAAATATACTGCAAACAAAGATTAAAGCCCTCAATTTGAGTGAAGGCTGGCCTTGTTGCTGTCTTTATTTGGCAAGCCAGAGCTCAAGGCTGTGTGCTGCAGGGAAGGAATTTTTCCTTCTCAGCCTGAAGTCTCTTGCAGACATCTCTCAAGAAATCTTCTCCTTGCGTCTTGTTGACATGGAACAACTCTGCACGTGGTTGTGGTGGACACAGTGCATCGTTCTAGGCCCCAATAAGATTTGAGATATTAGGGGTCATCTAGATGGACAGAGACTGACACTTCATCACAAGGAACGTCAAAGAAGTTGCACAGATTTTGGATATTGATTGAGAATACTATGCTGCTTGGAAACTACAGAATAAAGACAAGTGGAAAGTTTTAAACCAGACTTTAAAAGAGATTAATCAAGATCAACAAGAAGCAAAGTTAAAGTGGCCTGAAGCTTTGCTCATTCCTTTGCTATGTGTTAGAGCAGGGGTAGGCAACCTTTCTCCTTTAAGGGCTGAGGGACTTCAGCTCCCAGAAAATTTCTGCACTACCAAAATCATCTGGTTAAGTGCAGCTGTGGAACGGGTGATGGTTGGGCAGCAACACAGCAGCATTTTCATGTGTGATAATACCCATCCCAGCCTGTCCTAGCTCAATCTCGTCCCGTGCCCAGATTGGGGAAAAACGTAAGTGCAATAATCTCCTTATTCTCAGGTAAATGCACAAAGGACTGCAATCCAAATACAACCATGTAGTTTTTCTAACACTAAAAGGAATTATTGAGTTGAGAATGATGTCCTGGAAATATTTAGGGGAAGTGATCATGCTCATTCTTGCTACAATTCCATTTTGCTGAGGAGCCAAAGGATGTGAGAAGACTAGTAAGATCTGATCTGACATGTTATAACCTTAAGAATTTGGAAAATTAGGCAGAAATAATTGAAAGGAAGTTCATTTTTGCTGAAAGAGTTATATTAATAATGAATGAGAGTTAGTTCATTAAAGATTATCCCAGTTTATAGTTGCCCAATCTAAAGAATTTTGCTATGAGTTCTCCATGACCCCCTCACCACCACTCTGTGTTTCTGGTTGAGCAGTCCTCTCTGCCAATGGATGTTACAAACCAAGCTATTTATGAAACTTTGGGAATATTGCTGGACTTTAACTTCCATCAGCCTTAGTTAGGATTGCCACTGCTGAGGGATGATAGGAGTTGTACTCCAATCATTTGGAAGGGTTCCCATCCCTGAGAGATGTAGGAATGTCAGACATCCTAATTAATAGAGTGAATCTTTGAATAATGGTCCTTTTTAGCTTTCTTAACGCCATCTTCCCAGTAAATGAAAATCTTAGTAGAAAGATGTAAGTCACCTACAGCAGTAACATAAGTTAATGGGTTTCTTTATGTAAATGTTAGACAAGAGTAAATAAATAGCTAGAGAATGGAGAAGGGAGGGTTAGTTAACTGGCATGCTGAGATTGTGCACAAAAAAACTTTAATAAGGCTGAGAAACATCTTTTCAGACTAACTGTGATGTTCTAAAAGGTTTCTATTTTGGGTTCTTTTCAAAACATCATATAGCAGTAATTCATTTCAATGACATTGCTCTTTTGAAAGGATGGGCTATGGTTAAAAAATTGTTTGTGTATTTGTGGTTCTTTCTCTGTGTTCAATCCTGTAATCTTTGATCTCCACCCTCTTTCCACCCACCTAAACATCCTGTTTTGTACATATCCTTGATATTGCCCTTCCTCAGTACTGATGGCTCAGTTTTCCTCTGAATTAAGTTAAATAAGATCAGGAAAAGTACAGCATATAAAAATACAGGCATAGCAAAGCCTCAGAGGCTCCTTTTTATGAAGTCCTTTTTATGCTTGCCTAGCCATCCTCTTCCTCCTTGTCCTGTGTATAGTGGGAAATTTATTTAGCAGCATTGACATTGGGAGGGAGGGCTGGAGAAACATAGACTTTCTGTCCTAGTTTGCATAACTGTGTCTGCAGTAAACACTGCAATAAAGCTTGGGCTGGGAATGAATGGGGTTTTCATTCTAACTGATCCTATTCTAGATGTATATCCTTATCTAAACAGGTAAGGTGAACAGCAGGCACCTCCAGAAACTTTTACTGAGCATGTGTGGGCAGCAAGACAGAGAGAAAGGAGAAAGCAGATAAGCCTACTTTACTAGCTGCTTCATTCACGTTAAACAGCCAAACAACTAAATGTAGTTCTGTAAGTGTGCCACAAAAAACATAGGTCTACAAATGACGAAATCATAAGAAAAGTGGAGACTGGTGAAAGAAATAATAATAATCTCTGGAGGTATTGTGGAAAAAATGCAAAAGGTTCAAAATGTTTTATGTATTTATTTATGCAAAGCTTACCTGATCTGATTTTTAGTTTACGTTAGTTGCATCTAACAATGTGCATATTGTTAGTTTTGACTAGAAAGTTTGCTGAAATATGTTGAAGTGCTCTTCTCTTTTTTGTTGCTGTAGGAAACTATTTTCAGTGCAGAGTAGAAAGGAAAAAATAATGAGTCCATATATAGCAAGGTGCCACTAGGGAAACAAATGCCACTGCCTGATATGGAAGTGGTTGCAAATTCAAAAACTCCTTCTTGCAGAACAGAGCTTTACTCACACATTTGCTGAGGTTTTTTCTGTAGAGGACTTAACCTTAGTTGCAGAAGGATATTTACAAAATATGAAACAGGAATATTTACAGTTTCTGATACAATGCTCTGCCACCATCCAACATCCACTCAAAACTCCAACTACCCAACAAGAACTGGCAGTATCTGCTGGACTTGATCCCCTTCCCCACCGCCATTCCCATCTCCTTTTTTGTCATGCCTTTTTAGATTGCTGCACAGCAATCGGGGCGGCTTATAACAGATTAAAATTACAGCAGTTAAAACATTCCATCTCCCCACATCCTCCACCCGCCCCCCACACCCCTTAAAACTGAATTAAACTTGAGAGAATTAAAATATAACAAGTAAACACTTATAAAAATCAATAAATAGCAAGAGCAGCAATAATACCATATTCAGCAGAGAGATTGGGGGCAGAATAAAATCCAAATATACTCATCCCTCTGAGGGTGTTATTCCGGGAAGGCCTGCCGGAAGAGGTCCGTCTTTACTGCTTTCTTGAAAGCAGCAAGTGTCATAGCAAGACGGATCTCATCCGGCAGGCCATTCCAAAGTTTAGGGGCAGTGACAGAAAATACTCTCTGGGAGGTCTGTATAAGTTTTGTCTTTGTCTGTTGAAGCAGGTTCCTCCCAGCTGACCAAAGGGCACGGGGGGATCATACGGGAAGAGGCGGTCCCTAAGATAAGCTATACCCAAGCCATGTAGGGCTTTAAAGGTCAAAACCAACACCTTGTACTGTGCCCGGAAACTAATTGGCAGCCAGTGGAGGGATTTAAGCACCGGTGTTATGTGCTCCCTCCTAGATGTTCCAGTAATTAATCTGGCTGCCATGTTTTGTACCAATTGAAGTTTCTGGGTTAGGCACAAGGGTAGCCCCATGTAGAGTGCATTGTAGTAGTCCAGACGTGAGGTTACCAAAGCATGCACCACAGTTTCCAGGTCCTTCCTTCCAGATAAGGGCGCAGCTGGTGCATCAGCCGAAGCTGATAGCAGGCACTCCTGACTGTCGCACTCACCTGACTAGTCATGTAGAGCGACGAGTCAAGGAGTACCCCCAAACTGCGACCACAGTCCTTGGAGGAGAGTGTGACCCCATCCAGGACTGGGGACTGTAATCCCAAATCCGGTTTCGGGCCTGTAACCGTGAGTACCTCCGTTTTGTCTGGATTCAACTTCAATCTGTTTTTCCTCATCCAATCCATTACCGCTCTAAGACAGTCATTGAGAGGAGAGATGCCATCAGAGGTCTGAGATGATGATCTGGTCATGGAGAGATAAATCTGGGTGTCGTCAGCGTACTGAAGACACCATGCTCCACGCCTCCGAATGATCTCACCCAGCGGCTTCATATAAATATTAAATAACATCGGAGACAGGATGGCGCCCTGAGGGACGCCACAATTAAGCTCTATTTTAGAAGAGCAACTGTCCCCGAGCCTCAACCTTTGGGATCTACCCGAGAGGAAGGAACGGAACCACGGCAAAGCAGTGCCTCCAATTCCTAACTCTCACAGGCAGTCCAAGAGGATGGCATGGTCTATTGTATCAAAGGCTGCTGAGAGATCCAAGAGCACCAACAGGGTCACACTACCCCTGTCGATGCTCAGGCGGAGGTCATCGGTCAGAGCAACCATGGCAGTCTCAACTCCAAATCCCGTCCTAAAACCAGTTTGAAATGGATCAAGATAATTGGTTTCCTCCAAGATAGCTTGGAGCTGAGAAGCAACTTCCCTTTAGATCACCTTGCTTAAAAACGGTAGCAAGGAGACTGGTCTGTAGTTGTTTCTATTCAGGGGATCCAGGGAAGGCTTTTTCAGGAGTGGCCAAACCGCCGCCTCCTTCAAACAAGGTGGTATGCTGCCTTCCCTGAAGGATGCGTTGATTGTGTCCCGAAGGAACACTCTCAACGCGTTCCTACCCTGGACAACCAGCCACGATGGACAAGGGTCGAGAGGGCAAGTAGTCTTCCTCATCCTTCCAAGCAACTTGTCCACGTCCTCGGTACTCACAGATTGTAATTGATCCAGTAAAATACCATCAACGGAGTTACCGGATGCCTCGTCTACGGATTCTGCCAGAACACTGGCATCCAAGTCGGCTCTTATCCGAGAGATTTTATCTGCAAAGTGGATGTTAAATGCCTCATAGCAGGCTGTCGTTGGGTTAAGTAGAGGATTCGGAGCAGGAGGTATCCTTGTCAAATCCCCCACCACCCTAAACAGTTCTGCTGGGCGAGACTCTGCAGACGCAATATGTGCAGAGCAGAAAGATTTCTGAGCTGCACGTAAAGTCTCCCTATAGGAGTCAAGATGCTTCCTAAGGCGAGTTCTGTCAGATGAGAGGCGAGTCTTTCGCCATTCACACTCCAGTCGTTGTCCAACCCGCTTCATCCTCCCAAGCTCTTCTGTGTACCATGGCTTGTGATTTGAAGCGGGGTGGAAAGGACGCTTGGAAGTGATTGTGTCAATAGCCTTGGTAAGATCGGTGTTCCAAGTATTAACCAAAGCTTCGACAGAATCATCGGCATTACCCACCATTAAACTCTCTAAGGCTTTCTGGAAACCAATTGGTTCCATTAGCCTTCGAGGGCGGACCACTCTAATAGGTCCACCACCCCCGGGAGGGTGAACCATAGCCTTAAGTTCAGTCTTGATCAAAAAATGATCCGTCCATGACAATGTGGAGGTTTTTATGACCTCCGCCCACAGATATTCCTGCTCCGTACTAAAGACCACATCGAGGGTATGACCAGCACAATGTGTGAGCCCATTAACCAATTGGGATAGGCCCATGTTTGTCATGGTATCCATGAACTCCCGAGCCGTGCCAGTTAGATCCTGTAAACTGGTTTCAAGTGGGATGTTGAAGTCTCCCAGAAACAAAAGTCTGGGCGACTCCAACAGCAACTCAGAAACCAGGGCCGTCAGCTCGGTCAGGGAGTCTGTTAAGCAACGGGGTGGCCGGTATACCAACAGAATCCCCAAACTATCCCTGGTTATCAGGCTAAGGTACATACACCTAATGTGAGTCGTTTTCCAGATAGGCTTCTGATCAAGGTCAAGGTGTTCTTATGGACCAAGGCTATGCCATCTCCCCGCCCACTTTCTCTCACCTGCTCAATAAGCAAGTACCCAGCTGGAAGGGCCTGTGCCCATGTTGCAGAGCTGGCATCCCTCAGCCAGGTCTCAGTAAAACAAGCCAGGTCGGCCACCTCATCCACTAAGAAGTCATGGATGATGTGAGTCTTTTTTTTTTTTGACTGACCTGGTATTGCAAAGGAGCAGGTTGAGGGTCAGTGGAATGGTGGGTATGCTCTCCAAGTTATCTTGGGAAACAGGATCAACTGAAGTAGGGATAGATATTAAGCATCGATCCCTCCTTCTTTTGTAACATTTGTTGAAACTGTAGCCACCATACCTTCTGCGCCCCCACACGACCTGGATGTCTGCCCCCAGCTTAAAATCAATCCCCAATGCAGAGGGAGAGATAAGATAAAAGCCCACTGATGTATGTCCCCAATATACAAAAATGGCTATCTGTGTAAAACATGGGACAGCTGAAGGGGAGGTGGGAGTTCACATGGGATTTCATATCATCCACACTCTCTCTAGTTTATAAGCCAATTGGCAGTTCGGCCAGACAGCTGATCTTTCATGGCTGGAGATGGTAAGTCCGTGGCCTTCAGGGACTCCGCTGCCCGCCGCGTGGTGCTGGTGGAGGGTGGTATCTGGCGGCGTTTTATAGCCGCCAGTGCTCCTCAGCGACCGCAGGGGTGGGGTGGCTCAGGCCGCTCAGCTGGTCTCTCGGGGCTACAGCTGGTCTCCCGGGGCGTGATGGTAAGTCTGCGGCCTTCAGGGACTCCGCCGCCCGCCTTGTTGTGCTGGTGGAGGGGATTCTGCTAGTATACCGATCACCCCGTTGTCTACCAGATTCCTTAACTGAGCTGACACAGATGGCCTCTGAGTTGTTGTTGGAGTCGCCTAGACTTTTAGTCCTGGGCGACTTCAACATCCCACTTGAGACCAGTTTTTCAAGTCTCACAGCTGCGGCTTGGGAGTTCATGGAATCCATGACAAACATGGGCCTATCTCAATTGGTTGTCAGGCCCACTCATTATGCGGGTCATACCCCTGATGCGGTCTTTAGTACCGAACAGGAATATCCATGGGCAGAGACAATAAATACCCTCACATTGTCATGGACAGATCATTTCCTGATCAAGACTGAACTGACAACCACTATCCGCCCCACAAGGGATGGTGGACTTATTAGAATGGCTGATGGAGCCAATGGGATTCCAGAAAGCCTTAGAGGGTTTAATGGCTGGGAATGCCAGTGATTCTGTTGAAGCGTTGGTTAATACCTGGAACACCAAACTTATCAGGGTTATCGACACAATCACTCCGAAAGATCCTTTCCAGGCTGCTTCCAACCTAAAGCCTTGGTACACCAATGAACTTAGGAAAACGAAGCAGGCTGGACAATGACTGGAGTGCATCTAGCAGAGAACTTGACTCCAATATGACAAGACTTGTCACAGGAACTTTCTTTGTTCCTATCGAGAAGCAATACGTGCAGTGCAGAGATCCTTCTGCTCTACACGTTTTGCGTCTGTAGAGTCCTGTCCAGCAGAAATGTTTAGGGTGGTAGAGGAACTGACGTGGGTTTCACCTGTGAAGAACCCACTACTTAACCCGACAATGGCCTGCTGTAGCGTGTTTAACAACTTCTTTGCAGATAAAATCTCTCAGATAAGAGCCGACTTGGATGCCAGTGTTGTGACAGAGTCAATTGAAGAGGTCACCAGCAACTCCGTTAGTGAAATTATACTGGATCAATTTCAATCTGTAAGTACCGATGACGTGGACAAGTTCCTTGGAAGTGTGAGGAAGATGATTTGCCCTCTCAATCCTTGCCTGTCTTGGCTGGCCATCCAAGGGGAATGCACTGAGGTTTTTCTTTAATGCATCCCTCAGGGAAGGTTATATTCCATCTTGCTTGAAGGAAGCAGCTGTTAGGCCGCTTCTGAAAAAGCCTTCCCTGGACCCCCTGGATAAGAATAACTACAGGCCGGTCTCTTTATTACCATTTCTTTCTTTCTTTCTTTTTTTAAGGTTAATTTTAATCAGTCACAAAACAAAACAAAAATGATCCCCAGGCCCCCTTTAGTCTGTCTCTAATCCTACAGCCACCCAAGCAGAGGCATACACATTTTCATGTCAAAGGCACGTTTCAAAATATGCTCTCCTTTCCTTTCTCACAGTCTCCTTTTAAATGTTCCTCCTGCTTTGCTTCTATCCCAGAGGTTAAGTCGTCCTTCAGGGGGTTCTTTGGGATTGTATATTGTGACATTTTAATTTTGTAAGCCACCTCAATTGCTTCAGCAGAGGGGCAGGATAGAAATAAATTTTACTATTATTATTATTATTATTATTATTATTAGGTTTCAAATTAATACCTAGAGTTGGGCATGTTTTGAAGTCACAATGAACTGCAGAAACAAGAGGTTTTACACATGTAGGAGTCATGCTGATTGGAGAACATGCCAAGACTGACATACAACTAAGGAAATGTGTTTGCTGATTACCTTGCCCCCGCCCCCCAGGCTCCATGCTTTTCTGCTTACAATGGAAGCAAAGGGAGTCCCATAGAAAGGGAATGAGTGACCACACCCCTTAGTCATCCACCTTATGATGATGTTTCTAAACACCCTTCCTGCCTGATTGTTAAGGGATTGTCTCAGATCTATTCAATGTATCATCACTCTGGAGCTAAAGCCATCAGCAGTTCTGTACACTTTTGTTTGTCTCCTGGAAAAAAACATCAAGACCTTTGTCACATTGAATATAATAAAACACACCCCTTGAGGATATGAAATAAATTATAAATATCCACCCCAGCTCTAGCCACATTGTTCACAGACCAGGACTCCCCCTGTGTAACCTTTAGATGTGGTCTGAGCCACTCTGTGTTTTCTATGGATCTATCTTCTGGACCAGTAATGATCATCCCTTAAACTCTGACTTATCTCTATCCACCCTTCTACACCTTTCTTTCTGATAGCCTTGAATGATTCTTAAGATTGGCTTGGTTCTTGTATGTCTGTGTGCACTCTTGCACATTTCTAAATAAAACACATTTATTTATTGAAACTGGAGTACTCTCCGCAGTTATTTCCAGTATAGATAGGTGAAAAGATCCCCACAGTTACCCTCCTCTCACCAGCCTCTTTTGAGCAATAACTTCCCCAAAATTCAAGGAGGCACTGGCATTGCAGGTGGGGACTCCCAATGTTCCTCAACTTTTAGGATAACACCAGAGCTGACCCTGCTTAGTTTCTAAAATCAGAGGGGACTCTAATGAGATGATGTACTAACTGTGTACTGACATTAAACATGCAAAACTGAGGAGACCACTTTTCAGAAATCACAGCTGTCATGGATGTGCTCATGCATAATGACACTGCAGGAAATGGTATTTATGGGACTCCTGCCTCAAATCATTCTTGCACAGTTGGGAGATCTTACTAAAGATCTTACTGTAGATAGGTAAATAAACTTGTGACCCTTGTTCACCAGCTTTTTCTTATCTTTTTCTTCTGGAAAGGTGTGCAGTACCTATGCTACATATTTACTAGGAAATAGATAGCAGGTCAACTGTGGCTGCAGAGTCTGAGTGCTGCTAGAAGCAATGATGAATTACTCCTTAATAGAGAGTTCAAGAATCCTGGGCTTCTTCTGCTGACTCTTTTATTTATAAGACTTTGTACATATCCTGACAAATCATTAGTTTTCTTGTGTTTGACTCGAAACTCCTTACCATGTTAGAGAGTTCCATATACTTATAAAGTTTAAATTTTATGGAACTAGAGTTGACCAGCCAAAAAGACACTATATGTGATTCAGTAAAAGCTTCAAAGGCTTTGGACATTCATATTAGAGGGAGCTCCTATCCTATACATGCCTGCTGACGATTAAGCACCAATTTTATGTCCCACTGGGGTGGGCAATACAGTCTGGAAGAACATAGGAGAAGGCCTTCTCTGCTATGGCACCCCAGGTTGTGGAACATTTTCCCCTTAGAGGCCCAATTAGCACTGAAGCTGAAGTACTTCCAGCACCAAGTAAAAACATGGCTTTTTACAAAATCTTTTTACCTCTGATTTTATTCAAATATCTACATGTGCATGGTTTTAAATTGCCTTAAGTTGTTTCAACTGGTTTAAAACTGACATAAAATTGTCTGATTTAGCATCAAATTGCTTATTATGTTTTAGTCTGTTTCAAATACTATTTGTTTATTGGTTTAAATTGTTCTAAATTGTTTAAATCAGTTTTATTCCACCATACACTGAGATCTCATGGTATAGGGTAGAATAAAAATATTTTATTTTTCATTTTTATATTTAACTGATCTATACCTCCCCTTTTTCCCAAAATGGATGGATGAATAAAAGATAAATATATAAATAGCTTTTTATCCTCCTGATTTGGTTTTGGAAACTTTGGGGGGATGCAGACGAGGAGCCATGGACCACCCTGGGAAGCAAACGATTTGGAATGAGGCTGGCCCACACCTTGGCCCCAATATTCCCTTCTGCTGGCCCTGAAAGGAGAGCTAAAATGCCACTCCTTTCGGAGCTGGCAGAAGGGACACATCAAGAGCTGCCACACGGCTCTTCTGCATCTCTTCTGGCGCAGCGTTTCAAGATGCTGAGCCGGAAGGATGTCTTGATGACACATGCCATGCGTAATGGCATGCGCTGTCAAGATGTGCTCAGGGAGGGGTTGGGGCACCCAGCGTGGGGCTGTCCCTCTCCTTCTCTGCCTCCAAGATGGCACAAAGTGCCATCTGTAGAGGCCTTTTCTTTACTTAGGGCCTTTACAGACTGCCAGAAATAATGCAGCTTGAGACCACTTTAACTGTCCTGGCTCAGTGCTAGGGAATCATGGGAATTGTATTTTTTCTGGGACATTGAGCCTTCTCTGTCAGAGAGCTCTGATGTCACAATAAACTACAGTTCCCATGATTCCTTAGCACTGAGTCAGGACAATTAAAGTGGCCTTAAGCTGCATTATTTCTGGCAGTTTGTAAAGGCCCATGGTTTAACTACTAGATCTCATGTGAATCAACCAATGCTCCAGCTATCGCACCCACAAGGTTCTTGAAAGTGCAATAGCACAGCACATAAAGGGACCAATTAATCTCCTTCGGTGCTGAAATTATGGGGCAAAGGTAAGAAAGCCTTAATAAAATCCACTTACCAGTTTTAGGCTTCTAAAGTAATAGCAAATCAAGCTACTGATCTCCCTGCTCTTAATTTTAGCACTGATCCCCTCTTCTTTCCTCCTCAAAGTACCCAACTGTATTCGCCTAGTGTTTAATGCTGCTGCACTTCCTAGAGGTGCACTGTTCTATGCATTTAAAGGATAAGATAATAGGATAGTTGTTTCCCTGTAATGAGCATTCAAGGTTATTCTACATGTCAGATTCAAGATTATCTAATCCTAGGTAGATGTCGAGTCATCCTGTGGATTTTAACAAGGTTTAGAGGACACTATGTGCATATCTGGCTTAATTGTTCAGGGTGTGATACTGTGTCTGCTTACTGAGGAGTAAGAGCCACTGAACTCGGTTGGACTTAACTTCAGAGTAGACATTGATAGAATTGGGCTGGTCACTATTTACTTCTCATAAATGTGTAGCAAACAGATTTCTTCCATATTCATCTCCCTTTAAATAGGACACAAATTGGTGATGCTGCTAGCATAGGAATTAGTGCAGAAGGGCAGACAAATTTATAAACATTTTTTTTTTTTTACTTTTAGGCATTTGCATTTCCTGATGGACTGCATGACAAATTGGTCAAATTGATGGATAATTGCTGACATTTTTGGTTTATTAGGTTCCATGTTTAGTATTTATGATGTATTAGCTTTTCTTATACCGTCCCTTCAATATTTAGGCATTAGGTTCACAAAAGATCATGGAAATTTATCGACTAGAGTGTAGACATCTCAGTCAGGGTTCATTAGCAGTATTTATTCCTGTGTTTGTGCCCTACTTACTGGCATGAGTAATATTAGTCTATGAATAGTACACAATCTCAAGAGTATTATAATTTTTAATATTTCAGCACAGTGTCAACTTAATCTCAACATAGCAACAGAGCCAGCCTATCATTAGTCAAAGTGGGACAGAATGAGAAGAACAGTGAACTAGGGCTGCCCTCAAGCTCTATACTCTCCTTGCTTTAGCTGCACCTAGATGTCTCTTGTAGAAGGCTTTTCTTTTCTTTTCTTCTTAGGGGAACTGAAAGATGTGCACCTCCAAAGTTTACCAGCTGTAACCACAGCCATTGTAGATTTCTTACTCTGTTTCTTATAGGCTAGCACAGTGGTCACAAAACTTCTTCCAGCTATTGCTCCCTTTCCTCTCGGGTGACAATCCTAGTGCCCCCCTCCCCATGATTATTTCTGGATATTAGGTCTACTGTTCTACTGCAAATTCAAAACAACCAATCTTGGTCATTTCTCCCTTTGGGAGAAGCAACCAAGCAGCTGGCTGACTAGCAACCTAGAAGCCTCTCACCCATGTCACCCCTCCAGCAAATGACAGTGTGGGCAAGAGGCCTCTTGATCATTGCTCAGCCAGTTGTTCAATTGCTGCTCCCATGGTGACTAGGTGCAAAAGGAGAAGCTTCTCCTTGGTGAAGAAGGACTCTTGATCCTTCTTCATTGGGGCAAAGATCAGTGCAGCTGGTGTGTGTGTAGGGAGTTTACAGAGGTCACATGCTCTGGACTGGAGACTGGTGTGGACAGGGAAAAGGAGATTTTAACTACAGGAGCTGCTCCAAGGTGAAAGACTCTTTCCAAGAATCAACCCCAGAGACTCCTGTCTCTCTTTCACCAGATACATGCCTTCTCCAGCTTCAATTCTCTCTACCCCTGCCCCCACATACAAAACATTGCTTCTTTTGTTACATCTTCTCTCAGTCTGTCTGATGGTGCCACTCTGCATACAAGTGATGTCCTGTGCCCTAACTTTGTAAGAGTTTCCCAACTACCACTGCCATCACCAGTGAAAGATGCAGCTAAAGGAGTGAGCTCATGTGGGCAGATGAGGAAGAGCGGGGGACACCACCACATGAAATTAACAGTGAGGCTGCATTGTGGTTTTAAGGGACCCTGAAAGGAAGTTCCATGCAACCCTCATCCCCACCATGGTCCTTCTGGTTCCTCTTGTCTTTCTTGCACATCAGTACTTTGACTGAAGGCTCCTCTGCTGCCCTCTTTTCCCTCATCGCTTCCCTCAATCTTTCCACTACCCCTTGAGGGGAGTACCACCCACTTTGAGAATCACTGGACTAGCAGAACCAGAAAGATGGAGGTAGCCAGTACAAATTATTGGGGTCTTGTGGTCCAGAAAGGGACCTAGGTTCTGACTATGTTGATCCCAGACTCCTTGGCAGCTGTTACTCAACCACCAAGAGAAATACCCTGACTGTGGCAGCAAAGGAAGAAAGTCCACCCACCTTCAGGAAGGAGAGGAGTAGGAGAAGACTTCCATTCTCAGGTTCCACTTCATGTGCCAGACTTATCATTAGGCTGAGTGAGGTGGTTGGTCCCACTGGCAGATACTAGGAGAAGACAGCAAAGGATTAGAAGCAAGATACTACTGCCTTCAGGTGTAGTATAGGAAGCTGTTCCATCACCAATGTTGAAAAAAGATACAAGTGCCACCATTTTGTTCTTTAACACAGGCATCAATATGTCTGGAGCCATACTCACTCAATTAATACTGAAGGGACAAGCCTTACCCTACAAGAACAATGGATAATTAAACTTATGTCAGTCACCTTGGGATTTCTTTAGACATTTCTCTTTATTAATATGTGTTATGAGAGTCTCTCCCCCCCACCCCCAGTCAATCCAAGACTTTCTGATGCATGATACATACAGTTTCATCTTTAACATCAAACAGCCATAAGGTAAGATGTATGGATTAGGACCACAGTACCATAAGATGGATTTTTAAAACTTTCATCCTAGTACCATTTTCTTTGCATTAAATCACTCCTCTTCTCCAACTTGCTGTTGCCCTTTGGTTCAGGGGCAGGGGACCATACAGGCGTTGCATATAAGTGGCAGAGGGAGCAATGTGGGAGGGAGAGAATTTCATTGTGAGAAGAATATGGCATCCTGTACATGGTGGTCCCAGTCTTGGTACTGTCCTCCCCAACAGCTGATATAGAATAATAAAATCATAGAATTGGAAGAGACCACAAGGGCCATCCAATCCAACCACAAGCCCTACAGGAAGACACACTCAAAGCACTCCTGACAGGTGACCGTCCAGCTTCTGTTTAAAAACCTGCAAAGAAGGAGAGTTCACCACACTCCCAAGCAACTTATTCCACTGTTGAACAACTCTTACCACCAGGAAGCTCTTCCTAATGTTTAGATAGAATCTTTTTCCTGCAGCTTGAATCCATTCATCCATCCATTTCCTGCAGCTTGAATCCAACCCTCATCCATGGTGGGGATGAAGGTTGCCCTTCTGTGGACACACTCCAGCTTGTCAATGTCCTTCTTGAACTGTGGTGATCAGAACTGGACACAATATTCCAGGTGAGATCTGACCAAAGCAGGATGGAGTGGTACTATTACTTCCCTCATTCTCAACACTGTATTCCTATTGATGCAGGCTAGAATCCCAATCATTGATATAATTGTAGGATTTTTAATGCATACAAGTCCAGATCATGTGCTTAAAATCAAGTATACTTGGCCTATGTTATTTCAAAACTAAGGAGGACCAAGGAGTAAGTGAGGGAACAGAAGTTAACCCACACCAGAAAAATCCAGACACACACCTGCTTCCAAGTATGTATACCCATAGTCAATGCGATTTTACCAGTCTCTGTGTGTAATCTCAACCACTGAATAATTGTCAGTATTTTCAAAATCATCCTAATATAGAACAGATAAGATGATAGGATTATAACATAATATACTATAGATTTTACTTCTTGGCATCAGAGGTCACATCATCTTGTAAACAATCAATAGTTATCCTATCTAAAACTGGGGCATTTGAACAATTTTTCATGAGCTGTGAAGGTTAAATGAGGTACTTTCCAAGATCCACTGAGAACTGTTCAGGCATTACATATTTTATACAAAGCCTTTGTGATCTGCTTATTATTGCTATCATTAATGGCTTGCAATTAATCATAAGGATTTGGTTGAAGCAGCTGCATATAGAACTTGACTAAGTTATTCATCTCATTTTTTGCTGGGGAGGGAGTATTCCAGGGAAAATGCTGCATAAATGGTCACAAGGCAGGCTTCAATTCATGGCACACATTGCTATAAATGACAGGGGTATATGTGCTCAATTAACTAGGGGGAGGCATTTCTGCAGTAAGTCAGTCACTGATAGTATTTAATAACCTGGTTATAAAAGGGATTGGCTGATGATAGTCATACTTGATCTTCGTGAAAAAGAGTGGGGCATGAATAGAGTATTATTTCCCCAGTATAGTAGGGGAAATTGTTCTGCATTATCCAAATATCTAAGGAACTTGATGATAGAGATCCATATACAAAGAGATCCATATACATAGTTTTTTGTGGGTTTTTCATATGGCCATGTTCCGGAAAAGTTTATTCCTAATATTTAACCAGCATCTGAAGATGCCAACCACAGATGCTGGTGAAACATCAGGAGTAAACTCTTCCAGAACATGGCCACATAGCCCAAAAAATCCACAAAAAATATGGATGCTGGCCGTGAAAGCCTTCGACTTCACATAAGATCCATATATACATTCTCATTGCAATATTTCTACAATTTGACCTCATGTATGTAGAAAGCATTCTTTGGCTTACAAAGGAAACAGAACGTGTGCACCTGGATAGAACATTTCTGTATACTTTTGACTGATTAATATAGAATAGCACAGCTTTATTTTTTTATTAATTTATCAAATAATCCTTTTTTTTTTTTTAAAGCCACCTGTGTTCATATGTGTTCACTGGAGCTATTACGTATGTTTACTGCATTTTTAAAAATGAGATCCAAGACATATTAACATATTATTTTCACTATTGGGGGGAATGTTCTATTTGATCTAAAATCCAAGGAAATCAGGGTTTCAGGTCATGCAGAGACTTTTCCCCCATTTTCTTTTGCTCTAGTGCATGAAGAGGGGATGAAAGGTAGTTCCTACTGCTCAGTCACCTCCTTTCATTCCCTGCTTATGGGTATTTAACACTTATCCATGGTCCCTTAGAACTTAGCAGCTGCTTAAGGGAACTGGCTGCTCTCTACATGTGCTGTGCAAAATCTTGGTTCATATTTTTCAGAGGCTAATAGGTAGGCAGTAGAACTTGAATTTTCCATTCTGTGGATTAGCTCATTGCTGTTGTTGCCTCCAAGTCATTTCTAATTTACCATAATCCTAAGGCAAAACCAGTAGCAGCATGGGGGGGGGGGGGTGCAGGGGGTGCAGACCACACCAGGGGACACCCCAGAGGGGGGATGACACCACCCAGCCCCCCCTGCCACTCCCCTCCTTGCCACATCCCAGTTTTCTTCAGAGGAGAACCAGACAGTGGCAAGGAAGCAGGCCAAAGTCAAGTGGAAGGGGCGGGGCTTCTGCAGAGGCTGGGCTCAGCCTTGCTGAGTGCACACACACTTCTCCTGTCATGAACCAAGGTTCTCTGTTGTTCTTTTGATCCAGAGAGAAATTTAGCCACCCTAGACTATAGGATTTTCAACAAAGGCACATAGGGAGCCAGATCTGGGTTTAGACACTATGCATGTAACATTTATTAAGACATAACAAATAAGACAATCATTTAAGTATCAAGAGCTCTCAATCACACACCCATTCATCCATCTACTCTCACACACCAAGTTGCACTTCACTGAAGAGGTTGATCAGGTGATCTTCATGGAGGCCCTGTACCACAGATCAGGAACACACTGCTGGTTGGAAAATTTTCAGCTTTTAAAGTCTTTACATCGCATTGGACAATCACCACCCTTTTGGCCTTTTCCCACTAACTCCCAAAACCAGTCCTTTCTGTTTTTTCTCTGTTATTGTAGAAAACATTCTGAGTCTTATCAATCATTGTCCAAACATTCTGTTATCTTATTACTTGCTGTCCAAACATTCTGAATGATCTATTCCTCGATAGATAACATAGATGGCTTCATCCTGTTCTTCCTAGGATACGCCAATGCCACATCAGCAGTTTTAGGATCCTTGCTTCACTTGCCAGGAACTTCCCATATCATGCATTGCAGTTCTCCATCTTCTTTTGCTCATATTCTTATTTAGTCCATTAGTGCCACTAAAACAAAATCCATTTACTCCTCCTCTCTGCTGCCTGGCTTTCCTTGGAGGAAATCCAAGCCCCAGGGAGGAGGATCAGGGTGCGGGATGCACTCCTCCTGGCTCCTCTCTGCTGCCTAGTTTTCCTCAGAGGAAAGCCAAACCGCAGGAAGGAGGATCAGGTTGCACACACATGGTTGTCAAAGCTGAGCCCAGCCTTTCCCAGAAGCCCTGCCCTTTCTGCTTTGAGCCCCCATGCCCTGCACCTGGTAACACCGGAGCTAGGTACACCACTGGGCAAAACTATTATGGGGTTTTCATGGCAATATTTGTTCAGAGGAGGTTTGCCATTGCCTTCCTCTGAGGCTGAGAAAGTGTGTCTTGCCCAAATGTTATTCAGTGGGTTTCATGGCTGAGTTGGTAATTGAACTCTGGCCTCCACAATCATAATCCAACCTGGGATTATTGGAGGCTTTAAAACTGCCTCCAACATCATCTCAAGCCTTCCGAGAGCAGTGGCAGCAACATCAGCCACAGCTGAGGGAGAGGAAGCCCTGAGAGCCGACAGGAGCAGTGGCAGCTTTAAAACCACCTCCAACACCATTTCAAGTCTCCTGGTAGCAGCGGCAGCAACTTCAGTCGCAGTTGAGGGAGAGGAAGCCCTGAGAGCTGTCAGGAGCAGTGATACTGGATCTAGGAGTCGGGTGGGAGTACTTCCATCCAGTCCCTCCCTCCCAACAGCTGAGGAACAGTGTACTGGCAGGAAAGGAGGAAGCAGCTGCGATGAGGCTATGAGCCAGGCTGGGCGGGACTTTTCCATCTAGCCCTCCCTGCCCCCTCTTCATACCATCTGCGACACCATAGCAGCAGCTTCATGGTCAGAAGTTTCCGCAACCGCCCTGTCTTTTACCAACTTGGGACAGCCGTAATAGAAGTGGAATTGGGTTCTGTTGTCCCCTTTACCAGTAGAGGCCGGGAATGGTCTGGGTGTAGAAATTCGAGTTGTGTGGGGGAAAGGGAGGTATGGTAGGAACAGAGTGAATAGGTGTTACAAAAGAAGGCAGGATCGCTGTTTGAAAGCTATTCCGCCTTCAGTTCACTCTGTTTCCCGGAATGGATTGGAGTGTGTACCAACCATTCCACAGAACCTTACCTTGCTCCTCTACAATGCCAAGTTGGTTAAAAACAAGACTCACATTATTTACGATCTTCTTCCTGATGAGTATGCCACCTGGCTTGCTTTACAGAAACCTGGCTGGGAGAGGATAGCTCCGTAACCTGGGCGCAAGCCCTCCCAGCCATGTATGCTGTTAGCGAGCAGGTAAGGAGAAGTGGGTGTGTGTGGGGGGGGGCAGCAGAGTGGCTCTGGTTCATAAGAATAACCTGACCTTGACCAGGATACCTGTCTGGAACACAGTCCACTTCGAGTGCATGTACCTGAGCCTGAGGACCAATGATAGTTTAGGGATTCTGCTAGCATACCAACCACCTTGTTGTCTAGCAGACTCCCTAACCGAGCTGACACGGCTGGTCTCAGAGTTGCTAATGGAGTTGCCCAGACTTTTAGTTTTGGGTGACTTCAACTTCCCACTTGAGACCAGCTTATCAAATCTAACTGGTGCGGCTCAGGAATTCATGGAATCCATTACAAACATGGGCCTATCCCAACTGGTCGTCAGGTCAAACATTGTGCAGGTCACACCCTCAATGCGGTCTTTAGTACGGAACAGGAATATCCGTGGGCAGAGGTTATTAAAACCACCGCATTGTCATGGATGGATCATTTCCTGGTCAAGACTGAACTAAGAGCCACTGTCTGCCCCACTGGGGGTGGTGGACCTATTAGAATGGTACGCCCTCGAAGGCTAATGGAACCAATTGGATTCCAGAAAGCCTTGGAGGGTTTAATGGTTGGTAACGCCGGTGACCCTGTCAAAGCTTTGGTTAGCACCTGGAACACCAATCTTACCAAGGTCATCAACACGATTGCTCCCAAGTGTCCTTTCCAACCGCTCCAAGTCGGAAGCAATGGTATACATCAGAGATTAGGAATATGAAGCGGGTTGAACAACAACTAGAGTGCACCTGGCAGAAAACTCAACTCTTATTTGATAAGACTCATCATAGGAACTTTCTCTGGTCCTATCGAGAGGCAATACATGCAGCACAGAGATCCTTCTGTTCTGCACGTATTGCATCTGCAGAGTCCTGTCCAGCAAAGTTGTTTGGGGTGGTAAGGGAGCTGACGCAGGTACCTCCTGCACAGAACCCATTACTTAACCTGACAATGGCTTGCTGTGATGTGTTTAACAACCTTTTTTGCAGATAAAATCTCTCAGAAAAGAGCCGACTTAGACGCCAGTGTTTTGTCAGAAACAACTGACTAGGTGTCCAGCAACTCCGCTAATGAAATTATCCTGGATTAGTTTCAATCTGTGAGTACTGATGACATGGACAAGCTCCTTGGTGAAGAAAACGACCTCTCCTCTCGACCCTTGTCCATCATGGCTGGCCGTTCAAGGGGGGATGCATTGAGGATGTTCTGTTATCTAGACCCATTTCAAACTGGCTTTAGGACAGGTTTTGGAGTCGAGACTGCCATGGTTGCCTTGGCCAACAATCTGTGTCTGAGCATCGACAGGGGTAGTGTGACCCTGTTGGTGCTTCTAGACCTCTCAATGGCTTTTGATACAATAGATCATGGCATCCTCTTGGATCTCCTGAGTGGGTTAGGAATCGGAGGCACTGTGCTCCAGTGGTTCCATCCCTTCCTCTTAGGCAGGTCCCAGAGTGTGCTGCTTGGGGACAGTTGCTCTGGTAAAAAGGAGCTCACCTGCAGTGTCCCTCAAGGTGCCAAAAAGGCTGTTAAGATGGATGCTGTTCAATATCTATATGAAGCCGCTGGGTGAGATCATTCAGAGTCATGGAGCTGGGTGTTATCAGTATGCTGATGACACCCAGATCTATTTCTCCATGTCTCAATCGTCGGCCTCGACTCCCAATGGCGTCTCTCATCTCAATGAATGTCTTAAGGCTGTAATGGGCTGGATGAGGGAAAACAGATTGAGAGTGAATCCAGACAAAATGGAGGTGCTCACAGTAGCGGCCCCGAAACCAGGAATTGGGTTGCAACCTCCAGTCCTGGACGGGGTCACACTCTGAAGCTTCCAACTGAAGCTTCCGAACCAAGCACAAGGGTAGCCCCATGTAGAGCACATTACAGAAGTCGAGGCGTGAGGTTACCAGTGCGTGCACGACGGTCTCGAGATCCCTTACTTCAGAAAAGGGCACAGCTGGCGTATCAGCCGAAGCTGATAACAGGCGCTCCTAACCGTCGCATTCACCTGATTTGTCATCAGGAGCAACGAGTCAAGGAGCACCCCCAGACTGCGAACACAGTCACTGGAGGAGAGTGTGACCCCGTCCAGGACTGGAGGTTGCAACCCAATTCTTGGTTTCGGGGCTGCTACCGTGAGCGCCTCCGTCTTGTCTGGATTCAGTTTCAATCTATTTTTCCTCATCCAGCCCATTACCGCTCGAAGACATTCATTGAGAGAAGAGATGCCATTGGAATTCGAGGCCGACAAATGAGACACAGAGAAATAGATTTGGGTGTCATCAGCGTACTGATACCACCCAGCACCATAACTCCGTATAATCTCACCCAGCGGCTTCATATAGATGTTAAACAACATCAGGGACAAAATAGCCCCCTGAAGGACCCCACAAGTGAGGTCCCTCTTACTGGAGCTACAGTCCCCGAGCAGCACCCTCTGGGACCTACCCGAGAGGAAGGACCGGAACCACTAAAGAGCAGTGCCCCCGATACCTAACCCCCTCAGGCGGTCCAAGAGGATGCCGTGATCTATTGTATCAAAAGCCGCTGAGAGGTCTAAGAGCACCAACAGGGTCATACTACCCCTGTCCATGCTCAGACGCAGATTGTCGGTCAAGGCAACCATGGCAGTCTCAACCCCAAAGCCTGTCCTGAAGCCAATGGATCTCTTCTGGCAGGCCTTTCCAGAATAGACTTCCCGGCCTCAGGAACTCCCTTATTCCACCCTCTCCCATCTTGGATGCTGCCGATACTCTGTTTGCTTTATTATATTATTGTTGCCTATGACCTGGTTTTTATTGTATATCATTTTAATTAAGATGTTTTAATAGCTTTTGGTTTAATACTCTTTTAAGGGGTGGGTGGGTTTTGGGCCTCTTGTGGATTTTACACTGTATGTATTTTTAATTATTGTTAGCCACCCAGATTGTTCACAGAGGGTTGAGGTACAAATAAATTTTATTATTATTTATTATTACCTGGAGAATAACTCCAAGTGAGATTAAATGGTGCTAAAGTACTACAGCCACCTGCAGCCATTTAGAGTTAAGAATGATGGTTTCCAAACTATGAAAGTAGTTGCTAATAGGCCCCCCTCTCTCCCCCCTCCCATATAGTAGGTACAATTTTATCCAGATGTGACAGATGGCTATTTCATCTTAGACTTCAGTGATTAATCACAGCTTTCAATCATGTAAAATATACTTCCCCAACATAGCTGGAGGATCATGGGAGTTGTAGTCTAATACATCTCAGATAGTCTGACATGCATTTCCCTACCTAGTAATTATGTTTAATGTAGTCTTAAAGAACTAATGTGGTGTAATGATTTGAGTGCTGGATTATGACTCTGGAGGATGCAAATCCCTGCTCATCCATGGAAATCCACTGGGTGACTTTAGAAAGACAAAGCTCTTCTTAAATTATCTTGCAGAGAAACCTCCATAAATCAGAAATGACTTGAACAGACACAAAAATAAGTCTTAAAGAAAGCTTTAAGAGTCCTTCAGTTAAATATTAATAAACTAGCATTGAACTAAGGTTGTGAATTGTTTATTTGCAAATAAATGATAGCAGCAAATCAGAATGGTCACTGGCGATATTGTGTAAATTACCACTGCTTTGATGTGGAAAATATTTGGATCATAAACAAAAAGGTTCACTGATTATTACAGGGGGGAATGTTTGTGAGTGACTAGCTTTGACAATAAGTGTTCTTCATAGTAACATGCCTAGAGACAAATAAAAATAAAAAAAGAATGGGGGAACGTTTGGGTTTACTGTGAGGAGAATGCAAAACTGGCTGTTTCTGTTTTCATATTTGGCTAGTGTGCTGAAAATATATTGGAGCTTCTGTGTCAAGTTTACTGTCATCTGCAAAGGCAGTAAACACATTAAAAAAACACATTGACAACTCCCCTATTATTTGAACCTCTATGAGCCTTGAATTCTGCTGTTCAGTGGCAAAAATATGGCTGATTGTTATCACACTTTTTGTACCTGAAGCTAGGAACATACTCTTTTCTCTTCCTCCATAAACAACGTTTACTTTTCCTTTCCTTTTCAGAGTAATCTGTCTCCACAATGATGTTCTTGGACTCCCTTCCCAATCTTTTTTTTTTTTTTTTACCAACTACAAAACCATATCTCACTTTCATATTTGACCTTAGTCTCTCTGAAACTACTGCTGAAATAACGAATAATACATTATCTAAATTATCAACAATAGACCCAGCATGCCATAGTAGTTTGAGTGTTTGACTAGGACTCTGGAGGCCTGGGTCTGAATCCCTGTTTGGCCATGGAATCCCACTGGGTGACCTTGGGCAAGTAACACTCCATCAGCCTCAGAGAAGGGCAATGGTAAACCTCCTCTGTAGAAACTTGCCAAGGAAACCCTGTAACAGGTTTGCCTTAGGGTTGCCATAAATTGGAAAGGACTTGAAGACACACATCAACAACAATTAATAAATCAAATAATAATAATAATAATAATAATAATAATAATAATAATAATAATAATAATAACTTTAATTCAATGAGAATTAGTTGCAAATAGTTTTATCCAATGAGAGTTAGACCTATTGAGTCAGTGGAGAGCCTGGTAAAGTGACACTTATGTAAGCTCCATTGATTCTGTGGATTTATTCTGGTTCAGATTAATATTTTATTCAGACCAAATACTATGCATTATTGTATAATATATAGTGTTTCATCTGAATAAAATTATTAATTGGAACCAGAATAGATCCACAGTATCAATGGAGCTTATATGAGTGTTGCTTTACCAGGTTCTCCATTGATTTCACAGGTCTAACTCTCATTGGAAGTAACAACTGGATTTCAATCTTGTTTGGTCTGCAAGGTTGTACATGTTGGATTACAGGATCTCCAGCTATAGTGTGTTATTCAATGGAACCATTAATGGGCATAGACAACTGTGAAAGGCTAGAGTCTGCATGAATCTCCCAGATGAATTGTAGGGCCATACTGATTACTGCACCCTGCTCAAAAGTCATTGTCTGCCCCTAAATGACTCTAAATGCTCTCTAGAGGACATGGAGGCATTTTTCGTATAATGTTAAGCCCTGTTGAGCCATTGTAGTCCTAAGAAATAACTTTTTTATAAAACAGGAAATGAGCAGAAGTCACTTACTGTTTGAAAAAGGCCACCTCCTGGGCCTGAATTGACCCAGGAGGACCAGAAACATGGAAAAATGCCCCCATGCTGCCCAGTAGGGTTTTAGGGCTATTTTTCCCTGTGGGGCTTGGTAGAACAACACAGCCCTGTTGGCCACATGATTCCATAAAATCTCTTATGATCCAGTGTGGTGTAGTGGTTTAAGCATTGGATTATGACTCTGGAGACCAGGGTTCAAATCTCTGTTTGGCCATGGCAACCTACTGTGTGATGTTGGGCAAGTCACACTCTCTCAGCTTCAGAGAAAGGTAATGAACAAAACTTGCCAAGAAGACCCATAACAGGTTTACATTTGTTGTTACTGTTGTGTGTTTTCAAGTCGTTTCTGACTTATGCTGACCCTAAGACATTAAATCATGGGGATTTCTTGGCAAGATTTATTCAGAGGAGATTTTCCATTGACTTCCCCTGAGGCTGACAGCATGTGACTTGTGCAAGGTCACAGAGTGGATTTCATGGCTATGGATATGGATTTAGGGGATTGGGTGACCTGTCTTATAGAAACTATATCAGAGAAGGCAGCTAAATATCATGGAGGAGGGATCTTGTCCTGTCCTATTATCCAACCTACCAATCTTTCTATATGTGAACATTTATTTATTTTAAATGGAGGGACATTTGACCATATGAGTCTCTGTGATATATATCAGTGACTCCTTAAGAGATTCATTTTCTGCCCCTCCTGACTCTCCTAGAAGCCAATTTGACAGTGGTAGAACTCCCACTGGACGTATGAAGGTAGTTCAGAAGAATAATGGATGCCAGCTGGCTGAAGACAAGAGAGATGAGACCTCTTATTCCTTCTCTTCCAGCCTTCTGGCAGGATTGCCATGTAGACATCCCTAGTCAATTAGTTTCTGCTTGTGTCAAGGCACTGTCTGGAAGCTATTGCACAGCCAAGGCAAAACTATTATGCAAGGTGGTCTTGGATCCACCTTGTACAATGTTAAAAGAAGTAGTTATGCTGGCATAACCTCTATTATAAATCACCAGGATGATTCTGCCCTGATTGTTTCTCATTATTTGACTGTCAGACCATATACTAGGCTCTTCTGGATCTAGAATTTGGGTTACTGTTCTATTAAAGCAAGGATGGGAACTGTGCAGCCTCTGGGCTCCATGCCACCTATGAGGGCTTCTGTCTGCCCCTAGAATTGTCCATTACCTTCAAACTACCTCAAGAAGTTTCCAGGGGAAAAGTCTCAACTGAATGGCTATTGTCCCCCTTCTTTTATATATAGACATATCTCAAAAATGGCCCCAAATAGCTATGTTTCCACATTGTAAGTACTTTTGCAATCACTTCTGTGGTTATTTAATCCCCCCAAAACAAACAAACAAACAAACAAAAACACAGGGGTAGAAAATGAGACAAGTTCAGTTCATTATCTCAAATCCTGACTCTGAAGGCAGACTATCTGAAAGCTGGCTCATATAAATTTAGAGTATTCCTTGAACCCACAGAAACAAGAACAACAGAGTTCCCATTTACAATCTAAAGTGATACTTTCCAACTCAACTTTTCCATCTCAGTGAGTAGGTCAAGAACACTTCTTCTTCTTGCCATGCTCCTGATTTTATTTCTCCTTCTTTCTAAGAGCAAAAGTGATACTGTGTGCATGGATTTTTACTCTTCTCCCATCCAGTCTTACTTGTCTCTCTTCCTGAGTATCCCCTCTCAATTTTTTTTTAAATAATCCACCTGACATGTAGGCTTGTATGAAGTCTTTGCATTCATTTCACAGAAATTTCTGCACTTCTCCTGACAATCAAATGCAGGATGATGTTCTACACAGGAAAAACAAGTGATTTCTTCAATCTAGTGCCATAAGCTCTTTAACAGTGACAGCAATGATAACAGTTAAAAAAAAATGTAAATAGAAGCAAACAAAACTATTTTAGGTGATGCAACAGAAACCCACACATTTTTAGTTGTTTTCTTGCATTCTAACTTCTGTAGCCTTGCACATGCCTGGTGAATATAGCGATGAAGAATGAATAGGTGCAGTAGTCATTACTCTGTGGCCTATTGCTATCTTGTAGTAGTCATCTCCTTTTAATGCTAAGTGTTAAAGAGTATATCTCCAAGGCAGCAAACCAGGCACAAGTTTTCCCCCTAAGTCAGCTTCCTCAGATTATCTCTCTGTGACCTAAGAAGGTCACAGTCCTGGATATATTTTGCAATGTAGCCAAATGCAAAACTGGTTTTGCTTTGGTAGTGAAAAAAACTTGAAGCTGCCCATGTCTTATTGTGTTGGAACTCCTTGCACAATTTTTTTCTATGAAAATAGCACATGTGGGGATGTTGCTAAATATAAGAAAATTAATTAGTTGTATGTGTATGGAGAGTTGCTTTTGAGATTATAACAACTATAGGGTTAGTCATAAAAATATGGGTGAAAATTATGCATTCCAATACTTTCTTTATTAGATGTTGTTCTGGGTCTTTGTGCATGTTTGTCTTTAAAAGGGGGAGATGAATGACTGAGTTTGAAGACCACCAATTTCAATTTTTTTGCTAAAAATGACTGGAAATCACTAAGGCAGTTACGAATGCATAACCACTATAGTTATGGGACTACATAGTGTCTCCTGGACCACCTTCCCAATCCTCACTGACTGGGCAGTAGCCACTGAAGTCAATGGGGGTTTGTTCGTAGGCCCTGGTATACCAAGGAGCTTAGGAGGATGAAGCGAGCTGGCAATGACTAGAGTGCAAATGGCGGAAGACTCAGCTCTTATCTGACAGAACTCACCTTAGGAAGCATCTTGATTCGTATTGGGACGCTTTACATGCAGTGCAGAAATCTTTATGTTCTGCATTTATTGCGTCTGCAGAGTCCCGTCGGCAGAGCTGTTTAGGGTGGTGGGGGAGTTGACGAAGGTTTCACCTGCGCCAACCCCCCTACTTAACCCGACGATGGCCTGCTGTGAGGTGTTTAACATCCACTTTGCAGATAAAATCTCTCAGATAAGAGCCGTCTTGGATGCCAGTGTTTTGGCAGAACCCATAGATGAGGTATCCAGCAGCTCTGTTGATGGCAATTTACTGGATCAGTTAGAATCTGTAAGTACTGATCACATGGACAAGCTCCTTGGAGGGGTGAGGAAGACGACTTGCCCCCTCGATCCTTGTCCATCTTGGCTGGTTGTCCGGGGGGGGACGCGTTGAGAGTGTTCCTTTGGGATACTGTCAATGCGTCCTTCGGGGATGGCATTGTGCCATCTTGTTTGAAGGAGGAGGTGGTTAGGCCACTACTGAAAAAAACTTCCCTAGACCCTCTGGATAGAAACAATTATAGACCAGTCTCCCTGCTACCTTTTTTAAGCAAAGTGATTGAGAGGGCAGTTGCCTCCCAACTCCAAGCAGTCTTGGATGAAACTGATTATCTCAATCCATTTCAAACCGGCTTCAGGACAGGATTTGGAGTGGAGACTGCCATGGTTGCTCTGACCGATGACCTCCGCCTGGGCATCGACAGGGGTAGTGTGACCCTGTTGGTGCTCTTGAATCTCTCAGTGGCTTTTGACACTATAGATCATTCCATCCTCTTGGATCACCTGAGAGAGTTAGGAATCGGAGGAACTGATTTGCAGTGGTTCCATTCCTTCCTCTCAGGCAGATCCCAGAGGGTGAGGCTCGGGGACAGTTGCTCTTCCAAAATTGAGCTCAATTGCAGCGTCCCTCAGGGCACCATCCTGTCCACGATGCTATTCAACATCTACATGAAGCCACTGGGTGAGATCATTTGGAGACATGGAGCGCGGTGTCATCAGTATGCTGATGACACCCAGATATACTTCTCCATAACCAGATCATCAGCCCAGACTTCAGATGGCGTTTCTCCTTTCAATGACTGTCTCAGAGCGGTAATGGATTGGATGAGGAAAAACAGATTGAAACTGAATCCAGACAAAATGGAGGTACTGACAGTCACAGGCCCGAAACCAGATTTGGGAATACGGTCTCCAGTCCTGGATGGAGTCACATTCTCCTCTAAGGACTGCATTTGCAGTTTTGGGGTACTCCTTGATTCGTCACTCCACATGACTAGTCAGGTGAATGTGGTGGTCAGGAGTGCCTGTTATCAGCTTCGGCTGATACGCCAACTGGGCCCTTATCTGGATATGAGGGATCTGGAAACTGTAGTACATGCTTTGGTAACCTCATGTTTGGATTACTGCAATGCACTCTACATGGGGCTACCCTTGTGCCTAACCCGGAAACTGCAACTGGTACAAAACATGGCAGCCAGGTTAATTACAGGAACATCTAGGAGGGAGCACATAACACTGGTGCTTAAATCCCTCCACTGGCTGCCAATTAGTTTCTGGGCACAGTACAAGGTGTTGGTTTTAATCTTTAAAGCCCTACATGGCTTGGGTCCATCTTATCTCAGGGACCGCCTCTCCCCATATGATCCCCCACGCGCACTCCGGTCCTCTGGGAGGATTCTGCTACAGCCTATGAAGACCAGGCTTTCCCAGACCTCTCAGAGGGCCTTCTCTGCAATCGCTCCCAGACTATGGAATGGCCTGCCGGATGAGATCCATCTTACTACCACTCTTGCTGCTTTTAAGAGCAGGCCATCCCAGAACAATTTCCTGGCAATGATGGAGGCTTATCACCTCCCCCTTAGCCTTAATTTTTAATTTGCCCTTAATGGCTTTATCTGCCATTGGTTGTATGCTGTTTGAATTTATTGTATTTGTATTGTGAGTTAATTTATTTTAATACTATTTCAGTTTAAATCAGTTTTAAGGGGTGGGAGGGCTAGGGTGTGGGATATAGGAATGTTTTAACTGTTCTTTGTTTTAACAATGCTGTACGCTGTCCTGATTGCTTCGCAGAGGGGCCGGTTACAAGTAAAAATTATTATTATTATTATTGTTGTTGTTGTTGTTGTTGTTGTTGTTGTTGTTGTTGTTATTATTATTATTATTATTATTCAGGAAACAGCTGACTGACATTTCTACCACCTCTCATGAGAGATCTCTGTGCAACAGCCTGAAGCAGGGTCCCTGCCACAATTCCCCTTCCCACCAGAGAGCATTCATAGTGTTTGTGTGCAGGTGTAAACAGGGGTGTGTGTGAACATCAAGCAACTGCTTTCCAATTGGCAGGGGAACAGCCCCCTATCAGTTGCAGTGGCTTCTGTCCAGCAAGTGGAGATTGAGGAAGTTTCATGGTTCCTATGTATCCTCTACACTAGGGAATATATAGAGTCATAAAAATGAAAAAGTTATGAATGCTCAACTCTAGTTTATACATCTGTAGTTGCCTTAGTGAATTCATACCTATATCTTAATTTGAGGATTTATATTTGAATTTTAACAGCATATGTAACCCCTTATGGCTTATAATTGGCTTAGGTCGGAGGGTGAGAACATCTAAAGAAGAGACTGCACTTTCTAGTTCAATCTGATTGTGGGTGAGTGGGTGGGTGGGTGTGGGAGATGGAGAGGAGAGAGAGACTATGGGCCAATGCAGACTGGGAGCACCAGATTGGGGCTGTGGTAACCACATGCCACATCCCCAATCCTCCTTTTTGCCATTTCAAAAAGATCTGGCAAATGCTGCTCCTTTTTGGGGTGGCAAAAAGCCGCTCTTAGAGCTGCTGTCGCACTCTGTGCCAATGGGGTGCCCTGATGCCACACGGCATGACAGCGGTGTTGGGGTGGAGTCAGGGCAGCTGGTGTGCAGTCGTCCCACCCCAACTCCACCCCCAGGCTGGCCCTTTAGACCAGTCTGCACTGGACCTGTTTTTCAGGGATAAGAATGAGTCCTTCCTTCCTTTGAGTAAGGAAATATAATTTTAATGTACTGATTAGGAGAGAATGGAAAAGTAAATTGCTTATAGTAGATTTTGTATTATTTCATTGTGTCTATTGTGTTTTATATTTTTATTTAAGGCTTTCAGATTGCTTACAATAAGTGATGTAGTGGTTTGAGTATTAGACTATGATTCTGGAGATCAGGGTTTGATTCGCTGTTCAGCCATGGAAACCCACCCTGGATAAGTCACATACTCCCAGAAAATCCCATGATAGGTTCACTTCAGAGTCACCATAAGTTGGAAACGACTTAAAGGCACACAACAACAAAGTAACAACATCTTGAGCAGCAAAAATTCTGCCAAGAGGTCCCACTGTGGTGCTTTTTTGGGAAGGGGGCATGGGATTCTGGGAAAATGTATATGTGCTGGGTATAAAATATGGAGCAATGTTGCTGGACTTTATATTTTTGAAAGATTTATATAACTCTGCAAATTATTTAAATATGTGTGCCTCTAGATCAGTTACTTGTTCATTTTAACAGCCATCACTGGAGGCTTGGGGAAGCAAATTACTGTGCACACTAGAACGTATTAAAACAATTACTGTTGGTCCACAAATGCATCTGGCTAGATGTATAGATTATTATATGATTAATTACTAAGTATGGCATGTTTCATGCAGGGATAGCAAATGGCAGCTTTAATAATAAACAGCTGCTGGAAGTATTTACAATGATATGCCCAAGAATCCAGAGCTTAATTTTATAAATTAACAAAGGGTGATAATCAACAGCATTAAAGGAAGTGCTCTTGAAATATCCTCTGCATTGCAGTTACATTTGCTTTTTGGGTGGGTAAGATGGGGAAAAAAGAGGCAATGTCTGAAAGGATGCCAAACAATTAGTGTGTTTTGGAGCTAAAATGTGATTATTTCTTCTAGGAATGGACTAACAATTAGTCTAGAGCTCCAGTTTTTTTCTTTACTAGCATACCATTTCTACAGATGTAGGCTTTGATCAGAAATGGGGGCAGTAAGACAAATCAAGCTCATGCAAGTTGGCATCCAGCCCAAATTGCTTCTCTCTCTATTGTCTGTAGTGATGAAGTTTTGCATTCCTCGTTCCTGGCCCCACCAGATGCTCTGTCTCCATTCTTGGTTATTGTATTATCCCTTCAGGAATCATTCATAGCTCTTACTCTGTGTCAAAGTGCCTATTCCAGTAGATTAAAAACATCAGTTCCAGAATTTGAGTTGAGGCAGGTGTAACCATTGTCAGGGTTCTCTCCTTGAAGAAGGCTTCCTTGGACCAGTAAAGAGGCCACTTAAGAACTTTTCTGCCACCTGTTGTTTTTTTATTAAAGATAAATTAGTCCTGCATGATACCATTACACATTCTTAATTGCTTGTCATTACTAATAACATGCAGTTATGAGCAGATATTGTCACAGAGTTTCTGAAAACCTTAAAAGGTTTTCCAATAAACTAAGCTGGATTTAAAGATACAATAAGCACCATTTTTCTTGTTTCAGTCATTTTGTCCATGGACATGCCCTCAGGGGGCCCTTTTACACCACACAATTATAGCACTATAGTCCCTCCTTAAAGGTCATGGCTGCATCCTATAGAGTCCTAGGGTTTGTTGTTTGGTGAGGCAGTTAGAAATCTTTGGCAGAGAATTCTAAATCAAGTGGTTATTAGTGTTTCTTTCTTATTAATATCCTTTTATTCATTGCATTTTCATCAATGAGTTTCAATTACAACTATATGTTATTATATCATCCACTTTCAACACAGGTTTGAGTGGAAAAGTAGAATAGAAATTTAATAAACAAATAATCTGGGAAATAATCTCATCAATATTATTGTTTTTACTTGAAAAACTGTATGGCAGAACCTTTATTCAGAAATAATTGTGGGTGGTGGTGGTGGTATGCAACTTGGTGTACTATGCTTACCTAGATACATTGTGGCTCTATGAGGTCAGTCAACCTAATGTTGGAAATGAGTGGGGTGTTCCTTCTTCATAGCAAGAAATTTAATTCAGAGTTATAAAGGAAACCATTTACTTATATGAGAGAAAATAAAGAAGTGATAAACACTAGTATACTAGTAAATTCTCAAATGCATGTGCTCATCATAATAATTCCCATTGCTATACCACAAGAAGAGTTCAAACAGTTGTGCCATATCAACAAACCAGATGTAAGATCTTCACTGGAAAAGTTAACAGTTCTTAATTCTCATTGAAGATGAGAATTCAGATACTTTGTATTATAACTGAGATGGCTTACAGAACAGTGTTTTACTGTTAGTGAAATCCCCCATTAAGGTACTTTGAAGATTTTAGAGAGAATGGGGGAGTGTGAGGAGGTAGGATGGAAGATGTCATAATTGTTCCTGCTTAAAAAAAAAAAAGTCCCAGCTCCTTGACCACGTAAGCACTGGCTCCACTACAACAATTACTACATGCAACTTTTAAACTGCAATTACAGAAGAAGTGCCTTTCGCAATACTTTTCATATCATGATGTTACTGACCCATAGCTGTTGTGTCTCTGAAGTGTGGTGAAGTAGTAAAATGACATCTCATGTTTCTTTTCTGTTTCTTGAAACCAGGTCAACTCCAGATTTTAGTAGGGGCCAAACAGGCTGCTCTTAATGACCCTTCCTAGATGCTTTATGAGCCCCCAAGCAGTGGCCCTGTGGAGAACAAAACATAAACATGACAAAAATTGCCAGTCCCAACCCCCATTACCTCCAAAAGTAAGAGATTAAAATAATGTGGAACAGTAACTATTAATCTTTTTAAAATGCTGTGTGTGTTAACAATTTAAATAACATATTTTCAATTAATTCTTGAATTGATAGGGATTTAGGAACAATTGTTTCACTTTTAATGGATTATTTTCAAGCTCCATGATTTAATTATGTTCACTCCTGAAGTATACAGTGAGAGTGAAGTTCACATAATTAAGGAACAAGAGACAGAAAGTGTAGCCATGTGGCCCAGTGTTGTGATAGTGATGCCTGTGAGCCAGAATTTAAGGCAAGTTCCTGAACACCCTAGCCCAATCATCTTAATTATGGCAGAACGGCTCCAAACATATGCACATTGGAGGCTAGCATAATTAAGATGTCAATGCTAATTGTTTGAGCACAAGTCTCAGAACTTTGATCAAAATATTTTGCATTGTTCTTCCTAAATTTGCCCCCACTGTTGAAGGCATTTATAATAAATATGTTACTTCTAATTAATGTTGCCACTTGGAAGCAGATTAAGGTCAATGGACTTTCTCTAGAAGTGGGTTGGGCAACCTATGGCCTGTGGGCAACATCCAGCCCACTCATGGCTCACTGTTTCCTGTAGCCCCCAACTCCTCCTGAACACTAATATCCTCACCCTAAATCTTTGCCACCAAAGATGTCAAATCATATCCTCCAGAATCTGCAATTTGAAGGTGATTTTCCCCAGGCCTGTTTTTGGAAAATATGGTTGTTATTATTATTATTTTTAAAGGGAAATGATCTTATAATGGAAAATTACATTTGAATTGCAAAATGCATCTGACAGAGGGTCTAGAAGCCACAGTTTGCCATCTTGGAACACAAAATTTTGCAGTAGGGAGAAAGTAGCACTCCAACATCAGTGAGAGGGAAAAATGGCCTCCATTTATTGCCCCTGCTCTATGATAGTATGGTAGGAAAATGTTTGCTTTCGAATTAGATCTTTAAATGACTTGATTCACTGCAATTTTAACTTTCCATTTTCTGGCTACTGCAGTGTGCACTCCCATGTATTAGTTTATTGATTGCAATGCTTTTGCTTCTCTATAGAAAAAGTAACACTTCAAAATTCTTTTCTTTTAGTACAAAAAATCCCATTTAACTACCAAAGCAAAGTACCTTTGGGAAAAAATGTCTATTAGCTTTCAGGGGCTGACACAGATTTAAAACTGTACAGCTACTGAGCTGAACACTAATGATGGTCTGTTTGATAATGGCAGAAGAGAACAGATTTTGAGGATGGTTTAAATGTACAAAAGACTGAGAGTAATGAGGTGTAAAAAACTGAGCCATTTGGACAGCATATCTCAAACTTTTGATTTGGGAAGCTTGAGCTTTCTTTTCTCTTTTAATGTGATATTCCTTAGTGTCATTTCACTTGATTTAAGAGGCTCATTCCTTTCTACTTAATTTTAATCCATGTGATTATAGTTAATTTCGTTTTCAATAACATATGTCTTTACAGATCAGTAATGAGCTGGTTTTCGTTAGTGCATAGGAAATAACTAATTTGGAACATCTTCAGAAGGTTAGCAACTTACTTATGAATCATATTTGTCATGAGATTTAATACATTGAATCAGTGAAGTGAGAATTGTGTTGATACAGTACTAATATAACTGGGTGCAATGCAATGTCTTGAGTCACAGTTTCACAATGCCTTGAATCATATTGTGAATTTGGCCAAACTGTAACGGTTATATCCTTTTTTTTTTTTTTTACAGAACTGTAGATGCACAGCATTCTTTGCAGTCATACTGGCAACATGATCACAGAGTAGTCTCTGACAATGCTGGCTCTTTGGCTTAGTAATGGAGATGAGCACCACCCCCTATGGTCAGACACGACTTGGCAGCCTTGTCAACAGGGAATACCTTTACTTTTTAGATACATGACTCAGGTTTCGAGGTGGGTGATATTTAGTTCTTATTGATAACAATTGATCAAAATCTGCATTTTCTTTAGCTATTCATTAGAAAGAATATAAGGGATTTTTTCTTTTCTTTTTTTTTTTCTAGAAAAGAAATTAAAAGTGGGAGAAATTAAAATGGAGAGATTCATCCTTCCAATGTCAAGGATTTGAGATCTTAAACCTTTTAAAGTATGAATTTGCCCCCAACCATGTTAGCAAACCCTCAGGGGTTTGTCATCATTAACACATTTATATGGTAGTCAGGTATAACATGGCCCTCTCTACCTTGGAAAATGATTGATTTTAACCCCTAGATAGTTCATTAAAGTTGTGGCCATATTATTAACCCAAAGAACAGTGCTTGGCTCTTTATCCCAATTCAACAAAGGGTAGGTTTTTGCTTGCTTTTATTTTACTGCTGGCTATTTTGTGGCAGTGGATGTAGCCATGAAGGAGCAGTATTCATACTGCTGAATTATAGACACCTTTACACTCACACACCCACATTTCCATTGAAATGGATCAAGCTTACATAGGGTCTTTGCAGACTGCCAGAAATAATGCAGCTTGAGATCACTTTAACTGGCTCAGTGTTAAGGAATCCATTCCCTTCCTGAGGACGTCATCAGAGTGACGTCTTGTCCACACGATGGCTGCTCCATTGACGTCCTTCCGGCTCAGCATCCGGACATGCTGAGCTGGAAGAGATGCCGAAGAGGCACTCCACACCTTTTGTGGTGTCCCTTTCGCGGCTTGCGGAAGGTGCGCTATTTTAGCGCTTCTTTCACAGGTGGCAAAAAGGAGGATCGGGGCCGAGATGTCCGGCAGCCTCAGCCTCGATCCTTTGCTTTTGGGGGCAGCCCAGGGCTGCCCATCTGCTTCCCCCATTAGTTTGTGAAGGAAATTTATAAAAATGTGTAACTGCTTAAGAGAGACAGTATAAACTTATCTTAAATTGTTTGAGTGCCTCTGAAAGCCATAGTTTATTGCTGAGTATCTGTTTACATTTATTGGAATAATAAAGAAGGTACAATACAAATATGATAGAAAATAGTTCCAGGACTTCATTATATAAATGGGACATGTTTTGTTACAATAAAGATATTTTGAATTTGGTTGATATGATCTGTCACACTGAATCTAGCTGAGATTCTCATTTTTCCATGTCAACCTCTTTTCAACTTGGTTCATTCTTTCCCACACCACCCAGAAATGTATTTCAATTTATGGTCTTACACTCAATTGTCACATGCATTAAATGACGAAAACATGTCTATGTAAATTGTATAATTATATAATTATATCTATATTATATATAGATTTCTTGGCACACTTTTAAAAATACAGCACACACATTATTGGATTTCTTTCACAAAATACACTGACAGTTTGTAAATGTATGAATTTCTGAATACAATTTGCATTTGAGTCTATATTCAGTTGTGGGAGATGTGAATTTGAGTGAATCCATAAAAAAAAATCCCTCATGAAGTAAATGTCTCATCCATCTTTAAATATGATTAGTGATGCTGCTGAAACTCAATAGAACTGGAATCTTGCATATTTGTAGTTTTTCACCATATTACAAATTCTTTTACACCCAAAAAACTTTATGATTTGAGGAAGTAGACCGAGTATATCAGAAAGCAGACCAAGGGGTGAAGCAGACCAACTGCTCCAGCTCTGGTCATCCTCCAGTCGGCGGGGGACCATGGCCAATGGCAAATAAATGGGCTGCCAGCAAATAGTCTATTTTCCCCGCTCTTTCTGCTGGTGGCCTGAGGACATCTCAGGTGCCCTCAGAGCAGCTTCTGTCTGCTCTAGGGGTGTGCATCATATGAACATCCCACACTTGAAGTGACCAGAAGCCACTTTGTTTGGCCCGTCTGCTTCAGGTCTAAGTTTACAAAAGCTTATGCTACAACTTATTTCACACAGTTACTCTCAAAGGTGCTACAAGATTTCTGCATACCGATGTTTCAGACAACCCTCTGAATTCTTATTCATATTCAGCCAGCATCCAAATCAAGTAAGGGAAGACTGTTCAGATGCCAACCATGATATAAGGAGAAGGTATATCCAGCCTCCTCTCACCAGCAAATGAGGCTGCAACAGTCAGAAGCAGAATCCCATTACAATTCCTTGTCACAGTCTTGCTGTCTGGTGGGAGGGAGCTTGGAATGTCATTTTCCTTGTGCCCTGAATAGACCTCTTTCACCTGATGTGGCTGCTGACTGTTAAAGTGGGCTTGTGGTTCAGGCCAAGAGACACATACTCACACTAAGTAGCCCATGTAGAATATTAGCATTGGTGAGTAAATTGGGAGTTATGGCAGGGATAACTTACCCATTACAGGATATGGTGGTATGTGATTTGGGAATCAGGCATTTTAAAATGCTGTCATCTATTTGGCAAAAGCAACTGTCTTGCACAATAATATGGGTTTGAAAGAAATACATCTCCTACTTTATGATTCATTTGAAATGAATTACTTTCCCTAATGTCTGTTTCACTCTTGTGGGCTTGGTTTAGCAGCATCTGGTAGTACCACGGCAATCTGTAGTGGATGGCTGACAGGGGCTGCCACTTTAAATTTACTACAATGCTGTGATGTAGTATCATTCTGAAGAAACTGTGGAAAATGTACAAATGGTGGGCAGTCTATAGCAAGCTACCTCCAGTTAAAAAGTGAGTTGGAAGTAGGTTGTCATGGCCTTTTGCCCTACAGTTTGTAATGAAATTTATAGAAACATCATATGACAAACTATACATATTGTACCACCATTGGAATACATTTGGGAGGCACTCAACCTAAAAGTCACACTAAAAAGATTAATAGTGTTCATGCTTATGACTGTTCACAGGATAATCAAAGTGATGGTGCTGACTTATAAAGTGCTAAACAGATAGAATCCAGGCTATTTGAAGGGCCATATTTCTCTGTGTGAATCCATTATAATTCTAGGAACTTCAAGAGAGGTCCTTATCTCTGTCCCACTATCTCCATAGCCTTGTTTGTTGGGAACAAGGGAGAGGGCTTTCGGGGTGACTGTTCCCAGACTTTGGAATTCCCTCTCTAAGGAGGCTAGGATGGCTCCCTCTCTGATCTCCTTCTGTTGTTGTGTGGCTTCAAGTGGTTTCTGACTTATGGCAACCCTAAGGTGAGCTTATTATGGAGTTTTTTTTGACAAGATTTGTTCAAAAGAGGTTTGCCATTGTCTTCTCCTGAGGCTGAAAGCATGTGACTTGCCGAAAGTCACCCAGTGGGTTTCATGGTCAAGCTGGGAATCGAACCTTGGTCTCCAGAGTAATAGTCCACCACTCAAACTATTATGCCAGGCTGGTTCTCCTTCTGCTAGCAAGTTTAAACATTTTTATCCCAGTAAGCTTTTTAATATTTTTTTTAAAAATTAAAATGTTTATTGTTATAATACAAAATACAAACTATATATATACTTACATAAATATTTACACATACTAACATATACTAACAATGTACAAAAGAAAAAATGAAAAAACCCAGACATACATAAAACATAAAAGGCAAAATAGAATTATCAACATTCTTTTATTATGAATCTTTCCAAATCAGCTATAATCACCTTATCATAATAAGAATTCTAGATTTATTCATTGAGTTAGTCGCTATAAATTTCTGAATATTTCTACTTATTAATATTAATTCCAAAATAATATTTTATGCTTTCTCACATGTTCATTGTTTCAGAGAGAGAGTAAAAGTAACTAATAAAAGAAGCAAGGAATATATATATATATATATATATATATATATATATATCTGTAATCTATGATTGTTCGGGAAGCTTCTTCAAAAAAGTTTCAAGTTTTAACTTAGCCAAGATGCCAACCTTTTTTATTCCCATATAATTTAAAACAGTTCCAGTTATCTTCCATGTTTTTTCTTTGTTTCTCTCATAATAGACATTTAAATGTTTAAATCCATAGCTTCTCTTACCTTAATTATCCATTCATCTTCTGATGGAGTTTGTTCTTTTTTTCAATATTTGGCAAATAAAATCCTTGCAGAGGTAATCAAATAATAATAATAATAATAATAATAATAATAATAATAATAATCCTGCTCCTCTGCATACACAACCGGGGTGGCTTACAACATTAAAAATACAGTAAAAATGCAATGCATATCCCATAAAGCACCCACCCCTTAAAATAGTATTAAACAATGTAAAAATTTAAAACATACTTAAAATAGGTTACAATAACAAACAACAAACAAATAACAATAACTGCAGTGAAGATTAAGAGAGAAAGTAGGGCAGACTCTTGAAGGCCTCGAGTCGAATTTTCTGCCAGATGCACTCTAGTCATTCTCCAACCTGCCTCATCTTCCTAAGCTCTTCCATGTACCATAGCTTACTATTTGAAGCGGATTGGAAAGGATGCTTGGAAGTGATTATGTCAGTAGCCTTGGGTTCTTAGTTCAGCCTTGATCAGGAAATGGTCAGTCCATGACAATGCAGTGGTTTTAATAACCTCCGCCCACGGATGTTCCTGTTCCATACTAAAGACCACATAATAATAATAATAATAATAATAATAATAATAATAGTTTATTTATATATCCCGCCTCTCCCTGTGGATCGAGGCGGGAGCACAAAATAAAATAAAGTACAATAAGCTAAAACATGAAAATAAAACCACAATAAAACAGCAGCATAATTAATAGAATTAGTTTTAAAAATTTTTGCAAAGTTACAAAATATTAAAATTACAGTGTAATTACTAATGTCAGGCTGTGCGGTGGGTGATAATGATCTTTGGGAGGGTATAACCCATACAATGAGTCGGCCTGATGACCAATTGGGATAGTCCCATGTTTTTCATGGATTCCATGAACGTCTGAGCCACACCTGTTAGATTTGACAAACTGGTCTCGAGTGGAATATTGAAGTCGCCCAAAACTAGGAGTCTGGGTGACTCCAACAGCAACTCTGAGACCAGCTGTGTCCACTCAGTTAGGGAGTCTGCTAGACAACAGGGTGGACAGTATACTAGCAGAATCCTCAAACTATCCTTAGTGCTCAGGCTAAGGTACATACACTCGAAGTGAGCTGTGTTCTGGACAGGTATCCTGGTCAAGGTCAGGTAGTTCTTATGAACCAGAGCCATTCTGCCCCCCTGCCCACTTCCCTTTACCTGCTCACTAACAGAGTACCCAGCTGGGAGAGCCTGTGTCCAAATTATAGCTCTGGATTCTCCCAGCCAGGTCTCTGTAAAGCAAGCCAGGTCAGCATCCTCATCCAAAAGGAGGTCATAGATGATATGAGTCTTATTTTTAACTGACTAGGCATTGCAAAGAAGTTAGGAAAGGTTCTGTGGAATGATTGGTGCGCTCTCCAATCCATTCCGGGAAACAGGGTGAATTGAAGACGGGATGGCTTTCAAACATCAATCCTGCCTTCTTTTGTAACAGCCCTTCACTCTGTTCCTGCCGTGTCTTCCTTTCCCCTGCACAACCTCAATTTCCGCTCCCAGATCATTCCTGGCTGCTACAAAAGATGATGGTATTAGGGGCAAACTAAATGGCTTTCTCCCGGATGTTCTCCAGGCAGCACTGCTGCAGGAGGTGATGGTGTTGGGGGCAGACTGAGTGTCATTTTCACCAGCTCCCCCCCCCCCCAGCAACACCGCTGCAGATGGTAATGGAGTTAGGGGCGGGCTAAATAGCCTCCTCCCCAGCATTCTCCTGGCAGTGACCGCTGTAGGTGGTGATGGTATTGGGACGGATTGGGTGTCCTCCTTGCCGGCTCCCCCCTTGGCAACATTGGTAATGGAGATGGGGTGGGCTTTGAATCCTCTGCCCGGGGCTGGCTCTCTCCCCTCTGTTGCTGCACTGCTGCTGAGTGGAACTTGGGCAGGCTTTGAAGATCTGAGAAATCTTTTTTTCTATCTTCATTTTACAAATCATGTTTAATAAAAAGATTGAAGTGTCAAATGGTATATAAATTTGTAAGATCTCTATTATCAATCCATGTATTGTTCTCCCATACTTTTCTGGTTTTGAACATTTCCACCATAAATGGGAAAGGTGCCTTCTGGTTTTTGGCATTTCCAGCATTTAATATCTCCTGTTTTATATATAGCATTTAATTTTGAGGGAGACATATACCACTGGTGCATCATTTTAAGGAAATTTTCTTTGTAATCTTGACACAGTGTACATTTATTGGTGATTTTTCAGGTTTCCCCCCAGTTCCCCAGCTCTATGGGTTCTTCAATGTCTTGTGCCATTTTATCATAGTATGTTTAATTGTTTTATTTTCCAAATCTCTCTTTTTTAAAATGTCATAATATTTTGCTATTTTTTTTTTGTCTAAAAATATATTGTCTATCTCAGTTTTTTCTTTTGAAATCCTGAAATTTTTTGTCTGTCTTAAATTGTTCCATTATTTGGGTGTATGGGAACCAGTTGATCTTAATTCCTTCCTCTTTCAGTTGTTCTAATTGTTTGATGATGTAATTCTTATCTTTTCCCTGTGTTATTAAATCCTTATATTTTATTCATTGTTCATTTTTATCTTTTGTTTGAGATAAGAAGGCTTCCTGGGGTGAAACCCACATGGGTATTTCTCTATAGAACTGTTTCTTAATTTTTAGCCAGACCTTTAAAAGAGATCTTCTCATAAAATGGTGGTTGAAGTCCTTGTTGACTTTTAGTTTATCATGCTACATGTATGCATGGAAGCCAAATCTTATGTTGCTACTTTCGAGGGATAATAATCTCTCATTGTCTAAATTCGTCTATTCAATTTAAACATGATGCAAAATAATATAGTTTGACATTTGGTAGAGCACAACCTCCATTCTCTTTATCTTCTGTTAGTATTTTTCACTTGATCCTCGCTCTTTTTCTGTCCCAAAGAAAATTCAACAGTTCTTTTTGCCATTTTTCAAAAACTTTTTCCTCCATAATAACCGGTAAATTTTGAAACAAATACATAAGCCTTGGAAGGACATTCATCTTAATTATCACTATTTTTCCTAATAATGATAGATGTAATTTTGTCCATTTTGCCAAGTCATTTATCTCTCTCCAAACTTTATCATAATTATTATGGAAAAGATCTATGTTCCTTTTTGTCAAATAGATACCAAGGTATTCACTTTGGTTTCTGTCTTAAATCCTGATTTTTCTCTTAATTCTGTATCTTCTGCTGAAGTTTGATTTTTTGTTAGGATAACTGTCTTATTTTAATTTATTTTAAGACCAGATATAGAGCCATATTCTTGTAGGATTGTTTTAAGTTGTTTAATACTCTCTAAAGGTTCTTCTAAAAAACAAATCAGATCATTGGCAAAGGCTTTAATTTTGAAGCTTTTGTCCTCAACTACAGCCAGCCTCAGTTCCCACAGCTGCTAAGGATGGAAAGGGTGAGCTGCAAACAGCAAGGCCAGCCACAAACCTTCCTGTAATCGAAGCACCAGCAAAGCAGAGTCCAGACATCAGCGTCAGTCAGTCTAAGGTCAGGGCAGGCAGCAATCAGCAAAGGTCCAGTCCGGTCCAAGGTCAAGGCAACAGAGTTCCACAAGGCAAGAGCGAGAGGCACAAAGCAGGAAACAAGGAGCCACACTGACCGTAGTCTCCCAAGGAAACTACAATAAGTCTTAGCACTGAGGAAGCCTCTTGCAACTATTTAAATAGTCAAATCCTACCTCAGTGCCAGCTGAGGCTTGTTCAGCAGGTGCTTTTCAGCTAGTCTCCTGGACCTGCGACTGCCAGCACTCTCAGCTCTCCTCTACCTAAAGGAAGGCACTGGCTCTGCTGTATCCTCCTGCTTCTCCCCACTAGGCAGCTGAGCCTCCAAGGAAGGAGCACTAGGACCTGGCTGCTCTGGGGCTGGGAGAACCGGGCTTGGCTCAGACAGAGCAGAATGAGAGCCAGGTGTAGCCTGTATCTCTTCCTGCTCTGGAGGAGACCCATCCTCCTCCTCGTCCTCCTCAGGGCTGACCATGACATCATTCCCCCCCTCATAACGGTCCCCCTCTGGTGGCAGGGAACATGGCCTGTCTGGACAGTGGCGGTGGAAAGCCTGAACCAAACGTGGAGCATGGACATCCACAGCGTCCACCCAGGAGCGCTCCTCTGGCCCATAGCCAACCCAGTCCACCAGCTACTGGAAGCACCCCCGACGGCAACGAGAGTCCAATATCTGGGCCACCTCGAACTCCTGCTCCCCATCCACCAAAACCGGCTCTGGTGGACGCATCGGGCAAGCATCAGGCCGAACCTCCGAGGCTGGAATTAACAAGGAGCAGTGGAACACCGGATGAATCCGCCATGTTGCAGGCAGCTGGAGCCGGAACGCCACCGGATTCACCCGGGCCACAATCTTGTAGGGCCCCACAAACCGTGCATCCAACTTCCGACAAGGCCTCTGCAGGGGCAGGTGACGCGTAGAGAGCCAGACCGAGTCCCCCACTTGCAACGGAGGCCCCTCCTGACGGTGCCGGTCTGCACCCCTCTTGTAAGCCTCCTTGGCCACCTCCAACTGCTCTTGTAGCAGCGACTGTGCTGCCCGGAGCTCCTGAAGCCACTGGTCCACCGCAGGAACGTCCAAACTGGGCACCATTGCCGGGAAACCACGCAGATGAAAGCCTCCTGTGGCAAAGAAAGGCGTCTGCAGGGTTGAGGCATGCACATGAGAGCCAGGTGGAGCCTGTATCTCTTCCTGCTCTGGGGCTGGGAGAGCAGAATGAGAACCAGGTGGAGCCTGCATCTCTTCCTTCTCTGGAGGAGACCCAACCTCCTCCTCGTCCTCCTCGTCCTCCTCAGGGCTGACCATGACAGCTTTAACCCTTCACTGTCACCCCTTTTATTTTTAAGTCTTCCCTTAATTTATTATTTAATACTTCTAATACTATTACAAAGAGTAAAGGAGATAATGGGCATCCCTGCCTAGTGCCTTTCTCAGTCTTTATGTATTCCATTCTTTCTTCATTTATGAATAGTTGTGCTCTTTGTTCTTTATAAATGGCTTTTATCCAATCCAAAAATTTGTCTCCCATATTCATTCTTTTAATTGTTTCTTGTAAGAATAGCCAGTTTACCCTATCAAACACTTTCTCTGCATCTATCATCATCATCACTGATTTCCTCTCATTGTAATGTTCAAAGTCTTCTAATATATTCAATACAGTTCTTAAGTTATCTTTAATATATTGATTTGGAATGAATCCATTTTGGTCATTGTGAATGATTTGTTTTAATGTCTTCTTTAGTCTTTCTGCAATATCAGCTGTAAATATTTTATAATCCATGTATCAGTGAGATAGGCCTATAATTTCCAAAGTCTAATTTGTCCCCATCTTCTTTTAAGATTGGTGTAATGAGAGCATCTCTCCATGAATCTGGAATTCCATTATCTTGTATGTCATTTAATGTATTTTTTAACGGTATGAGTAAAATTTCTTCCATCTTATTTTAATAATTAGCTGGTAGTCCATCAGATCCTGGTGTTTTCCGTGGTTTCGTATTTCTGATACCATTCAATATTTCATTTGTCAAGATTTTTGATTTAAACTTTCTTTTTGTTCTTCATTTAATTTTATTATTGTTTGCCCATCTAAGTATTTTTGAATTTTTCTATTAGCTTTATCTGTCTCAAGTTTATTTCAATATAAATTTTCAAAGTAATCAGTAAAAATATTTTGTATATTCTTTTGATCAGTGATCAGCTTTCCTTTATATTGTATTTCTGTGATTATTTTCTTTTCCTTTTCTTTTCCCAATTTGTTTGGAAGTACTCTTCCAGCTTTATTTCCATATTCAAATTGTTTTGTGTATCCAATATATTGAGCAAGATATGGTAGTATTCTTATAGTAAGGTCTTCATTCGTCTTCTCTGGAATCCCTCGAATTTTAATAGATCTATCACTGTAATGTAATTCATTTGTCCAATCTCTTAATTGTAATTGGTCTTGTTTCTGGCATAATTTTTTTCATATTTTTCCCCAAGAAATGTTATCTTTTCTATTATCTTTTCTACTTCTTTTTGCATTTTCATTATTTCTAAAGTTATTTTTCCATTTTTTAACCAAAATTATCTAGTTCTTTCTTCAGATCTTTCCTTATTTCTATTCTTGTTTCTTTAATCTCTTCTCTTGTTTCTTGACTGGTTTCTTTAAGGTCTTCCTTAATTTCTTCTCTAAGTTCCTTCATTTCTTGTCTTATTTTTTTATTTCTTCTCCTTGCAACATATTTGGATCAGTTATCCTCATGGTTTCCTCTACTGAACCCCCTCTTAGAATTGGCAGCTGAAGTTGAGTTTGCATTAATCCTCTTTTTGCCACAGTGATTTTATCAATCTGTTCGGACTTGTCAACAAATACAATAATATAATAAAGCAATACCAAACAGTTTAAAAAAAGTTATGTCTCAATATTTGATTTACACTCTATATTCCATCTATTTTTAGCTAAGCATATATAATTTATCTTATATACATGCATGATAATGTATAGTACCAGGCGTTAAGATAATATCCCTGCCCAAAAATACTCTCTCATAAAGAAATAATAATTATGTCTTTTAACTATTTTTATATTACTAGGACAAACTATTTATCTGTATAATAGTGTTATATAATGATACTGTTCAAGACTACTCAAAATAAGGTTTCCTGATAAAGAGGGAAAAGATAATCAAAGATTCACCTGCTGTATATCAATAATATTTCATAAGCAGAGTTATTTACAAAGTCTAACATTTACATATCATAATTTAGTTTATTATTATTATGATCAGTCAATCAGACATATCATATAGAAGGTTATATACTCATAATCCCTTGTGTTCATTAAGTGTTTCCTTTTTAATTCTGAGTTGATTCCTGTAAGGTCTGTTTCTTTCAAATTCCTAGTTGCTTTGTATTCTCTTTTCACTTCCTCCTTTTTCTGACTGCCATGTTTTTATAGTCTCTTTATAATCTCTATATAGTCTCTTTCTTTCAATTCTTGTCTTTCAGTATCTTCAATACCTGAAAAGTCTCTAGTGTCCTCAATAGTATATCTTTAGTATTAATAATATTTAAATTTGGAGCTGACCACTCCTATCTTTCTTTCTTATTGTTTTTTTCTTTGGTTATTAGTTTTTCAGTTCTTTTCAAACTTTTTCTTTTCTTTCTCGCCTTCCCTCTCAAATTTCCTGCCAATTTCATTGTCTTCAGTTCTACCTTTGCTCATTTCTCAAAGCCATCTCCATCATCACTACTCCTTTATCTCCTCCCTGTTTTTTCCGTTTACTCCACAGTGTCTATTCTTTTTTGTTAGTAACTTTCCTTGTTGTGAGAAGCTCTCTCCTCTGGTTGAGGTAGGACTCTTAATCTCAGTTCTTCTTCTTGTCATTCTATAATCTTTTCTTGTTGTTGTTGTTGTTGTTGTTTTACAGCCTTTAGTGTTCTTTTACTGCTTTTTGTGGCTTATTGCAGCTTTTAATTTTTTTACAGTATTTTACTGCTTCCTACTATGCTTTATGACTTTTTATGGCTTTCTCTCCTTTATGTTTCCCTGGACATTTCCTCTGATTTTTGGTTCAAAGGATGTATTTGAAGAAAAAATAAGGATAAGGTGACTATAGCTGTGCTTTATTCTTCTTGTATTTTCTTTGATAGCTTTTATAGGGGTGTGGTTTGACTGCAAATTGCTGCATTGCTGAGTACAATGGTGGGTGGTGATAGCCACCCCTCGTTCTTCAGACTGTGGATCTGCTAAAGATCCTCAATGAACTATTTTCGTTAACTCTTCTTATTGGAGGAGTTATGGATGGGTTTAGACTTGTCCCTGTTCCACCAAGAATTACTGTTGCAGAGGTTTAGGTTCTGAGGCTCATGAACTCCTCGTACCTGTGTCCTCCTTGCAGCACCATCACACCAGTCATCTATTCCAGCAAGCTTTTAGGAAATGACTGTTACAGATTTTTAATGATGTAATGTTCTATTTTGTTTAATTTAATATAGTCTCTTAATAAATTTCAATGGTTTTAACTTTAAAATTGTTAAAGTGTTTTTAAAATAATTTTATGTTTATACTTTTAATTGATGTTTTTGTATAGATTTTAGTCTGTATTGTTTTTAATATGTTGTAAGCAAACCGAAGTACCATTATTCAGAGCAAGGCAGGGTATAGATGAATAAAACAACTAACTAAGGGGTGAAACAGACTGCCCTTTTGCGCCAGATTCGGCGCAGCTTTGGAGTGTGGCATTTAGAATCATAGAATCATAGAATCATAGAGTTGGAAGAGACCACAAGGGCCATCCAGTCCAACCCCCTGCCATGCAGGAACTCCCAATCAAAGCATCCCCGACAGATGGCCATCCAGCCTCTGCTTAAAGACCTCCAAGGAAGGAGACTCCACTACTCTCCGAGGGAGTGTGTTCCACTGTCGAACTGCCCTTACTGTCAGGAAGTTCCTCCTAATGTTGAGGTGGAATCTCTTTTCTTGCAGCTTACATCCATTGTTTCGGGTCCTAGTCTCTGGAGCAGCAGAAAACAAGCTTGTTCCCTCCTCGATATGACATCCCTTCAAATATTTAAACACGGCTATCATATCACCTCTCAGCCTTCTCTTCTCCAGGCTAAACATCCCCAGCTCCCTAAGTCGTTCCTCATAGGGCTTGGTTTCCAGACCCTTCACCATTTTAGTTGCCCTCCTTTGGACACGCTCCAATTTCTCCACATCCTTTTTGAATTGTGGTGCCCAGAACTGGACACAGTATTCCAGGTGAGGCCGGACCAAAGCAGAATATAGTGGCACTATTACTTCTCTTGATCTAGACACTATACTTCTACTGATGCAGCCTAAAATTGCATTGGCCTTTTTAGCTGCTGCATCGCACTGTTGACTCATGTTCAACTTGTGGTCCACCTGGATTCCTAGATCCCTTTCACACGTAGTCTCATTCAGCCAAGTGTCCCCCATTGTATATCTGTACTTTTCGTTTTTCCGCCCTAAGTGCAGTACCTTACATTTCTCTGTGTTGAATTTCATTTTGTTAGCTTTGGCCCAACTTTCTAGTCTGCTCAAGTCATTTTGAATTTGATCCTGTCCTCTGGGGTATTAGCTACTCCTCCTAATTTGGTGTCATCTGCAAATTTGATAACTATGCCCCCAATACCGTCATCCAAGTCATTAATAAAGATATTGAATAGCACTGGGCCCAGGACAGAGCCCTGTGGCACCCCACTGGTCACTTCTTTCCAGGTTGAAAAGGAGCCATTGTTGAGCACCCTTTGTGTTCGACCAGATAACCAATTACAAATCCATGTAACAGTTACTTTGTCTAGCCCACATTTTACCAACTTGCTTGCAAGAATGTCATGGGGAACCTTGTCAAAGGCCTTACTGAAATCAAGATATACTATATCCACAGCATTCCCTTCATCTACCAAGCTGGTAATTTTATCAAAAAAAGAGATCAGATTTGTCTGGCATGACCTGTTTCTCTGAAACCCATGTTGACTTTTTGTGATTATGAAATTATCTTCCAGATGTTCACAGACTCTCTGTTTAATGATCTGCTCCAGAATCTTTCCGGGTATTGATGTCAGACTAACTGGACGATAATTGTTGGGATCCTCTTTTTTCCCCTTTTTGAAGATGGGGACAACATTTGCCCTCCTCCAGTCCGCTGGGACCTCTCCTGTTTTCCAGGAATTCTCAAAGATTATTGCCAATGGTTCTGATATTACATTTGCCAGTTCTTTTAATACCCTTGGATGTAATTCATTTAGATGCCGCACACTCTGGCGCCATGCCGAAGCCAGCATCATGCTGCCTGACCACATGGGGGCAGCCTTATAATGTTCTGGTGGCTTGGCATTTACACAGCGCATGCTGCAGGAGCACCACAAAGTTGCACCACAACTGGAAAAGAATTTGCCACTTCTTTTTGTACTGGCTGGTTTGGGGCTGTGGCATGTGGTTGCCATGGCCCCAACCCTGCATTCAAAGGGGAGGCTTCAAGCCACCCCTTTGGGGCAGTATGCTCTGTCCCTAAGTCAGAAAACTGCAGAACTTTTGGCATTGAATTTTAGGTGTATGGCAAATTGGACAGTAAACAGTGAATTCTTGGCTGTAGTAAACTGCCACAGCAGAAAAAGTGATCGCATCAACTTATACTAGCTAAAGGTAGATGCAAGCTATCAGCATGCATGCCATGATTTAATTTTATATAGATCATAGAAATATGTGGCAATATTTTCAAAACTTTCCCTTGGATTATGGAAAAGAGATTAAGTATAAATCTTTATTATAATGTAAATCTTAACAATACCAGTGGATTATACTTATATTTTGCCTGAAACACAGAGAGATAAAATAAAATTCAAATGAACTATTCAGTGTCAATAATAAGATATAATTTTTGTTTTCTTTCTTGCTTTTTTCTTCTCCCTTTCCTTTTTCTGTTACATCTTTTGAAAATCATTACATCTGTCTTATCTATCTCTCAAATACTATATGACCATTGTGTACTATGTGGCAATGTAACAGTCTTGCTAAGTAGTGCATGACCTCCCCAATTCCACTTAGTGGTAAGCTGCTGCTGGTATCAATATGGTTCAATTCACCTGTGGATCAGGAAGTCTGATTACCTGACCTTCCCACCCACTCCTATGTGTAATTGTTAGCATAGCCAGCAGAAAAAGGACTCCTGTCACAACTTCCTCTCACAATGGAGATCAGTTGTGTGAGAACAGGTGAAAATATCAGACAGCTGCTTCCTGATCAACAAGAGAACAGATCTCCAGAAATCTTAGTGGCTGTTTACCAGTAAGTGGGGGTAGGAGATTGTCATGGTTTCAGTGTAGCCCCTACATTAGGGACTGCACAGAGACTGTGAACAGCAGTTGTGAATGAGTAACTTTATGTATTTGAAATTGTCCTACAGGATTCTGACCAAACACACATGTACATATAAATAAACTGAGGTGGGGGAAAAAAAAGAATGGGGGGGGGGGCAGGGACCTATGATGCAGGTAATAATATATATGGATTCCCAGCTGTTGCTTAAGGATGCTGAGTGCCCATGAAAATCCTGCACACTTCTCTCTTGTTCGCTCTCTCTTATCTTTCTTTCCAATCCTGATTAGGCTTTCTGTAATGTTTGTTTATGATGTTTTTATAAGGCTCTAAATCATTTTGCATTGACTTGTAGCTTCACCATTCTGTTCTTCTGGCTTCCCAGATTCCAGTGTGAGCATATTAGCTATACTCCTTAAAAATTATAGTTGCCGCCACATGATTTCTTCTGTATTGTATTTTAATAAGAACAGATTTGTAGAAGAATAAATGGAAACAGAAGGGAAATGCTACTGTTTTCCTGCTATATTAGCAATGAGAAAACAAATGTTAGGTTGATTTGGAAAATTGCAGAATTGCAGCCTCATTTGACAAAAAGAAATTGGAATAAATAAGGACCATACTTTGGAGGAAAGTGGGGAAAAGTCTCATGAAATACCATGTTTTTCCCTCTGTGCAAATCAATTTTATTTTGGAGATCCATATGATGTTTCCCTGATTTTGAAGCATTTCCTGTGAGCTTCTGATATTATAAAAGACTTTTTATCCCCACTTTCCAAGTTAGTTTAATTTTACACAGTATTTTCCAAAATGAACTATACTGCATATGTTTCTACTATCTCAAACCCAATAAAGGTAGCTGCCAAGTAAGCTATTGTCTCCAAGATATTCACAGCTATTGTCTCCAAGATATTCAACAGTTATCAAGTGAGGGAAAGGTGAATGGTAGCACTAAAAATATTCCTGATGCTTAACTAGTAATTATTGCTTAAGTATTTCAGCACTAAACTAAACCTCTATTTTTTAAAAAAAGGCTCAGTGGAAATTGGTCAAAATCAACTTTTGAAATGTTTCCTGAGACTGGATGTAACATATGATCTATGGGAGGGGGAGGGGGAAGGGGAAGGACACAAGAAGGGGAGGAAGGGAAAGAAACCCAACATTTTCCAAGAGAGCACTGGATGCAAACCTGTGAATACAGAAGTACAATAGAAAGAAAAAGAATTGAAACTTTTCACTACTTTGAGGCAGTCTGAATTCTTTGATGTACACAATGATGTACAGAGGGTTGTAAAGTGTAGCAGTTGCGTCCTGGTGTGTGTGTGTGGGTCGCACTGAGTGGCACCCCCACAGGTGCTCCTTGGGTGTGCCCAGGTGTCATTCTGGGCCTTGGGGGGGGTCTCCTGCCTGGGTGGTAGGCAGGCGGCCATTTCCCTGGCCTGCATGGCATTTCCCTGGCCTGTGCAAGTGCTTCCCCAGCCAGCATGATGCTTCTCCCAACCTGTGTGGCCATTTCCCAGACCACACAACTGTTTCCCCAGCCCCAGAGACCCCACCTGGAAGTCCCACCCCCCAGTAGTCCCACCTCCCACACCACGATCCCCATTTCAGTGTAGGCTTCATAGTGAGGCTGAGATCTCTTGGAAATGCACTACTTACTTTTGCCATTAGCAAACTACCATGACCCCATTTACTAGGTATCTGCAATAGTTTGCCACCATCCAGGCATCCCATGAAGAAATTCTGTCTCAGGATGCATATTGACTCTAGGCCCTGCATTCAAAAGCATGTAAATATACTCTAGCTTTCTAAAATCTATTCTCCCATCTCTGGGTCCCAGCACACAAAGGGGGAGACAACTTTTTTTTTTTTTAATCCTAAAGGTGCTCCTGGATGCTAACCACTAGTAAATGGAATATAAACTCCATGTCAAAAAAAGGAAAAAAAAGAAACCAGCATGACAATCTGTTTAAGAACATCACCCAAACATTCTGTTGTTCCCTACCTGACATGAATGTAGGAGAAGGAGACTGTTGATTGTAAAAGCATGGAGAGCAAAAGTTCCTACTCATCTTTGAAGTGATCGTCCAAAGCCTCTACTGACATGAGGGAGGAATGAAGAGTGGGCCAACTCAAAGAAAATGAAAGGCTGGAGCTGAGAGCAGTGCTAGCTGAAATACCTGTGTGTTTCCTCTCCATGTTCCAGTGTTGAGATGTGAGCATCATAATTCACAGCCTGCCCCCATTTGGGGAGGGGAGTCAAATGGGGACACTGCCTCACACTTACCCATCAGGCAACAAAGGCATGGGCCTAAACAGTATATGTACTGAAAATCTTGGTTTGAATTGCTCAAGACTGTGCTGATGAGCATGAAAACATATTTCTGTCAAACTCTTTTGAACACTACAAAAATGTGAAAACTATTTTTGTCAGAGCCTACAGTTCCATACTAATTGCAGCCTTTTGCATACATCTTTTTATATATAGTGACACAAAGGTTGGATGTTTCTTTTTAATATGTTCTCTGCATCCACATTAAAATAAAACAGGATCTGCCATTTCTCTCTCGAGTTCTGTTTTACAGAAGACTTAGATGCTTAATTACTTAGATTCAGTGACATGCTCAGACAACTTTGTGCCATTTCAGGTTTAGTCACATGGAAGGAAGCACTGCTATCAATCTAGATTAAAATGAAAAGGCCATGACCAATCTATTTGTTTCACCTGTGACAATTACAAACACACTCATAATGTTATTAGCCTGGAGCAGATCTTCATAGCATTCAAACACTAGCATCCTCTATGAAGAAATACCAATCTTTTCTAACCCTCCTTTAGAGAATGTGAAGTGAGTAAGAAGAAAAAAAATGAACTTCTGTTTTGGATTGTTAGATGTATATTTTTTATTGATTTAATATGCTGACAGCTAGCGTGGTGAAGCAGTGAACTACGTCTCCAGTGATCATGGGGATACCAAAATCCATGGATGCTCAAGTCCCATTGCTGCCATTAGGAAGAATGGGACTGGAGTCCTCCCTCCCTCCTCCTTTCCCTCTCCCTCCTTCCTTCCTTTCTCCCCTTCCCTCCTTCCTTACCTTCCTCCAAGGCTTCTGTCCCTGGCTTTGGGAGTGGAGTCTGCCACCCAGTCAGCCAGGGTCAGGGTCAGGGTCAGGGTCAGGGCTGGGGCTAAGGCTTGAGTTTTAGAGCCTCTGTCCTCAAGCCCAACACCCAGGATGGAGCCTCTGGGCTCCAAGCCTCAAGCAACAGCTCTGATGCTGGCTCCCTCTAACCAACGGGGTTCCAAGGGAACGAGGGCCGGGTGCAGGGCTTGACTTTTTGAGCCCAGAGGCTCTGTCCAAGGTGCTGGGCCTGGGAACAGGGGCTCTGAATCTCAGGCCCTGGCCCTGGCCCCAACTCCAGCCATGGCCCCAACTGACTGGGCAGCAGGACTTGAATGTACAGGGTAGATTGTATGGGAGAAGGCGATCCTGTAGGTAACCTGGATCCAAACCATGAAGGGCTTTAAGGTAATAATAAACACTTTGTACTTTGCTCAGAAACTAGCCAGTAGAGTGATTTTCAGATTGGTGTGATGTGATTACTCCTGTATGTACCCATAATCATTCTTGCTGTCATATTCTGAACCAGCTGGAGTTTCTGGACTTGGTACAAAGGTAGTCCAATGTAGAGCATATTGTGGAAGTGCAGTCTTGAGGTAACCAGCATGTGAATTACAACCTTTAGGTCTTCCAGTTCTCAGAAGGGCTGCAGCTGCTGTATCAAAACAGAGAGGTGTGACCCTAAACCTCAAGAAAACTGCCAAAGCAAGAAAGTCTAGGGGAAGAGGCTTCAAAAATTGGCTCAATTTTATTGAGAGCAAACTTAAAAGAAAAAGTAATAACATAAAAAATAAAAAAGGTTAAAATATAGCCAATTGGTTAGGCAAGCATGAATCCAAGGTTCTATGTGCAGAACCTTTTCTTTTAAGTTTGCTCTCAATAAAATTGAGCCAATTTTTGAAGCTTCTTCCCCTAAACTTTCTTGCTTTGGCAGTTGCTGTATCAGCCAAAGCTGATAATAGGCACTCCTGACTATTGCATCTATCTGAGCTGACATTTGGATAGACTGATCCAGGAGCACTCCCAAACTGCAAACACAGTCTTTCAGAGGTAGTGTAACCCCATCCAGAATTAGTTGACACACCTCTAGTCCCAGATTAGGACACCTGATAGTAAGCACATCTCTCTTGTCTGGGTTCAATTTCAATTTGTTTTTCTTCATTCAGCCCATTACCTCTTCCAAGCATTCATTAAGAGGAGACACACTAACCTTAGCTGAAGCTGTTTTTGAAAGCATGATGCAGTATATTTGGGTGTCACCAGCATACTGATAACATCCTGCCCTATGCCTGCAGTTGATCTTTCCTAGTGGTTTAATGTAGATGTTAAATAGCATTGAGGATAGAATGCCACCTTATGGTATGCCATAAAACAGCTCCTTTTTTAAGCACCACCATCTGGAACCTGCTTGAGAGGTAGGACTGGAACTGCTGCAACACAGTGTCTCTGATTCCCAACTCACCTAGGCCTTCCAGAAGGATACCAATAGAATTGGTCAATAGTATTGAACACTGCTGAGAGGTCCAAGAGCACCAGCAGTGACATACTGCCCCTTTCAATGCTCAGGTGAAGATCATCCACTAAGGCAGGGGTCTCCAGACTTTTTGATCCAGGGGCTGGTTCGCTCGCCCCCAGATCTTCCAGGGGGCCGGAGGCACGCACGTGCATGTGCACAACTCCGGATGCCATTTTGGAAGACAAAATGGCATCTGGCAGCGGCGGTGGCGGCGGCCCGGTAGGAAGGCCTTGGAGGGCCAAGTCTGGCCTGCGGGTTGTAGTTTGGGGACCCCTGCACTAAGGTGACCATAGCAGTCTCAACTCTGTATCCTGCTCTGAAGCTGATTTGAAATGGGTAGAGCAAGTGTGTGCCATCCAAGACCACCAGGAGTTAGAAGACAACTGCCTACCCCAAAAAGGAAGATTTGATACTGGTCAATAATTATTAAGTTTCAAAGGATCCAGGGAGGGCTTTTCAGGTGTAGTGTAACCACTTCCTCTTTTAAATAGGATGGAAAATTCCCCTCTCTGAGAGATAGATTGATGATATTTTGTCTTTGAACTCTAACTGCATCTCCTCTCTGGATGACCAACCAAGTGGGACAAGGATCAAGAAAGTAAGTTGTCTTCCTAACTTTCCCCAGCAGCTTGTCCACATAAGCAGTACTCACCAATTGAAACTGATCCAGTGTAATCCCCATTTGCAGAGTCACTGGACACCTCATAACTGACTTCCACTCCAATTATGGTATTTAAATCAGTTCTTATGAGAGAGATTTTGTCTGCAAAATGGCTATTAAAGGTGTCACAGCATGCTACTGAAGGTTCTAAGGTTGGGTTCAAAAGGGAGGGTTCCTGAGTTAGACATCTCACCACCCTGAACAGCTCAGCTGGGCATGAATTTGGACATGCAATACATGCAGAAAAGAAAGCTTTCTTTGCTGCATTTATTGCCACTTTATAGGACCAAATATGTTCTCTATAATGTGTCTTGTTGTACAGAGGTTGTTTTCAGACATTTGTGCTCTAGTCATCATCCTTCCTGTTTCAGTTCCCTGAGGATCTCTGTATACCAAGGAACTTGTTTACAAATGGATGGGAGAGGACATTTGAGAGCAACCATGTCAATAACCCTGTTTAGGTTTTGGTTTGATTCATCAACCAGAGCTGCAACAAGGTCATCAGTAATGCCAGCTGTATAACTGTCCAAGGCCTCTTGGAATCTCAGGCCTCATTCCCACTACATTACAAACCATTTTGCTAACTGGTTTGAAGTGGTTTAAATGACCCTTGTTCACACTTGAGCTGAATCTCTGAAGTGGTTTTGGCAAGGGGGCCCCTGTGCTAGACCCATTTAACTTGCGTCTTTTTGATACTCATTTGTTTGTGTCTTTTGCAATAAATCAATTCAGCGTAGGTGTGAATGGGATGTGGATTGGAATCAATTTAAAGTTGCCCTTTAAATTGCCAGCTGAAGAGGGTCTATTTCAAATTGATTCATTAGTCAATGTGAACAAGTGGGTTATTTTACAACAAGAAAATGCAATCGGGGTAAATGTAGTTTGAACCATGCTCTGCTGCCAAACTGATCCTTTGATTCAGATTACAAACTGATTTAATTGTAAGTGGGAATGAGGCCTCAATGGATCTATTAGCCATTTTAACAGGTCCTCCACCCTTGCAGGGGTGAGTTGTAGCTGTGATGCTATCCCTGACCAAAAAATGATTTGTCCATGACAACTCAGAGGTATTAGTCACCTCAATCCAGACAACCATATATTCTGAGCTAAAAACCATGTCAAAGGTATGACCTGCCAAATGTGTAGGCACTGTAACCAACTGGGATAGGCCTATGTTTATCATGGATACCATGAATTCCCAAGATGCACCTGACAAAGTGGTTTCTAGCAATATGCTGAAGTCACCCAGAAGCAAAAATCTGGGGGGCTCCAGCAACAACTCTGAGACGAGTTCATTTAGCTCAGCCAGGGAGTATGATAGGCAGTAGGGTGGATGGTACACTAACACAATTCCCGGTCTATCCCTGGTTTTCAGACTCAGATACACATACTCAATGTGGCTCAGTTCCCTGATAGTTACTTTGGTCAGGTTGAGGTAGTCTGTGTAGACCACAATTACCCCACCACCACCCTACCCATTTTTCTTCACTGCTCAGTACCCAGCTGGGAGAGCCTGTGCCCATGTTGGACCACTGTCAGCTCCCAGCCAGGTCTCTGTAAAACATGCCAGGTCAGTCTCCTCCTCTTTGAGGAGATCATAGATGATATGTGATGTATTTTTAACTGACCTGGCATTACATAAGAGCGGGGTGAGGTTTTGTGGGTGGCCTGGCTTACTGTCCAAATTCCCTAGGTGGGCAGGGTGACTGGAAGGTTATCTGTCTCTTCTTCCTCCATAAGACCACATGCTCCTTCCATTGCCATATCTCCCTCTGCCCTGTATAATTCACATTGCCATCCCAATTTTCATTTTTAAAACCAAAACCAAAATACTCTAAGGAGCTTATCACATTATTAAAAAAGCGTTTTACTTTTCCCCGGCTTCAATCTTCTTCTGGGATGCACCCAGACGTTATCACACATAGGTCGGCATCGATTCTGCTGCGATGCCACCGGTGAAATTCAGCCCAGGTCAGACACAGGCCAAAGCCACATTCAGACAGCAAATTTTAGAAGGCTGACTTCTAAAATTTGCTGCTGAACATGGCTTCAGGAATGGTAAAACACTTTTAAATAATGTGATAAGCTCCTAAAATAACCTTTGAAACAGTGTTATCTGTCAGTGGATGTAGTAATCAATGGGACATGTTAGCTGGCTAGTCTGGCAGACCTCTACTCACACCAGGCAATGCCTTTTAATAATAATAATAATAATAATAATAATAATAATTTTTTTTATTTGTATACCGCCCTATGGCGGACCAATCCGGGTGGTGAACATAATAATTAAAATATACCACAATACAGTGTAAAACAACATCATTCCCCCTCCCCCCCTTAAAAAATTATTAAACCAAATCAATGTAAAAGTAGGTTAAAATTAACCCAATTATAAGTTAATAATTAATAAAATGAATAAAATTACATACAAACCAAAGCCCCTGCTAATGAGAAGTTAGCAAGTGCTTCTTAAGCACTCAATCGCTGATCACAGGTCTCAAGACCGGGTAATTTAATCTGGAAAGGCCTGCCGGAAGAGATTCGTCTTGACAGCCCTTTTAAAGCTATCCAAAGATGTTAGTTGATGGATCTCATCCGGCAGGCCGTTCCAGAGTCTGGGAGCGACGACAGAAAAAGCCCTCCGGGAGGTCTCCACGAGCCTAGGTTTTGGAGCTGCAGCAAGTTCCTCCCGGAGGAACGGAGAGCGCGGGGAGGATTATATGGGAGAAGGCAGTCTCTGATATAACTTGGACCCAAGCCATTTAGGGCTTTAAAGGTAATAACCAACACCTTGTACTGAGTCCGGAAACCAATAGGCAGCCAGTGGAGGGACCTCAAAACGGGGGTGATGTGATCCCTCCTAGATGTTCCCGATAAAAGCCTGGCTGCCATGTTTTGGACTAGCTGTAGTTTCCGAACCAGACACAAGGGTAGCCCCATGTAGAGAACATTACAGAAGTCTAAATGTGAGGTTACCAGCGTGTGCACCACAGTCTCGAGATCCCTTACTTCCAGAAACAGGCGTAGCTGGCGTATCAGCCGAAGCTGATAACAGGCGCTCCTGACCGTCGCATTAACCTGATTCGTCATCAGGAGCGACGAGTCGAGGAGCACCCCCAAGCTGCGAACGCAGTCTCTGGAGGAGAGTGTGACCCCATCCAGGACTGGAGGTTGCAACCCAATTCCTGGTTTCGGGGCCGCTACCGTGAGCACCTCCGTCTTGTCTGGATTCAACTTCAATCTGTTTTTCCTCATCCAGCCCATTACCGCTTGAAGACAGTCATTGAGAGAAGAGATGCCATTGGAATTCGGGGCCGACGAACGAGACACGGAGAAATAGATTTGGGTGTCATCAGCATACTGATAACACCCAGCACCATAACTCCGTATTATCTCACCCAGCAGCTTCATATAGATGTTAAATAATGTCGGGGACAAAATAGCTCCTTGAGGGACCCCACAAGTGAGTTCCCTCTTACCGGAACTTTTAGCAAGCTAGTTGGTTCTGGGCTGTCCTGCCACCACTGCCCAGTTTTTCAGCTGGCACTCTCACTCCCAGCTGGCTCATAGGTCACATAAAATGTTGCCCTTCTACTTAAACAGATAGCAATCAAAAGCAATTTTAAAATAATTGATAAAAATTAATAAAGTAGGGGTGGATCAATTTGTGCCTTCTACAACTCAAGTAGAGTACCTGGCCCTCACCCTTGCTCCACCCCCAAATCTGCTTTTTGGCAGAAAAGGTTAAAGACCTTGTAAAACTACAAATCCCAGGATTCCCTAAGTTGGAGCTACAGCATTTAAAGTGGTGTCAAACAGCATTACTTATACAATGTAGATGTGCCCCAAGTTGACTTCTACTTTTGGTGACCCTATGAATGGGTGACCTCCATCCTGTTATTAACAGCCCTGCTCACGTCTTGCAAAGTCAGGGTTATGGCTTCCTCTATTGAATCTATCCACCTATAATGTGGTTTTCTTTACTCCAACTGCATTCTTATCAAACATTATTGTCTTTTCTAATGAGTCATGTAGGCCATATTATGCTACATTATGCTTTAAATATGGAATTCCATATAAAAACGTGCCATTTAAATCATAAAATGAAATACAGTTGATAATTTTAGAATAGAAATATTGCAACAACTATTTAAAGCCTAACTTTTTAAAACTGGATCACATCATAAGTGGATCATGTTGCATTCATTTGTTATTTGAGTATGGTTTGGTGTTTAATAAATATATAGGTTCTGGCCTCCAAAGTGGTCCTGTTATTCATAACCAAAACTATTTTGAATAGGATCAGCCTTGAACTTCTTTGAAAAAAAAAATCTATTTTTACTAAAGCAAAAGTATGCATCATCTCAGCTTTTAGAACAGGGACCAAAAAAAAAAAAAAGGGGGGGGGGCAGAAATCAAATAATGCATGTCTTCAATTTTTAAGCTTTAAGGCACTCCCTTAAAGCACCCCCCCACTTTTGTGACCTACTTGAATTCTTTTATTATTGTTGTTATTAGTCAAGCAAGAAATTAGCCAGCAGTAGTTATACAGATTTATTTGCGGGACTAAATTGCTTCTTTTCAGAATTCCAGTACTGATGAATCAGCATGTTTAGATTTCCATGACTTCCACTGATGCCTTTTTCCAGTCAGTATCTTTCACATCATGTTACAGCATGCTTTTAGATGTCATCTGCTAGAGTATTAATTTCTGCTTTTAAAAGCCTTCTCTGTTATGAATGGGTATGCAAGATGCCTTTCCTGCATATTTAAAATCCAGCCTTCTGGAATATTTCTCAACTATTGCTCCACGCATTTTTAAAGTATGATGTATATTTTTGTATGCCAAAGCCGCCCTCCTGCATTTAATAATCCTCCTGCAGTTGCTACTGCAGGGTCAGCTGCGGAGTGAAATATTTATGTGGCCAAAGCAGAGACACAAAATATTGCAATCCACACATTTAATGTAATGTTGGCCCTCAAGTTACTTAGTTCATGTGAAAATAATTTAGCATTTACAAGTCCCTCTGGAGATTAATAATAATAATAATAATAATAATAATAATAATAATAATAATTTTTATTTATATCCTGTCCCTCTGCAGAGCAATGGGGGGTGGCTTACAACATTACAATTTCCATACATTAAACAGAACATAAAATCCCAAATCCCACCCATCCTTTAAGAAGTAAGGGTTCTTCTTATTCTAGGCCGGGTGGTGCTGGGCCTAGTGTCTCTCCCCCAGATGACGTCAGATGGTAATAGGAGTATTATATCTTCTCCCTAATTTAACTTCCAAGACATCTGGGGATTCTCATTTGGTAAAGGAAGTGCAAATGTATTGTTAATGATCTCCAACTCTCTTACAGTCTGGAGAAGATATTACCATTAAAATAGTTTAATCCTGTTTCTGGGTTTCTATTGTCTCATGCTGGTAATTGAACAGAATATATTTTAGCAGTAACAATCTTTAAAATGTTGAGTGGCATCTCCTTTTGATGGCAGCTAAATCTATAGAAACATTGATGTTCATGTTTTTTTAGAGGAGGGAAGATATATTTGTTCCTGGACTATTTTGAATCTCAAGTAAGCATGTTTAAACAGATGGTCAATAGGGTGGGTTTCTGTGTTTTTATTGCTGCTGAAAGACTTATATTCCAAGTTTGGAGAATAAATGTTCATCATTTATAATTCAATGGTCAAAAGATCTTTACTGCTTTATGCATGAATGTGCACTTTATAGATGTCAGTTATAAGAAAATACATTTTTGAACACATGGTAGCTCATGTTAATGGGTATGCTTGGACCATGTTCAATTTCTTTCCCAGTTCTTTTTTCTTTTTCTTTTTCACCCATCCTTTTCTTTGCATTCACTCCAACACACCCAATAATTTTAAAGCATGTTTGAACATTTTATTTAAAAAACCCTTCATTTATGTTTGTGAGATTCGTGTTCTCCTTTGTTGTTGTTCTTGTGTGCCTTCAAGTAGTTTCTGACTTATGATGACCCTAAGGCAAACATATCATGGGATTTTCTATACCTGAAAATGTGTGACTCATCCAGTGGGTTTCCATGGCTGAGCAGGGAATTGAACTCTGATCTTCAGAGTCATAGTGCAATGCTCAAACCACTATACCATTCCTTACAACACATTAAAAAGGAATGAAAAAGGCAGAGCACTGTGTTCTCACAGGTAGGAATAGTAGTGGCCGGTGCCAAATGCTCAAATGAGGTAGTAATTCTACTCAGATTTTTATTTCAAAATTTAATGGAGTTAGACAAGGTCATGAATAACCAATCCCCAAATATGTTCAGCATTCTGGATAGCTTCAATAAAATTCAGAACCAATTGCAGACCAAATTTGCCATTCCTCTGACATGGGAGCCATCAGCCGCCATTGGCAAGAGACAGCATTTATAAGAGTATAGTTGCAAAGGAAGAGAGAACTGTTTCTACAATTGTTCTAGTCTAGTTGGTCAGTATGATGGCATGAATCTAATTATAAAATGTCTCATGTGACTGTGGCCTCAGCTCCTGAGTGTCTTCTGCTCTTGAACCTTTTTGGCTACTTGGTTTGGAGAAAGATCTTCAGTAGTCTCTCTTCCCACTGTGAGTGAGAGAAAAATCTTTAAGGCATATTTCACTTGCCAGCTGGGAGCTAGTTTTGCAGGTATCTTATATCCCTTGGTAAAGACTGTAAGGAAAATCTGATGCAGATGGCCTCAGTTTTCATGCTGTTGTGATACTCATAGTTAGTATAGATCAGACCTGTCTCTTCACCGTGAAAACTCACGTGCCCATTGGCAATAATACAGTGACCAAGATGTACAGCTCAGAACAGATGATGTCCTTATGTTTGGCATGAATTCATCTTCCCCCCGCCCCCCCAATCTGTTTAGTCAGTAAAACATGTTTGGATCTACAAAGAGTTTGTTCTTCTTGTCTAACTTGGGGAAAGGTTACCTATGCCTTGACCACCACCACCCCATATAGTTTTACATCCTTTGATGAGAAAGCAAGGCAAAATGGTGGATGTAATTTGCAGTTGTGATGGGGGAATGTCCATGAAGCACCCATAACATTTTGGTCAGATTGAATGTTAGATCCCATGTCCCCCTGTATTATCCTCAGTGCTCCTTTCTACTGCCAGGTAGGAATTAAACCATCATATTGTATTGTGAAATACATTTTATGTTTTATTGATGGCTTCCTATAAAATGAAATTGCATCACTCAAAGAGCAATCCAATCCAAACACTTCAGTCTATTAACATTTTATAGCTGGAGGGGATAGCTAGCTAGTTGTTTGAACCATGAGATAGATCCCAGAGGGCAGGAGAGCTGCTGAAAATGCAGAAAATGTAGCTTTCAATAAACATATTAAGTTGTTACAATTTGTTTACGATACCCATTCACTTACACTATAAAACTATTTTCATTTTCATTTTGCAGAACACAAAGTTCCCTCCTGTGGATTTTGTTCTGTGTCTCACAGATATCAGAATACAATGAGAGGGACAGAAAATTCATTTAAACCTTCCAAGGTCCTAAATCAGCAATCTGTAAGATGGTCTTTAGAGAGTACACAGTTCCTGGTCAACATGTAACTATATTTCAAAATTCCCAGTGGAATAATATAGCAAGGTTTCTGAATCTTTTGCAAGGTGTTAGTAGTATATTTTTACAGCCAAAATTAAAAAGAAGTATATATTTTTTGCCCTCTGAATATTTACGTTGCTTACAGTAACTCCCCATCCTTTCTGGTTATATGTCTGTTTTTGGCATAAATTAACTTACATTTCTCCTCCCTTTTCTCCCTCCTCTTAAAAATCTGGGGCAAAAACAAGCAGACAAATTAACTTTGAGTAAAAGGTAGTTATTTTTGCCCATTCCTTTTGATAAAATTGAGTAGTTCTTTGTCTCATGAGAAATCGTATTCACAATTAATTTGCTGCAACAGCCATAGATCAGAATTGTTATGCAGGTTAAGACCAAAGGAAGGATTATCTCAGCATCTTCTTCATAGAGGGTGATGGAGAAATCTCAACTAGGACTATGAGGATGATGTCACTAACTACACCATAGTTAGTGGTATAATTCAGTTTTGAATGTGGCCATTTTATTGTGACTTTTATGGCTGTAGGTCTCTGATATTCCTAAACTTATAAGAGTATGCCATGGCAGCACAGACAAGTGTATGCAAGTTAGTCCTGGGTTCAGACATTAATAGCTTGAACACTTTATTATTCTTTCTTTCTTTTCTTCTTTTAAAAGAATTTTTTTTACCCTCAATGGGCTAAAGAATAAACTTTGACAGTATATGGACTGCCAAAAGTAGAGCTGTAGAGTAGAAAGGAATTAAGACCATGTAACTTTATTTAGCTTATTACTATATCTAGGAGAGAGGCAGCATGGAATACTGGTCTTTCTGTTAGAATGGGACACTAGAAGACCAGGGTTTGAATACCATGGAAATCTACTGGATGATCATGGAAAAGTCACACCTTCTCAGTCTTAGCAGAAGGCAGTGACAAACCTCCTCTGAAGATATCTTTCTATGAAAATCCCATGATAGGTTTGCCTTACTGTCATCATAACTTAGAAATGATTTGAAGGCACACAACAGCAAACTATGACTAACAAGTATAAAATGTACAAGTCAAAGAAATATATACATATAATAAATATTACATAATTTACACATTCTGCAGATTCCAGAATTTCTTACCACTGAGTTTTGCTCACATTGACACAATTACTTGCTTTTTATTACCACTGAATTCACACAGACCTATGATATACCTGACCTCTTTGTAATACTCCCCATCTGGATTTCCAGAGGTATTCTAGTGTGCAAATAGTTCTCCTGGAAATATTGGTTGAAGAAACCAAATCCAAAAGGTTCTCACTAATGGCTTTTCTTCATCCTGGAGAGAAGTGATCAGTAGAGTGCCGCAGGGTTCAGTCCTGGGCCTAGTGCTATTCAACACCTTTATCAATGACTTAGGGGGGTTGCAGACTGCCAGAAATAGTGCAAATTGAGTCCACTTTTAGGGTTAGGGTTAGTGCTAGGGAATCATGGGAACTGTATTTTATTGTGGCACCAGAGCTCTCTGACAGAGAAGGCTCAATGTCTCAGAAAAAAACCAATTCCCATGATTCCCTAGCACTAACCCTAACCCTAAAAGTGGACTCAATTTGCACTATTTCTGGCAGTCTGCAACCCCCCTAAGAATGGTTGAATAGAGGACATGCTTATGAGATTTGTTTGTTGTTATTTGCTGTTAACTGCCTTCATGTCAGTCTCGACCCATGGTGACCCCATGGATGAGACATCTCCAGGCCCCGCTGTCCTTTACTGCTCTGCCCAGCTCCTGCAAACTCTTATTTATGGTTTCTTTAAAAAAATTCATCTATCTAACATGTGGCCTTCCTCTCTTTCTATTTCCCTCCACCTTTTCTAACATTATTGTCTTTTCTAATGATTCATGTCTTCTCATGATGTGTCCAAAGAAAGACAGTCTAAGGGGGGCTGCAGAAGGGTGGCACAGAGCTGCCCCTGGAAGTGGCGGATCGGGGCCATGCCATAACCCCGATCCTCCCTTTTTTTTTTTTTTGCCTTTTTTGCCTTTTTTTGTCACCGTGAAAAGGTGTGTAACGGCATGCTGTGGAATACTATGTCCAGGTGTGGGCACCACAATTCAAACAGAATGTTGAAAAGCTGGAACACATTCAGAGGAGGACGACCAAAATGGTGAAAGGTCTGGAAATCATGCCCTATGAGGAAAGGCTTAGGGAGCTGGATATATTTAGCCTGGAGAAGAGAAAGTTAAGAGGTGATATGATATCCCTGTTTAAATGTTTGAAAGGATGTTATACTGCAATGAAGATGAAGCAAATTTGTTTTCTACAGCTCCAGAGAACAGGACCCGGAGCAATGGATTCAAACTACAGGAAAATATATTTTATCTCAACATTAGGAAGAACTTCCTGACAGTAAGAGCTGTTCAACAGTGGAATATACTGACTTGGAGTGTGGTGGAGTCTTCTTATTTAGTGGTTTTTAAACAGAGCCTGGATGGCCATCTGTCGAAGAGGCTTTGACAGTTTATTCCTCTATGACAGGGGGTTGGACTTGATGGTCCTTGAGGTCTCTTCCAACTCTATGATTCTATGAATCTAGATATGAAGTCCATTCACATAAACATTTCTGTCATGTGCTTTAAATTTTCTTCTCAGATGAAATGAATGGAAACACCTGTATACACTGAAAATCAGTGTGATATTTTATTTGTACTGACTCCAATTTTTTTCTAATGCCAAACTACAGTAGTTAATTACATTAATAAATTAATAAAGGATGATCCTACTTCTTTTCTAGTGCAGCTATAACTTTTAGTTACTTTTATAGTTACAGTGGTGTGTTTTAACTGAATGGTAAAGGAGGACTATTACATAGTTTAAATAATGTCTTGTGCTGTGCCTCATATTTTGAGGTGACAATGAGATATTAAGATATGAGAGAATGTGTTTTATACCACAGGGCAGAAGTTTATAGCTTTCAGATTACAAATAACTAAAAGTAACTAGTTATTTTTGAGAAGTTATTTTTGAAGGAAGTAAATATGTATTTTAAAATGTAACTATAAAAGTAACTAACTAGAGACTTGGGATTATAAACATAGCTGATTAAATTTTAAAGTATATTTAGACTTCTGCATATTTAACCAGGCACTTGCAAGTCCATTGCTCCCATCTGGGATTTTGAGTGCATTTGCATGGACAAAACTGAATCTTATTACTGGGGAATTTGGTATTTTTTGTATTATCCACCAATGTAATGTAACATATACATAGAACTCGATAGTACGAACTGTTCAACATTTATGTTGCTATTATATACTGAGATTTTTTCTTCTTCAGAGGAGAAAGGTTTAGTTCAAGCCAAGCTCCATAGGTACACTCGAGAGCTGTGGATATTGGTTTATGACTAACTGTAATGAGTTGAAAACACACATATGCACACATGTGCAACCAACCATACACATGCATACACACACAGAGAAAAAGAGTTTAAAAGGGAAACCCAAGAGGAAAGCCACTATCTTTCTCAGGGATTCATTTCTCCCCCATATGTTTATAACTTTTACAAATATATATCACATGAACAATTCCTCAAAACACAACCTACTTCAGGTACATAAAATGCCTACCATTCAATAGGGAATGTGGGCTGTAGTGGATTTTTAAGCAGAAATAATGTCTGAAGTAAATTTTCCTCAGACTAAAAAAATGCCAACTGCTTATAAAGTAAAGAGTACATAACAGTGGAAAATCAAAGTAATTTAATTTGCAATATTGTTTAAAATGAATTTTTCATGTTCCCAGTAAGACTAGGAAGTACTAACTGATATTGGTTCTGCCTTATACCATCTGTTCTTTTATTGCAATGAGAAGAGAGTAATACATTGAGAATAATTCCCTCCAATGCAATAGAATAAAATATGCGCAGGGTCTAATTAGAGCACCATCTGCAGTAGCCATAACCTGGAAATTTTCAATGAGTAGTAGACAAGTTATATCACATTTTTTGTCTGTCACTTCTAAATAAAAAGTGAGAGCTCCTGTAGTTATGAATCTAACAGGAAGAAATGCATCTCTGGATATTTTTTAAAACAGTAATATACCTAAACTGTAGTGTTCTAAAATTATTTGTTTTCAATTTCTCCCTAGATTCTGGAGTTCCAAAGTTAACTGATCTTGTTTCTAAAGTATCAGTGCCACCTCTTGCCCTATATTCTGGATTGTCACAGTGAGTAGAAAGAAGCCTGCTAAACATGAAGTCCACTTCCTGCTAATGGCGTCTTTAGGAGCCGCTGCCATAAACATGTTGATCCTTCTGGAGAAGCCATTAGAAAGAGAGAGCTGTTGAAAATGCACCTTGGCAATTACTGACCAACCACAAAAATAATGACACCACACAACAGAAATTGGCTTGAAAAGGGCTACTTTATGTTAACTATTAAACTATTTAACCTTTAATTCCCAAGAGATGCAAAGAATGGGGAACAACCAAGTGGGGGAGCAGCTGAGGCCAGTGGTTTCACCCAGACCTCATCCCCAGATTTACTTGGTTGAAACACCTGAGCTCCAAGGGAATCCCAAAAGCTGCCTGCAACTGGAAGGCTAACCTGAGAAGCCCACCCAAGTCCCATGACTTTAGGACCTATACCTATGGCCCAAAAGGCACATGTTCCCTTTGACCTGATGTGGACCTCTCTGGATAATGCAAGCAATTAATCCTAGGCCAGGATCAGCAAATCCAGACACCAGTCTGGTGGTCCTGGCCCAATCTTGGCCCAAAGAAACCTTAAATTAGTCCACAAAGACCTGCTGTTTGCCATGGCAGAAGGAGGAAAAGACCCTCTGTTTGTCACAGCAGGAGGAGAAAACTCCACAGTGACAGCCAACAGACCAGCCAGCTGTGCACACCCCTTAGCTGCCCCCCCCCTGCCATGGCCCTTCTAAAGCCACCCACCGGCCTCATGGGTGTAGCCAGGTACCCCATTTCTACTCTTATAGGCATCAGCAGGACCCTTAAGGACATACACAATGTCAGTGGCAGGAAAGGCATGTGTGGCAGCTGTGGGTTCATGAAGTGGTGGTGGGTGGGCATGTAAACATCTGTCCATCACCATGCTGGCCCAAGGACAGACCTGGGTTGGAACCAGGGGCAGGATACCATGGGCTTGGCCTGTGTATACTACCCATCTTCTCAGGCCATTAGTTAGGGCACTTTTCTCAGGCCAGCCCCAAGGGATGTCTGCTTTCCTATCCCCAAGTCGCATAACCTAAAGAGGCAGCTCCAAACCCCTTCCTTTCACCAAAGGGGTGTTATAGGTGTCCACTGAATTCTACCTCATCTCCCCCCACTACTTGCCATGGATAAGGGGCAAGCATCTGCTTAGCCCCTATCCCCCAACAGGCTGACCAAAAGGGCCCACACTCTCTGTTTCCCAGGAATATCTTATTATTTGTCTCAGATAAATGAACATCTTTTGCTCTGTAGAGCAATGGCCTTTGAAAAACTATCTGAGCATGAGACAAAAAATGTCCTAGCCCCGTGTTGATGAACCTGTGGCACACATGCTATCTGTGGAATGTGAAACCATTTTGGAGGGCACACAGAGAGATGGGAAGGCAGGGGAAGAGGAGGAACAGGCCTGCTCCTGCTCTCCCCAAGCCCTCCCATTGCTTCAGCTGCCTCTCCAGAGAAAGTTAAAGGCACAGGATGGCAGGGAAGAGGAGGAACAGGTGTGCATCTATTCCTCCTCTCCCCCCCGCCCTTGAAGGCTTGAAAATTATACTGTTTATACTCAACTATAAGTTGACCTCATGTATAAATTGAGGGCAGGTTTAGGGGCCAAAATTATGGATTTTGATATAACCTGTGGATAAGTTGAGGATGAACTTAAGGGCCTGTAACAAAGGATGGAAAGGATGAAGTGAAGGAAAATCATGCCAAAGAACTTACAAAATTCTGGCAGGCATAACTGTCTGTGCTTACTCGAAAGGCTGGATGGATAAGGAGGGAACTACTGCAAATAGTAGCTGTGCAATGTATGGGGGAGGTGACCAGGCACCGTTGGGGCTAAGAAAATGTGCACAAATGTCAAAAACAATGAAATGGTGAAGCAATGAAAATGGCAGCTAGATTAGCAGTGATTATAGCCTTTAACTTTAATGTGATATCTTTGCCTGATTTTAACCCAGAAAAGCTGTCAAACATACACAAATGTCTTATTCAAATTCTTCAAAGCCTGATTCCTTTTAGTACTCCTTTGAGGGGAAGTGCCAAAGAGCTGCCACACTGCCATTTTCCAGCCCATTTTCAAAAAAGTCAGAAGCAGTGCCATTTGGAGAGAATGAAGGTGTTGGAGTGGAGAGAATGAAGGTGTTGGTTTGTCTCTTAGGACGTTTTCACACTACACCCACCAAAGCCGCCTGGAGCCAACCGTGCTGCTCATTCCGGAATGGCTCCGGTGGCAGCAACTTAATTCCTTTTTAAAAAAGGAATTACCTTGCCGGGGTTGATGCCGGAGTTAGCGCTGGATCGGCCGGAGTGAGGCCAGACTTGCTGCGACGTGAGTGTGAACACACGGAGCAAGGAGCTGGACTGACGCAGGGATGGCACCGGAAGGGGCGGGGTTTGCTGCGACGTGAGTGTGAACACACTGGAAAAGGAGCCGGACTGGGGCCAGAGGGAGGTAGGATTGCGTCTGCCTAAAGCCCCGTGTGAAAACGCCCTTAGGAGCTCCCAGGACAGACTAAGCTCTCTCAAAAAGAATGCACCCCCCTTTTTTTTATAAGAGTTAAATCACACTACTTACTTTAACCCATGGATAAGTTGACCCAGGTTTTGAGGGTCAATTTTTGATTAAAATTTCTAGACTTATAAATGAGTATGTACAGTAGTGGCTGAGGTTAGCTAGACTTTATAAAGGAGATTATCACTCTACACTCTTAAAAGGGGGCTAGGTTGCTTTAACCACTCTGGTTGCCTCCTGTTGCATTCTGGAATTTATAATTTAGGAAGAGACATTGAGAATATTCAGCTAGAGAGCCTTTAAGCCTCACTGAACTACAAATCCCAAAATGCAACAGGAGACTGTCAGAGCAGTTAAAGGGACCTAGTCCCGTTTTAAGAGTGTGGTGCGATAAGCTCGAAAGAAAGTTTTCCCTCACTATGGTTCTAAAGAGCCTCAACTGACTGCTTAATGAAGCAGGGAGATTCTGGTCTAATCTACACTGTAGAAATAATGCAGTTTGACGCTACTTTAACTGCTATGATTCAATTCTACAGAATTCTGGGACCTGTACTTTTGTGAGATATTTAGCTTTCTCTGTCAGAGAGCTCTAGTGCTACAACAAACTACAAATCCTAGAATTCCATAGCATTAAGCCATTTCAGTTATAGCAATGTCAAACTACATTAATTCTGCAGTGTAGATTAAACCTCTGATGAGTCCAACTTGAGCTACTTTAGCATTCAAGGGAAACAGAACAGATACTTCACACATGTCTCTGGGTAGCCCTGCACTTGTCAGTCTCAGACAGTCTTTATCAGTCCCTTGGTGTATCAGTCTTCACAAGTGTGGTGTTTGCAGATCGTGAGCTATGGTCTGCCTTAAAATCAATGGCCTACAATTTCTAGTAGTTCATTACATGTAGTGACACACACACACACACTATATCATTAAAAGTATATAAACACAAAGAAAATTATCTGTGGAGGTCAAAATGTTGCTACTCTTGAAAAAATCTACTTGCAAAAATCTTATTGAAACTCAAGATAGCAATCAGAAGAATTAATTAAAAAGGTCAGCAGGCAGCATATTAAATAATTGTAAGTAGACAGCTGACTTCATTCACAGTGTGCCTTCATCACTGCTCACCAGCACCCTTAGCTTTTGATATTCTAAACTGTATGCAAGCTCTATCTCAAAAGAGAGCTAATTTCAAGGCTTAACAGAAGAAAAGTCATTTTAATTGAAGGCTGAGAGGCCTTATTCATGGGAGCAATAATGTTGGGGAATTTATTCTGTATATAAATCATTGCATTGCTTGATGGTTTTGTCAGTCTTTTTAAACTCTGCAATGAAGTTTAAATGAGTTTGGTATTGAGTGACAAAATTATTATTACTGAAAACTGATGGTAAAACATAGTATGTAGTAAGAGGCAGTTTATAAATAGAAATGAGTGATGCGTAACTTAAACTCTGCAAAAATATGCTACATTTTAGTGCAGTAATCATCCATGATGTTATGCCAGTTTCTTGACCAGTAGTTAGAAAAACTGCATCAAATTCTATTAGGGCCAAAGCAATAGTTAATGAATAACTGATTCATGAATGACAAGTAATAAAAATTAAAGTAATTAAAATTAAGTTACAAATTAAATTGGTAATTTTCTGCCATAAGGGGACAACTAAATTAGATTTATTTATTATCTAAAGTGATTCATTTAAGTTGGAACTTTATTGAGAACTTAATCATGAATTAAATTATTAATTATGTAAATGATGGAGGAGGCTAAAGATAAAACAAATCATAGAATCATAGCACTGGAAGGGGCTATATAGACCATCAAGTCTAACGTCTGCTCAATTCAGAGTGTCCAGTTAGAGCATCCTCAGCAGGTAGCATCCAGCCTCTTTTTGAAGACGTCCAGAAAAGGCAACCCCACCACCTCTCTAGGCAATTAGTTTTACTGTTGAACCACTCTTACAGTCAAGAAGTTCCGTGTAATGTTCAAATGAAATCTATCCCCCAGCAAATTAAAACCATCAGACCTGGTTCTGCCCTTTGAAGCAGCAGATAACAAGCCTTTACCTTCCTCTTTGGGGCAGCCCCTGAGGCATTTAAAGAGTGTGATCATGTCAGCCCTCAGTCTATTCTGTGTGTGTGTGTGTGTGTGTGTGTGTGTGTGACATGCCCAGCTCCTTTAAACTTTCTTCATATGTTTGTTCTCTTATTTTTTGTTGGCCTTCTCTGAACTCACTCCAGTTTGTCTATATCCTTCTTAAAATGAGATGCCCAGAACTGAATGCAGCATTCCAGATTAGACTTGAATAGCACAGAATACATGAGGACTATTACTTTCCTTATCTTGGAAACTTTGGATTGCTATAATGGCATTTGCCTCCTTTGCTGCAATACTTGCTTATGTTCAATTTATGATCAACAATAATCCCAACAATAATTCCAAGGAAGCTGTTCCTGTACTAAAGCTGTGTCTGGCAGCTGTAAGGGATTGGCTGAGGGCAAACAAATTGAAGTTTAATCTAGACAAAAGACAGATCTGGGAATAGAGATTCAGCCTGTGTTAGATGGGGTTACACTCTCCATGAAAACATAGGCTCACAGTTTGGGGGTACTCTGGGATTCAGCACTAAGCCTGGGAACCCAGGTATCAGTGATAACCAGGAGCACTTTTACACAGTTTAAATTATTACACCAACTCCCCCCCCCCCCCGCCCGCCTTTCCTGGAGCTCAACTGAAAATTGGCCATAAATCTTGCCCTAAAGAGACCAGACATACTTCCAGGTATACATTTCTGGTTTAAGATGTATTTTTCCTGAGCATTTGGGGGGGGGGGGGGGGGGTTGGGGACACAATAAAGTGCCTTTGCCAGAATTGCCTTTTGTGATTAGTTTTTTTCTGCTGAAAAAAAAAATGAAATGAGGGTGGACATAGACTTCCTTTATCAGCAGTACAATAACAAATGGCTGCCTAGTTCTAGTAGAACTTCATAGAGACATTCTGAGAGCTCTCCCATAAGAAGGCAGTCATTTTGTGAGTGACACATTATTGATAAATTCGTTAGACAGATAAAGAAATCATTGCATGTCTCTGCAAATTTGATTGGTCCTAATTTCTAAAATCTGGATGAAAAATATTATTAAAATGGATATTCTTCCAAGAGTTCTATCAGATCACAATCCAGTTCAGATAACTATGAAATACAATACTTCTAAACCCTCATGAAAAATTGATAATGAAAAAAGATATATTAGAAAAAGTTAGAATAACTATTAAAAACTACTTTCAAGATAATTTGGATAAGAATACAAATTTAATTTCATTTGGGAAGCAAGCAAAACCATCATGAGAGTTTTTTTTATGTACAACAGAACTCATGGGTGAACAAAAAAGAAAGAAAGAAAATTTAAATAAAATCATTAGAATGATAAGAGACAAAGAACAAGAATTACAAAAAAACAAACAAAAAAACCAAATGAAGTGGAGATTGTAAAAGATATAAAAATACTACAAAAACAAATCTTGATGGAAATGACAGAAGAGATTGAGGAAAAGTTAAAATACACAAAACAATACTATTTTGAAAAGTCTAATAAACCAGGTAAATGGCTGGTGTATAGGTTAAAGAAAGAAAGAGAAAAGAATGAAATCTGGAAAATACAGGATGGGAATGCGATAATAACAGAACAAAAGAAAATAAAAACAATATTCCAGAGATATTACTCTGATTTATATAAAGGGAAAGAAATAAAAGAAGCCAAGATGAAAAAAAATCTAGATAAGATAGAAATAAAGCCCATAGTGGAGGATCAAAAAACAATGCTAAATCAACAAATAACAATCACAGAAGTTAAACAAGCTTTCAAAAGTTAAAGAATGGGAAGACCCCAGAGTATGGGAACATATTATAAATGATCAGAGGAAGAATTGGCACCACAATTTCAAAAATTAATGAATGAGGTAAAGATAGGCTATATCCCATGAACATGGCATGAAGCAAATATAACTTTGGGCCTTTACAGACGGCTTATTGAGCCATCTCCGAGGCAAGGAAGAGGAGGGGCAGCCGCACGCGCGGCGCCCCTTCCTCTTCCCGAGGTTGTCCTCGGAGCCGCCGGCCCTCCGCACGTCCGGCGCTCCGGGGACAACCTCCCGCTGCAGCAACCGCACGCGCTGCGGCAGAAAAGTCAGTGAAAGTGCGCCCGACGGTTTTAGGGCGCACTTTCACTGACTTCTGAAAGGAGCGCTATTTTTGCGCTCCTTTCAGAGGCGCTGACGGTGCGCCGCGGTGCGACTGCTCCAGTCCCGCGGCGCACCATCGCAGGGAGTCTTGGACGCCCTCGTCTGCTTCCCCCCTACAGACTGCCAGAAATAGTGCAGCTTGAGGCCTGCACTATTTGTGCAGCTTGAGGCCTGCACTATTTATTAATATTTGGGCTTTCTGATCAAAATATATCACTTTAATCCAATTTAAAAACCTATCTCCTACTTGAGGCCTGCACTGTCCTGGCTCAGTGCTAAGGAATCATGGGAACTGTAGTTTATTGTAGCACCAGAGCTCTCTGACAGAGAAGACTCAATGTCCCAGAAAAAAATACAGTTCCCATGATTCCCTTGCACTGAGCCAGGACAGTTAAAGTGGCCTCAAGCTGCACTATTTCTGGCAGTCTTTGACACCAAAACCAGATAAAGACCCCTCACAAGTAATGAATTATAGGCTGATATCTCTATTGGATATGGACTATAAATTTTTTACTTCTATTATAGCGGAAAGACTTTAAAAAGTACTGCAAAACTGGATACAAGAAGATTAGTGTGGCTTCTTACCAAAACTTCAACTTAGATATAATATTCAACATGTTCTAAATTTGATTGAGCACTTTGAGAATAAATAGAATAAGAAATTAGCCTTAATCTTCATCAATATGGAAAAAGCGTTTCATAGGATCAATTGGCAAACAATTTTTGAAATTTTATTTATATTAGAAGTAGGAGATAGGTTTTTAAATTGGATTAAAGTGATATATTTTGATCAGAAAGCCCAAATATTAATAAATAGAGAAAAGGCAAAATCCATAAAAAATCAGAGAGTAATGAGACAGGGATGCCCCCATCCCCATTGTTATTTCTTATAGTGTTTGAGACTTTAAATATAAGAGTAAGGACAGAAGAAAATATCCAAGGGTGTAACTATGAATCTCTCTAGGGGAATTTTAATAATGGGCTGAGCTACAAGCAGCCGTTTGGAATCATTTCCCACCTGTATACTGAGATGCTTGAATAGATGACTACTGAGACACACATCTTCCTATGAATTGTATTTTATAGAAGGAAAAATGCACAGAAATGCAAGCACGCACATGCACACACACAAGAGCTAAGGAATAAAGAGGTAAGATTTGGTATGGAAAAGGCTTCACTGAAGGGGTAATTACCATCAGCATGGTGGCTCCTTAAAGATGCAGTCTCATGGCTGGAATCAGGACTCAGCTGCTGGGAGTGCTCGGAAGACAGTGTGAGTCAGAACTAGCAGGAATGCAGAGAGACATGGGGTCCCCCTGCACTCCATACTAGCATGGGGAAACAAAATAAATTTGGGTCCTTTTATAAGGCAAAACTAGCCTCAAGGCAAAGACATGTGTTCTACATCAAAGGGCCAAATCTGTATGGGAAAGATCACTCAAGATAGAGATCTTTGAAGTGGGGATAGCTGTAAATTGGCACTCTCTGGGCACAAAATATAGGACAACAAATAAATTTAGAACAATAGGAAACTACATGGACCAAAGGACTGAAATATACAAAAGGTCAAAATATTAGAGAAAACTAATACAAAATGTTTTTAGATGGTATCTTACACCCAACAGACTTTCTAAGATGTATGGAATTGATAATACTTGTTGGAAATGTGCAAAATAAAAGAGAACTTTTTATCATATTTGGCGGAGTTGTAAAAAAACTAAAAAAAATTGGTTAAAAATACATAAAACATTAGAAAAGATTCTCCAGATGAGTACAGAATTTAAACCAGAATTATTTTTATTGAATATGGTTGACTCCAAAACAGATAAATTATGTGGAAGGGTATTATTTCATTTAATTACAGCTGCAAGAATAATATTTGCCCAATTATGGAAAACAGACAAGATTCCAACAATAGAAGACTGGATATTAAAAATTTATGAAATTGCTGAAATGGACAGAGTGACAAGATTAATGATTGATGGAAATTTGGAGATTTACAAAAAGAAGAATGGAAATGTGTGATTATATACTTATCAGATAAACGAGACTCAATGGCAACAGAAGGATTTTGAGATTAATTGGTGATGATAGTTTGTATACAGGATATAGATATATAATTAAATGTTACTTTTTAAATTAACATATATGATAGAAAATATGAAAATGTGTAGAAATAATTTGATTAAGTGCATAGCTGACAAATATATATATGTATAAAATGGGAGGAATAATGATATTTGAACAAAGAGAACCAGAACTCTAGATAAAGGAAGTGTTGTATGGAAAATGTAGATTTTTTTTCCTTTTTATTAAGGTTGTCACTTTTAGTGTTTTTTTTTATTATGAAAAAGCTTTATAAGGATTAAAAAACAACAACTACAATACAATTAATAAAAACAACCAACAATTAACAATTAACAACCCATTCACACTACACGTAACACCAATTGACAGATAATACAATCATGTATTCAACAGCTACAACAGGATGCGGCCCCCAGAGGCCTTTGGACCGGCCCCAGGCCGGTCCTGCCGCCACCCCCCTGCCGCGGCCCCCCCACTGCCACCGCCCTGCCATGATGATATTGATTATTGTTGGGGTTTTCTTGGCAAAATCTCCACAGGGGGTTTTCCATGGCTTTTCTGGGCCTGAGAGAGTGTGCATGCATATTTTTTATTTTTTTAAAATTTTTATTTATTTATTTTTGGTGCTTTGGCCCCCCAATTGTCTGAGGGACAGCAACCCGGCCCCCAGCTCAAAAAGGTTGCCTACCACTGAGCTACAACAATGACATATAACTAACTAAAAAGCCTAGCACAAAGTGACTTCCTGATCCTGATTTCATGCTGATCTATTTTACTCTCTTATTTGACTTGATCGACCACTATGTCCAAATGAAGTATCCAAACTCATCAGTTAATATAATAGAGTGCAATTTAAATATTTCATATATCCTTAATTCCTTTAGTACAATATTGACTTATTCTACTTTTACCAGCTTAATGAAGGGTTTTTAAAGAGTTTCATTAACATTGAAAATGTTGGGGTTGGGTACTGTATATGTTTTTATGCTTGTAAGCCACCCTGATTGGGTTACCATAGGGCGGGATATAAATAAATTTTATTATTATTATTATTATTATTATTATTATGAAAAATAAACATTTAAAACATAACATTAACATACATTATCACATTCAATTCATACATTTAACATACATTTCTACATATATGTTTATATATTTTCACATATTTATGTCTTCAATAAACTAAACATAAATATAAATAGAAAGATACTTCTATTATACACCATTTTTATTCAGTAGCAAACACTGGCATACAAGAAAACAGGGTGGGGGAATGATGTCTGGAAAAGGGAAAGGAGAGAGGGAAAGAATAAATCAGTTCATGTCTTTCCCTTTCTACTTTTCCTCTACAACAGGGGTGGGTAAAGTGCAGCCTGTGGAGAAGATGTGGGTGGAAGAAATGAATGCAAGCAACACTCTCTTGGTTCTGCCCATCCCCGACTGCCACCTTCTATGCCATAGAGACTCTTGTGGTGTCACTAAATGTGTGAGTGATTCCACATTAACAACAAAGAACTGTAAGAACCTCAGAAGTGGTTCAGTGCTTTGCTTTTCTTTTTACAGAAAATTGATAACATAAAAAGATGCCACTTGTAGACCAGTAACATTTTTTAAGATATTGCCAATTCATCTCTTTTAAAAATCAGGATTTTTCTCTCCTCTGGGGTTGCACTTCCTTTCTCCTCTCTATCCCAACTTCATCTTCAGAATTGAAAAATGGTCTTTTCTGTTCCTCCTCTAAACTAAACCCATGAGCCAAACCAGTCTATTTCATTTTCACCTGTACATCATGGTATTTATCCCAGCGCTGGGGGGGGGGGGGGCGGTATGAGATCCAAAGAGTCCCAAATGCTTTTGCTGTTGTTGTTTTGGTTCCTGCCCCTACTACTAATTTTGGTTTTGGAACTGGTGGTTTTGGTTTGTTTGTTTTTTAAGCACATCACTCTTGTGCTATACTCCTCAGAACATACTTCACTGTATAGGCAAAGGCTGCAAAACCAACAATAACAAACAAGTTCGTCAAAGCTCCACCCAGGAGTCCATGGTTCCGATTAGCCTGCTGGAGGCTGGAGTGGTTGTTGGCAGCAGCCAAGGGCACATGCCCATTAAGAAGCGGGAGACCGTTCTTGCCATGGTGGGCCTCCCCATCGGGGATGACATCTGGAAGCGGGAGACTCGGTGGCTAGTTATGGAGGTCTTCTCATGCCTTTTGTTTCTGCTTGATTTCCTCAGCCACGTCAGGGAATAATTCACAGAAGACTTTGTATTTTACATTAAATGCTAAACTCTGTGAAGCAAGCTGCCTTTTTGTGAACTCTGATGTTTCTGTACTGCCCAAAGTGGGACCTTTTTCAACCATAAAACTAAGAAGGCTTGTTAGGATTGTCGAGACTGACCAAGCCGGATTCCATGTGTCAGGATGGAAGCTGGTCATCGAAAAACATAATCTTGTGTTGCATTTAAATCTTCCATTTGGTGTTATCATATAAATACTAGGATGTTTAAAGGGGAATTCTCTTGGGAAAATAAGTTTCCCATGGTAATAGCCACCTTCATAGTCATCTTAGGTCCCCGTACAACGTAGTGCCATTCAAGTATATTTGAGGGCAGAGGCTCAGCACATATATAAGGCACTGGATCTTTTTTGTTGCACAAGTAGTCCTGTTTGAGTCTCTGGGTGGCTGTTGTGGGTGCTTGCTTGTTACTGGTGCTGCTCATCTCTCCACCCGTTCTGGGCTGTGAGCCCCCCTCCTGTGCCACCTCAGGAGGGAAGGAAGCCACGCCAGCTCAGCCACCTGCCGCCCTCTCTCTCGCTCACTCACCCTTCACAGCTCCTCCATAGGCTGCTTCCTCCGTGTCATTTTTTATTACATTCTTAATCTTCTATTACACAGATTTATTGTGAATGCGAAGTGGTTAGGACCAATTACCTTCTCTTTCCTACTTGACCATATAAAATTTTTCTAACACTATCTTCTTTCTCTCTCCACTTTTACAATTAAAAAAACCCACTAACTTTTCCATCTTCTTTCTTGTAAACATTCTTCTAATGGGCTTCTCTTATTGCTATCCTAAGTCTCTTATCCAATTGTTTCCCATTCATCTATATATAATTAAACTTAATTGATTATCTTTCCTAATTTCTATAAAAGTATTACGTTCTGTATATTCTGATATCTTTACTTTTATTCTTCATTCTAATAATTTTAATAGTGTTTTAAAAGTTAATGTTTAAATTAAGAAATGAGGATATGTGTATATATATATATATATATATATATATATATATATATATATATAAAGAGAGAGAGAGAGAGAGAGAGGTTGATTTAAAAAGGGGGAAATAGAAGGAATAAAATGAAATGAAGGAATAGTAAGTAGTTAGAAGGTAAGAGGAAGTTGTTAGAAAGTAAGATAATGTGTGTTTCTTTTTCTTTTTCTCTAAGGGGGGATGCAGTCGGGAGGCCCTGGGCCATCCTGGGAAGTAGAGGATTGGGGCCTCCCTCTTGCCAGCCCTGAAAGGAGGGCAGTCTACGAGCCGCTGGGTGGCTCCTCAGCACCCCTTCTGGTGCAGTGCGTCAAGATGCTATGCTGGGAGAACGTCTTGATGTCGCACGCTGTGTGTAACGGTGTGTGGTGTCACAATGTCCTTGCCGTGGGGTTGGGGTGCCCAGCATGCCGCTGTCTCTCCCCTTCCCTGCCTCCAGGCCAGCCCTTTGGGCTGGTCTGTAGAGGCCCTTCCTTTCCTTTCCTTTCCTTTCCTTTCCTTTCCTTTCCTTTCCTTTCCTTTTCTTTCTTTCTTTCTTTCTTTTTTTGGTATGTTCTTGCTTACAGTTGGCCAAATTTTCCACTTTAACATTTATAAAATGTTAAATACACTTCTGATTTGGGAAATAATAAATATCAGTTGTATTGACCAATATCCCCAAGTGTCTTGGGTTTGCAGGGGTGGGGGGAAGAAAGAGCAGTGGAGAAGAATGACGGGGGAATGCTTATATCAGAGCCCTGTGGAGAGAAGGCTAAATATCTCATAAAACTACAAATCCCAGAATTCCATAAAACTGAGCCATGGCACTTAAAGTGGTGTCAAACTCCATTAATTCTTCAGTGTAGATGCAACTCAAGAGATATATGGAGGACCATGGGCTAAAGCTATGGAATCAGAGAGGGAGCCAAAGGAGATGGGGGAAGAAAACCAATGATAATCAATCTGAGCAGTCTTCTAGCAATGAAACTTCTTTTCCCCACCTTTTGTTTGTAAGAGAATATCACACTAGGGAGCTAGAGCTTCTGTGAATTCTTATGTGCAATAAGGGAATGTTGAATGTTTATGTGTGAATAGCAATATATAATTTGGCCCCACTCTGCACTTGTCACATTTTGTGTATATGTAAGGATGAATAAATTTCATACTTCTCCCCCACACTGTGGAAGTAAATGAATATTTCTACACATTTTTCCCGGTATTCACACATCCTGACATATTTGCATTAAAATATGTTATTAATTTTCAAAAGCTTAAAATATGAAAAAAGAACATACATACAACAAATTCATAAAATATGAAAAAAGAACAAACAAGCAAACAAACAACCTATACATGTAACATTTATACAAAACTTGTACATATCTTATACATATAAAACACCACTAACACATTAGATTCTCCAAACTACAGATTAAAGTTGTCCTTGAGATTAAGAATAGTAACTATAGAACAGGGATAGTTAGGTTCTTCAAATGCGGACTGAGATCCTAGATCAGCTACTTAAGTTAAGTATACATGGGCCTGAAATGCATGGGCCAAAAGAAGTGGCTTCCTGGCCACTATGAGGGGGACGGTGTGGCATTTACATGACACATGCTCCCAAAGCATCTGGAAGCCACTCTGAGGCCACCAAAGCAAGCCTTGAAGATGCCTCAAAAAGGAGCCATTTTAATCCAGCTCCTGGGCAGTATGGCTTGGGTTTGCAGGTGGTGGCCCACTTTGAGAGTGGGCAATCTGGTCACTGCAGTCCCAGCCTGATCATGGCTGGAGTGGCCTCTGGCCACTTCTTTCCAGCCTTCTGCTTCACCCTAAAGTGTAGCATCTCCTGGCCTAACCCCTATTATCCTGTTTCACCATGTAGTAGCCACTGTGAGTGATGGAGATCTGTTCTTCTGTTAATTGGGGCACAGCAGACCAATGTTTCCATCCACTTCTTTCCAGTGATCTCTGGTGTGATTATCAGAAGTATAATTCCTGTTGCAGTTGCAACACATTAAAGACTACAGTCGCCCCTCCATTTTCATAGACTTGAAGTCTGTGGTCCATGCTCTATGCAGACCAGCAAGAGGGGAGACTTAAAATGGCATGCGTGCCTATGGCACACATCCATGATGTGTGTGTGCACCCATGCACAGGAGCACATGGCCATTCACGGCAATGGGGCTTGAATGAGCATGATATTTCATTTTCACAGGGGAGGGAGGGGCTGGGTCCAGATCCCTGTGAAAATAGAGGGGCGACTGTACTATGTCTCTTCTGGCATAAGATGAAATAAAACCTAATCATGAAACCATACACTATAATAAATGTGTTAATCCTTAAAGATCCAGATGGTTGCCATTGTTGCGACATACCAATGTGGCTACTTTTCTGAACAAGCTTATTCCCCCCCCCCCAAAAAAAAAAGATTGCTTGGGCAGAATCTACACAACAGCATGTTCCAAGCCTCTCTTGATTTTACTTCAATTTATTTTTTAACCAGCCACTGGAACATCACTAGTGTTTTGAGTGTGACTTTGAACTGACCTTATCGGTCACATGTACTAGAAAATCAGAGCAAGAGAATATTCTAGAAATATGGATATGGATGTCCCATTATTATACGTGCCAGTTCAAATGTCTTGTCAAATCATCCATTTGTAAATAAACTACTGAAACACTGCCTTATCTCTGCTGTATTTGTGCATGCCACTCTGCATCATCTCTTCTTTTCATAGAAAAATCTTATATGAGCTGTTAAGGAAAATGCAACATGGGACTTACAGTAATAGAAATAAAATGTGTATGTGAAAGTCACAGTGATTAAGCAGGAGCAATCATGAAGCTACACAGGTGAAAAGGATAATATAATTTGGAAGCCTTGAGAGACAAGGACAAAGTTATAGAGTGTATATTGAAAACACCTGTTGTAGATTGCAAACACCTGAGATTCATTAAGTAGTCAAGGTAAAATGATGAAATACTTGGGTTGGTCTTAAGTATGGGATGATCCATGTAAACCAATCAAAGTGAATGTACACACCCACTGGGTGGAAACTGACTAGTGGGTGGTGACTAACAATGGCTATAAGTGCAATGTTTGCCAATGCATATTGTGGTGTAGTGTGGAGTATTTTGGTGGAGTAGTGATTGTGATTTGTAGGGCATATAGTATTTATATATAGTAGAATAAAGTAGATATTTTATATAAGACTACTGAGTTGTCTGGTGTCTTGAGGGAAGATACAAGAACCAGAAGAATCCTGGAGAAGTTTGGAGACATCTCAGGAAGAAGAGAGAGAAGGCTTGGAGAGTTTGTCAGGGTCTTCAGCCTATTCTCTGAAACTCTGCTGCTTGGGAAAGAAGCATCAACCACTGATCAAAGCTGGTCAGCTCTGCTGCATAACAAGGTGGTGAGTTAGAGCCAGAGGTGAAGAGCTACAACTCCCATCATCCCTGACAAGGGTTATGGGCCCAGATACTAGAGCAACCAGCATCCACAGAAGCTGAAAATTCCAGAGTGTGGAAGAAAGTTTTGTGGAGCCTTGTGAGTAAATCATTTTGTATTTTGTCTGCTGTGCATACTCAGAAGGACTGTGTCAAATTGAGTCACTGCACAAGTTAAGATGGAGATCCTAAAGTTTAGTAAATTAAATAGAAATAACTACTCTACCTGGAAAATATATGCCCAATCTCTACTCATAAAGGAGTCTCTGTGGTCGACAGTTGAAACAGGGCTGGCAGCTGATGCTAATGCAGCCACTCGAGAAAGAGACGCTAAAGCAAAAGCATGTCTTTATCTCATGCTAGAAGAAGACTTGATTAATGACGTAAGAGATAAAGTGTCCACCAAGGATGTGTGGGATACCTTGCAGAGATTACACACTCCTTCAACTGCGTTTGCAAAAATGCTATGGTCTAAAAGAATTTACAGACAAAAGATGACTAAAGGACAGTGTGTGATAGAACATTTAAAAACAATGCAAGATTTATTTGTGCAAGCTGAACTGAGAGGAGTGGAAATTAGCAAAGAGCAGCAGTGTTACATTTTACTGGAATCGCTAGACTCTTCTTGGGACAACATTACAAATAGCTTGCAAAATTTGCCAGAAGCTGAGCTGAACAGAGACTTAATTGTTGCCAGAATATTGGAAGAGAACTTGAGAAGAAAGTCTGAGCCCCAATGACAACAGTACATATTAGTAACAGACTGTATCATTCAGAAATTGAAGACATTCCTTACAGGGTATTGTATGAGAGAGTGCCAAATTACAAGTATTTGAGGGTCTTTGGACAGTTTGCTTATGTTTACATTCCAGCGTGTTTCAGGAGGAAAGGAGAACCCAAAAGTAAAAGGCTTAGGGTTTTGGGTTATTCAGGAAATAGCTACAAGTTTCATTTAGGTGGAAAAGAAGTGCAGTATTCTAGGTCTGCAAATTTCGAGAGACATGCCGGTTGGGACAAACTGCATGCAAATAAAGAAGTTTTCTTGAGGTTAGGAAATTCAAATGAGCCAGAAACACAAACTGAACCAACTTCTCATTGCCAGAACAAGAGTTAGCTTATTTTGCTTGCACCAGATTCTGTATCACCACCAAAGAGTAAAGGAAGTCATGTGGTTAACTTGCAGAATATAGTCTACAATCAGACTGAGAATAAAATGGAATAGCATTTCCTGTGATGAATGTGTGGTCTATGCAGCTCAAATGGCCTGCACATTGAAGAGCCCTGGTGGTGCAGTGGTTAAATGCCTGTACTGCAGCCACTCACTCACAAGGTTGTGTGTTCAATACCAGCCAGGGGCTCTGGGTTGACTCAGTCTTGCATGCTTCCGAGGTTGCTAAAATGAGTACCCAGCTTGTTTTGAGCAATTATCTTACATGTTGTAAACTGCTTAGGGAGTACTTAAGTGCACTGATAAGTGGTATAGAAATGTACTTGCTATTTCTCTTGCTATTTTGGTCTTTTGACAGCAGGTGTTTTAGGCTTTTCTCAGGCTTCATATACACTCCTCTCCTTTCCCCCCCTGTTGTTTTACATCAGTAACTCAGACCTCTTTTGCAGACCTTGGAAAAGGTCTTTTTTGTACCACAATGCCCAGAATTTCCAACCAGCATGGTACAAGAGTCAGCGTGATGTAGTGGTTTGAGTGCAATACTAGGACTCCAGGACACCAGGATTTGAATCCATGGTGAGCAATGGAGACCCACTGAGTGACCTTGTGGAGATCATACTCTCACCATCAGAGAAAGGCAGTAAGTCTTAAATCTTACCAAGAAAACTCTAGAATGGGGTTGTCATAAGTTGAAATTGACTTGAAGGCACATAACAACACACTTTAAAAAAACAAAAACACTAACTTTTTAAAGCTCTCATCTTTGCATCATTTCATTTTGCCTGTAATGAAGTCTATAACTTCTTGCAATTTAGATCTCAGTATGCCATCTTGTCTCCTTAGAACTGTGAGGTATCTTATCACAGAGTCAGCAAGCTCTCCAAAATTACCTGTGCACCTCAGCATTCTGATAGCAGCAGCAAATTTCTCAAAAGGCTTACAAGTCAGTTTCTTTTTTCACATGTAAAACCAATGCTCAGAAATCTCACTCTTGCAGGTATAAAGTTATTTTCACATTCCCTACAATAAATCAATCTTTTTCTGTAAAATAAAAAAAATAAAAGAAAGCAATATTCAGTCTACTGCTTTGAGGGACTGTTAAATTGAGAGAAAGTGGTAAAGAGCAGAGGATTTTGAAGTTGTGGTGTAATGGCAAAAGACAGTGTTAAACAAATTTAATACCACCTTTTTATCTTGCTAAACTCAAAAAATCTGAAAATGAATTCATGCTAGTATAATCCAATTTCAGTTAATATGCAAAATCTGTCCCCCTTTTTTTCTGCCACCCCATTTGCAGCCAGAAAAATGGGAAGAAAAGTCTACAATAACGGGATGGGAAGAGGAATGAAACCACAGTCTCCCAAAATGAAGGGTAGATAGTAGAATGATGCCTATTATCCTTGTGGAATATGGCAGAATCCTCTGGCAGCTCCACATGTGTAACCTAGAGTCACATACTCATGGCTGTTATGTTCACAGTTCCTATGTAGTCGCTAGTTTAGGAACTACACAGTGAAAGTCATCCAACCCCAATTTACCAGGCAGTAGCCACTGTGATCAAAGGGGATATGTTCCTTTGTTGATTGGAAAGTCAATTGCTGATATTCCCTTCCTGCTCTCATGTGAGGGATCCTAAACATAAGAGGGAAATGCAATTGTGGTCCTCCTTCTGTCTGTCACACTGGAGATAACTCACAGGAAAGTTATCTCACAGGAAATTCCACCTCTCCTGTGGCAACCATGTGGCGAGCAGCAGCGTTTGGGGCCACGGAGGACTGCTTTAGCCCCAGCTTCCAGCCCTCGGAGGATCAGCTGAAGCGGCCTGAGCCGCCACACCTGTGAGGAAGCTGGGAGGAGTACCAGCGGAGATAAAACCTCACCCTAATTCCACCTCTCCTCCTGCAACCACGTGGCGAGTGGCGGTGTTTGGGGCCATGGAGGACTGGGCGGGGCCAGTATCACCATCACCAGATCTTTTGCTTGTTAATATCTTAAACCCCCAGAATGTCATCGGGGGGAAATCATTTGTTCTGGAAGAAGCCATAGTTGGGAGATCCTCCTAGCCTTCTTTCTTTTTCGCCATCTATCTATGAAAGATGCTGCCACTTATTAGGGACAGGAATTTGCTGACTCACCCACCTCCCCATCCACATAATGCAGCCGGTTATAGTCTGGAAGTGGGCATTGAGGTTGTGTGGGGGCAGGGAAGGTATGGCGGTAACAGAGTTAACAAATGTTACAAAAGAAGGAGAGATCGACGTTTAATACCTATCCCTCCTTCAGTTTACTCTGTTTCCCAAGATAACTTGGAGAGCATGCCAACCATTCCACAGACCCTTAATCTGCTCCTTTGCAATGCCAGGTTGGTCAAAAACAAGACCCATATTATCCACGATCTCTTGGTGGATGAGGTGGCCAACTTGGCATGCTTCACTGAGACCTGGCTGGGGGATGCCAGCGCCGCGACATGGGTGCAGACCCTCCCAGTCAGTGAGCAGATAAGGGAAAGTGGGCGGGTGGTGGTGGCGTAGCTTTGGTTTACAGAAACACCTTAACCTTGATCAGGAAGCCTATCCGGAAAATGATATCGAGTGTGTGTACCTTAGCCTGAAAACCAGGGATAGTTTAGGGATTCTGTTGGTATACCGGCCACCTCGTTGCTTAACAGATTCCCTAACTGAGCTGACATGGCTGGTCTTAGAGTTATTGTTGGAGTCGCCTAGACTTTTGGTCTTGGGCGACTACAACATTCCTCTTGAGACCAGTTTATCAAATCTAACTGGCGCAGCTCGGGAGTTCATGGATACCATGACAAACATGGGCCTATCCCAATTGGTTGACGGGCCCACACATTGTGCTGGTCATATCCTCTATGCAGTCTTTAGTATGGAACAGGAATATCCGTGGGTGGAGGTCAATAAAACCTCCGCATTGTCATGGACGGATCATTACCTGATCAAAGCGGAACTAAGAGCTACTGTCCACCCTCCCGTGGGTGATGGACCCATTAGAACGGTACACCCTCGAAGGCTAATGGAACCAATTGGTTTCCAGAAAGCCTTAGAGGGTTTAATGGTTGGCAACGCCAGTGATTCTGTTGAAGCCTTGGTGGACACTTGGAACACCAATCTTACCAAGGCTATCGACACAATCGCTCCCAAGCATCCTTTCCAGCCTGCTTCAAATCGTAAGCCCTGGTATACTGAGGAGCTTGGGAGGATGAAGCGGGCAGGACAATGACTAGAGCGAATGGCGGAGGACTCGTCTCTTATCTGAGAGAACTTGCTTTAGGAAGCATCTTGATTCCTATAGGGAGGCTTTACGTGCAGGGACTCCGCAGACGCAATGGCCTGCCGGACGAGATCCGTCTTATTACCAGTCTTACTGCTTTTAAAAAAGCAATAAAGACGGATCTCTTCCCGCAGGCCTTCCCGGAATAATTCCCTGGCTCGAGGGGAGATGATTCTCATTGTTCCTTTCCTATTACTGCTGCCCTATTGTCTTATTGTTTTAATGCATTATGGCATTTTAATTTCTTTATAGTTTAATCTTGTTTTAATGGAATGGGAGGGGTAGATTGTGGGATGAGGGTATTTTTTTCACTCTGTATGTTTTAAAATGCTGTAACCCACCCCGATTGCTGAACAGAGGGGCGGGCTATAAATAAAAAATTATTATTATTATTATTATTATTATTATTATTATTATCATCATCATTATTATATTATTAAAGGGTGGAAACAGCAGTCAGTCCCCATTCATCATAGTGACTACTTCCTGATAACTGATGATTTTTAGGAAGTTGGGTCAGGATTCACTGCATATCACTGTAACTGCAGTGCTTACATATACATACTTACCATACAGAATTCAGGCCTCTATTTCCAATTTCTTCTTCATATTTTGAATAAAAAGAATTCTCTCCATTTTCCCCTCAACAAGTCTCCTCCTCCATCTCCTCCTCCTCTTCAGGGGAAAAAAATTGCACTTCACAATTGGTGACTCATAATTGGAGGACTATATTTTCTATGTTTGGATATGTTCCTTAATTGGAGCAAGCCCAATGACCACCACTCAGATGGTGGGCAGCTTTCTCTTCCTGCTGAATGATGCTATAATTCACCTGATACATAAAGAAGGAAGGAGAAAATTCTCATTCTCCCTTGAGAGACATAGCTTTGACAAACCAATTGATATATACAGTTGCCAGGTCAGTAGCTTCCCAGGATCTGTGATTTCAGGACCCAAATCAGCATGATTTAAGGGCCAAAATAACTAGCATGTTCCCTAGTGATGTTTTTGAGAAGTCAGGTGGACCTCCTGGAGAAAAACAGCAGCCATGCCAAAGCAGTCTACAGGAGATCCAGCAACTCACAAGAGCATATGTAACTGAATTCTCTCTCTCACACACACACTTTTGAAGGCATTGCTGTCACCCTGAGATCCCCTCCACTTGCCCTGAGGACTGAAGAAGAAGTCTTGGACCCTGAAATTCAGGATCAGGCCTAGTTGGTGTACCATTCACTGCTGTAATACTTCAACTTTTCATTGTGTTTCTTCTTCTTAGAAATCACACATCTGTAGTAGAGAACAGAAAATAATTCTGATATTGAAGAGTTAAGAATACAATGGGTCCTTGTTATCCACTGGGGTTTGGTTACAAGACCCCTGTGGATAACAAATTCTGTAGATGCTTAAGTCCCATTAAATATAATGGCATAGCAAAATGGTGTCCCTCATATAAAATGGAAAATCAAGGTTTGCTCTTTGGAATTTATGCTTTTTTAAAAATGTGTTCAATTTGTGGATGCTTGAATCTGTGGATAAAAATCTGCGGATAAGGAGGGCTGACTTTACTTTTGACTGAGACTAGCCACTTCTGCATGTATGTTCCTTCAAGTCACCAGTCAACATATGATATTCTAATGAATTTCTTAGGCAAGCAATACTCAGAGATGGTTTGCCATTGCCTTCCTCTGGAACATTGACTCAGTATCTGGTATTACTTGATGGTTCCCTATGGAAGTCCTAACCAGGCCTGGCCCTGCTTGGTTTCCAAGATCAGATAGGATCTGGTGTTTTCAGGGCATTTAGCCCCTGTTTCTTTTACTTTCACTTTCTTTCTTTCTTTCTTTCTCAGAATTCATTACACGGGAAGAGTTCTAAGACTGGCTGCCTAGTCTAGGAGTGTCACATAGCTATCTGCGGTGACTGGTGAGAGTTAAGGTTAACTCTTTGGCTGTAGGAAATGCATCAGACTTCTTAAGGCCAGATATGTGGAACATTTGGTGATGGGAAAGGGATCAGCTTTCTCAGAGCAAGGTGGTCAATATAAACGTACATCCCATGAACATCTCTGATAACTGAACTTCGGTGAAAACTGAGGCTGATAAAGGTGTTCACTGGCTCCAAGGGTCCATCTGCTATTGTTTTCTGAGGAGTTCCTCATGGCAGAAGGGATGTAAGCATTATAACCCTTTATGGCTTGGCAATAAAATCTTGAAGCATTCACCTTCTGACCATGCTTACTACCTTCAAATCCTCATAAGAACCATTGTCAGTTGACACAGTAACACCTTTGGATGAAATATGATTTCCCACCAGATCATAGAGAAAACAGCTAAAAAAGCTAATAAGATTCAGGGTGTATGTGAGGAAGAGGAGAAAATAAAGCATGGGTCTCAAAGGTTATTTCTCATTGATTCCTCACTTTTCACAGAATCGCTTGAGTTGTGGTACAAAAGTTAATTTGCAGAAGATTTTTTTTTTTGTACTCATGAAAAAATGCAGAGTTGCCTTGCCCACTGTAGATTAAGGAAAAAGAAATAAATGATCTCATTTTAAACTGTTAAGGAAAAAACATCTCATCACAAAATATGGTTTTCTAAGAGTTTCCTGTCATAATATTTTACTCCTTACCTGCTAGCAAATGTTAGCCAATATACTGCACGAACTGTTCAAAGGTGGAAGTTTTATAGGGGAAAAAAGAATATATATTTCTTCCAGCAATATCTGTAATGGCAATCATATAAACCAACAACCCATAAAGCAAATATTAAATTGGTTTCCCTATGTAACAATGTTAAAAATCTTACTGTAAAAGTAAATTGAAGAGTAAATCTGATGGAGAAGAGCTATCAGAGATGCCAAGAAACACACTGATTAAATTCAGACTGTTTGAAAATTCTATTTGTCATTAGACTTCCTGATGCATATGGGTGAAATATTAAAGCACTACAAATGCTTGGTGGGGCAAACCTTTCAATTCTCTGTGGAATCCTACTTTTTGAGCTACAGCTCTCTGAATCTTCCAGCCAGCATGGCAACTCTCCATAATGGCCTGAGATTACTAATCTAAAAAACAAACAAAAAAAACACCAAAACACCAGGCACTACAATTTTTAATATTTGTTGTTGTTAACTGCCCTCGAGTCAATCCCAACTCATGGTGACCCTATGAATGAGACATCTCCAAGATCCTCTGTCCTCCACTGCTGTGCTTAATTCCTGCAAACCCATACTCATGACCTCTTTAATAAAGTCCATCCATCTAGCATGTGGCATTCCTCTCTTTTTACGTCCTTCCACCTTTTCCAGCATTATTATCTTTTCCAATCAGTCCTCCCTTCTCATGATGTGTCTCAAGTGCGACAATCTCAGTTTGGTCATCTTGGCTTCCAGGGAGATTTCTGGCTTTATCTGCTATAAGACCCATTTGTTTGTCCTTTTGGCTGTCCATGAGATCCTCAGCACTCTTCTTCAGCACCACATCTCAAAGGAATTGATTTTCTTCCTATCATCTTTCTTAACTGTCCAGCTCTCACATCCATACATGGTTATAGGGAATATGATGGCTTGTATGATTCTAACTTTTGTAATGAGTTCTATATCTTTGCACTTTAGAATCTTTTCCAGTTCTTTCATAGCCACCCTCTCCATTAGTCTTCTTTTGCTTTCCTGACTGCAGTCCCCATTTCTATCAATGTTTGATTTCACATATGAGAATTCTTTTACTATTTCTATTTCTTCATTGTCTAGGTTGAACTTGTGAAGGTCTTTGATGGTCATTATTTTTGTTTTCTTTACGTTCAACATTAAGCCTGCCTTTGCACTTTCTTCTTTGATCTTTCTTAGTGGGTGTTCCAGTTCTGTGAGGTTTTCTGCTAGTACTATGGTATCATCAGCATATCTTAGATTGTTGATATTCCTTCCTCTTATTTACAGTCTTCCTTTTTCTGTGTCCAAGCCTGCTTTTCTAATAATATGTTCTACATACAAGTTGAACAGGTAGGGTGAAAGGATAGGCTGAAAGGACACCTTTTCCAATTGGAAACCATTCTGTTTCTCCGTGTTCTGTTCTGACAGCAGACTCTTGTCGTGAGTACAGATTCCTCATCAGGACTATCAGATGTGTTGGTACTCCCATGTCTTTAAGGGCATTCCATAGCTTTTCATGATCTATGCAGTCAAAGGCTTTGCTATAGTCTATAAAGCACATGCTGATTTTCTTTTGGAATTCCCTGGTGCGCTCCATTAGCAATTGTATGTTTGCAATATGGTCCCTCATTCCTCTTCCTTTCCTTAACCCTCTTGGGCCTCTATAATTTCTCTCTCCATGTATGGTTGGAGTCTACGTTGCAGAATTTTGAGCATGATTTTGCTTGCATAGGAGATCAGTGCTATGGTCCTATAGTTGCTGTAATCTCTTATGTCTCCTTTAAAAAAATTAATATAAGTATTTTTAAAATGTTTAATATAAGTATGCTAAAATAAAAAATAAAAAATAAATCATTCTGTTTAGGGTGGAAAATGGTTTTCCAATATTCAACACACCTTGCTAGGAAAATGGGGAACAGTTCCAAAATACTTTAATCATGAGGACATTTTTTTCTTAGATTTTTTATTGTTTTCCTTAGGTTTTTGTTGGGGGGGGCTGGCACAGAAAAAAGTGGTTTATTGTTTGTGAAGAAAATGTGTGCAAAATCCACTAAGTTTTCTGAGCAAAAAAAGCAATAGTTTTATATAAGTAACAAAATAATAATAAAACCCTCACTGTTTCTAGTGCAAAATCCTCCTCTGAAATGTAGCCTACCATACCTGGAATTGATTGGTGGTCTCCCATACAAATGGTAAACAAGAGTGGCCCTGCTTAGCTTCCAAGATCAGACAGGATCTGTTGGCATTAGGATCTTCGAATAATGGTTTTTGTTTTTATTTTATAGAGTTTCCTGAACATTGGGAAACCCTGACTGGGCAATACCTAAATGGACAAGACTTTTTTTTCCAGTTCAGGACTTAACTCAGAATGCACAATGCACCTGGGTTATTCTGCACAGAAAATGACATTTAATGCCAGAAATGCTATTTTGTACAAAGAAAGTAAGTTTCCCATGGAGAAAGCATGATTTTCTGCATAGAAAACATGATTTTATGGCCAGAAAACAATTTTTTTGCATGGAAAGCAGCATTTGTACAAATTTCTGTGCAAAATGGCTCATATGTTGTTGTTCTTGTTTTTTTACAGAGTACGACTTGAACTTCAAACATTAATCAAACACTGCACAAGTTTCAATGACTTAAAATGAAATGAAAATGCTTACATTATTTTTTTTCTTGCCCATGTGAACATAATTGATTAAGATTCACATTCTTATAATCACTCAACTGATAAAAGGTGTTATTTTGAGCTGGGAAAGATCCATGTGCAAAATGGAAAATGGGAATGACTTGTGTGGATTCATTGATCAAGGAAAGTGCCACCTGTAGGAAGATTCTTCCTATGTCTTCACTACAAGATGCTGGGATCTGTGAAATTAGATGGGGGAAACAGGCATATGTTTTGAACAACTATGCTATATCTGAACTGCATCCAAATTATATTGACTGAAATTTGCCCAAGAACTAGGTAGTTCACTATCTTTAACCTGAAAGAGTATGTCTTGCTTAGTTCAGCACAATGAGAAGAGTATGCTGTGCTGTCATAGTGGTCCTTGGGGGGACATAGTGCGGCTTTATTTGTAAAACTTTGGCACCTCCTGCACTCCTGTGCAGGCTCACAGTTGCATGGGTTTACAAGTACAGGGAGTTATGGACTCAGTGGGGGGGAAACTACCCCTCTGGCATGCTCAGATCCCATGGTCCCATGAATGTCAGGGGGGCAGTTCCCCCCGGCATGCTTGTATCCCATAGCCCCGTGCATGTCATGGAGCAGTCCCCCCCCCCCGCATGCTTGGATCCCATGGCCATACATGCCAGGGGGGCAGTTTTTCCCTGTGAACCCATGCAACTGTGACCCAAGGGACCCCCCCAACTTCCCCAACCTCTGCCCCACAGGCAAAAAGAACACCAAAACACCAGCAGAAGCTGAAAATAGCTGCACTAGGATTTAAAGGGACCACTTTGACAGCGTGGGAAATTTAGAATCCTAAGGAGCCCCATGAACTGTGACGAGTGCTGAGAGGGGGAAAAAGGGGGTGGTTTTGCAAGATCTTTGGGGCAGGTATGTTTCACCCCTCTTCCAATCCTCTGCCCATTGCCCCTTCCTCCTGGGTGCTGGCTCTGACAGCCATTCAAATATGAACTACACTGGGAACAAGGAGCGATTCAATTGGGGCAAACATAGTGTGAACTTCACTTCAGTGCAAATCGATTCAGCAATCCCAAATCTATGTGACTCAGAAACTGATTTAAATACAAGTGGGAATGAACCCTATATAGAGTGCTTCCAAACAAAAAAGTGTTCTAGCAACTGTCTTGAAACTGAAGGTGTTAATGTGACTCTATTAATGGTTTGTCTTTAATGAGGCTATAGCTTGGAACAATAGACCCTTACTGGGTAGTATATGATCACAGTTGATGGCATCTATTAAGCAATGCAATGATCATTAACATCCCACTTTCTTTCTTTCTTTCTTTCTTTCTTTTTCTTTTTCTTTTTCTTTCTTTTTTTGTGTGGCTATTCATAGTAGAAAGTAAGAAGCTAGAGGAAAAACTAAAGATGAAAAAAACAAGTGATGTAAATAGAGGCTAAAATACATTAGTTTATTTTTGCAATGAATAATCGGACGATTCAGTTACTGAACATATCATCAAGAATAACCATTGGCATAAGAGAGATTCTTTATATTATAATAGTTTCCACATTCAGCCCTCACATGCAGAGGTTTCACTAGCGGTGTGTGTGTGTGTGTGTGTAGGGGGGGGGAAGGTCAGGACACACCAGATGACACTCTAAAGGGGAGTGACACCACCACACCCCAAACATCTGCTTCTGGCAGAAACAGGCTGTAGCATTCACCTGTATCCCTTTAAAATGCTGGAGCTCAGTGAAAGGGATGGTGTGAGTGGGGCAAGGCTCAGAGGGAGAAGAAAGGAAATGCTTCAGTTGTGTTATATATATATATATATATATATTTAAAATATGTTTTATTAAAGTGGGGAAAATGTGGCCACAAAACCATAATGGGTTTGCTATTAGAACAGGGTAAGTATTACGTGAATTCAATGCCATTTTTGTGGCCGATCCAATTGGGACTTTTTTAAAGAGGTGTAAAACCACACTCCCCAAACCAGTTGGAATGTCCTTACATCGTATTTTGGCAAGGCAATAACAATCCAGAAGTTAAAAAAAAAACACCTTAGAAATGACCTTCTGGTTACTTCTAGTTTTGGAAGGATAGGTATAACCCCCAATGGGTCCAGCTGAGTGAAAAATGCTCCCTCAATCCTTCACCCATCTATTCAAATATCAGATTAACACAGACATAGCCATATCATTACAATATACTTTTATGTTCATCTTAAGAATGTTGAAAAAAACACTTTCTAGAACTTTCAATTATGCAGAACAAAGGGCCTTTGCAGACTGCTAGAAATAGTGCAAATTGAGTCCACTTTAAGGGTTAGGGTTAGGGAATCATGGGAACTATATTTTATTGTGGCACCAGAGCTCTCTGACAGAGAAGGTGCAATGTCTCAGAAAAAAAACAATTCCCATGATTCCCTACCACTAAACCTAACCCTTAAAGTGGACTCAATTTGCACTATTTCTGGCAATCTGCAAAGTTTGTTATTTAACAGATACAATATAGTATCAGAAATGTCTCAGGCAGGCAATTTCCCATCCTAGTTTTGAGAACAACAAATCTGAAGTACAAATTTAATTTTAGCATGGAAACTCAGCTTTCATGCTCATGGATGTATTGTTGTAGCACTTACACATTGGTTTTGCACCCAGTGAGAACCATTTCAGATGGACGTCATTTATAGAAAACTGCTAGCTCTCTGATTTTGACTCACTGCAGTCATTCCTCAACTGTTAGATGTCACCATTATAAATTACTCATGTTGATAGTGAAGATAAAGGTTTATTTGTTAGAACTAAATGTGATCTAAGCTAGAATATATTACAGTTGCCCCTCCAAGTCCTCAGACTTGAAATCCGAGGACATGGAAATCCACGGAGGGGTGACCACCATTAGCATGAATGGAGCGTGTGTGCAAGGGGTGTGCCCCATTCAAGCCAATGGGGCTTGAATATACACAACCCTCATAATTCACCAGATTACAAGGGATGGCTGTATTATTCTTGCCAAACCAATCTGTCATCAAGTGATTGCTTTAGATATGAGTATCCTATCATACCCACAAAATATGCCTTTTTGGTTGTTTCATATGTTCTGGTGACTTGTTTACTATTTTGTTCATTGTAGTATTTTCTTATCTCCTTTGTTTTAAGTGTTTTAATACCCAAAATCAGAGTGTAAGCCTGCATTCTTAATTTTTTTCTCTCTGACACACATACTTCCTATTTTCTACTGTAAAAAGACATATATTTCCTTTTCATCTTCCAATATATATGATCCAAGGACTTAGATTTTGCAAAATATATAGAAAAATATAATATCTGTACCACCTGTAACCTTAGATTTTTTTTACCATTTAATAAATTGCATTTACAATTCTTGATCAAATAGTGAATTTCATAGCTTGTTTTACAGATTCTGTGCTGCATACTGTTACGTGGGCCCGGAGCCTTCCATTTTAATATCAAGGAATAGGATGAGATTCACCCCTCCATGACCTTGAACTTATCTGCCATAACTTCCAACCAAGGGGGTCATGTTGATTAGGAGTTGCCAGAGGGTTGATTTACTCAGGAAGGCGAATAGAATCCAATCAAGAAACTGTACACTAATTTCAGGTGTGGATTACCTAAAGCAGGAATCTGTTCATTTACACTACAATTCTCACCTTGGAAGCCCCCATCCTAGGTGATTACCTCATATAATTTGGACTGTTGACCATGGAACCCTCGGTTCTTTGCCTCAGGTGGGATTCACTCTATAAACCCCCCAAATTTCCTTTGCTCAGCAGTCTAGTTGGTTTGCAGACAGCCACTCTGCACTCTGCTACACCCGGCTCATTGTTGCCCCTTCAAGCACATAGTAATGGCCGACTCCCACATCCCAGCTACCAAACTGCATCTACTGGAGGAACCTCACTACTGGTAAATATAACTTCTAGTGAAGCCTTATTTCTATCTTAACCTTACTCCTTTTAGTCTTAGGGCTGATACAGATGGCCCCTGAGGGGCGTTTCTGTGCTGCCCCTGGGAGTGCTGGATTGGGGGCTCAGCAACCACACGCCATGGCCCTGATCCAGCTTTTTGTCACTCCAAAAAGAGCTGGCAAATGCCGCTGCTTTTGGGGGTGGCAAAAAGCCACCCTTAGCACCGCCGCCGTGGCTCTTTTGTGCCCCTTTGGTGCAGTGTGTCTAAATGCTGCCATGTTGCACCAACAGGACACCCTGACGCCACACGCCATGCAGTCAGGTGCACAGCAAGATGGCAGTGTCGGGGAGGTGTTGGGGCAGCAGCTGTGTGGTTGCCCCGCTCCAACTCCACCCCCAGGCTGGCCTTTTTGACTGGTCTGCATCGTTCCAAAGTCCCTTGTGTGCATGTATATGAGAGTGTGAATTCTGTGTATGCGTGTGTTTAACTTTGCAGACTGCTAGAAATAGTGCAGATTGAGTTCACTTTAACTGCCCTGGCTCAGTGCTAGGGAATCATGGGAATTGTATTTTTTTCTGAGACATTGAGCCTTCTCTGTCAGAGAGCTCTGGTGCCACAATAAACTACAGTTCCCATGATTCCCTAGAACTGAGTCAGGGCAGTTAAAGTGGACTCAATTTGCACTATTTCTGGCAGTCTGCAAAGGCCCATATAGAGACAGTATCCAGAGGTTGCTTGTGACTCAGCCATAAATTGAGCTAAATATAAAATTGCCTAGACTTCATAGTTACAATACACAAATGATGGCTAAGGATAGTAGAGTGTTGTTCCATAGAAGAGCATATCTCTGCTTGCAGAAGGTCCCTAGCATCTCCACATAAATCTATTAGATAGTAAGTGGTGTAAAAGTCCTCTACCCAAGAGCTAGAGACTGATGTAGTAAAGGTTAAAGTAGACAATAGTGGGCTAAACTGACATATGCTCAAATCTGTCACTTTCCTGTGATGCTCATTTATTGTGTATTGTGTGGTAGTCACTCAGCTCAAGACTGAACACTTTCCCAAGCTAATAAATGCTTGATACACACACACACACAATAAATAAGCATCACAGGAAAGTGACAGATTTGAGGATATGTCAGTCTAGCCCACTATTGTCTACTTTAACCATTACTAGATCAGTCTCTAGGTCTTGAGCAAAGGACTTTTACACCACTTGATTTATGTGGAGATGCTAGGGACCTTATGCAAGCAAAGAGATGTGATCTTCTATGGAACAATATAGGGATGAGGACCTCTGTATAATTAGCAGTGGCTCTCTGATATCACATCCATTAATTATCACCTTGCTTTGGCGAGAGTAAATTAGGAACAAATTACAAGTACTGTTGGCAAGTTCTAGAATTTTGAAGTTGGAGATAGTGCCAAGCAACTACTTTTAATCTGCATAAAGGATCTGCCACCATTTAAAGTCATGCGTGACCTACTAGCCTACAGTTGCTGAAAGAATTGTGAACTGCCAAACATTGCTGGACTGCAATTCCCATCACCTCTCACTGTCAGCTGTATAGGATGAGACTCCTGGTAGAGCAACAACCACTGGAGGTAGGCATGTTCTCTACCCCTTTCCATGTCCATGTTATTCTTCATTCCATGCATCTGGTTGCCTAGACTTTACCAAATTGTTAAGATACTATTATTATACTTATGCTTAGATATTTCAGATTGTTAATTCCCTGGAAATTAATTAGTGTATAATGAACTCAGGCTACATTCTTCCAAATATTTAGGACCAATCATTGAATAAGTCTCAAGTACTTTATATTACCCTCTTGCAAACTGGAGACAATAATATTTTTTTAAGTCTATGACAGTTGCAGTGCACCAAGAAATATTTTCTACATATACAAATATATCCATAGTATACCTTTTCAGTTTCTTCATTCACACTCTATAAATTAGAACTATTTGCTGACTATAGATAAAAAAGCCCCGTTTGTCAAGCCTCAGGTGATTCCCATCATGTAAAGTGGTGGGGGAACATTCACTAGCCTTGCCTTCTCATTGACATTTTTGATAGCCTACTTTAACTATGCTCCATATATTAGAGCTGAACCTATCAAGCTGGATTTTTGTTATGTGCCTCCAAGTCAGTTCTGACTTATGGTAATCCTGTTACAGGGTTTTCTTGGCAAGATTTATTCAGATGAGGTTTTCCATTGCCTTCTTCTAAGAATGAGAGAATATGACTCGCCCAAGGTCATGTGCCTGTTGGCTTCACTGGCTGAATAGAGATTCAAAACATTGCTCTCTCAAAGTCTTAGAGGGGTTGCAGACTGCCAGAAATAGTGCAAATTGAGTCCACTTTTAGGGTTAGGTTTAGGTTTAGGGAATCATGGGAACTGTATTTTATTGTGGCACCAGAGCTCTCTGACAGAGAAGGCTCAATGTCTCAGGAAAAAACAAACAAACAATTCCCATGATTCCCTAGCACTAGCCCTAACCCTAAAAGTGGACTCAATTTGCACTATTTCTGGCAGTCTGCAACCCCCTTTGTCCAACACTGAAACCACTGTATCAAGCAACCTCACATATCACACTAGCTTACCTGAAGGTGGATGGGGCACATAACTCATGGAGTCCATATGTGAGCAGGTTATTAGCTTTGTGTCTCAAAAATAAATGTTCTGTTTTGTCTTTGTGTAAATTTTCAGACAATCTTTTTTAAATACATGTAATACAACTGTGGTATTGGTCCACATATTTTCAAAAGATGTGCAGTGTTGTACACATTTTGGAAATGTGTGCACCTTCCTCAAGAGAATAAAGCAGTGGTGTGTATGTTTCAAAAGTGGGCATATTTGTGCACAATTTTAAAATCTTTTGTGCATGGTTTTGAAGCGGACAGTAGTGCAATGGTCAGGGACATTTCTGGTCAAGCTGATTTCTGATATTTTGTGTATAGATTGGATATTTTTGCATTAAATGCCAGACCTGATCAATTTTTCACCCATCCCTAAAGTGGGGAGCCTACTTTACATAGCACAGCTCCTTACATGATGAAGGACCCAGCACAGTCACAACTGTTCTCATTTCAACCTGTTGCTTAACATGCAACAGCAAATTTGCCAGCAATTCCAAACAGTTGTAAAAGCAACTGCTTGGCCATTCCTGATGGTATACCCTCAGTTACAGCTCAACTTCTTCCCCCACTTCTTCAGTTTCCCACACTGGCAGTGTGTCAGTATTTAGTTTATCCCACTGCTTGCGGCTGAAGGCAACTGCCTCTCAATATGGTTCAAGTCTCTCCTTAAGAGTGATAAGTTTTTTGAGTGATGACTTCATAGTTAGGAGTCACTGGGACCCAATTTAAAGCACTAAGCCTCATATGGAAAGAGGAACGGTGAACTTACAGAAGGGCAGAGTGTGTTCTTTAAATAGCCTGTTTACAAACTGACTCCATTTAGCTCAGTGGCATGCTGCTTTTTCATCTGTAACCAATCCTGCTGGGGCCTTTGTGAACCCACTGGGATGTGGTGTACTTTTAACACAAGGCTATTTTTGTTTTTCAGTAGCACAACTTTTATTCCACTGCATCCTCTGAATACATCATGCTATAGCTGTGAATAGCAGGTTACAATATTTGACTATACTTACAATGGGCTTAAGGGGTATTATTATATCAAAATTAATAACAATTATAAAAGTAAGAGCTTTGTCATACAGCCAAACAGTAAGAAAATTATTTAAGATAACATTTCAAAACACCTGAAATGACTTACAGATCAGAGGTCCTTAGCTGAAAGCTTGTCTCTTACATGGTCTCACTAGGTAGCCTTAGGTGGAACCAGAGACAACTAAGGGGAAACGTGAACAGGACACAACACAGAGTTTACAACACTGTCACCCCATCTCTTCTCTTAGTGTGTCAGCCTCCCCCCCTTCTCTGTTCTCATTCTGCCCTATTTTTGGGCCATGTGAACTTAGACCAAACCTGTGATGTTCAGGCTGTGCATTTGTCACCACTGTAATATGGGGATAATAATCCTGATCCTGATAATCCTGATAAGAATCCTTACAGAACTGTGGCAAATCCTAATGCATGCATTGTGGAAACAGTGTCTCAAGGAAAATGTCCAATGTGGGTTTATGCACAAGTGACCAGGCATGAAAGGGTCACTGGCAGCCATAATGACACTGCACTTTCCACCAGGTGCTGTATCATAGGAAGTGACATCAGATGATGGTCACAGGGTGCTGAAAAGCACTGAAATGGCTGCAAAACTGCAAAGTGACCATGGATAAGTGACAGGTGTCCAGAGGAAGAGGCAGGGCCAGAAGGCTACATGGAACCCTGGGTATATAAGGGAGGTGCCTCAGGACACATGTGTTGGTTGGTTGATAGAATGGGTTGTTGTTGACGGTGGTTGATGTCGCTGTTGATGTGCATTGTGTATATAGCCTTGTACATAGAGGAACCAAGATTAAAGTCTCATCTGAGAGATGTCTGTCTGTAGAATCTCTTTACTCTTGCTGGAAGGGGAGAGGTGCTCCTTCAGCTCAAAAGTTACTGCCTGCATCTGAGAAAGTGGTGACACTGGTGCTGCACATTGACATGGATCATCACGTGCTGCATAACCATGCTAACATGGATATATATCTTGGGTACTTCAAATTAGGAAGACCAGTGAAATCTACCGTTGAAGCTACTGGTACCAGATTTTCCCCTGTTCCAAAGGGCCCACATCCTTGCAATGCCAGATTGCCTTGTCTCAAGTCAACAGAACTTATAGCTGGAGAATACTGTGTTAGTTTTGAGCATTATGGACAATGATGAAAGTGATGTAAATAAAGATATGGGAGAAGACCCTTTTTTGTGTCCCTATGCAGAACTACATATGTAGCATTGTATTATTGTGCCTTGTAGAATGATTCCTTTGCAAGAGTGGTTCCTGGCACCTGGTTCTCTACTGCTTTCTGTGCCTCCTGAAAACCCATTCATGAAGCTAGGAAATGCTACAGAGCAACAAGGGGTATAGCAGTGGGAAGTGAGAGGAAGAATGGGCAGAAATGGTGGGTTGTACATGACATTATTTAATCCAAACCATTGGTTATTGTATATAACATGCATACAATACAACATAATTATTTGGAATTGATATAAGGTTGAGGCAACTCAAAGCATGTTGACACAAGCCTGGCTTTCAGATAGCCAAACATGAACCTAAAACCATTCATAATCTTTCACTCAAATACCTTTGCAATGCAGATGTCTAAGGTCTTCACTTTTTAGCATAACACATCAGGTGGTTTTGTGGATTTCAAATGGAGTCTTTCTCAAGTATGTGTCTTGGCTGACTAAAGTCCCAGAAAGAAGTTTTTCAGCAGCAATATTTTGCAGTATCACATTGTTTGTATTTCCCTTGTTGATATAAAACTAGACAGGCAGTTAGCAGCACTGCTCTGCTGGATCAGGAGGTGATAAAACTAGCAAGTGTTACCCAGGAGACTGAGATGTAACTTCTTAAAAGCTTCTTGGTGGATGCATTGATTTGGTCCATAGACATTCCCCCATTGTTTTGTTGATTAGAGAAAACATTATGTATTTAAAAATATAGGCTAAAAGTACATTAGCAAGGGGCTATTAAAAATGCATATATGCCTTAATATTCTAAAGACTGTCGGGTTTCTTTTAGTTCCTTATTTTCCAATGAACATTGGTATCCTGAGGCAGCCCTGAAAGATTTAATGGCTGAATGAATTGAATTCATTTCTCTGTGATGTAATAATAAACCAGTAAGGGGTGGATCACCTTGGTGAGTCTCACTTATTTGCTTGACATGAAGAGGTACCTGGCTGGCTCATCTTAAAATTGCTTCTGGAGTCATGAAAAATTAATGTGTGAGAGTCACTACTACCCATTTTCCTCTTCAAATGCAGGCAGGCCTTTGCAAAATGCAGAGTTATCATAGCCCTTTCTTCCCCCATCCTCCATATCAGCTTTCTGAAAAATGTTCCAACTTGTAACAGTGCCAACCAGCATACCTCAAAACCAGACTGTGGATGTGTAAGAAACTGGATGGATTCATTGCAGACACACCCATAGACACAGATAGGAAAACCTTCTATGTCATTCTCATCTTGAAGAAAGTTTGAGGATAGGCAGCAGTGCTGAAGAAAAGAGAAAGTATAACTCACCAGAGCAGGGTAATCAACAGGTGCTGGTTGGGGGTGAGTAGAGATGCTGAGAGCCAGCCAATGAGAGTTCAACTGGGAGTAGTATAAAAGCCCAGGCTGATAGAGAGAAGAAGATGATTTTTGGGCCAGAGGGTGTGTTGGGAAAATTAAGCCAGTGAGAGGGCTGTGTTTAAGGTATTCCTGAGGGAACTGAATTTTAGAGAGAGAGAGAGTTTAGAAAGGGTAAACTCTGAACACACACAGAGCTCTGGAAGAGAGAGTTACTGTGGTGTTCTCTCCAGTTAGATATTATCAGCCAGTGGAGTTGAGGTACTGTGATTGAATTCGTAACATATAAGTCTATAACTAAGAAAGATTACAATAGCAAGTCCTGAAACAAGTTACCTTTTTGCATGTTGATGTAAAATAAACTTTTCTTTTTTTATTCCAACATCACTTGGCCTCTGTTTTAATCACAACACACGCTACCAATATTTTGTTATTCTGGAGGTGGGACTACACTAAGAAGGCAGTGTGAGTCCCTGACACTTTATTAGGTGGTAGAAATGGGGATAACAAGTTCCCAAAGTACAGCTAGCTAGAATTAAAGTGTAAAAGTAGGAAGGTGGCAGTAGTGTGCGCCATACTAAGGGGCATTTTGGGACCTCAAAATGGCTCTGGGATCTACCTGTGGCTTGCAGGGTACCAGAAACTGTGCAGAACTGCCACACTTGCTTGTCTGTCAAATGCTGAAATTGGGACATGTAGCCACTGTTTACTTGGTCAACACCTAATTCTAGTACTTTAATTAGAGGAGGAATAAGTAGGAATATTTGCAATAAACTGTGCCTGGAGAAGAGATGGTTAAGAGGTAATATGATAGCCCTGTTTAAGTATTTGAAGGAGTGTCATATTGAGGAGTGAGCAGACTTGTTTTCTGCTGTTCCAGAGAACAGGACCCAGAACAATGGATGCAAGCTACAGGAAAAGAGATTCCACCTCAATATTAGGAGGCACTTCCTGACAGTAAGGACTGTTAGACAGTGGAACACACTCCCTCAAAGAGTGGTGGAGCCTCCTTCTTTGGAGGTCTTTAAACAGAGGCTGGGGGGTCAATTGTCAGGTATGATTTGACTGAGAGTTCCTGCATGGCAGGTGGTTGGACTGGATGGCCCTTGTGGTCTTTTCCAACTCTATGATTCTGTAATTCTGTGATTCTATAATATGAACATTCAGTAAAACTGAATGGAATGGCTGGTACACCGTGCTTTGCCAAATGCCCTATATTTAATTTGGCGTGCTGATGAACCGCAGTGTTTGGTGAATTGTGAACAAGGCAGACATTTATGACAATTATATCATCTTGTTTGCTATTATAATTACTGTAGTATATGAAAGCCATAATACATACTGGACAGAACACAACAGCAAACTGAAATATTGCATTTTGTATGAGTAACCTTTATTTTCACATATATTTAATCCACTGCTAGGCTATAAAAGAAAACCCACATGTTGGGGTCATTCTGAGTAACAATATTTTTTCATGGGGGAAAGCAGACCAGGGGTATTTGATTCTTTTCACCCCAGATTTTAAATTATAAGTCCTCACCATTTAGTGTTTGCACATCAACATGGGATCTCATTCCTTCAACTGCAATCAAGTGGGCACATTTTATGAAATCGCCATACACATTCATGGTATACCCATTCAATGCTGCTATTTTATAGTCAATCTTTATCATAAAGAAATTGCTTGAAATGTCTTCCCCAGGAAAAAGCTATCACAATATAAGATGTCTGAACACTGCCTAGAACCTGAAGCATGGGGGGGGGGGGGGGGAGAGAGAGATTTCACACATAGATCTCATGAGACTCTATCTTTGGACTGGAGGTGGGGAAACACATTTGACAATTGCTGCATGTAAAGGTGCATGTATGTGAAAAAAACACATCAGGGAAAAGATTAAGCTAAATGCCTAGCATTCAAACATGTGGCTTCCTACTTACAATTTGAAGTGGTACAGTCCCAGGAGAATTATGTGGTGTGCCTTTTTCTGAATGTGTAAAAGCTCTCAGTAGGGCAGTTTCCAGATTCATGATGTAGCCTTTGTAAAAGTAAAATGGGATTGGGGTATATTTATCTGCAGAATAATTTTGCTCTCAAATCAAAAGCAGACTCACTAATCCACTTGTTTTGAAATCTTTATATTCCTGTGTGATGACTAAACCAAAATAGGTTCTTTCACAATATTTATCCTGGTGAATTAGCAACTTGCTTTATTCTAACACCAAACATTGCTGAATAAAGCATTTGGTAATAAAACTGCAATGCAGTGAGTTATAGTTCCAAAAGCTATATTAATATAGCAATTTCACAATATGCTTACATCACTATTTAGCTGTTTGCAGATAACTCTAGGACATCAATATTAACAGTAATAAAATCTCTTAGAATAATTTCCATGGTATTTAAATAAGTAAATGCTACATTTAGTTAAACACACTTCTCAGAAGTGCTGTGCGTGCGTGTGTGCGTGTGTGTGTGTATCTACAGTTGGCCCTCTATATCCACAGATTTTTATCCATGAATTCAATTATATGGCATGAAAATCAAAAAATTATGAATTCCCAAAAGCAAAACTTACTTTGCAATTTTATTTAAGGGACACCATTTCAATATGACATTGTATTTCATGAGACTTGAGCATCTATGGATTTTATCCACAGCAGGTCCTAGAATCAAACCACAGTGGATACCAAGGGCTCACTGTATATGGATAAAAAAAATATCTGCATACAAAGCAATTCAATTATGGCTAGCATAATTGGAGAATCTGTAGAATTAGAGAACCGCAACTCCTCCATAATATGTAGTCTTACTGTAACACTATGTGCATTCCCTCTGCTTACCTTAACAGCTCCAGTGGGCAGATGAGATCTGTTCAACTGCTATTTGAGGGTGCAAGGAGGATGATATTTCCAGCCTCCATTTCCAGAGGGTAGGACAGAGAAAGAGGCAATGAAAATCAGAATACCCTGTCACAAATCCTGGTTGCAGCCTTGCTCACTGGTGGAAGCAATCTGGAAGAATCCTCTTCCTTAGGCCTTGATTGGAAGCTGAACTGACCTCTTTCACCCAATGCAGCTGCTGGTTGTAAAGTTGAGTTTGGGGGTCAGACCAGGAAATATTACTTAGGGCCAATGCAGACTGGCCAAAAGGGCTGGCCGGGGGTGGAGGTGGGGTGGAGTTGTTGAGGGGCGACCGCATGACGGCCGCCCCAATGCTGCCGTCATGCTGTGCACCCTGAGGTGGGAAAGTTTCAATAATCAATATATTTTAGTTATCCATGTTAGAAATGTGTTAGAAATGTAGAAAATATATGCCAAGTTAGCCACATACAGAGAGGATTCTGGGAGTTGAGGCCCTGAAAAAGAATGTAATGCTGGAAGATTTTAGCAGCAGGAATGTTTAGGATGTTCAGAGACAGATTACCCTTTTGAAGGACCTTGATGCATTAAAGATGCCAGAGTGGGGCTATGACAGCCATAATAAATCACTGATAGACACTCTGTGCAAAGGGGGCCATGGTACCATCCTTGCTGATAAGAAACATTGGAATGTGGCTTAAATAGATTATAATGTATTCTGAAATCTTTACTCCTATTGCTTGAGATTCTATATGTTCAAAGTTTGAAATGTCCAATGAGGTGTAAGAATTGGATTTCTTTGTTTGGAGGTGTATAAAATGAAGCCATTTTCTTCTGTTCTTGGCCCAAAACTTTGGAATGCTAATTAATTTTGGGACTGCTGGCATAATAAATCTGTGTTTACAAACTTACTTTGGTCCCTTCTCTCTCTCTCCTACTCTGCAAAGAGCTGAAGGTGCTGGGGGCTTATAGATCACAGACTGGTTGTTTCTACTACACCCAACTGCATGGGACGCTGCATCAGGGTGCCCTGTTGGTGCAGTGTGCAGACATGCTGTGCCAAAGGGGTGCTGCATCAGGGTGCCCTGTTGGTGGCAGTGTTAGGGGTGGATTTTTGCCACCCCAAAAAGGAGTGGCATTTGCCAGCTCTTTTTGGAGTGGCAAAAAGCTGGATCGGGGCCATGGCGTGTGGTTGCTGTGCCCCCGATCTGGTGCTTCCAGGAGCAGCACTGAGTTAAGTATAAGTAATGAATTCCATAACTTAACTCAGGGGTAGGCAACCTAAGGCCCGGGGGCCAGATGCGGCCCCCTGAGGCCTTTGGACCAGCCCCAGTCTGGTCCTGCCACCTCCGCCGCTGCCACCCACCATGATGATATTGATTATTGTTGTTATTACTTGTTCTTGGGGTTTTCTTGGCAAAATCTCCACAGGGGTTTTGCCATGGCTTTTCTGGAGCTGAGAGAGTGTGCATGCATATTTTTTTAATTTATATATATATATATATATATATATATATATATATATATATATATATATATAATTTATTTATTTTTGGTGCTTCGGCCCCCCAATTGTCTGAGGGACAGCAACCCGGCCCCCAGCTCAAAAAGGTTGCCTACCCCTGACTTAACTGCATTGGCCCTTAGTTAAGCATTCATAACTAAGTAGACAATGTACAATACTGGCAAACATCAATAAAGATTGAGGGCAATTTATAGGGATATTTTTGTATGAGCATACACGAGGGAGTATTGTAAAGTAATTATCTGGAAGTCATTATAGTTTATTGATGAAATTTTGTCAGTGTCATAATCACCAAGTGACTTTTTCTTTTCCCAAAAATGAGAAAGCGATTTTGGGGTTACCAATTTGACAACACAGATGATGTCATTAATGAAGTGGAAGAGTGGTTTAAGGAGCAATCTGCAGACTTTTACAATAACTGTATTTGGAGGGTCAAGAAACACTGGGAAAAATTTGTAAATCTGGATGGTGACTACGTACAGATAAGTTAAATACAAATCAAAAGAAACTGTCAACTTTTTTAAAGGTGACAATTAACACTTTATGATACCCCCTCATACACTGCATTTTTCCTCCCCAAACTATTATTGTTGTAGAATGCATCTAGGAATTTTGGACTCTTAAGATGAGACAATAACCACAGAGAACATGTTCTGTTGATTTCAACACTCTTAAATATTGTCTCACTGGATGCTTATACCTTTCTTTTTAGAGCCACTGCAGATAATTGACTAATTGTTTAGTCATCCTTTTGGCCAACCTGATTAATTATGGATGGGTCTGGGGTACCATGATGACCTGAATAAGTGATTAACACACCACCATGTAATTGTAGGACTCCCTTCCCCAGGATGTGTGTTTAGCTTCCTCATTGACTGCTCTTTAAGGCCCAGCTGTTTAAATCCACTTTAAAATTGAAATTGCATTTACTTAACTAATGCCTGTCTTCAGCTAAAGAAGGCTAATGTGTACTGCTATTTTATGTCTAGTTCTGTTATTTTTATTTCATTTTCCTGACATTTTCTATTAATAATTGCTATTTTTTAAATTTTATTTATATTAATCAACTTTCCATACATTTTTATATACTTTTACATCTTAGCCGTTTTTTTTTTTTTTTAAACAAAACCCCCTAAATATCCCCTCCGTGCACCCCACCCCTGGAGCCATTTCCATCTTTATACTCCATCCAAAATCTTAACTCCTCCCGTGGAGGCAATTTCCCATCTTCCATTCTTAATACATTTTCAATATTTTTTTTTTCCATATTTCATCAAAATCATTTCTTTTCAATAATCCTTTTTTCACTTTCAATCTACATGTTAATTTATCATTAATTGCTATCTTCCAAACTTCCTTATATCAATCCTCCAATTTCACACTTATTTTTGTTTTCCAACTTCTTGCTATAATTAATCTCGCAGCAGTAAACAAATTTGTTACAAGGTTTTTTTCCTCCTTCCATTCTACATCATTATATATTGATAACAATGCTATATTCGGTTTTCTATCTATCTTTATATTCATAACCTTTTCTATCTCTAATATTACTATTTCCCAGAATTTTTGTACATATTTACATTGCCACCACATATGTAGATATGACCCTACTTCCTGACAACCTCTCCAACAATATTTTGAATTTTCTTTATTTATATTATGTAATCTCAGTGGTGTCAAATACCACTTCCAAATCAATTTATAATAATTTTCCTTAATTCGCACCGATAAATTTTTCAAATGTCTTTGTTCCCAAATCTTATTCCATTCATTGTCAGAGATTTTGCATTTCAATTCATCTTCCCATATTTCTTTTAAAATAATTTGATCTAGTTTTTCCCTTTTATTATCCATTAATATTTTATAAATTTTGCTAGTTAAGCCTTTCATATTTTCATTTTCCTCCATTCCTTTTCTTTTCTGAACTATTTGTTCAAACTGTGTATATTTCCCTTTTTCTATATTTTTTTCTTCAAATTCTTAAACCATTGTTCTATTTGCATAAAATGTAACCAAGACATGTTTATCCCCCTAAGTTTTTCTTTTATATTTTCTTTTCCTATCTTTAATTCTATCCAATTTTCTATTTTATCTATTTTCCTTTCCTTTAATTCTTTATCTAATAAATCTTTTAAATTTTTGGGGAAAGATTTTTCCATTATTATTGGCGTTATTATTGAATTTTCATTCATTAATCCTTTTTTATATTTATTCCAAATTTCTAATATATTTTCCATAAATGGATTTCCAATTTCTTTAATTTCTTTCCTACTAATTTCTTTAAAAAAAATTTTCTCTATTTTCATATCTATCTCTTTTTTCCCCATTTCTAACCAATCTAAATCTGGTACATCCAGCATTCCTTCTATTACGTATCTTAAGTGGTTAGCTTCATAATATCCTTTTATATTAGGGAGGCCTAGCCCTCCTTTTTTCTGAGACTCATACCAAAATTGTTTATTTAATCTACATCTTTTCCCTCCATTACAATATACGTTTAGTAACTGTTGCCATTTACTTAATTCTACTTCTGATATTTTTAGTGGTATCATTCTAAATAGAAAATTTAATTTTGGTAAAATTTTCATTTTAACTAATGCTATTCTTCCAAACCGGCTGAGAGCCCAGAAGCGGCCGTGGAGGAGGCAGAGGCGGCGGCGGCTCCCTCTCACCCCCGCCCTCCAGCTCCAGCTCTGACACCAGCTGAGCTCCAGCCCTCAACACCGGCTGAGAGCCGACGGGCTAGGAGGCCCAGAAGCGGTCGCAGAGGAGGCAGAGGCGGCGGCGGCTCCCTCCCACACCCCCGCCCTCCAGCTCTTTACCAGCTGAGCTTTCCAGCCCTCTACACCGGCTGAGAGCCCAGAAGCGGCCGTGGAGGAGGCAGAGGCGGCGGCGGCGGCTCCCTCTCACCCCCGCCCTCCAGCTCCAGCTCTGACACCAGCTGAGCTCCAGCCCTCAACACCGGCTGAGAGCCGACGGGCTAGGAGGCCCAGAAGCGGTCGCAGAGGAGGCAGAGGCGGCGGCGGCTCCCTCCCACACCCCCGCCCTCCAGCTCTTTACCAGCTGAGCTTTCCAGCCCTCTACACCGGCTGAGAGCCCAGAAGCGGCCGTGGAGGAGGCAGAGGCGGCGGCGGCTCCCTCTCACCCCCGCCCTCCAGCTCCAGCTCTGACACCAGCTGAGCTCCAGCCCTCTACACTGGCTGAGAGCCCAGAAGCGGCCGTGGAGGCAGAGAGCCGACGGGCTAGGAGGCCCAGAACCCAAAAGCCCCTAGATACACTTGCTTTTGGTGGCTCCTTTATTTTGTAAATTGTCCTCGGTATTGCAGAGACGGGACTCTGACCTGCTAAATAAAGACTCTTCTCTGTTTAACATCGTGAGGGGTGGAGGGGCGGGTGGAGGGAATTGTAGGTCGTAACCATCTGGAGCCTGAAAGCGTGGGGGGGGCAGCGATCGGAGTAGTGCAGGGGAATGGGAGGTATGGCTGGAACAGGAGTAATATATGTTACAAAAGAAGACGGGATCGCTGTTTAATAGCTATCCCGCCTTCAGTTTCTTCTGTTTCCAAGGATGGTTTGGAGAGCAGACCAACCATTCCACAGAACCTCACTCTGCTCCTCTGCAATGCCAGGTCGGTGAAGAATAAGACTCATATCATCCAGGACCTTCTCCTGGATGAGGACACCGACCTGGCTTGCTTTACAGAGACCTGGCTGGGGGAGGACAGCGCCGCTGTATGGGCGCAGGCCCTCCCAGCTGGGTACTCAGTTAGTGAGCAGGTGAGGGGAAGTGGGCGGGGGGGTGGAGTGGCTCTGATTTATAAAAATACTTTGACCTTGGCCAGGATACCCATTCGACACACGACCCACATCGAGTGTATGTACCTCAACCTGAAGGCCAGGGATAGTTTGGGGATTCTGCTAGTCTACCGGCCACCCCGTTGTCTAGCAGATTCCCTGACCGAGCTGACGCAACTGGTCTCTGAGCTGCTGCTGGAGTCTCCCAGGCTTCTTGTCCTGGGGGACTTCAACATCCCGCTCGAGACCAGCTTAACAGGTGCGGCTCGGGAGTTCATGGATACCATGACAAACATGGGCCTATCCCAGTTGGTCAACGGGCCCACACATTGTGCAGGTCATACACTTGATGCGGTGTTCTGTACCGAACAGGCATATCCGTGGGCGGAGGTGACTGGTACCTCCGCATTGTCATGGACGGATCATTTCCTGGTTAAGATGGAAGTCAGAGCCAACATCTGCCCCCTCGGGGGTGGCGGACCTATTCGAATGGTCCGCCCTCGAAGGCTAATGGAGCCCATTGGATTCCAGAGAGCCTTGGAGGGTTTAATGGTTGGGAATGCCGGTGATCCTGTTGAGGCTCTGGCTAATACATGGAATAACGATCTTACCAGAGCTATAGACACGATCGCTCCCAAGCGTCCTTGCCATTTCGCTTCAAACCATAAGCCATGGTATACCTTGGAGCTTAGGAAAATGAAGCGATTTGGACAACGACTAGAGCGCAGGTGGAGGAAAACTCGACTCCGATCTGACAGAACTCGCCATAGGAACTTTCTTCGGTCCTATCGGGAGGCAATACGTGCAGCGAAGAGAGCTTTCTCCTCTGCACGTATTGCGTCTGCAGAGTCTCGTCCGGCAGAGCTGTTTAAGGTGGTGAGGGAAATGACACAGGTACCCCCTGCGCCAAATCCCTTGCTTAACCCGACGACAGCCTGCTGTGACGCATTTAACAACTTCTTTGCAGATAAAATCTCTCAGATCAGAGCCGACTTAGACGCCACCATTAGTTCAGAGTCTATAGGCGAGGTGTCCACCAACTCCGCCGATGTTGTTATACTGGATCAATGGCAATTTGTGAGTACCGAGGACGTGGACAAGCTGCTTGGTAAGGTGAGGAAGACGACCTGCCCCCTCGACCCTTGCCCATCATGGCTGGCCGTCCAGGGAGGGGAACCATTGGTGAGATTCCTTCGGGATATCATCAATGCGTCCTTCAGGGAAGGACAGGTTCCATCCTGCTTAAAGGAAGCGGCGGTTAAGCCGCTTCTGAAAAAGCCTTCCCTGGACCCCCTGGATATGAAGAACTATAGGCCTGTTTCATTACTGCCATTTTTGAGCAAGGTGATCGAGAGGGCGGTTGCGCTTCAGCTCCAAGCGGTCTTGGATGAAACCGATTATCTAGACCCATTTCAAACCGGCTTTAGGACAGGCTTTGGGGTTGAGACTGCCATGGTTGCCTTGACCGACGATCTGCGTCTGAGCATCGACAGGGGTAGCGTGACCCTGTTGGTGCTCCTAGACCTCTCAGCGGCTTTTGATACGATAGACCACGGCATCCTCTTGGGCCGCCTGAAGGGGTTAGGTATCGGGGGCACTGCTTTGCAGTGGTTCCGGTCCTTCCTCTCGGGTCGGTCCCAGAGGGTGCTGCTCGGGGACTGTAGTTCCAGCAAGAGGGAACTCACTTGTGGGGTCCCTCAGGGAGCTATTTTGTCCCCGATGTTATTTAACATCTACATGAAGCCGCTGGGTGAGATTATACGGAGTTATGGTGCTGGGTGTTATCAGTACGCTGATGACACCCAAATCTATTTCTCCGTGTCTCGTTCGTCGGCCTCGAATTCCAATGGCATCTCTTCTCTCAATGAATGTCTTCAGGCGGTAATGGGCTGGATGAGGAAAAACAAATTGAAATTGAATCCAGACAAGACGGAGGTGCTCACGGTACAGGCTCCGAAACCAAGAACTGGGTTGCAACCTCCAGTCCTGGATGGGGTCACGCTCTCCTCCAGTGACTGTGTTCGCAGACTGGGGGTGCTCCTTGACCCGTCGCTTCTGATGACAAATCAGGTTAATGCGACGGTCAGGAGCGCCTGTTATCAACTTCGGTTGATACGCCAGCTGCGCCCTTTTCTGGAAGTAGGAGACCTTGAGACCGTTGTGCGCGCGTTGGTAACCTCACGCCTCGACTTCTGTAATGCGCTCTACATGGGGCTACCCTCGTGCTTGATTCGGAAACTTCAATTGGTTCAAAATATAGCGGCCAGATTGATATCTGGAACATCTAGGGGGGACCATATTACCCCGGTATTAAGGTCCCTCCATTGGCTGCCTATTAGTTTCCGAACCCAGTACAAGGTGTTGGTAATGACCTTTAAAGCCCTAAATGGCTTGGGTCCAGCCTATCTGAAGGACCGCCTCCTCCCGTATAATCCTCCCCATGCCCTCCGGTCCTCTGGAAGGAATTTGTTACAGCCTCAAAGAACGAGGCTGGTGACGACCTCCCAGAGGGCATTTTCTGTAGTTGCCCCCAAACTGTGGAATGGCCTGCCGGAGGAGATTCGCCAGCTGACATCACTTGACAGCTTCAAGAAAGCTATCAAGACGGATCTCTTCCGGCAGGCCTTCCCGGATTAAATCTATCAGTTTGGTTCCAAAGTCCTCTTCCCCCCCCCCCCGAGATGCTCTCCTCTTCAGGAATTGGGCTTCTTTGAGCCTGTATGTGATATCCGCGGCCATTTTGTTCTGCTGTTCTGCTGTCTGTCTATGCATGTTATATATTGTCATTTTAATGGAGGAATTTACCTCCTTCATGGTTTTAATTGTACTGAGTTTAATTATATTTTTAAGGGGGGGAGGGGGTGGTAATTGTTCTTAACTATTGTTGGATTTTTATGATGTAAGCCGCCCCGATTGTTTTCAGAGGGGCGGGGTATCAAATAAAAATTATTATTATTATTATTATTATTATTATAATCGAATGTTCTTATATTCTACTATTTTTTTCAACTTCTCTCCATAATACTAAGAAATTTTTCTCTTCCATTTCTTTTAAATCTTTTGTTATATTAATTCCTAAATATTTTATATTATTTTTTATTCTTATCCCTAATTCTTTTTGCTTCATAAGCTCTGATACTTCCTTTTTTTGCTATTTTTTTTTAAAAAAAATTAAGTCATCTTAAGAACCTTTCAACTTTTTTTTTTTTTTTTTTTGCGGATTCAACATTTTTATTTATGAAATAAACTTAATATACAAATGAATGTTAAAATAGACATCATTCTATACTCCATATCCTTTCACATCTATTATTTAAAATACATTTCTCCGCTCCCAAACGATCCCTAAATTTCCTGAAATAATAACCAGTTACAACTACTGTTAGAATCGCTTATTCCAAAAAAGAAAGAAAGAAAACAAAACAGAACGAAACAAAATCTTCCTATTGACTTAATTTAACTATAGAATTTAAATTATGCCTCTCATATTAGTTTTCCACCAAATTGTCTTTGTTTTGTTTGACCTCCTTTAAGTCTCTTTCAAGATGCAAGAAAACTTTCAATTTTTTCCCATTTTGAAATAAAAGATTTCTCTTGTTTATCCTTAATTAACATTGTCAATTTGTCCATTTGCATTAAATTTCTTATTTTCTCTTTCCATTCCGAGAACATTTGCATATTATTAACTTTCCAATATTTAGCTATAACCAATCTTGCCCCAGTAATTAAGTACAAGATTACACCTATTTCCTCTTTTTTCAAAACCCCTTTTAAGCTTTCCGTTATATTTAATAAATACAGTTTGGGGTCCATTCGTATTTTAATGTTGAAGATTGATGTAATTTTGCTGTGGATAATCTTCCAAAATTCTTTTACCACTTCACAAGTCCACCACATGTGGTAAAGCTTAGCATCTTTTTGATTGCATTTCCAGCACCTGCCAGTTTCTTCCTTATTTTGCTTCACAGTCTTTGCAATCTTTGACGGATAAAGGTGCCATCTAAACAAAACTTTATAGTAATTTTCAATCAAGTAAATGCTTTTTGTAAACTTTGTATTATTCATCCAAGTCTTTTCCCATGTTTCCAACTCAATGTTTTCGTTCAAATCTTGCATCCATTTAATGATATTCTCTTTAATACATTCCTCTTTTAACTCTATCTCCAAAAAAAATTTATAAAGTCGTGTAATCAAGTGTTTATTTCCTTTATCATAAATTTTTTCCAGTTCCGTTTTGTTCACCTCAATACCACAAGATCGAGTATCTTTGTTATATCTGCTTTGAATTTGGCAAAAATTAAACCAATGTTCTACTAACCCCTCTTCTTGTAATTCCTTAAACGATCTTAATTTTATTTTATCTTCAGACCATTCCAATAAATCTCTATATTTAGTGCAAATTCCTTTAGCAAAGATATCTGTTTTAAACGCTTCCATAAGTGAGGTCCAGCCCGGGATTTTATTATACAGGATTGGCTTATATTTATTCCAAATTTTAATTAAAGCTTTCCTAACAATATGTTTATCGAAGGTTTTATCTACATTCCCTCCAGTATAAATTAAATACCAATGCCATCCTTTCTCTAGACCGGCACCTTCTAATACTAATGTTTTTCTATCCTCTAATGTTATCCAGTCTTTGATCCAGGTGAATGCTGCCGCCTCGTAATATATTTTTAAGTTCGGCAGTCCCAACCCTCCTCTTATTTTTGCATCTTGTAATGTACTCATCTTTATTCTTGATTTCTTCCCTTGCCAAATGAAATCTCTTAAATCTCTATTCCACATTTTAAAACATGATGATGGTATATTTATTGGAATTGTTTGAAAAAGAAACAAAATTTTAGGCAGAACATATGACTGTATAATGGCTATTCGCCCTAATAAAGAAAGCTGTAATTTATTCCAAATATTTAATTTTTCTTTTATTTGTTTCCAGGTTTGGAGGTAATTATTTGGAAAAAGGGTAGAGTTTTGATTTGTCAACGTCACCCCCAAATATTTTACACTGTCACAGAATTTGAGCTCGGTTATAGATCTTAACTCATTTTCCTCATTTCTATTAAGGTTTTTTGTCAGAATACAACTTTTCTGCGTGTTGATTTTAATCCCTGTCATCTTACTAGATTCACTTAATATTTCCCATAGTTTTTTTATACTCTTTTTAGGATCATTTAATATTATGATTACATCATCCGCGAATGCTTTGACTTTGTAGTTTTGATTTCCTATTTTTAATCCCTCTATTTGACTATCATTCCTGATCTTTCTAAGCACATTTTCTAATATCAATATAAACACCAATGGAGAGAGCGGGCAGCCCTGTCTTGTCCCCTTATTGATTATACATTTTCCTGATTTCTCCCCATTAATATCTATCCTTGTTTCTTGATGGTTATAGATTTCTTCTAACCACTTTCCCATTCTTTCACCAATTTTAGATTTTCTTAAGGATTCTTTCATATAACACCAATTTACATTATCAAAAGCCTTCTCATAATCGAAGAAGACAATTCCCATTTTCCTATTCTTATGGTGTTCGTAGTATTCGATGACATCTACTAAGGTTCTTACATTACTTTTAATGTTTCTTCCTGGGACAAATCCAGATTGATCCTCGTGAATTCATTTTGGTGTAATTTGCTTTAATCTTTCTGCTAGAACCTTTCAACTTCTAAAAGCAGGATATAAATATAGGGGAAAAACCAAATTGTACAGATCCTAAGACAATGGACAGGATACTGCCCAATTCCCATTCTTCCACCAAGCCAATCCACATATTCTGTCATCTCTCTACCTTCTTTTTTTTCTTTCCCTCCCTCTCTCCCTCCCTCTATTCTTCTTCCTCCTCTTTTTTTAGTCACACTTATTGTCTGTCCTAAAAACCATATTTATTGGGCTTTCATTTCTCTCATCCTGTGGTGTACTTTAGTGAATTACACTCAAATTTAAGCAAAATAAAATAAATAAAAATAAAATGTGTCCTGGTACAAGGAGTTGTTTTAAGAAGTTTTCAGGCGTGAAACAGTGGAAGTATTTACTGGCATTTCAATACCTATTGGAAGTGCCTGGCAAGGAATCCTGAATGCACACAATACTTTGGGGGTGCTTATCATTTACCTTAGATGTCCCACCCCTCTCTTCCTCTTTTGATTTTTATGTGATACAGATACTGTCAGCAATTTGCTTCTTGCTGGGATTACCACCTCTTATACTGTCATGGAGATGAGAGAAGTTGTCTTGAGGATCAGCTGCAGTTTTTAGCATGGGTTGCAGAAAGGGATTTGTGTAGGGAACTGCTAAGAGATCATTTTAGTTCCATAGGAAGAAGAATAGGTGAATGTAACTTTTGAGGGGGAGGACTGTGGAAAGATGAAGAGAACAAGTGGATAGTGGTGTGAGGCTAAATGGGGTGTATATGTGTGTAGGGAGAAATAACTCAGGACAGAGAGTTTGCAGTGCTGGTGGGAGTGACTAGGAAGTTTACTGATGTATAGACGTTTTGTGTTACAGTTATTTTAATTTACTTGTTATTTATTGTAATTTGTTATTTTTAAGTATGTTTCAAATGTCAATTGTTTAATTGTATTTTAAGGGGGGGCTATTGTGGGACAGAACTGTTTGTTTTATTTTGTAAGTTGCCCCATTTGTATTTTACAGAGAGGCAGGATATAAATAAAGTTTATTTATTATTATTATTATTATTATTATTATTATTATTGGGATATGTGTGGATGACCGTGTGGAGTAAATGTGGCTTTTGCTCCCCCCTCCTTCGCTAGAATGTTCCCCTCACCTACAAAAAGAGTGCACCCCTTTGGGTTGAAAAATGTTTCCTATTTCTGCCCTACAGTCTTTAATTCTCTGCTTAAATTATTTTAGGATATATGAGTACAATGTATTCTATTGGGTCACCACACCATCCAGCCTGTATGATGAATTCAACACAGGGAGACTTCATGGAGATCCTATGTATCTTATGATGCTAATACAGGGCTTAGCAAAGAGTAGGCTCAAGATCTTCAATAAGAAGGAAAATCACTCACTGCTCCTTTTGTTACTGTGCAAGATTTTTATCATCACGTGTGAAAGACAGATCAGCTGTAAGGCAATTCAGTCAAGATCAAGGATGATAAAATCACAATGAGAATGCCAAGCCCATGAGAAATGTGACTTTGTAGATTTATTCCATGAGAAAACAATGCTTACATAATTAAATGAAAAGAACATCAATTAGAAAGCTACATTTGGAAGTAAGTCCAGGAGCAATGACACAGACAAATCAATTACCTTCTTAGAATTTTTCATTCAAATTAAATTATCACTTAGTCTAATCAGATGCTCACAGACTGAAAAACAAAACAAGACAATACAATAGAATCACATAGACCTGCTTTTTCCCAGATTGTCATTCTGGAAATAAACATCAACTATGATGCTAAATGGGACGTGCTGGCTCAGCGATTAAGACACTGACTCTGTCAATTGCAAGATCAGCAAATTGGCACTTTGAGGCCCAGGTGCCATGTGATGGAGTGAGCTCCCATCACTAATCCCAGCTTCTGCCAACCTAGCAGTTTGAAAGCATCCAAAAGTGCAAGTAGATATATAGACACCATTTTGGTGGGAAGGTAACAGTGTTCAGTGCAGTCATGCTGGCTACATGATCACAGAATTGTCTTTGACAAGGCTGGCTCTTTGGCTTAGTAATGAAGATGAGCACCATCCTCTACAGTCAGTCATGACTGGGCAATCTTGTCAAGGGAAAACCTTTATCTTACCTTAAATGATGCTATTGCTAGTCAGAGGATAGCTTTACAAACATTTGGTCAAAACTTATACAGTCACTACTGCTAAAATGTCAGAAAAGTTTTGCTATTGGTTCCAGCTCTCATTGGACAGGAGCAGTTTGCAGTTCTAAATAGGACACAAATGCAAGGTTGGACCTACTTTGACACCAATTTTATTTGATTTGGATTTTTTGTTGGAATGCACCCAAAACAAGTTCTTATAAGCCACATACAAAATGGGCAAGTCTATCCTACTCTTTCAGACACATAAATCCCATCCATGTAGCCATACTATGGATGCATACATGCTCTGAGCTTTGAAAGGTGACTTTTTTTTTTTTGGACTACACCTTTCACAATATCACAGCCAGTATGGTCAGTGACCATGAGTTCTGGAAGTTGTGGTCCAAAACAGAACAACAACAACAACAAAATATATCTTCCCCAAGGCCTGGGCTTGCCTCATCCACACCATTCTCCATCATACATCCAGTTGTGTCACTAGCTTTAGTGTCACCTAGTGCAAAGAGCTGCTGATGTAGGGGGCTGCCCTGCCTCCTCCCACTAACTTATAAGTTTGTTCCCCCTTATCTGGTCACTCAGATGTCCAACATCCAGCCAGAACCTGCCACAATTGTTGGGTGGTGGCAGCAGTGCTGGAGGACTCCCTTGTTTTCCTCCCGAGCCACTGCTTTACTCCTTGCTTGGCCATCTACTCAGGTTGACCAGGCAAGTGAGGCAGTGGGAGAGGACAGAAGGGATACATTCACCCCTCCTACACCTCCATCATCAGGCTTCTCCCCTAGAGAGAAAGCCCAATGACAGACCAGCCAGGAAGGGTACACATTCACTTCTCGTGCTCCTCCACTGCCCAGCTTCCTCCCCAGAAAGAAAGCCTAGCAATGGAGCAGCTGGGAAGGGTTTTTCACTTCTGCTCTATCAGGTCCTCTCTTGCCCACCTGCCCACTCATCCAAGGGTGCCGGGGGGGGGGATGGCCATACAAGTGAAGCAGTGAGAAGGGATGGAAGGGGAGCATGCTGCCCCTCCCCTGTTGCCTTGGCTTCCTCCTCACAGAGAGAGGTAGTACAACAGAGAAGGCCATACACACACACAAGGAGGAGGAAGAGGACCCAACTGGGTGTCACTCCTCCTCTGAGGTGTCACCTGGTGAAGTCCACACACAAACCCTATATCACCTCCAGTGACACCATTGCATGCAACACCTCTCCATGTCACTCACATGTTATAAAGCAGGGTTCTATAATCAGGTTGAGGAGGGGCAAATCAACAGTCATTCAAGATGCTGTCATCTGTTTGGAAATATTTACTGAATTTCAGGATTTTCAGCAAGTAGTATAGTTTCATAAATAAGAACCATCCAAACCAGACAAAAATTATTTTAACTTTTTTGTTGTTGCTGTGGGCCTTCAACTCATTTCTAATTTATGGTGACCCCAAAGCTATCTGCCTATCATGGGGTTTTCTTTACAAAAAAAAAAATAATAATAATTCAGAGGAGGCTTGTCATGACCATCCTCTGAGGCCAAGAGAGTGTGACTGGGATTCAAACCCTGGTCTCCAGAGCTGTAGTCCAACACTCAAACCACTGTGCCTCACTGGCTTTAACTTTAAACCTCAGTAAATTACAAATGCAGCTTTGTTAATTTTAATCCTTTCAGCAGCTTCATAAACTCCCACTCCTTTTTTGCTAGTTTTTTTCTACTGTTTCTCACCAGTTCTGAGTGGCTAATGGCTATTCTTTCTGCCTTTCCCTCTTCCTCTTCCCCATTCTACTCTTTCCATTTCTTCTTCCACATTGGGTATACTCCACTCTGAAGCTATTTATTCTAGTATTACACTTCAGCTGTTATTCCCTCTACCTTCTTGCCTCCTCTGACCTCCTCAGTGCTATCAGTTCAAATTTTGAATTCGCAATCCACTCTTCTTTCCTGTGATTCTTTGCTCCGTCTACTTTCCACAGCCTTTTCCAAAGCTGTATGAAGTGGTTTGAAGTGTCCCATCAACTCACCCACCCACAACTACACATATACAACTGCATGTGTGCATGCATGTATAAATGCATACACATGCACACCATCAGTGCTAACTCTCTTACTAGTCACCCCTCCATGATGATCCATTCAGATCATCTGAAGAAAGGGATATTTTTATTCTCATTGTGGCATGTTGACTACTGTTGTTGTTGTTGTTGTTGTTGTTGTTGCTGCTGCTGCTGCTGTGTGCCTTCAAGTCATTTTTGATGACCCAAAGAAGACAACCCAAAGAAGAACCTATCACAGTGTTTTTCTGGTGAGATTTGTTCACAGGAGGTTTCCCTGTCCTTTGAGGCTAAGAGAGTATGGCATGTCCAAGGTAACCCAGTGGGTTTCCATGGCTGAGTAGGGATTTGTACCTTCTTCTCCACAATCATAGTCCAATGCTCAGACTACTACACTATGGATATTTTAATCCTTTCTTTCTAAGGGACCATGATGGGGATGAAGAATGATGCTAGAAATTCCCTGGGATGGAGCCATGACAGTTTAAATGGTGTCAAACTGAATTACTTTTTAATGTGGCAGCTGCCACAGTCAACTAATATTCTTCATAACTGAAATTTAGATTGTCAAGTTAATTTGTATTTTTTATGGCAATGAGGTGAGTATTTTAAACTATCCAGTTTCTGGAAGAAATGTAAAAGCCCATGCATATGGCAGGATTTTACTTTAACTGTTTAAGGATCCTCAACAAAAGAGTTTAAAGGAATTATATCAAATAGAAATATGTACTCCTTGTTGAGTGTTTCTGGGTTGTTTTGAGCCCAGGAGAGGCATTTTCTCAACAGAAAGTGATCCAGAATTTGACCCAGGAGAACTGAAGGCATTTTGGAGCAAACAAAAGTTTTTTTTATAGGAGGAGTTGGGGGTGGGGTCAAAAATGGCCTACAATTCTATTATCATTTTGGCCTAAAGCAAAGGCTGCTAGCCTAAGTAGTGGAATAGATAGGAGGCACATTTCATTTATTCTCATGTACAAATTTTATATATGAGATGTCATAATAATGGAGACATTTTGTCTAGATTCTTATGTGTCACTTGATGAGTTAGTTGCAATTTCTTTTGGAATAAGTTTAGTCATCAGTAGTTGTAGACAGATAAAATTACAGAACTATAAAGTTGCATCTGGTCCCTCCACCTTATCCCATACTAATCCCAAACTAATTGATTATTGTTCCACCCAAAGAACCATGACAGTTTGAAATGCCAGATGTAGTTAGCATGGAATGAGCCCTAGATAAGCCTGGATGATTTGTTCGATCATGGGAGGAACAGAGCACTGTTAACTGCTGGCTAGGAACTCTTGCTTGTTTAAGTTTGAATTGCTCTGGGGCCAACTTCAATTTTATCCTATTTAGCCAAGCACTGACTGAAGCAAATATTAAATACTCAGCTTCTTACAGCTCAAACAGTCATATTTTTAATCTTTTTCTAAAAGTGTTCTTTCAATCCTTTCTTAAATGGCAGTGTCAATGTATTCTTGAATTTTAGAATATTGCTGATTTAATTGACTTTAGCATTAGATGATCATCCATCCATCCTCTTAAAGCTTTCTTCTCTTTTCATTAATTTGCTGAACAAGGAAGGGGAGTGTGAAATCCCCTGCAACTTTAGCAGAAGAGATCTATCATAGATATGTAAAAGAAGACTGCATCTGATCTTTTTAAACAGCCCTAAGTAATGATTAGATTTTCTTAAGGTAGAAGCAAGCCTTAAGTAATCTAAAACTCATTGAACTGCTTCCCTCTCCTGAGCTGAATGCACTAAGACAGGTAACAGCCTGAGCAATCAAATGTGAATGTGTTTCAGAAATCTGCTAAATATTGATTCTGCTAAGGCTCCATTTAAATTAATTTCTATTGTATTTGTAAAAAGTATATTAAAAGGAAAAGGAACCAATTTGAATCACAGAATGACCACTGTAACCACTGCTTTGTCTGTACATATATGCACACATATATGTACTTCCAAAAATGTACTTAGCATGCTAGTAATACTTCTTAATATGACTAAACACTAGCCATTATTTCCATGTGGCATTTGATTAAGTTATAAGATGTTTAGAATTTTTTCATGACTTGCAATTCACCTTCTTTCTACTTCAGTACCAGTGAAAATCACAGTAGCTTTGGGAGCTTGGAATCCTACAGCAAAGTCCAACACTACTGTGACTGGAAAGAAGAATCTAGTCATGTGGTAAGTACATGACTGAACATGAGAGAAACAGTGCATTGTTACAGTTGCTATTCAGGGGTTGTTGTACATGTCCTAACCAGCCTCAGAAGTGATATAGTGACTGAACTGCACTCTATTTGACTGGAATGAGGAGTATGTTAATAGTGTAGATTACCCCTTCCCTATCTATGAAGTGACCATGTAATTATTTTGCCAGTTTCCTCCTTTCCAGGATGGGCATAAGGTAGGTAAAAAAAGTTCCAGGCTGGGGATGAAAAATTATTAGCCAGTCTTAAAAAGCATGGCCTGTGTTCACCTGAAGGATGTGTGGATGGGCCAAGTGATCATAAAAAGGGGGAAGTGAAAAGCATAGCTGGCTTATAAGCTGCCCCTTTACAAGAAATACCCTAATGCTTCCCTCCCAGAGGGGTGCTGTTGTGCCAGGTATCCCTAGGCTGATGCTCTGATTCTATTTTGACTCTTAGCAGCTGTTCAGAGTCTATGCTGGTGAGGTCTCACAATGACACTGTAAAACTTCAGATGAGATCTAGCTGAATCTTGCAAGACTCATCTTCTGTCATCTTAGTGACTCAATATTTTTTCCCCTCAGATGCAGTTCCTTTGTTGTTAGCTGCCCACAGGTGCCTCAGATACAGTTCCTTTGTTGTTAGCTGCCCACAGGTGGACCTCGACTTATGGGGACATTGTGGATGAGACACCTCCAAGTCCTCCTATCCTCCACTGGTCTGCTTAGGTCCTGCAGGCTCAGGCCAGTAACCTCTAACTGAGACTAGCCAGCTGGTGTTCAGTTTTGCTTTCTACTGCAGTCCACCTTTCCTAGCATTGTTTTCTTTTCTAGTAAATCATGCCTTCTCATGATGTGGCTGAAGTACAACAGTCTCTGTTTAATCATTTTGGCTTCCAGGGAGATTTCAGGTTTGATCTCTTCAAGGACCCATTTGCTGTCCTTTTTGGCTATCCATGGTATTCTCAGCACTCTTCTCCAGCACAACATTATGAGTTGATTTTCTTTTTATCCGCTTTCTTCACTATCCAGCTCTCACATCTGTACATGGTGATGGATACAAAGGACTGGACAATTCTAACTTTAGTGCTCAGTTATATATCTTTACCTTTTACCTTCTCTAGTTGTTTCATCACTGCCCTTCCCATTTCTAGTCTTCTTCTTATCTCTTGTGTTACGAATACTGGACGTCTTCCAATTTTGGTGTGTGCACTTTCCCGTCATGGTCTTGGACACACCTGTAGTTGTGAGCTGCCATGAAGCTAAAAGCATCTCAGTCATGTAGGCACCAGATCAATCAGATAGTTTGGAAGCTGCAATAGGAAAGGAATTCACACCTTTTTAGGCAAGAAAGCTAGGTAATTTACAGCTAGGATGTTTGTCTAGAGAGTAGACATTTACAACCCATTCCCACCTCAAATACTTTCCATCCCAAGTGATCTTTAACATGTAAAATTGGCCTCTTTGATGTAGTGTAAACAACCTTTGCCTCAGGCTGTTTTTGGCCTATATAAGGACCTCAAATTTCTTTGTTCTGTGAACTAGTCCGAATGGATGGTGACTTCACGTCACTTTGAGTTCTGACATATTGCAGTTTCCCCAATCCCCTTCACATGGCTGAGTCCCATTTTTCATCTGGACCAACTGGAGCAACTGCATCTTTGGTAATTATCACCGTTAGTTGAGCCTCTTGTTCTATTCCAATGCTAACTCCTATATTCCATAGTTCTTGCATGCATGCATGAGTGAGTGCTTGTTTTAGTGTGTATGTTCCCCAGTAAAAGTGCATTCATTGAGAGAATTTTGCTTCTGTCAATTCACTATCCCTGCTTCCTCCACAAAAGTTGAGAAGTATCCTGGACTGCTGTAATCCAGCTAAATCAATTGAGCTAAATAAATTCCCCTAGTCCCCTGTTTACATATTATGTAAACAGGGACTGCAGTCTCCATTCTGCAGTCTCCATTCTGCAGTCAGTCTCCATTCTGGTCTCCATTCTGATCAATGTTTGATCTAAGATAAGGGAAATATTTCACTATTTTACTTTCTTCATTATCTAGTTTGAATTTATATAGATTTCCATGGTCATTATTTTTGTTTTCTTTATGTTCAGCAACAAGCCTGCCTTTGCACTTTCCTTCTTGACCTTCCTTAGTTATTGTTCCAAGCCCATGATGTTTTCTACTAATAGTATGGTGTCATCTACATATCTTAGATTGTTGATATTCCTTCCTCCTATCTTTACTGCTCTCTCTTCTGAGTCTAAACCAGATCTTCATATGGTATTTTCTGCATACAAGTTGAACAAGTGTAAAATGCAGGCTTGCCTGACCTCCTTTACCAATTGGGAGCCATTCTGTTTCTCCATATTCTGTTCTAATAATTGTCTCTTGTCCAAAGTACAAATTTCTCATCAGAACTATCAAATGTAGTGCTGCTCCCATGTCTTAACAGCATTCCATAGCTTTTCATGATCTATACAGTCAAAGGATTTGGAATAGTCAATAAAGCACACGCTGATTTTCTTTTAGAATTCCCTGGTGCACTCCATTAGCGATTGTATGTTTGCAATGTGGTCTCTCATTCCTCTTCTGATGGAGTCATAAAATCAGACTTTGTCCACAGCCACACTTTGCTGCATGGACACGGGGGCAATTTTTTTCTTGTCCAGGTGACATCCAAGGCTACTGACAGTTTTACTTGTTTTGGTTTGGATTTGCAGGAGGTATTCATCCTTAATTCTTTTTTAATTTTTTTAATACTTTGGCAAACCTTGGGGTTCTCCTAGGGGTGCTAAGACCTCCCTCCTGTTTCTCAGTGGACCTGCTGTAGGTGCAGTCTTGTGGGCGTTCAGTATCACAGCTGTCTGTCTCAATGTGCCACACAACTGGGAGGGAGGTAGACACACAATTGGTCACTGCCCCACTGTCCAGTGCCTTGGAAATGGCTGTGGTGAGGAGATGTGAGGCTTGAAATACAGGTTTTGGGTGGAGAGAGGGGAGAGACACCTTTAGTTGCTGTGATTGTGCAATGACCATAAATGTGAATTGAAATAATTATGTAAAGTCATGCTTATGATGTCATTATTATTGAACATGACACCAGGCAAATGTTTATAAAAAGCACCAAGTACTTTGGTGTCTGCACTATATATATTGCTTTTTAAAAGACATTATCATGGTGAAAGGGGCATAAGAGTGACTTCCTCCTAGGCTGGGCTAGTGAAACTTTTAAAATAGGTAGTTATATGGTCCCTGTAACCAGCCCTGGTCAGCACATTGGCTGCATCATTTTGGACTCATTGTAGTTTTTGAACAATTTCCAAAGGCAAACCCCTGAAGAGTATGTTACAGTAATCCATATAGGAAGTAATCAAGGCTGTGGAGATTATCACACTGCCCTTTTCTATCCTTTCCTGCTGAGCTAGGCAAAAATCCCATTCTTTCAAAAAGTGCAGGAGCAGTCTGGATTGGGTATGGGATGTCATGATCAGGTACAGGATGCCTCCTGTCTGGGCATGGAGGTGTGCAATAAAATCTGTGTATTAAAGTTTACATGCCACCTAACTTGAGAGGAAAGGATGGGAAAGGGCAGTATGATAATCTGTTTCATCACAACTCAATCTGACATCTCCAGGAATGGGTCCAGCTGGCAGGCTAGTTTTATCTGTGCAAATGCACCTTGGGCCATTGTTGAAATCTGGACCTCCAAGCTCAGGCTAAGTCCAGGAGTACATCAAAGCTGTGAACCTGAGATTTCAGGGGGAGGTAACTCCATCAAGCACAGGCTGAGCCCATGGATTCTGATCTGCTTTCTGACTGATGAGCACCTCTGCCTTATCTGAATTAGGCCTACATCTGCCTTAAAGGGATGGTATAAAAATCCAATCATTAACTGAAGTTTTATATCCATAATAAAAAGGCTGAAAAGATCCACCACACTGTCCATCAGATTTTTTTCTTCATAATGGTACAAGGGTAAAATGTCTAGTATCTGTTTTAGCTGGACCCAGTTTGTAGCTTCATTTACCAGAAAACTGAATAATTGCTCCCAGAGAGAATGTGACTTTGTACTGAAAGGGTATGTTTGAATTAGCTGTGGTTAAACTGTATATTTTTAAAAAGACATGAAATTGGTAGTTGTGTTTAATGATGATTAATGATGTTGGCTGTTCCCTAGCAATTTGCTCTGCTTTGTGTAGCTGTTAATGATGTCTGTTTCTTCTATGTGAATTATTAAGACTCAATAACAATATTTTGAAATTTTGGTTCACATTGACTAATGAATCTTCTGTGGATTTTTTTATCTGTCCATCACTGCAATTGCATTTACATATTTCTATTAATGCCCACATTCCATGAGTTGGACTGAGCTGTCTGACATGATCTTACCAAAAAGAAAGAAAGAAAGAGAAAAAGAAAAAGAAAAAAGAAAAGAAAGCCAACTGGCAAATGTAAAAGGGTAGTATATAGGGTAGGTGAACCTCAAAAGTAACAAGAATGAGGAAAAGTCCCCCAAAACTAGTGGCTGTGAATTGGTCAGCAAGAAAATGGCACTTGGCCAAGAGAGAGAGGGAGGCTCAAAGTGTGGGTGGACACAGGTATTTTTTTTTTTTAAATATACGCCTGATCGCACTGTGGACACTCCTGCCCAACAACTGATTATCACATCATCTGCAATTGATTCTGATCTGCATCTCGTTCACATTTGCAGTGAATCGATTTATTGTAGAAGACGTGGGAATGAGGCCTATAAATAACTTGAGGGCCTCTCTGTTTTCTTTTGCCTCAGTAACCCGTTTCTTTGCAAAAAGAAATTTCATCATAAGTGTCTGTAGAGTTGAGATTATTTTGAAATGTAACTTTTTAGAAAGTGACATTTTCATCAGATCATATAAAAGCATAGAAGTATACAGGATGAGAAAAATGACTTTTAAAATGCACACAATAGGATTTTCTGGCATTTTATCTTTCCTTTACATCCAAGTTAATAACATGTCATTCTATCAGACCGTTTTGTGGCACTTTCCCTGGCTTGCAGTATTTGTGAGATAGATTTTACATTAAAATTTTGTCTCAATGGCAGAATAAACCTGACCACATCTAGATCTGGAATTCATTATTTTATTCTCTGTTGCTCCTGGACAGGAATGTACCATCTAAATTACTTATGATGAAAACTTTACCATTCTTTCAAAAAAGACCCAAAGGCTTTTAAAAGTCTCAGGGTTCTACAGTGGTACCTCTACTTACGAATGCTTCTTCTACCGAAAAATTCGACTTACGAAACCCCCCTTTCGAAAAAATTTGCTTCGACTTAAGAAAGCGTTCCAACTTACGAAATTGGCGTGCACAAGCTGCTCTCCGAATTTCATGGCATGCCATTGGTTAGCAAAATCTGGCAAAGCATCACTGTATTGGCTAGCGAAAGAGGAAGTGCTTGCCTAGCGAAATTCGGCTAGGCAGCACTGTGGCTTGCGAAAGAGGAGAGGAAGTGTGACTAGCGAAATTGGTGGCTTCTGAGATCCAGTAAGGTAGGACTTGTGGCTTGTGGCTTGTGGCTTTTTGGCTTGTGATATTTGTGGCTTCTGATCTCCAGGACTGTATTTTTGGCTTGTGATATTTGTGGCTTCTGATCTCCAGGACTGTATTTTTGGCTTCTGTGGCTTCTGATATTCAGGACTGTATTTTTGGCTTGTGATATTTTTGGCTTTGGATCTCCAGGATTATATTTTTGGCTTCTAATATCCATCAACACTATGGCCCCCAAGAAAGTGATGCAGAAAAGTGATGAGAAGAAGAAGAGAGTGCTCTTGTTCATAGAAACCAAGCAAGAGATCATAGAAAAATATGAAAGAGGGATGCGCTTGGTTGATATTGCAAAATAATATGGCCGTAACCCATCCACAATCGGCACAATTCTGAAGCACAAGGAAGCCCTAAAAGCTGTGACTCCTTCTAAAGGCATTTCTGTTCTTTCAAAGAGGAGGTCGGCAGTGAATGATGAAATGGAGAGATTGTTACTTCTATGGATAAAGGGGAAAGAGATAGCTGGAGACACAGTGACTGAAACGGCGATTTGTGAAAAGGCAATGGCCATCTTCAATGACCTCGTGAGGAAGGATGGAGGTGAAAGAACTTTGGATTCACAACCAAACCCGGAGTTTAAGGCATCACATGGGTGGTTCGACAAATTCAAGAGGAGGACTGGAATTCATTCTGTTGTTCGGCATGGTGAGGCATCTAGCGCCAACCAGAAAGCAACCAACGAATTTGTTCAAAAATTCAAAGAATTGGTGGATGAGGAAGGTTACGTCCCACAGCAAGTTTTTATTTGTGATGAGACGGGCCTCTTCTGGAAAAAGATGCCTCGCCGTACCTACATCACCATTGAAGAGAAGAAATTGCCAGGCCACAAGCCCATGAAGGACCACTTTACGCTGGCTACCACTCAGAGAATCCAAGAGCATTCAAGGCTCATAAAATAACCAAAGAAAACCTTCAGGTGCTATGGAGGGCCAACACCAAGGCCTGGGTCACACGCCAAAAAGTGTTCACCGGTCGGGCTATCACTCACTTTGATGATGTTTGCCTTTCACATTTTAGACAAATTGTTAAAAGCTGACAAAAGCAGTCATCCTTAGATCGGTTCTTTACGAAACAGAGTGAACCTAAATTGAAGAAGGTGAAAGGTGTCGATGATAGCAGTTAAACAACAACAACAACAACAACAACAACAACAACAACAACAAAACAAAAAAACCAAAAACCAAAAAAAAGTTAAACGTTAAATTTGTTAATTTCTTTTAAATTGGGTGTGTTCAGATGCCTCCTCCTCCTCCTCCTCTGTCGTCTCCTCTCTCACTCACTGTTGCCATTGCACAGCTGGCCGACCCAAAAGGTAAATGAAACTCTTTTTTATTCTTTACATTAGTCCTGCAATTCATTTTTATGTTTTTTGTTCCTTAAGGGTAATGTAACATGTTTGTATTAGAGGTACTTAACGAAATAACCCTGTATTATACATTTGTATTGAGTTGTAGCTTGAATCTTGGGGCCTGGAATGGATTAGGGCATTTCAATGTTAAATTTGCTTCTACTTACGAAATTTTCTACTTACGAAATGGCTGTCAGAACGAATTAATTTCGTAAGTAGAGGTACTACTGTACATACATCTTATTGTTAGTCTCAACTAAGGCACACCTATTCAATCAACTCTGAAATGCTATTCCATTGATTCAATTAGTCTACCCCGGTTGGAACTAACCATTAGATTTAATTTTTCAAAAGACAAATTCTAATGGAACAGAAATTAATTTCATATCTCACAAAAGTAGGTCAGCTACACCCTTGCTCAAGTAGAGACATCATTCTGAACTGTCCCTGCTGGCCAGGAGCTTTTGGGAGATGTAGTCTGGAATAGTAACTTTTCCAAGCTCTGGTGTCTTAACTAATGGCACAGACACTGGAAGCAACATGGGCTTACCAGGGCTATCGACACAATCGCTCCCAAGCATCCTTGCCATCCCACTTCAAACCGAAAGACTTGGTATACGCCGGAGCTTAGGAGAATGAAGCGGTTTGGCCAACGACTGGAGCACAGGTGGCGGAAGACTCCACTCTTATCTGACAGAACTCGCCATAGGAACTTTCTTTGTTCCTATTGGGAGGCAATACTTGCAGCGAAGAGAGTCTTCTTCTCTGCACATATTGCGTCTGCAGAGTCCCGTCCAGCAGAGCGGTTTAAGGTGGTAGGGGAGATGACGCAGGTATGCCCTGCGCCAAATCCCTTACTTAACCCAACGACGGCCTGCTGTGACGCATTTAACAACTACTTTGCAGATAAAATCTCTCAGATAAGAGCCGACTTAGATGCCACTCTTGAAACAGAGTCTATAGGCGAGGTGTCCAGGAACTCCGCCGATGTAGTTATACTGGATCAGCTCCAATCTGTGAGTACCGAGGATGTGGACAAGCTGCTTCGTAAGGTGAGGAAGACAACCTGCCCTTTCGACCCTTGCCCATCATGGCTGGCCGTCCAGGGAGGGGATGCACTAATGAGACTCCTCACAGATTTCGTCAATGCATCCTTCAGGGAAGGATATGTTCCATCCTGTTTAAAGGAAGCGGCTGTTAGGCCGTTGCTGAAAAAACCTTCCGTAGACTCCATGGATATGAGAAACTATAGGCCCGTGTCATTGCTGCCATTTTTGAGCAAGGTAATCAAGAGGGCAGTTGCTCTTCAGCTCCAAGCGGTCTTGGATGAAACCGATTATCTAGACCCATTTCAAACTGGCTTTAGGACAGGCTTTGGGGTTGAGGCTGCCATGGTTGCCTTGACCGACGATCTGCGTCTGAGCATCGACAGGGGTAGTGTGACCCTGTTGGTGCTCCTAGACCTAGAGGCTTTTGATACAATAGACCACGGCATCCTCTTGGACCGCCTGAAGGGGTTAGGTATCGGGGGCACTGCTTTGCAGTGGTTCCGGTCCTTCCTCTCGGGTAGGTCCCAGAGAGTGCTGCTCGGGGACTGTAGTTCCAGTAAGAGGGAACTCACTTGTGGAGTCCCTCAGGGAGCTATTCTGTCCCCGACATTATTTAACATCTATATGAAGCCGCAGGGTTAGATTATACAGAGTTATGGTGCTGGGTGTTATCAGTACGCTGATGACACTCAAATCTATTTCTCCGTGTCTCGTTTGTCGGCCTCGAATTCCAATGGCATCTCTTCTCTCAATGAATGTCTTCAGGCGGTAATGGGCTGGATGAGGAAAAACAGATTGAAACTGAATCCAGACAAGACGGAGGTGCTCATGGTAGCGGCCCCGAAACCAAGAATTGGGTTGCAACCTCCAGTCCTGGATGGGGTCACACTCTCCTCCAGTGACTGTGTTCGCAGTCTGGGGGTGCTCCTTGATTTGTCGCTCCTGATGATAAATCAGGTTAATGCGACGGTCAGGAGCGCCTGTTATCAGCTTCGGCTGATACGCCAGCTGCACCCTTTTCTGGAAGTAAGGGATCTCGAGACTGTTGTGCACGCACTGGTAACCTCCCGCCTTGACTTCTGTAATGCGCTCTACATGGGGCTACTCTTGTGCCAGGTTCGGAAGCTACAGTTAGTTCAAAATATGGCAGCCAGGCTTGTTTCAGGAACATCTAGGAGGGACCACATCACTCCGGTCTTGAGGTCCCTCCACTGGCTGCCTATTCGCTTCCGGGCCCAGTACAGGGTGTTGGTTATTACCTTTAAAGCCCTAAATGGCTTGGGTCCAAGCTATATCAGAGACCGCCTCCTCCTGTACAATCCTCCCTGCGCACTCTGATCCTCTGGGAGAAATTTTTTAGAGCCACAAAGATCGAGGCTATCTGTGACCTCCCAGAGGGCCTTCTCTGTCTTCGCCCCCAGTCTCTGGAACGACCTGCCGGACGAGATCCGTCAATTAACATCTTTAGACAGTTTTAAAAAGGCTGTCAAGATGGATCTCTTCCGGCAGGCCTTTCCAGACTAAGTAGCCCAGCCCCGGGCTGTTTCCCTCCTCCTTCAGTGACACTATTTTGTACCTTGGTTCCCCCGCAGAGTAATAATGGGGCGATGTGTTGTGGGTTTATTAATTTAATTGTTATGTTATGATTTTTTTCCATTTAATTGTTATTAGGATTTTAACTATGTCATCATTTAATACTGTTTTAAGGGGGGTGATATGCTTTTACTGTAATTGTTTTATGCTGTAAACCGCCCGGATTGGGCATATTATTATTATTATTATTATTATTATTAACATCCTCCTTAGTATCTACATCTGTTTATGGACTGCCAACTCATGGTCTATTATATAGTTTCTCTCTGTACCAAGAAGCAAATATATACTTTGGTTATATTAATCAGCACAACTGATTATATCATTTTGACATTATTTAATAATTTTTCACTGATCAGTTGAAGGAGCTGTCATTTTTTAATATTCCAGATTCAGATCTGAATCACTCTTTCTTTTCTCCTGGTGCTCTTTTTGCAGTTCACTTCAGACAGATCTATTCTGGAAGCCTGATGGTCAGATATTTCTCCTTCAAACTTCAGAATATTGTTCTTTGTCCATTATTTATTATTTATTATTATTCTTTTGCTCCTCATATTTTCATTTCACTTTAAAGAATTCTGCCTGCCTGTACTTAGAGCTGCCATTGAGATATAAGCTCATTTCCACCTTTGAGCAATCTGGGGAGAGGGGTATGTGCTACAGTGGTTATACAAAATCTGCAATGCAAATATAAATATTTGTATCAGAATTTTGGTGAAAGCTGGGTCTCTCCAAAGAATGGAGCAAGAAGCTTATAACAATTTTCATTGTCCACTTTGACATCTCTGTCCCACTGAGTACCCTCCTTTATTTTTATTTTTTAAATATTTAAAGTTAAAGATTTAAAATATTTTTTAAACTTTAAACTTTTTTAAATCAGGCAAGTTTGCAAGGCTTCCTTCTTCTGAGAACACTAGTTCCAGATTGTCAGTGTCTGTCTGAGACAGAACACATTAATGTCATATGGGGTCTGAGTCCATGTCATGACCAGCATCATATCACATCTGTCCTTGTTCTTTCATTTCAGTTCAAACTGTGACAGCTAGTAACTCTCTTGTCAACAGGGGAGGAGGAATTATCTCTTGGCTTTACCAGTTCTATCCAAGGTTCTAAATCTTGTTTGTGAGTGTTATGTGACTTCAAATTGTTTCCAACTTATAGTGACCCTAAGACAAAGCTATGATGGGGTTTTCCTGGCAAGTTTATTCAGAAGGGTTTTTGCCATTTCCATCCTCTGAGACTGAGATAGTGTAACTTGGCCAAGGTCATGCAGTGTGTTTCCATGACTGATTTGGGATTTGAACCCTGCTAACCAGCGTCATAGTCCAAAGCTCAAACCATTACATCACACTGGTTTGGGTAGCTCCTTTAAAATTCTGATTAAAAAGCAAAAATGTGCTCACTGTTTCATTGAGATGGGAATCATCAGTCGTCACTAATTGCAAATACAAGCACATTGGGCCATCTAAACTCACAGAAGTTTTCTTCAAACCAGAGTAATTAATCAGCCCTTTGAGATTAAAGCATAGCTCTCTCAACTCCTTCAGAATTATGTCTACTCTTGGACTACATTCACTGACAATGTATCTCAGACATTGAAACAGGAGTCTTTTCTAGCCCTACTTGGTGATTGATAGGTTCCACCATGCCTAGGAAGTGAACGTAGGACTTTAATTAGGATCGCCAGGTCTTAGGGTATTGGCTGAAACTTCAGACAAGGAGACAAATCTCAGTGTGAGTGGTACTAGAGTAGCAGTTTGTCTGATTCTTGTATGTGAGTTGGCTTTAAAGACTGAGCACCCTTCTTCATTCTGTGTCAGCTTATGCTGGGGGTGTCTACCCCAGTGAAAACATAATTGCATGTATATTGTGTAATGCTGGTGCACCAAATCACCATGTGTGAGTGGAAGGGAATAAGAAGAAAAAATAAGATGAGGCCACTGGGCCATTTGGAGTAACACAGGGAGTCAAATACTCACTACATAACTCAAAAGGCTTCTTGCTATAAAAGCCCTAGTAGCAGTGGTGCAGCAAATGGTAAAAAGTCACCAAAGGCTGGTGGATAGCCTTCATTGAGCCTCAGAGATAATACAGAGGCTGGAAAAAAATGTTGCAGAATCAGTTGTGTAAGGTTGTGACCTACCTTGACCTATCTCTAGCATAGCTACATTGGTACATTTTCATGTTATGCAAGAAGTGAACAACACACTTCTTGTTGTGGTTCTTATTTCTGAAAGTGATAACATTTTCTCCTTGTTCCAGGAGTACTTTACAATGTTTCATACTGATTTTATGAGAAAGAAGGACCAATATGGTGTCATTCAAGGCATGGTGTTATTCAAGGAGCCCTGGTGGCACAGTGGTTAAATGCCTGTACTGCAGCCGCTCACTCACAAACTGCAAGGCTGTGAGCTCAATACCAGCTAAGGGCTCAAGCTTAACTCAGGCTTGCATCCGTCCGAGGTTACTAAAATGAGTACCCAGCTTGTTGGAGGCAATTAGCTTACACATTGTAAACTGCATAGGGAGTTCTTAAGTGCACTGATAAGCGGTATGGAAATGTACTTGCTATAGCTTGCTATTGCTATCTTACTGCAATAGATTAGTTCATGCTTTTAAGACTGTGTGAAACAGCTTGGCATATAGAGATGTAAAGAATATAATTATCTGTTTCCATGTTTTTAAAAAAGTTTTCCAACAATTGGGAACCCCTGTTGTAAAAATTAATAGATCATTGAGAATTTTGTGCAATTTCCTCCTGATATTTGATGCCCTGAAGTGTTATGTATGAATTATTCTGCACAGAACAGCAAGTGATGTGTGTGCGTGTGTCTGTGTGTGTCTGTGTGCAACCCCATCTAGTTTTCTGCACAGAAAATGAATTTCCTGCACACTTTCTTTACAGCCCCCCCCCCCATATTTCTCTGAGAAGAATAATTCCTGTGCAACACTTCAGGACATTTACACATGGGATAACAATGAGGAGGAACATTTGTTTTGTCCCACAGCAGGAAGAAAGCAGGTAAGAAACAAAATAGTTGAGACTTACATCCCTAATGCTCTAAAATTCATGGCTGCTGCAACTTTCTATGCAACACATCCTGAAATAAAAAAGGAGAAAGTTAAAAGGGGTGGAAGAGAATTCTCTGTCTCTCCTATAACACAGCTTTTTGTTAAAAAAAAGAGGGGGGAGGAAAGAATGCTGTACAGAGAATGTCTGTTTGCCAATAATTGTCTTCTAGCTTTTAAAAGCAATTCTGTCAAACATCAGTGGATTTTAAACTGCCAGCTATGGGAATTGTATCTCTCTAAATGTAAAATTCAATTCTACATTCAGTTACTTAAAATTTAAAATACAAACTTCAGTACCTAGTAAAAAAAAATATGGAGTGCTTTTATTGCTTATTAGCCTGGACAGAATTCTACACACTGAAAAAACACACATAGCTCTGGTTGTTTCTCTAGAGTTTATCAAGGGCAGGAGTTAATAAATAAAACCAAAGGGAAAAAAATGCAGCATTTAACTAATGAGGCCAACCCATAGGGTAAAACACTGAATCTCATTTCATGTAAATAATGAAAAATCTTTCTCATTGGATTTCATATATCACCATTATCCTGGCATGCTTTTCTCACATTAATCATTAAACTAAGACAATGAGCTCTAGTGTAGGAATGGCTGAAGTGTGGCCCTGTGGGCACATGAGATTCCCAATGTTGCTGTTGTTTTCATCACTCAACCCCTCCAGTCTCCCCAGATTGCACTTTTTCCCCTCGCCCAAAGGATAAACTACCTTGCTCCCAGGGGCTTTTTCACACTACAGAGTTATCTGCCTTGATTCCATGTTTGTAATCCTGGGATGTGTGGTTTAGGGAGAGACATTTAGAATTCTCAACTAGAGAGAAACTCCAGGATTCCTTAGGATGCCACCATGGAATTATAATGCTATAATGTGTAGTGTGAAAGTGCCCTAAGAGTAGCAATTTAATTTTTAAATAGGTTGCAAGGCCTTCATGTACACTTTAACATTAAAAATACACTTTCTTGCCCTTCCCATGGGGGGAATTTTTGGCCCTGTGTGCTCCTACTTTTATATTACTCTTGGCTTCCTGGTAATATATGTTTCTACCCCCTCCAAGGTTTTAAAAATCCTGTGTCTTACTGTGTGTTCATGACATAAATGAGATAAAAACAAGGAAAGATTAAAATATAGGTCCAAAAAATGACTAGTAAGGAATCAGGCACTCAAGAAAATATAAAGAAACCACTTCCAGCCACAGCGGGCCTCAATAGTTGACCTCTGGGCTTCATGTAAATAAGGCTACTGACTCATAACACTAAATTTGGCAAGTATTTAACAGGCCAATAGTGTGATAATATCAAAAAAGGCTTAGATAGCATTGTGTGTCTTGAAAATTGTATATAGCATATTAGGATAAATTTGAAATTGGAAAGCTTTGATATAATAAGTAATGTGGGGGAAAAATAACAGACCAAAGGTTTTTGATGAAAGAAAGAATGGCAAAGTATATTATGTGCTATCAGCCATCATATTAAACATGAATTTGTAGTGGAAAATGGCACCTAAAAAGGTCAGTGTAAATTTGGGCTGTATGTATACAAATATCACATTGCAGAAAAGGTAGGTAAATATTAATCCATCCACACCCCTTGACTGAAATGCTTCTGGGATACTGAGTTCACTTCCAAATGCTCCTCATCTATCCCCTCAAAACTGGAGGAAAACCCACAAAATCCTCTCTATGGTTGCCAGAATGTACTTAACATAGCCTAAAGGTTCTTTTTTTCTTATAAGGAAAAAGTGAAATAATACTTAGTACACCCCTGCTGATTACAATGAAGCATTCATTTTCATAAATCCATGTGTTTCTTCAATGGAACTATTAACATTATCTTTCAAAGGTAACTTATCATACTGTTGTTTACATGGGGGGGGAGCAACATACTATCCATTGGCCACATATCACCAAGCTCATTTTTGCAGGCCTGCTGTTCCCTTTTGTTGATGACACTAGAAATATGATTGCAAAAAACTGCAGCAGAAAATCTGGTACTTTTCACGTTTCCTCCCCCCCCCCCCAGAGGTAAGGTAACACTCTCTGTTGAAGAAAGCTCTGACACCCTTCTGCATTATGAGTTAATGCTCTTACTGCCAACTTTTGTTAGCCACTGTGATGGTCACTGAATTTCAACATCTTCCATTGCAGGATTTATGGTGGGGCAAATCTGTCCCCTGGCTTCCAGAAAGTTTCTTGACCTTGGTTCATAAGGTCACATTCCAGATTAATATCAACTTGCATGAGATCTTGCTAGGGTTTTCTGCTGCAGTTTTCAACCTATTTAGATAAAACTTTTCCAGTCTTGGACTCTTTTAAGGTCATTGTATTCTCCTCTCCAAGGACTGAATATTGTATAGCAATATCATGAGATTTTTATTGATCATGGCTCACTGTGGGAGAAGCAGATGGCTAATAGACATGAAGGGTTAGGGGAAATGGGAAAGACATGAAGCATTTGGCTGGCAATTCTGGAGGCCTAGATGCTAATTGTCAGACTTGCAGTTTCAGTGACATTATTTTGGGAGAACACAAGTAGAATCATGGAAACTAATGGAGGAAGGTAGAAATAAAGGGAAGGGAGGAAGAGTGAGCATGTTAAAGAGATTAAATTACAGATATTTACTTATTCCAAATACTGTAAGCCTCAGTGCTATATTTAGAAATTGTCCTGAGATTCTCCAGTGGAAGACAAAAGATCAATAAGGTTCTTGCAGGTTCTGTTAAACCTTTGCCTGTTCTAAATCTTTTTAATGAAATGTTGTAGAGGAAGCACCAAACTGTGTTTCCTAAGAACACTGATTAGACCAGGGGTAGGCAACCTTTCCCCTTTAAGGGCCGAGGGACTTCAGCTCCCAGAAGCCTCAGCCATGTTGGCCAATAGCTCCTGGGATTCTGGGAGCTGAAGTCCCTCGGCCCTTAAAGGGGAAAGGTTGCCTACCTCTGGATTAGACCAACAGAGAAAAAATGGTGAGGAGAAACTGGGGAAAGAACATGATAAAAAATATAGGAGGAACAGAGACAGGGTCACCCTTCTCATGTGTCACAGTGAGCCCTTTGGCTCAAGTGGCAGATTAAGTGGGACAATGGATTACATGTCCAGTTGCCACAGTGACAAGCTGTATTTGTGTGGCTTACAGTATCTGCCATCTCTTGCTCTTGCATCTTCTGTACAGTATGACGGCCATGACATTCACTGCAACAGGAAAGCAACCAGTAGAGATCTCTTGAGCACCTAACCAAAGACTTTCCCTAAGCAGTCCTTTTTCAGAGTGAAGCACTATGGGAAAGATGGCCATGGATACTGCTTCTTCCAATGTCATGTTGTCTTGATGGTGTCAAAAATTATTTAAAGTTGCTTCAAACTTTGAAAGATTGGGGGTGATTCATGGATGAAATATTTTCCCTCACGAGGGTTCTGTATTGACTAGTTCAGAATCTACCACAGATAGTTTAATTTGAAGGTTGATTCAAGCAATAGAAAAGTCCCCATGCTTTGTAAAGCTTGTTTTTTCTGAAAGATTTAAAATAGGTTTGGTGTAAACAAGTGCAATTGACAGATTTTTATTTGAGCTGATACTTTCTAGCTTTCCAAGACAAACTGGAGATTCTAGACAAAAGGTGTGATGTATACTCCATATATAACTGCAACTGAACTAGTCAGTACCAGCATCCATCTTGTGCAAAACCAATGGGAATTATGACATGATATTGGATAGTAATTGGATCGAGTACCAAAAAGGGAGGAAATTTGTTTTGAAAAGGTTTTTTCCTTAAAATGTAAGCCCAACGAATGATTTTCCTATGAAATACTGAAATATATTTGATAGAAAAATGATAAGGGAGACTCCGTAGATCAAAAAAAAAGTAAATTGCAAATAGTTAAATATTTAAATAACATTTTAACCAAGTAAGGTGCCAGTCTTAACTATCTCTGTTTAAGCTGAAGAATGTTCCCAAACCCCAGTCCACCAAAAATTTGGAAAATATGTTAATGGACTTTTGACAAAACAACTCCATGCAACACATGTGCTTAGCAAAGACCAGGCATATTGAGAATCAGTGACAGAATTAACTTGAAAAGTAGATAAAGTAATTCAATTCACATTGCCAAGAACAGGCTATATATAAATTTTATTGCTTTCTTTACACAGTCACAAATATGCTCCTTAATGTCAGCAAAAGAAATAAGGAAACAGAGCACTAACTACACAATGCTTCATGTTCGATGTGATTTATGAACTCCTAGCAGAAGGAGGATAACATTACATATTTTTACTAGATATGGAAACACTTTGGTCATGCAGATAATACTGCATAAACCTTAAGTGTATGGTTCATGCAGATGTTCCTGCAGCTGATGAATTAGTAGAGGAAGCCAGTTTTATGATAACTAGCTGCAGTACATCTGTTTTCCACATCTCAAAATACTGTCAACATTTTTTGAGAGGAAAATTCAGCAATCTTCCATTTTAAAGTCAATTCAAATGAGGCAGAAGCACTTTCTTTGAAAGAATAGCAGTAGGGATGGGTAAATATATCAAGGTCACTCTTCTTGAGATTCTCATTTGTCCATCATCAAGCTCATTCTGTCAAGGTTCCACACAAATCTATTCCAAAAGATGTATGCATAATTTTATGTGCATTTGAGTTCTACACATTTTGGACCCATTTACTCATGCTGATTAAAACATGTTTAATACAGTTTAGAAATAAGCATATGTTGCAGAGTCCATTTTGGTTTTTCTGTGAATACATCATAAGACCAGCAATGTATGGATTTTCAAATGAAAATGGTGGATGGGTTTACAGTTGGGATCTGGTGTTTATATGGACTTTTTAAACAAAACAAAACAAAATCTTGACAGAGTAAATTCCCCACACATAGGTTATAGATAGTGAAACTGAACCTGGACAAAATTTATAGTCATAATTTCCCTCAAAATGCAATATGGTTATGTTGGATGGGACAAATAATCTGAAACATTACATTATATTTACCTATCTAATTCCAGTCCACCACCTTGCTTGTACACCATTGTATTATTGCTGTTTGGAAAAAGCAAAGAACAGAAAACATTAAAATAATAAACAAATAAAATGTTCAGTAATGGAACTGTAAATTATATCCCCATATCAATATATTCTACCATGTAAAAGCAAAAACAAAGCAGCTTCATTTATATATCACTTCATATCGCGCTATGGGATGTCTAAGCGGTTTACAACTGTAAGCTCATTGCCCCCCAACAGTTGGGTACTCATTTTAGTGACCTCGGAAGGATGCACGCCTGAGTATAGCCTGAGCCCTGGCTAGTATTGAACTCGCAACCTTGTGGTCTATGAGTGAGTGGCTGCAGTACAGGCATTTAACCACTGCGCCACCAGGGCTCTTGTACCCTAGTCTAACCCTGAAATCTGATGCTCTGGTTTATTATTGTAATAAATGCCATCATACTCTACCAAAAAAAATAATAATAATAATCCAAATAAATGGTTTTATTCAGATTTGGGTGTGCAGTTGCACTGGCAAAAATATAGTTTTCTACCTCCTTCTCCTTCACAGCAGTACTTTCAGCCACTTGAAATATTACACAGAGGGTTCCATAATCCTGCTGAATGGGGAGGTGGGATGACTGATCACCAGAAATCAGGTCCAGGCATCTTCAGCAAGTAGAATCATTCCACTTGCCAAAGGCAAATCCAGATATACAGTGGGGAATCTATATAAACATGTGGTTCTCAGCCTTAGGCCTTCCAGATGTTTTGGACTTCAGTACCCAGAAGCTTCAGCCAGCAGAGCCAAAGGCAAGGGTTTCTGAGAGGAAATATCCAAGAGAGGTTAAGAATGACACTGCTCTACAGATTTTCCATGTATAGTTCAAATTTGGACAGACTGCACAAAACGAGGATTGACATTTAGATTAAGTACTATGAACTGACATCTGACTAGTATTAGCAGAGTACTTCTAAAATTCTGTTATGAACAAATACAATAAATACTAAATCTGTACATTATATTTGGCATGTTGTTATTAGAAAAGCAAATAGTTCCTAATAAAAATATAATGAATTCATGGCATATTGGATTCAAAATCTATAACAACTATTCAGTTTCATTACATTTGAGCTTAATTTTATTAGGAATATTTAGTATAATAAATATATATTAGATACAATAGAAAACTAGGCATTCAGAGATGGCAGACATCTCTTTCTCTGGTCAACATCTAGTCAAGGATTACTTTTCTTGCCTTTCCTAGGTATTTTATGGTTACAGAGGATGTTGTCCTTGGAGCCATCAAGTCTTTCTAATCAATTTAGAATGTAGTCTGCAGCTACATTTTGTGGGACAGAAGTGTCCTCTTAATCTCAGTATCTAATAAATTTATCTAGAGGATAAGTACCATGTCAGATCACACATTTCCCCAAATAAGAATATGCTTATTCACTTTACTAATGAATAAAACTGTTTATCTTATTGCTGTTGTTGTGTGCCTTCAAGTCATTTCCAACTTATTGTAACCCTAAGGCAAACCTAGCATGGGGTTTTCTTGGGAAGTTTCTTCAGAGGGGGTTTGCTATTGCTATTACAACCTCCTCTGAGGTTGAAAGAGTGTGACTTATTCAGGGTCACCTAGTAGGTTTCATGACTGAGTCAGGATTCGAATTCTGGTCTCCAAAATCATAGTCCAGTGCTCATATCACTACACCACACTGGCCCTTGCTTTCTATAAAATTAGCCTATATGTTTTTTTCATATTTCTGCACTAGTTTCTTTTCTTCCCCCCCTTTTTTTTTTGGTAAAGTCAGCACAAAAATATATGTACTTTTTGTGCACAGTAAAATTATATGCATATTTCCCTAATATATGCATTTTTGAAAGCATTCTGCCCTAACACATGCTTTTTGGTGTTATTTTACCAATGCTTTGTTGTATGCCATTTTCCCAAATATGCAATTTATATGATTTTTTTAAAAAAATAAAACAGAACAAGAAATATCTGATTGGAGCACCAGCTGGAAAAAATGCCAGCCAGTACTTTTGTGCTGTGGCCCAGATGATGTCAGGAAAAGTGGCCTCGTGTTCTGATGTCTTCTGGCCTGTGAAGAAGTATGGGGCCAGGGATTCTCCCCTTTGTTCACAAAAGGTTCTGTACCTCAAGTGCATTGAATATGAATCAAGTATTTCAAGTCAGGTCCCCCTGACACAGCACAGCATTGTTGGGGGGAAGCGTGTTTGATGGTTTCCCCCCAAAATGGGACCACATTAATGTGCAATGTGGCACAGTGCACCATAGCAAGGAGCGCTGGGGGTGGAGCAAGACCTATTCTAAGTCCATGTTCCATTATTCATCATCTTGCTGATTTCTGGTCAACTCCCCCCCCCCCCCACACACACACACTGCATCTGATACATGGTAAGCTTGCTGATTGCTTTGGGGCCAGGTATGATTTTTCTTTGTTTTCCATGGTTTTGGTTTTCCCCCCACCTACTCTACACTGCCAAATGGGGAATTGGAGATGTGACTTAGGGTGGTGCTTTAAATATGTGGTCACTTGACAGGCAGTTGTAGGAGAAACAGCCTATGAAAACCTATTGCACCCATTTGGTGAATGATAGGTCTCTGAAGATGCCACTATATGTCATGAGACCCAGGGATGGAGAAAGAGGCTGTCCTTGGGGTCCTTCATGAGAACTCATACAACTTGAGGGGGGGGAGGGTGGATTCTTGGGTTGATCTTCCAGTAGATGGCTAGCCCAAAGCAACCCAGCTTTTGGGTTCTCCCTCGGGCTTAGGTATTTCACCCAAAAGAAGCTGGGGAGGAGGTCTGGAAGAAACCAACTGCCTCTGCTGCCCCCACACTAGGCTGCTTCCCATCTTCTGTACATCTCAAGGAACAAAGCTTAAATAGGTGACATCTTAAATAAAATGCCCCATATTTCAACCCAAGTTCTTGTTATTTCATGGGTTGGTCATCAAAAGGAATTTTGATTAAATAGCACAAAGTACTTCCTGACAGTATAAGCTGTTTGGCAACAGAACAGGCTGCTTTGGAGGAGGAGGATGTTATCTTCATTCAATGTTTTTCAGGAAAGTCTGAATGATCATGAAGCAGAAATGCTGTAGTAGTGGATTCCCTGTTATCAGCAGAGATCTAGACTAATTGACCACTCCAATTATGTGAATTTATACCATGAAGAAATATTTGAAATCACTAACACCATAAATTACTGGAACAAGACTTCACGAAGTAAATGGAAGGTAATAAAATGCATTGGACGTATATAATATTAGGGTTAATTCCTCTCTCCTGTGCCACCTATTGCACTGTCTCCCTGTAATTTGATCTCTTGTTACCACAGGCAGAGCCTATTTGGTATACACAACTTCCAGATGCTGAAATTCAGACTTTGCCATAATCACAGATTTTTTTAATAGATATATAGAGATATAGCTATATATTATAGGCCTTTGTGTTTTAATAGTCAATTGCAAAGCACAATGCAAAACTGGCTTTTGGACAGGATATAGAGTTGAGACTGCCATGGTTGCCTTAGCTGATGACTTTTGTCTGGGCATCGACAGGGGTAGTGTGACCTTGTTGGTGCTATTGGACCTCTCAGCAGCTTTTGATACAATAGATCATGACATCCTCTTAGATTGCCTGAGAAGGTTAGGAATTTGAGACACTGCATTGCAATGATTCTTTCTTTTTCTCGGGCAGATTCCAGAGGGTGATGCTCGGGGACAGCTGCTCTGCAAAGAAAGAGCTTAATTGTGGTATCCCACAAGGTGCCATCCTGTCGCCAATATATATATGAAGCCATTGGGAGAGATCATCCGGAGACATGGGGCTGAGTGTTATCAGTATGCTGATGACACCCAGATATATTTCTCCATGTCTTGGTCTTCAGCTTTGACTTCAGATGGTGTCTCTCCTCTCAATGATTGTCTTAAAGCAGTAATGGACTGGATGAGGAAAAACTGATTGAGACTGAATCCAGATAAAATAGAGGCACTTACAGTAGCAGCCCACAAACCAGGTATTGGGATGCAATCTCCAGTCCTGGATTGGGTCACACTCCCCTCAAAGGACAGTGTTTGCAGTCTGAGAGTGCTCCTGGATCCATAGCTTCAGATGATAAATCAGGTGAATGCAACGGTCAGGAGTGCCTATTACCAGCTTCGGCTGATATGCCAGCTGCACCCTTTCCTGGAAATTAGGAACTTTGAAACTGTGGTGCATGTGCTGGTAACCTCTCATCTTAATTTCTGTAATGTGCTCTACATGGAGCTACCCTCATACTTGGTCTTGAAACTTCAACTAGTACAGAGTATGGCAGCCAGGCTGGTCTTGGGAACATCAAGAAGAGACCAAATTACACCGATTTTAAGATCACTTCACTGGATGCCTATTAGTTTCCGGGCCAGTACAATGTGTTGGTTGTTACCTTTAAAGCTCTAAATGGCTTGGGTCCAATCTATCTTTGATACTGCCTCCTCCCGTATAGCCCACCCAATGCACTCAGGTCCTCTGGGAGGAATCTGCTGCAGCCTATAAAAACTAGGCTGTCTGCAACCGCACAGAGGACCTTTTCGGCAATTGCTCCCAGATTATGGAATGGCCTTCTGGATGCAATCAGTCGTATTACCACCTTAAACAGCTTTAAAAATGCTGTTAAGACAGATCTCTTCCAGCAGGCCTTTTCCTGAATAGATACCCTGGCCATCAAAAGATAGCCCAACATGCTCTCTGACTCTGTTGCAGTTATTGTTTATTTGTTTACTTGCATTAGCATTTTAACTGTGTTTTAAATCGTTATTGTTTAATGGTATTTTAAGAGATGGGTGGGATTGTGGAATGTGTATTGTATATTTTAATGTTGTAAGCCACCCCAGTTGCATTATGCCGAGGAGTGGGATTGTTGTTGTTGTTGTTGTTGTTGTTGTTATTGTTATTTTAATGACCCATTAGTGCTTACTGAAATAAATGATATTAACATCCATACAATCACTTTGCCTGCAAGACCATATAACTTCCATTATATGAAAGTTCTAATATAATGCTTTCCCTGTCTGTATCAGAATGCAATAGGATGATGGATTAAAATACATGGGGGTATTTATTAGTAAAATAAATGATGTATCCTATAAAACTAATACAGAGTAGCTGAAAACATGAAAGAAGGGTATTCAGGTGGTTAGTGTTTGAGGTTTCTTTTTTTTTTTGACAAAAAGAATGGGGAAGGAAACTGAAAATCCACTTGAAAGATTATTGGCACAGATAAAAAGAAAGTTATTTCTAACCTGTGGTTGACTGTGAAGCAGTAGATGGGAAATGCAGTTCTGTTCACACAACTGTAAAACAATAAGCAAATAAGCAATAAAATGGACAAGAAAGTATTGAACAGAAGAGAAGTGTAGTCTCCTGACAAAAATATATTTTAGGGGTTGCTTGATAAAAAATAAAAATTGCAGAGCCATTAGTAACAGTAGATATTACTACTGTAAAATAGGAAGCCATATTGGGATATAACAAAAACAGAAGAGCAATACAAATAAACAGAACTAATACCATTATTGTGCAAGGTGGTATGTTATAGCAACATTTTTATAGTAACACAGTTATTGCTCCATGGAATGTGCTGTGCACTGTGGCCAGAATCATTTGAAGTTTTAAACATTTCTGTGATGATAGAAGGAGAAAGAGGCAAGTTTGTTGTAGTAGGAGCTCCAAAGTGCATTCACGCTGGGAATGGCTGATAATATACAGGAAAGAAGTTGCATTAAAAAATTTATCTGTCTTGGGTTTGAGTTGATCTTGAGATTAAATAAACTTTGCTTAGTAAAGAGAGTTCAGGGGTACTACCAGAGAATAGAAGAAATAAAAAAGGGGAATGAGCCTAAGATAAGAGGTGAGATGGGAACTTCCAAATGATGATTTAATTAATGCAAGGTATGCATTGATTTTAAATATGTTCTCTCTCTCTCTCTCTCTCTCTCACACACACACACACACACACATGCACACACTTGCGGATCCAGCAGTAAATATGAGGCTTCGCGGTTAGCAAAAATGAACACATAACATGGAAAATTAAAGAACTACTTTGTTTAAAGGTGAATAGGCTTTCCCCAAATAGTATTGAGGGATTTCAATGCAGGCAGAGACCACTGCCCTTATTATGTGAGTTACCTTTTTTGCTAATGGAGTTGAAATTTTATCATCTGTATTCTGTTGCTTTTTAACTCTAGTCCTCACATGGTTAATAAGGGCAGTGGTGTCTGCCTGTATTGAAATCCCTCAATACTATTGGGAAAAGCCTATTCATCTGTAAACAAAGTATTTCTTTACTTTTCCATGTTATGTGTTCATAACTATATATATATATATGTTGGCCCTGCAGCAATATATGCATGCTATTAGGAGCAAACACTGAAGAAAATGGCAAAGACTGACATTGCCGAATGTAGTTCACCAGACATTCATGCTTGGATACACACACAAGCACACATGTTTGAATTGTTGGCACATTTCTTATACTACCATCTTTAAAAAATCCTCTATTAAAACCATTCTATTTAACATCAGCATGCATATTACTTATTTTCACCTAAGTGGTTTGACAAGATCCCAGAACACAAATGCAAGGTTTTATAAGACATTGTAAGCAGTTTACTGTCTTTTAGAAGTATTATTTTTGTCATTCTAGTACTTTCATCACACAGTTAATACAGGCTGTCATATGATATATTAGCAGTAATATGATAATTAAGCATGGTGTCACAGTACCTTAATTAGATATTAGGTAAACTATTTGAAGATAATTAGGGCTCAGCCAAGTAAACACATTTACTCTCCCTCAATTCACCCCTTAACAATATGTGCATTCACAATGTATACCATAGTGTTTTAAATTTTGCAGATTATAATGACTTGAAAATCTCTTGGTTAGGGAAAATATCTGTGATAAAAATGAATGTTCTCTCAAAAATGCTTTTCCTATTTCAGAACTTACCCATCATTGTAAATGACAAACCATTTAAAATATGCATTTTGGATTTTTAAAAAATTTTAAATGAGCATTTCCCCCTGGCTAGAGTGTGTGTGCACCAGCATGGTGTAGTGGTATGAGCACTGAACTATGGCTCTGGAGACCAAAGTTCAAATCTCTGATCAGCCTTGAAAACCCACTGGGGCCCAGGGCAAGTCACACTCTTTCACACTCTTTCAGAGGAAGGAAAGAGCAAACCCAATCTGAACAAATCTTGCCCCCCCCAACCCCCCCCCCAAGTGGTAGGTTTCTATCCCATCCAAAATGGGACCAAGGCAGCTAACTGGGGTGACACCACAGTTCCCCAAATATCTGCCTTTGGACAGAAATTAGCTAAGGCATTTTCCTTTGTCTCTTCAAAAAGCTGAAGATGATGTGAGTGGGGCAAGGTTCAGTGGGAAGAGAAAGGAGAGGGCACAGGTTTGTTTTTTTTAAATTAATTTAAATTTGGGATTGGATTTCTGGGCATCCAGATGACCTTGGTGTGGACAAGTTTGTGTATCAGCTTTGTGTTCTTTATAGTAAGCATGTAAGACACAAGAGACTGCAACAACTATAGGACCATAGCACTGATCTCTCATGCAAGCAAAATCCCAGAGGTCCAAGCAAGGTTCAGGAAAGGAAGAGGTACTAGGGATCACATTGCAAAGATACGACGGCTAATGGAATGCACCAGGGAATTCCAAAAGAAAGTCAGCATGTGCTTTATAGACTATAGCGAAGCCTTTGACTGCATAGACCAGGGGTCAGCAACCTATAGCCTGCGGGCTGCACCTGGCCCACCGAGGCCTGCCAACCAGCCCCCGCCAACCCCCGCCGCCGACCCCGCCGACTCCCGACTCCCGCCGCCACGACTTGGTGGACACCATTTTGTTTTCCAAAATGGTGGCTGTGGCTCATTTGCACATGCGCAGGAGTACTGCGCATGTGCAAACGAGTCACAGCTGCCATTTTGAAAAACAAAATGGCAGCTGTGACATGCGCAGTGGCGCGGTGGCAGTGGGGGTCGTTGTCATCGTCGGGGGCTAGTGGGGGCTGCACGCTCACGCGTGAGTGTGCACGCCACCATTTCCCCCACCACCATCAGCCCGCGGAAGACCCGGGGATCCCCGGCCCGGCCCCAGGTAAGGGGAACTTGCCGACCCCTGGCATAGACCATGAAAGGCTATGGAACGAGCTTAAAGATATGGGAGTGCCAGCACATCTGTAGTCCTGATGAGGAATCTGTACTCAGGACACTGTCAGAACAGAGCACAGAGAAACAGAATGGTTCCTAATTAACAAAGGGGTCAGACAAGGCTGCACCCTTATACCCTATCTATTCAATTTATATGCAGAACATATTATAAGAAAAGCAAGAAGGAGGAGTGAAAATAGGAGGAAGGAATTTCAACAATCTGAGATATGTTAATGAAACCATAGTACTAGCAGAAAACCTCACAGACCTGGAACACCTACTAAGGAAGATCAAAGAAGAAAGTGCTAAGGCAGGCTTAATGTTGAACATAAAGAAAACAAAAATAATGACAATCAAGGACCTTCACAAGTTCAACCTAGACAATGAAGAAATAGAAATAGTAAAATTCTCATACCTGAGATCAAAAATTGATAGAAATGGGGACTGCAGTCAGGAAAGCAAAAGAAGACTAAGAATGGAGAGGGTGGCTATGAAAGAACTAGAAAAGATTCTAAAATGCAAAGACATACAACTCAGCACAAAAGTTAGAATCATACAAGCCATTGTATTCCCTATTACCATATATGGATGTGAGAGCTGGACAGTTAAGAAAGATGATAGGAAGAAAATCAATTAATTCAAGATGTGGTTCTGGAGAAGAGTGCTGAGGATCCCCTGGAGAGCCAAAAGGACAAACAAGTGGGTCCTAGAGCTGATTAAACTGAAAATCTCCCTGGAAGCCAAGATGACCAAACTGAGACTGTCATACTGTGGACACATCATGAAAAGAGAGGACTCTTTGGAAAAAGAATAACTTTGGGGAAGGTGAAGGGAAGTAGGAAGAGAGGAAGGCCACATGCTAGATGGATTGACTCTATTAAGGAGGTCACGGGTATAGGGTTGCAGGATTTAAGCAGAGCAGTGGGGGACAGAGGGTCTTGGAGATGTCTTATCCATAGGGTCAGTATGAGTTGAGATTGAATCAAGGGCAGTTAACAACAACAACAAATAGTAAGCATTGGTCTCCCTTTGATTCAAGGTAAAAGAAGACAATCCTAAAAAAGCCAAGATAATTAATTAGGTTTATTATATCCTGCAGAATAACAAATGCTCTAACAAGTTCCAGTATTTAGTTCCAGCCTGAGTGATGTGAGACTTTGCCCTTAGGCTGACAGCATTCAGCCTTCAGGCAACCAAAACACTTTCACTCCCCACTGATTCACCCTAGTGTCTCTTCCAATTGTCAACTCTCAACTGTCAACCCTGTTGGAATTCCTGTGGATCCACACACCTGCTTTTGTACTTTCTGATCCCTGCCAGCCCCGTTCACAGTCTCTCCAAACTGTGATTGGCTGTCTTGAAGCCAAGTCTGCTTAGTGCCACCTTTATATGTCGTGACATGTCTAATGTTGTTCAACAAGGTGCCACATAATTTTCAGAGGGGTTCACTAGGGAAAGGAAGGCTCTGTAGTATGATAAGACCTCTGTCTCTATAACCTTAGATTCCTCCCATTGTGCTCAATCCAGAGCAGGGGGTTAGAGTGTAATATAAATTAATATAAATTAAGGTCAAAGTGATTAACCTAGAACTAGATTTTATGGATAATACTAAACAAAAATGCACAACTGAGGAATCAAAGAATGAACTTACTAGGTAAAAGAGAAACATTACTTGATGTAGCTTTGCTTCTGTTTATTTAAAAAGATATTAATGAACAAATACAGAAGTGGGCTTTCTCTGTTATCTGTACGGCTATATCTTTTCTTGTTGTGGTGTGCCTTCAAGTTGTTTCTGACTTATGGCTATCCTAAGGTGAACCTATCATGGGGTTTTCTTTGCAAGATTTATTCAGAAGAGGGTTGCCACTGTCTTCCCCTTAGGCTGACAGCATGTGACTTGCCAAGGTCACTCTGTGGGTTTCTTGGCCAAGTGGAGAATTGAACCCTGGTCTCCAGAATCATAGTCCAACACTTAAAGCACTACATCACACTGGCTGTCTTACTAGGCTAGTTTTTGAACATGGGTTCTCTTGAGAATATACTATTTTCTAGGTAATATAACTGGCTATAAACTAATTTTGTGCAAAATATACACATGAAGAATATGAAGGGAAAGTTGTAATTAAGCTATTCTTAAATAAGAGTTAATTTTTTGCATTTTACAGTTACCAGAAAGAATGTTCTCTAATTAATTTAAAGTTAATATAATTAACTTTTACTTAATATAGTACTTACTTATAACTATCTAGCTATTCGTACAGATACACGCACTTAATGAATAAATTGTTCTCTGTACAGAGCAACTAATCCTTAAAATAAACCTTTGCAGTTACGGTATTAAGAATATGAAAATAATTAATAAAGAACAATGCCAAGCGTGAAGATGAAGGGGCTGGTGTCAAAGATGCACAGAAGTTCCTAGCTCACAAAGTCTGTTATTTTCAGAAGCCTGTTTGAGTATAGGGGAAAAACATTAAAATAATCCCAAAATGATCAAAATATATTTCTTAGATTTTTTTGTACAATCCACGGCTCCTTCTGAAATGGAAAAAATAGGTTTTTAGACTTATCTGATTATGAAGGGTCATTAAATAGGCCATTATATATCCCAAGGCAATCCTTCCTTATGTTTCAAAGCTTGATAATTTATCTGGACCAACTAGGCATATTTATGGGGATGTTGACACACACATAAGGACATCCCAAGATGAACTCAGTAGGGAAGCAGAATTTTACCATATTGAATTATCAGGACTTTGAACTGTATCCAGAAACAATCTGGATGCCATTTAAGGTGTTTCATCAAGAGAGACCCATGTGTCCTATATATGGCCCTCTTGTCTAGCTCATGAGTGTTGCATGAATACTCTTCAAAGCCAGATGAATGAAGAACTCATTGCATTTGTGACATAAGAAAGGCATGCATTGGCATGTTTTCATAAGTCCCACTGTTATTGCTATTTTGTATTTTCTAATATCAGTTTATGGCTGTAAGCTAATATTCAGAAATGTAGAGAGCATTTCAACTGAAATGTGTCACTGTTCCTTTCAAGTGTATCTCATCATCTGAGTGAGGCTGACCTAGAGTGAACACAGCAGTGTCAGGGGCCAGGTCGAGTCCTATGGCATACATGAACATTTAGATTAGGTTTCATGAACTTTACCTTTGAAGAATATTGACCCCAATAATGTTGAGGATTCAAAAGCAGCACTGAAATAAACTGGTGCCTTTTTCTCCCTATAAAACTGTACTGTATTAATGGAGCTGGGAGGCTGTGTCTAAGGTTGCTGACAAGTGAGGAAAAATCTGCCATGCATGTGACAGACAAGCATTTCAGCCTTATAAGCAGGAGACAGTCATAGCTGTAAATTTCCTGTGTCTGCCAAAAGAACTCTGACATGTTCTTTTGAGGTAAAATATACCCAAGGGGATTGTTTTATTTTTATATTTATTTATTTATTTATTTATTTATGCTTTATTGAATAGTCTAGTCTTTGTGTAAATATACTTTTTATTGACCTATATTAATATTTCCAAATCTTGAATAATTTATGTTTCCAGAGGATCCTGCCAATTTATAATGCTGTCTGTGGAACAGAAGCACTCCCATAGACTATTTGAAGGATGAGTGTGCCATGTCTGATCACAAATTTCTACAAATAAGAATATGCTTTGGCCAGTAGTTGACAATTTTGTTTTCCTTTCTAAAACAATCACTATATATAGTGATTGAGCATAAGTTCCTTCTATATTGTTTCTGCTTTAGTTTGTTTTATTGTAATGTCAGCACAAAAAAACATACATTTTCATAAGTATGAAAGTGCACATACATTTCACATGCCAATTTCTTAATGCAAGCATTTTTGCAAACGCTCTTCCCTAAGATATACCTTTTCATATTCTGTTTTCTCCAATTCATGAATCATTATATACTTGTTTTGATTGGAGAACTGTGTCACAAAATTAGAGGTGTAAAAATAAAAGTATAAAAGGAGGACCAAATGTTGCCTTCATTACTACTTGACTAGTATTCTATTTTTAAAATTTATTTAACTTCATTAAAAACCATTCATGCAAACATTAACAAAATTTATAAACTTAGAAAATTAACAATTACAAACAAATAGCACCAACTACTCATAAAAATATTCATAACATCAACAAATACAAACAAAAGCAAAACAAGCAAGAACAAAAAAACTAAAAAACAGACTTGAAAAAACTGCCTAGATTTTTTGTCTCTTAAGCTGTCAAATTCATTACTTCTGCATATCATACAATTTATTTTACATCTCCACTTTATCTTTCCCCTTAATTATTATATATTTTGGTCATCCTAAATATTTGCTATATCTCAATTCAAGCCAATTACAGATTCATTACCTCATTCTTTATTTGAAGTAATTTATCAGTGGTTCCTATTCCAATTTAAACTCATCTGACAATTTACCTTTTAACATTTGCATCAGTTTATCAGTTTCCATATAATCATATAACTTCAAAACCCATTCCTATATACTTGGACCATTTACTTGCATACAACATTTGAGTGGCAGTTGTCATGTACAATATACATTTACCATATTTTCTTTCTCAATTCTCATTTCGGACCATGCCCAGCAAATACATTTTGGGATCTTCATTCTCTTTAATATTCAAAATTGTTATAACCTCACTATGAATTAGCTTCCAATATTATTTAGGCCACTTCCAATATTGCCATAGATGGTTAAAAAAAGAAAGAATAATGCCTTGTTACATTTCAAGCGTAAATATTTGGTATTTTAATTCATTTTGGCTAATTATATGGGATGAGGTACCACCTATATTGCATCTTATACAAGTTTTCTTTCAAGTCATAATTCAAAGTGTACTTTATTCTTTTAGTTCATGTTTTTCCTCATTGTTCTAATTGAATGTATAGACCTAAATCCTGGGCTTACTTCACCATACATTATATTATTGTTTCATCTTCTATTTCAAATTTTAACAAAAGTTTATAAAATTGAGAAATCTGATGATTATTTTCTGATTTTATTATTTTTTTTCTAATTCTGGCCCAGCCTCTTCTATCCCAGTTATTTTCATATCAACCATAAATCTTTCTCTTAACTGATAGTAAAGGTATCAATCACATTACATACAATCATTTCTCCTTCCATTTTTATTTTCAGTTAATTTTGTTCTATTTTTGTGAGGTCATCATACATTGTCCATCTTTCACACAGCATCTCCTTTCCTTTGGGAAAAAAATGCTTTGCTGATTAAGACCCACTTTGGGATGCAACTACATAATTTTGTTTTAACTTTTATCCATAAGGATCTCCTAACATAATAAATTTCAAAATCTCTATTTGCTTTTAATTTATCATAGTATAAATACACACACTAACCAAATCCATCATCCATACCTTCTAATTGTAACATTCTTCTCCTTTTCAATTTTAACCAATCAGACATCCAATGTAAACAACATGCATAGTAATATAATTTTAGATTTTGTAAGACCATTCCTCCTTTGTTAACATCATCTTGAATTATCTTCATTTTAACCCACAGCTTCTTCTCTTACTGGGTTTTTTTCAGATCATATAACTCCTTCACCTTGTAGCATTTCTGATTCTTATTTCTGGGGCCTGTTTAGATGATTTGTAATAGTGGTCATAGAACAAGGCTCAAATTGCTTTATATTTTCTAGGCAGAGTCAGAGACTGATGTGAGGAAGTAAGCCAGTAAAGACCCATTACTGGCTAGGCAAGACAAGAAGGTTATGTAAACAACAAAAGGATTACTAAGGGGAGTTGCAGACTGCCAGAAATAGTGCAAATTGAGTCCACTTTTAGGGTTAGGGTTAGGAAATCATGGGAACTGTATTTTATTGTGGCACCAGAGCTCTCTGACAGAGAAGGCTCAATGTCTCAGAAAAAAACAAAAAACAATTCCCATGATTCCCTAGCACTAACCCTAACCCTAAAAGTGGACTCAATTTGCACTATTTCTGGCAGTCTGCAACCCCCCCTAAATCTCCATTCATAGATACATGGAACTCATAATATGGTGTAGTGTAGAGCTCATAGCATAATATCACAGCACAGTGACAACCTTGTAAGCATGTAGAACTCCTTATTATAATGACCTCATATTTTGATAAACTTATCTATCTCTTGCTTCCATTAATAACCACTAAACTCTACACACATTCATCTCTGGTATATCTGCTCTGTGTAATTACCTATCAAGCAACAATTAATGCTAGCCTTTACCCATGAACTCAATAAAAAAATAACAAACAACTAAGGCTGGTTGTAATGAATATGTACCTGCACAAATTTCAAGATTTCATTAATATTTTTTACTCACCCTTACCCTCTGCTATTTGCACTAGAGAAGGAAAAGACAGACCTTAAACTTATGGGATCAATTTGTCCTCACCCTGGTCCCCAGAAATGAAAGATACACAATGAGAACCATATATGAAATACTGGATTAGAAAAGGGATCAAGCACTAGTTATGACTTGAAGAGGGCACATTTGCATGTATCTCAGTCCAGAAATATGTTGTTAGTCCAGTAGTGAACTCTGAATTCCTTCATACAAAAATCCATGCCTGTTTTTTTCTCCTTGTCTCTCCATATCTTCACATTCCAACAGCTTTATTTGAACAATAGTTACTAATGATGAACATTTGGAAGCAAGACATCCTTGGTGCAACCCTCAGAACATCCACAGATCTAGCAGTAATTCCAGTCTACTTTTTGCTACAAACTACTTAGGTTATCAAACACAATGACAACAACCTGGAGATTCCCATGTGTGAGAAGAAAGCAATTCTGTGTACACACTGGGGATGGTTTACCTCCTCTTGGTTGCATCTGCACTGTAGCATCAGTTTTACTGTACTCTCTTTCCAAAGCATGAGGGTGGGGGAGCAAGCACTTACAAGTGTGGTGTTTTAAGAGCACTATTGGATTGGTGACTTCCTGGAATCACATTATGCAGTTATGTTACAAACAATCAATCTGTGTTGCTTAGTGGAGCAAGAAAATGCCAAGCCATGCTGAATCTTAAATGTCAAGGAGGAAACCACTTCCAAGTGCAATGCCAGACACTGAAAAAATGTTACTTGGAAGTTGTTCTTTCCTGGACATATTGGAAATACATTACACTTGAAATCTCATCATACTGCTAGTCATTTATTTGTTGGTTAAAGACGTCATGTCATCACCTCCTGATGGCAGTTCTTGTGGGCTAACCTGAAAAACAACGCTATATGCTAACTGCTTATAACTGTGATTAATCTCTTTTTTGCTTTCCTTTATCCTAAGAAGTGCCCTGAGTTACTACAAACCGTGGATACAGCCAAGACTGTAATGTTAGGCCTAAGCAGAGCCTTCCTGAAAGGGCTGTGGCAGAGACCTCTTTATGTTCATCCTCTTTTTCTTGGCAAGTTAACATGGGCTTGATAGGCAGGAGGCATATTTAAATTATACCTGTTCTTCTGGAATTCCTCCATAATTTGTCCTGCAGAGCATAGACAGTTTAGTGAGGCTGATAAATTACCCTTAAGTTGACTTGCAAGCTGTCAGTTTTTGCTTCAGTGTCCCTGAAGGCTTTGTGTGTTTCAGTATTGGTTCTCTTTTCTACCTTTTATAGCCAAACGATGCTATTTTGCTTTAAAGAAGAGAAAAGATGGAATAAGAGACAACAGTAATTAAATCACTGCTACAAGCAAACACTGGAGGAAACATATGCTGACTAGTTATAGGGCAAATTTTTACTATGCTTTCAGCCACACTCCACAGGAAGCAATGAAAGGAATGAACATGCAAACAGGAAGCTATTCAATCAGGATCAGATTGTTTGATATTGTTTTGCCCTTTCATACTAGACAAATCGGTGCTGCAATTAAATTTCATTGTCAAATGCATAACCTCCAACTGTCCTGATTTCGCAGGGGTAGTCCCATTCAATCCTCTATCATCCCACTTTTTCAGCCGCTTTTAAAATGTCCCAGTTTCTTTCTCCTCCTTCCACTTTTCCCATTTGTCCTCAGTTTACCTCAGTTGCTACAGGCTGAGTTTAAAATGCAAAGGTAGTTAACAGTGAGTTAACTCAGCAGTGGGGAGAGCAGAGGAGAGGACAGAATCTTGTCTTCCTAGTAGCCTCAGGCAAAAGCAAACTGCTGCAGCTTTTGGTAGTTTATGTGTTCCTCCTCATGAGTAATTTTAGCCATTTGACTACACTTTCATGTGTACACTCTCACATGAGTCCTAATTTTCATCTGTGAAAAATTGGTGGGTATGCATATGAAGATAAGAATGAATGAACAATGCTGTAAATCAATTCTGAGAAGGAAAAAAACCTTCATTAAACAGCCCCCCCATTTCTTAATTATCTGTCTCAACTTTTTTATTAAAAGTTGTGGGGGGGGGATAGTAATTAAACTGAAAAAGGCTAGGATGGAACAATCTTTTACCTGCTCTAAAACCTAAAGAAATTTTGTTGTGGTTTTATCACACTGCTTGAAATGTCTGCAGACCAAAAATGATATATAAAAGTTTCTGCTTTATGGCTTATGTTTTATACACATATTCTTAAAGTCTCCAAGGTTTTAAATTCAGATCTTACAATACAAGGAAATCATAATACTACTATTACTATTTTATTTTTTACTAAAGTATACAATATAATAAGAATCAGCAATGCAAAATGAGAATGTGAAAATCGAGGCAGATCATTGGAAGCTGTTCCATGCTGAGCGGTTCTCCTAATATCTGTATTGCATGTATCAGTATAAAAGTATAAATTCTATTCAACAGCTGGGATAAGGAAATAAAGAACAGCTCACTGCCACTTCTGAGCTTTAATATTGGTCCTCAATGAATGTGTTTTCTTTGTTCTTCAAAAATGTAATAATGACATACATAATGCAAAACTATTTGGGCACAACACACCAGGCAGTTTCTCTGGAAAAGTATTCATTCTACTTATGAATATTTTCAGTAATTCCAGACAGGATAACTAAGGAGAACCTTGGAGGTTTGTGCCCTGTCACAATTGTTGTTGCTGGATAAACAGTTGATGCACAAATTTCAGATATTATACATTGTTATGTCATATGTATATGGCTGTAACAGACAAATTTTATACCCAAAGTTTCATACCTAATTTTGTACAAAATTGTATGACTGTCTCCTGTTCTGAATAGTTTACATGTACAACTCCCACACAAGTAATGGTTCTTAAGTTTATATTTTGTTCTTGTTAACTGGCACCAAGTTGACTTGTGGCCTCCAGCTGCTTCTATGTAGCCAAAGGTTTTCAGAATGAATACTGGGTGGGGCTCCAGTAGCTTTAATATTTAACAGCTCCTGGATCAGGTCCTGGATCACTTCAAGTTCTATCAGGAGGAGTTATGACATGTCTCATTTCCCAATCCTAATTGTTAGCTACTGCAGCCCCCCAACATTTTGGTTTTGTGGCTAGCGGAGTGAGGGGAGACTGATATACAGCTCTCTTTTTGTAGCTTGATGCACAGCACTAATTTATTTTCATTTTGTAATTATTTTATTATATTGTTATAAATTGGTTATTCTAAAATCTCTGTCCTTTGGCCTATCTTATGAGCTACTCACACTCATCTCAAGAGCCCTCTGAAAGTGATTGTTTCAGGCCTCTGCAAAAGTGATCTACTACTTACCCTGCACCCTGCTAGATGAGGATGAAAAGAAGAAAGGATTGAAAGGAGAGAGAAAAGAATGATGTGTGTGGAGGGGAAGAATTGCTACTTTTGGTTCCAGCCACACAAAGTGCTGGTTTTCCCCCTGCCCACCACTGAGAAGCATTCAGCCTCCAACAGACTATCTCCCAAAGGAATACTGGCCTTGTAAGATGATCAGATTGTGCACTCGGGGGCTCATAAAACAACCAGTCAGATGGAGGGGAGAGCTGACAGAGATAACTGGGGGAGAGGCAATTGAGGTTGTGTGGGGCAGAGGAAGATATGGCGATAACAGAGTGGAACCATGTTACAAAAGAAGGTGGGTTCAATGCTTAAAAGTGATCCCACCTTCAGTTCACTCTGTTGCCCAAAGTAAGTTGGGGAGCTTACCATCCTTGCCACGGAAACTTGTTCCTTTGTAATGCCAAGTTGGTGAAAAACAAAACTCATATTATCCATGATCTCCTCATGGATGAAGAAACCAACCTGGCTTGTATTACAGAAACCTGGCTAGGGAAGGATAGTGCTGTCACTTGGAATTAAGCTCTCCCAGCAGGCTATTCTGTGTATGAGCAGGTAAGGGAAAGTGGGCGGGGGTGGGTGGGGGTGGAGCAGCTCTGGTCCACAAAGATAACCTTTCCTTGGCTAGGATACCAATCCAGAAAACAGACCACTTTGAGAGTATGTACTTGAGCCTGAAAATGAGGGATTCTGTTGGTATACCATCCACCCCGTTGCCTAACAGACTCCCTATCTGAGTTGACGCAGCTGGTCTCGGAGTTGCTGCTGGAGTCACCCAGACTTTTAGTTCTGGGTGACTTCAACATTTCACTTGAGACCAGTTTAACAGGTGTGGCTCAGCAGTTCATGGATTCCATGACAGACATGGGCCTATCCTAATTGGTTTCCAGGCCAATGCATTTGGTGGGTCATACTCTAGATGCGGTCTTTAGTCCGGAACAGGCATATCTGTGGGTGGAGGTAATAAATACCTCTGCACTGTCATGGCCAGATCATTTCCTGGTCAAGGTTGGACTAAGAGCCACTGTCCATCCCACCAGGGGTGGAGGGCCTATTAGAATGGTCCGCTCTTGGAGGCTAATGGAGCCAATCGGATTCCAGAGAGCCTTAGAGGGATTCTTGGTTGGTAAAGCCGGTGACCCTGTTGAAGCCCTGGTCAATACTTGGAACACCGATCTTACCAGGGCTATTGACATGATTGCTCCCAAGCGTCTTTTCCAACCCACTTCAAATCACCATCCCTAATTCACAGAGGACCTTAGGAAAACGAAGCGGCTTGGACAATGACTAGAGCACACCTGGCAGAAAACTCGACTCTTATCTGATAAGACTCATCATACGAACTTTCTTTGTTCCTATCGAGAAGCAATGTATGCAGCGCAGAAATTTTTGTCCTCTGCATGTATTGTGTCTGCAGAATCTCATTCAGCAGAATTGTTTAGGGTGGTAGGAAAGCTGACACAGGCTCCACCTGTGCAGAACCCTTTACTTAACCCAACAACAGCCTGCTGTGATGGTTTTAACAACTATTTTGCAAATAAAACCTCTCAGATAAGGGTCGACTTAGATGCCGGGATTATAACAGAAGTGACTGATGAGGTGTCCAGGAAACCCGTTTTTGAGATTAGACTGGATCAGTTCGAGTCAGTGAGTACTGATGACATGAACAAGATCCTTGGAAAAGTGAGGAAGATGACATGATCTCTAGATCCCTGCCCATCTTGGCTGGTCGTCCGGGGGGTGATGCCTTGATGGCCTTTCTTAAGAGAGTCATTAATGCATCTCTTAGGGAAGGAACTGTTTCACCAAGTCTAAAGGAGACGGTCGTTAGACCACTCCTGAAGAAACCTTCCCTGGACCCCCTGGATTTGAAAAATTACAGACCAGTCTCACATTTACCATTCTTGAGCAAGGTGATCAAGCGAGCCGTCGCCTTTCAACTCCAAGCGATATTGGATGAAACCGATTTTCTAGATCCATTTCAAACTGGCTTCAGACCTGGATATAGGATGGAGATGGCCATGGTCACTCTGGTAGATGACCTGCGCCTTAGCAGCAACAGTGTGTGTGACCCAGTTGGTGCTTTTGGACCTCTCAGTGGCTTTTGACACAATAGATCATGACATCCTCTTGGAACGCCTGAGAGAGTTAGGAATGGGAGGCACTGTTCTCCAGTGGTTCCATTCCTTCCTCTCGGGCAGGTTGCAGAGGGTGTCACTTGGGGACAGCTGCTCCTCAAAAATGGAGCTAAAATGTGGCATTCGACAGGGTGCCATTCTGTTGCCGATGTTGTTCAATATCTATATGAAGCCACTGGGGGAGACCACCAGGAGACATGGAGCGGGGTGTTTTCAGTATGCAGATGACACCCAAATATACTGCTCCATGTCTCGGTCAGCTGCCATGACGGCAGATGGCGGTTCTCCCTCAAGCAATGTCTCAAAGCAGTAATGGACTGGATGAGGAAAAACCGACTCAAGCTGAATCCAGACAAAACAGAGGTACTTACAGTAGGGGCTCCCAAACCAGGCATTGGGTTGCAACCTCCAGTCCTGGATGGGGTCACACTCTCTGTTAAGGACTGTGTTCACAGTCTGGGGGTGCTCCTGGACTCGTTGCTTCACATGACAGATCAGGTGAATGCGACAGTCAGGAGCGCCTGTTATCAGTTTCGGCTGATACGCCAGCTGTGCCCTTTCCTGGAAGTAAGGGATCTAGAAACTCTAGTACATGCACTGGTAACCTCACGACTCGACTTCTGTAATGTGCTCTACATGGGGCTACCCTTAAACCTAACTCAGAAACTACAACTAGTACAAAACATGGCAGCCAGCTTGATCACCGGAACATCAAGGAGTGATCATATCACACCCATTCTGAAATCCCTTCACTGGCTGCCTATTGGTTTCCGAGCACAGTATAAGGTGTTGGTGATGATCTTTAAAAACTTACATGGTCTGGGTCCAACCTACCTAAGGGATCACCTTCTTCCATATAATCCGCCCCACGCCCTCAGATCCTCTGGGAGGAAGCTCCTTCAACTGATAAAAACCAGAATGATGCCGACCTCCCAGAGGACATTTTCTGCTACCGCTCCCACACTCTGGAATGCCTTGCCAGAAGAGATCCGTCAAATAACCAATCTAGATGGCTTTAAAAAAGCCATCAAGATGGATCTCTTCCGGCAGGCCTACCCAGAATAAAACCACCTTTCAATTTGGCTTCTCCCCATCAGATATTCTCTTTTCCCCCCCTTATTTTTGCTCTGCCCCAGAGCTCCTACTGTTTTAATTGTTGTAATTTGCTTACCGTTTTTAATTTTGCTTATTGTTTAAATTAGGTTTTAACTGAGACTTGTAGTTAATGTATTTTTAATGGGGGGTTATCATGTTTGTTTGCATTACTTAGATGTTATTGTCAGGATTTTGTATTTGTTTTTAGTTGTAAGCCGCCTTGATTGCTACAGCAAAAGGCGGGGTAATAATAATTAATAATAATAATAATTTCCCATTGGTCTGGTATTATCCTGAAAAAAAATGGAGCTTTGGGGCCTTATAGAAAAGATCTATTTGATTCTTTTTAATGAATTAATTGTAATATATTGTACACATGTACACATTCTCAGACATATGACACAATGTATGGTTTTGCTATAAACATCATATACTTCATCTGTCATTTGAGACTAATGTTCTTCCAATAACTCTTGTTCTTTGCTGGATATTTCAGAAAGTATATTTTGCAATTTCATCAACTGCAAGCCAGATTTATGTTAGAAAAATGTGTCTGTAGTTTGATCAGTCTTAAGTCTATGGTAGTTTCTTCTCAGTTACACAATATATTTCATTGGCAATTGCTGAGTCTTACAAAACACTTGATAGAGAGAAATGTTTCAGAAGATACAACCACTTTCCAAAAGGGGAAAAAATACAGATCAAAGACAAATCTCTATTTTACAAGGTGATTTTTTTTAAATTGTATTTATGACTTTACTTTAGACCCCCTTCCTAATTTCTGTAAATATCTTTTCAGATGTTGCCTTTTTTATAGAAACTTTTGATGAGTAATCATTGTTTTCTTTTGTGTGTTCAAAGGGCACAAGTGCTCTGACAAGGAAGACACAACACAGAGAGAATTGGAGGTAAAAAGGCCGCGACTCTTTATTAATTATAGCTGCAGTATAGTTGGCACCCACATGAGACAGGATCCGAGCATTGACCAGCCCACCTGCTGCTTGATGAGAGCAAAATCTCTGGCCTTCGCTGGAGTATGGAAGTGAAGCCCCTTAGGGCTCGTTTGGTCAGAAGCCCTCCCAGGTGAGACCCCAAGTGATTCCACTTGAGTGGAGGATTTCTGGAAAAGGCCATCTGCCCTCACCTGGGCCGGCTCATTCCAGCATGCACTGCTCCACAGAATTGTGACAAAATCAGCAAGCACTGAGGGAGGGAGAGTGGGTGATGCCGAAGAGCAAATGACTTCTCAGGCTGGGAGTGCCGCAATATATGTGACACTGCCAAGCACTGAGGGAGGGAGAGTGGGTGATGCCGAAGAGCAAATGACTTCTCAGGCTGGGAGTGCCGCAATATATGTGACACTGAAGACTAGGCCCAGTAGTCTTCACTCAGATCTGCCTCTACTGCAGTCAATCTAGTGTGAGAAAGCTTCATCCTTGGAAGACCCACCAGCCCAGTGAATGCAGGGCATTCTGAGGAGGAGAAGGCCTGCCAGCCAATGGCCATACCTCATGGCTGTGCTCTGGCCCCTGGACTACAGCCTAGGCTGTGAGTAAGTCCCATAGCCTCCCTTTGTTGTGAGATTTTAGGCTTACACACACTATTTAAAAAACAATTGTAGTGGAAATAGATTTTACATGGACATGGAAATTCATTTAGAACCTTGTTTAGTGACATGAAAACAGCTGACATTGGTAGAGATCAATTCAGAACCTGTCTAATTCAACTCAGGCCAGAAAAAGGAAAATTCAGGGATTCATTGTTGCCTATTCACTACATACCTTCCAAATGTGTCTGTTTGGCAGGGAAGATCCTAGCTAACCATCTCCCATCTCACTTTCTCAGCTCCTTTTAAAACATCCTATTTTTCTCCATCTTCCCACTTTCCTCTTTTGTCCTTGACTTACTTCAGTTGCTGCAAACTGAGTGTAGTTGGCACTCAATTCATTCAGCTAGAGGAAGGAAAGGAGGGGACCAGAGTCTTGTCTAGCCCAGTAGGTTCAGGCCAATGCTAATTTCTCAAGTTACTCCTAGTTTTGGAACATCCTGAGCTTATTGTTGTTGTGTTCCTTCAAGTAATTTCCAACTTCTGGCAACCCTAAGGTCATCACAGGGTTTTCTTAGCATGATTTGTTCAGATGGGGTTTGCCTTCACCTTCCTCTGATGCAGTGGAATCTGCTATGTGCTATGTGACTCCAAAATGCTTCCTGAGATAAGCAGAAGGAATAAACACCCCTTGTAAAATGCAGGACAAGAGGACAACCCTGCAGTCAAGAGGGACTTTCCTTGAAGAGATCCCCTTTGAATTAAAGCACCCATATGATTCTGGACCAGCTATTCTCTCAGACTTTTTCTCACAGATAAACAGACCCTACCACTAATTTCTCTAAAATAAGCTCAGTGTTGCAAAGAAGCATTCCTGATTTGATTTTTAAAAATTTCTATTGAATTTTGATTTTTTAAATTTGTTTTTGATATTTGGATAAACCTTATATATTATGACAGAGCCATGTTAGTCTGGAAAATCAGTATGGAAAGGGATCTTGTAGAACCTTTCAGATAAAATACATGAAAGAAGCTGGCAGCATAAGCTTTTGTAGACTTGAGCCTGCTTCCTCAAATGCATGTTTTTTTTTCCTTTCAGTTATTTTCAAAGGTGCTAGAAGATCCTTTTGCATAGTTATATTTTAAAGTTTAGTTTTATTGGGTTTCATGTTTCTATCCCTTTCCTTTTGGTTTATTAATCATATATGTGTGTCATGGATTCATAGTGCCACAGGAAAGAAACTGCCAAATGAAGAGGTCAAATAAAGGCTGCATCCACGTTGCAGAAATAACCCAGTTTGGCACTGCTTTAACTGCCATGGCTCAATGCTATGAAATCCTAGGAAACATAGGGGGGTTGCAGACTGCCAGAAATTGAGTCCACTTTTAGGGTTAGGGTTAGTGCTAGGGAATCATGGGAATTTTTTTCTGAGACATTGAGCCTTCTCTGTCAGAGAGCTCTGGTGCCACAATAAAATACAGCTCCCATGATTCCCTAACCCTAACACTAAAAGTGGTCTCAATTTGCACTATTTCTAGCAGTCTGCAAATCCCCATAGTTTGTTGTTGCAACAGAGATCTCTGACAGATGATCTCTAAATGTCTAACAAAACTACAATTCCTAGAATTCCATAGCATTGAGCCATGGCAGTTAAATTGGTGTCAAACTGGATTAATTCTACAGTGTGGATAAGAGGAAAGGGAGAGATTTTTCTGTTTACTTACTCTGTATACTTCTATTTATTTATTTAGAGAGAGTTGGGTTTCCCCCCTACCACACCAGTGTTCTGGTTACATCAATAATGTAATCATACACAGATCTACTCAAAAGTAAGTGCCAATGAGTTCATTGAGACTTTGTTGTTGCTCTGTGCCTTTAAGTTGTTTTCGATTTATGGCGACCCTCATAGGTAGGTGTTGTGGAGAGAGGCAGAATTATACCAAGCTAGCAACAGCCAATCAGAAGTAAGCTGGTGACAGCCAATAGAATTTTGGGCTGTAGGTGATAAAGATTTCTGTTGCTGACAGTTGTAGTCAGATTGGGTCTGGATGTGTAACAGTCCAGGAGTGAGGGACTGTGAAGGAAAAGTCCAGTAGTGAGTGACTTAGGGGCTGTAAAGACCAGCATAAAGAGCCAGCCTGGGGACATGGTGACCATACGCCAGCTGCCCCAACTCTGCCCCCATGCCAGCTTCACACCATATGCCCCACCGCATAGCGGAAGGCATCAGGGTACTCCCTTGGTGCAGCAGCTACACACACTGTGCCAAAGAAGCACAGAAAAGCTGCTGCTGCAGCAGCAAGGGTGCCCTTTCTGTGGCACAAGAAAAGGCTGCTTTTTCTGGATTCTTTTTGCACCACAGAACTGCCAGGTTGGAGGCATGGCATGTGGTTGCCATGTCCCCAACCCAGCATTTCCAGGGGCAGTACAGACCCACCTATTAGAGGCAGTATGTCAAGTTCTTTAGTTGAATATAGCACTCCAAGTTAGGGAGTTGCTGATATGTGAGATCCCGAGGGATATAGTTAGGCTATTATTGATATAAGGTTAAAAGGATCCTAAAGAACAGTAACTGTTGTTCTCTAAAGTTAAAGAGTGTGTAACAAAGCATAACAAAAACAAGTAAATGCAACATCATAACAAATGAAACATTGTTAACCATCATTCAAATGAAGTTTTATTGTTATTGAATTATAAGCTGTCTGAACCTGGAATCTTTATCCACACTACTAACAAATATAGAAATCAAGTTTGTGGAGTAAACCCATAGATATAAGTAAAAGTGGTCTGGTACATCACATATTGTGGCAGCAGTGGGATAACAATACCTATTGAGCTGCCACATCAAGAAAAGTAAGGTGTGTGTGTGACAGATGTGTATACATTGTGCATACACTGAGACATTTTAAAAGGCCCCTGGAATGCATGTACTTCTGTGATGATAATCATGATTTTTCCAATATCTTTCTTAACTAATTACATTCTATTATCTCCTAAAGCTAAAGGTATTGAACATTATTTTTCTCACTTTACCATCCTATTTTTTATTCTAAAGATAATACTGTGAAGTAGGTTAGGCGAAGAAGCTATGATTGGCTCCTGGTGATCATAATATATATGTTATGGGGAAGGTGGGATTTCACCTGATCTGTAAAGTGTGTTCATGTACATGCTGGATCTGAGGAAAACTATAATTCTGAGTATTTCTGATAAAGCATTTTTGATAAAAGCATTCTGATTTTTGAATAGATTTTTATGGAGATTGTCGCATGGGCTTTATCCTGTTCTTTTCCTGACAGGATAAATGAACATCTAACTTTAAAGACAGGTCTTACCACATGCGCCCATCTGCAGCCCATCCATGCTTGTCCTGTGGCTTTTCAAGAATGGGATTTTCTCAAGCTTGAAAAGCCACAGGATAAGTTCAGGTTGCAGATGGGCTGCAGACTGGTGAATGCAGTAAGACTCATCTGTAAAGTTAATTGCACATTTATCCCATCAGGGAAACGATGGGATAAAAGCCTGTGCAATAACCTCCTTTATTATCTCTTGAAACTAAAGGTATTGCACACACACACACACACACACATACAGACAGTGCATTCTATTTAATGATTTAATTTGATTTCTTTGTTCAGGCTTTCCTGAACATAAATTCCAAGGTTTCTCTGTTTAAAATAGTAGTTTTTCTTTCTGTGTGCTCTTCGTCATTAGCAGCTTTTGCCTTCCTGTTTCCTGGCCACACTCTTTAGACTACACTTTTATGTATCTTAGCCAAGTGTCCCAGTTTTCATTGGTGAAATATTGGAGGGTATGTGGCTGCTATTAGATAACAAATAAATGGTTCAAACTTCTATTTTCTTTTAAGAGAATTGGATAACATTTGTCCATGGAGTCTTCTGAAAGAATTGTCCAGATATATTAAAATTTCAGACAAATAGGCAGATGGCTTTTTGTGCAAGTAGCTTTTACATGTTTTTTAAAGCTTTGTTTGTGTTTGTATAATTATTTCTTTCCAGCATGGGATTGAATTTCCATGTATAGATTAAGTACCCATTCTGAGTGAATGAAACCTGTCAAATTTCAGACTGCTAGGGATGTAGGATTTCTTCCACTTACTCCATCTCCCTTTGAAGGAGAGTGACAAATGTGAACAGAATTTGTTGTTGTGTGCCTTCAAGTCATTTCTTACTTATGGTGACCCTAGCATGGGGTTTTCTTGGCAAGATTTGTTCAGAGGGGGTTTGCCATGATCATTCTCTAAGGCCAAGAGAAGGTGATGTGCCCAAGCTCACCCTGTGGGTTTCTATGGCAGAGCCAGGATTCAAACCATGGTCTCCATAGCCCAGAGCCCAACACTCAAACCATTACACCACACTGGCTCAAAATAAAAAAAGAGTGATACTTTTATGTGCCAACCAAAATGCTACTACTGGCAGAAACCACCAAAGACCTGGAACAATTATTGAGGAAGGTCAAGGAGGATAGTGCCAATATATTGATATTGAACATTAAGAAAATAAAAATAATGACCATGGAGGGTCTACAAGAATTCATCCCAAATAATAAGAAAACTGAAATAGCCAAAGAGTACCCATACCTTGGATCAGACATCAATCAGAACAGAGTCTGCAGTCAAGAAATTAGAAGGCTAGGATATGGAAGGGTAACTATGAAGGAACTGGACAAGATCAAAGTAGAAAGACACAACTCTGAACACTGAAGTAAGCATTATCCAAGCTAATGTTTTCCCCATCACCATGTACGGATGTGAGAGCTGGAGAGTGAAAAAAGCCGACAGAAAGAAATAGACTCTTTTGAGATGTGGTGCTGGAGTACTGAGGATACTTTAGATAGCAAAGAAGACAAACAAATGGGCCCTTAAACAGATCAGGCCTGAATTCTCCATGGAAGCCAGGATGGCTACATTGAGGCTATCATATTTTATCAACATAATGAGAAGGCATGAATAATTTTAAAAAATGATGCTAGGAAAGCTGGAAGACAGCAGAAAGAAAGGGAGACCACATGCCAGATGGATTTACTCAATCAGAGAGGCCTTGGACCTCCCCCTACAGGACCTGTGCAGAGCAGGAGACAGAGAGTCTTGGAGAAATCTCATCCACAGGGTTGGCATAAGTTGAAGTCGACTCAAGGGCAATTAATAATTATTTCTTGCTACAGCTTCACACCTGGATTTTAACTGCTGCATTAATTATAATCCTTAAAGCAGTCAATTGCCAATCATAACAGTTTAAACATTCTATTTGACAGCCTACATGAGAAATATAAGCTATCTATATGGATGCTAAGTCTTCTCAAGTGGTCAAGTTTCTATGAATTCATGGGCTAAGCCCCAAAATTTGTCCTGCCTAGAGTTGACCCAGTGAAACAAACTGAGCTTGTTAATCACAGCTAACCCAAGTCTCTAAGGCTCTGTTCTAGGTAGAAATCATGTGGAATTTAGCCTGTTGTACTCAACAGCCTTTTCAAACAAGGTGGTGATTTATTTTACGTCTGGTAAGAAAACTGAGGAGCTTGATAAAGAATCGCATTGATTCAGTTCTTGCAGTAGTCTCATTTCATACTTAGAACTTCATCACACAGGGGAAGTCCCATGCAGAAACAGGTTTTAAACAGAAAAAAAACCCCACAAAGCAGGTAGATTTTTACACGACTTCGATTTTAAAGTGTACTTAACCTGAATGGAAAGTAGTCAAAAGCTGCTTCTTTTTACTTTCAGAAAACCCCAAAAATAAAAAGAAGCAGCTTTTGACTACTTTCTGTTCAGGTTAAGCACACTTTAAAATTGATGTGTGCGAAAATCTACCCACTTTTGTGGGTTTTCCCCATCTTTTAAATCCCATTTTTGTATGGGATTTCCCGTGTGTGATAAAGTCCTTAGAAAAACCTCCCACATAGCCATATTCTTACATTCATATATCTTTACAAAACTAAGAAATCCTCCCATTAAGGTCATACTTGAACTGTAAATAAAACACAAGTTATTTTAATTTAAAATCCAAAGGTTCCCTTGCCCATTTTCTGTGGTGTCCATGAAAACCCTTCAACTCTCCAGCCTTCTTTTAATGATTCCATACTTTTTTAATGATTCCATCAAGCAAAAGCTAGGATCTTTAAATGGGCTCTTAATGGACTCTCAACAGTTTACCACCAAGTGCATTTAACAGGAAAAAATGCATTGGTATCTCAGCCACTGATTGGAGCTTAAGAGATGTGCAGATCTGATATAGTACAATGTGCCTCAAATGGCAAATTCAAATAATTTTATAAACCACCAACATCATTTATATCTAGTGATATGACAGAACGTTAAAAAAGAAATCTGATAAAGAACTTCCCCTCCCACTTTTTTAAGGTTTACTAAAGATAAAAGGCTCTGGGTAAACATGAATAAGAGTTTAGTATGCATCTCAGTATGAGTTTTATATTTGGGCTATTAGGAGCTAAACTTAAATTTTGGATAAAGTGTCTGAAGTCTATGCTCATCTGTGACAATTCTTGCTAAGTATGTTCTGGACTGTGCTGAAGCAGCAAAACTCTCCCAGCAGAGAGATTTTAATACATTTAATTTACATTTTTTTAGAGGCAGGTTTTCAGATCTCATTGAAAATGTTGGCTTCAAGCCTGTTTTACAACTATTAAAATATATGTAGGATTATAAAAGTAATTTTTACTGCATGTTTGCTAAAAGTATTTGGTGACAAACCAGTGAAAGTTTATTAAGAGCTGGTTCAGATTACTCATTTATTCACTTGCAATAACAACATATACAGGGTCATTACTCAAAAGTGCTGGTTGGGCATAATAAGAGCATAATTATCGAAAACCCTATCTAGATTTGCAGGGGGCATCTTGGTAATAGGAATGCCTGAATTCACATTTGCAATTGTGATAGCACTATTGATCTCACAGCTTGAAAATGTATTTTGGCCCACAGCAGTGATACTGATAATGGGTGCATCTGTGTGATTATCCATGGCTCCATAAACCATGGTTTATAAAGCCATGGATGAGTGCAGTGACTATCCACTCTTATTTGGCATCTCCATTTGTCTCAGCTTATCACCTTAGCTTGTTAACTGACATTAAGCTAGAAAATCCTGATTTTATATACCACAATGCAAGCTAGGGTTTTCTCAGTAAACTTTGAAGCAATAAATAATAATAATAATAATAATAATAATAATACATTTTATTTATACCCTGCCCTTCTGTCAAACAATCAGGGCAGCTCACAGCAGTTAAAACTCCATACAATATTAAAATACAATAGAGGGTGGGGATGGGAGATAATACAATGCATGTCTTGTTTATGAAACTATGGATTATCATCTAAATGAGGCCCATATCTCAGGAATTTGAAATATTTCTGTTAATCTTTTGTATATGCTGCTCACATCCATGAATGTTATCCTTTGCACTTGTGAAATTTTTGAATGGATTTTCATAATAATAATAATAATAGGGAAATGATCACTCTGTGCCTGATGTAGAGTACCTAGAAGGATCATTGCCTTTCTTCTCTGCCTTTTCCTTGTCATCCAACGTATAGAGGCATACACGTATTACAGTGTGTACTGCTAAGCACCAGCTTTCTCTCTCTCTCTCTCTCTCTCTGGCTGCTGCCATACTCCAGAATTAATGCAGTTTGAAACCACTCTGAGAGGCCCCTTAACATTTTGAGTTGTCTTTTGGGGGGCAGTTGTGAAAACACTACTTTAAAGGGAGATCATAAAGTTCAGGCATTGGGGTTTTCTGGAGTATACACTTGGTCTCAAGGATGAATCACCATTTCAGAATTTTTTAAAAAGTCTAGCATCAATTTCATTTATAGCATTTATATGGATCATAAAACATGAAGTATCTCTCAGGCATTTGCACCAAACACACCACAGGGAAGAAATGATCTATTGGTTAAAATGTAGTAAATATATTTGATTTTCTCTTCATTTTGTTCCTCTTCAGTGAAAAAGCAACAAAGCATCCCAGGTCCTTCAGCATCTCAGTTATAGGTGAACTTATGGAAAAACCTATCCATACTCTTTCCCACCAGGATGTCTTATTAATCTCAGATTTATCCTCCCAATACTAAAGTGCACATGCTTCCTAGACAACCTGCTATCCATCAGACAACCTGCTGTCCATCAGAATCAATAGTGATTGGTAAAAATCCTCTATTTGTTCTCCTCCACCCCACCCCACCCCCATTGCAAGGCTCCTGTTGTTGGCACTGAGAGGATATGAGGTATTTTATTTTTAATAAATTCCTTCTGAACTTGGTAGTGTCCAAAGGAAAGAAAAAAAGATACCACTTCAGTAATGGAATGCCATATTTGATTTAGGCTGCATCCACTTGTTGTTAATTGCCTTTGCCTCAATCTCAACCCATGGTGACCCTATGGATGAGTCATCTCCAGTTTTCCTTGTCCTCTGCCCAGCTCCTGCAAACTCATATTCATGGTCTCATTAATAAAGTCCATCCATCTAGCATGTGACCTTCCTCTCTTTCTACTTCCCTCCACCTTTCCTAACAATATTGTCTTTTCCAATTATTCATGCCTTCTCGTGATGTGTCCAAAGTATGACAGTCTAAGTTTTGTCATCTTGGCTTCTAGGGATATTTCTGGCTTGTTCTGCTCTAGGACCCATTTTTTGGTCCTTTTGGCTGTCCATAGAATCCTCAGCACTCTTCTCCAGCAACACGTCTCAAATGAGTTGATTTTCCTCCTACCTTCTTTCTTGACTGTCCAGCTCTCACATCCATACATGGTATTAGGGCTTGTATGATTCTAACTTTCGTGCTAAGTTGTATGTCTTTGCATTTTAGGATCTTTTCTAGTTCTTTCATAGCCAACCTCCCCATTCTTAATCTTCTGATTTCCTGGCTGCAGTGTCCATTCCGATCAATGTTTGATCCCAGATATGAGAACTCTTTTACTATTTCTATTTCCTCATTGTCTAGTTTAAATATGTGTAAGTTCTCTGTGGTTATTATTTTTATTTTCTTTATGTTCAACAGTAAGCCTGCCTTTGCACTTTCTTCTTTGATCTTCCTCAGTAGTCGTTCCAGGTCTGTGAGGTTCTCTGCTAGTATTATGGTGTCGTCAGCATATCTCAGATTGCTGATATTTCTTCCTCTTATTTTCACCTCTCAATTTTCCATGTCCAAGCCTGCTTTCCTTATAATATGTTCTGCATATAGGTTGAATAGGTACAGTGATAGGATGCAGACTTGTTTGAACTGGGAACCATTCTGTTTCTCCGTGTTCTGTCCTAACAGTAGCCTCTTGTCCTGAGTACAGATTCCTCATTAGGACTATCAGATGTGTTGGCACTCCCATGTTTTTAAGAGCATTCCACAGCCTTTCATGATCTATGCCAGGGGTAGGCAACTTTTACCTACCTGGGGCCAGTCCGCTGGTCCGGAGCTCTTCCACAGGCCGAGGGGGGGGGAATGGTGCCGCGCGCGCACGCTCGCTTGAGCTTGCGCAGTATGCCAGAAGTACTGTGCATGCGCACGCACACTCACACGTGCATGCGCAGTACTTCTGGCATACTGTGCATGCATGAGAGCGTCATGGCCGCCATTTTGTTTTCCAAAATGGCAGCCGTGGCTCGCGCGGTGGCGATGGCGGCAGGACCGGGCTGGGGCCGGTCCAAAGGCCACATGGGGCTGAGTCTGGCCCCCGGGCCGTAGGTTGCCAACCTCTGATCTATGAAGTCAAAGGCTTTGCTGTAGCCTATAAAGCACATGGTGATGTTCATTTGGAACTCCCTTCTACATTCCATTAGCCATTGTATATTTGCAATGTGATCTCTGGTGCCCCTTGTCAAGCAATTGAGTGCGCAGACAAAATCTTTGGAAACTTTCTTCACTTTCCAGAGAAAAACACCCTGTGACCTTGGAGCTGTCTGGCTGCTTTGGAATGCATTCCTCCCTGCTTCTGATGAAACCGACTGAAGACAGGTTTAACTCCAAAGAGGCACTTTTATTCTTTAGTTGCAATATGTACAAAACTATATACACTCATTACCAATGACAATCCACACCAGTAACAACAACCTATGGTCTTGTTTTTTTTATAGAAACTTGCCATGTGGCCTCTAAGTCCAGCCTCTTCCTGTGACTTCTTCCTGTGTCACTTGAATTGTTGTCCCCCAAACATGATGACACAATGTGTTTACACTTGGTCTATGTGCTCTCTGGCACATCCTGACCTTGGACACTGCAAACAATTTTCCCAGCTAGCAAGCTGTAAGTGACCTGTAGTACCCTTTGTCACTTTCCCACATCTGGACATTTAAACTCAGCTTACAAATCCCAACACCCCTTCCTTTCCTGAACCCTGCTTGGACCTCTGAGATTTCTCTTATGTATGGCTGGAGCCTATGTTGCAGGATTTTGAGCATGATTTTCCTTGCAAGGAAGATTAGTGGTATAGTTCTATAGTTGCTGCAGTCTCTGTGTCTCCTTTTTTGAGGATGGGGATGTATATTGATTGCTTCCAATCTGTCGGCCATCATTTTGTTTTCCACATCTGTTGACACATTAGCACTAGAGTTGACTCTGTCAATGTGGATTGCAACAGCACTGCAGAAATAATCCAGTTTGATACCACTTTAACTGCCTTGGTTCAATGCTATGGAATTCTGGGAACTGTAGTTTTGTGAGACATTTAGCCTTCTTTGTCAGAGAGCTCTTGTACCACAACAGAGAGCTCTTGTACCACAGAGAGCTCTTGTACCACAACAAACTACCACACCCAGAATTTCATAGGATAGAGCCAGGGCAGTTAAAGTGGCGTCAAATTAGATTATTTCTGCAGTGTGGATGCAGCCTTAGTCATACCTTCTCTGAGTTACATTTTCTCGTGTTTTTGAAGCACATAAAAGCTTTAAATTGCTTATACAGACATGGATGAATGCAAAACTACCTAATGTCGAAATAATAGTGCAGAACTCCAGTGCAGGAGAAAATAAGAAGAGACCCATCTTAGTCCAGTATTCTATTTTGAAAATAGGCTAGAGATGCCTCCAGCAAGCTTTTCTAGAAGACCATGATGGAAATTACAACCCCATATTATTAATTACTATTATTAATTATTATTACAACCCCATATTATTAATCTGCAGCAACAAGTCTTCTCTCTGAACATGGATGGATTGAGTAATCATGCCTAATGGCTGTCAGATGAGCAAACCTTGAAGTTTACCCATTACAAATGGATTTCTGACTAATTTCCAGTCTGAAGTTCAGGAAAGGTTATGCTATAAATATATTTCAGTTATTTATCAAAACAGATTTTTTTTCTTGCACGAAGAGTGTTAGTGAAGCAAACTGGTTTGGAAACATTCAGTATCACAGTTGTCTTCAATCACATGAGTGTGCTGTTTTGGCAATCCATGGTCCTTTCCACACCAGCTACAGAACACCACCTTTCATGCCTTTCAGGATATACAAGCCTTTTCCGAGGTTGTTTTTGCTCTGGTCCTTTCAGGGTTTTTAAATTTTAAATTTAAATTTTTGCTGTAATTATTTGAACACAGCAAAAATAAAAATCCCCAAAGCACAAGGTAACAACTTCAGCCAGCTTGAGGGATGGAGGAGAGGGGGAAAAAATCACTGTCAATCATTACTGCTGTGGAAGGAACCTATCACACCAGAGGGACTAATGGAATAGCAGCAATATTAAGATACTATTGACGTGTTTTCCCCATCAATGAAAAGGTGTTCTACAGAAACAAAGGAAATGCAATGCAGCAACTGAACAGACATGACATCATGATAAGCACTGACCAAATATATAAGTATCTTGCTTTAATTCTGATTTACTGCCTTGTGTGTTAAAATTCTTAGTCTTGAAGGCGTCACTGGATTCCTTTGTATATATATTTGCACTGATATAGACTAATACAGCTCTTGGGATTGATGATAAAGCTCTTGGGAAACACCACGTGCCAGCTGGTTTAGTAAAGTCTTTCACAATATTTTCAAATTCTTTATCGTTTCATATTCTAAGGTGTTTCCTGTGGGAAGCATCTTTCCTCTCATGTAGGTTTTACATGCTTTTGATTTAATAGCACGGGAGGAAGTAGAACCTTCATTATTCATATTTTAATCTTCGAATTGTGAGGCTATTTGCATTTAAAACTATTTATCAGTGGTTGTGGTTGGGAGAACATGCAAACATTAAACCCAAGAGAGATCAGGAAGATCAGGAAAGCCTATACTACAGCCTGTTGGATTGTGGTGTTTGATTCATAAGAAGTCTTATGATTGTAAGAAGAGATCCCCTATTATAGTAAAGAAAAAGAAATCAGAAAATAACTTCAACAAGCATAATTTTGATGCACAAATGGGAAAAAGTGTAGTCTTCCTCAGATGCAAGATACACCAGACATCTGTCAATCTTAACTCATACACATACTTCTTAATTGTCTCATTGAACATACAGTTTAATTCATGAGGGAGGATATTCCTATCTAAAATTGACTCAAGGATACATTGATATCTTCTTCAATTATCATATAAGTGTAGGTAATAGTGACCAGTTTTCTTAAACATTCATGAAAGAGAGCGGGGGACTCTAAATGTGGACCACATTAATTGTCCAAAATAAGTCATCATATGATATAGGAAAATGTAATGAAACTGATAGAGAAATTAACTTGTAGAAGAGACCCATAGCAAATGCAAGAATGAGCCTGCTCAAATATACATTTGATCAAAAATCTGAACTGAAACACAAACAAACAAGAAAGCAAGAAGAAAAATTAGAAGAAAATGATAAAAGAGCAAGAGAAGAAGTGCAGTGTTTTTATCCAAAATAGCAGTGTACCCATTCATCATCAAATCTGTCATAAACAGAAACCATCACTTTAATGAATGTCATAATAAGTCTGGGCAATTAACATTTGAGTAAAGTAACATTTCCATGATAACAGGCAAATAGGAGAGGAATAATAAAGTAATAAATAGGTTACATATATAAAGTAGTAAATACAGTAATAAACATTGATGACCAAATTCTGGTAGGGACAGCCACACAAATAAGTGTCCCTTAGATATATGGATGTAATTTTTCATGCACTGCAGAGGTTGGTATTCATGGCCTCTCCATGTAGCACCCAAAGCCCCCCATCCAACATACTTTAAAGCCCCAAAGCTACCTCATACAAACTTTCCATGCTGCAATGTGAACAGGTAGGACCAGAGAAGCACCTGCTTCCCACCACTGTAGGTATGATCATTACAGAAGCACTGAGACCTCTGCAGGACCCCCACAGATCTCACTGCTTATGTCATCATTGTACACCTGGATATAAGGAGGTTGCCAGTTCTTCTCCAATCCTTCCTGCTCACATTGCAGCATGGAATGCCTGTGTGAGGCAGCTTCAGGATTTAAAATACATGTAGAGAGGTGGTATATGGGTAAGCATAGCATTAGGTCTGCATTCAGATTGTTACGCTACACTGAGGTTATATTGAATTAAGGCTTAAATATGAACAAGCAAATAAAGACACTTGTGTGATACATTAGTACAGTAGGCCCTTGGTACCCACTGGGGTCTGATTCCAGGAACCCCCATGACTACCAAAATCTATGGATGTTTGAGTCCCATTACATGCAGTGGAACAGTAAAATAGTGTCCCTTATATCAAATGGCAAAATCAAGATTTCCATTTTGGAATTTATATAGTTTTAAATACTTTCAAGTGGTGGATCTTTGAATCCATGGATAAAGAATCCATGGATGGAGGGCTGATTGTATTTTGATCTGCCTAAAGAGTAACTGTGTCAGTGTATCACTGTTTAACAAAAAGCAAAACAAAACTTGTGTGCTAAGAGGTTTGTAGTCTAGTTCACAACTTAACCACAAAAGAAAGCAAATGAACTAAAAGTTAGGGAAAAGGTGGGCACAGGGAGTTAAGCATTTTAAAGCTTAATGAGAACCCTTTATTTTGTCTCTCCATTTTTTCTTGTACCTTGGCTGGCCAATGGGGTCATTTGGACCGCTATATTTAAATAACACTTCCCAGGCTTTTAAATAGAGGAAGATGATTAAACTGGTGAAGGCAGAAAGAAAACTCATTAAATTCAAGAATCTCTCTCTTTTTTGCTATTTTATGGGATTTAGAAAAGAATATCTTTTGTTAGCAATTTCTTTAAAGAAATGGGTAAATAGCATGATGCATGCATTATCTTAGTTCCATTTTTAAAAACGCCAAGTACTCTTACACACCACATCAGATTTTTCCTAGCTGAAGCCTTGAAAAGTTAGACAACGAATGGGAAGGAGATTGTTTCTATGGACCTTATCACACGCGGGCCACAAAGCGATAAGAAAGCGAAATAAGAATAAATCCAGGAATAAACCGAAAGAAACCCCACAATACATAAATGGCTATCAGACACAACTAGCATCATCGCACAATTAAGGAAAGCGCGATGAAGCGCTCCCGGGAACCGTATTTGCTGTTCGCACACAATTGCGAAAATCCCGGACATAACCAAGCAATGATGCCCTACACATGCTCAGTACAGCCGCAGCTGTCACTTGTCACGGCTGTCAAACACACCCCTTCCCAAGCCGGCTGTCCCCCAAACCCCGTCCCAAGCCGGCACAGGGTCCGCGCTCCGAGCAGAACGTCCTCAGAGAGGCGCCTCTCTGAGCACATCCTCCTTGGAGCTCGGACCCTGCGTGGGGCCTGAGCTCCGAGCAGAACGTCCTGCATGCAAAAGTTCACTTACAGAGAAGCAAATCTCGTACTGAATCCCAAAACCTATTTTTTCCAAGTTGTCAAAAGGGTCACTGTGTTACACTAAGATATTACAAGATGGTGAGGAGGGTTTATGGGGAATCCCCTTCTACTTTCATTTCCAGTTGGGGGATTGGGCTGCTGCACAGTGGGTGGAATGATAAATACAGAGAATAAAGATATCAGAAGAGGTGCAACTCCATGAATAGAATACTGTACTCAGCTAAACACATTTAAGTGGCATATCCATTTCAAAGTATTAGAAAGAAATGGTAATTTGTCTGGAACCACTATCTACACTGATGGTGGATGTCTATCCACTGTCAGCAGTGATATAAAGACTATTTAAGCAAGGAACCAGGGAATAAGTTGTAGATTTGTATTTAGGAAGATGCTGCAATCCCCATTAAAGTTTAAAGGGGGTTTCTGGAGATACATTTCAGAACAAGCAGTCTCTTGGGGTTCTTGGGCAAAATAGTAGGCTGGAAGAAGGTGGGTTTACATCAGCTGCTGTTATTTGAAATGCAATTTACTACTTGCATTGAACTGTCAGGTTTAACACAGCTAGGAAGTCTTTAAAGAATTCCTGTGGTTTGTGGTGAGTGGGAAGTGATAGCTTGCTATAAAACAGAATTTAATGTTGGTTTTGGAATTGTACATGTTCAGTTTAGGGGAAGCTGGAATGCAAGCAGATAAGCAGCAAATGTTAGAAAATGTACACTAGATTCCAGATTCACCATACTTAAGGACTTAGCTAAGAATGGTCCCTTTTGCTTTTTTGTTTGTTTTCTCCTTCTACTCTTCTTGGAGGACATTATAGAACATGCAGTCATTTTTGTAAGCTGCTTTATAGTTACCTAGTGTTCTTGCAACACTATTTTTTCTTACATGAACCCAATTATGCTAATCCTGTGGATTTCTCAGTTAACATGCACCAATATAAGTATTCTGACATATTTGTTATGCTGTGCTGTGCTATATTTCTGTGTTAATACTTTACTACAAATACACACATACACCTAAATTGTCAAAATATTACTAATTCACCATAAGCATTTTTTTATTTACTGGCATCCCTTCTAGTCTTAGCTATATCTTACCATTTGTCACTTGCTGTATCAGAAAAGTGGCAATGATTGCTTTCTCTATCTTGTTAATTTAAACCTGAGCTACATGTTAGCCCCCCATCCAAGAATTATCATTCTCAAAAGTGCCACAGAACTAAGGGAGAGATGAGTGAGAAATGTCAGAAGGGAAGGATTTTGAGAGCTTATTATGGGAATGATTATTATGGGAACCTGTTAGAGCCTTTACTCCAGTCACAGCAGTTGTGCCCATTTTAGGATAGTGAGTTTGAACCAGATGCCAGCCAGAAAAAAAAAAGTTTAGAATCCTCAACAGCAAGAACATTTATTAAGGAAATCCATTCTTGAATAGCAATATCCTGATTCTTTCTAACTAATATAAGATAAAAAGTTGGCTAGTGGGCTCTCCAGAGGTGGAGGAGTATGAAGAATGCATGTCTGCTGGCCAGGCCTTGCCACCACCACCACCCCTCCTAAAGCTTGAGGCTGTTGTGTGCAGGAGCAGTTTCATAGAACAGCTTCAAGTTTCAGGAGGAATGGTAGTGATGGTAGTACTTATGCTTACTTGTTCCAAAAGAGAGGTGGTGTGGCTGCACAAAGGCACTTTTCCTCATTGGTTCCAAAGACAGAACATATTCATGCCACTGCTGCCACACTCTTTCCGAAGCTTGAGGCTGTTGTGTGAATCTGCTGTTGCACACACAACCTCATGTTTCAGGAGGAAGGGTGGTGGAGGTAAGGCTGCCCAGGCAAGGAGGTAAGCTGCCCAGGCAAGCATTCTTCATTCTCCACCTTTTCTGAGGGGGAAAGCAACTGTGGATGAGTGACCAGTTCTGGGAAAAGCTCTAGGGTGGAAGGGGGAGCAGGAATTAATTCCCATTTAATTATTGATGAAAAACTTGCTAATAATTGAATCTGTAGAAATTAAACCCACAAAAGTCAAGGGCTGACTGTAATTGGTCTTTAAACTGCACACAGCACTAGGAGTTTATCATAGAAATGTAATGAAACAGAGTAAGATGGAAAAATGCAATTCTGAATTTGACAAATTTTCCATATTTACAGTTGGCCTTGTGTAACTAGCTAGCAAACCTATGAACTGATACCTGAAGCAGAAGTACTACCTGCATTTGTTCTGGGGATTAAGGGCCAAAACAGTTGGCCCTTTAAAGATCACTTCTAAGCATTTTGGGAGCACAGCATTTACATGTTCTGAAGATGCCTGGAAGATGCCTGGAAACCAGCCAGCTGCCTAGATATGGATGGCTTCAAGATGCCCTGGCGGCATGGCATTGACATGCTGCATGGTGCTGGAGTGTCTTGACGCTGCCCTGGGACTGTGGCAGGGCTGGAAAAGGTGGCCCTTTCCCGACCCAAATAGGAGTGGATCTTTTCCACTCCTATTTGGGCTGGCTTCAGGGCAGATTGGGACCATGCCACTGGCCCCAATGCATCTTCAGGGGCCACCCCTTCCTGGCCATTGTTCCAGGCCAAAGTCACATTGAAGTTAATTCAGCAAGTAAGCACATTCATGGTCAGGATGAAAATTTCTAATAAGATTGAAATAGCATTCAATTAACTTGACTGAATATAAGACAACTTGAGACCCACAACAATTACCTAGACTGCTAAGGCAATAGTATGATTGAGGTCTGATGTCATGGTGAGCTATGCTGAGGACTCGGAGGACTCAGAGGATGAGTAGGCTGAACCTGGCCCTAGCTTTGCTCTGCCAGCTTCAGCAGAGCTGACTGAGCCAGAACCTAGCTCTGCTATGCCAGCTGCAGCAGAGCCCATGACTCAGCAGCCTAGCCTTCCCCCCAGCAGAAGTTCCAGGCCTGGGAGACATAGAGGAGCAGGACAAGGAGATACCTACCTTCAGCCAGAGAAGGACAGAAAGGGCGTGGCTCCAGCGATCCTGGAGGTTATCTGAGAAACACTCAGCAATCACCAAACAACTGTGATTAGGAGCTGGGCCAATATAAACAGCTGTGAGACACCAAGCTTCTTTGTCAGAGTCTTTCTGCGTTCCCTGGTGAAAGCATCTTACTCTGACTCCTTTGTTGCCTGAAACCTTGCTTTCTAGACCTCAGATTGACCTAGAACTCTGACCTTGGACTGAACTCACTGACTTGTTCTCTGGACTCCTGGACCTTTGGCTTGCTCTCTGGTATTATGCTTCGGAATTATTTTTGTGTTGCTGCAAAGCCTTGCATTTGTATACATCATTCTTATCAGCCATTCTGTTGGCTGCTTTCCTGGACATCTGAATTCTGTTGCCAATCCCAGCAAGTAAAGAAAATTGAATTCATGGGATTTTCCTACATGTTGACCGATTACACTAGTTGATTCAATGGATCTACTGTAGTTGGGTTCAACCAGTAAGATCCAGGCTTTAGATATCAATTATATCTGTGCCTCTCAAGCTGTCTGATGTGATCTAGTGGCACCCTCACACCCAATATATCAGGACCTAATATTATATTTGTGCCATATTGTTATCATAGCATAATTTCCTGGAAAGTCATCAAAGAGCAACAGTCAATGCCTCACAAACTGGTACTGCTCCTTAGACTATGGGGTGCTAGTATAGCTAACCTCCACTCACATTCCTGCAGAAAAGGAGAGCTTACCATGACCTAAAGTAATCTGTTTCACCATCAAATGGCTCCTAGTATTAAGAGGTTTCTCCTTTTGTTTAGCCAACATATATTTTCCTTGGCTCTCCACTCATTAATTCTAGTCTATATTAGGACTGAAGGTTTAATTTGACCAGAAAGATCTACCTAAGCTTTGCTATAATACTTCAAGTGTCTTTGGAGTGAGAAACATTCTGTCCTAGAAGTACTAGTTTTTTGTCTTGTTTGTTTCATGTACAATGTGTATATATGATGACATGGAGAGAAAGTACGTTTGTGTGTGACTGATTTTGTTACTCAATTCAAATGGCAGAAATAAAAGGACTTGCAAGTTATTAAGTGGCACAGCTTTGGAGGAATCAAGGAATGAGCATTTGGCCTTCAAAATTAAAACCAACACTTTGACTTATAAACACAGACTTATAACTTCTTCAGGTGCTATAGAAATGGTTGGAAGTCCTTTCAGTCTTCAAGAGGAGACATACTGTGGCATTCTGCACTAGATGGAGCTTATGGACTGTCTTTGAGGACAGTCCACTTTGGAAAGCATTGCAACAATTAATCCTAGAGAGTATAAATGGATGATTGACTGTGGTAAGGTGCTGGAGCTCCAACATCAGACAGCATTGTTAGATTAGATGTAATTGATAGAAGGCTGTTCTGGACATAGTGACCATCATGATTGCTTAGGTACTCTGTTCCCTTGCCATGCTACTTCTACTGTGTCTATAGTCTTTATAGCTTCACAGCCAGAGAATTACTTTGTGGATTTACCACAGCTGTTTATTTGGTGAGAGATATTGGACACTATCTCTTTACCTTGCAGGGATCTCTTGAAACAAATGAAATCACTACTAATGAGTGCATTTGACCAAAGTTATTATAATTTACACAGTGATGTATGGGAGGCAATTTGGAAAGAATTATGGGAAGGGACTGATTCATGAGAATGTGAGGGGTTAGCATGCTGAGACATCCCCTTAGATGGGTCTAATGAAGCAGCCCCCCCCCCCCATCTTCATAGTGACCTGTCTTTAGGAAGCAGGGTCAAATCCACAATTCAATTTAGGACTATCTTCATGATGTAAGGCCAGTTCTGCACTGAATCCACCCTATCCCTCCTTTAAACCACTTTTTAAAAACTTACCTTTTTTTACTCCAAATTTTGCAGCACACTGCAGAGCACTCTGTAGCAACTCCATGTGGTTGTCTATATGTGCATTCCCACCCTAATGGCTGTGCAAGTTGATCTCTCTGAGGTGCCAGCATCATTGTGACACCAGAGGGAGTGACTCACATCAATGGTACTGGTGCCAGATGATGGAGTATAGGGATAACAGGGAAAATCTGGGGGAGTTCTGGGGGCCAGAATGCTTTGGGAGCAGCATGGAGTATTCTGGTCAATGTAAATAAGCCCATGGTTTGCAGAACTATGGAGAACCCAGGTAGCCTAAGGCTTAGTGTTCTGGTTTGCAGAACTATAGAGAATCCAGGCATGCCAGGGATTAGTGTTTTAGTTTGCCAACAAAGAAAGAAAGAAAGAAAGAAAGAAAGAAAGAGGCAAGCATTTCTATTCTCCATCCCCCAAATTGCTTATTGGGAATTATTGATTTGGAGAATTATTCATATAATGAAGGCATTATACCAAAATGTTTACTTTCTGGCAGTTAAAGTATTATAAGATACATTATTTTACTCTTGGCTGGATTTTTTTTTACTAGTTATTAAATGTAATTATTTACATTTAATAACCCAGTGTTATTGAATCTAAGATGACTCTATGACTCTGTGGAGCAATAGTAAAAACCGAGTCAGATCCTGCAAATATGCTGGTTGCTTTTCTCAGGTCTATTAATGAGTCATGAGCAATTAATTACCTATGAATAATATACATGGAATGTATTTTAAAACAATAAATGTTACGTATTGCCTGAATCAGCTAGTCCTAATAATTTAGCTGAATATTTGTTTGGTACACACACACACACACACAATAGATGTGAAAAGAACTATTTTAGGTGTATGGACAATGAACCAGCTAAAATTAACTACAAAAATTTCAGTGGAAAGATGTTCATACAGTAACTCCTTGACTGGAATCAATGTGAGTTCAAGCTGCTTAAATTTAGCTGGAGTATGTTATTGACCTCTTTTTTTAGGTATGTCCCCAAACACAGTACACAGAATTAATGCAGTTTGACACCACTTTAACTGACATGGCCCAGTCCTATGGAATGAGGCTCAACACCAACTATGGCCTCATCTACACTGCAAAAATATTGCAGTTTGACATTGCTTTAACTGCCAGGGCTCAATGCTGTAAAATTCTGGGAACGGAAGTTTTATGAGATATTTAGCCCTGTCTCCCAGAGAGCTTTGGTGGCACAACAAATTTCAAATCCCAATGACCGAGAGGACGACAGTTAAAGAGGTGTCAAACTACATTATTTCTGCAGTGCAGATGAGGCCTGAGTATGGATGTTTATAGGTGTCCAACTATTTTTATCACTTTCATAGGACAAAAAGTACCTAGAAATCCTCATCATATGCTTAGAGGCTCTGCTTGGCTCAATGGATATTGAATTATGTAAACCTGATTGTTACTGGAAGTCTTCCTAATTTTGGTGTGTACATATTCCCTCTATGGCCCTGAATGTACTCTACACTATAGTAGCCATGAGGATGGTCCTACCAGATTACGTAGCCATGATAGCCAAGAGTCCAAGAGCACCAGACAAGGGAAGAGAAAAACAGATAGTGTGGGAGATGTTGATAAGGAACACTCACACCTCTAAAGCCAGGAAGGCTAGATAATTTACAGCAGGATATTTTACACCCAAGCCGGAGGTGGCTAATTTACAGCTCCATTCCCCATCTTTGAAACCCTGTCTTGAGTGATCCTTTCCCATGAAGATTTGGCCTTTGATGTATCTTTGCCTCAGGCTAGTTTTACCCTATTTAAGGAGCTCAAATTTCTTTGTTCTTTGGGCAAGTTTGGAGTACAGGGGGACTCCATGTCTCCCTGGGTTCATACTTGTTCCCACTTACGCTGCCCTCCAAAAACCACTCTGTGAGCAGCTGAGTCCTACATCCAGCCAAGAGATCACATCTTAAGGACCACCCACACTAATGGTATTTATCCAGTTAATGAAGCCTTTCCTATTCCATAGCTCTTATATGTGTGCCTGTGTGCTTGCAAGTATGTGTGTGTGTGTTGTCTCTTAATAAAATACAATTCATTGAAGAATCCTGTCTCTGCAATCCTTTATCTTTTACCCCTTGGTATACATATTGAGGCATGATTCCAAAAGGGCTTCTTGTAGCTAAGCCCATTAATTGAGTTAATTAAAATTCTTACATGATCTATCAGTCAATATAGGATGTCATTTTCTTTAACAAATATTTTAAATATACAAAAATTCATGCAACAGGGTGATGCAGAGAATTCAGGCTCTCTCTCCTTTTATAGATGTTGTTTTTTGGCACTTTTTATATCTGTAACCTTTTTGTAGTAAACAATTAAATTAAACTATGATAGAGGAAACTATGAAAAAAGAATGAGAAGAAAAGAGACAAGAAAAATAATTCTATATTGATAAAACAATGCAATTTAGCTAAAAATATTTAAATAAACTGACAGTGTTTAACATAACTCAGACCACTCATTAGCTCAGAGTCCTGGGTTGGTTCAATTTTTATTTTATTAGAAAGTACAATAACATGGAATGTGAATCCTCTTTGAAAAATCATAATATTATTAAATATTAGCAACTTTGTATTTTCTACCACATAGTTGAACATTTACTAATGCTAAATTTATAGCCTCTTCAGACTTGGACTGAAACATCTGCCACACTTCACAGTGTGATGCAGAATTAACTGTACAGTGAAGCATAGCAGGAGTGCAATTGATTTTATGTAATCTTTAAGTGCAGGGCAAGGGTTTTAGAATCAACATGATCTTCACCACAAGGAAACTTAAGCAATTGATATTTGTTAACCAGAAGGATTAAACTAGCTCTTAGGACCAAAAGTGTCTCCTGTATGTGTGAATTTGTACTATATTATATCAAATTTATGTTATGTTACACAAATAATTTTTGTGTCTATGTTTTTCATATGTGTACACATAAAAAACATTAACACAAATATCATTTTGTAAAGCAGGAAGACTAAACTCATTTGATATGAACATCTAGAGAATGAATTCTAGTGATATAGTAGATCTAAAGTACACATGGAGTTCTCTGTATGTTTCTAGGAATTTCTCCATTAATTAATTAATTTGGAGTTCTTCAGTTTTTTTTAAAATCAGATCTTAAATTCATTCCATCTATTATCACAATTTGTGAATGTTTGTAAAATATCTGCATGCAGATTTGTGTAGGTTTTCACATGCATATTTTTGCATGCAATTTTGCCCAATAAGCAGGGCATGAAAGAAATGTGAACTGAAAACATTTCTCATTCCTTTCCCTTTTTCTCTTTAATGACTAGAGGACTGCAAATCTGGCACTTAGGTGAATTCTTGTATATGTGTGAAAAACATTAGGATGAGGTCTTCGGTGCTGTCTCTAGTGTCAGGGAAGATCACATATACTATAGGGAGGATTTTTAAAAATGTAATTAGAGTTATGAAAATCCTTTCATAGTTTCCAGTTGCATAAGCCAGATTAACTCAATCAAATTGGACAATGATTTGTTTGTTTAAAATGAAACAAAGCTATCAGAGTATAGGGAAGAAAACCTGTTCTGTTAAGTTGATAATTTACTAGATCAGATGATAACAAATTATTGTTTATCAAAAATATAAGGCAAATCAGACGTGAAAATCAAAGATACATGTGTTGGGAAGTTTGTACTTCAATTATTATCATTTACTAATAAAAGCAGTCATTTTTTATTCAGATACTTAAAATGTTTGTATGGGCAAGATTATTGTTTGGCAACTGGCTAATCCTAAATGCTCATGTGACAGAGAAGCAAAAACAAAGACCAAACTCTTGTCTTCTTAGGTTGCCATGTAAAAGAAACAAGTTCTCATGTGAAATGGAGACCTCTGCACCTTCTCCTTGTGGGAGACACATGTACTCCTGAAGACTAGCATTACTGCTCATCTAACTCCCAGTTGTGGAAATGCACAAAATAACTTTTTGCAAATAATAATAATAATAATAATAATAATAATAATAATAATAATAATAATAATAATAATATTTATATCTCGCCCTTTGGAAACCCAATCAGGGCGGCTCACAACCATAAAATCAAATACAATACCCAAAACCCAACGACCCCTCCCCCCTTAAAACAGTATTAAATCTATAAGAGTTAAAAACAGACAGTTCATCAATAAAACAATTCGCAACCAGAAATATGCACCCACGACAATAATCCTCATCCATCCTTAGATGGGGCCATGTAAGGATCACTGGGGTGGGGGGAACCCGAGGCTGGGATAATTAATCTGGAAAAGCCTGCCGGAAGAGATTGACAACCCTTTTAAAGCTGTCTAATGATGTTAACTGACGGATCTCATGACACATCAGAAACATTCAAAGAGGCTGTTCAAATCATCTATAGGGTGAAACACATGTGCCAAATAAAGTGGCTTCCAGCTGCTTTGCAGGTGGAGTGTATAGACGATGCACGAGGTGAAAGTGGTCGACAAATGAAACAAAGGAGTGCTCCAGAGCTAAAAACTGGAGCAGAAAGAAGCTGGGATATTCCAACTCAACGTGGAAAATGCACATCTTCATACTGGAATATGAACAGAGAGTGTGGGACTGGTGCGAGTGTGGGACTGTGACAAAGCAAAAAGGCAACCAACAATAATGCAGTGGTGTAAAGCATACACAAAACAGACAGTCCAACAGGGGGGCAAGGGGTGAAAGGAGCATGTTTGGGGGCCTCCATGATTGTACTTTGCCACTGGACATGCCAATGCACCAATGCATAGTATAGGCAATGCATCACACCTGTGACTGTATGGTCAATTATATAGGCAGGCCTCCAATGGAATGGCATCTAAGTGAGAAGAGGGAGGTAATTGGAGGTTGCTGGTGGTGTGTCTGTATGATGGTGCACATGCATGGTGGGAAGGCAGCAAAAATAAAATAAAATAAAATAATAACACAGTGTGCCTTGGGAGCGGGCCGTGGGTTTTGACCTGCTTTCAGAAAATGCAGGATCTAGCCACTTTTTCCTGCCTGTCTGTTCCAGCTTTATATTACTATTTCACATCAAGTCTGAATGTGGATACAAGACAACTGCTGTAGGCCAACATTTAAAAATTGCATTACAGATTGAGTATCCCTTATCTGGAATTTTGCAATCTGAAATACTCCAAAATCCAAAACCACTTTTATGCATGGCTGTGATAGTGACACCTTTGATTTCTGATGGTTAAATGTCCACAAACTTTGTGTCATGCACAAAATTATTAAAAATATTGTGCAAAATCACTTTTAGGTTATATATACAAAGTTTATATGAAACATAAATGAATGTTGTGTTTAGATTTGGGTCCCATCTCCAGGATATCACATTATGTGTGTATATACAAATAAAAATAGAGATATTTCAAAAAAAAAAAAAAAAACACCCCAAAATCCAAAACATTTCTGCTTCTAAAGCATTTTAGATAAGGGAGACTCAACCTATACATACATGCTGAATGAATATGCTGGAAGTGAAACAGGTAACTAAGGAGAAATAGGATTTGGCTCTTAATGACCCACAAATTAGAACCAATTGTGAATGCTTTGCTATATAATGTCTTTTTTCAACCCCATAGTTAAGATTCTTTATACTGCCAGCCTCCTTATTTCAGTGCTTATCATTAAAGTAAAAAAATAATAATTGCTGTACAAGACTCCAGTTACCTGCTGTGAGTCCTTTGAACTGAAGTGAAGATGGAAGAAGGAGGAGGAGATTCTTTTTTGCTGAATTGTAATCTGCTAACTTTTCACCAGTCACTTCTGATCTTTCCTGCATGTGTTAGATTTCCATATTACAATAGCGTTCCAGTGGAATGAATTTCAGAAGTCATTCAGATTAAAGCTTTACTGTCTATGGGATGAAATAACCATGACATGATAAAATGAATGTCTTTTTCAAGAAGAAAATGCCACTTGTGGAACATTTGGTTCTCGAAATAGAATCACACCAAAGAAATCAAATGAAAATGAAAGATAAAGAAACATTAATATAAACCCAAAATATTCCTTGTTTATTTTGATATTGCCCTACATAATTTTAATAAGCTGAAGGCTGACCTTTCTTGACTGATATGAAGAACAGGATGACATTCCCTCCCATTCCTTGTATTAAAATATATATTGGACCACAAGTTGAATCTTTCTGCAACACTGGCAATGGGACTGTGCCACAGACTTCAGGTGATAGGAGTAGTCTAGCTCAGGGAGTGGTGCCTCTTGAAGACAACATTAATCTTTCCGAGTCTATTGAGAGGTAATAGCTAAATGCAATGAAGGAATGTATGAATGAACAGTCTGGCCTTGAAAGAACTGCACTCTTACATCTCAGGTATGCAAAGGCAGATTGATTGCATGGCACACAGTGAATAAGAATACCACCTAGCCTATTTGAATTAGATTAGAATATCCTAACAATATAGACATTAACTACCATGTAATTATTACTATATTTGCAAAATGATGTTCTATGTCATTGTACTTTGACGTCTGCCATTGTTTACCAGCATATAACCACAGCGGGCACAAATCAACTGAAATATTTGGGCATTAGAAGAAATCCCTGGCGTGTATAATTGAGCAATAGAACTTAGCTGTATTTAGGCAATCAATGCTCTTGCCACACTACAGAATTATTGTAGTTTGACACCACATTAATAACCATGGCTCAGTGCTATGACATTCTGGGGTTTGTAGTTTTGTGAGATATTTAACCACCTCTGTCAGAGTGCTCTGGTGCCAAAACAAACTACAAATCCCAGGATTCCATAAGATGGAGCCATGATAAAGTGGTATCAAACTGAATTAATCCTGCAGTGTAGTATCAGCTCTGGATAAGGTTGACATGATTGACTGATTGATTAATTGACTGATTAAAATACAGTGCACTCACACCAACTGCTGACTTGCCATCCACAGATCTGAGCTTCTGTGGATGGCAAGCCCTGGCTTTTCCAATGGGTATGCATGCATGTGGCCATGAGCATGGGCATGGGAGTGCACGCATGCCCATTGAAAAGAACTGAACTCAAGGTTCCACATCTTTTGCTGTCCATGGGGTGTTGGTGTTGGTGTCCGGAGCGGATCCCCCACAAATAGCAAGGGAGGACTGGATATATAGTAACTAATGAACTCCATCCTTCTGAGGTCCAGAACAAACTTGTCAGAAGTGCTGATTTGTTTGTTTTTTACTCACGCATATAGATCAATCAATTTGGTCAATCAATTGGTTTCTCAATACTGATGCAAAAGCAAAAGCAGCTTTATTTATATACCGCTTCATACCACACTATGCAGTGTCTAAGCGGTTTACAACTGTAAGCTCATTGCCCCCCAGCAGCTGGGTACTCATTTTGGCAACCTCAGAAGGATGCAGGCCTGAGTCAAGCTTGAGCCCAGGCTAGTACTGAACTCATAACCTTGTGGTTTATGAGTGAGTAGCTGCAGTACAGGTATTTAACCACTGTGCCAACAGGGCAATATACTATTGAAAATCAGGAACAGGGTGCTTGTGGAGAGAAGACAGAACTGCACCAGCCCTAGTAACAGCCAATAGAAAGCAAGCTGGTGGCAGCCAACCAAATTGAAGGCTGGAGATGAAAAACAGTTGGTGGGTGACTGTTGGAATCAGATAGAGAGGGACAGTTACAGTGAGAGTTCTAGAGAGGGACAGTTGGTTTGGGGTTTCTGGATAGAAACTGAGTGTTAAAGTCTAGAAGTGAGGGACGTAATACCTATGCAGAACTCTAAGTGAGGGAGTAATAGTGAAGAGATATCCTGAGGGATATAAGGGTTGTACAGACCGGCCAAAAGGACTGGCCTGAGGGTGGAGTGGGGGCATGGTGACTGCATGCCAGCCACCCCAACTCTGTCCCAATGCCGCCATCATGCTGCCCACCCAACCAGACAGTGGGCGACATCAGGGTGCATAAAGGAGTGTTGAAAAGCCATCACCGCCATGGCAAGGGCAGCTTTTTGCCACTCTAAAAAGAAGCAGCATTTGGCAGCTCTTTTTACAGTGGCAAACCACCAGATCTGGGCCCCAGCGTGCAGTTGCTATGGCCCTGATCTGGCAAGGAAAGGGGCCATCTGTTCAGCCCCATAGATAGCCATAGTGGCAGGTTTATTGATTAGGTTCAAGGAAAGTAATCCAGAAGGACTTTGTGAGGGTCCTGAGTAACAGTAACTCTTATTCTCTGATGAGAGTAGTGGAAAGGAAAGCGTCATTCTAACAAAGTTAAAACTAAGAAAGTAAAGCTCTCAAGTGAAACAAGTAACTCAAATACTTGAAGGAACAAATGTCTTATTCACCAACAACTAAGGGCCTAAGCAGATGGGCAGCACGGGGCTGCCCCGGGAAACTGCGGATCGGGGCTGAGGCATCCGCATTTCTTGGCCCCGCAGGGCAGCGTCTCTGCTCCAGGAAGGAGCGCTAAAATAGCGCTCCTTCCGCAAGATGCCAAAAGTGCACCGCAAAAGGCATCTGGAGCACCTTTGGCACCTCTTCTGCTGCAGCGTCCGCACACGCTGCAGCGGAAGTGCGTCGTTGGAGCGCTGGCCATGCGGAGGGCCGGCCGCTCCAACGACGTTTTGGGGAAGGGGTTGGGGCACCCAGCATGAGGTTGCCCCTCCCCTTCCTGGCCTCAAAGATGGCACTTTGCGCCGTCTGCTTAGGCCCTAAGTATCTATTGTTTGAAACATCTTCTAAATATAGTTCTGTTATTATTTTAGTAAAAGCTTTTCTGCAGCTTGATTGAATATCCAGTCAAAGTATTTTACAGCGTAGTTAAAGTACACCTCTTACATTTATACAAGTGAAGCAGTTTCACAAATAGATTGGAGGTCACAAGAAAAGTAGAGTGACTTAAGGGAGGTAAACAATAAGAAAGAGCATCACAGTGCTCTATTCACATAATGTGTGATCATCTGAAACAAATTTTCCTGGATTCTAGATTGCTTGGATAGTCTCTGTGTAGCAGGTACTCTTCTTTTCAGGCTATGAAGACAATAAAATGAGAAGAAAACAGGGCAAGCTTGCTTTACATACTCAGCTTAACCTTATTCTGAACACCTGACTAGGCCTTTTGATACTACAAATGATGGCTACCAACTTTGGCTTTAAAAGTGGGATAGAGCTATTGTAGAATAAGGCTATTAATGACTACCAAATGTGATGGCTATATATTACCTTAGTATAAGAGCAGTATGACATTCAGTACCAGTTTTAGAGGAGCATGGGGGTACTATTGCACATAAACCTGACTTGAAGACTTTCTGTAGATATGTGGCCATCAAGATGATGGAGACCCCAGAGCAATCATGGGAGACTCTATGTCAGGGGTCCCTGGATTTTTTCATCTGGGGGCCAGTTCGCTGGCCCCCAGATCTTCTGGGGAGGCGGTCGCGCACCCACACATGCACACAGCACCGGGAGCCATTTTGTGTGCCAAAATGGCATCCGGAGTCGTGCATGTATGCGCGTGCGATGCCAGGTGCATGCGCATGACTCCAGATGCCATTTTGGCACACAAAATGGCATCTGGCGACAGCAGCAGCAACAGCAGGAGAATTTGCAGGCCAGTAAGAAGGCCTCGACGGGCCGGGTCTGTCTCGCACGCCATAGTTTGGGGACTCCTGCTCTATGTGGTATGTGCATGTTACAGTTAGTGCTCCTCTTCCACAGGCTTGCTATCTATGAATTGTAGCATCCATGGATGGTGTTGCCCCATTATCTCTAATGGTGGCCTGTGCACTCAGCCATGCCAATGCAGTCACACATACATTGCACCTCCATTGGGCACAACAGGACTTGAGGTCCTGCAGATTTTGCTATATGTGGGGGGTGGGGGGTAGGTCTGGAATGGTATCCCTGTGGATGCAAAGAGGCAGCTGTACATTCAATCCCTCTATTGTCTAGATAAATGTGTACACAAAAGCTCATCTCTGCACTCAATAATTTATAGGTAATGGAGCATACATACATCTCGTTCTCAGTATTCCTCTGACCAATGAAGGCTATTCTTTTACTTGAAAAAATATCTGACAGAATATTGTAACACTCCTTAAATAAGGAATTTTATGATCTTGAGTAAGTGGATTGTTTTCGCATTTTAATTCAAACTATTTCCTATAGAAGTACTTATGCCTTGTTACACAGAAATAAATCTACTGTGTTCAGAGGGTTTCATAGGAATGTACTCCCTAGGAAAGTTCTAGTTTTATATAAGACATTATAATATAAGTAGTCCAATTGTGTACAGTTTTCCCCACCCAATCATATTCTCACCAATAACATGCCATAAAACTTGGGGAGGGAATGAAAATGCTAATGGAAGTGGAAACATATTTTCTGAGAATAATGTTATTATAATAATTTTGAAGATGTATTTTGCTTTTATGTTGTGAACCTTGTTGGGTCCCATACTGGAGAAAGTTAGAATATTAGTTTAATAAACAGGTAAATAAATTAATTTCCAGGATGGAAAATAATATTTAAATGCAGAAATATCACTTTCTGAATCGAAAATGCAGTTTTCTGCATAGAAAACACTGTAATTGGGGATTTATTTGCATAAAATTTGCCCATTGTCAATTTGCATAGAAAACATTTTCTGCACAGAAAACTGTATTTTTAATTGCATTGAAATAGAATTTTTCCACACAAAAAATCTTGCTTCCTGCACTAAACAACAACTTCTGAATATTGCACAGAATAAGTCCTGAATTGTGAATAGCCTTAGAAAGCTGTGCTTTTCAAAAACTTTCTCATAGCAGGAAGAAAACTGGTGAAATTACTTGTTGCTGCCTTTGAGAAAGTGAATAATTACATCCCTCCTGTATGAGTCAACAATCTGGGTACAGTGTATATATGCTGAATTCTACATGTAAATAATTCTACCATGCTAGATGGATGGAGTCTATTAGGAAGTCTATCAGTATTCAGATTAATAATGTATATACACAACTTTTTGACAACATAGCTAAGGAAAAATGGAATCTCCTATAAATTGGAGAAAATAAAAGGGATTTCATTCCATTTTGATGGCAGATGATTCAAATTGCAGTGAAAATGCTAAGGACTTCTGGAAAAAGGAGACTGGAGACTAGCAAAGCAGAATAGAAAAAGAGGGAACAGCGATCCCTCTGAAGAAGGAGAAGAAGGAGAAATAGCAGAGAAAGAAGAAAGACAATAAGGATTGGGAGGAAGGAGAAAGGAAAGGGGAGGGAGATAAACAAGAGAGAGGGAAATCTGGATTATGAAAATAAACTCTTGGAATGTAAAGGGTATAAATTCTGGTCAAAAGAGAAGTAAGATATTTCATTATTTAGAAAAAATTGAGCATGAAAATTTATGTCTACAAGAGATAAAAATAAAGAAGGAAGAAGAAAAATTTCTAAGAAATAGAAAATTAGGAAAATAATGTGTATTGCTAGCCCAAAAAAGAAAGAAAGGAGTGGTATATATATATAAATTGACAATCCAAGCTAAAGAAATATTTAAAGATGGAAAAGGACATTACATAGGGGTAGAAATAGAAATCAAACAACAAAAAATATTATTGATTGGGTTATACAATCCACAGGAAAACAAAGACAAATTTTATATAAAAAAAGTAAAAAATGAAATGATGCAATTTGACTACAATAGAATTATAATGTTAGGGGATTGGAATGGAGTAGAAGAACCTATAATTGATAGAAAATCAGATTAATTTTTTAAAAAAAAGACAGAGAAGACTTCCCCCAAGCTTTTTTGATATATTGGAATGTTTCTCACTGTGTGATGCATGGAGATTTAAATACCAAGAAGCAAGAGAATTCACTTGCTATTCTGATAGGCATGCATCCCTTTCACATATAGATATGTTCTTCATACCTAAAACAATATGTAAAAATCTGGTAAGGACAGATGTACATCCAAGAAATTTAACAGACCATAATCCAATTGTCTTAACAATAAAAAATAAAAGAGAGGATTTCAATTAGCACTTAAATGATAGACTGTTACAAAATGAAAAGAGAGTAGAAGAAATACAAAGAGAATTAAAATCATATTTTAAGGAAAATATGATAGAAGAAACAAGTATAGAAATGGTATGGGAAACAAAAAAGGCAGTTATAAGAGGTCTTCTTATAAAAAAAACATTGAACTGAAAAAGAAAAGAATGGAGAAAATTAAACTTTTAAATGAAGAAATTGGGAAAAAGGAAAAGAATTGAAGGAAGATAGTAAAAATAGTAAAGAAATAAAGAGACAAATAGAAATGCTAAAGAAACAGATTTAGATTTGGTAGTGGAAATAAAGCAGAAACTTACAATAGTCAAACAAAATTATTTTGAACAGGCCAACAGACCAGGAAGGTGGTTGGCTTATAAATTAAAGAAAAAAACAACAACAGAGAAATTGTTGATCAACAAAATTAGAGATAAAAAGAAAATAATAACATCACAAAAGGAAATTAAAAATATATTTCAGTAAGATATATAAAGAACAAGCGGTTTCTGAGAAAGACATAGAAAATTATTTAGACAAATAAAATAATTAAAGAAATAACTGAAAATCAAAGGAAAGACTAAACTCTCCGATTACAAAAGATGAAGTAGAAGAAGTGATTAAAAAATTAAATGTACGTAAAACTGCAGGACCGGATGGATACAGTGCACTTTATTATAAAACCATTGCAGACCAACTTTGTCTACCACTTCAAAAACTAATGAATGAATTAAAGAGTAAAAATAGTCCATTATAATGGAAGGAAGCAAATATTTGTCTGATCCCAAAGGAAAATAGAGATAGATTGGAAACAAAGAATTATAGACCCATCTCCTTATTAAATGTGGATTACAAAATATTTGCATTTATATTGGCAAAGAGATTTAAAAGTGTACTACAGGAAGGGATTGGCAAAGAACAAAATGGCTTTTTGCCCAATAGACATGTAAAAGATAATTTAAGAATAATTGTTAATTTGTTAGAATATGTAGAAAGACATCCAGATAGAAAAATAGCCTTAATATTTTTGGATATTAAGAAGGCATTTGATTGTGTAAATTGGGACTTTATGTTCAAATATTGGAGGAAATGAAGGTTGGAAATGCATTCTATTCCTGGGTCAGAACAATTTATAGTACACACCATGCAAGAATTATAATTAATGGGGAAAGAACAAATCCAATTGTTATATATAGTGGTACTAGGCAAGGTTGCCCTCTGTTGCCATTACTATTCCTATGTGTGATTGAAGTTCTTATTCAAAATTTAAAAGATGATAGAGACATTCAAGGTATAAAAATTAAGAAAAATGAATTTAAAATAAGGTCATTTGTGGATGATCTAGCAATTACTTTGTAGGAACCTCAAGACAGTATAGAGAAATTAATTAAATCCTTGGGAGACAGAGAAGACTTCCTCCAAGCTTTTTTGATGTATTGGAATGTTTCTCACTGTGTGATGCATGGAGATTTAAATACCAAGAAGCAAGAGAATTCACTTGCTATTCTGATAGGCATGTATCCCTTTCACATATAGATATGTTTGAAATGGTATCGGGATTGAAAATCAACCAAGGCAAAACTACAGTAATAATAAAGAATATGACTAATAATGAAGGGAAAAAATAATGGAGAAGACAGGATTTGCAATTAAGAATAAGGTGAGATATTTAGTGATTATGTTATCAAGGAACAACTCAGATTTGTTTAAAAATAACTATGAAAAAACCTAGGACTTGAGGAAATGGAAGAATTTAGGAAAAATAGCCACCATCAAGATTAATATATCACCTAAATTTCTTCTTCTATTTCAGACAATCTCCATAATTCATAATGATATATATATATATATATATATATATATATATATATATATATATATATATCTGTATGGAAATTTTAATGTTGCAAGCCACCCTGATTGCTCTGCAGAGGGGTGGGATATTTATTATTATTATTATTATTATTATTATTATTATTATTGTATTTAAAAAATGGCAAAGTGAAATATCTATATATGGTCAGGGGAAAAACCCTGGGTTAAAATGAAAATAGTTCAGGATGACAAAGATAGAGGGGGATTTGGCCTACCAAATTTAAAATTATATTATAGAGCATCCTGTATAATGTGGATAAAATAATGGGTAATATTAGAAGATATTGATTTATTAAATCTAGAGGGGGAAGATTTAAGATTTGGCTGTCATGTTTATCTTTGGTTTAATAAAGAAAAAATTAAAAAGATTTTAACAATCGTTATATGAGAAGGGCCTTATTGAAAACATGGAAGATGATTAAAGCAAGATGTTCTTTAAAGCCCTAAATGGCTTGGGCCCAATCTATCTCCAGGACCACCTCCTTCCATACAACCCTCCCTGCACACTTCGGTCCTCTGGGAGGAATTTGCTGCAGCCGATAAAAACTAGGCTGTTGGCAAGCTCCCAGAGGACCTTCTCAGCAACTGCTTCTAGACTATGGAACGGCCTGCCAGATGAGATCCATCAGATTACAACTGTAAGCAGCTTTAAAAAGGCTGTCAAGACGGATCTCTTCTGGCAGGCCTTTCCTGACTAGAATTCCCAGCCTTAGGAGTCCTCCATCCTGCCCTCTCTCACTTTATCTGCTGATCTGAAGATCACTTCCTGTCTGCCCATTAGTTTCTGGGCCCAGTACAAGGTGTTGGTTATCACCTTTAAAGCCCTAAATGGCTTGGGTCCAACCTATCTTTGGGACTCCTGTATAATCCACCCCACCCACTCAGGTCCTCTGGGAGGAATCTGCTGCAGCCTATTAAAACTAGACTGTCTGCAACCACCCAGAGGACCTTTTTGGCAACTGCTCTCAGATTATGGAATGGGCTACAGGATGAGATCCATCATATTACCACCTTAAACAGCTTTAAAAAGGCTGTTAAGATGAATCTCTTCTGGCAGGCCTTTCCTGAATAGATATCCCGGCACCAAAAGATAGCCCAACCTGCTTATCCCTGATTCTGCTGCAGTTATTGTCTATTTGTATTATTATTTTAAGTGTGTTTGAAACTGTTAACTGTTTAATAGTATTTTAAGGGGAGGTGGGATTGTGGGATATGGAATGTATATTTTAATGTTGTAAGCCACCCTGGTTGCATTACACAGAGGGGTGGGATGATGATGATGATGATGATGATGATGATAATAATAATAATAATAATAATAATAATAAATAAATAAATAAATTCCTCTTTTTCTTCTACCCTTTACCTTTCCTAGCATTATTGTTTTTTCTAGTGATCCATGCCTTCTCATTATGTGGCCAAAGTACGATAGTCTCAACTTGATCATCTTTGCTTCCAAGGAGAGCTCTGGTCTGATCTGTTCAAGAACTCATTTGTTTGTCTTCTTGGCTGTCCATAGTATCCTAAGTACTCGTCTCCAGCACCACATTTCAAATGAGTTGATTTTCTTCAGTGTCCAGCTCTTGTATCCGTACATGGTAATTGGGAATACAATGGCCTGAATGATTCTGACTTTAGTGCTCAGTTGTATGTCTTTGCTCTTAGGTATCCAGTTCTTTCATAGTTGCCCTTCCCATTCTTAGTCTTCTTATTTCTTGACTGCAGTCTCCATTCTTTGTGAATGTAATGCATGAATGTCCTGTGACATATTGGAAGTCCATAATTGATCTGTGAAATGCAAAGGGTTAAGATTGGTGGGAGGTACATGCTAATGTGGACTTACATTATATTCTAATGAAAGGTTACATCACAGTTGATGTAATTCTCAACTGGCCAATTAGGGGAGAAGTACCGTGAACTTTGAGAGTTTTTAAAAGGACTTCCCCACCATGTGGTCAGAGAGTCCTTCCTTTGTTTATCCATTTGATAAGACTCTGTGGGCAGGCCTAAGAGATGCTGGTCAGAGCTGAGACTAAGAAGGCCCAGCTCCCAGCATCCAGTAAACATCTAGGACTATAAAGCCATCTGAACTTGTAAGTAGGATAAGAAGTATATGTTAGTTAGTGTTCCTTGGCCTTTGTTATTTTATCAGCTTGGATAAAATGGCTGTACTTCTGTGCTTTTTGTATTTAATGTAACTACGGAGCCATACAGATGGCCCCTAAGAGGTGGCTCCGTGCTGCCTCTGGGAGTGCCAGATCAGAGTTGCGGCAACCACACACCATGGCTCTGATCCCACTCTTTGCCACTCCAAAAAGCTGGCAAATGCCACTCCTTTCTGAAGTGGCAAAAGGCCACCCTTACCACCAACACTGCAGCTCTTCTGTGCTCCTTTCCTGCAGTGTATCTAACAAACAAATTGCAGTTTATAAGATAACTGTAAACTACATTTTAAAGCTTGATTTATTTGTGAAACAATTCACCACAATCCCTGAAGGGGTGGGTGAAACACAAGAATGGGGGCTGTGTGTATATAGATGCTTCTCATTCAGATTCTGGGCCTGATGACCTAGGATGTGGCCACTTCCTGTGCCTATTAGGGGGATATTTAATTTAAAATGTTTTTTAAAGACATTTGACCTGACACCAAGAAAGACCTAACAGGAAAGGCAAGTCAGATTGAGAACTATATAGACAGGAGACTTTAAGAATTCCAGTTAGAATTATTTATTTCTGATAAAATATTCTTAGGTAATTTCAAAGAAGACAGTATTAGTAGATCTGCCAGAAGGCACATATCCTGAATGATGTTTCATTAAAAGTATGGTCTTTTATGGCGTGTGAAATTTTAAGTCTTTGTCTTCATTCTGCCTCCCAGATAAGAGAAAGACAATTCCATTGCATCGCTTCCTAACAAATTCACCTGGATTCATTTATATAGCAGTTTTAGTATCATATTACATGAAATGGGAGGTATTTTTACCATATTTCTTCTTTTAACTGCATAGTACTATACTGCTAGTATAGCTATATATACCATTGAAGCAGATATTTTTTTAAAAAAAAATTGTATGTATATATTACATACTTAATCAACAAATTAACATCAAATAATTTTTTCATGTCTTCACATGCAGACACCCCCCACTATCAATTGTTAATTAATTAATAGATAATGACAAAGAAAGTGCAGTATGATATTTGTATCATATTTCTGTATTTAATTGCATAATATTATACTGCTACATATAAATACAGATACACTTGAAACAGATATTTAAAAACTTTATATGTATACATTACATATTTAAACAATGAATTACTATCATTTTGTTTCAAGTCTTCACATGTATACATAAATGCACAAGCACAAACAAATACATACACACATATAACATTATCTTATGAATGATCAAGTGGTTCTCATATGGATTTAATTACAGATGAAGAAAGACAAGAGGAAATTAAATACTAGGGAAGTTGTAATATTATTAATTGTTTGCCATCTGTCTTCAGTAACAAAGGAAAAAGAATTGAAGTTTCTCATTTGGAGAATAAAATAAGAATTCATAATATGAGCAGGTAATATTGGAAACTCTCTTTTATCTTTCTGCTTTTTTATTGCAGAAGATTCACTGTGATGTTTACTGAAGTTGAAAAATAATCTGAGATACTAGAATTTACTCACTAGATATGTTAAAGGACCAGATGTCAATTGAATAGAATTAAGATTATACAATTAATAAGGGGGAGTAAATAATTGCAACACTAATAAGGTAGCCCTTTTTCTTTATGAATCTGAAACTGTTTCCCAAACTCCATGTCTCAGTGATGTCTAGAAGAACTTTTCCAAGCTTCCTTTAAAAGTGTTACTTGGCAAGCTACATTGTATGTATGCTACTGCACTGTCTACAGTAGTAACCTAGGCAGGAATTCTGTTGGGGAATTAGAAATGTGTAAGTACTCTAGTTATGATGCAGCACAGTGACTTCCTTTCCAATCCCCCCAATCCATACTTACTGGGTAGCAGTGATTCATGGGTGTCTGTTCCCTTATCAATCAGGAATGAGCTGACAGTCCCCCATGAGTGATCTCTGATGTGGCAGGTAGAAGTAGGATCCCATCACAATTCCCCCATATGTTGGTGATTGCTTGTGCAGGGAGGTTGGAAATGTTAGCCATCTACTTCTCAATCCACAGAAAAATAGACTACCATGGATTACAGGTGGCTGCTGCAGAGTAAGTGGGGATTGGGGAACTTTCCTGTCCCCTAGGTATCCCCTGGACCAGGGGTAGGCAACCTTTTCCCTTTAAGGGCCGAGGGACTTCAGCTCCCAGAAGCCTCAGCCATGTTGGCCAATAGTCCCATGTTGGCCAATAGCTCCTGGGATTCTGGGAGCTGAAGTCCCTCGGCCCTTAAAGGGGAAAGGTTGCCTACCCTGCCCTAGAGACCCAGCATTGTGTAGTGGTTTGAATGTTGGGTTAGGATACTGGGAGATCAGGGTTTGAATCCTTGTTTAGCCATGGTAACCCAGTGGATGACCTTGGATAACTCACACCCTCTCAGCCTCAGAGGAAGGCAGTGGCAAACCTCCTCTGAACAAATTCTGCCATGAAAACCCCATGACATATTCATTTTATTATCACCATAAGTTAGAAATGACACAGCAACATGTATCCCCTAAACTAGGATATGTAGGGGCTGTGAATATGAAGCAGGTCCAAGTACATAACTCTAGGGTACACATTCATAATTGAACAGGATTCCAGCCCTAGTCTTCCCTGCAGAAGAACTTTTTCTTTTTGCTGTAGTAGGAAGAGAATTCTAGGCCTGAAAAATATGGGCCAAATGATGCCATTTTCAGCTGCATTCAGGGCATAGTGCTTAGGTGATGCATGGCCTGAGTGCAGCTGGAAGTATCTTCGTGAAAGAATGAGGCCAAAAAGGAGCAGACAAGATCTGCTCCTTCTCCTGGCCTAGTTCTGGACCATAGTGGCAGGGTCCATATGGTTGCAGCAGCCCCAGTGTGATAGACACCGGAGCAGCTGTGCTCCATGTTTTTTGGCCCATCTGTTTCAGGCCCTAGTGTTCCTTATAAGTTTTTCAGTGAGACAATCAGTAAAAATGAGCAAGCATCCACAACTGATCTTTTCCTTTGGGTGTATCCTCTCATTCACTGATATGGATGAGGAGAGTGAGGAAGCCAACCTAGTCTCATTCATACTGCAGAATCATAATGCTATTATTCCACTTTACCTGCCTTGGTACCTGGAATAGCAGTTTAGAGAAGGGCATTCTCAGCCAAAGTGTTCTGGTGCCTCACCAAATTACAAATTACAGGATTCCGTGGGATGGAACCATGGCCATTAAAGTAGAGTAATAATGTTATAATTGTTTAGTGTGAATGGGCCTCAGATTTTACAAGGTACCTTAGAACATGCCTTAGGCCAGAATCGTTGGGCTTCTGTCACTAGTCCCAGCTTCTGCCACCCTAGCAGTTCGAAAGCATGCAAATGCAAGTAGATAAATAGGCACCACTTCAGTGAGAAGGTAAACAGTGTTCTGTGCAATCATGCTGGCCACATGATCACAGAGTAGTCTCTGACAACGCTGGCTCTTCAGCTTAGTAACAGACATAAGCACAACCCACTACGGTTGGACACGACTTGACAACCTTGTCAGTGGGGAATACCCTTACCTTTTTAGTGTTCCTCTGATGTTTCATCAGCCCCTTCCTCTGTTTCTACCTAATAAGACAATATGAAGGGTTTCAAAAGCATCAAGTGTAATGATAAGGGAAATTGAACAGACACCAGCCATAATGAGTCTTTTAATCTTGGGGGCTTGTCATGTTATTTTAGTTTATTGGTCCAAGCTGAATAGTCAGCTGTCCTATACTCCTTTATTTGAAACAACAGTTGTTGTTTGGAACCTTTAGCTCTTTTTTGTGGAAACTACTTTTCAGAGCTGTGTTCCACATTATGACTGAAGAACCAGAGCTTGAGGTTAAAATCCAAGGACTCTGCCATGTGGTTTTATATGTTTGTTGTATAGTTTAGATTGTCTGTAGGATGTATGTATACAGGTGGGGTTTATATGCTGTTATATGTCGTATAGGCTAGTGAGTGTTGTAACTGCTTAGAATAGCCTAGAAGGATGTGACCAGTCTAAACAATGTGTAGGAGGGTTTTTTTCTTAGCCAGGTACAGCTTAGCAACAGGTTGGCCTTTAGAAACATACTAACTGGGAATGGGAAGAATGGGAAGCTGATGGGGAACATCTGGTGGTTGTTTTGGGAATGAGGTATGAAAGCGTGCCAACCTTATGGGAAGAGTTATTAATTTTCAAATGTCTTTTTTATGCTTTGATGTGTCTGATATCCCCAGTTCTACTAACAACTTCTGCCTCTAATGACTGCTATAATAAAAGTCTTTTGTTATTCAACTGAGGACTGACTGTCTGAGGGCCTTTGCAGACTGCCAGAAATAGTGCAAATTGAGTCCACTTTAACTACCCTGGTTCAGTGCTAAGGAATTACTGTTAACCTAAGCAGACGGGTGGCCATGGGCCGCCCTGGGAAGCTGCGGATTGGGACCGAGGTAGCCGCACTCCTCGGCCCCAACCCGCAGCTTCTCAGGCCCTGGAAGGAGCGCTAAAATAGCGCTCCTTCCACAAGACGCTGAAGGTGCGATGCAAGAGGCATCTCTTCTGCCGCAGCGTGTGCAGATGCTGTGGCGGAAGTACGACGTCAGAGCGCCAGTCATGCGGAGCGATGGGCACTCCGATGACGTGTTCGGGAAGGGGTTGGGGCACCCAGCGTGAGGCTGCCCCTCCCCTTCTTTGCCTTGAAGATGTCGCAAAGCGCTATCTGCTTCCCTCTAAAATGTATTTTTTTTTCTGAGACATTGAACCTTCTCTGTCAGAGAGCTCTGGTGCCACAATAAACTACAGTTCCCATGATTCCCTAGCACTGAGCCAGGGCAGTTAAAGCAGACTCAATTTGCACTATTTCTGGCAGTCTGCAAAGGCCCTGAGTCCTGACACTTGAGAGTGTTACTTTTTGGACTACAAGTCCCAGATTCCCTCAGGTCTGTGAAGACTATAGTTTATTAAGCCCAAAGAGACATAATGTTTTATTTTTTAGCAAGCATTACACAGGCTATGCTAGAAACATTCGTTTTCAATAATCCAACAGTGGAAATTTCACCAATGAAGAGGCAGTGCATGCATCCTGCCCCCGTTGTGGGGAATCTCCAGAGCAAATCTGGAAAGCACAGGTACAAAACACAGACCTTCCAGGTTTGTTTTGTTTTATTTGTGTTTATTTAAAATCCATCTGGAGGTGGTCAAATTAGTTTTAAAATATTTAAAACTGACTCCAGTTAATGGAGTGTGAAGTTTCTGCATACAATTGGGTGGTTGTTTTGACCTGGTCTGAGAACTGCCCTGAAGTAGTAACTTGCTGCAAACTGTGAGCTGTGGGGATTTTTACTAGGAATTCAAATAAACTGCAATGTTAACAAGTTTCTTTCTACTCAGCAAGTTTGGTGTAACCTACAATCAGACAAGTTCTTCAAACCATGTACTACAACAAGGATGTTCTATACTACCTTTTCAGCACAACCTGCACTATGATGATAAAAAGAATGAAAAAGATTTCACTTGTGTTCTCAAACAGTTAAATCCCAGTCATTTGGCTCCTTAAAAAAAAAAAAAAAGTTTTCCACCTCCAACAAAGATAAAACTCTTTCATTGGGAATACAATTGGCAAGTTTTATCTTTACTGCACCTGAATTTTCCCCCCAGATGTAACCTGTTTTTACTGCCTTTTGTCTTCAGTCCTGCCATGGCCAAGAAGGGAGTGGCTTCTGCCTGAACTGAGATCCCTCCAGACTATCTTAACTGACAACAGAGTAACATCTGAAAAAATGTTGGCCTTTGAATCTAACATTGAGCCTTTACAAACTGCCAGAAATAATGCAGCTTGAGGCCACTTTAACTGTCCTGGCTCAGTGCTAAGGAATCATGGGAACTGTAGTTTATTGTGGCACCAGAGCTCTCTGACAGAGAAGGCTCAATGTCCCAGAAAAAAATAAAGTTCCCATGATTCCCTAGCACTGAGCCAGGATAGTTAAAGTGGCCTCAAGCTGCATTATTTCTGGCAGGTTGTAAAGGCCCATTGTCACTTTTCTTTTCCTGTATGATTTTTAACATTGTTGCCTGATTAAGAAGCAGTAAATCTTTGAAAACTTGTATGATGCATTTTCTGCATTTTGGTTGGCTAATAAAAGTATCGCTGATTTGTGGATTTTGGATTTTGATTTATTTTGCTGCATGACCAACCTGGCTACGCCTGAATGTTACATTAGAAAAGTTATTTTGAAATGTTTCATACTAAATAGGAATTGAGATACAAAGAGGAAAAAGTAAATAACATGATCTTAGCAAATTTCATTCTTTCCCCTCCCTCCAGAATAGTACAATAACATTCTTCAGGGGATGCACCCAGAGGCAAATTACAAATTGTAGTGACAATTACAGTTTTGTGTAAGCAAACACAATAATAATTCAGAATTTCTGTGGCATCCTTGCCTCCAGAAGTTTAAATTAATATATCCAGTTCAAAGACAGAAAGAGAAGTTCTTAACTTTAATCTTGCATCTATGAAAGTGTAAATCCCATACTGATTCCTATGTATGTTCACATATAGAAAATAATCAGAAAGAAATGAGTTATTTAAAAGATACCAAAAATGTGTTACTCTGACACAATGATGAACGGTTTTTCATTTTTTATCTGCACTGTATTAGAGTAGTTTCGTTCCAGAGGTCAGCTTTTCAATCCACAGTTTATGTCACAGTAATCCCAACATAGGGCCTTTGCAGACTGCCAGAAATAGTGCACATTAAATTGAGGCACTGCCCTGGCTCAGTGCTAGGGAGTCATGAGAATTGTATTTTTTTCTGGGACATTGAGCCTTCTCTGTCAGAGAGCTCTGGTGCCACAATAAATTACAGTTCCCATGATTCCCTAGCACTGAGCCAGGGCAGTGCCTCAATTTAATGTGCACTATTTCTGGCAGTCTGCAAAGGCCCATATATACAGGACAGCTAAAGCATATTTTCCAGAAAGCCTCCTTAAGTATTCTTAATGAATTGCCCCTCATTTTGACAATTTTGATCAGTTGGTTCAGTGCTCTTCCTTTGGCTATCAACATGGTCTTTCTAAATCAAGGGGAAAACTATGTATATTAGGGATGAACAAAAAAAAAATGCCCTTCCCAAATCTCTATCTTATTTGTGTAAGGTGGGAAATGGAGGAAATATTTCACTTAATATTATCAGGTGATGATAATGTTACTGAAGGGTCTTCAGAGGGGGGGGGGGGGGTTAGAAAATGAAACCACCTGGTGTGGTGGCAAGAACAAAGGTCCTCTCAGAATTTTTCAGAAAATACTCTTCTAAGACATTTTGGCTCAATATAGAATGAAACATTTATTGATAGTCCATACTGGTGAAGGAAGAAAGAAATGGCCTGTTCTGACTGTATAAATTTAGCAGTAGCAGAAATAGCATAGGTGGGGTGCAAACGGGTGGCTCTGGGCCACCCCAGGAAGCGGCGGATCGGGGCTGTGGCTAACCCATGCCGCGGCCCCAATCCTCCCTTTTGCCACCCCAAAAAGAGCAGCAAAATGCTGCTCCTTTTAGGGGTGGCAAAAAGCCACCCTAAGAGCCAGTTCACAGCTCAGCTTCACCCTTTCCAGTGCAGCATGTCGGAACGTTGCGCTGGGAGGGCGTCCTGATGCGGTGCGCCATGCATAATGGCGAGCAGTGTCAGGGCAGCAATGGCGTGGTTTTGGGGTGGTCGGTGTGTGGCTGCCCCGCCCCATCTCTGCCTCCAGGCTGGCCCTTTGGGCCAGTCTGAAGAGGCCCTTAGAAAGTCACGTTTTGGATTAGCAATGTTAAATCTGCCACGTAGCAGGATGACGGAAGCTGCTTCAAAAAGCACCATTAATGCATATGTGTGTGGGGAGGGGGGCAGATAAAGGCAGAAACAGCTCACTGAATGGTGAGACAAAACTTTTTAAAGGCAAAGAGAGAGAGTGTGTGTATGTGTTTATCATGGTTTTTTTTTTGGCAAGTTTCTTCAGAGGGGCTTGCCATTGCCATCCTCTGAGGCTGAAAGAGTGCGACTTGTTCAGTTACCCAGTGTGTTTACATAGCCAAACTGGGAATCAAACCCAGTCTATAGAGTTTTGTCTAATGCTCAAACCACTACACCATGCTGGCTTAGAAAAAATAATAGCATTAGTGCAGATAAAATAAAACAATAGATGAAAAATAGTGCAGATCACACTATTGCAGCACAAATGTGGCAAGGGTGCGATACACAGCACAAGCAATCAGCTATCATTGTGAGTGCAGCTAAAGTATTTTTCAAAAGATATAACCTGGCATAACAGTGTTGTGTGATAATGACTTAAGGGAGAAGGCAATTATCCTCAGATTTCATTTCTGCATTCTCCCATTTGACTAAAACCAAGATTCCAAGATTCTGGAATCCTCAAGTAATCCCATTGCAGATGAGCATAAACTGCTCTTCTTTATATAGCAAACTATTTACTATGATCTCTTCTCCTTCTTTGCATTTCTTTTATTTCCATGAAGAAATTGCACATTGCTAGCCTTCCTAAGTAAAAGGCAACATTGTTATTAACCTTCATCCTCTCCCAATTTAATTCTTCTGTTTTTAAGTATCTTCAAATTGGCAGCTGTAATAAGTATAGCAATTTTCAATGTTTCTTTTATCAGACTTAATTTGAATTTAAGTTTTCTTTCCCTTTTCCTTTTATTGGACATTATTATTATGGACTGCCTATTTTAAAAAGCAATAATTATTTCAGTTCTGCATATGTGTGTGAGGTGGCATTTCTTTTGACAGATTACTGGAGAACTTCTCTCGTTTCACAAACTTAATTAGTATGTTGGATTTCAAGTTATATACAACAGATGGTTTGTCTTAGATGATGATAGACTATTGATGACCCAACACAGTGTAAGTGATAATTGATTGAAGGAATAAAAAGTGTGTGTAAGCAAGATAGAAAGTCAAGAAGATTTAATCACTGCTTCAAGAAGAATTAAAAGTATTGTAATCTGACTGCTGAAATTGTCATTATGATTGGTTGTCTTATGAGAAACTGAACACTGCAATAAAACCAGGAAATAGCAGAGATTAATGATACTGCAACACCAGTTTTCTTGTGAAAGGAGAGTATTCCTTGGATAAGTAACTAGATAAATTAATGTTTCTATCTAAGAAGAACTTTTACTGAAAGTAACAAATAATAGCAGAGGAAGGTAGAATGGACTTAGTATTTTGATTAGAATACTAGAACATAACATAGCATTGTTGGGCCAGTCTACACTGCTAGTGTTTCCTGCACAATTGCTACTGAGAGTACATCATTGCCCTCACAAATTGGCTGATTTTAGAAGGAGACATAAGGAGTTTAAAAACACTTATTTTCTCAGACACCATTGTCAACACACTTTATAGTGTGCACGAATGGTTCTCCTGACCTACATGTATAGAGGAGCTGGTTTATATCCTCAACATCTCAATGCAGTCACAGCTGGGTGGTAGTTGTTATTGGACCCTCCCTCACTTTCAGAAGTGATCATCATGTGGTTACAGTGTGTCTGAACTGACCCTATGTTTAGAAATAAAACCTATCACCTCGAAAATGTCTCTGTAGCACAAGGCGGCTTGCACTAGCAGTGTTAACTTTTGAAGAGTTTTGATAGAGACCAAGAGGGAGGAAAACCAAGGCAATGACCACAAAAAGTGTTGTCTATCAGGATTATTAAAAGGGAGGTATATGGTTACCCCACCACCATATTAAATGTCAGTCCAATAACTGTCCTAATATAACAGTGAACTGTTTTATATTCAACCCATTCCAAACAACACCCACAATTTCAAATAGAGATAACACTGACATGAAAAACCAATGCAGAGAAATAGAAGACAACAACAAAAGAGGAAGAATAAGAGACCTATTAAAAAGAGAATCCAGGAATTAAAGGTAAATTCAAACCAAGGACTGGGATGCTATATGGAGGAGGAAATACACCAAAGGGTTATATAAAAGAGACAAGAATATGATTGACACATGGAATGAGAAATCATATGAAGATGAACCCCAAATTCTAAAAAGTGAAGTAGAAGCTGCAGTAAGAGAAATTGTGAAAAACAAATCCCCAAGAACAGATGATATCCCAATTGAACAGTTACAATGTACACAGACAGAAGCAACACTAGTGTTAACTATTATATACCAAGAAATATGGAGAACAAAGAGGTGGACAACAGACTGGAAGTGATAAATATATATCCCAGCCCACAAGAATGGAGATACAAAAGACTGCAGCAACTATAGGTTCTAGAGAAGAGTGCTTAGGATACCGTGGACTGCCAAAAAGATAAACAAATGGATTCTTGAACAGATCAAACCAGAAATCTCCTTGGAAACCAAGATGATCAAATTGAGGTGGGTATTCTTTCGCAACATAATGAGAAAGCATGGATCACTAGAAAAAACAATGCTAGGAAAAGTGGAGGGTACAAGAAAGAGGGGGAGACTGCATGCCAGATAGACTCAAACAAGGGGGTCACAGGCATGGCTTTCCAGGGCCTGAGCAGAGGAGTGGAAGACAGGGAGTCTTGGAGATGTCTCATCCACAGGGTTGCCATGAGTCGGAGTTGACTCAAGGTTAGCTAATAACAACAAAAATAAACCCTGTTATGTTAGCTCTGTATGTTTATTTTTAACACTTTTCACAACAATCCAAACAGTGACATTTCACAAATAGGTGTCTTTGTATAAAAGGGATTGTTGAGTAAAACAGAAGCAGTGGGAACCTGGATTATTATGAAAGACATATAATGGCATGTACTTAAAACTCTTATGTGCAAATATGCACTAGTTCCATGATGATGAACCTATGGCATGTGTGCCAGAGAAGGCATGTGAAGCCATTTTTCCCATCATGTGAAGGGTGGGGAGGAGTAAGAGGCACACACCTGTTCTTATTCTTTCCAGACCCTCCCCAGCCTTCAGCTGCCTCTGCCAGGGATGGCGTGGGGGAAAGAGGAAGAAGAGGTGCATGCCTGTTCCTCTTCTTCCCACATCACCCCTCTGGGCCCTTCTGCTGTCTCTGGTGAGGCAGCTGAAGGCCCAGGAAGGGCAAGGGGAAGAAGTCCCACCCCCAGGGGGCAGAAGACCCACCCTGGCTGCCCCTAGCACAAGGTAACACCCGGTCCCAGAAGGCCTTTTAGTTTGGGCACTCAGTCCCTAGAACAGGGGTAGGCAACCTTTCCCCTTTAAGGGCCGAGGGACTTCAGCTCCCAGAAGCCTCAGCCATGTTGGCCAATAGTCCCATGTTGGCCAATAGCTCCTGGGATTCTGGGAGCTGAAGTCCCTCGGCCCTTAAAGGGGAAAGGTTGCCTACCCCTGCCCTAGAAGGTTCACCATCACTGCACTAGTCATATAATTGATTCAATACCTGTAAATGTAAGGCATATACAAAGATAAAAGTGACAGAGGAAAGTGAGGCCGCAATTTCAAATTTGTAACAGATGTAATGCTTGCGTTAACATGTAGGTATTGGATCTGCATCAACACTTTTCCTTTTTCTTTGTGAGAACCTTTTGACATGTGGCTTCCTGGTTCAGCATAGGAACAGCCAGATCATGTTAATTTTGTTGTCTGTGCCTTTTGTATGTATTCTTAAGTCTTGTTCCATTTCTACCTTAATGTGCATTTTACAATAAATAGCCCCAACAAAAATGCATGTTTAAAAATATTGATTTTTCTTCTTCTACTTTTGGCATTTAAAATAGATTTTAAAATGCATGTTGACATGCTTTCTGATGTAGGAAATGCATCACAAAAATCAAAGAAATAAAAGGAATTTTTCAAATGTACATTTTTTCAGGAGAAGTGGGTGAAGTAAATTTATATAAAAATTTAGAAAGATGGAATTCTTCAAGAATCCCTGACGCAAAGTGAAGCTAAGCAAGAAAATTACAAGGAATTACTCTGGATTATCATTTTTTTTTATTTTTTGGCCTGGATGACCAACTGGATCCATGTGGACTGTTCATCAAGACACTAGACAAACACTCTGGACTGTTATGTGGATATTCCTTTAATGGCCACAGGAGATGTATTTTTATTTTATTTTTGCTCACTTTTCTGCTTCTTCAATCTGCCCACTTATTGAAAGGAGTGACAATGCAAACCTTGAGAGAATTCAGTCACAGTGTACTGTCTATGAGGTCCTCTTTGCTATGAATGCAATGGCTGCCTTGGGAAGTAATGTCTGTCTTTCAGTCTTTATGGCCTTTATGCTTCATATTTGTGCTTTCTCGAATGTGTGAGAGTGAATATGACCTATTGGATTTGACTTTCTTCCTCTACATTTCTTTCTAGCTTTCTTTTTCTACACTTCTCTTTCTGCCTTTCTCTCATACTATTTGTTTTCTTAAAGATTTCTGTTACAAGCTTCAGTTCAAGATAGGAGCATTTTTGAAGCAGTAAAAATTAACTGGAATTTCTAAAGGTGCCTTGGCACAAAAGTTCCTGGAAACCACAAAGCTCTGATTTATGTTCTAATGATGTTTCCTGTTTTCCAAAAGCAAAAATCAGCCAAGCAGCTTCTGAGGTGGGCTGGAATTAAGAATGTGTGTCTGAGGATTGACAAGCTTTGCTTGGTCTATGTTTTTCAAACTCTCTGCGGCTGGCTACACTTTGGTGCTCTGGATTCTTCATGTTGATAGACAGCTGTGACTGTGTTTCCAGAAATGTGTAGCTTTGAATACTATGCCTAGAAAAATATGCACATTTCAGGTGTCTGCAAAAGAAAGGCTACTTAAATATGTGTCAAATTAATAGGAGGAATAAATTCAAAAAGCATTTACAGTATAACCCATGCTCACAAACATGTGCAAAATAAGCAAAACAGAGAGCAATTACATCCCATGAAAAAGAAAACAAAAAAGCCAACAGAATTGAGCATGGGCCTGATATGGAAATAGAAGAGGGAAAAGGATGTTAATGATATGTGCCCATGGTTAAAATTAAGGATAAGGCTGGTCACAGAAGCCCTGGGGGGAGGGAGTTTTTTTGTTTAGCTATCTTTTGGCATATGTGGGGTGTGTATTTGTGTGTGTGTGTGAGAGAGAGGGAGTGAGACAATGAGGAGGGAAGGTAGAATTTTCCTAGTAGCTGAAAAAAAGAAAATCTAAACAGTACGGGGGGGAGGGGAGGACTGATTTTGAGGTGCAAATGAACCCAGGATGCTGAGCATATGCTACCATGCTCCTATAGTCTTTGTGTGATCCAGCTCACAGTCTGATTTTAGCTTTAAAGGGAAGAAGGAAAATAGAAAGAAAAACAAAGAGAAAAATCATGCTTTACTGTAGTGTCTAAACCAGAGGTCAGCAAACTACAGCCCAGGGGCCGAACCCGGCTCCTCAAGGCCTTTCAACCAGCCTGTGGCTGGTTTCTACAGGCAGGGCTATTTTTGACTGTTTAATCTGGTTAATTCAATACAAAACCTGCTTGCTATTCCACACATTTGTAAAAGGCTGCAATCCAACCCTATCAACAATAGGCTCCACTGAATAAGGCATGCTACTGGATGGATATATGTAGGACTGCAGTGTGATATTTATATCTTGACAATAAAGTACGTGGAACTGAAACATTCTTCATGGCACTGATCTAAATCCTTCATCTTAACCTTTTTGGTGATTTTGGTGAGGGAGCACTGGAGATGATGGCAGAAGAAGAAAAAAAATCCTTTTTTGGGAGGGAGACAAAAGACATGAAATAATTTACATGCCATGGAGAAAGAAGAACTTATTAGTGAAGTTGTTTACTGGTTTTTGTTTGTTTTTTAGCTTCAGCAAAAAGCCTCTGTAAAATGGGTTACTTCTGCATGAATGTCTTAAAAACTCTTTACTCCTTATAGAGCATTTCTCAACTGTCGGACATGGGGTCCTGCTGGTCATACACTGTTCCCAGGCCTTATTATAAGCCAGACAGTGTACTGTAAAAAATGAGAGCAGTTAACATTGTCACTCCTGTCTTCACTGGTATACTGATGGCACCCAACTTTATCTCTCTTTTCCTTCTAAATCCAAGGAAACCATTTCAGTTTGTTGTCAGAAATGGACTGAATGAGGAAGAACAAATTGAAACTTAATCCAGACAAGACAGAGGTGCTCCTGGTCAAACAAAAGGCTGGGCAGGGACTATGGTGGGGTTACACTGCCCCTGAAATCTCAGGATTGAACTTTGGATGTACTCTTGAACTCAACCCTGAGCCTTGATGTCCAGGTTTCAGTGGTGATCAGGAGTGCATTTGTACAGTTAAAACTAGTACACTAGATTCACTCACTCTTTGAAAAATCAGATGTTATTTTGGTGACACAAGACTTGTTTGCACCCCCTTTGGAGTATTGTAGTAAGATAGAGCTGCCTTTGGAAACTGTTCAGAAATTTTAGCAGGTCCAAAACACTGCAGATAGGGTGCTAACTGGGACGAGTTACAGGGAACTTATAATTCCCTTGTTGAAACAGCCTCACTGGCTACTGGTTCATTCCCAGGCACAATTCGACTATATATGGCTTTGTATCTGAAAGATTTATCTCCCTATATGAATCTTCCAGAGTCCTAAGATCCTTGATGGTGGGTTTTCTCTTTGTTTGAGTACCATTACAGGCCTGACTGGTGAGGACATGGGAGAGCTTTCTCAGTGGCTACTCCTAGCCTATGGAATTCTCTTACACAATCCAGCACTCTCTCTGCTCTCCTTCCAACAGCATGCAAAACCATATTTATCCAAACAGGCATTTAAAAATTCATTGATTACAAAGAATATTTTTATGGTGGGAAAGTGCTATATTTTTATTATTATTATTGCATTTTAAATGATTGTACACTTTTATAAAATGGTGTTTCGCTGTGATGATTCATTCAATTATTTTAGCTTTTTTAATTATCATTTTTAAAAACTTTTTCTTGTTTGAATCTTTATAAACTGCCTTTAGTTCCATGCCACAAGAAACCAGCATCTTAAACAAATAAATAAGTAAATATTAGTAACAGCCTCCAAGTAATCAGTGAACTTTTTTTTTTTATCACGCCCTACCCTAAATGTCACTGGAGAACTTCCTCCTAATTTTGTGACCAGTGGATTGCCCTCTGTCGGCAAGCAAAAACAGCTTTATTCAGGCAGGCTTTTAATATGTAATTATGGGATGGCTTTTTATATGGAGCATTTGTTATATGGGGTGGGTATCATGGTTTTATAATGTTTTTAATGTTTGTATTTTTATATTGTTCTATGTGATGTTTTAATTGTTTCATTGTAATAAGTTTTTAAAGTGTTTTTATTTGTGAGCTGCCTTGAATCCCATTCTGGGAGAAAGGTGGCATAGAAATTAAATAAATAAGTTGTCAAAGTGGGAGGGCATTCCTTATGCAACACTGATCTCTGACTTAATAGTTTCTAGTCACCTTCACCAAGAGAGAGTCAAACCTTCAAGGGTTCATTCCTTCTGAATGTTGAGTCATGGCTTTCTTGGGCAAGTTGTTCAAAGATATAACACTGAACACTTAAGTGAGGATAGTCCAAACCATGGTATTCCCCATCACAATGTACTAATGTGAGAGTTGGACAGTTAAGAAAGCTGATAGAAAAAAATTAAGTAATTTGAGATGTGGTGCTGGCAAAGAGTGCTGAGGATACCATGATGGTACCATAATGGCCAAAAACACAAACAATTGGGTCCTAGAAGAGATCAAGCCTGAATTCTCCCTGGAAGCCAGGATGACTAAATTGAGACTGTTGTATTTTGGCCACATCACAAGAAAGCATGAGTCATTAGAAAAGACAATGATGCTAGGAAAGGTGGAGTGCAGTAGAAAGAGAGCAAGACCATACACCAGATGGTTAGACTCAATCAGGGAGGCCATGGACCTAAGAAGCAGGGCAGTTGAGGACAGGGACTCTTGGAGATGTCTCATCCACAGGGTTTAGATGAGTCAAAGTCAACTCGTGGGCAGTTAACAACGACAAATATCTGTATTGTGGACATGGTGTGACAGACATTCTGCAGCTGGGCTCTGTATTTCAAAACAATATTCTTCATGTCAGACTAAACAAGGTAGAAAGAAAAGAAAGTGCACTATTATACTGGACAGTAATATCTAAGAAATGCTGTGTGAGAGAATTTTGTCCTTAGTTTTAACAGATTTTGTAAAATCATGGGGACAATGGCCTTTCCGTAGCGGCAGCATGTTATATAAAGATCAACACTTTTCATACACCTGAATGTTAGACCAAACAGTTTTGTTACCTGTATTAAATTCCCTGTATCAAAATGCAGGATGTGTTTGGCATCTAGCTTTTTTAGCATATAAAAGCATATCGTGCACCCCAGGTACACTCTTAATAAAATCTGTCATGCTGCAGTTCTATACATTTTTTTCCTTATTTCCAGTCAGTGAACAGGGATTTGTTCAGTACACTTTTTCTTTCTTGTTTTTCTTTTCTATGGTAAAGCTGATTTCTTTTACAATGCTGCTTTAGTTTACTCTGCCTGTTGACATATGTATGTGTACACAGCTGGGACTTCATCTCTTTTCCTTGTTTTACACAAGCAGTGGAATGGGGTGGTAAAATCTTAAGGTTGTACAAAGGCCAGTGCCACATTGGTCTGTAAAGGAGGAACTGCATTTCCAGATACTCTTTTATATTCAAACTACCAATAAAAAACATCATGAGTTGCAGGGTGGCTAGGCCAGAAGGTTTCTCTTTGATACACTACTTTTGTATTTTCTGTAGACCTTCTTTTTAAAGAAGCATAGGGGAGCATTCAGAGTTATCATACCTTCTTTACATTCCAAAGTGGTATAGTCCCTTGTCTGCTTTTAATATTTCATCTTATATTTCAATTGCTGCAATATACATATCTTCGTTCTCTTAATTCCTGCAGTTATCACATGACAACAGCATAAATCTTCTCCATTGTCACATCTTCAGTTTATATTTGCCAACATGTTATGAGAATTCACCTTGCCTGAGAAGCCTTTGGAACAGAATATCCCATTGTAATTTTATCAGTAAGTCACATTGAAATAGTAACTAAAGGCTGATGCATACTGGCCTAAAAGTCCAGCCTGGGGTTGGAGTTCGGGCAGGGAAATCCTATGCCAGCTGCCCTGACTCTACCCCGACTCCACGCCTGACCACACAGAGCACGGCGTCAAGGAACCCCGTTGGTGCAGGATGCAGACACGCTGCACCAAAGGGGTGCAAAAGAGCTGTGGTATCCAGCCTGACTCCGCCCTGACTCTGCATGTCTGACCACACAGCGTGAGGTGTCAGGGTGCCCCAGTGGTCTCATGTTATGTTCAAAGGATGGTAACCTCAGTTTAATCATCTTGGCTTCTAGTGTGAGTTCAGGTCTGATTCCCTCTAGGACCTGTTCATTGATTATTATTATTTTTGGCAGTTTATGAGAGCTGCAGAACCCCCCTCCATTGCCATAAGTTGATCTTATGGCTGGGTGAGTGTTTATATTCTTTTAGAAACACTTGGGGAGAGTGTGACTGTTGCTGAGCGGTGGGGCTTGTGAGTCAATAGGGGTGGAGTTAGCATGCAATTTTTGTCGTAGGACAAGGAAAAGTACAGTACAGGTAGAAGGGGGGCTTTGACCTTTCTTTTTTAGACATTCTTTTTCTTCTTCTAATAATAATAATAACTTAAAGGCCTTTGAGGTTGTTGTTTTTTCCTCAGAGGAAGAGAAACAGAGACTTGCCTTCAGAATAAGGTAGCATCCAAGAGCTCTCTGTAGAGGTAGAAACCCTGTTGATTGAGCTCACTGACAGAGCCTGGTGGAAAGACCAAGAGAACAGGGGCCCTTGATGTGGGTCGTTACCAGGGGACTTTTTCGGGGAGAAGTCCACAGTACTGTTTGAGTGCTTACTTAAGATTTCTCAATATGGACACTAAGGAAGTAGTTACAGTCACCTTAAACACTTGTGGAATGTTTGTCTTCTTGCCAAGAGATGTGGGGAATTTCACCTGCACCAAGTGCAAGTTCATAGCCCTCCTGGAAGAGAAAGTCAAGCAGCTGGAGGCCTGGGTAGCTACACTTCAACACATTAGGGAACAAGAGGTTTTCCTGGACAGAGCAGAATGAATGATCTTGAATGGGGACCACACAGAGAAAGTTGCTGAGGAGGAGGTCATTCCATGCACACAGGAGGTGGACACCTGGAGGAATGTCATACATAGAAGTAGGAAAATCAAGGATCATTCTGGGAGCTTGTAGCTACAGAATCGATTTGAAGCTCTCTCCCTTATCAAGGATGCAAAAGAAGAGCAGCAGGGACAGTCCTCAGAGACAGTACAGGGGACCCTAAGAGTACCACCGCAGGGAACAGCCATTGCTAAGCCCCGGAGGAGGCATGTGGTGCTCTTGGGGACGCCTTGTTGAGGGGTATAAAAGCAGTGGTTTGTGGGCCAGACAAGATATCCTGGGAGGTGTGTTGTCTCCCTGGGGCAAAAATCCATGATGTGACAGCGAGGCTGACAAGACTTGTCAAACCTACTGACCATTACCCCTTTCTCTTGCTCCATGTGGGAATCAATGATACTGCAAGGCACAGTCTTAAGAATACCAGAAGGGATTATGAGGCTTTGGGTAGGAAGCTGAAAGAGCTGGACGCACAAGTTGTTATTTCATCTCTTCTCCCAGTTGAATGGCATGGTCCAGGAAGGGAGAGGAAGATAGCAGATGTGAATAACTGGCTCCGTAGATGGTGCCGCCAGGAACGATTTGGATTCTTAGATCACGGGCTGTGGTTCCATGAGGGTGGACTTCTAGCAAGAGATGGGCTGCATCTCGCACCAGTTGGAAGAAGGATTTTTGCCAATAGTCTCAAACATTTGATCAGGAGGGCTTTAAACTGAGTCATGTTGGGGAGGGAGACAGTATCTTGGAATGTATCTTGGAAGGCAGGAGTACATCATGGGCTGGAAATAATAGTCAAAGGGTCCAACAGTGGGAGGGGAAAAAACCTCACACAGGAAGCATATGCTCTTAGATGTCTCCACACTAATGCACAGAGCATGGGAAATAAACAAGATGAACTTGAACTCCTAGCACAACAAAGCAAATATGATATAATAGGCATCACTGAAACCTGGTGGGATGAGTTTCATGATTGGAATGCAGGAATAGAGGGGTATAACCTTTTTAAGAGAAATAGACCAAACAGGAAAGGAGGAGGAATAGCATTATATGTCAGGGATGTTTACACTTGTGAAGAGATCCAGGACTTAAATCCTGGAAATCGGGTGGAGAACATCTGGATAAAAATTAAAGGGGAAAGAAACAACAGGGATGTTATTGTGGGAATCTACTACAGACCCCCAAGTCAGACTGAGGAATTGGATGATGCCTTTCTAGAACAGATGACCACACACTCAGAAAGGAGAGATGTAGTAGTGATGGGTGACTTCAACTATCCTGATATTTGCTGGAAGTCAAACTCAGCCAACACTTCAAGGTCTAACAAATTCCTCACTTGCCTAGAAGATAATTTCTTTGTCCAAAAGGTGGAAGAGGCAACAAGGGGATCAGCTATTTTAGATCTCATCCTAACCAACAGGGATGACCTGGTCAATGGGGTGCAAGTGGTGGGAACCTTGGATGGGAGTGATCATGTTCTCCTGGAGTTTCTTATACAGTGGAAAGGAGAAGCCAAGCATAGTCAAACACTCATTCTAGACCAGGGGTAGGCAACCTTTCCCCTTTAAGGGCCGAGGGACTTCAGCTCCCAGAATCCCAGGAGCTATTGGCCAACATGGGACTATTGGCCAACATGGCTGAGGCTTTGGGGAGCTGAAGTCCCTCGGCCCTTAAAGGGGAAAAGTTGCCTACTCCTGTTCTAGACTTTAGGAAAGCTGATTTCAACAAACTTAGGGAACCACAGGGTGTGATCCTGTGATCAGGAATACTAAAGGAGAAGGGAGTTCAGGATGGATGGGAGTTTCTTATAAGGGAGATACTGAAGGCACAATCTCAAACTGTTCCAATGAGAAGGAAAAATGGGAGGTGTCTCAAGAAACCGGGTTGGATGACAAAAGAACTTTCAAGTGAACTAAGTTTAAAATGGGAGATGTATAAGAAAAGGAAAAGGGGTGAAATCACTAAAGAGGAATTCAAACAAATAGCTAGCACATGTAGGGGTAAAGTCAGGAAAGCCAAAGCACAGAATGAGCCAGGCTTGCTAGTGGGGATAAGGACAATAAAAAGGGCTTCTTTGGGTATGTCCATAGCAAAAGAAAGAAGGAAATGGTAGGGCAGGGGTAGGCAACCTTTCCCCTTTAAGGGCTGAGGGACTTCAGCTCCCAGAATCCCAGGAGCTATTGGCCAACATGGGACTATTGGCCAACATGGCTGAGGCTTATGGGAGCTGAAGTCCCTCGGCCCTTAAAGGGGAAAGGTTGCCTACCCCTGTGGTAGGGCCACTGTGCAGAGAAGATGGAGAAATTCTAACAGGGGATAGAGAAAAGGCAGAACTACTAAACATTTTCTTTGCCTCAGTCTTCTCACAAAAGGAAAAAGGTGTTTAACCTGAGGAAAATGGAGCAGAGGACACAATAGGGGAAATGCAGCACAAAATAAGTAAAGAGGAAGTACAGGAATACCTGGTTAACGTAAATGAATTTAAGTCTCCAGGACCAGATGAACTATATCTAAGGATATTAAAAGAACTGGCAAATGTAAACTCTGAGACATTGGCAATAATCTTTGAGAACTCCTGGAGAACAGGAGAAGTCCCAGCAGACTGGAGGAGGGCAAACATTGTCCCCCATCTTCAAAAAGGGAAAAAAAGAGGATCCCAACAACTATCGCCCAGTTAGTCTGACATCAATACCCGGGAAGATTCTAGAACAGCTCATTAAACAGAGAGTCTGTGAACATTTAGAAGGGGATGCCATAAACGCTAAAAGTCAACATGGGTTTCTCAAAAACAAGTCATGCCAGACTAATCTGATCTTTTTTTGATAAAATTACCAGCTTGGTAGATGAAGGGAATGCGGTAGACATAGCATATCTTGATTTCAGTAAGGCTTTTGACAAGGTCCCCAACAATATTCTTGCAAACAAGATAGTAAAATGTGGGCTAGATAATACAACTGTTAGGTGGATTAGTAACTGGTTGACTGACTGAACCCAAAGGGTGCTCAACAATGGCTCCTCTTTATCCTGGAGAGTAGTGACCAGTGGGGTGACACAGGGATCTGTCTTGGGCCCAGTGCTATTCAACATCTTTATCAATGATTTGGATGAAGGAATAGGGGGCTTGCTTCTCAAATTTGCAGATGACACCAAATTAGGAGGAATAGCTAATACCCCAGAAAACAGGATGAAAATTCAAAATGACCTTAATAGATTAGAAAGCTGGGCTAAAGCTAACAAAATGAATTTCAACACAGAGAAAAGTAAGGTACTGAACTTAGGGCAAAAAAATGAAATGCACAGATATAAGATGGGGGACACCTGGCTTAAGGAGACTGTGTGTGAAAGGCATCTAGGAGTCCAAGTAGACCACAAGTTGAACATGAGTCAACAGTGTGATGCCACAGCTAAAAAGGCCAATGCAACTTTAGGCTGCATTAATAGAAGTATAGTATCTAGATCAAGGGAAGTAATAGTGCCATTGTATTCTGCTTTGGTCAGGCCCTAGCTGGAATTTCTGGGCACCACAATTCAAAAAGGATGTTGAAAAACTGGAGCGTGTCCAGAGGAGGGCAACTAAAATGGTGAAGGGTCTGAAAACCATGCCCTACGAGGAATGACTTAGTGAACTGGTTATGTTTAGCCTGGAGAAGAGATGGTTAAGAGGTCATATGATAGCCCTGTTTAAATATTTGAAGGGATGTCATATTAAGGAGGGTGTTAGCTTGTTTTCTCCTGCTCCAGAGAACAGGACCCAGAACAACGGATGTAAGCTACAGGAAAAGAGATTCCACCTGAACATTAGGAGGAACTTCCTGACAGTGAGAGCTGTTTGACAGTGGAACACACTCCTTTGGAGTGTGCTGGAGTCTCCTTCTTTGGAGGTCTTTAAACAGAGGCTGGATGGCCATCTGTTGGTGATGGTTTGATTTTGAGTTCCTGCATGGCAAGGGGTTGGACTGGATGGCCCTTCTGGTCTCTTCCAACTCTATGATTCTATGATTTTATGATCTTCTTCCTGACAGTTTTCTTCACTTTCTACCATACATGGAAATCAGAAATACTATGGTCTGGATGATTATGACTTTGATATTTAATTATGTATCTTTGCACTTGAGGATCTTATGTTTTGCAGCTGTCTTTCCAACTCTTAAGCCTTCTTCTGATTTCTTGACTACAGTTTCCATTTTAATTAATGACTGGTCTTCATTATCCACTTTAACATTATGGAAACTATCTATGAACTTTTTTGTTTTCTTAATATTCAGCTGAAATCCTGCCTTTGCACTTTCTTCCTTATTTTTTTAATAGTGATTTCAGGTCTTTGCTACATTTTGCTAGTATGGTGGCACACACCATTTGGTAAGCTTGTACAGGGTTACAGTTGTAGTGTATTTTAGAAATACATATCTTTTCCCTTCAGGTTTTCATACCGCCACCATCTATATGTATGTCTCTTATTATCACACAGGAAATCTGTGCTGGGATTGATATGGGTTGTAACTGTCTGGAACAGATCTTATTGCATTGCTGGGAGTCCAGGCAGTAGGCAGCCTGTACCCAACCCAGGCTTCTCCGGCAGCTTTTCAAGAACAGGAAAATCCCATTCATTAAAAGCTGCCAGAGAAGCCCAGGTTGGATATGGGCTGCCTACTGCCTAGGCTCCCAGCTGTATGATAAGATCCGTTTCAGACAGTTGCAACTCCCATCTATTCCAGTGTGGATTTCCAGTGCAATAATCTCCTTTAACTATGCTGATTGTCAGCCACTAATACAGATGTTACTCAATAATAACCTGGAATCTTTTTTTTTTTTTTGGTTATTTAAATTGTGACAGAACAGGATATTTTAATTTTTTAAAAAAAAAGATTGCTGAAAATTGCAAAAGAATTCAAAACCACAATAACACACTGCCTCTTTGAAATATTAGGATCATTTTGTGCAATAATCATGTGTATGCATTTCTTGTAGGAATCTGCTTGATTTGCAAGTTAAAACTGGATGTGGAAGTACACAAAAGAGAGAAAACCATTGGTCAACCTGTACTGACATTGGACATAAATAAGAAATCATCATGCAAAAAAGAAATGGTATTTTCTACTTTTCAGATGCAGCTTTTTCTTTGAGAATAACAAAGATACAAATAATAACACATTGCTCTCAGATGCCATTTTAGCTAATCTTTCAAATGAGATCCTATGGCACCCATTTGAAATAATATTAATAATGCATTGCCAAAGCAACTATAGGGCTAATACTTCTAATCTTCTCCAAAGATGTGTGGAGGCTTAACCCATCAACTCTCTTACAATGTGCTAATGCGCATAGTGTTTAGAAGGACCTTAGAGAAGAGCTGATAGCTTCTGGTTCTTGCCAGAGAAATTCCCCACCACTCATATCCCAAGCAATTGCTATGGAGACAGTTTTTGTGCCCTGAGTTGCCTTGACTACTAGTACTCCTTTGCTTCTTCCATTCAGATATGATACACTGACTGAGTAGCTTTCATAGCTCTGTGCCGTTCATTTATGTGACATTGATTTAACCTACAACACAAAATGGGATCAGAATGGAAGTGCACCCATTTGTTTTTACAATCCATAATATATTTTGATTTCCTGCTCCATAAAGTATTGATACTGACAATAAGTGTACTATCACAAAGAAATTCAATTGGAATACAGTACTTTCTTTAGAATGTTCAATCTCACATTGCATTGCTTTAATTTACATACTGTTATATATTTACTAGGCATAAGTAAAACTGCTCCCCTGAAATGAGAAGTCTCAAAAAATCAGCAGAGGAATAAATTAGACTGGGTGTTTGTCATCCATTCATATACAGTGGTTGTTCCCTGCATAATTTATATTGCTCACACTTCACATTTATTTGGTTAAAGAAAAATTATAATCAGGCAGAAGCCACAGCTCATCTTGCCTGCAAAGATTAATCTAGTAAAAACATGCCTAAGATGGGCTAAGTGAGAAACAGCTTTCTCTTAACATCTGAAACAATGAGGAATGTGAGTCTTCCAACTGTTCTACACATCCCCTGTGTTCAGATTAATAACTTTGAATCAGCTGAGAAAGCTAACACAGAGCATCATGAAGCTTGTCTTCCACTCATGATATAATAACATCTCATACTCTGATTGTATTACAGAGAACCATGGGATGTGAAATGAAGCTTAATTAATATTCTTTCAACAGCAATATCTATCACTGTCATATTGGTCTAATATTCATGAGATAGTGAGGCTCTGATTACAGAATTAATGGCTGGGAAAGTAAAAGAACACTACTCAGCCTGTCTTGATGTGGTAAGTTAACTCCCTGTTTTCCAGAACTGTGTTCACATGGCTAGTTCCTTATCCGTATTCCTTTTAATTTTATTTTACAAATTATCAGTGAAGGGCTCCTATAATTATTTCAGTGGGGCAGGCATTCCTGTGCATGCATCCCCTACTGTAACCAGAGATAACATGCAAACATAGATAACACATAGTCATTGAAAAAATGGTGTGGTTTTTGTGTTGAGGACCCATGGGATCTCTGAATACATAACAGTATCCAGGGAATCAAGGGTCAGGACAAGGGTCAGGAATCAGACTATTTTTGGTTTTCTCTTTCTCTCTCATTCTTTTCCTTTTCCTTTTAAAGATATAACATTTAAAAGCTGAAATTTCCCAGTATTTTGAAACTGGAGTGAGCATGGCAAGTCCTTAACAAAGCATGTTATATTGATAGGGAAAGAGGCAAATGACTCAAGCCAAAATAACAGTATGAAGCTGTTAGATGCTAATTTTACTTTGGCCTGCAGTTACTAAAGGCCTTTGCAGACTGCCAGAAATAGTGCACATTAAATTGAGGCACTGCCCTAGCTCAGTGCTAGGGAATCATGGGAACTGTAATTTATTGTGGCACCAGAGCTCTCTGACAGAGAAGGCTCAATGTCTCAGAAAAAAAATACAATTCCCATGATTCCCTAGCACTGAGCCAGGGCAGTGCCTCAATTTAATGTGCACTATTTCTGGCAGTCTGCAAAGGCACTAAGAGTTATCTGAGCAAAAATACTATTCCCAAATGGCTTTTAAGAAGCAACATGCATGCTAATGAGCATGACCCCCATACAGTTAAAGTTTGGGCCAAACTATACACATAACCAGTTTTTCTGTGTTTAAATATGGAATTATCCCAAACACAGAGAAAAAAGTGAGGTCTCAGATATGAAGAAAGGTTGGACAGAAGTAAATGAATATGAAGGAGAGAAGCTACAGAGGTGGGCTAAGCACTGATATCTGGATATGCATGTGTGTACTCCATTCATGCAAGGACACCCTTTGTTGATTTAAAACAGTTATTTCTTTTTTATGGTATGATTAGAAACAACAACAACCCAGAATCATCATTATCATGTACTGCAGGGATGAGGACTGGAGGCCATCCCAAATAGTGAGGGATTCAGGGAACTGCAGTTTAACAATATCTGGATAGTCGGATGGTTCTTATTCTTGATGTATAGGCAAACCTTTATTTTTCTCTTCTGTATTATAATTAGTGGAATAGTTTAGTTTGTTTGCTTGTGCGTGCATGCCTTCCAGTCTATGTCAACTTATGGTGACCTCATGAATTGCAGTTTACTTAGGAAATGAATATTTAGAGGTGTCTTGCCCATTACTTCCTCTTAAATATAGCCTATATTACCTTGTATTCATTGGTGGTCTCCCATTTAAGTACTAACCAGGGCTGACTCTACTTAGTTTCCAAGATCAGACAGAATCAGGTGATTTTAGGGTCCCTACAATATAAATGTAAGAAACAAAAAATCAAATTTAATGGAATAGATTGGTTACACATAAGTTCAATCTCATAATTACAAGTGTAACTGAATAGTTGCAAGTAATTTTGGAAGACTTTTGAGTTTTTCAGCCATTTTGAGTCAGAACCATGGCAGTTTATAATGGGAATGGCTGTTTACAAGTATGACACCTTACAACTGTTGCTCCTTTATTCGCACCAATTCTTCTTCATATGTTCTAATATTCACAGTAAGTGCACATGGTGCCTGACTCCTTCTGTAGATCAGTTAGCTTACCTAATTTTTTAACTACTAAGACTGATAAATAAAACCATGAATATTTCAGAAATCTAGTAAAAGGAGACATAAATAGTGAGAAAGATAATTTATGACTGCTATTAATAATCTAACATGGATGATATTACTTTGGATGATAGCATGAAGACACTAAATAAGCTTGTCTTTGTTTCAGTATTGCGACTTCTTTACAAAAGGAGTGTGTGGACCTGTGACTCTCCAGATGTTGTTGGACTATAACTTCCATCTTCCCTAAAGAATGACTACTAGCCTTTGTAGACTGCCAGAAATAGTGCACATTAAATTGAGGCACTGCTCCGGCTCAGTGCTAGGGAATCATGGGAACTGTAATTTATTGTGGCACCAGAGCTCTCTGACAGAGAAGGCTCAATGTCCCAGAAAAAAATACAATTCCCATGACTCCCTAGCACTGAGCCAGGGCAGTGCCTCAATTTAATGTGCACTATTTCTGGCAGTCTGCAAAGGCCCTATGTTGTTGACAGTTAAGGTCCAAGAAAACTTGGCCAGCTTGTCCTACCCTGCTTTAGACTAGAGGAAAGTGTGGGTCAGGTAATTGTTCATTTTTTTCACACACTGATTTGTACTTCATCTGTCTATGGCATTCTAGATCCTGGGTCCAATTCAGGCTGTACTTTTTCTTTATAAATAGCTTGGATCAATCATATCTGAAAGTCTCTCTTTGTATTCTATCTGGCAACTACATTCTGCTGAAACTCTGTAAGCAGTGTTCTTGATGAAACTCTGTAAGCAGTGTTCTTGGTGGCTGCTCTGCAGCTTTGGAATCCTTTGGAAGTCCCCAGGGCTCACATACAGGGATGCAACCGAAATGATACACTGTTCCATAATATGTAAAAGAATGCTAGATTTACATTTCTGATGTTTTCCTCAATATTGTGGCCACTCCACAACCTAAGAGAATGGATCTATCACAAATGCAAACAGACTGATTAGATAGTTTAATAAATAGATAATTCTTAAAACGTTTATAGATTAGTATGTGTTTTCAATGGAAAAGTTGTTATAAAAAAAGTCAGGGGAAAATGCCTCCTAAGAGTGTGTAATACTGAAAATATGACAGTGTCTACTAATAAGTAAAAATAGCATTTCAAAATCTGTTCAATTATGTGCAGTAAATAATTGTGGTTGATTTATTTTGGGATAAATGAAAAGTCATATCTGAAACAGCTGGAGTCTTGCAGTAATAACTGACAAAGTGACTATACCCCTGCATGTATAAGTGTGAAAGAAAACACTTTTCAGTTGACCTGCTCTGAAAGTCATTACCTAGCAATGCACTCCCAGTGTGAGTGAGGGAGAGGCTTTCCCAGAGGCTTTTTAAATAGCTTTTCTTAGAGCTACAGCTACAGCCAGAATTAGTTCATGCAGCTATCTCCCCAATTATCTAATGGACTCCTAATGATCTCTTATTGCAGTGTCTTGATAGGACTTTGTTTATTTCAATTTTAAATTAATAAAATTCATTGTTCAGGCTAAAAGTCTTGCATGCTGAGCTGCCTGTTAATGAAGATAGATGTGTTCTGTCATTTAAGATCAAGTCAATTATATATATGCCCGAGATAAAATAATACTTACTATAAACAGTATAAACAGCACAAGTAAATTCCAGCTTCATTTAACACATGTCTTACCTTATTCACTCATGGTTATTTATTACCACCTATTTAGGAATACTCCTTACAGAAATTATAGAACCTTTTCCTATGTAGACATGTGCAGGATTGCATGGCTGTAGAACTATCCCTGACCCACCCCATGTACCTCCTTTTCAATAAAGAGAAGACATTAGATCAGGGGTAGGCAACCTTTCCCCTTTAAGGGCCGAGGGACTTCAGCTCCCAGAATCCCAGGAGCTATTGGCCAACATGGGGCTATTGGCCAACATGGCTGAGGCTTCTGGGAGCTGAAGTCCCTCGGCCCTTAAAGGGGAAAGGTTCCCTACCCCTGCATTAGATGATAGATTGGGAGCACATGGTACAGCCACTGTGCTGAATCTAAGCAGCATCAGTTCTTGTCAAAATGGAAGGCAACCAGTCTGTTAATAGCAATATCAAGTACATGTCTATACTGCTTATCAGTGCACTTAAGCGCTCCAAAAGGCAACTCATTTAAAGCTATCAAAAACCTGAAATAGTTTCACTGCCCCACTCATATGGGAGTCAACAGCCATCCTTTCACAGTTATGTTCCATGATAGAAAAAAGGAGTTTTCCAAAGGAAAAATAACTAAATATAAATAAGATCAACATCTGGATTTAAACCAGGTCACAAGTTTATTGAATGCCTTCAGGATATTATACAACTCAACTAAGCTGTAAACATTTGTAAGACCATTAATCTGTTCAAGAAAGAAAGAGAAAGCAAAAACCATAGGTCTGGTCCTTGGATAATTGAACCTGGTTTCAATTTGTGGGAAGACAGATTCTCCTTGCATTTGAAATTGTCAAAACTGTGTCTCAGAAGGGAAGCATTTGATGGAAGTTTCCATCCCAGGTAGTATTAAGGAGCTAAATGGCACCTAGCTCATGACAGCCACTCTCAAGACATTCCACAGCCTGCTCTCTGCACATCTTTTCTCCACAAAATGTTAGTTCAATTGTTATGGAGAGAGGGAACACATTATTTATTTATGTATAATTATGATGGCAATGTTTTGGTATATTATTTAGCTGATGTTAGCCATTTGTCTAATATCAATATTAATACTGATATCGACATATTGATATTATATGTAGCTTATGCCTATTGTTTAAATTTTTACTGCACAATTTGTTTAATTCTTAAAGAAAGAAAGACAGGTGATAGAAGAAATAAAAACAAAGTGCTAGTTGTGGTGGTGGTGGGAGCAAACAGAGAGGTCTCATAACCTATGGCATCTCAAAAAAAAAACCCAAATATCTTCCATTTCAGTGCATAGACATACAAGGGGGTATTGTAAAGTTTTAATTGTCACCTTTAAACATTTTTGACAGAAAGTTTGTTTTGTTCTGTAGTTGTTATCCTATCTCTATGTAGCACCATCCAGATGTACATATTTCCTCCAGCATTTCTTGACCCTCCGAATACCGTTATTGTAGAAGTCTATAGACTGTGCTTTATGAGGATTTTACACTTTAGTCACTTTTGACACAACCTGTCACAAAAATAAAGGACACGATGAACTGATTTTCTCAACTTCAAGCCCTTAGGGACTAATGATGACACTGACAAAATTCCATTAATATACCATAATAAATTCTGGGGGATAATTATTACCTTAAAATACTCCCTCATAAGGCGCAATCTGCAGACTTCTACAATATCAGGTATTCGGACGGTCAATAAATGCTGGGGAAAATGTGTAAATCTGGATGGTGACTACATAGAGATAAGTTAACAATTACAAATCAAAACAAACTTTCTGTCAATTTTTTAAAGGTGATAATTAAAACTTTATGATACCTCCTCATATTGGAAAACAAAAATGTCTTTAAATGCTTTTTTGAATTCTTAACTCAATTTTAATATTTGCAGTGGCTCTCAAAGTAGTGAAAATTACAAGTTTCTTTTATGGATTTCTTGGGGAAGCAACTGTAGAAGTCAAGAGAAAAGCGAACCATGCATAAGCAAAGGAAAGAGATGCTGGGGGGAGGTCTATCCCACAGGGACATCAATCTTAGTATATGCTTACTATTTTATTATTACTGGCATATTTCTGCAACACATGAACAAGAATTAGAAGCACAGTTTCCAGCTTTATATGTGTAGATACGTAACATTACTTATATCAAATATCTGAAATGGCTCCTAAATTATTGCAGTCACTATCTTCTTTCAGTAACTTGAAGGGGAAACATGAATAGGGGAAGTGTGGGTGTGGGGAGGGAATATTATGGAGAAGACCCTTATTCTAGCATCTCTGGCTTTAGCCTCTATTGCAGGGGTAGGCAACCTGTCCCCTTTAAGGGCCGAGGAACTTCAGCTCCCAGAAGCCTCAGTCATGTTGGCTAATAGTCCATAGTCCATGTTTCATTTTTGCCTTGGCTTTCTATGCTCTTACAACAGTAGTTTGACAACTCTCAAACAAAGTTTTAGAATATGAAAGAAACCATGAAGACCAGCCAATCATCTGAGTATGGCTTCCATTAATAACATCACTGAAGATTCATAAGTCACTTTGCCAATTAGCCAGGATTCTCAAAACATGTTGAGAATGGATTTTACCAGGGGCATTATTCTGAGACTTCTTTTCTGACATTGGGGAAAACACATTACAAAAACTATGAAATTCAGATTAACTCTTTGGCTGCACAGCAGAAATAGTGCAATTTGATATGGCTTTAACAGCTATGGCTCGCTGCTATGGAATTTTGGAATTTGTAGTTTGGTGAGATATTTAGCCTTCTTTGTCAGAGAGCTCTGGTACCACTACAAACTACAAATCCCAGAATTCCATAGCATGGAGCCTTTAAAGGAGTGTCAAACTGCATTGTTTCTGCAGTCAGCTTAGACCAGGGGTAGGCAACCTAAGGCCCAGGGGCCAGATGCGGCCCCCTGAGGCCTTTGGACCGGCCCCAGGCCGGTCCTGCTGCTGCCGCCGCCACTGCCGCCGCCTGCCATGATTATATTGATTATTGTTGTTATTACTTGTTCTTGGGGTTTTCTTGGCAAAATCTCCACAGGGATTTTGCCATGGCTTTTCTGGGGCTGAGAGAGTGTGCATGCATATTTTTTAATTTTTTTAATTTTTTTAAAAAATATTTATTTATTTATTTATTTATTTATTTATTTATTTATTGTGCTTCAGCCCCCCAATTGTCTGAGGGACAGCAACCCGGCCCCTGGCTCAAAAAGGTTGCCTATCCCTGGCTTAGACCAAGGTCATTCAGTTGTTATACACTATCGCAAAAGGCTGAGATCCTAGATCACATTCATAACTATACAAACATAGCTATGCATGACTTAAGGAACTGACACACAAATCCCACCATAAACATGGGCAACTGCTCTGTGTGACAGGAGTCTGCAGTACAGATGAGTGGGGTGCTTCAGACTGATGGAGCCAGCCCTCTCTGCTTCTGAGCTATAATACAAAAAGAAGAAAGAACATGTTTTGAAGGGGGGGGGGGTGACTGTGTCATTCTGAATCACCCTACTTGACATCTAAGAAAGCCGATGAAATTTGAGGGCACATCAGTAAAAGTATAGTGTCTAGATCAAGTGAAGTAATGGTGCCATTCTAAGCTTAATTTCTACTGCTCCAGAGACTAGGGCATGGAGCAATAGATTCAAGCTACTGGAAAAGAGATTCCTGTAGGAAGAACATTCTGATGGTAAGAGCTGTTCGACAGTGGAATGCACTACCTCAGAGTGTGATGAAGTCTTCTTCTTTGGAGGTTTTTAAACAGAAGTTGAATGACCATCTGTTAGGGATACTTTGATTGTGTATTCCTCCATGGCAGGACTATGATTCTATGACTGCATCATAGGCCTCTGTTGCACTGGCACAAAGGACACAAGACTCCTTTTATGGGTATAAAACAGTCCACAACTTTTATTAATTGTACAGGGTCAAAGCCAAATAATTAAATTATTATAATAACAGCTTTGCCACAGGTGTAAGTGAAGGTATATCCACCTAAGGGTGGTCCTTCACTGCCCGTGGCAAAACAATAATTAACAACATTGTTTAGCAGTAAATAAATAAACAAATATGTAAACAAATAATCAAACCCCTCCCCAGAAATGATGTCATATTACATCATATGACGTCACAATTTGTTATGATGTTACTCATTAAATATTTACGTCATTTCCTGTGAATTTGTGTAGACCCAAATTTTTTCTATTCCCAATTTAACTAGTCGAATTTATCTGTGGGATGGGGTCATTCCCCGCCCCAATAAATTAATACACATACCAAAACATAGACCCTGTACTCCAGTTGTGACAAACAACTAACAGATAATCAAGACCCAAACAGAAAATCAACACAAAATCTCAGGAAGGGTGAAAAACCCAAGTAAAACCTTGGGAAAAAATTCCCTCCCAGCCCCCAAAGGCAACCAGCCAAGGCCTGAGAGTAAAACTAGCACTGAAACAAGGGTGGGAGGGATGGGTCGCCAAAAGCCGAGAACGGTTCAAAGTAACTCTCACCGTCTCGACTATAAAAATGGCTGCCTCCACGTGGTTGTATCAAGTTATAAGCAACAAACTCTCGTCCAAATCTCACATAACAACAACCTTGCGAGAATTGTTAACACCAGCCTGTTGGCCCAGGAGCAGTGGTATGACCTTCCCCCACCGTACCTTGACCAATGAGGAGTCTTTTGTCCTTTTCTGACCAGTACAACAAGAAACCCCTCCCGACAAGTTGTGGGATGTCTTTTAACTGGCACAAAGGACACAAGACTCCTTTTATGGGTATAAAACAGGCCACAACTTTTATTAAATTGTACAGGGTCAAAGCCAAATAATCAAATTATTATTATAACAGCTTTGCCACGGGTGTAAGTGAAGGTATATCCACCTAAGGGTGGTCCTTCACTGCCAATGGCAAAACAATAATTAACAACATTGTTTAGCAGTAAATAAATAAACAAATATGTAAGCAAATAATCAAACCCCTCCCCAGAAATGACATCATATTACGTCATATGACGTCACAATTTGTTATGATGTTAATCTTTAATTATTTACGTCATTTCCTGTGAATTTGTTTAGAGCCATTTTTTTCCTATTCCCAATTTAACTAGCCAAATTAATTTTATCTGTGGGATGGGGTCATTCCCCGCCACAAGAGGGCGGCCAGCCCAGCTAGGCATCCACTCTCCCTCCCCCCCACAGATGGCTTCATAAGTTTGGTCGGAAAGAGCACCAACATATAACAACAGCCCTTCCTTGGAGAGGTGTATCCCATCATCCCTGTACAATTGTGGCTTGTCCAGCCTAATAGCATATTGAATAACAAACATGCCCCTCTTTAACAATTGTTTAGTAACAAAGCGATTAAGCCACCGCCGTGCATTGTTGATGGCAGAATGCTTTTGTGCGCCAGACCAAGATCACCTAGGCACCAACTGAGTCCAGATTATCGTCGCTAGAGGAAGCATTGCTTTTAATTCCTCCAAATCCTTAACGATTTCTTTGGCCAGCTGTAAACACAGTACATGTGCCAAGTCATTTCCCCCCAGATGAACAACCACTGCCCGGGGTCGAGGACACGACCGAATCAGCTCCTTCATATAAGGCACAAGAGATGGCCACTTCATGCCCCTCTCACCAAACCAAATCGTACAACCAAAGTTGGCCAGGCCCAAAGAAGTGTTGCAGCAGTGCTCCTTCAGGAAATGCTCTGCCCAAGCCACCAGGCTATGTCCGATGCTCCATATATCATCCGGGCTGAAAAAAGCTGAAATAAAGTAAAAAAAGTCAGTACAACTAATCGAAAATCCCAGTACCTGATTGTCTCACATAAGATTTAAAAGCGCGTGAATGCCACCTGCCAATCCTACAAATATCAGTTTCACTCATGCCGTGAGTGGCAGCAACCGTCGCGCTCCTATGCGAAAGGAATGCGAAAAAAAGGAATCCTTAGGCAGCCTGGCTTTATTTACCATTTCTTTTAACACTGCCCTGAATTGAAAGTGTTAGAAGCAGGCCAGACAAATGAAGAAACAAATATCCAGGCACCTTAGGCCTGATTCTTAAATAGTTATCCATTGCCACCACTGGGCATATTTGACCCTGTTGGGCCTTGGCCAAGAATAAAGACTGACCCTTGCCAAACTGGTCAGTCTTCGACCGCCTAATGCGAATCTGAATATCATGGTCATTTAGATTAATGTCAGAAATCAATAATGCCCTGCCCAATGTATCATTCCTGGAACCCAGGACAATCTCACTGATTCTCAGGGCAGCAAAAAATGCAGTATCAAATACCGCCCTGAATTAAGCCAATTCCTTGGGTCAGTTGCTCCCATAACTAGCGAGGACAGGGCCGCTTATTGGCCTTCTAACATCCTTTGCTATAGTAGACTCTCTGGACCATCCTTCCACTGCCCTTTTAACTCTAAAATCAACAGTTGGGTCAAAATAATCATTTGCCCTGGAGAAAAAGGCCAGGGTGGCCAACCTGCCCCTATAGTGACAGGCGATAGTCCCGATTGTTTGAGTGCTACTATAAAACGAAGTACCAAATCCACATTAATAGTCCATGTTATTTCTTCCCCAATCTCACACATGAATTGGCTAAAAGAATTTAGGGCTGTTTGATAAGACTTGTGTGTTGACGGGGCAATGGAATTCAACATCGCCCTATGAACTTCTAATCTCCAAGGTTCCAGAGAAACGCCGGTACCTCCAGCGGGTGTAAAGTAGCCTGGGGTGCCAACTGCTGGAACCTGGTAAGCTGAAAATGAGAAAGGGCATCCGCCAAAGGGTTAAGCAAACCAGGAAAATGGTGAGCTCTAAACAAAACATTAAACTTTAAACATTGTAAAACCATTGCCCTTACCAAACTCATCACCTTAGGAGATTTGGAGGACTGCGAATTCACCACATGCATGACTGCCTGGTTGTCACATCAAAACCAAACGGTCTTGTCAGCAAATTGGCTTCCCCATAGGTGTACAGCAACAACGATTGGGAACAATTCCAAAAAAGTAAGGTCCCTGGTAAGACCAGATTCCACCCAAGCAGGAGGCCATGCCTCAGCAGCCCACTGGCCGTTCCAGAAAACTCCAAAACCATGGGTGCCAGCAACATCAGAATGGACCTGCAAATCTGCATGAAGCAGTATTTCAGTTCTCCAAAATGATATACCATTATAATACTCCAAAAAGGAGTGCCAAACCTTAAGATCCTCACAGATGCCCCTTGTAATTCTAATGTGGTGAAGCTGAGCCACTAGAACTGCAGTGGCCTTGTAAAGCCTAGCACAAAATGCTCATCCTGGGACTACCACCCTACAGGCCAAATTTAATAAGCCTGTAAGAGATTGGAACTCAAGTAGGGTAGCTTTTCATTTATTCAACATAATGTGAACTTGCTGCCTCACGGCCACCAATTTATCTGAGGGCAAACGAGAGATTCCAGCAATAGTGTCTAACTTAATGCCCACAAAGATTAATTGCGTGTGAGAACCCTCTGTTTTCTCCTCAGCCAGAGGCACACTCAATTCCTGTATCAATTCTTGAAATTGCACTAAAGTATTAAGGCATTGCAAGGAATCAGGGGAACCTGCTAATAGAAAGTAATCTAAGTAATGAGCAATAGCTTTATTACCAGTTCTCTTAACAGCACACCAATGGAGAAAAGTCCTGAATGTTTCAAACGCAGCACAAGAAATTGAACACCCCATTGGCATTGCCTTGTCAAAATAAAATTTTCCATCAAACTGGAAACCCAGCAAATCAAAATCATCTGGGTGTATAGGGAGAAGTCTGAAGGCAGACTTAATATCACATTTAGCCAGCAGGGCACCTGAACCCAAATTCGTAATCATCGTGACTGCTGAGTCAAACGATGTATACTTGACTGAAATCAGCCCTGAATCTATGGTGTCATTCATCGATTCTCCTTTGGGGTATTATAAATTATGAATTAGCCTAAATTCCCCAGGAGCCTTTTTAGGAACCACTCCTAGTGGTGATAAATGAAGAGTAGGAATGGGCAAGTTATCATGAGGTCCAGAAATTCTCCCTGCTGCAATTTCTTTAGCTAATTTTGCCCTAACCACATCTGGCAAATCCCTCACAGAATGAGAATTAGGTGCAGAATGATAAACCCTAGGACTTGTATAGGGAATATGAAAACCTAAAGAAAACCCCTGAAATAAATACAAGGCAGCCTCCTTGTTGGGATATTTTTTTTAACCAAGGCTCCATATTAACCAAATTAATTGGCGATGGGGCCTTTTGCTCCAGGAGGCACCGGCTGGGAAACAGCACCCCCTCCTGTTCTTTTTCCTTTAATACAAGAATTCCCTGGGTGACCCCCCCCCCCCTTACAGGTGTTACACTTGTGTTCATACCTGCAGGGATGTCTTTTACATTTTCCAGCATTAAAGTCCCAACACAAACCAAATTGTCTTTTATCACCTGTGTTAGGCCTCACATTTGGCCCTCTCGGCAAGGTGACCATTGGTACAAAGCCATTGTCACACCTGCTCGAGGGGGAGGCCCCCACCATGCCATCAGCCCATAGCTCCAATTGCACATGCCTCCAAGATAAAGAGGGATCTTGAGCTGCTCGCATTCTAAACTGCTCATCGTATTGGAGCCAAGCAGCGCCCCTAGAATTATATAGGCAATTGGTATATGCTTTTATCATGATCTCCTGATATTTAGAAAAATCCGGAGATCTAAGAGGCTGTTTCTTTTCAATTACATCTCTGTAAATAGTGAATCCCATGATCCAATTCACAAAATTGCACTCAAGCTTAGACCGTTTGAGTGCCTGAAACTCCTTTGGCAAGCTGAAGACAACACCATCCTTAACCATGATCCTTGGTTCAGGGTCCCTAAATGTTAAAGTAAATAAATCAATGTATTCACCCTTCCAAATCCTTTCTTAAGTGGTAACAGGAAGGTGAGAAGCAAGGGGTGTAGACATACCAGCGTAAGGAGTAGGCTCCATGCTGCCAACCAAGCCAGGTAATAATTGTGCACCAGCAATTTGCACAACAGGTGCGGAGTTAGCAACAGCAGAGGGCTTGAGCACCCTGCGGCTGCGTGTCAGGTGCCTGTAAAACAGCAAGGGCCTGAAAGGGCGCATTCAAAGCTGCAGGGTTAGGCTGCTCCATAGTCGTCCCCTGCCCCACCTGGCTACCTGGAGCCCATACCGAGGTAAGCCAATTAGATTGTACAGTACCAGGAGACACACCTGAGCTTGAAGCTTGAGCCATATCAGCACTTGACCGCAAAGGTCCCCTGAGTTGTGGCCCCACAACAGCTCGGGTGTTCAAGGTAGTGGAGGCAGCAGCCACTTGATCACCTCCTTGCACGCCACTAGCTTGTTCCATTGTGCTGCTTGGAACAACCGCCCTCTGTAAGAGGTTATACAAATCAGCCATGGTATGCTGCATGGACGCAGGGGGATCCACACCCTGCGTCCCCAAACCTGGGACTCTTTGTAAAAGAATCCAAACATCCGCAACCATGGGGTGCCCGAGCTCCACTGCCGAAGCCACCTGCGGGCCCAGTGTGGTGGTGGCCAAATAATAATAATAATAATAATAATAATAATAATAATAATAAGGTTTTATTTCTAAGCCGCCCCTCTGCTTAGCAATCAGGGTGGGGTACAGCTTAATTTAAAAACAAGAGACAATGTAAAATTCCTATATCCCACACCCTAATCCTCCCACCCCTTAAAACTAAATTAAACTATAATAGCAGAATTAAAACAATTCTTAAAAACATAATAAAAACAAAACAAAACCAAAAAAAATTAAAACAAATTAAACAACTTGGGCATGTCCATGTACTATGGGAGGTTAAGGGGCATAAGGTAACCTCCGCTAGAGCCGGGGGATTATTCTGGGAAAGCCTGCTGGAAGAGATCCGTCTTTACTGCTTTCTTAAAAGCAGCAAGGGTAGTAATAAGATGGATCGCATCTGGCAGGCCATTCCATAGTCTGGGTGCGGTTGCAGAAAAGGCCCTCTGGGAGGTCTGCGCCAGCCTAGTCTTCATAGGCTTCAACAGATTCCTCCCAGAGGACCGAAGTGCGCGGGGGGATTGTACAGGAAGAGGCGGTCCCTGAGATAAGATGGACCCAAGCCATGTAGGGCTTTAAAGTTTAAAACCAACACCTTGTACTGTGCCCGGAAACTAATTGGCAGCCAGAGGAGGGATTTAAGCACCGGTGTTATGGGCTTCCTCCTTGATGTTCCAGTAATTAGCATGGCTGCCATGTTTTGTACCAGTTGCAGTTTCCAGGTTAGGCACAAGGGCTGCCCCATGTAGAGTGCATTGCAGTAATCCAGACATGAGGTTACCAAAGCGTATATAACAGTTTCCAGATCCCTCATATCCAGATAAGAGCACAGCTGGCGTATCAGCCGAAGCTAACAACAGGCACTCCTGACCGCCGCATTCACCTGACAAGTCATGTGAAGAGACGGATCTAAGAGTACCCCCAGACTGAGAACACAGTCCTTGGAGGAGAGTGTGACTTCATCCAGGACCAGAGACTGTATTCCCAAATCTGGTTTCAGGCCTGTAACTGTCAGTACCTCCATTTTGTCTGGATTTAACTCCAATCTGTTTTTCCTCACCCAATCCATTACCGCTCTAAGACAGTCATTGAGAGGAGAGATGCCATCTGAAGTCTGAACTGATGATCTTGTCATGGAGACATATATCTGGGTGTCGTCAGAGTACTGATGACACTGTGCTCCATGCCTCCGGATGATCTCACCCAGCGGCTTCATATAGATATTAAATAGCATCGGGGACATGATGGTGCCCTGAGGGATGCCACAATTACACTCTATTTTGGAAGAGCAACTATCCCCGAGCCTCACCCTCTGGGATCTGCCCGAGAGGAAGGAACGGAACCACTGCAGAGCAGTGCTTCCAATTCCTAACTCTCTCAGGTGATCCAAGAGGATGGCATGATCTATTGTATCGAAGGCCGCTGAGAGATCCAAGAGCACCAGCAGGGTCACACTACCCCTGTCGATGCCCAGGCAGAGGTCATCGGTCAGAGCAACCATGGCCGTCTCAACTCCATATCCTGTCCTGAAGCTGGTTTGAAATGGATCAAGATAATTGGTTTCATCCAAGACTGCTTGGAGTTGGGAAGCAACTGCCCTCTCAATCACCTTGCTCAAAAAAGGGAGCAAGGTGACTGGCCTGTTGTTGTTTCTATCCAGGGGGTACAGGGAAGGTTTTTCAGGAGTGGCCTAACCACCGCCTCCTTCAAACAAGATGGTACAAAGCCCTCCCTAAAGGACGTATTGATTGTATCCCGAAGCAATACTCTCAATGCGCCCTCCCCCGGACATGGGTCAAGAGGACAAGTTGTCTTCCTCACTCTTCCAAGGAGCTTGTCCACATCATCGGTACTCACAGATTGAAATTGATCCAATAAATTACCATCAACAGAGTTGCTGGATACCTCGTCTACGGATTCTGCCAAAACACTGGCGTCCAAGTTGGCTCTTATCCGAGATATTTTATCTGCAAAGTGGGTGTTAAATGCCTCACAGCAGGCTGTCGTTGGGTTGAGTAGGGAATTTGGCAGAGGTGAAACCTTCGTCAGTCCCCCACCACCCTAAACAGCTCTGCCTGGCGAGACTCTGCAGATGCAATACGTGCAGAACAGAAGGATTTCTGCACTGCACGTAAAGCCTCCCGATAGGAATCAAGGTGCTTCCTAAGGAGGGTTCTGTCGGATGAGAGACGAGTCCTTCGCCATTCGCACTCTAGTCATTATCCGGCCCGCTTCATCTTCCTAAGCTCCTCCGTATACCAGTGCTTACGATTAGAAGTGGGCTGGAAAGGACGCTTGGGAGTGATTGTGTTGATAGCCTTGGTGAGATCGGTGTTCCAAGTGTCCACCAAGGCTTCAACAGAATCACTGGTGTTACCAACCATCAAACCCTCTAAGGCCTTCTGGAAACCAATTGGTTCCATTAGCCTTTGAGAGCGGACCATTATAATGGGTCCGCCACCCCCGGGGGGGGCAGACAGTGGCTTTTAGTTCCATCTTGACCAGGAAATGATCCGTCCATGACAATGCGGAGGTTTTTATGACCTTTGCCCACGGATATTCCTGAGACTCAGGAGCCGCCATGGAAGAAGACGCTTCAGTGTTGTCAAGACCCGAAGGGTTGACACTTGTGGAAGAGGCAGTAGCCTGAAGTTCTTTTTGCGATAGTTGGTTGCACAGTACCACGCAAGCCTGAACCATTTCGCCGAGTTGAGTAACGGGCAAGTAAATCCTCATCCCTGCTAGCAAGCTTGGAAGGTCTTTTAGCCAAGTGACCTGCAGAAGGTGCAGTGGAAGCCGCCCAACTTTTGGATTGGGCCTTACTGCATGGCATCCTGAACTCGATGACAGTAAACACGGGCCCTAAACAATCACCCCTGCAGATGATTTCAACCTGGTTTTAATGGCTGCCCTTTCCCTCAAGTCTCGCTGAGACACCACAGCTAGGGAGCAATGCTGGCAACCACCATGGGAAAGGTGTCCACCAAAGGCCCAACATGGAACCTTCACCAAACACTAATGTCTTCACACACTCACCGCTGGGAGTAAATGCTGCTAACCCCCCCCCACTAGCGGTCGGTCCCGACCTTACCAGATCAAGTGGGCCTGAAGGGGTCTCAGGGCCTGAAGGGGTGGATTGATGCACCTGGTGAAAATGAGTCTGCAAAACCTTTCCCAGATAAAATAGGGGATGCAGAGGCTAGCAGGCCCTGAAGGCCAGCCTGAAGGCCACTCGCTCACCCTTGCGGGATGCTCTAGAAAAACCAGAGCCCGCGGAGCAAAGGATGATGTAAAAGGAATAGGCAAAAGCCAAAAGCAGAAGCCCAAAACGCAAGGCCAAAGCCAAGCACACCAAAAGCCGAGAATGGTTTGAAGTAACTCTCACCGTCTCGACTATAAAAATGGCTGCCTCCACATGGTTGTATCGAGTTATAAGCAACAAACTCTCATCCAAATCTCGCATAACAACAACCTTGCGAGAATTGTTAACACCAGCCTGTTGGCCCAGGACCTTCCCCCACCACGCCTTGACCAATGAGGAGTCTTTTGTCCTTATCTGGCCAGTACAACAAGAAACCCCTCCCGACAATTTGTGGGGTGTCTTTGTGTGAAGCAGCTTTATGGAGATTAAGGTGGGAATGGGGGAGCATTTATGACTGGGGCAATAGTACCACAATTGTGAATACACAGCATTGGTGATTACAGAGTGGTTAGGGTTCTGTAACTGTAAGTCAAGGATTGTTATGGCAGTGCAGGATGTCAGCCCAAATTTTCAACATACATGTTTTGTGAGTTAGGTTTAGAAGGAGATCAAATTCAAAGGAATTACTCTCAAACTGCTATAAATATTTGTATTTCAAACCATAGAATCCAGAAGACAAACTGTGTATATTTTTCATTTATTTATTAAATTCACATTCCTCACTCCCTCTAACAATAGGGTTGCAGGCAGCTGTTGAACAAGGTCAGGGGATAAGAATACATGAGATAAGACATAAGGCTAAAGAAATAGATTACATATGCACTCCCATAATATTGCAGATTTGAGTACTCCAAAGAATTAAATCCCAAATATTTCTATAGAAAGTTTCATTGGTAAGGGCTGAAATTTAGAAATTTTAGCCAAGATGGCCACTAATTGTATTAACAGTTGGATCTGGCTCAAATTATTACCATTCTGTCAAATTAGCATATCCATTTTCAAATGGGAGGGAAATATGCCATCTAATCCAATACTAAATCTGAAAGAAGTAGCTTGTTTAATTTATAAACCACTTTTCAATAAATGCCATTTAATGCTTTTTAGGACATACAACGTTAAAACAATAACTCAGTATAAACCCCAAAACATACCTAGGCTAAAGTCTGCAACAGAAAACACAGCAATGTACACACACTCTCTATGACAACAGCTTGTATCATTACAGAGCAGTTACCCAAATAAACACATCAATGAAACAGTGTGATATGGCAGCTGAAAAGGACAATGCAATTCTAGGCTTCATCAACAGAAGTTTGGTGTCTAGATCAAGGGAAGTAATAGTGCCACTCTATTCTGCTTTGGCCAGGCCTCACCTGGAATACTTTGTCTTGTTCTGGGCACCACAATTCAAAAAGGATGTTGAAAAACTGGAGCATGTCCAGAAGAAGGGGACTAAAATGGTGAAGGGCCTGGAAACCATGCCCTATGAAGAACGACTTAGGGAAAGACACCCCCCGACGAGTCAGGAGGGGTTTCTTGTTGTGCTGGACAAATAAGGGCATGAGAAGCCTAGTTGGTCTAGACACACAGGGGAATGGGAACACCTGCGCGCCTTATCAAATCAGGTTGTTTAGTTGCTACTCCAAGTCTCGCGGTGCTACTGGTCTCACGAGACTTGGGACGAGAGTTTGTTCTTTATAGCTCTGTGCTGCCATGTAGAGGAAGCCATTTTTGAGCTTGAACTGAGCAACCCATCCCACCCACCCTTTATTAAAAAGTTGTAAATCGTTACACTCAGGCTTAGGCTGGTCGCCTTTGGGGGCCAGGAGGGAATTTTTCCCAGGGTGCCTCCTTGGGTTTTTCGCCCTCCCTGAGATTATTAATTAAAATTGATTTGGGAATGGGTCATGGTGTGATAATTCATGTTGTTCTTGTTAATTGCTTTGTTACAACTTTGGGGTAGGGTCTATAATTTAAAATTGTTTGTTTTGTATTTAGGGGCAGATAATGACCCCCACCCCACAGGAAAATTAATCTGGCTATTTAAATTAATTGGGGTAAAATTGGCATAAGACAAATTTAAAGGAAATGACATATGCAGTTAAATGCATGATGTCATTAATTGCATGACGTCATATGACGTAATATGACATCATTTCCGGATGGGAGGGGTTTGTAAAATTTTTGATATTATTGTTTACTTATTTTGTCACGTGCGGTGAAGGACCACCCATTTGGGGGGTTACATCTTTACTTACACACGTGACAAATTTGTTAATGTTTATTGGTTTGTAAATAGACCCTGTACAGTTAAATAAACGTAGTGGCCTGTTTAAACCCCAAAAGAGGCGTCTCATGTCCTTTGTGCCAGTGCAACTGGGTATGTTTAGCCTGGAGAAGAGACAGTTAAGGGGGGATATGATAGCCCTGTTTAAATATTTGAAGGGATGTCATATTGAGCAAGCTTGTTTTCTGCTGCTCCATAGAATAGAGCATGGATCAGTGGATGCAAGCTACATGAAAAGAGATTCCACCTCAACATTAGGAAGGACTACTTGACAGTAAGAACTGTTCGACATTGCCACACACTCCCTCGGAGTGTGTTGGAGTCTCCTTCTTTGGAGGTCTTTAAACAGGGGCTGAATGGCCATCTGTCAGGGGTGCTTTGATTGTGAGTTCCTGCATAGCAGGGGTTGGACTGAATGGCTCTTGTGGTCTCTTCCAATTCTATGATTCTATGAACCTCTTGTCATGAGTGCTGGTGCAAGGAGATGCTATATTCAATCATGTGAGCACCATTAGGTGTGAACAGCCTCCATACAATGTGAACAAGTTGTTATTGGGTCCAATTCTGCTGATATATGTACTTTCCCTCCCACTCTTAATTATAAAAGCAGATTTTGTTTCAGTGAGTGGTGGAGGGACATGAGTACCTCTCAATTGTGATTATGGGTAAGATGTTGGCATTCAGAAAAAGGTTGAAATATCATCTACAATATATGTATTTAAAATAAAAAATAAATATGAATTCTATATATAGCATAAGTATTTAGAGCAAAATGAAATAAAAATAAGAGTGAAAGTGTTACATGACAGCTGGTAGTGACCTGATGAAACTGATGTCTGAACAGAAGTTCAGCGGCAGTGGAGCTTGAAGCCCACACCGGCAGAGACTGCCTGCCCTGCCTGAAAACACCTGTGGCAGTGGAGGAGACTTAAAAACTCCCCCAGCTGCCTGAAACATCCAGTGGCAGCAGAACTTGGAGCCCACATCGGCAGAGACTGCCTTGCCCGGCCCTGTGGTGGCAGCAGGAATAGCAGGGCCTTGAAGCTCAGAGCCCAGAGCTGACTGATCATTCTCATCTGTGGCAGTGAAAGTAGCACTGAGGCTGTTGAGAGGCCGGGAGAATCCTCTTTAACTCCGCCTTCCCTTATGCCACCAGCAGCGATCAGGAGCCGAGGGAGTGGCTGGGCAAAGTCTTCTCAATCTGCCCTCCCTCTACCACCAGTAGCAGAGCGGCAGCAGCATATTGTCTCATCCAGCTCCCCAGAGATAGCTACACAACCCAGCATTGGGACTAAATATCTATATGGCCATTAAGGCCAAAAGGGGACATGAGGAAGTGCTGGTGGGAGCAGCACCCTCCAGAAGCTGGACCTCTGGTCAGAATAAGAGTGCCGGTTTGAGCGGCTCCTCCTCAGACTGGGGGGCTAGATGAATCCTGAACATAGGCTGCTGGGACAATCTGGTAGGCTAGGGGAATTCAGGATATGCTGGCGAGAGCGGAATTTTCTTCACAGGCAATTGCCAGCGCCAGCATTAGAAGGGAGAAGAGAGAGATGCCGGTGAGAGCAGCACTCTTCTAGAGGCTAGACTGCTAGTTGACTCTTGAATGATAACCCTAGAGCATTATGATTAACACCAGCGCTGGGAAGGCAGAAGGGGAAGTGTGGGTGGGAAAGACATCTTCTAGAAGTTAGCCTGTTGGGAGGTGATTAATGTCATGGCTGCTGGTTGTTATCAGTCTATTAGAGTAGTGTGGGGCAAGGAGAGATATGGCGTTAACAGAGTGGGAATGAAACCTATCCCACCTTCCACTCACCCTGTTAGCCTGAAAGAACCAAGGGTCGTCCCAACCATACCACAGACCCTTATCTTGCTCCTCTGCAATGCTAGGTCAGTGAGGAACAAATCTCATATCATCTACGATTTGTTGGAGGAGGAGTTGACCTGGCTTGTTTCATGGAAACCTGGCTGGGGGAGGATAGTAATATCACCTGGGTTAAGGCTCTACCAGCTGGTTATACAGTTAAGAAGCAGGTTAGGGAAAGTGTGCGAGGGGGGGAGTAGCCTTGGTCCACAAGAATACCATCACTTTGACCAGGAGACCTATCCGGAAAATGGATCACATTGAGTGTATTTGCCTGACCATGAAAGCTAGGGACAGTCTGGGGATTCTGTTGGTATACCGTCCACCCCGTTGCTTAACAGACTCCCTGGCCGAGCTGACACAGCTGGTCTTGGAGCTGGTGCTGGAGTTCCCCAGGCTTCTTGTTCTGAGGGACCTCAACATCCCCCTCAAGTCCAGCTTATTAGATCTGAAAGGTGCAGCTCGGGAGTTCATGACTTCCATGACAGCCATGGGCCTGTCCCAATTAGTTTCGGGTCCCACACATTGTGCTGGTAATACACTTGATGTGGTCTTTTGCACGGATCAGGAACATCTGTGGGCAGAAGTGACACAAATTTCTGCCCTGTCATGGATGGACCATTTTCTGGTCAAAGCAAGACTGAAGGTCACTACTCATACCCCCCTCGGGGGTGGAGGACCTATTAAAATGGTCCGCCCTCGAAGGCTGATGGAACCCAAAAGGTTCCAAGAAGCCTTAGAGGGTCTGATGGTTGGGAACGACGGAGATTCTGTCAAAGCTCTGGTTGATACCTGGAATAACGATCTTACCAGAGCTGTAGACATCATCGCTTCCGAGCGTCCTTACCAACCCGCTTCAAATAAAAAAAACATGGTACACAGAAAATCTTCGTCAAATGAAACGGGTTGTGCAATGACTGGAGTGCCACTGGTGGAAACATCGATGTTTATCTGACAAGACACTCCTAAGAAACCATTTGGATTTTTACAGTGTGGCAATAGATGCAGCAAAGAAATCTTTCTATGCTGCATGTATTGCATCTGTAAAGTCTTGTCCAGCAGAGCTGTTCAAGGTAGTAAAAGAATTAACACAATTGCCTCCCACCCTGAACTCATTATTGGAACCAACTAAAGCCTGCTGTGACACTTTCAATGACTTTTTTATAGATAAAATCTCTCAGATAAGGGTCGATCTAGATGCAGGCATTATAAAAGAACCAATAAGAGAGACGTCCAGGGACTCTGTGGTCTGTATTAAACTGGATCAATTTGAGTTTGTAAATACCGATGAAGTGGACAAGCTTCTTGGATGTGTTAGGACAGGGGTAGGCAAACTGTCCCCTTTAAGGGTTGAGGGACTTCAGCTCCCAGAAGCCTCAGCCATGTTGGCCAATAGTCTGGGATGTTGGCCAATAGTCTGGGATTCTGGGAGCTGAAGTCCCTCGGCCTTTAAAGGGGACAGTTTGCCTACCCCTGTGTTAGGAGGACAACATGCCCTCTCAATCCTTGCCCATCATGTTTGACTGTCCAGGGAGGAGATGCAGTAAAATCACTACTGCAGCTTATCATTAATACACCCCTCAAGGAGGGCAAATTTCCATTGAGTCTAAAACAAGAGATAGTTAAACCGCTCCTCAAAAAGCCCTCCCTTGACCACCTGGTAAGAAATAATTATAGATCGGTATTCCTTATTACCATTCTTGGGCAAAGTGATCAAGAGAGCAGTTGCCTTCCAACTCCAGGCAGTCTTGGATGAAGCCGATTGTCTGAACCCATTTCAAACTGGCTTCAGGGCAGCATACGGAGTTGAGACTGCCATGGTCGCCTTAGTCGATGACCTCCATCTGGGTATCAACAGGAGAAGTGTGACCCTGTTGGTGCTCTTGGACATCTCAGCAGCATTCGATATCATAGACCATGGTATCCTTCTGGGACTCCTGAGGGAGTTAGGTATTGGGGGTACTGCGCTCCAGTGGCTCCGGTCCTACCTCTCGGGCAGATCCCAGATGATGAGGCTGGGGGACAGTTGCTCCTCTGAAAGGGAGCTGACATCTGGCATCCCGCAGGGTGCCATACTGTCCCCCATGCTATTTAACATTTACATGAAGCCGCTGGGAGAGATCATCCGGAGATATGGGGCACTGGGTTATCAATATGCTGATGACACCCAACTCTATTTCTCCATGTCTCTGACTATTGTGGTGACTAAGGATGGCATCACTCCTCTGGATGCCTGCCTTGGGTCGGTAATGGGCTGGATGAGGGAAAACAAACTCAAGCTGAATCCAGAGAAAACAGAGGTACTCGCAATAGGTACCCCTGGTCCAGGAAGGGAGTTTTGTCACCCAGTCCTGGACGGGGTCACACTTCCCCTAAAGGACAAAGTACACAGTTTGGGAGTACTCATCACTGGACTCATCACTACAATTATCATCTCAAGTAGATGTGATGGCCAGGAGTGCTTGGAACCAACTTCGATTGATTCGCCAATTGAGCCCCTACCTGGACCAAAGGGACCTTGAAGCAGTAGTACGTGCCCTGGTAATTTTTCGTTTGGATTTCTGTAATGCACTCTACATGCGGTACATTTGTACCAAGTTCGGAAGCTTTAACTGGTTCAAAATGCGGCAGCCAGGTTGGTCTCCGGATCATCTAGAACAGACCCTATTACTCCTGTACTAAAAGCTCTTCACTAGCTGCCGATTAGCTTCCGGGCGCAATACAAAGTGTTGGTCATTACCTATAAAGCCCTACATGGCTCGGGTCTGAGTTACTTGAAGGAACTCCTATCCCCACACAATCCACCCCACACTCTCAGAACATCAGGGAAGAATTTATTAAATTATTTAAAACCAAGCTAACATCAACTTCCCAAAGATCGTTCACAGCTGCAGCCCCCAAGCTATGGAACAGCCTGCCGGAAGAGAGCCATCTTATGTCAATGCTAGAGGCCTTTAAGAAGGCACTCAAGAAAGAGCTCTTCCGGCAGGCCTATCCACCTGATCTCCCTAATTAAATAATAAGATAAAATATTATCATCTCATATAGACCTCCTGGGTGAGAATCTGATTACCATTACAGTATAGATCACCTCGCAGTCTTTATACTGATTATTTGCTGTTCTATTATTGTTTTTATTGCTTTTTATTGTTGTTTTGATTATCATGTTTTACATATTGTATTATTCTACAGTGTTGTACATTTTATCCTTGTGCTTCCACCTCGATCCGTAGGGAGAGGTGGGAAAATATAAATATATTATTATTATTATTATTATTATTATTATTATTATTATTATTATATTAAGTACATTATAAATTGCCTCATTTTGCCAAAAGGATCCATCATTCTGACCAAAATAAATAAATAAATAAATAAATAAAAAGAATGATTCAGAAAAACTGAAATGCATTGAGGCACAATTTATATTCTTAAGCAACCATAATTGGTTGTAGTTGAGAAATGCAGGTTATAATTCATTTACATTTCTGAAATATACAGGAAACTAAAAGTAAAACATTAAATTAATGCTCCTTAGTGTGCTGTGACTTATGACCATGTTGTTTATGGACTAAATTAACTGTCAAAGGAAGCAACAAGTAATTTTAGCAACCCTTGGAAACTGTACCATGCAATTTACTTTATGCTCATGCTTCTCAAGCTAACCATTGTGGGGACAAGTAGGTCCCCCCCCCCATACAAACACGTATTGATATACTAATATGCCAGGGACTGGTACCATATTTGTCCTTAGTGGCTACAATGGTGTCTTTCTTTGGAAGTCACTGAAGACTGACAGCCAATCAGGCACTGGTCTACAGACCACTAATTTGAGTAGCACTGCTTTACATCACCTAAGCAAGCCTGCTATCCACATGCAAAGGTTACTGTCCCAGCTTTAGTGCTATACTAAGACTCAGATGAGTATGTGTGTCTAAATCCTATTTTTGGTCTCAGGTGGAGTATTAAATCAGTATGATTTACATAGTTGTTGACTCACCACTTAACAATTGCTTCAATGGGGCTACTCTATTTGGAACCAACCAATAAGATCTGGGCAGTGGTTATTGTTTGTGCTTGGAATCAAAAGGATTTATTATCTGATCCTTTGCCTTGGGCAATAAAATGTCTAAACAATCTTAACTTTAAACCCATTTTTGTTCCAATAATGGTTTGGACTAATCCCAAAGTTGTTCAGTCATTTTCCAAATCTAACCACAATTCTCAAAGCCAACTCTTTTCAGGGCATATGATTACAGCTCATAATCATAAACCCCATCCCCATTAGCAAGTCAACAGGGCAAGATGGGCTTTCCTCCCTTCCCAAATGATGTTAGCAATAAGGTTGATAGTACAAGTCTTGCCACTCTGACTTGATTTCTAACAATTTTTGCAAATACATGCAAAATATCATCCAAATAGTTCAAATTCTAGCCATTTGTTTTTTTATACATATTTTGTAAAAAAAAAAAAAAAAATCTGATTTAATACAAGATATGGTATCAGTGTTTTCACAAGGCATCTTGTTTTGCAAGCCTTGGGCATACTTCTGTACTGGCAGTCTTTTATTACTTTAGTTGTCTTAAAAATAAACACTTGAATCTTAATATCAATTCAGCAAGTATAGTAGGATGTCCCTCTTGCAAATGTGTTAAGAAATGCAGGCTTAAACATTCTTATGGATGATGACTTTCCAAACATCATGTATAGGAATGTTTAAACCTCTATTTCTAAAAACAAATTCAAATACTAGACTTTATGAAGGGCTATTGTAGGTTCTCCTCATCATCAAATACTTAAGAGTACGTGTGAAATGATGCTGCACATGGAAGTCTAGTACACATGACTACACTCTGCTGTAAAATTCTTATCCCTAATAAGCAGTGTAGATTAAATATGAATATTAAGAAATAGAATCTTAGAATTTGAAAGAACCAGAAGGGCCATCTAGTTCAAGCCCCTGCTATGCAGGAATAGACAGCTAAAGCAATCCTAAAAGATGTCCATCCAACCTCTGTTTAAAGACTTCCAATGATGAAGAGTTCACCACCCTCCTATGCAGTCTATTCTACTGTTGGATAGTTTTAAAGTTAAAAAAATTCTTTCTAATGTTTTGTGTAATCATTTTTCTTATAATTTGAATCCTTGATTTGCATTTTAGTCTCAACAGCAGCACAAAATGATCTGTCTCCACCTTCTATATGATGTTCCTTCAGATATTTAGAGATGTATATCACATCATGTCTCAGTTTTCTCCTCTCCAGGCTAAACATATCCCTAAAATGTTCCTTATAAGACTTGGTTTCCAGACTTTTGATCATCTTGGTCACTCTTCTCTAGACACATTCTAGCTTGTCAATATCCTTGTTGAACTGTGGTGCCCACAACTGGGCACAGAGTTCCAGGTGAGGTCTGATCAAAGCAGAATAGAGTGGCCCTACTACTTCCCTTGATCTGGACATAATACACTTGTTGATGTAGACCAAAATTACATTGGCTATTGGGCTGCTGCATCACACTGCTGACTTATAGTTTAGTCTGCGGTCTAACAAGAACTCTAGATCATTTTCACATATACTTCTTTCAAGTCAGGTGACACCCATCCTATATTTGTGTATTTGCCTAGATGTAGCTAGCACCTTACATTTATCCTTGTTGACATTAATTTTGTTAGTTTTGGGCCAGTTCACCAAATGGCCATTTTGTCCAGATAATTTTGAATTCTGTTCACTACCCCCCCCCCCCCAATTTGGTGGCTCCCATGTCAATTTTCACATTAGCAAGAGTGGGAACTATAAGTGTAATCTGGGTGCATGGATGGGGTGCATGTTTGAATGAGGTACAGGTATTGGGTAAAATTGGAAGTTTAGTGTCATAGGGCTCACCATTCAGTCATTATTTTTCTTTAGGCTACAGTTACTACTAAAACTGGTATAGCAAAAGGTGTGACCGTGTTCTTTGTTGATTTCAGTCAAACTGAGTAAAGAAAATCAATAAACCTAAATATTGCTGAACAGACCTTTGCACTTTCTCAATAATCTAGATTCCAGAGCAGGGAAGGACATACAAAGCCATTTTTTATTGACCACTCTGAACTATAGAGCCCCTGTTCCACTGCAAAATGATGAGAAAACCTTTTTCTATCTTATGAGGCTTGTAGAAGTGATAGTTTTGTGATTTGGGGGATCAAAAGGCAACACCTCAATGCTCTCAACGTGTAACAAAAACAAATCTGGAAGTGGACATCCAGCCATCTCAGCTTTTCATTTTCTAATTTTTTAATGCATTTTTTAAATTTTGGAGCCTAAAGTCTTTATTTGGGAGCCTAATGCCTCACAAACTGAAAATTAGCTCCAAACCTTCTAAGGTTACTAGGAACACACTTCCTGTGTCTGTTCTTAGGCATAGGATTACACTCTATCCTACAGGTTTTTTTAGGGCAAGTCCCAAATTATGGCACAGCTGACTTGGCTTTGCTACAACTTGAGGACATATACTATTCATCATCATCACGAACTGTAGTTTATCAGTGTCATTTATATGCCAATTAAAATTCAATTTTTGAAATAATATCTGCTATTATATGTGCACAATAATTACATATCTCATTTTTTTTGAGGGGGGGGGGGGGAATTGCATCAAGACCCAGAAAGGCACCCTCACAAAACCAAACAGATTTTTGTACATTATATATACTGCAGTTTGCCATACTGCATGTTATCTTCTGTGTTCACCATGTCAGTTAAACTTCAGAAATCCACTACATCTTGTAACATGCCTAGTGGTATTATACAATTACAGTACAAATTGCTTTCTACAGTGATTGTATTAAACTTTTTTGTGGCTTGTGATACTCCTTGAGATGCACTGTTCTTCATGTTTAGCATTAAAACCTAGCAATCTACTTGAATCATTTTGTAGCGTAATCATTCACCCTTTAACTGTGAGTTAGATAACCAGTGCATTCTGGATAAGCTTCAACTTGCATCTGTGTGACAGATAAGAAATTATATTGGATGGATTGCATCTATGATAGACTGGAGTAATATCTCCAGAAAGTATTTATACTCCAGGAGTATTCAATCATTTAACTTTCTATACAGTTAACACCTTCCAAGTAAACAGCTTTTCTACAACAAAAGAAAAAAAAATCACAGCAGATTTATGTGGGGGTGGAGATGTCTGGTGTTGTAGCACAGACCAACAGTACTATCAGTTTCATAAATACTCAGGAAATATGAGAATATTTTGAAAATTGACCCACCCACCCCACCCACAGCTGAATTTTTAAGGTAAGTTCAAGGTTGGAGATGAAGAGTTGTGCATGCAGTGCCATCACACTAGTGCACATTGTGGTTATATATGCAGGCACACTGGTTTGTTCTTCAGTTGCACATTTGGTATCTTGAAACAATGCCATTCAACACAGGAATTTCACATCACAATTCATGTGCAACTACTCATGAGCAGATTCATATTGCACATGGAACAACCTGAAGACAGGATCTTGGCTAAGGTCCTTTTTTCCAGATTTGAAGAAATGTTCACATTCTGGTAAATTCTTATACAAATGGTTCTCAGGTAAACAAACTAAACTGAAATTTTTACAAATTTCTAATGAATACATGCTCATATGTGTGGACACAACATTTTCCACCCATAACCACACACAACCTTCAGAGACAAAAATGATATCTATCCCTTAAATAGGGGACTGGCTTCTGTAAAGTGCGTAAAGTAAACCTACTCTACCATCACTGCCGATTTTCTTCAACCTAAAGTGGTATCATGCAATTTAAGCCACATTTTGTGAAAAGATTGCTCTTCTTCTCTTATACAAGTCACAAACTATTTAGGGCTTAAGTGTGCATAACTGCAAGACTGTATTCAAATACTAGTAGTTTGTTGTTGTTGTTAGCTGCCCTCGAGTCAGTTTCAACTCATGGTGACCCTGTGGATGAGACATCTCCAAGAATCCCTATCTTTCACTGCCTTGCTCAAATCCTGCAAGCCTTTGCCCATAACTCCCTCATTGAGTCTATCCATCTGGTTTGTGGTCTTCCTCTCTTTCTTCTACCCTCTACCTTTCCTAGCAGTATTGCTTTTCTAGTGATCCATGCCTTCTCATTACGTGGCCAAAGTATGATAGTCTCAACTTGATCTTCATTGCTTCCAAGGAGAGCCTTGGTCTGACCTGTTCAAGAACCCATTTGTTTGCCTTCTTGGTTGTCCATGGTATTATAAGTACTCTTCTCCAGCACCACATTTCAAATGAGTTGATTTGCTTTCTGTCTGCTTCATTCACTGTCCAGCTCTTGCATCCGTACATGGTAATTGGGAATACAATGGCCTGAACAATTCTGACTTTAGTGCTCAGTTGTATGTCTTTGCTCTTCAGTATCTTTTCCAGTTCTTTCATAGCTGCCCTTCCCATTCCTAGTCTTCTTCTTATTTCTTGACTGCAGTCTCCATTCCAGTCAGTGTTTGATCCTAGATATGGGAATTCCTTAATTATTTCAATTTCCTCATTCTCTAGATTGAATTTGTGTATTTCTTCTGTGATCGTTATTTTTGTTTTCATGTTCAGCATCAGACCTGCCTTTGAACTTCCTTATTTCCTTATTAACTGTTCCAATTCCTGGATGTCTTCTGCTAATATTATGGTGCCATCCACATATCTAAAGTTGTTAATGTTGCTTCCTCCTATCTTAACACCTCCTTTTTCTGATTCTAATTATGCTTTTCTAATGATGTTTTCAGCATATAAGTTAACAAGTAGGGTGATAGGATGCAGCCTTGCCTACCCCTTTGCCTATTGGGAACCACTCTGTTTCCTCAAATTCTGTTCTAATGGTGGCCTCTTGTCCTTGGTACAGATTCCTCATCAGGACTATCAGATGTAGTGACACCCTCATGTCTTTGAGTGAAGTCCATAATTTTTTGTGATCTATACAATCAAATGCTTTGCTGTAGTCTATGAAATACATGCTGATTCTTTTTTGGAATTCTTTGGTGTGCTCCATTAGCCCTCATATGTTTTCAATGTGGTCCCTAGTACCCCCCCCCTTTTTTTTTTTTACTGAATCATGCTTACACCTCTGAAAATTCTTTCTCCTTGTATGGTTAGAGTCTATGCTGTAGAATTTTGAGTATTATTTTGCTTGCATGTAAGATTAGTGCATGTGAGATTAGTGTGTGTGTGTGTGTGTGTGTGTGTGTGTGTGACTACCAGTGCTATCACTTCCAAAACTCAACTAACAAAAGATACATTTGGCTGAACAGTTATTTGCATAAATCAGTGATGGAAAACCTTATAGGGACCAAGTGCTCAAACTAAAAGGCCTTCTGGCACCAGGTGTTACCTGGTGCTGGAGTGGGACCTCTGAAGCCCCGGGAGACGAGGGGAAAAGAAGAGGAACAGGCGCACTATCCTCGGCCTTCTGCTGCCTTCAGAGAGGCAGCTGAAGGCCTGGGACAGCCAGGAAGGAGGAGGAACAGGCATGTGCCTCTTCCACCTCTTCCTCCTTCTCCCTGCCCTCCAAGTGCCTGGGAAAATGGCTTCATGTGCCATCTCTGGCCCCCCACATGTGTGGCTTTGACTTATGCAGATGTGATTATTTGAAGTTTTGATTAATATGTTTTCTCTAAAAATCTACATATAATCTATATACAAGCCAAATATTGACCATAGAATGTGAAGTCAAAGGCTTTCACAGCCAGAATCCTGGTTTTTGTGGGTTTTTCGGGCTATATGGCCATGTTCTAGAAGAGTTTATTCCTGACATTTCACCAGCATCTGTGGCTGGCACCTTCAGAGAATGCTGGCATGGAAGTGAGTGGGCTGTCTGTGTATGTCTCTGTGTGTATGTGTGTGTGTAAACTGTGTGACCCTTGTTTGAGAAGAAGTAATTTACATGTTAATCTGTGTTGGTCTGTGGTTGAATGGCAAGGACTCAGGGTGTCTTTGTAATTAGTGATCCATTGTCTGCTGGGAAATCCCTGGACCCTGACACAATTATAAGCCTATATAAGGCAACCCCCCCACTATATCAAAGACTCAGCTCACTTCATAGAAAAATCAAATTCAAACCTGGAGACATACTAATTAGCTTTGATGTTCTTGTTTTCCTTGTTCACCAAAGTTCCCATAATGAATGCCATGGCACTCATCCAACATGTTTTTCTGGAAGACATCACAGCCCTGTCTGAACATTGCCTCACCACAAGCTACTTCCAGTGGGACAATGGATTTTATACCTATCCCTCCTTCAGTTTACTCTGTTTCCCAACCATTCCACAGACCCTTAATTTGCTCCTTTGTAATGACAGGTTGGTGCTGCAACATGGGCGCAGATCCTCCCAGCTGGGTATTCAGTCAGTGAGCAAATAAGGGAAAGTGGGCTGGGTGTTGGTGTAGCCTTGGTTCACAGAAACACCTTAACCTTGATCAGGAAGCCTATCCGGAAAACGACTCACATTGAGTGTATGTACCTTAGCCTGAAAACCAGGGATAGTTTAGGGATTCTGCTGGTATACCAGCCACCCCGTTGCTTAACAGACTCCCTAACCGAGCTGTCCTTGCTGGTCTCAGAGCTACTGTTGGAGTCACCTAGACTTTTGGTCTTGGGTGACTTCAACATTCCTCTTGAGACCAGTTTATCAAATCTAACCGGTGCAGCTCGGGAGTTCATGGATACCATGACAAACATGGGCCTATCCCAAATGGTTGACAGGCCCACACATTGTGCTGGTCATACCCTTGATGCGGTCTTTAGTACGAAGCAGGAATATCCATGGGTGGAGGTCAATAAAACCTCTGCATTGTCATGGATGGATCATTACCTGATCAAGGCGGAACTAAGAGCTACTATCCGCCCTCCTGGGGGTGGTGGACCCATTAGAATGGTCCGCCCTCAAAGGCTAATGGAACCAATTGGTTTCCAGAAAGCCTTAGAGGGTTTAATGGTTGGCAACGCTGGTGATTCGGTTGAATCCTTGGTGGATACTTGGAACACCGATCTAACCAAGGCTGTCAACACAATCGCTCCCAAGCATCCTTTCCGGCCCGCTTCAAATCGTAAGCCCTGGTATACTGAGGAGCTTAGGAGGATGAAGCGGGCAGGACAACGACTAGAGTGCAAATGGCGAAGGACTCATCTCTTATGTGACAGAACTCGCCTTAGGAAGCATCTTGATTCCTATAGGGAGGTTTTACGTGCAGTGCAGAAATCTTTCTGTTCTGCACGTATTGCATTTGCGGAGTCTCGCCCGGCAGAGCTGTTTAGGGTGGTGGGGGAGTTGATGAAGGTTCAACGTGCGCCAAATCCCCTACTTAACCCAATGACAGCCTGCTGTGAGGCATTTAACATCTACTTTGCAGATAAAATCTCTCAGATAAGAGCCGACTTGGATGCCAGTGTTTTGGCAGAATCCGTAGACGAGGTATCCAGCAACTCCGTTGATGGCAATTTCTTGGATCAACTGCAATCTGTGAGTACCGATGACGTGGACAAGCTTCTTGGAAGGGTGAGGAAGACGACTTTCCCCCTTGATCCATGTCCATCGTGGCTGGTCGTCCGGGGGGGACACGTTGAAGGTGTTCCTTCGGGACAGAATCAACGTGTCATTCAGGGAAGGTAATATACCATCTTGTTTAAAGGAGGCAGCGGTTAGGCCACTCCTGAAAAAACCTTCCCTGGATCCCCTGGATAGAAACAACTACAGACCAGTCTCCTTGCTACCTTTTCTTAGCAAGGTGATCAAGAGGGCAGTCGCTTCCCAACTCCAAGCAGTCTTGGATGAAACCGATTATCTTGATCCATTTCAAACCGGCTTCAGGACGGGATATGGAGTTGAGACTGCCATGGTTGCTCTGACCGTTGACCTCCACCTGGGAATCGACAGGGGTAGTTTGACCCTGCTGGTGCTCTTGGATCTCTCAGCGGCCTTTGACACTATAGATCATGCCATCCTCTTGGATCCCCTGAGAGTTAGGAATTAGAAGCACTGCTCTACAGTGGTTCCATTCCTTCCTCTCAGGCAGATCCCAGAGGGTGAGGCTCGGGACAGTTGCTCTTCTAAAATAGAGCTTAATTGTGGCGTCCCTCAGGGAACCATCCTGTCCCCGATGTTATTTAACATCTACATGAAGCCGCTGGGTGAGATCATTCAGAGGCATGGAGCACGGTGTCTTCAGTATGCTGATGACACCCAGATATACTTCTCCATGACTAGATCATCGACTCAGACCTCAGATGGCGTCTCGCCTCTAGATGACTGTCTCAGAGCGGTAATGGATTGGATGAGGAAAAACAGATTGAAATTGAATCCAGACAAAATGGAGGTACTTACAGTTACAGGCCTGAAACCAGATTTGGGAATACAGTCTCCAGTCCTGGATGGAGTCACACCCTCCTCCAAGGACTGTGTTCGCAGCTTGGGGGTACTCCTTGACTCATCGCTTCACATGACTAGTCAGGTGAGTGCGGCGGTCAGGAGTGCCTGTTATTAGCTTCGGCTGATACGCCAACTGCACCCGTATCTGGACATGAGGGATCTGGAAGCTGTGGTACATGCTCTGGTAACCTCATGTCTGGATTACTGCAATGCGCTCTACATGAGGCTACTCTTGTGCCTAACCTGGAAACTACAACTGGTGCAAAATATGGCAGCCAGGTTAATCACAGGTACATTCAGGAGGGAGCACATGACACCGGTGCTTAAATTCTTCCACTGGCTGCCGATTAGTTTCCAGGCACAGTACAAGGTGTTGGTGTTAACCTTTAAAGCCCTACATGGCTTGGGTCTTCCTTATCTTAGGGACCTCCCTCTCCCCCCCCCTCCCCGCGCACTTCGGTCCTCTGGGAGAAATCTGTTACAGTCAATAAAAACTAGGCTGTCTCAGACCTCCCAGAGGGCCTTTTCTGTGACTGCTCCCAGACTATGGAATGACCTGCTGGACAAGATCCATCTTATTACCACTCTTGCTGCTTTTAAAAAAGCAGTAAAGATGGATCTCTTCCGGCAGGCCTTCCCAGAATAATTCCCTGGCTCTAGGGGAGATGGTTCCTATTGTTCCTTTTTATTATGGCTGCCCTATTGTCTTGTTGTTTTACTGCATTATGGCATTTTAATTTCCTTATAGTTTAATCTTGATTTAATGGGATGGGAGGGGTAGATTCTGGGATGAGGGAATGTTTTTAACTCTGTATGTTTTAAAATGCTGTAACCCACCCCAATTGCTGAGCAGAGGGGCTGGCTATAAATAAAAAATTATTATTATTATTATTATTACAAGCAGAGAGATGGGGAAGCCCTCAGCCCTGCATTAGCAAACTTTTACATGGAACACTTTGAAAAGCAAGCCCTGGAAACAGCACCAAAAAAGCCCACAACATGGTTCCCATATGTGGATGACACTTTCATCATTTGGAGCCATGGAGAAGATGATCTGACCATGTTTTTGTCATCTGAACAACTTCCACCCAAACATCCAATTCAAGATGGAAAAAGAAAAGGAAGGAACATTGACATTCTTGGTTGTCCTGGTCATCCACATACCAAACCAATGTTTGGGTCATATAGTATGTAGAAAGCTTACACACATGGACAGATACCTACACAAGAACTTCACCACCCAGGTATGTAGTATGCAGAAAACCTACACACACGGACATAGTATGAGGAAACCTACTCACATGGACAGATACCTACACAAGAACTCCAATCATCACCCAGGACAAAAAAGAAAAAAGAAAAAAAAAGCACAATAAAAACATTGGTAGAGTGGGCAAAATGGATCTGTGAACCCTACTTCCTGGAGGATGAATTGAAGCACCTAGGCTAATGGTTACTCCAGCTGAGACATCAGAAGGGTTGCCAAACCAAGATAAACAACCACCCAAAGGGAAGGCATTTTTTAACCAAACATCAAAGGAGTCACAGATAGAATAGGGAAACCGGTGAGGAAACACAACATCAAAAAGATCTACAAACCTAACAAGCAAATCCAGCAAATGTTGCGCTCAGCGAAGGACAGGAGAGACCTTCTCACAGATGCAGGAGTTTACCACATACCATATAACTGTGAACAAGTCTACATAGGGACCACCAAACACAGTGTTCAAACACAAATCAAGGAATGTAAGAGACACTGGAGACTAGGCCAGCCAGAAAAATCAGCAGTAGCAGAACATGTTATAAACCCTCCTGGGCATACAATGCTATTTGAAAACACTGAAATTCTGGACTATCCCAACAACTATCAGGTCAGAATGCATAGGGCCATTGAAATCCACAAAAATCTAGTCAACTTCAACAGGAAAGAGGAAACCCCTAAAGTAATCAAAGTTTGCCTGCTGGTCCTGAAAAACACCGAAATCAAGACCCAGCACGTTCAGGTGAAGACCACCCAGGGTCAGGGATTTCCCAGCAGACAACGGATCACTAATTAAATAGAAATTCTGAGGCCTTGCCATTTAACCACAGACAAACACAGATTAACATGTAAATCACTTCCCTCTCAACCAAGAGTTACACACTATATATATACCCCACTCACATCCATGCCAGTATTCTCTAAAGATGCCAGTCACAGATGCTGGTGAAACATCAGGAATACCTCTTCTAGAACACAGCAACACAGACCCCCCCCCCCCCAAAAAAAACATTGACCATAGAGTTGTGCTGGAGAACCTAGATGTTACTAGAGAAAACACTTCTCTAGGTATTTGTAGGTCCTTCAGCATGATTTATGATCATCCTCTGTTAGATGTTGACCACAGAGTTGCACTGGAAGACCTGGAGATTCCTAGAGAGGTGTTCTCTCAGGTAAAAAGAATAGTAAGTTTTTTTGTTTGCGATTTTTCCACATTCAGGGGGTCCTTCACGCCCAACCCCAGTGAATGTGAAGGGACCACTGTATAAGGTAGAAGACGGGCCCTAGGTATTTTAAGGCAGATGAAGGAACCAGCATGGTGTAGTGGCAAGAATGTTGGACTGAAACCTGGGAGACCAGGATTCAAATCTATGCCCAGCTATGGTAACCCACTAGGCAACCTTGGGCAAGTCACTTTTTCTCAGTATCAGAGAAAGTAGTTTGAAAATGTCCTCTGAACAAATCTTACCAAGAAAACTCTGTGATAGGTTTACCTTAGGGTACCCATAAGTTGGAAATAACATGAAAAAACACAACAACAACTAGGAAGATGGGGAAGGGAGGTATTAAAAGCAAAAGTCTATCAAAACTAAAATAAATACCAGAACCCCTTTGAGTAAGTAAAAATTAAGCTCAACCTAAAAGAGTCAGCATTGCTGGCATGTTTTCAAGACTTCCATTCTTAATATCTTGGGGTACATTTTCACAGTAGAAAATAATGTTATTTGACAACACATTAAGTGCTCTAGCATTCCATCTGATGGAATTGTGAGATTTGTAGCTTTACAAGGTCTTTAATAATAATATTTCTACCCCGCCTTTCCAAAAAGGATCAAAGCGGCTTACAAAAGTTAAAAAGGCCAATATAATACAATACTACAATACAATACAATATAATACGAAACTGGTCAAGGAAGAAAACAGGAATCAACTAAATCATGAAATAACAGGGAGAAACAGAAAACAATCCAAAAACAACAGAGTGGTACATGGAGAAGGAGAAAAAAAAATACCGCTACTGGGATGAAAAAGCCAATTGAAATAGATGTGTTTTTAGATTTTTCTTAAAAGAGGCTAAAGAAACAGAGGAGCGGAGCTCTATAGGAAGCTTGTTCCAAGAAGAGGGGGCAACGATGGAAAAAGCCCTCTGGGAGGTCCTTACCAGGTGAGACCTGGGGACCTCTAACAAATTATTTCCGGACGAACGAAGTGTGCGGGGCGGATTATGTGGGGAGAGGCGGTCCTTCAAGTACCCTGGGCCCAAGCCATTTAGGGCTTTATAGGTTAAAACCAACACCTTGTATTGAGCTCGGAATCGAATAGGCAGCCAGTGAAGGTCTTTTAAGACCGGTGTTATATGGTCTGACCTGGATCTACCAGTGACCAATCTAGCTGCCATATTCTGCACTAATTGCAGCTTCCGGGTTTGGTACAAGGGTTGCCCCATGTAGAGCGCATTGCAGAAGTCCAACCGAGAGGTTACCAAAGCATGTACAACAGTTTCAAGGTCCCCACGACTCAGGTAGGGTCGCAACTGGCGTATCAGCCGAAGCTGATAGCAAGCACTCCTGACCACCGCATCCACCTGAGATGTCAGCTGGAGCGATGAGTCAAGGAGTACTCCCAAGCTGCGCACCGAATCCCTAAAGGGGAGCGTGACCCCATTCAGGACCGGATGACAGATCTCACCACCCGAATCTGGGGAACCTATCACTAGTACTTCCGTTTTCTCTGGATTCACGCTGAGTTTGTTCTCCCTCATCCAGCCTTCTCCCTCATCCAGCCTTTAGTCTTCTCTGCCAAACTGTTCTTGTTCTCCCTCATCCAGCCTTTAGTCTTCTCTGCCAAACTGTTCTGGTACCTCATAAAACTATTGTATTTTCTGGTATATAAGAGGACTTTTTAACCCTGGAAAAGAGTTTCAAAAGTTGAGGGTCATCTTATACGCTGGGTAGAGGAGGAGGAGGAGGACGAGGACGAGGGGAGAAAGAGAAAGAAGCCAGGGAGAGGAGGAGGACGAGAGGAGAAGGAGAAGGAAACCAGGGAGGGGTGGAGGATGAGGGAAGAGGGAGAAGGAAGCCACAGAGTGGAGGAGGAGGAGGGGAGAAAGAGAAGGAAGCCAGGGAGAGGAGGAGGAGGAGGGGAGAAGGAGAAGGAAGCCAGGGAGAGGAGGAGGAGGAGAGCAGAAAGAGAAGGAAGCGAGGGAGAGGAGGAGGACGAGGGGAGAAGGAGAAGGAGAAAGAAGCCAGGCAGAGGAGGAGAATGAGGGGAGAAAGAGAAGGAAGCTAGGGAGAGGAGGAGGATGAGGGGAGAAAGGGAAGGAAGCCAGGGGGAGGAGGAGGATGAGGGGAGGAGAAGGAGAAGGAGGCCAGGGAGAGCATGAGGATGAGGAGAGAAAGAGAAAGAAGCCAGGGAGAGGAGGAGGATGAGGGGAGAAAGAGAAGGAAGCCAGGGAGAGGAGGAAGATGAGAGGAGAAAGAGAAGGAAGCCAGTTCTACAGTATGGATGCAGCCTGAATCTGCACTGCAGAAATAATGCAGTTTGACACTGCTTTAACTGCCATGACTCCATCCTATGGACTCCTAGGATCTGCAGTTTGCTTTTTGGAACCACAGCTCTCTGACAGAAAAGGCTAAATATTTTACAAAACTGCAAATCTCAGAATTCCATAGCCTTGAGCCAGGGCAGTTAAAGTGGTGTGAAACTGCTTTAATAAATTTCTGCAATGCAGACGCAGCCAAAGTTGATGTGTTGCTTGGGCATTGCTTCTTCAACAAATAATTCTGCACAATGAGAGAGAGAGAGTGTGTACCCTTGAAGATTTATCTAAAGAAGAACCAAGTTCCTTAACTTGGAGGTTATACGTGTATGTTGTGTGTCTTCAAATTGTTCCTGACTTATGGTGATCATGGGGTTTTCTTGGCAAGATTTTCTCAAAGGAGTTTTGCCACTGCCTTCCCCTGAGGCTGAGAGTGTGTGACTTGTCCAAGTTCACCCAGTGGGTTTCATGGCAGAGTGGGGAATGAAACCCAGGTCTCCAGAGTGGTAGTCCAACACTCAAACCACTACACCATGCTGGCTCCTATTCCCATATACTACCTATGAAACAATTGCAGACTTTTTTGTTGTTCTTGTGTCACTTACTTGGCCATGAATTGTACATCCCCCAGAATGCATCACCTAGTATTTTGGCAGTCCCCCATCTCATAGCTGGGAGATGGAAATAATTTTTGAAGCAGCATTTAAATCTGGACTATTTTTTAAAAAGTAAGGTCCAAAACACACTGCAGAAATAAATGCTAGGGAACATGGAAGCTGTAGTTTGTTGTGTTTATAAGTGACAATTTCCCTGCTAAGTACCTGCATGTCATAAGCATTTGAATTAAAATTACCATATTGAAATCAAATCTGATTTTTTTTAAAAAATTATTTGGTGTGTGTCTTATATGGTGAGTATATCCCAAACTCTATATTTTAACTGGAAAAGTTAAATACAATATTAATCTCAGGATTTTCTAGGATAGAGTCATGGCAGTTGAAGTCGTGTCAAAGTTTATTATTTCTACAGTGTAGATGCACCCCCAGGAAAGTTATGTGTGTCTGTCTGGGCATGTCTCTTCTCGCTGCCCCAGCAATAAGAAAAAAGGAATCTCCTTCTGCAACCTTTGCATTTCTGTTAAGGATGTGGCATTTGACATTTGTGACTTTTATCCCAAACAGTGACTCAGCTCATCTGTAACTTGCTGCTCCTGTGTTACGTCTACATGCTTTTCCCCTTAAATGTTCATATAGCCCTGTCCAATGCTGTCAGTTTCCCCAGCTTCAATTTCAAAGCATGGGAAAGAGTTTTTCATGGGCTTGAATTCCTGCCATTTTTCCTGGCTAAGCCACAGAGAGGTTTGAAAACAGTCATGAACATCTGTCTTTTTGAAAATGATGTTCCTAGGTAGTGTACTGAGGGAAATTAGAAATAATGTCAGTAGATCAGATGTGTCTATTATTTCAGATGGCAAAGGTGTATTATGGGCCAGTGTTTTGACTGCTCTTTCTCAAGATGAGTCCCATATGTTTATGTATTATTGTTATAATTGTGACAAGCAGTTCTGTATACTTGTGCTTCAAGATATGCTAAACAAATCAAATATCAATTGACTATGTAAATAACATTACCACAATGAATTATTCATCTTGTTCCTCTACTGCACTTTCCTTCCTCTTCAGAAATAGAAATGTACACACATATAATATCTCTCTGAACACATACTGGAATATTTATGAAACCAATTCATAAAATTAAATCCTATTAGTTTGAGATTAGTGCTTGGCATTTGTCAGACAAATAACTTTTCATTGCTTGAGCGGATATCCTGACTTTCAAAAACAATAACGAATTCTCTTCTTAGAATATTATCTACCTTCTCCACTTTTACTTCTAGAAAAGATGGCAATCTCTTACAGTGGCAAGTTTATCAAAATGCATTCTCTTTTCATTACACCTCTTTCATGTGCACTTACTTAGATCCATAAATTTGACTGAAGCATTCAGTTATTTTTATTCTCTGTATGAGTCTCTAATAAAAACATAGTCATGGCAGACCATTTGTTGTTGAGATCACTCATTTGAAATATGTCTTGTTATCATTGCTGACTATGGCCTGACTTCATTACATGACAAGGAAATAATGCCTGTTCTGAGGCATACATTGGTGGTTTATTATCTAAACCACACTCAATTGACTGTCATTGTTATATTACATACCAAAAAGGACCCTTACATATCTTTTCTTGTGATTTATGTAATATTACCTTAGGCATATAAAATTTATAAACTAATCATGGATGAATCAGATAATGGGTTTCTCTACATAGCTTTAGAAGCCCTAATGCACATTTCTTTTTTTTTCCTCTTTATTATTAAAAAAAATAGAAAATACATACAAACAAATTTTTTACAAACACGCTTATCAAAACAAAACAGAATAACAGTCATTTGTTCTTAACACTATATGCTAAGCTCCCCATCACACATTAACCACATCATAATTTCCATTTCCATCCTTCCTTGTTATTCACACACTATTATATAACTGTTCTGTATTGCAATCACTTAAATTCATTAAATTAAACTAAAGAATGAATTAAAGATTGATTTAAAGACATACCTGTGTCTACCTGCCATTTGTTATAACACAAAACTTTTATCCACTTCTATATTACATTATAAATTGTTATGCCCCCATTTCGTAATACTTCCCACAACGCATCCCTATGTACTGTTATTATTTCACAAGAAAACAAGATGTTCTTAACATAATCAAATTTCCCATTTTTTCCTACAGAAGGTAAAAAGTGGTTTCCATTCTGAGTTAATCTCGCTATTAGATTTACCTTCTGCTTCCTCATCCTTTTTGTCAAGATCCGCTATTTTTAATAACTTATCTAACCAGCTGTCTACTGTAGGTAAAACATCCATCTTCCATTTGCTAGCCAAAAGCATCCTAGCTACCGTAACCATATAGAGCAGAAGCTTCCATACATCTTTCCTCATTCGAATTTCCTTCTCCTGAATCATATTTAATAGATAAAGCTGTGGTGTACGTTCAAAAGGTATTTCCAAAATTCTACATATTACAACATGAATAGAGCACCAAAATTCCCTTACTTTAGGGCAATTCCACCACATATGCATCCAGGATCCATATTCTTTTTGGCACTTCCAACATATGAAGTTGTTATTATCATACATTTTGGATAATCTAGCTGGTGTAAAATGCCACCTTATTTCCATTTTGAAATAATTTTCTCTCAGATTTTGGTTAATTATAAGACGTGATGTTACCGATCTAGCTTTAACCCAACTTTCCAAAGATATTTCCTTACCTATATCTCTTGCCCAACGTACCATATGATCCTTTATCTGTTCCTCTTCCAATTTTCTAGAGATTAGTATCTTATATAACCTAGCTGTTATCTTAGGTTTATTTGATAACAGGATATCATCTAATTCGTTTCCCGCCAAATATATTCCATATTGTTTCAAATCTCTCTTATAGATGTCCTGGATTTGATAAAATTGAAACCATGTGAAGTTAGGATCTCTAATTTGTATATCAGTAAGCGGTCTCAACTGGTGAGACCCAATTCCTCCTACTGTAATTAGTATATCTTCGTATTTTAGCCAATTTTTGGTCTGCCTAAATCTACTTAGAAGAGCCTCTTGTGGCGAAAGCCACCCTGGTACTCCCCGATAGTATTTCAGCTTCACCTTTTCCCAAGTTGTAATTAGTGCTCTCCTAATTATATGATGGCCAAAGTCTTTATGAATTTTGGCTTTCCCATACCATAGATACGCATGCCAACCAAACCTTGTATCGTGTCCTTCTAGATCTAATATCCTTTTATCCTTAAGCAATATCCAGTCTTGTATCCAGACCAAAGAACATGCCTGAAAATAGGTTTCTAAATCCGGCAAGCCACAACCCCCATTATTTTTACTGTCCAGCAATGTCTTCCATTTAGTTCAGGGTTTCTTCCCTTCCCAGATAAATCTTTTCAGTTCCTTGTTCCACATGGAAAAGGGTTTGCTATTATAGATAATTGGTAAATTTGTAAAGAGGAAGATAAATTTTGGAAGAAGCAGCATTTTAATTGCCGCAATCCTGCCAAATAAGGAGAGTTTCATCCGGGACCATCTAATTAAATCCTTTTTCATTTCCCTCCACATTTTCCCGTAGTTTAAATCAAATAAGTCTGTATTTTTATTAGAAATCACAATTCCAAGATATTTTGCCCTTTTAACTATTTTACAATGAGACTTTCTCTCCAATTCTTCCTCCTCCTTCTTTTTTTAGTAATGATCACCGATTTCTCCTTATTCAGCTTAAATCCTGTGAGCTTACCAAATTTTTCCAAGATCCTCATAATTCTATCAATTCCATGTACAGGGTCTTCTAAGAAAATTATCAAGTCATCAGCGTATGCTTTGACTTTAAACTCTGAGCCTTTAACTTTAGGTCCTTTTATTTCTTTATCTAATCTTATCTTGTTATTTAACAGTTCTATGATTATCAAAAATAAGAGAGGGGAAATAGGACATCCTTGTCTAACCCCCTGTCCTATATTAAATTCTGTTGTCTTTTCCCCATTAATGACTAATCTTGCTTTTTGTTCTAAATATATATTTTTTATCCAATTAGTGAAACTCGCTCCAAAATTCAATTTCTCCAAGATTTGGATCATTGTGTCCCATCTTACGGAATCAAAAGCTTTCTGGGCATCTACCAACAAGAGTGCTAATTTTTTTTCATTATTCCTTTCATAATATTCTAAGATATCAATGACAGTTCTTATATTTTGTCTTAATTGTCGATGTGGCAAAAAACCAGCCTGATCTTGATGTATTTTATGGTTTAATATTTGCTTTAACCTGTCAGAAAGAATATTAGTAAATATTTTATAGTCAATGTTCATTAATGATATTGGGCGAAAGTTTTCTATTTTTGTGTTATCTTTCCCTTCTTTTGGTAACAAAACTACATCAGCATACTTCCAGGAATCAGGGATTCCATATTCCTTTATGTCATTAATAGTAAGCCTCAATGGTTCACAAAGCTCAGTTATCATTTTTTGGTAGTATTCAGGAATGAAACCATCTGGTCCTGGAGATTTTTTCAGTTTTAATTTCCTAATTGAATCTTCAACCTCCGTACTTGAAATTTCTCTATTTAAGAAAGTATTTTCTTCCTCATTGAGTCTCATGTAATCCAGACCTTGCAAAAAATAGTCCAGATTTTCAGTCCCCCCGTTCTCTACTTGCTCTGCTTTATATAGATTCGAAAAGTATTTTAAACACTTTGTCTGTATATCTTTTTGCAATATAGATTTCCCATCTCCATCTACTATTTCCATAAGTGTGTTACAACCAGTCCTCTTTTTTAATGTATTTCCTAACCATTTTCCAGTTTTGTTATCAAGTTCAAACTCATCCTGTTTTCTTTTTACAGTTTTCTGGTCAATTTCTTTTACTAAGATTGCCTCTAATTCCATTTTCCAAAACTTAAACTTTTTTAGCCAAAGTTCAGAGTTTGGGTTTTCCAAGAGCTTTTCTTCCGCTTCTTTAATTTTTTCCTCAATTTCTTCAATTTGCTTATTTTTAGCCATCTTATCCTCTTTTGCTTTTTTCAAAAATATCCCCCTAATGACTGCCTTGTGTGCATCCCAAATTATTTTAGGGTGTATATTTTCATTGGTGTTCTCAAGAAAGTAGTTTTGGATGTTAGTTTTAATATATTCCACAGTCTTATCATCATTCAAAAGTCTAGCATTAAGCCTCCAATTAAACTGCTTAATACCCAATTTCATTATCAAAAGAATTGGTTTGTGGTCTGATTCAATTCTTGGCAATACCACCACTTCTTTGACTTTGGTGACTAAATTTGTTGATAACAAAAACATTTCAATCCTTGAAAAGGACCCATATTGTAATGAATGGTAAGTGTATCCTGGATCTTCTGGGTACATTTCTCTCCAAATATCACGAAAATCAAAGTATTCTTTCATCTCGAAGAAGGTTTTAGGCAATTTCCCATGTCTTCCTATCTGGTTATTTACGTTAGATCTATCTTGTTTTGGTTTTATTACCCCATTGTAATCTCCTAACAGTATTATTCTCCCTACCTCGTATTTTCTTATTATTTCATGTACTTCCTTATAGAATCTACGACTTCCCAACTGGGGTGCATAAATACCCACAATCAACACTTTCCCTTGAGGAAATAATGCTTCTAGCACAATCAAGTGTCCTTCACCATCCTTACATAATTCTTTAACTGCTATGGTCTTTCTAACATAAATTACCAATCCTGATTTCCTTTTTTCGTTTAATGCGTAGAAGCTCTGACCTAATTTGGTGTTTTTTATAAAATACCAATCGAGTTTTCTAATTTTAATTTCCTGTAGGCATACAATGTCAAAATTCTTCTTTTCTAAATAGTGGAAAATCTTATTCCTCTTATTCAAAGCATTTAGACCTTTAACATTCCACGAGAGCACTTTTAAGTTTCTTTCCATGTCTTGTTTATTACACTATTATTACAACTTTAGTAATAAAAACAAACCAAAACTCAACCTCTTATAAGAAAAAAAAGAAAAAAAGGGAATCTGCTAATAATGCCGCCCTATATTCAGGCTATGCCCACACTTTTGCTTAATTCTGAATCAAGAACTCCTTCTTCCAGATTTTGATTTATATCAGACCTATTTTTCCCCTCCGGAATATCCCCATCTCCTTGTTCTCCCTCGTCACTGCCATCATGATCTCCTTCTTTGTCCTCATGAAATTTTTTGAGAAATTCATCAACTTTATTTCTAGAATTAATTCTGTACCTCTTCTGTTTATATCTGAACACTATTCCTTCTAGTTTATCCCATGAGTAACGAACATTTCTTTTTATTAGAAAATGTGTAAGATGCCTATAGTCCTGCCTTCGCTTCATAATAGAGGCTGGAATGTCCTTATAAATTTTAATCAGTTGACCTTCTATTTGAAGTATCTTTTTATAACTTCTTTGTAGGACCTCTTCCCTTATTTTAGCTCTAGCGAAGCGAATAATGATATCACGAGGTAGGGTTTTTTTGTTAGCTGCCTCCGAATTGATCCTAAAAATTTTGTCGATTTCCATTTCAAGGAATTCTTCATTTATCTCCAAAAAGTTAGCCAGATCTGGTATCATCCTGGAATATAGGTCTTCATTAAATGTTTCATTTAGCCCTCTAAATTTTAAACATTTTTCTCTATACCTAAGTTCTTGTGTCAGAATTAAGTTCTCTTCCACTTTTTGTTGCTCTTCTAGATGTTTTGTTATGACCTCCAAGTGGTCTGTTCTTTTTTTGATGTTATTTTGTTCTTTTTTCATGTTAGACAGGTCTCTAGTTAATTCCTCAAGAGTTTTTTTCAAATTTTGCAAGGCCTCTGTTCAAATTATCGTTCGATTCTTTTCTATGTTCTTTCAGTTCCTGAGATATTTCCTTTTGAAAGTTTTTCAACATCTCTTCAAACATAGTTTGTAAATGAGTGTTTTCCTGCATTGTTGGAGGCATCTCTACCGAACCTCTGCGACTATATTGCTGTCTCGCTGATTGTGCCCTAGTTGTTAAGGACATACTATCCACTATCTCTACTATTAATAAACAACGCCTACAATCAAAACTAAACAGAATTCACTGCGTACAACACTATATGGTCTTAGCTGAATTTCCTATAGCCCCAAAACAAAGCTAGAGCAACAACCAAAATACATTAAAAAAAGAGAAAAAAATTCCAGGGTCTGCTGGTTCTCGCTAAGGGTTGGTTACCTTACTTAACCCCCAATTAGCTGTTATTGCAGCTATTTGTTTTGGGACATCTACTGAGAAGTCACTGACAAAACAGCATGTAGTTTCCTAAGTGAGAATTCCTGTAGCTTACCAGTGTTTCTGGAGCCTCCGTTAGCTGATATTCCCCCGGATCTTAAGTATGGAGAGGGCTGTCCTACCGGCAAAATGAGTCTAAACCTCCATATTGCCTCCTACGGACCCCCCCTATCAAACCTCTTCTCAGAGGTTTAAAAATTGTGTGAAGGACACTCCACACTATCCCCCAACTTAAGAATAATGGGCATCCAAAACTGGATGCCCGACCTCCAGAAACACTTAACGTCCTACAGGTATGGCTTAAAAAGCAAATCTTTCCTCTATCAAATGGCTTTAAACAGAGCAGATATCAGAGTGTTTGAGAGATAGTCTTAAATTAATTGGAAAAGCTGCTAAATAATAAAGCGGAGGGTGCTAATTTAACCTTCCTGGCCCGTCCTCCACTCGCCAGTGGTATGGTCGAGTGGGTGGGGGCTTAAGAAGGAGCGCTGCCGCTGCCTGCCTTCTCCGCCGCTTCTCCTGGGCCTCCTGGCCCTTCCTCCACTCACCGGTGGTGTGGGCGAGTGGGTGGGGGCTTAAGTAGGAGCGCTGCCGCCGCCGCCTGCCTTCTCCGCCGCTTCTCCTGGGCCTCCTGGCCCTTCCTCCGCTCGCCGGTGGTGTGGGCGAGTGGGTGGGGCCTTAAGAAGGAGCGCTGCTGCCGCCTGCCTTCTCTGCCACTTCTCCTGGGCCTCCTGGCCCTTCCTCCACTCGCTGGTGGTGTGGGCAAGTGGGTGGGGGCTTAAGTAAGAGCGCTGCTGCCGCCTGCCTTCTCCGCCGCTTCTCCTGGGCCTCCTGGCCCTTCCTCCACTCGCCGGGGTGTGGGCGAGTGGGTGGGGGCTTAAGTAGGAGCGCTGCCACCGCCTGCCTTCTCCACCGCTTCTCCTGGGCCTCCTGGCCCTTCCTCTGCTCGCCGGTGGTGTGGGCGAGTGGGTGGGGGCTTAAGAAGGAGCGCTGCCGCCGCCTGCCTTCTCCGCCACTTCTCCTGGGCCTCCTGGCCCTTCCTCCACTCGCCGGTGGTGTGGGCGAGTGGGTGGGGGCTGAAGTAAGAGCGCTGCCGCCGCCTGCCTTCTCCGCCGCTTCTCCTGGGCCTCCTGGCCCTTCCTCCGCTCGCCGGTGGTGTGGGCGAGTGGGTGGGGGCTTAAGAAGGAGCGCTGCCGCCGCCTGCCTTCTCCGCCGCTTCTCCTGGGCCTCCTGGCCCTTCCTCCACTCGCTGGTGGTGTGGGCGAGTGGGTGGGGGCTTAAGTAGGAGCGCTGCCGCCGCCTGCCTTCTCCGCCGCTTCTCCTGGGCCTCCTGGCCCTTCCTCCGCTCGCCGGTGGTGTGGGCGAGTGGGTGGGGGCTTAAATAGGAGCGCTGCCGCCGCCTGCCTTCTCCGCCGCTTCTCCTGGGCCTCCTGGCCCTTCCTCCGCTCGCCGGGGTGTGGGCGAGTGGGTGGGGGCTTAAGAAGGAGCGCTGCCGCCGCCTGCCTTCTCCGCCGCTTCTCCTGGGCCTCCTGGCCCTTCCTCCGCTCGCCGGTGGTGTGGGCGAGTGGGTGGGGGCTTAAGAAGGAGTGCTGCCGCCGCCTGCCTTCTCCGCTGCTTCTCCTGGGCCTCCTGGCCCTTCCTCCACTCGCCGGTGGTGTGGGCGAGTGGGTGGGGGCTTAAGTAAGAGCGCTGCCGCCGCCTGCCTTCTCCGCCGCTTCTCCTGGGCCTCCTGGCCTTTCCTCCACTCGCCGGTCCTAATGCACATTTCAAAGGAGGAGAAACTCACATAGATTGGAGCTTATGTAGAGTACATATAAATTGTTAGTGGAATGTGGTTTCTGAGTGGCACATATTATTCAACATTTGAAATAGTTGTGCACTCTAGATAGACCATGGCTGTTTTGATGGAATGAATAATTCTGCTCCTTACAAGAACAAGGTTCACTAGCTGTTAATCACAACAATAGCCATACACTATATTTGGGTGTCATGGTTGGGTCTTATAAAGCTTGAATTTTCTCTATGACTGAAATTCTATGCTTAGTTATTGAAAGTAAGGCTTGCTGAACTCAGCTGGATTGTCTTCATAGTCGACATGTGTAGGTTTAACTGTTAAGCATATATGGTGAAACTCTATAAAGGTGCTACTCTGTGTATTCATATTAAATGAACAATGTGGTCTATGGTGGGCCCCAAAACTTTTTGATATCTAGCACTTACTGTTGTTTAGTATGTTGTACCAAGACTTACCTGTATTTCATCCACATCACAGTAGTCTCATTTTGCTCCTTATGATCACTCCATTAGCTCACAATTGCAGTATTTCTCAAGTTTCAGTCACTTGCCTTCCAGTTCATTACAAAGACATGGCCTGCATATTTAACTGGTCTTACAAAATCGTCTCTCTACTAGCGTTCAATATCCCAGGATTCCTTAAACTACCAACATAATACACCATTGTGGTTGTCTGACTGACTAAAATTTTCTCAAACATAGAATTAAACCACTGATGTAGTACTATTTCTACTTGATTTTCTTCACATCAGATTTCAAACTATGACTGCTCAAACTCATAAGCTCTTTGAGGTGGGGGAAATGGATGCATACAACCCTTTGGTCTGCAACTTTTGTGTGTTAAATAAAATAAACTTGAGCATGGAATCTTTTAAGACGAGTAAGATTTTTTTTTAAAAAAATTGGACAAAGATTTTCCTTCAGTGAATGGTAATGGAGGTAAAAAAAAAATACTAGATGCAAAGGCTGTAAAGAATATGTCTACAGTACTTCCAAATGTTATGATTCTTAATCAGAAAGTGTGTTTTGACACTGGGGATGGAAGAATATTTTAAAATGTTTGAAAAGATGTTACGCAAGTATTGAGAATCCCTAATGAGAAAAATCCTGAGCTGATGAGAATCTTTGTAGTTCAGGATTTATTCTGTGCAAAATTCTCATGTGGGTTTGTTTTTGCACATTTTCTGCCTAGAAAACAGCAATTTATGTGCAGAAAACAATATTTCTGAGCAGAAAAAAACTTTGTGCAGAAAGTGCTGTTTCTTACACAGAAACTGCTGTAGTTGGGGACTTATTTATGCCAAAAATTATGCATGGTTGCTTTGCACAGAAAACAGCATTATACATAGGAAACAAATTTCTCAACACTGAAAATAATATTTCTGCATAGAGATATCATTCTGAGCTGCACATAAAATGTTTTTTTCCCCTGTGCAAATAAATAAATAAATAAATAAATAAATAAATAAATAAATAATCAGGTGTTAAATTTAAGTCTCAAGACTTTTCAGGAGAGGAAGAAAATTCTTAAAATTACACCTTGCCTACATTAAGAAAATATTAGCAAAATTTGCATCCCTGCGTGATGCACCGAGACACCCTATGGAAAAACTGGTCAGCATTCACATGGGACATCTTTAAGGGGGGAAAATCATATGCACACACACACACTGAAAAGCATTTTTAGGCAGACAACATTTTTTTTTACACAGAAGACTGTATTATTCACAAAAGACTACTTTCTAGGCAACCACATTCTTTAAGCAAACAGTTTTTTCCCCACAAAGAAGTCTCTAAATATGAAAAATAAGCAACAACAACAACAACCAATAAACACATTCAGCAGTGAGAAAATGCATCAGGAAGAAATCTTTAATTCTTGAATGCAAGCACAAATTAAGTGGAGTATGGGCCTTTGCAGACTGCCAGAAATAGTGCACATTAAATTGAGGCACTGCCCTGGCTCAGTGCTAGGGAATCATGGGAACTGTAATTTATTGTGGCACCAGAGCTCTCTGACAGAGAAGGCTCAATGTCTCAGAAAAAATATTCCCATGACTCCCTAGCACTGAGCCAGGGCAGTGCCTCAATTTAATGTGCACTATTTCTGGCAGTCTGCAAAGACCCTATGTCTCTATTTAACTCAGAGGTGCTTCTGTATGACTCTGGAAGATCTCCTCTACTGCCTAGAGATCATAGCTCACTTCCCCTCAGAAAAGCTTCTTGACCTCTGTGTAGCACTTACTGGGTCTGGAGATGATGTTTTGGGAAGGAAGAGGGAAATCTACCTCCATTAGCCTACCTGGAGTACAGACATTCCTAGAAAGCTTGGTGTGGACATGAGGGAGAGCCTTCTCAGCGGCTGCTCCTATCCTTTGGAAATCTCTCCCACAAAAGGCTAGGCTGGCCCCGTCCCTGCTCTCCTTTTGCTGGCAGGCAAAACTGTTCAAGCAGACTTTTAATATATAGCTGCACACATGGAGACTTCTTATTGGGGAATTTTCTTTTGTATGTTTTTAATGGTTTTATATTTTAACTATTAATATGATGTTTTTATTCTGTTTATAAAATGGTATTATTATTATTATTATTATTATTATTATTATTATTATTATTATTTCCTAAAGGTAAAGTTTATCCCCTTGACATTAATGACTAGTCATAACCAACTGTAGGGGGTGGTGCTCATCTTCATTACCAAGAAGAGGGAGCCAGCATTGTCTGAAGATGACTCAGTAGTCATATGCCCGGTATGACTGCATGGAATGCTGTTACCTTCCCACCAAAGTTGTACCTATTTATCTACTTGTATTTGCATGCTTTTGAACTGCTAGGTTGGCAGAAGGTGGAACTAGTAACGGGGTGATGCTTGGACCTTGAACTGCCATTCTTCTGATGTTCTGACCTTCAGAACTGGCAGCTTAACCACTAAGCCACCACGTCGTACATGCCACAAAAATTGGAACTCTCAGTTGAAAAGAACAATATAAAATTTTGAAAGTTTTAACAGTATTTTTTGTGAGCTGCCTTGGGCCCAGTTTAGGAAAAATGCAGCAAATTACATAAATAAATAAAATAGAGGATAGTAATTAAATCGAGTGGGTTCAGAGTCATAAGAATATGGCAACAAAATAACTTTATTGCTTTATTAGACCTAGACTCATCTAGTTTAGCATTCCATCTATCAACCACAAATGTGATTGTTATAGTGATCCATTCCTCTTTGTACCCTGGATTTGATATTCAGGGATACAGTCTCTGAATGTGAATATTCCCTTTACTCTTATAACTAACAGACATTCCTAGTCCATATCCTCCATAAACATAGCTCACCGAAAGACCCCCTTTTTTGGATAGGGATCCATTCCTCTTTGTTCCCTGGATTTGGTATTCAGAGATAGGTCTCTGGACATGAATATTCTCTTTACTCTCATGGGTAATCGACATTCCTAGTCTATATCCTCCACAAACATAAGGACATCAGAAAGTATGGAAAAGTAGAGAAAATATAAAGGCTGTAAAAGAAACAAAGCATTTTTTTTGAGTTTTAGAATCTATACCATCCCATGGGGAAGACAAAGAATTTTGAATATAACCAGTTTAAAAAAGTTTAAAGGAAGAGTTTAGAATGTTAATTTTCAATCCATTATAACTTCCAAATGCTTTCCATGAACATGCATGGCTTAGGTCTCTTGTCCTCTACATTTAAAAGAATGGATATTTTTGTTTCCAATAACAATAAGAATTAGTCAAATCTTAGAAAAAGGTTCCCAAAGTCATGAGAGGTAGCTCAATGAATATTGTATGACTTCTCAATTTGCCACTGCAGTAATTAACAGTAATAGGGTGCTTTTGGGTATAGATTAGGGAATCTAATGTCAACCTAGATATTGTGAGTACTTGGTCTCTAATCATTTAGCAATCCAACTTATCCACTGAAGGAAGAATTAATACTTATGTCATCAAGTATCCACCACCTGAAACACTTTAAAAGGCAATTCACAATCTCTCATGCAGTAATCAGTTGGGTTTTCCTAGGTTAACATTGTATTATATCATATGGAATTATTTCTACAGCATGTACACTGTAGAAATAATGCAGTTTGATGCCACTTTAACTGTCATGGCTCCATCCTACAGAATCCTGGGATTTGTAGTTCTGTGAGTCACAAACATTCTTAGGCAGAGAAGACAAAAGGCCTTGTAAAACTACAAATCTTAGGATTCCATATGGTGGAGCTACAGCATTTAAAGTGGTGTCAACCTGGATTATTTCTACACTGTAGATGCACCTTATGTCCATAATGTTATGAGTAATTTCAGAACATTTTTTGTAATAGAAAGTGGCACACTGGTGACCAAGGGCCTCGGCAGACAACTAATACAGTCGTCTTGGAGGCAGGGAAGAGGAGGGGCAGCTGCACGAGCGGCACCCCTTCCTATTCCCGAGGTTGCCCTTGGAGCAGCCGACCCTCCACACGGCCGGCGCTCCGGGGGCAACCTCCCACCACAGCGTCCGGATACGCTGTGGCAGAAAAGTCAGGGAAAGTGTGCCCTACGTGTTTAGGGCGCACTTTCCCTGATTTCTGAAAGGAGTGCTATTTTTGCGCTCCTTTCAGGGACACCACCGGAGCACCGCGGTGCAGAGGCTGCGGTCCCGCGGCGCTCCGTCCCAGGGCGTCCCCGACGCCCTGGTGTGCTTCCCCCCCCCCAAGACAACAAACACTTTTGATTTAGAGTACATGCAGACATGTTGAGCAAGTAGACTTTCCAATTTACTTCAGTGGATAGGAAAGTTCAGTGAGAAGGCCAAAAGAACAATGGTGTGCAAACTCTCTCTCAATATAGCCCACACCTATCCACTATCTCAAAACGAGCTTTACATTTATGTTCAGTGTATCCTTTCATAATGGTTACTGATCTCAAGACTTTGGTTTTCATACAATGGGAAGAATCAATAAATAAAAATAATAAATAGAAGCTTAAAAAGGCAAAGGTTTCTCCTTTGACAAGGTTTTAAAGTTGTGACTGACTGTAGGGGGCGGTGCTCGTCTCCATTACTAAGTTGAAGAGCCAGTGTTGTCAAAGACATCTTTGAGACCATGTGGCCAGCATGGCTGCACAGAACACTGGAGATTATCACATGGAGGATGGGATAGGGACAGGATCTCTCTCCCATCCTTATCCCATCCATGACCTGAGTGAAAGTGATGCACACTCATACTGCAGCCGGCAGAAAAGCGCATTCAGTTGTCAGCTGAAAGCACTTTCAGCCATCATTTGCGGTCTTTTGTATTAACTACTTAATGCATTAATACCGTGGTGCATGAAAGTGCTTTCAGCTGATGGTTGAAAGTGCTTTTCAGCTAGCTGCAGTGTGAAAGTGATTTCCACAATCACTTTCACTCACACTTCCCTGCCGGGTCAAGTGTGGGTCTGGTGTGAAAGTCCTTCCCAGTTTGGATGGGAAGGATGGGACAAGGACATGACAATGATAATCCCATCTCTATATGATCATCACCCCTATTACCTTCACACTAAAGTGGTACTTATTTATCTACTTGCACTTTTACATGTTTTTGAACTGCTAGGTTGGCAGAAGCTTGGACTAGTGATGGGAGCTCACTCTGTCACATAGTGCTTGGGCCTCAAACTGCTGACCTCCTGATCTTGCAATCATCAGCATCTTAACTGCTGAGCCTCCATGTAGTTATAGTCAAAATGTGATTCTCCCAGGTTCAAATAATCAATTCCAATGTGGGGATCAATTGCAACAAATAATAATTTGGTCTGAAGAAGGCACTACTACTTTCCTTGATCTGGACTCTATACTCCTGTTGATGCAGCCCATAACTGCATTGGCTTTTTTGACCACTGCATCAAACTGTTGACACATGTTTAGCTTGTGGTCTACTAAGACCTCTAGATCCTTTTCATATGTACTGCTTTCTAGATGTTGCTCCACTAGCAGAATCTCTTGCTCCCATTCAACACAGATTGATGCAGAAGTAGGTTCCAGGACACAGTTTAACAGAAAAAGAAACCCCTATCATAACGGGTGAAAGCAAAAAGATGTGGTTTCTCCCTAGAGTTCCTGAGAAGTAAAAATACCAAAACTTTCAATAACATTTGTTCCATCCAGAGCTGCCCTTTAAAAATGGTCACAACCATAAAGTGTGGAATTTTCAGATGGTATAATAGTAACACATGTTACTGAGAAGGAAGTAGACAAGATCCTGGAGTGTCAAGATATCTCATTGGATGCTAAAGTTAGGATTATCTATGCCATTGCATTTCCCTTTCCTATGCATAGTTGTGACAGCTGGACAGTGAAGAAAGTTGATAGGAAGAAAATCAAGTCATTTGAAATGTGGTGCTGGAAATGAGTCTTGTGGATACTATGGACTGATAAAAAGACAAATAAATAGGTCCTAGAGAAAATCAAGCCTAGATGCCAAGATTAATAAACTAGACTGTTGTACTTTGGTCATGTCATGAGAAGACATGATTCACTAGAAAATACAATAATTCTTGGTAAGGTAGAAGGCAGTAGGAAAACTGCATTCCAGATGGATAGACTCAATCAAGAAGACTATGGCCTTGAGTCCACAAGACCTGAGCAGTGCTGATGATGATATGGGGACTTGGACTTCTTTCATTCACAGGGTCACCACAAGTCAAAGTCAACCTCATGCCAGCTAACAAAAACAAACAAACAAACAAAACCCCTTAACTGAGGTACATAGCGGACAGCCTGGAAGGAGCAATCTCTGGCTGCAATTGTGCCAGAATTGTGGTGATCAGATGGCCCACTCTCAAAACAGGCCACCACCACAATCCTGAATGTACCACCAGCAGGTGCAGATTAAATATGTTTCTTTTGCCTACAGCTTCGGGCTGCCTTAGGCAGCCTCCGAGTGGCTTCTGGCTGCTTTGGTGCCATGCGTTGTCTAAACGCTATGCCCCCAAAGTAATTGGAAGCCACTCTATTTGGCCCACCTGTTTCAGGCATGTGTCAATGAATAAATACATTTAGGAATGCATTAACCCAAGGCAAACAAGACAAATGGCTAATTCAGATGGCAGCTGTGGTAAACAAACAAAAATAATTAAAAGTAGACACAGTATGATAAGATCTAATATATAAAGATTCAACCAGGTTTTATTCACTCTGTGGTGAGTAAACAAAGCCAAAGGCATTATCTTCCTACACTTCTGATTTCTTTCCTATGATTGCAAAATCCAGAGAACTATTCCCATAGGGCCACAACAAATAGATAATTCTTTTGTTCTATATCCTACAGGTGTTGCTATTAAAATGACATTAAATATTTTTTCTGTTCAAGCTAGCAAGCCATGTGTAACAAGATAGTTGTTGTCATGGAATTTTATGCATCCAAAAAATAATCTGTCTACTGTTTTAGACAAACAATTGGACCCTGGTGGCACAGTGATTAAATGCCTGTACTGTAGCCACTCACTCACAAACCAGAAGGTTGTGAGTTCAATACCAGCCAAGGGCTCAGGCTCGACTCAGGCTTGCATCCTTTCTCGTTCACTAAAATGAGTACCCAGCTTGTTGGGGGTAATTAATCCACACATTGTAAGCAGCTTAGGGAGTGCTTAAGTGCACTGATAAGTGGTATAGAAATGTACTTACTATTGCTATTGCTATTTTCCTGCTATTTTTGGCTGCTCCAGAGAGTAGGGCACGGAGCAATGGGTGCAAACTACAGAAAAAGAGATTCCACCTAAACATTAGATGGAACATCCTGACAGTAAGAGCTATTCAATAGTGGAATCTAGGGGCATTTGGGGACATGCTTCTCAAATTTGCAGATGACACCAAATTAGGAGGACTAGCTAATACCCCAGAGGACAGGATGAAAATTCAAAATGATGTTAATAGATTAGAAAGCTGGGCCAAAGCTAACAAAATGAATTTCACCTGCACTAAGGTACTGCACTTAAGCCCCCCCCCCCAATGAAATGAAATGAAGTGCATAGATATAAGATGGGGGACACCTGGCTTAATGAGACTATATGTGTAAGGGATCTAGGAGTCCTAGTATACCACAAGTTGAACATGAGTCAACAGTGTGATGCCGCAGCTAAAAAGTCCAATGCAATTTTAGGCTGCATTAATAGAAGTATAGTATCTAGATCAAGGGAAGTAATAGTGCCAGTGTATTCTGCTTTGGTCAGGCCCCACCTGGAATACTGTGTCCAGTTCTGGAAGCCACAATTCAAAAAGGATGTTGAAAATCTGGAGCGTGTCCAGAGGAAGGCAACTAAAATGATCTGGAAACCATGCCCTATGAGGAAAAACTTAGGGAACTGGATATGTTTAGCCTGGTGAAGAGATGGTTAAGAGGTGATATGATAGCCCTGTTTAAATATTTGAAGGGATGTCATATTAAAGAGGGCGCTAGCTTGTTTTCTGCTGCTCCAGAGAATAAGACTCAGAACAATGGATGCAAGCTGCAGGAAAAGAGATTCCACCTCAACATTAGGAGGAACTTCCTAACAATGAAAGCCATTTGACAGTGGAACACACTCCTTCAGAGTGTGGTGGACTCTCCTTCTTTGGAGGTTTTTAAACAGAGACTGGATGGTCATCTCTCAGGGATGCTTTGGTTTTGTATTCCTGCATGGCACGGGGTTGGACTGGATGGCCCTTGTGTTCTCTTCCAGCTCTATGATTCTAATGCAGTTTGAAACCACATTAATTGCCACAGCTCAATGCTATCGAATTCTAGGATTTGTAGTTTTGTGAGCTATTTAGCCTTTTCTGTCAGAAAATTCCCACACTTTAGCTGTGCTCACAAAATCCATGACAGGGGTCATTTTCTTAAAATTGAGCACACCAAAATCAGAGGAATAATTGCAGATGCTACTGATATCACATTTGTGCAACTAATGGATTCTTTGGAAGTTTTTACTTCTGAGGATGAGACATAGCTATACTGTAGACTTGTACTACAGTCTAGTAGCTATTTGCTAAGAAGCAAATCTCACTTAGAGTCACACTAGACATGATATTAATTATTTATGGATCATGGTGGGTGAGGAAAAGGTTCAATACTTCCCACTCCTACCATGGTGAAGACACTAACATTTCTCATTGTTTGCTTGGAGAACAAAATTAGAAAACAAATTTATCTCAAGTAAGCAATGAGTAGATAAGTAGAGATGGATGCAATAAATAAGACAACAAATATTACCAAGTGAAAAAATCATCCAGAATATGATAAAATCAATCCATATGTTAGGGGAAATTCATAACTCTAGCAAATAACCTGTTTTCTCTCCTGAAACAACATTTCCTCAGATATGGACATCAACAATCTTAAATTAAGCTATGTTTACTTTCAAATGACCAGTCACAGAACATATGATGGGCTCCTGTGCCTTTGAAATCTGCACAAAAACAAAACAAAACAAAAAACATACTGGTTAATTCTCCCTTATCTGAAATGGTTGGAAAGATAGGTGTTTAGATTTCAGATTCCCCCCCCCCCCCACCCCAAGATTTGGAATACTTATACATAACAAGATATCTTGGAGATGGGATTTATTTATGTTTCGTATGCACCTTATAATCATAGCCTGAAGGTTATTTTTTATATAATATTTGTAATAATTTTATGCATAAAACAAAGTTTGTGAACACTGAACCATCAGAAAATCAATGTGTCACTATCTCAGTGATATATATATAGACAATTTTGGATTCTGGAGTATTTCAGATTTTGGAATTCTGGATAAGAGATATTCAATCTGTAATTGGCTGCATTGCTCCAAGCTTTTGTTATTGCTATGAAGATACAGGAGCCTACTAGAACAAGTGTGAGCAGTGGCAGCCATTCAAATGCATCTCCCAGAATCTTTAATCATTGGCTATTCAGGATAGGACTGATGGAGTATTACTGTATCAAAAGGACCACGTTTGCCTACTATTACCCAAGAACTAGTCAGTAACCCCTTATCAAACAACAGCTGTATATAAATATATATTTATGTTGTTGTTATAGTCAGTTTCAACTCATCTATGGTTAGATATTTAGGAGCTGGTCTATGAAAGTGGGAGATGTCATCTCTGTTTCCTTAAAGTACTCTTTCTCAGACTCTTTCCCACATAAGAACACAAGAACATTCTGGATCAGATTACAGTTCTAGCAGTCCCATGAATCTGTTCACGTAGTGGCTAACTAGATGCTTATGAGAAGCTGACAAGCAGGAATTGAATACAATAGCACCCTTCCACTTTTGCTCCACAGCAATGAGTATACAAAGCCTGTGAATGGAGGTGATATTACTTAGCCATGATAGTTAGTGGGCATTGATAGTCTTATCTTCCATGGACATGGGCTGGAGCTGATGGGCAGCAATAAACGTCTCAATCCTAGCTTTTCTGAAAGTCAGTCAAAACCCTGCTGTCCACACAGCCCACTCCCAAGGTGGGCCAACTACCCATGGGCTGTCTGCACCATGCAACATTAAGCCCCATTGCATGGTTATTTTTTCGTTGCCTTTCCACCATGCATGTGCACCATGGCACAAACACACCACCTGCAACCTCCAATTACCTCTCTCTTCTTACCTAGATGCCATTCCATTGGACACCCACCCATATGACTGGCCACACAGTCGCACATGTGATGCACTTGGTATGTCTGGTGACACATTGGCAAAGCACAATCATGGGAGTCCCCCATACATAGCCCCTTCACCCCCACTTCACTCCATGCCCTCCTGTTGGATTGTCTGGTTTACGTATGTTGTAATTACATCCATTGCATTATTGGTGATCACTTTTTGCTTTGCCACAGTTCTATACTGATGCCAAGCTTTTTGTATGCTGGTGCAATGATGCACATTTTCTGCCTTGGGTCAGAGTAGCCCAGCTTCCTTTTGCTCTGATTTTTAGCCCCAGAGCATGTCTTCATTTTGCTTTCCACCCAGTTTCACCTCATTTTCATATAAACAGCCAGGTTTTAAAGTAGCTAAAAGTTGCTGTATTTGGCCAGTGTGGACTACCTCTATAGTGAATCCCACTTTAAAATTACCCTATGGATCAAATCACTTTGATCAAAGAAGTAACACACCAGTTTATATCCCAACATTGGGGTGTCCTTGAGATCTACTTATAAAAAGGATTTAATTGGAACCAGGAAGACGGGTTAATTAATTGAAAAACAATTAATTTTGACATTCCCAAATTTAAACACCAGGAGGCTTTGGAAGGAGGACTCTGGAGGACAGGAGCCGGGCGGTGAGAGTCTTCCCCCGCCCCCTCCTGCCTTGGAACACCTGGCCCCAAGGGAGCTGAGCCTTCAAAGCCTCCCAAGCCCTGACCATCGGCAACACCAGAAGGCCTTGGAAGGAGGACTCTGGCGGACAGGAGCCGGGCGGTGAGAGTCTTCCTCTGCCCCCTCCTGCCTTGGAACACCTGACCCCAAGGGAGCTGAGCCTTCAAAGCCTCCCAAGCCCTGACCATCGGCAACACCAGGAAGCTTTAGAAGGAGGACTTTGGAGGACAGGAGCCGGGCGGTGAGAGTCTTCCCCCGCCCCCTCCTTCCTTGGAACACCTGGCCCCAAGGGAGCTGAGCCTTCAAAGCCTCCCAAGCCCTGACCATCGGCAACACCAGGAGGCCTTGGAAGGAGGACTCTGGAGGACAGGAGCCGGGCAGTGAGAGTCTTCCCCCGCCCCCTCCTGCCTTGGAACACCTGGCCCCAAGGGAGCTGAGCCTTCAAAGCCTCCCAAGCCCTGACCATTGGCATCACCAGGAGGCCTTGGAAGGAGGACTCTGGGGGACAGGAGCCGGGCAGTGAGAGTCTTCCCCCGCCCCCTCCTGCCTTGGAACACCTGGCCCCAAGGGAGCTGAGCCTTCAAAGCCTCCCAAGCCCTGACCATCGGCAACACCAGGAGGCCTTGGAAGGAGGACTCTGGAGGACAGGAGCCGGGCGGTGAGAGTCTTCCCCCGCCCCCTCCTGCCTTGGAACACCTGGCCCCAAGGGAGCTGAGCCTTCAAAGCCTCCCAAGTCCTGACCATCGGCAACACCAGGAGGCCTTGGAAGGAGGACTCTGGAGGACAGGAGCCGGGCGGTGAGAGTCTTCCCCCGCCCCCTCCTTCCTTGGAACACCTGGCCCCAAGGGAGCAGAGCCTTCAAAGCCTCCCAAGCCCTGACCATCGGCAACAGTGGGCAGCCCTGGAAGAGAAATACTGCCTATACGCGGCGCCGGCGGCGCTCTGGTGCTCTTGGAGGACTCAGGCCCCTGAAGTACTCTCTTGCCCCTTGCCATCACCTGGGGCAGCCGGGAGCAGCTGTGGACGGCACGGAACTGGGGAGAATGCCAGCGGGTTTTAAATTATTGGTTAATTGTTAATTGTTAATTGTTTAATTGTTTAATTATTGTTATTTAATTTGATTAGTTTGATTGGTTTTGGGGGGATGGGTGGGTGTGGGAAGGAGGGATGGGATTTGAATTGATTTTGTTTGTTTTCATGTTTTGAATGTTGTACGCCACCCCAATTGCCTGGCAGAGGGGCGGGATATAAATACAAATTATTATTATTATTATTATTATTATTATTAAAGGAGCAATTAATTAAATTTGTTTTTCATCCCTAAAGTGATTGATTTATGTTGGAATTTTATTATACACTTAATTTTAGAATCAAATTAAAAAATCAGTATGAGACAGTGATAAAGAGCTAACAAAATGCTGATTTCCCAACTGGTTGTTTGTCCAGAACTTTTTTTTAAACAAAAACAAAAACAAAAAACTATTCCTTGCTTTTTCTTAGTCCTCTAGGGTTGGGGAATTACAAAGTTTAGGTCATAAAATCCAAATCACATTTTAATTAATGATTATCTTGTGATAATTCAGTTAATTTCCTATAGAGGCTTCTCATCTGTCCCAGGAAACTAAATAATAATAATAATAATAATAATAATAATAAATTATTTATATCCCACCCCTTTGAGAGCAATTGGGGCAGCTAACAGCAATCAAATATACACACACAATGAAATCTAATTCCCTCCCCCCCCTTAAAAAGTTATTAAATCGATTACAAGTTAAAAACAGCAATTTAAAATACAACAATAATATATAGAACAGTTCCCATTGTGGCAGCAGTTCTCAATTTCATATTTAAAGAGGAACCTGAAGATCCTCTTAATAGAGGGGTTCCTGAGGCTGGGATTATTCTATCCTGGAAAGGCCTGCCGGAAGAGATCCATCTTGACAGCCTTTTTAAAGCTGTTTAAAGATGTCAGTTGATGGATCTCATCCGGCAGGCCATTCCATAGTCTGGAATGACTAAATTTGAAGCTTTTTGAAGCTTTTAATTTGAAAGCTTTTTCTCTGATTTGCATAGGAATCAGTAAATTAAAGAAAGGAGGGTGAGGTAACAAGTTGAGATTATATAAGGAATCAAGAGAGTGTGTTTTGGTTGGTGATTGAAAAATAGTATTTTCAAAAATCCATGTAGCTTTTTACTTTTCACAAGAGCTCATCCCTGTAGGGATGGGGAAATAAAATCACTGGTGTTATTTTTGAAATTCTCCTTAGTAGAGCTTTTAGTGCAGACATTAATTTTAAATTTAAATTACAATGAATTCAAAATAACTCTTCTAATATTAGTGCAAATTAATTAGATTTTAAAGTGAATTAACAATTAAATGGACTATTAAATAAAACAAAAAGGCAAAGGAGTCAGGAGGCAAGGCTGCATCCTATCACCCTACCTGTTCAATCTGTATGCAAAAACATCATACAAAGAGCAGGCTTAGACTGAGAAAAAAGAGGAGAAAAGATAGGAGGAAGAAATATCAACAATCTAAGATATGCAGATGACACCATACAACTAGTGGAAAACTTCACGGACTTGGAACAATTACTAAGATCAAAGAAGAAAATGCAAAGGCAGACATAATACTGAACATAAAGGAAACAAAAATAATGACCTCAGAGAAACTACAAAAATTCATCCTAGACAATGAGGAAAGTGAAATACAGTCAGCCCTCTGTATCCACAGACTTGTCATCCACAGATTCAAGCATCAATGGATGGCAAGTCCGCGTTGTCCCCAATAGTGGCTGTGTCCCCATTGTCCGCAGTGGTGGCATGTGCATGCAGCCATGCCACCATTAGGAAAAATGGAAGTTCTGTTGTCCCCAATGGTGGCATGGCCACATGCATGTACCACCACTGGGGACAACAGGGCTGTCCCTAATGGTGGCATGGCCATGTGCACATGCTGCCATTGAAGTCCAGTTGTCCCTTATGGCAGGGCGGCTGTGTGTACATGCGACCACTGGAGACAACAGATCTTGAGCACCCACAGATTTTGGTATCAATGGGGTGTTGTGTGTGTCCAGAACAGATCCCGCGCAGCAGATACTGAGGGCTGACTGTAGTTAAAGTATTCTCCTACCTTGGATCAAACATTGATCAGAATAGAGACTGCAGTCAGGAAATCAGAAGAAGCCTAGGAATGGGAAAGGCAGCTATTAAGGAAGTAGATAAGATAATAACAAGCAAAGTTATACAACTGAACACTAAAATAAGAACTGTCCAAGCCATTGTATTTCCCATTGCCGTGTACAGATGCAAGAGATGGACAGTGAAGAAGGCAGATAGGAGGAAAATCAATTCATTTGAGATGTGGTGCTGTAGAAGAGTGCTAAGGATACTGCAGACAGCAAAGAGGACAAATAAATGGGTCTTTGAACAGACAAAACCAGAAATGTCCCTGGAAGCCAAGATGATCAAACTGAGGCTGTCATACTATGTCACATCATGAGAAGGCATGATTTATTGGAAAATACAATAATGCTAGGAAGGGTAAAAGGAAGTAGAAAGAGAGGAGGACCACATTCCAGATGGCTATACTCCATCATAGAGATTACAGGCATGAGGGGCCTTGGATGTGTCTTATACACATGGGTTGGGGAATGACTTAAGAGCAGTTCATAACAACAAAAACAACAGCAAATAAATAAACACCCCAACCCCTTACTACTAATTTTCTTATCTCTGGTCAGACCCATTAATGCTCCAAGGCTATGTTTTTAATTGCATTTAATAGTTATTCACTATCTCTAAGGAACATGGGTTTTGTCATAAGTGGTCAGCGACGGAATATAATTACCTACCCCTTATCATTGCACATATTCTTGGAAGAAACATGTGACAATTAAAGAACTTGAAAAATTGATATATTTTAAGTGTAGGTGGCATTATTATAAAAGTTGATTTGGAAAGGAGAGCTATCTATTATTGAAGCATAACTGTGTTTTAACATTTCTTGAAATATGTATTGACAAGTTACTGGCTGCTGGTCTGATCAGTGACATTTTTAAAACTCCAGGAACTATTTTTTTCTTTTTAGGGAAATGAAAGGCTGCCTTGTGGTTTGTATATCATGGGGGTGTTGTATATTAATGCAAGCCTCTTCAACAACTCTTAGAAAAGAAAAATCACCAGTCTACAATAATAGTATGTGCCCCATAATAAGTCTTAGGCTTTGCAGCACGGTAGTCTGCCCATGGGGTAAATCTGGCTCAGCTAAAACAAATACCAACACAAAAAAATCTCTGTGAAACATTCATATTCCATCTGTGAAGAAACACCACCCTGCATCATGCTCGTGGCATACTTTTATTGACTTCCCTGCTTTGTGAAAATTTTCATCCTGGAATATTATTAAAAACAAAACAAAGGGATCTCATTCTTCAGTGTATCAAGTGAAACCTCAGTGGACTCATGTAAAGCAAATAAACAAAGCTGACTTCTTTGAGGAACTGTCTCGGAAAAAATGTGACTGACATATGGCTGTTCTGCTCTTTGCACCAGCTATCCCTAGAGTAAATACTTAACCCTAACAATAACATGTGCATTGAATAATCAGTCTTAAGATATTTGGAATAGGGAGGAAGATTGACAATCATTATGGAATTAACTGCACAGACAGCATGCCTAAAACAGATTGATCCATGTTCAGATTAAATGACCTTCAGATGGGTCACATGTTGTTTTTACTCTCAAGTAACCATATCGGATCCCGAATCCGGACTAGAACTGCCATACATGAAGAGAGGAGATTTAGATATTCTTCCTTAGACTTTTGCTTCCCCAAACCTCTCTCCTTTTAAAATACTAATTGAGGTTTATTCACCACCACTATCACCAACAAACTGATGAATCCCATGCTGGAAGAAAGTTGGGATTTAAATTAAATAAATTGAATAAATAACTAAAATATGAAGGTGTCCACCTGTTCAAGCCTTCCTTTCAGAGAGAATGCTGGGTTCAATTTGGATTAGGGCCCCATGTGCTTACTTTAGAACAAAAATTAGACAGGTCAGCTACATTGCATACTAATGTGCAGAAATAGGGAATGCTTTGGCTGGTGAGCATGAAAACTGGCACTGTTTTGGTGAAGAGTTGGTTTCTGGACTCATTTCTGGGGTTATACAGGGCTCAGGTGCTAGGAAATGACCAGCACCTTGGCACTGCCCCTTGCCATATATTCCATGCAAAGCTTGATGTTTAATGCGGGACTAGGATGGAGCAGGCTTCTCAAGTAGCAAGGTCAGCCACTGCTGGACTGTGAAGGAAAAGACCAGCAGCAGGGAACAAGTGTCTCACCCTATATTAGGAAGCTGGGAAGTCAGGGTAGACCCCTGGCCCTGACCATATTTTCCACACTTCTGGAGGGTCTCACTGCAGGTTTGTGGTATGTAAATAGCTAATAAAGCTTGGCCTAGTTTATACCCCATCACATGCCTCTTTATCCTGAGTGACCACACAAGAATATTATTTCAGGAATGTTTCAGTTATGACTCTGAGGCTTTCTTACAATGGCTGACAAACTGATGTAGAATAGCAAGTATATTTCTATGCCACTTATCAGTGCACTTAAATACTCCCTAAGTATGTAAGCTAATTGCCCCCAACAATCTGGGTACTCATTTTAGCGACCTCGGAAGGATGCAAGCCTGAGTCAAGCCTGAGCCCTTTGGCTGGGATTCAACTCACAACCTTATGGTTTGTGAGTGAGTGGCTGCAGTACAGGCATTTAACCACTGTGCCACCAAAGTATGTGGGGTTGTCTTCTTTCTCCTGTTTCTGAATTCTCCTGCCTCCCCAAGCCTTAACAAGTATTAAGAGTTATGTCATTATCAATGGTTAATACTGCCGTATTGACTAGAACTTATTCAATATGAATAAGGCTGCACCTCCTCTGAACTAATCTTGCCAAGAAAACTCCATGATAGGTTTGCCTTTAGGATCACCACAAGCTGTTATTACTTGAAGGCACACAAAAGCAAAAACAACAAGGCTGCATTTGCACTGCAGAAATAAAACAGTTTGACACCTCTTTAATTGCCATGGCACAATGCTATGGAATCCTGGGATTTGAAGTTTTTTATGATACCAGAGCTCTCTGACAGAATAGGCTTAATATCCCACAAAACTACAAAACCTAGAAAATGTGTTTTGAATATGCCTTAAAATTCTTATGCTTTATCACACTAGTTTCCAAAATGCCTCAATCCCTAGCTGATTTACACCTTAGATTTCTTCTCTTTTTTTCCTGAGTTCTTTGTGTCTCATTATCAGTGGGTGAAGGGAGGTGAACACCTGGTAATTGACAAAAGAGTAGATGAAACGCTTCATAAGTGAAAAGGAGAATATTACTGGGGTTGGACCAAACTGAAATGGAATTGGCCCCCATTCCTTCTTTGTTCTTCTCTTTTTGTACACCCTTTCACAAATGGCTTAAATGACTTTTTAAAAAGTCATAGAATAATAACTCAGCAGGTATCAGACTTAGCTGGGGGCATTTGCTCAACTTTCACTGCCTCACCTAAATAAATTCAGGCTGTCTTGGGCTTTACCTGAAGCTTCATGCACAACCTTGGTAAAAATCTTATAACGGTCATTGATGGAAATACAAAACAAGAAAAGAAAATCAATGGACTAAATTTTGCATTATACCAGGGATTTTGTATTCACTTAGAGAAACAAATTTCATGTATGGTCTAGAGCAGGGGTAGGCAACCTTTTTGAGCTGGGGGCCGGGTTGCTGTCCCTCAGACAATCGGGGGGGCCGAAGCATCAAAAATAAATAAATAAATAAATAATTTTTTTAAAAAAATTAAAAAATATGCATGCACACTCTGTCAGCCCCAGAAAAGCCATGGCAAACCCCCTGTGGAGATTTTGCCAAGAAAACCCCAAGAACAAGTAATAACAACAATAATCAATATCATCATGGCAGGCAGCAGCGGCGGCAGCAGGACCGGCCTGGGGCCAGTCCAAAGGCCCCGGGGCACCGCATCTGGCCCCCAGGCCTTAGTTTGCCTACCCCTGGTCTAGAGAAAACAGATTCCTCAGAGGGAAGGGTTTTGTTTTTGTTTTTTTGATGAAGCATTGTAAAATGTACTACTAATAAAATAAAAATTAGGATGTGTTCTGAGAACAATCAACTGCCACCATAATTTATCTAAGTGTCATTTAAATATTCCTAACTATAGTCCTGATGGGTCTTCAATTGTGAGAAGACAATAAATAGTATTAACTACCAGGTCCAGCTTTCTGGTGCTATTTTGTATTCTCAGGAACAAATCCAAATAGAATTCATTTCTGGATTTCAGGGCAGAAGCTAATTGAAGTCACTTTTCAAAGCCTATACCTGATTTATCTATTTTCTTTCAAGTTGTTTGTTTATCTGTCAGTTGTCTGAAGATCTGCATTATCATGAAGGATGTTCAGTGGCATTTATTGTCTCATTCTGCCATGCAGGGAAATAGAAAGTTAACATGGGAGTTTGAACAATTGGCTATTCAGCCATTTTGTGAGCAACGAACCAGGAATCTTTCAGTTCAAATTGTATAGAAACAGCCCAAAGCATTTTGCTGCTCACAGTTATGGTTACAGAGTTCCTAAAGCCAGCCAAAATAGTTTGGCACTACTGAAATATTGTTGGTATACTGAAGCACATATGAGTCTTCTGCCCTAAAATAATTCTCTTTGGGTTAGAAGTTCTTGGTTGGATTAACAAAATAACTAATGGATTATGGCAAAAGAGCTCATTTCTCCTCCCACAATCCTCTAGGAGTGATGATTTTACATTAAAAGAGTGCATAGGATGTCCATGCACTTTTTTTCTTGCTATCACCCACCCAAATACAACTGGTCATTCAGCTATATCCAGTTTACATTTTCCCTCTTTTTCTTCATTGGGTTGAGTGGAGGGGGCTAATGGCAGGCCTCACTCCTTTGGCACAGCGTGTCTGAACGCTGCACTAAGGCAGTGCTCTGATGCTGCCCACCGTGCAGTGGGGCACACGGCATGGCGACGGCGTTGGGGCGGAGTTGGGGCAGCTGGCATGCAGTTGCCACACCCCTGACTCCACCCCCCAGGCCGGCTCTTTTGGCCAATCGGTATTCCCCTTTAGATACTTCTATTTAGGCTGCTTGAGATCTTGAGCAACTATCATATTTCTCTCAGTATACCTAATTCTGCAGTCATCACTGCAGTCACTTTTACTACAATAAAGCTTGATATTTACATATTTATTGTCTAACTCCTTTTATTTTGGCCTTCAGAGACAGCAAGATACTTAAACACTCATTTCCCATGACTTAGACATATCTGACTGCTTCTTTATCTTTTCTTTTCACATGGGCAGCAGATAGAAAGCATGCTGGGCTCTCAGATAATGTTTTCCCTCTAGCTTTTTCCCTCTCCAAAAGTCATTTTAATTCGCTTTGTTAGCATTTTTTTTCTTTGATATTTCGTGTTAAAATGACCTTATACAAAAGTCTAGCTTTTTGTGTGAATAGAATAAATGCATTTTAAACATATATACAATTGTATTCTTTGTAACTACTGCTGCTGGGAGGATGGTTTTCAATAGGCAGAAAGTGTTCCCTGGAATCCGTTATATTGTAATATTTCTTTTTCTTATGTACAACCCGCCAGCCCTTAAAAAACTGCTTGTTGTAAACAAGATTTTTTTGAATCTAGCCTTTAAGTATCCCTTTTCTGCCTGAAGGAATAATGTGTAAATATGAGTTGCTCATTGACACTGTCTTTATATATAAAAAAATTCCATTGCTGTAGTAGTCACAGGAAGGAAAAGAAGCTTAAAATATAATGCAGTGGATATTTAACAATGTTAAGTATTAACTGACAGGATTTTCCAACCTTTCCTCAAATGCAACTAGAGCCTCTGTTTTGGAGAGGAAGGGCCTTTACAGACTGCCAGAAATAATGCAGCTTGAGTCCACTTTAACTGTCCTGACTCAGTGCTAAGGAATCATGGGAACTGTAGTTTATTGTGGCACCAGAGCTCTCTGACAGAGAAGGCTTAATGTCCCAGAAAAAAATACGATTCCCATGATTCCTTAGCACTGAGCCAGGACGGTTAAAGTGGCCTGAAGCTGAATTATTTCTGGCAATCTGTAAAGGCCCGAAGTAAGAAAAATGAGTACAGGGAAATAAGAAGCAGAATAATAGTCATTATTTGAAAGTCAAATCATGGGCTTGTGTGTGTGGTTCTGATTTCCAGATTTTTTTTTTCCATCCCAGAGTACAAGTGGTGACCCTTATATATTTTAGTCTATAGTTCCCATCAGCCCAGCTCAGTATGGTTAGGGACTGTGGGAGTATTCCATTCCTGCTCTAGAGTAGTCCTGTTGAAATAAATAGACTTGGTCTTTGCAAATGAAGCCTAATTCCAGGCCATAATGATCAGAAAATGTTTGGACTGTATAGCTTTGGGTGAGAACTTCTCGCAACTGAATTGTGCCCCATCCCATAACATATATAGGAAGTCAGCCATCAGGAGGTTCTACAGTCTTCTCCAAGATCAAAGATGGGATTTATGGGACCTTTCAGAGATTATTAGACTGCAGGTCCTAGCCAGCATAGCCAACAGGGAGGAATAGCTTGAGGGCTACCTCATTCCCAGTCCTTTCCTAGATATTTAGTTTTCTTGGTGTGGAGACTGATTCATCCATTTTGTGTGGAGGAATATTTTGACCACTGAGCCCTATCTAAAGTGGTGCAATACAAACATAGGCTTATTATGACAGTAAGAACCAGCTCTGTGTCTCTGGAAGAAATTGAATTTCATCTCACAAGTAAGACCTTGGATGGCTGGACAAGCTCCGAGATTCCCCCCTACACACACAAGGCAAAAGAAATCATTGGCATTAGTAGAGAAGTTACACTCTGGATTCTGTATAGGTAAGGGCTGGAGGAATTGTACCTTTCCAGATATTATTGGGTTGTATAGCTCTGAATGTCCTTGGATCTTGCCCATGTTATCTGGAAACCATAGAATCTGGAGCCCAGAAACATCTGGACAACCACAGGTGATATAAATGATTATGTTTGTGTTTGTGTGTGTGTGTGTAGAGAGACAGAGTGGAAGTGACATCTCCCTGATGGTTACAATGGTGTCAACCCCAAACTTGCATCAATAGCTTGATAAACATATAAAAGATATGAAAGGATGCTAACCATTAGTTTGAGACTGGGCAGTCTTGTCCTGTGTTATATGAGCTTTAAAGTAATGAGTTTTCAGAAAATGGGACAGTTTTAAAAAAATAAAACACAATTCTTTGGGGGAGAAGCCATAAGAGAAACTTAAATGGTATGATTTGGGCAAATGTAGAGATAACCCCTATTACACATCAAAGAAATGGAAATACCAGCTCCTGATAGGAAATTAATCCCAGGTGAAAACAAAAGGAGCTGTAAAGAATGAAAAAACAGCTGAGATAGTTCTAGCACCAAAGGTTTAATTTACTTTTGTGTCATTAAAACAACAGATGTAAATAATACAGACCAGTTTCTTCTGTTCTTTTGCCAATTAGAGCAGGGAGCAGAGCAGATTTATTTCCACCATGTAATGCAATATTTTAAAATATGTTTTCATTATGATATTTAGTACTCAGTTTGTCAGTGTGATGTGTCAGTATAATAAGGATCTATTAAGGATAAGACTCAAAGCAAGATAGACAGACAGATAGATCTGATATATACTCTACAGCTTAAGGGGTTCTGTTGCGTAATTTTTCAACTGAAAGTATGTAGTATCTTTCGACTTTTTTAAATAATAAAAACAAACTAGCAAACATCCTGCATAATCAGACATCAGACAATGGAGTTCTTGGCAGTATCCCAACAGAAGAGTTTCTGGGATGCTGCAGATCAGGGTTCTGGGAAATGAATCTGCAGCACTCTCCTGGGCCCTGTTTGCACTGGCACAAGGCAGCCCACAGTATACTGCCTCTGGAGCTGTCCTGAGCCTCTTCCATTGCAAAGTCATCTGTTCTGATACCAGATGGTTGACCTCATGCATGCCCTGTGGAGCCAGCCAGTGTGTCTACCACTGCTAGAGGTTACTTTGCTCTAAGGATAGAATGAATTGCTCAGCATTGGTCATATGGCTAGATGCCTTATTGTAAACTCAGGATGTTATCACACGGGGGAAATCTGTTGGTTAATCCACACAAATCCCAAACAAAAACTGAATTTGTGCCTCACAATTTCACACGACGTCACACAGAAACTGGTCAGAAACTGGTATTATCTGAGATCTTTTTAATTTCAGGAGTTTAGAGGAAATGCATTTATGAAATTACAGTAATTTTGCATTTACTGTAATGTGAAAAGCAAATACACATGGACAATTCTCTTTTAAAACCTGGAGGAGGGCCAAGAGAAGGAGGAGAAGGAGGGGCCTCCAGGGAGGGAGAGTCCCAGGCTCCTGCCATGCAGGGAAGGCAAGGCAAAGCAAGGAGAGGAAAGTTTGGGACGGAGGAGAACTTTGGCATTTGGGATGGAGGGAAAAGGAGGCTTCCCTGGCAGCAGCTGTAGGTAGATGTGGGTGCAAGTGTGGGGTGTGCTTGTGGAGCAACTTGGAGCTCCATCTCACCATGAAGTTCTTTCCTGCAGGTCCTACAAAGGGGAAAGGCTTATGGGGGGCATGGGAGCTATCTCCAGTTTCCCCCTCTCCTGGGCATCATCCAAGGCTCTCGCTCTCCCCAGGGAACACCCAGCCCTTCCTTCCTTCCTTCCATTTCCTCCTCCTCCTCCTTCCCTGCCAGCTCTGCCTGTGATCCTACCCTCCCTGCTCATCTCCCCAGCAGCTGACAGCCTCCAATGCCAAGAAAGGAGAGAGAGAAAAGGGAGGCTGAGCCATCTCAACCCCTCCCTTGCCTCAGCTTGCCTTGGCTTGCCTTTCCAGCCTCCTCCTCCTCCTCCTCCTCCTCCTCTGCTCTCTTGAGAGGTCCTAACCCCAATGGCAGGAGGGCATGACCCCAAATGTAGGACAGTCTGACATTTCATCCTGGGAAATGCAGGACCCACCCTGGAAAAAGGAGGAGTCTGGTCATGAAACACACCCATTTCCAGTACATGTACGGGTTCTTTTCACTTGTGTATGAAAGTTAAAAACGTCTTTTTTCGCTTTTAACTTAATTCTGTTATTACTGTAATTACGTGTGAAAAGCTTTTGCACAATTAAGCTCTTTTTTCACTTTCTTTTCGGGATGCTTCATTTCCACTTTATTATCATCTGAGGGAGAGACACTAGGCCCAGCACCTTTGGGCCTAGTGTAAGAAGAAGAGCCCTCCCTCCATTCCATCCAGTGTCATCTGGGGGAGAGACACTAGGCCCAGCACCATCGGGCCTAGTGTAAGAAGAAGAGCCCTCCCTCCATTACATCCAGTGTCATCTGGGGGAGAGACACTAGACCCAGCACCATCGGGCCTAGTGTAAGAAGAAGAGCCCTCCCTCCATTACATCCAGTGTCATCTGGGGGAGAGGATGCTAGGCCCAGCACCATCGGGCCTGGAATAAGAAGAAGAGCCCTCCCTCCATTACCATCTGATGTCATCTGGGGGAGAGACACTAGGCCCAGCACCACCCAGCCTAGAATAGGAAAGAAGGATGAGATTCGAATGTATCTGCTTTAATGTTTGTTTTGATGTTTTGAAATGCTGTACGCCGCCCCGATTGCCTAGCAGAGCGGCGGGATATAAATAAAAATTATTATTATTATTATTATTATTATTATTATTATTATTATTATTATTATTATCTCTTTAACAATGAAACTGGCCCACGTGTGATAACGTCCTCAGACAAACAACTAGTGACAGCAGTAGACACACTGGTCAGCTCAGCAGGACATGTTTCAAAGAGCCACCTGGCATTAGAACAGAGGGTCCTGGATCTTCCCAGAAGATTTGAAGCAAGTTGTAAGTTTTTAAAAACTGAGTTAAGAGGGCAAAACCAGGTTCTGCTGAGCAGGCTGTGCATCTTCCAGTTTGCTCACATGAGAACTAGGCTTTAGGCTGTGTGTTATCTTGTCTACTGTCAAGGAAAGACTGCTGTATTTGGCCCATGCAGACAGGGTCATGGGATACATCAAGAACAGGAAGATGGAGAGACTTCCTCAGGATCCTGCTGCAGCTGTTTGCTTTACTGTCACTGTGACCAGGAGAGCACTACAGTTGTCATTCCCAGTGTTGCAGAGACCATTCATTTGGCTTGCTACAGCCTGAAAAGGTGAGTATTTCAAGTCACATTTGTGGGTTATTCACTTTTCTTTAGTGCAACTATGCAAATAATCTCACTCATGCTTTTTGGTTTTGTTGTTCACACTATATTTTTTATTTGAACCACATCTATGCACATCTCTGTGAGTTCTGTTGCCCACACATGCCAGCACTGCAAAGACGGAGTCGATGATGCAGATGTATTTGCAACACATTCAAGGCATGCAGAGTTTTATCCTGGAGCTATTTGTATTGGTTATTCACACAGCTGACAATACAAATCTTTTAGGAAAACATGGGGGGAAAACCCAAGATTGATTTGAGGGTTTTGGCAGCCTGCCCAAAATCCTTATCGGATGCATTCAAAATTCATGTGAACAGCAAAGATTCAACCCACATTCTACTGGGATTATTTTCATCATCTGAAACCTTGGTCATTAAAGACCATAAACATGAATTCCCAGCAGTTGTAAGACTGTACAGCCTATGATCTCATAACTACTGAACAGGATGTCAGCCATCATTTTGTTCTTTATTACAGCAGGGGCTGTGTGGAAATCCAGTTTCTGCTGTTTAACAGCACATCCCAGGGGCTGATCTACACTTGAGTAGTTGTGATCATTGATAATGCTGTTAGCCAATTCAGAGGTTTCAGCAGCTGTTACCAGAAAGGTTCTAAGCCATCTGGATAAACAATAGAGTTAAGCTTTTGTCACAAAAATTGAAGAGAATAGGTATTTATTCATCACACACAGTTCTCCAACTTCCTCCACTCCATAGAGTGCACTAAATCCTTTTTAAAAAGATCAAAAATTCTGAAGCCACAATCTTGTACTCATTTAGAAAGGAACAAATAATGTTACATTTATGTAAGTGGAGCTTTATTTCATATAAGCATGCAAAGGTCAGCAAACCCCTTTTCAAAAAGATAGCAAGCATTTCCACATTTTAATTCATTTTGTATAGATCCTTTTGAAATTGTTTTTTAAAATATATTTTATTAGATTTTCAAGTATTATTGCAAGAGAAGAAAAATGAAGAAAGGGGAAGATAGGAATCATCACACATTACAATAACACCAAGAATCCATCTACCTGGGAGATGAACATGGGTTAGACACAGACACTAATATAAGGTGACAATCTTTCAGAATTTATACTATCTTGAAATTGGCATCTATAAAACATATGCACATGCATATCTAAAGCAATAAGATCTTTGACCTTTGAGCAATAGATGCTGAATATTTATCTTTATATCCTTGGAATATGAGGGTGGGTTTTGTTTTGTTTTGTTTTGTTTTTTCAACTTTTAAAAATTGTGTTTAATGATATAATATTCTACAACTCCTTATGTAAAAATCAGTTTGCTGTGGGCTTCATATGACCATAGTGGGGTACAGATTAAATATCCTGCTGTAGGGGCAAACCTAAGCAGACTGCACCCAGCACAGTTGTTTATATAAAAAAGGTGTGTTCACCTCCTGCTTTAACCTCACTCACTTTGAGTATGCCTACAATTGCTTACTTCAATCATGTACTAAATGGCAGCTAATGGTTCTCATGCCTTGCTGGGCAGGCTAAAGCTTAGAGCAGATTTATCACTCCACTGACATGGATACCATCTGTGACCACATGTGAGTACCCTTGGTAAGGTAGCTATAAGGGGGCAGAGCATATGTGTTTATGTGCCTTCAGATTGCCTGCTAACATAAGGCAACCCTATGAATTTCATAGGTTTTTCTTAGACAAGGAACACTCAGAGGTGGTGTTACCAGTTCCTTCCTCTGAAATATACCCTACACCATCTGGTATTCATCCCATCCAAGTACTAACCAGGGCTGACCCTACTTAGCTTTCAAGATTGAGCAGGATATGGTGCCTTTAAGGCAGGGGTAGGCAACCTAAGGCTCGGGGGCCAAATGTGGCCCCCCGAGGCCTTAGGACCGGCCCCAGGCTGGTCCTTCTGCTGTCCCCCCCGCCTCTCCCCGCCACCGCCACTGCCCACCATGATGATATTGATTATTGTTGTTATTACTTGTTCTTGGGGTTTTCTTGGCAAAATCTCCACAGGGGTTTTGCCATGGCTTTTCTGGGGCTGAGAGAGTGGGCGTGCATATTTTTTTTAATTTCTAAATTATTTATTTATTTATTTATTTATGGTGCTTCGGCCCCCCAATTGTCTAAGGGACAGCAACCCAGCCCCTGGCTCAAAAAGGTTGCCTACCCCTGCTTTAAGGTTTTTATGCCAGATACATTTTGTTCTCAGTGCAAAAGTTTGCAGCCATCAAGTTAAGCAGAGGATGATGGGTGAAAGAGAGAGGAGAGAAATGGGGATTATTATTTTTTTTAAAAAAAAAGCTGAAAAGTGGGATGAAAAAGAATTGACACTCCACCTGCCAAATTTGCACATTTGGAGAACATGATACAGCTTTTAGTCTGCAAAGTGTTCTGCAAACATTATTTAAGTGAGCAGAAGATAATTAGGTCTCTATGAATCATAGAATCATAGAGTTGGAAGAGACCACAAGAGCCATCCAGTCCAACCCCCTGCCATGCAGGAACTCAAAATCAAAGCATCTCCGACAGATGGCCATCCAACCTCTGTTTAAAGACCTCCAAAGAAGGAGACTCACAACACTCCAAGGGGGTATATTCCACTATTGAACAGCTCTCACTGTCAGGAGATTCCTCCTAATGTTGAGGTGGAATCTCTTTTCCTGTATGAATTATAGAAAGAATGGCATCATTCTTTCATTTCAAGTGTATTTGCACATATTCACTCTTTCCTTGTACAAGTTTCATTATGGAATACCTATATTACTAAAAATGAAGCAAATCTGAATAATCCCTATGATTTGTATCTCCTCTAATGAAACACTAAATATTAATTGTATATATAAGGTTTGAGAGCCAGGGTGGCATAGTGGTTTCACTGTAGGACTAGGACTCAAGGTATCAGAATTTGAGTCCCAGCTGGGCATGGAAATCCACTGGTGAGTCACACATTCCCAGCCCCAGAAAACCCTATGTTAGGTTCCTCTTAGGGTTATGATAAGCTGGAATGTCTTAAAGGTACACAACAACAAACAAGAATGATCTAAGATCTCATAATAACATTTCATATCATCAATCATTTTAATAAGAAATTAGAACAAATTAAATTGGTGATGGAGATCACTTACTCCCTTTTTTAAAGCAACAGAATATATGTGGCATACCTTTTTCCATATTTACAAATAAATATTTCTGAGTATTTGAATTGAGTCAGACCTTTAGTACAGCCACCATAGATCACAAACACAACTAAAACAGAAATGTAAAGCATTAAGCCAGCATATCTCCAACCTTATATTGTATTTACAAAGTCTTGTGAAAACCTCAATCTGATTGCTTTTGTTTAAATCCAGTTATCTCATGTAAAGATTTATTTAAATCTGACAACAATTCCAGTCTCATCTCTACATAAAATTGGATAGTATAATAAATGTATAATTGACTCAACCTGTAAGGACATAAATTCAGCAAAAAGAATAAAATACAAAATGCTGTTAATGTTGAAGTATGCCTACATTAAGAAAGATTTAACATTTTAAAATTTTGCCACTTTAATCTCATAATCAGGATTTGTATTCATTATAACAGGAAACAAGTCTTTGAGGAGATGCAGACGGGTGGCTGTGGGCTGCCTTGAGAAGCGGTGGATTGGGGCCAAGGCTGCCCCACACCTTGGCCCCAATCCACTCTTTTTCCGGCCCTGGCATGGAAAGGACAGCGGAAGAGGCGGTATGCAGTGTGTCCAGACACTGTGACAGAAGGACATCATCGGAGCACCCACCTTGTGCAACAGCGGGTGCTCTGATGATGTCCTCAGGAAGGAGTTGGCACCTGGTGTCGAGCTGTCCCTCCCCTTCCTTGGCTCGAAGACGGCGCTTTGCTCCGTCTGCAAAGCCCCTTTGTCTCCTAGAAATCAAATATTTTGAAAGTCTATCCCTTATCCCCTGAAGCAGTATATTTTTAGTCTGATTAAGCCAGATCATTAGCAAAACTTCAGATGGAAAAAAACAGTGCACATATACTTCTTGTACCTGTGTAGAAATGTTTATTATCAGTATGGATCTGATCAAGTAAACATATCATGAGAACTGTAATTTCAGCTAAAGATTCACAGTACTAAACTTGGCCTTAGACTTCACTGGCCTGAATCCAAATTTCAGATAAAGGACAGAAGTCTTAATAGATTAACAACAAACATTGACAATTGGAAGGCTGTTTACACCCCACCACTGATGCTCCAGTACATTCAATCAAGATTAAAGCTCCCAATAGCAACTGAGGGGGGGTTGCAGACTGCCAGAAATAGTGCAAATTGAGTCGACTTTTAGGGGTAGGGTTAGTGCTAGGGAATCATGGGGATTGGTTTTTTTTCCCCCTGAGACATTGAGCCTTCTCTGTCAGAGAGCTCTGGTGCCACAATAAACTACAGTTCCCATGATTCCCTAACCCTAACCCTAACCCTAAAAGTGGGCTCAATTTGCACTATTTCTGGCAGTCTGCAACCCCCCTGACTCTCCATAGCACCTGCTTTTTAAAAATGTTTAATGCAATCTTCCTGTAGTGGTATCATTGTGTTCTTCCATTTCTGGGCATACAGAAGTCATGGTACAGTAATCATATATTGTAGTAGTCTTCCATACTTCTCCATCTAGTCATCAAACAGTCCAATTTGACACCAGTTGAACTACCATGGCTGAATCCTATGGCATTCTGGGATTTGTAGTTTTGTGAGACATTTCACCTTTTCTGACAGATAACTCTGGTCCCACAAGAAACTACAATTCCCAGAATGCTATAGCATTGAATCATGACAGTTCAAGTGGTGTCAAACTGGGTTATTTCTGCAGTGTGGATGCAGCTTCTGTGAACTATGGTGCCTCTCTAAATAATAATAATAATAATAATAAATTTTATCTCTAACCCGCCCCTCAGCTAGGTAACCGGGGTGGCGTACAACAAATTAAAACAATACAAGAGTAAAACACATTGGCAAGTATTTCCCCTAACCCTCCCACCCCTTAAAAATAAATTAAACTGAGATAGTATTAAAAACAAGAATGATATAACATTGAGTACTAAAATCATAAAACAAGTAGCGGCAAAACAGTAGTGGCTAAGGATGGGGGGGGGGGGGGGAGCCGGGAGATTATTCCGGGAAGGCCTGCGGAAGAGATCCATCTTTACTGCTTTTTTAAAGCAGTCAAGTGTGGTAATAAGACAGATCTCAAATATCGTGCACATCAAGAGCCATACTCAGTGTGTGTACACTATTTCATTTTAATGGAAGACACAGGTTTTCATATATGCATGTATCATATTTGCCTTTGGTTATTCCTATTTCAGCACATGCCAAACACCTTGGTAGCTAATGTAAATGACAGACTTGAGGGAACAAATCAATTCAAACTTCAAATTCATGTTCTATCATAACAGTGAAGGGAAAACGAGTCGTCCATATGCCAAATTAGTGTTGGCAGCCCTATTCTTGAAGCATTATTTCTATTGATTGTATTTATCAGTTCGGAGGAAACAAATAGCTACCTCTGGGTGGAAATAATTAACAGCAAGAGAAAAGAAATGGCAAAGCCCAACAATCAAGGAGCATCTTAACAGAGATATTGATGTTCCTTCACAGAAGCGTCAAGAAGAAATGGAAAGATAGCCGAACAATTTCCTTTGTAGTTATAACTACAAAATATCTTTAAACTCTAACAGTCTCTATATACCAAGGATGTAATTCTGTTTCCAGCAGGCTGGTTTATCTTGGCCTTCTTCTGATAGGAAAAAAGAAAAATTGGTTATATAAGAATTTTGTTGTTGCTTATTTGCCTTCTTGGGACCATTAGCTGTCATCTTTGTGTACCTTAACCTAATGTGCCACTGTGACAAGGAGGGAAAAATTACCCATGTGCATAAGGGATATTATAGTGAGACCCAATGGGACTGTTACATTTATTTAAGGTCTTTTTAGGAAATTCTATCTGAAACCTTTTTTCTCATTTCTTAATAACTTGATTGAGAATTATACTTTGGGTGAAGTTTGACATGCAGGTTCTCACAAGCCCATTTACACTATATAAAAATGAATTCTATTTTAGTTCAGACACGAGAGGGGGGAGCATGGAGTATTATGCTGAATGATTAATTGATAACATGACACAAAAAGTCCTAAAATTTTCCCACCAGGGGCCAATGGATGTAGAAAGATGTGAGCATGGAATAAATTTTACATGCTGAGGGGGCACCTGTATACAACACAAATATAGCAATATGATTCCACTTTAACTGCTGTCTTGCATCCATAGTAAAATCCTGGGAATTTGTCATTTGGTGAGAAGCTAGAAGAGCTCTCTGGATAACAGTTCTGAATAATCATGTCTGAACTGCTAGTTCTAGGATTCCATAGGAAGTTGTCATGGCTGTTAAAATAAAATCATAGTGCTATAACTGTGCAGTGTGAAAGGACCTAGTTTCATCACTACAGTCAGAATAGGAAGAGACAGAACAATTCATAAAAGGGTTGTGTTTATATTGGCATCTGAATGCAGGTAGGACTTGGTGAAGGTCTCAGCCCCATATGTTTTACCATTTTTTTTCAATGAAGGTGGGTGAAATCCATGGGTGAAGTGGATGAAAGCCATTTGATGACATTAATAAAAATAGTCAACTTAAAATAATACAGCCATGTTAGTCTCTTGCAGCATAAAAAGGAGGAAGGTAGTGAGGGAGAAAAAAAGAAATGTGGCAGCACCTTTTAAGATCAACTGGTTTTTATTGTAGCATGAGCATTCCTTAAATGCAACCTGGCGTTAAGCAGCAGCATTTTCTACCATGGCTAACCCAATTATTTGAGATGGGAAATAGTTTGGGTAACACCATGTTGGCATTAAGTATGTCTTTGGGTTTTTTTATTCTACATGTTAAGTAGACCTCATTTTGCTGTAGTTTCTAAGAGACACCAGAGCTGTTTGCTCTTATATCTGTTAGGAATTGCTAAGTTGCTGATAGTTCAAATCTTGCTATAACTGCAAATGCTTGTATTCAGGGTCAGCTAAACAAAGTAGTGATAGCTTCCTCAACCCTTAGAAAACAAAACAAGCCAGTGCTGCATCCTATAATAGTAAAGCATACCCTGTTCTCAGAAGGGTGATGGGGAAGAAGGATGGAGGAAAGAATGTTGGTTTCCTACCTGATGTTTACTTTACAAATGCTTGCTTAAGCTAAAAAGTTCTATAAATGCTTAGTATTTTCAGAATCAATTCCATCCATCTTGACCACTCTGAGCTCTTGGTTGGACTGAGATTGGAATGCCTTGGCCAATGTTCTTTCTGTGTTTCTTTCTTCCTAATCAGATTCAGGGATCATTCCAGCTCCATGGTTTACCTAAGGTGACATGGTGAGGCTAATATTTTGGTCTCTCCCAACAGCTAACACCCCTCCTTGTGCCACCCCCAAAGGGTGCCAGCAGCAAACCCATGTCCACAGTTGTCCGACTTATATTCCCCAGACCAGGAAGATAACCCAGTCTAGCTGGGATTCTGGCTGGGCCTCAGCCCTGCAAAGAGGAAACTCACTTTTGAGATAATGAAAGAGTCTCTGAGGGATTGTAATTGACAGCTTCATCTTCTTCACTACCAGATTGTCTTTGCGTCCTCCTCTATGTCTTTCTGCAGGGATGCTGTATTTATAGAAGCCCACAGTGGTCCCACTTATATTCCCCAGCACAGGGACTAACTCAAGCCAGCTGTCTGTGCCTTAGTACTGCAAAGAGGCAACTTACACAGTGGTGGTGATGGAGTCTCTGGGTTAAGAAACAGGTGGGAGATGGAATGCAGGGTAGCTTGCAAGCTGCCTCTCCTTCACATCCAGACACTCTTTGGGTCCTCCTTTCTCTCTGCAGGGGTGCTGAGCTTCCAAAAGGCTCCAGCAGTCCCACATATTCCCCAGCCCTGAAATTCAATCCAGTTGAGATGAACCTAAAAAAAGGGGACAGCTGCATGTATCAAGTCAGTCCACACAAACCTCCCTTGCTTGTACCTCTCCCCTCCCCCCTGATCTGTGTGGGACATGTTTTGTGGAGGATGATGGAGTGTTTTTTCAGTTGGCAAACCCATTTCTTCACCCCACGGATGGCACAATCAGACAGTGGTACCTATCTACTGCACCCACTCCTTGGGGGGAAGCAGAAGTCAGTGAATCCTTGCATGATATGTGGGTGTATTACAGGTCCTGTGCAGGTACACAGGGATGTCGAACTTCAGTCACCTTTGTACACAGAGAGTGATAGACTGTATATTAGCCTATGACAGATCCTGTGCCTGTGCACAGGGATGTTTTCCTGCACAGATGTGCAGGTGTGGAGAGATGTTCCCGTGCATGTGCACATGCATTTGAGAGAGAACGAAAAAAATTAATTCAGCCATTGCCAGCCTATGCAGTTGCTCCGTCTCCCTTTGCAGTGTCCTTGGGGCTGGCAGTGTGGTTGCTGGGGCTTCATTACAGCCTCAGAAAAGCTGCAATGACTCCCCCCAGTTCAGTTGCTCCGTTCCCATTTAGGGCAAATGTGGTTACTGCAGCTTAGGGAAAAGGCAATCTCAGGTCACCTTTTCCTGCCCTTCTGCATAGTCCCTATGAAAGCTTATGCTACAACCATTTTCACACATTTAATTTCAAAGGAGCTACAAGATCCCTTTGCATAACTGATAGTTTACATCACTATCCTGTCCACTCTTGTATTTTTCTAAACTGGAAAGAAAGCAAAAAGGGTTCAAGTGATGCAGCCTATTTTCACACCTCATTGTGATTTGTTATTGTTGTGTACCTTCAAGTCAATGCTGACTTATAGTGACTCTATCACAGAATTTTTAGGCAAAATTTATTTGGAGGAAGTTTGCCATTGCCTTGCTTATAGGGTGAGACTTATCTGACTTGCCTAGGGCTACACAATGGGTTTTCATGGCTAATGGAGATTTTTAATATCAGTCTCTTAGGGGGGAAGCAGACGAGAGGTTCCCAGACGCCGCCAGATGGAGCGCTGCTGGACTGCAGCCTCCGCACCGTGGCACTCCTGCAGCGTCCCTAAAAGGAGCTCCAAATTGGTGCTCCTTTTAGAAGTCAGGGAAAGTGCACCCTAAACGCGTAGGGCGCACTTTCCCTGACTTTCCCACCGCAGCGCATGCAGTCGCTGCAGCGGGAGGTTGTCCCCGGAGTGCCGGCCGTGCGGAGGGCCGGTGGCTCCGAGGACGACCTCGGGAAGAGGAAGGGGCACCACGCGTGCGGCTGCCTCTCCTCTTCCCTGCCTTGGAGACGGCTCAATAAGCCGTCTGCCGAGGCCCTTAGAGTCCTACGGCAGTACTCAAACCACTACACTATGCTGGCTCCTACAATCTGCTGATTGTGTTTCTCCATAGCACTTTTTTTAAAACCAGGACTCGGAACCCAAAGTGTGAAGTGAGGCATTCTGGCTGGCTATGCCATCAAACTCCATTTCACTACAGAGTAAGGAGTAACCAAATCTAAAATAATCTAGAAGATACTTGTTTGAACTGGCTTTTGGAGTTTTAAATTCAGAATTCAGAATGGGTAAACTAATTCAATTGCATATTTTCTTGTTCTTTGGGTGAGAGAATTGCATTTAGAGGAACAAATTCTGGAGTTGTTCTCCACCCAAAACCTGCAAGATGTCAACAAATGTGTGTGTGTATTACTTCTAGAGAAGTACAATATTGTATTTTTCCCCCTTGGTACTATTTTGCACAGATAGGCCAGAACATATTGTTTCAGAACTGGCCATCCAATCTTCTTGACTTTCTACATACAGAATGGGTAATTATGGGAGCTCACAATGTTGTTAAGTTTCCAGTTTCCTATTCTATGAAATATTTAGAACTGCAGGAAAAAAAATGATAATGTCATTGACAAATGCTAGGCATTTTTTTAAAATAATTTTATTGTTGCAATTTAAAGATACATCCAACATCACAATCCAACTGCAACAACAAAAGACATCACATACCCATACAGAATACATATACAATTTAACAAATAAACAAACAAGACAAACTAACACAAAATTACCTAAACAGTAGTTAACTAGAAAAACACACTCAATATCTATCTTACACTTCTAATTTATTTTCTGCCTTTCATCCTTTCTTTCTTATTTCTCACAGAATACCATCATAGTCATTCTTCTCTTTCATTACCTTCTTATATATTCTTCAACCACTTTTCCATTCTTCTTATCTGCAGTTCCCTCCTTACTTACTTTCTTTCCTTACGTACTCACACCTTCATCTACTTCCTTGAACATTCTTACTATGTCTTTCTCCAAGCCTAATTTCTTTCCCACCTACTTTCTTATCTCTAAAACATGCTACTACATATGTTCAAATCATCTGTCTTCCCAAGCATACCGACTTCTCACTTACTTCATTGGATTATATTTTGTACTTGGCATCCTTCCTTGACAAATGCTAGGCATTATTTAGCAGAAGAGATGCATATATTATTGCTGCTAAAAGTGGTATACTTTATATGTCCCTAGAAAAATAATTCTGTAGTCTAAGGGCTTGGATAAGTCTTACCACTACAAATCTCAAGGTTGTAATATAAAAATGACATTGTGTCATGGCTACCATATTTCGTAATGCCTAAACAGGAAGCATTGTAACCTATAAGTGGAATAGTGGTGATTGCTTTCCTATATTGAGGAGAGAAGACATGTGCAGAGTTTTAAAAGCCTTGCATTGTTGCCATCAGTGTTTGCAGAAGTGACAACTGTTCTACATGACATTGAAAGTAACACTGCATGAAGGTAAGATAAAAAAAAATAATTTCAACTAATGGATGATTACTTTCCATTTACATGTATTTTCCCCCTAATTATTTTATGCACAAAAATCCTTGCCCTGCTAAATGATGTGAAGCCTTTTGTAAAGTGAAATTCTAGCAATTTGCCTGGCTCATGTGTGTAATTAGTTTAATTAGCACTGTTATTTTTTAATGAGAATAATAATGTCTACTCTGTGTGTTCACTTCTTCACTGGACACTGCTGAAAGCTGTATTTCTCATTTTAGCAGACCCTTCAGTATTGAAGCTGTTGCATTTACTGGGTATGGAATCTGAATAGAACAAAGCACTCTACTTTGTTTGGAGTGTTCACTTTCATTCCTTTTAGGTTAATTGTACATTCCTACTCAATCTGTTTTTAGGGAAAGAGTTACAATTCTGCATGCATCCGTCACCATATGCATTTTAGGAGCTTTTTAAAGACACATTACTTGATAAGCATAACTCTATATGAATGTATTAGGAGGAACATCAAAAATAGACTGCATCATCTTTGTAAAACATCTGAAGATTATCTGTTCTGTATTTTGTTCTTTATTCTGTTCTTATGCTTTTTTGTTTCAAAAAAGCTTTCTGCTATAGCACTTGAACTTTCTTCTTTAGGGTTATTTTGATTGTTTTTACTACAAGGCATGAAGGTGGCAATGCTCTTGCAGGGAGTTGGGTGGGGAGTTGGACCCTTAAAGAAGATATCCCTGAAGGATATGGGAAGGGCATAATTTCCTTAGCTAATATTTTGATCCTATAAAATGGCTATACAGGCAACAGTACAAATAGCAGAGCAGGATATGTGGTTCTGCCTTACTTCTATATTGTTATTTCATTCATGCTTCAGTTTCATATCAGCATTCACAACATTAACTAAAATAAATATCCTGATAAGCAAATAAAAGAGGAAGTGAAAGGGTAAAATGAAAATTGAGAAGAATTGAGTTTACAGGATCCCCCCCAGTTCATTTTGTTAAAAAAAGGCATGTTTTATAAATTCTATATTTAAAACAGAAAAAAATGTGATAAAGGTAAAGGTATTCTCCATTGACAAGGTTGTCAAGTCATGTCTGTAGGGGAGGTGCTCATCTCCGTTACTTAGCCAAAGAGCCAGCATTGTCAGAAACTACTCTGTGATCATGTGGCCAGCATGATTGCACAGAACACTATTTACCTTCCCACCGAAGTTGTACCTATTTATCTACTTGCATTTCCATGCTTTCGAACTGAAGAAGCTGGGACTAGTGACAGGAGCTCACCCCATCATGCAGCACCTGGGCCTCGAACTGCCAACCTGTCGATCTTGCAACCAACAGAGTCAGCATCATAACCACTTGAGCCACTGCATCCCACATGGTTCTGCCTTGCTTCTATATTGTTATTTCACTCATGCTTCAGTTTCATATCAGTATTCACAACATTAACTAAAATAAATATTCTGATAACCAAATAAAAGAGGAGGTGAAAGGGCAAAATGAAAATGGAGAATTTAATTTAGAGTGTTTTTCCCCCAATTCATTTTGGTTTTAAAAAAGCCATGTTTTACAAATCCTATATTTAGGACAGAAAAAATGTGACACACACACACACACATAGTGGGAGAAAGTAAAACTGTTAGACTTTCACATTTCATAAAAAAAAGTCACACTGTGGATTTTATCACACAACCCTTTTAAATCAGAATTAAAGCTGGATAATAGTGCCTTTGGTGATACATATCACATGACATCACCTCCAAATTGATGCTGCTGTCCTTCAGAAGCATGGTTAGGCCATCGCTTGCCATTGATGAGGAACAACCATTGATAAGCTCCCAATCTCTCTTTTGTGGCATAATCCTCTGGTGTGATAAATTTCTCCAGCTCTAGTCCTGAGATTGGGCAGTCACATGGTCTAGTCTCTTCTTCTCTCCCCATCACTATCCCCAAACAGGCTGGTTTTCTCCCCCCCCCCCTTTCTTTCCTTTTTTTCTCTTTGTTTCACTAAATTGTATTGCAGAGTTAATAGGGATTTCATAAAAGAGCCAAGGTAGGGCCAAGGGCTAAAATAGCTGCAGTTGCACTGTTGAAGAGACATGTGATACTGATGGCTCCCAAACCAATATGCATCCATTTGGTTTTACTAACACAATCACAGTGAGAACGGGACTCATGTGATAATGTCTTATGACATATCTTGCAGTTTTCAAATAGTCCATAGACAATACAAACAGAACATATATTTCTAAAATTTTGATGATCATGTGAAGGCTGGAAGTAGGGTATGAGGCAAAATCTTGAACATCACTCATTCAGTCTATATGCCATGTTGTTTGAACAGGTAGCTTCCATGTTTTAGAAAATCTCTTATATTTTTGTATGCATATAGGCAGAACAATTTATATTTGCTTATAAAAGAGAGATTCTAACACCCTCTCCACTGAAATAACAACATATTTTATATGCAAATTCAGATAAAACACAAAAACCAAGATAAAGTAATGTTTGCAGTAATACAGAGAATAAGAATGAACCTAACATTGCAGTTTGTTCTTTGCTTTTTAATAGCAGCATATGGAACAAAAAGGTAAAACATCAGAGGTGATCTCCTTCATTAGGACCTGAAGACCATTACATTTTCAAAGATTAAATCTGACCCACAGGTACCTGTAATAAAAAGTAGCAATGTTGTTTTGTTTATGCCTTGGCCAAGATGAAAGCTATATTGCACTTAATGTTCAGTCTTGTTCAGTGGAGACACGATGATATCAATTTGGAGACTACTGAAATGGGAGATTCTATTTCTGGAATTACTATTGGTTCAGATAAAGGCTGCCCCAACAATAATGATGTTTTATGCCGCATACAAACAAGCTGAATACTAATGCTGTGAAGATAATGCAAATGTTTACCTTTTTGCTGGATAATGTTTCTAATGCAGTAGCAAACAAGTATATTAATCTCTATAATTTGCAAAGCTTGCTGTTTAAATGGAAATCTGCTCCATTTTACCAAATATGGAAGTAAAAGCTGGTATTTATTCATTTCATAAATGCTTTCAAAATAGATTTGATGCCATTCATACATAGATTTACCTAATTTAGATTGCATGAATCAGTATTTATGAATGGATAAATATGTATTTCTATATGACTTTTTCATGTATTTAGTTCACCCCAACATCTGTTCTATCCTGTTCCCACAATAATTTGCCACTGAAAAACAAAAACAAAATAATAATTTCAATCCACATATGATTAAAAATATATACTTAACTCATCCTTCAAAATCAGCAGGGAAAATTACTAGCCTGCAAAAATGTTTACAAGCCTGATGAAGGCTGTCAGGAGAAGGACAGAGGAGAGTTCCATGCCTTATACATCAGATTGCTCTGTTTTTAGACAGAGGATGACATAGAGGCTTTCTCCCTGTGAAAACTCACCTGTTGCATACAAAGTATGTACAGAGCACTCTGTCCCTCTTTTCCCATAAGAAGTTACCCTGCAAACAATTAGTCATTAAAAGCCTGCTTCAATAAATAAGTATTTGCCTGCCAGTGGAAGGCAATCAGAGAGCAGGCCAGCCTAGCCTCCTGCAGAAGGGAGTTCCAGAGGGCGAAAGCAGCCACTGAGAAAGCATTCTCTTGTTTTCTCACCAATCAATACAAGCAAGTGTCTTCTTAACCATTATAGTGGGCTCGTACTGTACTTGGTTCCAAGACCTCCATGAATACCAAAATCCGTAGATGCTCAAGTCCCATTACATACAATGCCATAGGAAAATGGTGTCCCTTATCTAAAATGGCAAAATCAAGGTTTACTTTTTGGATTTGTCTCTCTGTGTGTGTATCTGTGGTGAATATTTTCAAGCCATGGGTGGTTTAGTCCTCGGATGTAGAATCTGTGGATGTGGAGAGCTGACTGTATTTATAATGTGTTATGTTTGTAGTAACAATGGCCAATGTTGTTTATCAAATGTTAAAAGCATTATTTTGGGGGTGATGAAATAATGGAAACATCATGTTCTTTACATCGTGGATAACACTTGCCTGTTATTGGAAAATTGTTTGTGGGGAGATTCAGGTCATTTTTGCCCATTTTTGGTTAGTTTGAAAAATAAATTGGCAGTAGTGTGTTAATGAACAGGCTCATGTTCATAAAACCTAAATGAAAATGAGTAGAATGTTACCTTTGGAAGTAATATTTTCAAACTTTGCTCCCCCCCCCCTTCACCAAATTGTGAGGAGTACAGAAAACTGTGCTTTACCCCTTGCTGTTAGAGGATCTCCACTTCATTTTGCTATAAAACTACCAATAGTGAAGATCACTGTAGAAAAGAAGGAGAAGGAGAAAAATAACTTGGCTGGAATGTAAATTCTGCAACATTGCATGTTTGCTGATATACAGAGACCAACATAGCTTCACACTTTATTTGGTTTCATTATATTTAGTTTCTTCAAAGTGGAAGTAACTTTGTGTTTGGTGGTTAAGGGCTAAGTAATACATTCTGGAACATGATAAACTACAGTTGTCATTCTTTGGATTTCTGCACAGCTGTGAGGGTGGAAATGTGATAATGCTCAATTCACCATGTACATATAAGCTACAAAACACTGCCTCCTAATGTGCTTACAGCTGTCATATGAAAAATATCTGTGCATGCCTCCCAGTCTTTCTTCTTCTGCTCACAGTAACTGGACAGCCTCCAATACTTTGCTTCACATTTTTAACTTTCTAAAAATGTTATGGAATATCACATAGCACTTCCACTGCCATAGCATTTACTGTTCCAGTCAATTCAGATGATGTCACCCTGTCAGTACCTGAGTACTTCTTCCTCTTGGAAGCATGATTAGGACTGTCTTGTTCAATAATATGGTGCCCTCCTGAGCACCTCTAGTTCCTTGACAGCAACACCAATTGTATAGATGATGCTGACATGCCAGACTGACATTGTCCAAACAGAGCATGACAGCTGGCAGCAGGACAAACTCAACTATAAATAAAAATATGAACTCATCCAGAGCACTAACTTAATATTTTAATACCACATGAGTTCTCTCTGTTGTGTTTCCATGCAGATCACCTCCATCACACTGAAGAATGGAAGAACTGCAATGGACAAACCATATGGCAGTGAATATCTCTAGTAAATCAAGATACATAGGAGACGATTTAAATGAGTACTAAGAAAACTCAAGTTCCTTCCCTCATGTCCTAATAGATCTCTTCTTAATTAGCAACAAAACATACCCATTTTATATAACAGCTCCATCCACAGCGGGATGCAGTGCCTTAGTGGTTAATATACCAGTTCTGATGATCGGAAGATTGGAAGGTTGGCAGTTCAAGGCCTGAGTGCTGCATGATGGGATGAGCTCCTATCACTAGTCCCAGCTTCTGCCAACCTAGCAGCTTGAAAGCATGTGAATGCAAGTAGATAGATAGGTACCACTTTTCAGTGGGAAGGTAACAGTGTTTGGTGGAGTCATGCTGGCCACATGACCACTAGAGCAGTCTTTGGACAATGCTGGCTCTTTGGTTTAGAAACAGAGATGAGCACCACCCCCTACAGTCAGTTACAACTAGACATTAATGTCAAGGGACAATCTTTACCTTTACTTATATAACATCCAAATTGCAAGTGAAAAGACTGTATGCTTGAATAGAATCGTGTGGCCCTTCACATCTTATTGAATACAAATACCAGCTTATAAGTGAATGGTGAGGAAAAGTGAGAAATTCAGTTCAGCATCTGGATGACCACACAAATCTGATCCCTGCTTTAGGCTATATAAATTCAGGTCTTATTTAAATATGACAACTGCTGAGTTAATATTTCTTGCACCAGAGATTCAGATTACTATATATTAGAACAACACAGATGGATAAGGGGCCAATTTCCTCATTGATACAGGATGGAGACAGGTTTCTCTGGGTGTCAATTTTAGCCCGTCTTAAAGGTAAAGGTTTTCCCTTGACATGAATGTGTAGTCGTGACTGACTGTAGGGGGCGTGCTCATCTCAGTTACTAAAATGAAGAGCCAGCATTGTCCGAGGACGACTCTGTGATCATGTGGTCAGTATGACTGCACTAATGCTGTTACCTTCCCACCAAAGTGGCACCTATTTATCTATTTGCATTTGCATGCTTTCAAACTTCTAGGTTAGCAGAAGCTGGCACTAGTGACAGGAGCTCAGTCTTTCACGTGGTGGTTGGGCCTCAAACTGCCAACCTTCCAATCTTCTGATCTTCAGAATTGACGTTTTAACCACTAAGCCACCACATCCCATCTTACATCATGTTTAAATCAATCCTAGACTGTCAATGACTCCTAGATTTCGATTTCTATATATGCCAGCATTGGTGAAACTATATGATGGCAAGTTTACATTGGAACTCCATTCTGATATGACTATGGAAACAATGCTCTGATGTTAGATGAAAATGAATGAGACTTAAAACTTCTCCTGGAAAAAAGAAACATTACAAAAGGAACCAGTGATCATTATTTTTTAAACCACACCAAAGTTTCTATTTGAATACTTAATACTGTAAACTTATTCATGTCTATTCAAAATAAGTCCCACTGAAGTCAGTGGGATTTAGGACTGAAACCTAAATCTGCTTTGCCTTTATCATACAGGAGCATAGGTATTTACAAGTGTTTATTGAATTACACAATTAGAAATTATTTATCCCTTTAGTTATTTTACAGGATTACTATGTTTTGTTACATAGGGATCACATTAATCCCATCCCAGGCCTATTAAGAATTAGCTAACTGCCAGTGGATTTTGTTTAACTAGCCCAGCTTAGTTTAGAAACATGTTTACTATTTTAAGTCTTAATTAATAACTCTTTAAAAGAAATTAACACAAACCCCCCACTGACTAATTCTGAAATATCTAGTGTTAGAGACCTTACAACCTTACATACAAACTGATCCTATAGCAGAACAACAGTTATGCCAGGTAACCTGTACTTAAAGTAGTCATGTGTTGGAAAGATTGTCCAATCCACATTTGGTTTAAAGAAAAGGATCATAAGATAGGAAAGCAGTTGTCTTGAAGTTGCCTTCAGTAAGCACTTGTAGAACAAACTGAGCAGTCCAACAGCTCACCTGGTCATGGGTTTGACCACCATGGTGAGATGTTTAGGATGGAAAGAATACTCACCATTATTGTTACTTTGTTACAAATAATAATAATAATAATAAATAAATAAATAAATAAATAAAAAGGGGGGAGGAGTGGAACCATCTTGTTAAAACTGAACTTGTAACCTCATCACCACATGCACCAGTTTTACATTTCTATACAGTCCGATTATAAAAATCCTTCCTGGGCAACACTTCACTCCATGCATCTGAGGAAGTAGATGAAGTCTATGAAAGCTTATGCTACAACATCTTTCAAAGATGCTACAAAATCTCTCTGCATACAGGTTTCAGTACAATACACAATGGAGTCATCAGAATGAATACAAAATGGCCTAAATGCACAAGAAGGAGTTAGATTCTGAGGGATTATTTTGCCACCTAGTCTGGTCTTGTATTTTTATTGTCAACCTTTAATGTCAGTCTGTTTTTCTGGGACAACAAAAGTGCCTGTTTGTTTCGATTTAACTTACCTTTTTGCCATAGTAAATTAAATACTTCATACCTCCATGGAATAGAGCACTTTACACTTTGTGTACATTAAATGTTAGCAATATCAATTAAAGCCATTTCAGTCCTAGGTTGCATTACAACAAAATGTGGACAAGTCAAAAGGGGGCATGATGGAAACTTCCCATCTCCCCAGTTTCAGCAGTTCAAAGTGGGTGGGAACCAAAGGATGGTTTATCAAGCCCCTTTTGGGCCATCATACATAAATGATGGTCTGTTTTCTGCTTGTAGGATAACTTCTTCGAACACATTATTTAAGAAGCTGTAATCACAATTTGCACACACAGGATGCAATAGTTGCCATATTGTTTAGATGATTTCTCTGTGAAAGTTTGGCAAGTTCAGCCATGTCTACACTGACTAGTATGCTCCAAAAGCAGCCTGGAATATCCAAGTCATGCAGCTGCCCTGACCTGCCCTCATTACCAAGCCCTCTGTTTCCATACCAAGACAGATGTCTGCATAGGTGTCCTGCTGAGCCATGCGGTGCATTGACCATCAACATGTGTCACTCCTGAGGTCAGCACCCAGAGATGATCACATAGCTGGGCAACTTGTTCAGACTTCAGAGTGAGTGACCCATTGTGGCAACAGACATCATGGTCAGCTCAGCAGGACACCTATGCAGACAGCCACTACTGCGTGGGAACAGACGCCGCTGGATCAATAATAATAATAATAATAATAATAATAATAATAATAACAATAATAATACATTTTATTTATTGCCTGCCTCTCCCTGCAGATCGAGGCAGGTTACAACAAATAAGAATAACAATAAAATATAATATACAATTAAAACCAGATTTCTAAATAATCCCTTACCCTAACCCCTCCCAATCATAAAAAAGAAAAAGAAGCAAACTAATAAAATAATAATACAATTTATTTATAATAATCTGGAGTAAAAGGCAAGTTTTTAAAAACCATTTAAAGGGTGTTATACCCAAGTTCTCATATGGAACAATTCAGACATTGTCCAGTTTGCTCTCACCAGAATGAGGGGTTGGGACATGTATTGTCCAAATAGAATGGTGCAAAAATAAGGATGCGGAAGAATGGTCCTTTTGGCCCAGGACGACAAGGCTTTGTCTCCCTAGAGTGCAGTAGGATATAGGAGCATCTGTATTTGTACTGCAGTGCCCTACACCAGAGCTCCCATGTCTTTGTACCTCATTCTAAATAAATGGTAATCAGATGAAGAAAGCTATTAGAATTAGGTTAAGAAAATTGCACTAGGAACTGACATATAGTCTGTCTCACTTGATTACTTAATCAGTATTTGACAATGTGCAACTGTTTATGTGAACTGTTTTTATTGAAACAAATTGTGGTTGAGGTTACGCTATAGATTATGAAAGTTCCAACTCTTGTGTTTGATTGTGACAGCTCATTTACTTACATATGCAAGTGATCATTTGATGTCTGTGTGGTGAGCTTGCTTGCACTTGAATAGAATGGTTGCTTGTCTCGCAAATATGCATGCTGAGTATACTTCTAAATTCATCTATTCTTTTATATAATTCCCAGTTTTAATTAAGGCTTCACTATTTTTGTTGAATGTGTATATTATTATTTAAAGCACACTCCCATAAAACCACTGCACATGTGCCAAGCCAGACATCCAGCAAGATCAGTGGAAAGGTAATGCATAAACAAGTAGGAAATGGCTATTGGACTAAAGACATCCACCTAAGGGAACCATTTGTTGTTACTCAATAGGTACTTCAGCCCAGATTCAAATGGCATATTTCATCCCCTTTTTACTTAACTAGTGCTTTGTGGGCACATATACTCTGGAATATCATCCACTTTATGGAGATGACAATCACACAAATGATTTTAATAGCATATCTTGAAATTCCTAGAGGATCTTTTGTTTGAAGAGCATTCTAGGCTATAAATAATATATGTATTAACAACAAGTTCCACCACAGGGTAAGCCTGAAATATCCACAGCCCCAACAGAACCATTTACTTGGAGAAAAATAAACTGGCAAAATGTCGAACACTTGATAGTTTCTTTAAAACACACACAAAGAATTAAAATTACCTGCTAGACTGTATAGCAATCTCCTCCTATCAATTTCCAGTTCATACAGAGATATTTGCCCTTTCTTGACCTTGGAGCATCAACACTGTGGCTTTGAAGACAGTTTCAATTAACAAAATGATAGAGTCTGACCTTTTGGAGACTGCTGCTCTATCCTTGATTCTGTAGCAGATATTGGTGGGGCTGCGGAAGAGTCTTTCTTTCTTGAATCAATATGAAGTAACACGTAACCCAGTTGTAGCTGGAGAAAACAAGGAAAAACAGCTCCTGTAAGGACATTATTTTATATTTATAGTGTAAGTTAAAGTAAGGTGACTATCTCCCCCCATTTGCTTCTTCAGGCTCATTTTGTCCCTGCACTGGGGGGCATTTTTGGTGACTTTGGGGTAGACTAGCAATAATTGACCATGTTTTTGTTGGGTAATAGAGAGTTATATTATTTCAGAAGAAGCAGTAGAGGGCTTATAACTTATTATCTTCCTTAAATATGGAAAAAGCCTTGCAACATAGCTATGGGAAATGTAAAACTGGGGTGGGCAACTCCCACACATTGGGGGTTCTACATAAATGGTAATATGAATGGGGGGGGAAAGTGGTATTTTTAGGGGAATGTTGGGTGGGGGAAAGGACTTCCACAAAACCTCCTTTGCATGCTGATTCTTTCTTATGTACCATATTCCTTTGACCAGCTATCAACATGGATGGCTTCTCCTACTGATTTATGAACCAATCCTTTTCCTTTACAGTTGTGGGAAAAAGAGCCCAGTTAACACCTCAGGTCTGAAAACTCTGCTGTTGCTATTGCTGTTGTTCAATCTGATAGAGGGTCTGGATGAATAAAAAGATTTTCTTCTCTTTAAATAAAGACAGTGAAGAAGGCCTCAGGTGAGCTTCTCTGAGATAGCTGTTCCATAACCAGGTTGCCACCTCTGAGAAGACCCAAAAAGAGAGTAGCTGTATTTCAGAAGATAAGTACAAATGAGACAGCACTCTGAAGAGAATCTTGTATAAATGCAGAAGATAAACTAGTTGTAGTTCATGAAGGAGTTCAAATGTTTAAAAGCATATGCTGAGCTCATACATTGTTTCCTGTGCAAAGCAGCCACATGCAAATTTTGTGCAAGACAAATCCCAAATTCACAATTTTCAAAGCCTTTATGACAGGGGGAAGAAAACTGATAAAACTACAGTGGGCCCTGCACATAGGATGTTATCACACGCGGGTCTCAAAGCGGCAAGAAAGCAGTATGGAATCAATCCAGAACTATACCGGTATAGACCCCACAAGACGGAAATGGCTATCAGATGCAACTAGCATCATTGCGCAATTAACGAAACCGTGATAGATGCGCTCCTGGGAACCGTATCTGCCGTTCACACGCAAGTGAGAAGATCCCTTCCAGAACCCAGCAAGGATGTTCTTGCACATGCACAGAAACAGGACAGCCGCAGCTGTCACTTGCCGCTGCTGTCAAACACACCCCTTCCCAAGCCAGCACAGGGTTGGGAAGGGGTGTGTGTGACAGCAACCCTTGGGACTTGGGAGGAGGGCAGGGTCGGAGGATGCCTCCGACCCTGGCCTCATCCCAAGGGAAGCTTGGTTGCTTTCCTTGGGAGGAGGGCAGGGTCTGAGGATGCCTCCGACCCTGGCCTCGTCCCAAGGGAAGCCTGGTTACTTTCCTTGGGAGGAGGGCAGGGTCTGAGGATGCCTCCGACCCTGGCCTCATCCCAAGGGAAGCTTGGTTGCTTTCCTTGGGAGGAGGGCAGGGTCTGAGGATGCCTCCGACCCTGGCCTCATCCCAAGGGAAGCCTGGTTGCTTTCCTTGGGAGGAGGGCAGGGTCTGAGGATGCCTCCGACCCTGGCCTCGTCCCAAGGGAAGCCTGGTTGCTTTCCTTGGGAGGAGGGCAGGGTCGAAGGATGCCTCCGACCCTGGTCTTGTCCCAAGGGAAGCCTGGTTGCTTTCCTTGGGAGGAGGTTGGGGTCCGAGTCCCAAGAAAAGCAACCAGGATTCCAGGCTTGGGAAGGGGTGTGTGTGTGTGTGTGACAGCCGTAGTGAATGAGGCTTGTAAGGCAGCAGAAGCCCAAATGAGAGAAGAGTGAAGATGACACGGGATTTATATACCACAGGTGGATCTGCATGAATCCTACTCACTCATTCTCACCTGGGTGAAGTCATGCCTTCCTCTCACATTGCCAGCTCTTGATCAAACAGCAAAACAACTAGTACAGGATCCCAGGAGGAGGTAGGACAACATGGGGAAAGGGCAGCTCTCAACCTCACTGCAGAGGAACCCAGATAGACAGATGGATGAAACACCTTAGCTGCATCTGCACTGCAGAATTAATCCAGGTTGATACTACTTTAACTGTCATGGCTTAATGCTATGGAATTCTGGGAACTGTAGTTTGTTGTGCACCAAAGCTCTCTGACAGAGAAGGCTAAATGTCTCACAAAATTACAGTTCCAAGAATTCCACAATATTAAGCCAGGGCAGTTACAGTGGTGTCAACCTGGATTATTTCTGCATTGTGGATGCAGCCTTGTTTGGCCATTTTAAGCATAAGCAATATAGTAGAGTGTAGGGGGTAAACACACTATCTGAGGCTTTCAGTCCTGACACTAAGTGAATGGGGACACAGAAACGAGTTGGAGGCACACAACAACAACAACAACAAAACTAAGGGCTGATGCAGACTGGCACAATGGGCTGGCCTGGGGGTGGAGTTGGGGTGTGGCAGTTGCAAAGTGCCCGCCCTGACTCCACCCTAACGCTGTCCTGACACTGCGCACCCATCCTCACGGCACACATCATCAGGATGCTATACTGGTGCAGAGCCACCCCAAATGGGCCGTTTGTATCAGCCCTAAGTGAACCTACTTTGAGTTTTATTCTGGACATGTATGGGTGTTGCAGATGGCCCAAAGGGCTGGCCTGGGGTTGGAGTTGGGGCGGAGCAGCTGCAGGACCCTGGTGGCACAGTGGTTAAATGCCTGTACTGCAGCCACTCACACATAAACCACAAGGTTGCGAGTTCAATACTAGCCAGGGCTCAGGCTTGACTCAGGCCTCCATCCTTCTGAGGTCACTAAAATGTGTACCCATCTGTTGAGGGGCAATGAGCGTACAGTTGTAAACTGCTTAGACACTGCATAGCGTGGTATGAAGCGATATATAAATGAAGTTGCTTTGCTTTTTGCTTTGCTCTACCAAAAGAGCGCAAAAAGGCCATGGAGGTGGCTGAAAGGGTGGCCTTTTGCCACTCCAAAAAGGAGTGGCATTTTGCCGCTCCTTTGGGGGCAGCAAAAAGGAGGATTGGGCTGTGGCATGTGGTTACCATGGGTCCTGATCTGCCACTCCCAGAGGTGGCCAACAGCCACCCAAATGGGCCGTCTGTATCAGCCCTAAGTGAACCTACTTTGGGTTTTATTCTGGGCATGTATGGGTGTTGCAGACAGCCCAAAGGGCTGGCCTGGAGGTGGAGTTGGGGCAGAGCAGCTGCACGCCAGCCGCCCCAACCCCAGCCCGACACTTTAAACCTGAAAACAAAAAACAAAACAACAACCCTTAGTGGCTTCACCAACTTACCTTTGTTTCCTTCTGTTTCTTCCTACCAAAGTGGTGGTATTGTTTTTCTTCTTCTTCTTCTTCTTCTTCTTCTTCTTCTTCTTCTTCTTCTTCTTCTTCTTCTTGTTATTTATTAAACTTTTAGGACAACTTTTGTGGATTTAAAGTAGCTTATGATCCACTTCTTAAACCATTTTGTGATAACATAACAGGGATTTTCTTTATATTTTTGTTCTGTCATTCTACTATACATTGTACCTGTCTGTCTGTCTTCAAGTTTCCTGTTAACTTATCTGGAGCCCATGAGGTTCCATAGGGTTTTCTTAGGCAAAGTATACTCAGAGGTAGTTTTTCCAGTTCCTTCCTCTGAAATATAGCCTATAGCACCTAGTATTTATTAGTGGTCTCCCATCCAAGTACTAACTAGGGCTGACCCTGCTAAGTTTCCTAGATCAGATGGGATCTGGTGCTTAAGCAACATCATCACTTTCATGTACTAGAGTCTGGGAACCATTTTGTTAACCTTAGGAAACTTTAAATTTAAACTTTGCTTTAAATTAGAGCAGCAACTGGAAGAATCAAATAAAACATTGTAGTTCATGGTTCTTCATTATTGATCTTTACATTATACCCACATTATATTATCTGGATAGAAAAGAGAAGGATCAGCAGCCTTGGCAAGATTTAATAATATATTTGGATCAAGTGTAATATTTCCTCTGGTATTAGTGGGGGGGGGGGGGGGAGAGAAATCATCTGATAAGCTCCAAGTAAGAACTGAGTTCACTCAAAGGTCATAAGTATTTGGATGGAACTCTGAACAGTTTTAACATACTCTGCAACATTGGACGTTATCACACGTGGGCCAGAAAGTGGAAATAAAAGTGGAAATGAGGCATCCCGAAAATAAATGGGAAATAACCCTTATTTCCACATACGTCATTACCTTCATTGCACATTTACAGTAAGTGTATCGAATGTCCACACACAAGAGAAAAAACCCCATAAATGTAGCTGAAATGAGTCTCCTGCACATGCGCAGAGAGAGGAATGCTCGCTGGAACCATGGCAACAGCGGGGAAATGTGCCACAATACGTATTTGGTTATCAGACCTACAGTAAATGCGAAATGATTCCCGTCGCGCAATTGCAATTCCTGAAGAAACCAAAATTCAAAAGATCTCGGTTCTTTCCACTTTCTGTCGGGGTTCTGTCAGTGTTCTGTGTGACGTCATGTGGAAACACGGGCAAATAATCTGGATTCGTTTGCCATTTCGTTTGGATTCTGTTTGGCTTGAGCCCCGTGTGATAACGTCCATTTTCTTTTATTCAAAGATGCAGCCATGTTAGTCTGTAGAATCAGTATGTAGAGAGATCATGAAGCACCTTTGAGACTAACTTTGAGACTAACTGAAATAAAGAAGTTGGCAACATGAGCTTTTGTAGACTTCAGTCTGCTTCATCAGATGCACTTAGTGGAGTAGAAACCAGGGACATTTTATTGTAATCTCACTTGTTGGACATCCTAAATTTTATTTTCTGTGCCAGTCTTAACTATTGATCATTGAGATAGTATTCAACCCAAACCTTACAATAGGAACTTAGATATGATTTCCATCTCTCTCTCTCTCTCTCTCTCTCTCTCTTTTTTTTTTTTTGGAAAAATTGATTTTTGTTGTGTTTTTGTTTTGACAGAAACTCCAGGCTTTTCTGCATAACTTATTAAAGTGTAGATTAAAAGTGACATGTTGATTTGCTGCAGACTTTGAGGATTTCTTTTAATACTTTCAGCCTCCAGCATTATACAGTCCACTGAACAAATAGCTTGTATGTAAATTCACTCCCCCCTCCCTGCCTCTCCCCTATTTTCTTTCTTCTTTAATCTTGGGACTTTGTGTTTCTCATTCTAATATTATGCATGCTGAATTCACCCAACAAAAAGGAAAACAGAATGACTGAACTAGTGCCAGCAAGAGTTGACACATGCTTCACAGGCAAAACATTTAATCACTCTAAATTTGGTAAATGAGCTTCCATGAAATGCATTATTTTGGCATCCATTCCCTTCAGTTAGAATGATGATGACTATGATAAAGCTGAGCCAAAATCTATAGCCTAAATTCACAGTTGCATTCATTGGACAAACATCTGTACCACTTCTATCCCTTTCCATACTATCCTTTCTTTTCATGGTGAGGGCTTTTGCAGTCTACTAGTGCTAGAAAACTGGCAAGGACCATAGGTCAGTGGAAGAATATATGCTTCCTACTTGGAATGACCCAGGTTCAATACCTGGCATCTCCACACAAGAATGTCAGATTGAAGGGGAAAACCTCTATCTAAAACTCTTGAAATCCACTGCTAGTCAATAACAGTAATGAGATTATGAACCAATAGTTTGACATGGTATAAATTTCCTTTGTTCCTATCTCACTCCATGTTTTCTGGACAATCAGATGACTCTTCTAGTATTGTCCAATCCCTGCATGTACAGTACCAACCCAGAGGACAGCACTAATAAATGGTGACAGTTTTCCAGACTACATATTTCTATTTCTCTTTTAAAATCTCCTTTGATTTTAAAATTCACCTTTTATTACTCTGACCAACTTCCCCAATTTTATGGTCACATTTGTTCAGTTAGGATTTGTGACTGTAACAATACCAGGGACTAGATGAGTGTTATTTCCCACTCCTTCTGAACAGATGAGCCCACAGCTCTGTAAAAGAATTATCTTAAACAATACTTAGATGCTTGTTTGCTAAGCATTGTCTGAGTCCATGTAATGGAATCCCATACATTTGAAACATAGTAGCAATGGTGAATGAATCCTAAAAAGAATTGCAGAACTATATATAAAGTAGAAGCATCCCTCTTCAAACTGAGTACCTGTTAAGTGGGGACAAATCTGGTTTGATGTAGTGGAAATGAAGGGACAAACATCTGTACCACTTATTCCTGGGCTTATTCCTGTGAGCATCCTCATGGAATCAATATCCATGGCCACTAGATGCCTGAATAGAATTCAAGTGAAAGATGTTACTTTAGAACCAATATGTCTGGACTATGTTTTGTTAAAAATACATTGGTCATTGACAACTAGACAGAAAGCAGTAGGAATCCAATTTATGATCTTATTATACCATTCCCTCAATATAATACTTTTCCATTAAAATTAATTGTGTAGATTATAATATTAAGAGTTTTCACACTATAATCCAACAACCACACCACTCAGTGGTGCTTCATAACAGGTTGTCTGTGTGTGTGTGTGTGTGTTTGTGCTATTGCTCATTATTATTTTTGCCTCAATGCTACAGTAATAGCCACTTGAGAAAGCCTAATAGGTAATCAGTGAACACCCAGAATATTCTATGCTGGTTATCTGTATTAAAGTGTGAGCCATTTTTAAAGCACTAGACATGCATCCAGATGAATAAAAGCTTTAGTATTTGTTTGGCACTACCAATAGTTATTTTTACCTGTCTGTTTCAATAAACATCTAATTATGCCCTTCTATTCTAAACTTATCCCAGATATTGTTGGATTTACAGTCGACCCTCTGTATCCATGGATTTGTTAACTATGGATTCAAACATCCATGGCTTGGAAATATTCAAAATTCTCCAAACAAATCTTGATTTTGCCATTTCATATAAGGGACTCCATTTTATTATAACATTATATTTCATGGGACTTGAGTACTCAAAGATTTTGGTATCCATGGGTGGAGGGTTGGAACCAAACCACAGTAGATACCAAGGGCCCACTCAATGGCATCGCTGCCCAGGGTGTCACCTGACGCAGAGCTTCTGGGGGTGGGACCCAAGGGGCATAGCCTCTCACCTTGCTGCCATGTGCTGCTCTACTCATGAGTAGAACAGTGTGTGGGAGGGAGGTGGGAGTGTGCTTAGCTGCTTGTCACCTCTTTCTGCGGTGTCACCCAGTGTGGTCTGCACTGCCCTCCACACCCCCTAGTAACACCTGTTAGTACAGCCAAGGCCTCACCAATAGGCCATCAAACCAATAAATGTATATAAGGGGAAATTATAATTAGCTCAAATGATATAGCTCAATGGTTGTGGTAGTTAGGGGGAGTCTTTTACTTATGTGTACCAGTTCCAGAGATATAAAGAAGTCCCAAGGCAAATTCAAGTTACAAGTTTTATTTAAAGGGGGAAATCAACACTCACTTTCACACACATACATACAACTCACACCTTCACTAGAGTTAGAGAACAGAGAGTTAAGTTAGAATTGAAAAGGCTTTCAAGGAGACATACGACCTGAATGCTTGCAGCTCCTTCTTCTGCTGCTGATGTTAAGATGGACAGTGGAGATTCACTCCCTCGGCCCATAGAGTGAAGGGGGACATAGTAAATTACAAACCAACAGCACTTCTGCCTTGAAATAGAGTAAGTCCATGGACAAAAAAAGTCCAGGGTTTAAATAGATGTTTTGTGCCCTGGGGCAAAAGTCCAGGGGACTGACATGCCCATATGGTAAACCTTTGATATGTTTACATGACTCTTTAAAGTCCAGTCTTCCAAGAAAGGAGAGGGAAGGTGTGAATGGGCAAATTCCTGCATTAGATAACTCACAGGACTTGCTAGACAGGGATGTTTACTCCGACTGGAGCCATTTGTTTTATGACTAGGCTCTTCCTCACCCCCTCTATGTCCAAAACAAACATCTTCTTGGTGACTCAAGGAATGCTAGTACATATACGTGACCTGATTGCTTTGAGCTTATGGCTGCTGTGTCCACATTATGGATCATGCAGAAGATGTCTATATCAAGAAGGGTCTTATGTCTAGTTATCCTGATGAGGGTAACACACCACTGGGACCACTGTACTATTCTATTAGCCTTTGTGAATTCAATGAACATAGAAATACTACAGAGAAGAAATCTGACATCAATAATATTTTTAGGCTCTAATTTTTCTTGATGCAGAAAAAGCGTTTGACAATGTCCATTGGGATTTTTTAATAGAAACCATGAAAAAGACCGAAGTAGGATCAAATTTCTTAAACTGGATTGAGGCAATCTATAAAGAACGGGATGCTAGAGTACTGATTAACAAGGAGAAAATGGAAAAATTTCAAATACATAAAGGACCAAGGCAAGGCTGCCCCCTGTCACCTTTATTGTTCATTACAGTTATGGAGATACTCAATAATAAAATTAGAGAAAAAGAATCAATAAAGGGAATTAAGATCAAAAAATTTGAATATAAAATCAAGGCGTAGCAGATGATATGGTTATAATTTTGTCTAATCCATTGGAAAGTATCACACCATTATTGAAAACAATTGAGGAATATGGTAAATTAGTGCAGCTGAAAATAAATGAAAAGAAATGGACAGCCCTTCGAATTTGGTTAAAATATAAAGAGATACTGGAGAAGATTGGAAACCAATTGGAACTTAAAGCTATGTCTGAGATTCAACATTTAGATGATAAAATGCACTGGTTATTATACACTCAAATAAAGGAAAGATTTAAAATGGATATTAAGCTGCAAGGGGTGGAAGAAGAATTGAAAGACATAGATAAAATTTGGTTGGGGACAAGAGAGAAGAGAATAAGTAAATTATATAAAATATTAATGTGTCAGAGACAGGAAAAGGAAATAATATCAGACAATATGATCAAGTGGGCAACGGACATTGGTAGGACAATAATGGTAGATCACTGGGAGAAAGCAAGGAAAATGACAAGAAAATTTACTCGCTCTCAAGACATAAGAGAAAATCAATGGAAAATGGAACAAAGATGGTATCTCACCCCTGCTAGAATGGCAAAAATTTATAAACTACAAACGAACGAATGTTGGAAATGTAAAAACAATGTTGGATCTTGGTATCATGTTTGGTGGAGATGTCCCAAAATGAAAATGTATTGGGAAAAAATACACCTGACGATGGAAGACATACTTAAAAACAGACTTGAATTATATCCAGAACTATATTTATTAAATATCACATACAAACTAGAAGAAGATATAACTAGAAAATATTGGAGACTAATACTTTACATGGTCTCGGCAGCAAGAATACTAATAGCCTCCAAATGGAAACAGGAGACAATTCCAACGGTAGATGAATGGCTATTGAAATTGTTAGAGATGAAGGAAATGGACAAATTGACAAGGTTATTGAATAATGAGAATGTGGAATTGGTTGAGGAAGAGTGGGCTCCAGTGGAAGAATATATAAATAGAAAATGGGAATAAAGCAGCAAAGTAGTTATTAAGATTGTGTAAATGAACTGGATCTGAGATGATGATAGAAGATAGAAGTAATAGACACAGAAATGATGTATGTAAAATGAAAAAAAATGTACTTACTTTCAAAGAACTATTGAGAAGTTAGAACTATGGGTAAATGTACTGTAAAGATGACTAAGAATATATTTTAAGTGGATTTTTTATGTTTTTTTTAAAATAAAAAAAAAATAAAAAAAAGAAAATAAATGAAAAGAAGACAAATATATTAGTCCTGAATATGACAAAAAGAAAAGAAAAGAAAAGAAAAAGAACAACTTCAACAACTCTCAGGATTTGAAATAAAGAACAAAATAAAATATCTAGGAATCTATATTACGGTTAAAAATTCAGAATTATTTAAAAATAATTATGGAAAAGTTTGGCAAGAAATAAAAACAAACTTACAAAGATGATCTAAATTAAATTTATCCTAGATGGGTAGAATATCAACAATTAAAATGAATGTGATGTCAAAGATGATGTTCTTATTTCAATCCTTGCCAATAATAACCAATGACTCACCATTTAATAATTGAGAAAAGAATCTCTCTACATTTATATGGAATAAAAAGAAACCTAGAATTAGGATGAAAATTATGCAAGACACCAAAGAAAAAGGTGGGCTTGGTATACCAAACTTAAAATTATATTACCATGCCTGTTGCCTGGATTGGATAAAAGACTGGATATCGTTAAAGAAAGAAAGACTTCTACAGTTGGAAGGATATGACCTACCATATGGCTGGCACGCATATTTGATTTATGACAAGGTTAAGGTAAATATAGAATTCAATAACCACTATATAAGAAAATCATTACTAAGGGCATGGAAGAAATATAAAACAATCTTTATTCAAAAAATACGAAGATGGACTTAGGTTAATGAAGCCTTTTATAGAACGGAAAGGATGAAGGGGAGGATGGATTACTTATAATGATCTTTTAATAATGGTGAAAGGGGAATATAGAATGAAGACAATGGAGGAGTTACTAAATGGAAATTTAAAATGTAATTAGTTTCTTTATAGACAGATGGTTGAAAGATTTAAAATGGACAAAAAGCTAAATCTAATAGAAAAAGAAGAAACCCAATTTGGAAAATTAATGGCTCACAAAACACAACATACTATCTCAAAATTATATAAATTGCTGTTGGAAAGAAATATGGAAGAAGAAACGATAAAACAATATATGATTATATTGTTAGGGTTAGGGAGTCAATTGAGTGAGGTAATAAAAGGAATATATACAGATAATGAAGTTCAAGTTAATGTTAAAGGGAATAATTCTAGAAATATTAAAATTAAGAGTGGGATGAAACAAGGATGCCCTCTCCTCCCTTTATTGTTCCTATTAGCAATAGAGCCTTTGGCAAATGAGATTAGGGATGAAAAAGAAATTAAAGGATACTGTTTTGGTAAAGAGGAATTGAAATTAAATTTATTTGCAGATGATGCACTGATAACTACTCAAGATTCATTTAGAAGTGTTAGCAAATTAGTGGAAATAATTGAGAAATTCAAGAAGTTATCTGGTCTTACAATAAACATGCAAAAATCATAAATATTGTTTTTAAATACCAAATTAGAAGAACAGAGGAAAATAAAAATTACTACTGGTTTAAAGTTAGGGATAAAGAAGATGAGGTATTTTGGGAGTAATTTTAACTAAAAATTTGAATGTGATAGTACAAAGCAACTATAACCAGTTATGGATGAAGATAAATAAATAAATGGCCAAGTAAAAAAATTGAATATGTTTGCAAAGGTAAGGATGTTTAAAATGATGATATTACCCAAATTTCTATATTTCAAACAATTCCAGCAAGGATTCCCATTAAAATAATAAGAGGATGGGATAGAACAATTAAAAGATGGATTTGGGGCAATAAAAAAATCTAGATTTACAACTGCATTAATTTATGGTCACCAAGCAGAAGATTGGAAAGGTTTTTCTGTAGCATGGGCTTTCTTCAAGCCATCCAAACCTTGTTAATGCATGTGCAAGGCCCAGTAGGTCATTGATCTTACTGCATCTGAAGCCTAAGAGCCATTCTGGGCTCTGTTTTTGAGACCATCCTGAATCTCTTGTTATATGATATCAGGTGCAGCAATATGCAATCCTACAATCCAAACAATTGCAGAATAAGGCAGAATATTTATTTCATCCCTCAATTAGAAATATAGCTATGCCTTTTACTGTTAACAAAATAGATGTGTTTCTGGGCATTTTTTCTACAACAGATAATTTGGTAACAGAGGCAGGAATAACATGGAAAGAGAGGAATAGCTTTCTAACACAAAAACAAAGAGCAGTTATCGTGTTTCAGCAGAGTTTTCATTCAAACTTAACAATATGGAAATCTTTTATTTTCTTTTTCTTTTAATTCCCCCCCCCCCCCGTTTTTATTGAATATAGCATGTCACCTGATTTTTACTTTAACCATATGAAACTATGTACATGCAAATACATTTAGGCTGTGTGTATGATGTTGTAATTTAAAGGTATAAGTTGAATTTTGATAATTGTTTTATATCACATCTATTAGCATTACATTAAGTGATATATGGGAATTATGATTTATGGGTAACATTTAAAAAAATTACTAAGTATTCTATGGTGTGGTATGAGAGGAGGTCAATGGGAAGCCAGGATGACACCATGAGTTACCACAGTGGGTGAAACCAGACCTAGTGATGCCACTGTCTTCTCTGATGTTATTTGATGCCTTACCTAAGGGACCCCAGTGCATCTAAACAGCTGCTCTTTCATTGTCCATTTGTAAGAGAAAGAGGCTTAGAATTTAAGCATTTTGTGGTAATAAAAGTAATAAAAGTAATAAAAGAGAGCACAGTTATCTCAACTTTAATTAATTCAGTAATAAATTAATTCAGTTCCTTTTGGTGGAGGCATATCTGAAAACCATCCACAATGTATACTCAGTATACTCTGTATATAAATAAAGGGCTTTAATATTCTGAGCCAAAGAGCATCTGTTACATGCACTAAATTATTTTCCCCACAACTGAAGTACAGTGACCATCTGTAAATTCTATAAATTCATTACATCCAGCCCAACCATATTATTTATTATATATCAGTCTGAGCTATAATTTAAACACATGAAAACTGTCTGGAAGAACTGGAGCATTGCCCATGATGATCCCAGAGACGCCTTCTACACTCATTACTAGTGTAAAGACAATATTGTTTACAGCTGATGTCAAAGAACTGATGAAGTCTGTTTAATATCATACTCAGCCTCACAGCAAAATCACAGCAGGGTACATACAATAAGGCTGTAGTTTTATTTGGGCTCCTATACATTTATTTTTCTTTAAGTAAAGGAATAAATAAAAGCCAAGTAGATAGATATATTAGATATTTGACATAGCTATTTAAGTTTATAATTCAGCCCTGTTCTGAACTTCATCAGTTACTTTGAAAATAGATGTATTTATTTATTTATTTATTTATTGTCCATGTTATAGCTACAAACTCTGAAAGAAGAACCATTTTCTATACAGACTTGCTTTGTAATCCTTTTTGAAATCCCTAATTTCTATAACTTTCAATGGAAGAAAAACAGTGAAATGAACATTTTCCTTCCACATTCTCCATGTATATGATGGCAGTTTCAACTTTAGTGAAGGCTATTTAGTGCTATGCATGTGCACTGAGAATAATCCAAGCAAACATAAATCACTGATAAAAGTGGGGAAATGGTGGGGGGAAGAAAGAAAGAAAAAAAGAATCCAGAAGCACCTTTAAAACTAGCTGATTTATTTCAGTATGAGCTTTGGGCATTTTAATCCACTTCTTCAAATGCACTGCTCGAGTGACATTAATGTCATAGGCATTTAAGCTCAGTTACATTGTTGGGAGGTGGAATAGGATGTAACAGAATACAGAAAGCATACCATTACAAACTCATTGCAGTCAATTCCGGAAGGCCTGTCAGAACAGAGAGGTTTTTACTTATATGGAAGGAGAGGGAGCATCCTTACCTCCCTAGTGAAGGAGTTCCAAGGTGTTCCATCAGCCACTGAGAAGGTCATCTCCCTTGTTCCCACCAAACATGTCTAGGAAGATGACTATTAAAGTAAGTAGGCTATGAAGGAAAACAATATGTGCAGGAAAAGAGCAGCATCTGCTGGACATGAAGTATCTTTAAATCCAGAACTGAATAACAAAGTTGTTGCTACATTGACCCACAGAAAGGTATTGCAATGATAGAATGACATCATATTATTGTAATTATAAGGAATCAGCTAAATCTTGACAGCAAAAACACGTGATTTCATTTTAAAGACTATGGAGGGATGCAGACTTGCCTAAAGGGCCGGTCTGGGGGTGGAGTTGGGGCGGGGCGACTGCACGCCATTCGCCCGGACTCTGCCCCAACGCCATGCATCTGCTATCATAATATACTAATGCAGGGGTAGGCAACCTAAGGCCCGGGGGCCGGATGCGGCCCCCCGAGGCCTTTGGACCGGCCCTAGGCCGGTCCTGCCGCCGCTCCCCCCCCACCGCTCCCCCCCATGATGATATTGATTGTTGTTGTTATTACTTGTTCTTGTGGTTTTCTTGGCAAAATTTCCACAGGGGTTTTGCCATGGCTTTTCTGGGGCTGAGAGAGTGTGCATGCATATTTTAATTTTTTTTTTATTTTTTAAAAATTATTTATTTATTTATGGCGCTTCGGCCCACCAATTGGCTGAGGGACAGCAACCTGGCCCCCGGTTCAAAAAGGTTGCCTACCCCTGTACTAATGGGATGTAGCGTATAGATACATTCATTCCAGCTGCGCCAAAAGTGCAAAAGAGCCATGGTGGCAGCTCTAAGGGAGGCCTTTTGCTGCCCCCAAAAGGAGTGACATTTTGCTGCTCTTTTGGGGATGGCAAAAAGGAGGATTGGTGCCACAGCGTGTGGTTGCTGTGGCCCCTATCTGCTGCTCCCAGGGGCGGCTCTGTGTCTCCCCTTTTGGGCCATCTGCATCAGCTCTAAGTTTTGTGATCTGAAAAACAAATAACCTCTGTAACACATGTAAATAGGGCAAATGGACATATTCAGAACAAAAAAAATTGACATGCTAAAAGTCCCCCCCCCCCAACTGAAATTTCATCTATTTCCTGATGAATGAAAATAGATAAGAGAACAAATAATAGTTTTGGGAAGCCTCACTAACAAATGGCCATCCAACCTCTGTTTAAAACCTTCCAACAAAATAGATCCTATCATCCTCAAAGAGAAACTAGCAGTTTTTATTTTTTTTTTTTTAACCTAAAGGCTTTTCCCCCCATCTCAGGTATTTGATTTGTGAAATTTGGTAAATTCTTCAAAAATGAATTGAAACAAAATCCCCCTGCATCCACTTATGGCCTGAACAGACTGCCAGAAATAATCCAGTTTGAGGCCACTTTAACTGCCTTCGCTCAAAGCTAGGGAATCATGAGAATTGTAGTTTTTTTCTGAGGCATTGAGCCTTTTCTGTCAGAGAGCTCTGGTGCCACAATAAACTACAGTTCCCATGCATAAACTAGCACTACAGTTCCCACAATAAACTAGCACTGAGCCAGGGCAGTTAAAGTCTTAAACTGGATTATTTCTGGCAGTCTGTTCAGTCTGCCTTATTGAATTTGAAGAGAGCAAATTCAATAGATACTGCTACTTCTAGCAACCTATGTGCCTTATAGGTGTTAGAGGAAGTATCTCTCAGATAAGAGAAGGGATAATTGAATTCAACAACACTTACATGGTTTAATACAGATGTGTCTGAGGAAGTAGGCTCAAGTCTACAAAAGGAATTAAAACTAGTTTTTACAAGTTAAACCTTCAAACTACTAGGCTGGAATGAATGTATCTATACGCTACATCCCATTAGTATATTATGATAGCAGAAGCAACCACACATCATAACACACCATTCAGGTCATTGCAGAGATTATGGGCCGATGCAGACTGGCCAAAAGGGCTGGCCTGGGGGTGGAGTTGGGACCGGGTGACTACACAACAGCCACTGCGACTCCGCCCTGATGACACCATCACACTGCGCACCCAACTGCATGGTGTGTGGTATCAGGGCACCCCGTTGGTGCAGCATGTAGACATGCTGTGCCAAAGGGGCTCAAAAGAGCCACAGAAGTGGCACTAAAGGCAGCTTTTTGCCACCCCAAAAAGGAATAGCATTTGCCAGCTCTTTTTGGAGTGGCAAAAAGCCAGATCGGGGCCGCAGCGTGTGGTTGTCACAGCCCCGATCCAGTACTCCCAGGGGCGGCACAGAGCCACCCCTTAGGGGCCATCTGCATTGGCCCTATGATTCTTTATCAACCATGCAATGATCAAAATCACCCCATCTCTGCCAAATTGTGACTACAGTCTCCTGACATAGCAATTTCTATGTAGCACTTTCTATGTAGTACCAAAGAGCAGTGTAATACTTTATACAAATAGATATATGTATGATTATCCTTCAGTACTCACACTTTCCTAATTTTTGTAATGCAGCTGTGGCATCACAAAAATGTCTATATTAAGGAAAACCACACAGAAAGAGATGCATATGAGTAAAAGTAATGCATATGCATGCTTTATATTATGAAAAAATCCCAGCAAAAAGGTTTACATAAATTACTTACGTGGAGGCATATTTGAAGAGACATTCTAAAATGCATACAAAGTTGCTTTATTTTTATTTTTTTATTTTTTTACATGTCAAACTGATGCAGAAATAAGAGTGCACAAATATAAGACTGGAACCATGAAAAGCTGAGAGAGAAGGGGGGATGCAGACCGGCCTAAAATGGCAGCACAGAACCACCCCTGGGAGTGGCGTATTGAGGCTGCAGCAACTACACACCGGCTTGCGGCTGTCCCACCCCAGGCCAGCCCTTTCGGCCGGTCTGCAATGGCCCTAACTTTGACAGATTCCTCCATTATTAGCTATGTACTAGATTCCTTTACTCTGAAGCAGCTTGTCCTCCATTCACTTAAAAGCCCAAGAGACATTTGTTGAAACTGGGAAAAAATTATTATTTGTTTTCAGTGATTTAAAACATACCTCACCAGCTGTAGCATATAAAATGGCTAGCTGCACTTGACTTATGCTCATGCTTCTAGTGTTCACTGATATGTGTATACAGTAGAAAGAAAACTAATGGCTCCTCATTCCCAGCAAGTAGAGATATAGGGAAGGAGCCTAAAATGTGAAGAAAGGTCATCTTCAACAACTCAAAAGTAACAGCATTATTATAAAGAAGGCAGCCTGTATCAGCAACTTAAGTGGCCAGTATTCTGCAACAGCTACCTAGGTCTGTAATTGTTCTGTATTCAATAGGGTGCTTATCACAATGTCACACCATTGCCATGATTGTAACTTATCCCCAACCTACTTTACTGGGCATCAGCTGTATGCAGAGAAGGAGGTCCACTCTACCAGCAGTTGAAGTATGTTTGAATGACATGTATCTGAGGTAGGGTACCAGGATAAGGCCAGAGAGGTTACTTAAGCTGCTACCACACTGCAGAAGTAATGCAGTTTGACACCGCTTTAACTGTCATGGCTCCATCCAATGAAATTCTGGGATTTGTAGTTTGCTGTGGCACCTTGACAGAGAAGGGTAAATATATTACAAAACTATAGATCCCAGAATCCTATAACATTGAACCATGGCAGTTAAAGCAGTGCCATACTGTATTATTTCTGCAGTGTAGATGCAGCCAGGTTAGTATCACCCTAAAAAATAAAATTAGTTTAGGCTTTTGACTTTGGAACTAAAATGCAAGGAAAGAGGAATGTAATGGAAGTATTTATAATTATTTGGGGAGATGTAACAATTTTCTAGCTTAGCAGTTTCTGACAGAATTTCCTATTAGCCATGACATATGTTGAAGCCTATAGTATCTTAGGCAAAAGTCAATGTTTAGCCATGTTAGACTCCACTTCAGGTCTGAAAAGAAAGATGGCTGGTGTGCTATCAGCTGAATGATATGTTATGCCATTGGATTAGGTACAACTGTGGCCCATGCCAACAACTAGCCACCATCCTGGAAGCAGGGATGGGGAGGGGTGGCCACACACCAGCCACGTCAACCCCTCCCCGAAGATGTCCTAACGCCACGTGCCATTATACATGGCATGTGGCGTCAGGGTATCCTTCCAGTGCAGCCTTTGGACACACTGTGATGTAAGGGGTGCTAAAGAGCTCTGCACTGGCTCTTAGGGCGGCCTTTTTGCTGGCTCTTTTCTGAGGCAGCAAAAGGGAGGATTGGGACCAAGGTGTCCAGCAGTCTTGGCCTCGATCCTCCACTTCCCGGGGCAGCCCAGGGCTGCCCATCTGCATCCTCCCCTAAGTCAATGAGCATTTGCTCTAATCCCTTGTACAGGCAATATTAAAATGTTCTGTGCCACTGAAGAGTTGTGAAAATTTCAGAATCTACTCTGGCTCTAATCATAGAGAAAATTAGATAGCAGTGTAAAATAACTGACCTGCCTCTTAAGAGACATGGATATAGAATGATATACTTCTTTGCTGTCCCATGGTCTATTAAAATTGAACCACAGATCTTATATATATATTTCATTATACTTCTTTGAAGACGAGAGTATCCACTTTCCATGTTATTCTCATTTTATTTTTATTTGCAATTACGATTTCCAGTTTCACACACATGCATTATGTTAAATACTTTAATAAGTGCTGGAATATACATTTTGGGGTATAAACCTTCAATTGTAGAGATGAGGTAACACTCAGCATGTAGTAGATTTATTTTTACATGTCTGAGTCATGAAATACAGATCCCCCCCCCCATGGCAGAGCTGTTGGGGATGGAGGTGTGGTTTACTGGCCTCCAGTGACCACGAGACCAGAGTTTAAAAGTAAACAGCTTCCCTGAGATGCTGTCAGCAAGGTCAAGGGTAGAACCAAGGTGTTTAGCTATGTTGCCGCCCCTGGTTCCACCTCTTTGGATTCTGCGATTGAAGGAGCCGGTCATCTAGAGCTGAGCTGCCCTTCTTTATCATCATTACTATCCTTAATTGTACTTATTTGTGGGAGGGGCTTATTTTGCCCTTATTTGTGGGAGGGGCTTATTTTGCCCTATCTTTGGTTGTTTGGCTTCCCTTGGGCTGTGCCTCTCCTCCTGTGGGACTTTCAGCCTGTTTGAGTCCAGCACAGCTGTTGGGCCCCACAGAGGATTGCATGGCTGCGCTAGGCCTCTTTTGCTGCACAGCTACACCTCTTCCTGTGTGCTTATCCTCTTCACACCTTTGGGCCCATTTAGGTCCTGCCAGCTGCGCTTCTGCCCCATTCATGCCCCTTGATTTTCAGCCTTTGACCCTTTCAGGACTGATCAGCTTGTTTGGGCAGCCTCAAAGGCCACATGGCCGTGCTGCCGCTACTTCAGCCACCCTCTCCTCCCCTCCCATGCCTTTGGCCCAGTTGGGGCCCACTCACATGTGTGGCCTCAGAGGCTGTGCAGCTGCACTGGGCCTAGTCAGGTCAACCCTCCCCCCCTTGCTTAAACATTTGGCCTTATCAGTGCCTGCTCCACCTGGTGGTTTTGTAGGCCACACGGCCATGCCAGGCCTGGTGTAGCCCCCCCCTCCTTGCTCAAGTCTATTGTACTATCCTCCTAGGCCTGATCAGGACCCAGGCAAGTCTTTTCAACCTGAGGCCACACTGCCACACCAGGCCTTCTTCACAGTTTGGGTTGCCCCCCCTTCCTCTTAGGCCTGAGTGGGGCCTGTGCAGGCCTTTTTGGCTTTGTGGGCTGTGTAGCTGCACTTGGACCCACCCCCTCCTTTTTTCTTTCAGGCTTTTTGGGCCCAATAGAGGCCATCCTTTAGGTCTTTAGGCCTACTTCAGGTCTGCATTCCAGTTAATTCCAGTTAATTAATAAACTATGCTTTTGGACTTTACAATGTGTCTTCTTGACTGAGGAAGACAGGATCCTGAAGAAGAGAAGCTGAGCCAGCTGATGGTAAGAGATACAAAGTGGCTGTGGATCACAGCAGCCAGCTTGTTCTGCAGATTCTGCTGGGTGTCAAAGAGCATCACTGCAACACCCATCATTCACACACTGACAACACTTTGGACGTTATCACACACGGGTCTCTAGCAACTAGCATCATTCCGGAATGAACGAAAGCAGCATAATTCCGGTACGCTTCTGGTCGCGCAAATGTAATTCCCAATGAAACCGGCATGCAAAAGAACGGGGATGTTGCCGCAATGTGATGGGGATGGGAGGGGGATGGGAGGGGGTTCTCTGTGATGTCGTGTGAACACAGGGGCAAAGGATCCGCAATGGGACGGGGATGCAACGGGGTTCTGTCTGCTTTAGACCCCGTGTGATAACGTCCTTTCTCAGCAACAGTATTCACTTTGTGAGTGGGTGGCACTCTCTCTGCCTCACGTTGTTTTTCTTAGTGCTAGGGGTTACTATTTGATTATTATGGCACCCAAAAAGGGGAAGGTGGAGCCATGGGCTCAGACACTGTTGTCTACCAAGAGGCTCTTGGAAAATTATTCCCCTGAATCTGATTTTGATGGAATCCCTTATGATGAGATTATTGGCTGCATTCAGGTGCTGGAGGTGGAAGAGATGCCGAGGTCTCAGTATTTTCGGCAGGTTCATAAGGAAGCTAGGGTATCAAGTTCATTCTCATCTTGATGCAATAGAGTAGGGGTAGGCAACCTTTCCCCTTTAAGGGCCGAGGGACTTCAACTCCCAGAATCCCGGGAGCTATTGGCCAACATGGGACTATTGGCCAACATGGCTGAGGCTTCTGGGAGCTGAAGTCCCTCGGCCCTTAAAGGGGAAAGGTTGCCTACCTCTGCAATAGAGCAACAGTATGCTCAACAGGTGGAGGTGGCTGCATCTGTTCCTCTGGTGGAATCTGCTCAAGTTCCTTCAGCAGAGGCTTCAAGCGATGCTGATGCTCCAGAGGTGCTGAATCAACCAGATGAGACTTCAGATTCTCAGATAGTTCCACAATAAGGTTACAAATGGCCATGGGGTAATGACAATATATATGGGCCTCCCAGTACTTTGCATGGTATGCCCCTGACCCCTAATAATTCATCTTCACCAAATTTGCCATGGGTTTGGCCCCCTCAGGCTTGTATATCTTGGAGTGTTGGTCCTGTTAACATGCCCTCTTTTTAGGGTTGGGATCCGGCATCCTTTGGTTCTCCCAGTGCCTCATCTTATACATTGGTATCCCCTTCAGCTACTCCTTTTGGAGAGCTAACAATCACATTGGGGGATCATTTGCTACAATCCACCAAAGATAAAATTCTTTGTTGGGAATATGTGGATGTGTTCACCTTGCTGTATAGGGAGCTTGAGAAGAAGGATAAAGATGAGCTAGATGAGAAGGAAATGGAGAAAATATAAAAGGAGGAAAGTGGATCATAATTGGATGAATTTGCTATTTGGCTATTGCATTTATTCTGGAGTTGTGTCTAATGCCAATCTGTTGCAGGGACCTGCTATGATCCAATATTTAGATATTATTCACAGGGCATATGTGGACTATGTGGGCCCAGCTTGGTTTCTTTATGATGAAGCCTTTAGGATACATGCCGCCCTCTACCTGAACGTCAGGTGGAATATGCTGCATTCACAATTGTGGATGCAGCTTATGACACCAGCTCACCCAATTCAGGGGGAGCGGTCTCATAGTGGACACTTGATTCAGAGAGTGTCCAATTCCACCTCACAATCTCAAGGGTCTCAAGGTCAGCAGCAGAGTTTGCTATGCTGGGAGTATAGATTTCAAGGGGTATGTAATCGTAAAGCATGCAAGTAAAAGCATGAATGTTCCATTTGTAAGGGTCTCACTCCTTTCGTAACTGTAAGGCAGAGGTTCACAAGGAACCAGTAGTAAAAAGGGGGGACACCCCCTCCACCTCCAAAAGGGGCCCAGTCCAATTAAGTTTTCAATTTTGGTTTACCTTCAGGAGCATTATCCTGACCACCAGTCTGCTGAATATTTATGTGATGGTTTTCTTTATGGTTTTCAGATTCTATTTCAAGATATCAGATGCCCCCTTTGAAGTCTGTGTGGAGGATGGAACAGGTAGTTAGGGACAAGATCACCAAAGAGGTGCTGGAAGGCAGAGTAATAGGCCACCAGTCCCAAACTTTAGAATTTCCCCCCTTGGAGTTGTCCCTAAGAAAGCACAGGGTGAGTTTGACATCATTAACCATTTGTCCTACCCTAAGGGACAATCCATGAATGATGCTATTCCCCCAGAGCTTTGTTCCATTCATTATGCATCATTTGATAGTGCAGTTAAGGAAATTCGTAAACATGGGATTGGAGATGAGCTGTCCAAGTATGATATAAAGTCAGCCTTCCATTTGTTCTTGTTTCATTCCATGGAATTTGAATTGTTGGGCTTTCATTTTGAAGGTAGGTTTTACATGGACAGGGCCCTTCCTATGGGCTGGTCAGAATCGTGTGTCGCATTTGAGGCCTTTAGCACATTTTTTGGAATGGACCATAAGAGACAGGACAGGGCTCTCAGATGTTGTTCACTATCTTGATGATTTTTTGTTTATTGGTGGTTCAGGTTCTGGTCGATGTGGATTTCTGCTTCGTGAATTTGAGAGATTGGCTGGTCAGCTTGGGGTTCCTTTAGCTTCAGAGAAAACTGAGGGGCCATCTTCTTATTTGACATATTTGGGCATTGCCATCGACACTATTAATCAATCTTGCCAGCTGCCCTCAGATAAGCTTCAGGACCTACGGGAACATCTCCAGGCTTTTTTAGGGTTTAAGAAAGCTACTTTACATGAGTTGCAGGTTTTGATTGGGCATTTACATTTTTTTTTTTTTTTGCAAGGTGGTTGCAACTTGGTGTGCCTTTTTGAGGTGCCTTTGTGATGTCCTGTCAGGCGTGTCCCAGCCACATTATAGAATTCATTTCACTTCTGAAATTAAGGAAGATTTACATATTTGGTTGCAGTTTTTCAAAAGTTTTAATGGCATTTCATTCTGGCGCGAGGAGCTCAAGGTTGTCTTGCAGTTCTCTTCTGATGCTTCAGGTTCCATAGGTTTCAGGGACTTTTTAGGGGCATTGGTGTGCCTAGTATTGGCCTTCAGAGTGGAGTAGCTTGGGAATAATGTCAGACTTGATATTTTAAGAGGTTTTTTCCCCCTGTTTTGATGGCAGTCACTATATGGGTGGAGGAATTTGCCAATTCTTCCATCCATTTTTGGTGTGACAATATGTCCACAGTGCATGTCATTAATTCCCTGACATCTAAGTCTCTCCAGATTATGAGACTGGTTCAGGCCTTTACTCTCCATTGTTCACTGCTTTCCATGTGGATGGTCTAGGAAATTATGTTGCTGATGCTCTCTCCAGAATGCAGATGGAGCGCTTCAGGAAACTTGCACCAGATGCAGCTCCAACACCATAGCCGATGCCGGTAGGCCTATGGAATCTTGCCAGCATGAGGTAGTTAGAGCCCTTAGTATTTCTATAGCTCCAAGTATGCAATGGGGACACCTTAAGACAATTAAGGGGTTTAGGGCTTTTTATTCACACAATGTGCCTATCTCTGTTCTTTTGCTATTATGGTATTTTTCAGAGCACAGGTTTGTCACCACAGTCCATCAGGTGTAGATTGTCTGCACTAGCCCTTTGGATGAAAGCACAGGGCGCTTCTGACACTACAATTATTTTTAGGATCAGGAAGGTGATAGAGGGCTAGTCCAAGGAAAGGGGCTCTACTGCTGATTCTCGATGGCCATTATCAACGCCCATTTTGACAGGATTAGCTAAGGTCTAGGTGGCTATTTGCAAGACTCTGTTTCAGGCCTTGTTGTTTCATACAGCTGCCTTGACTGCCTTTTTGGGGCTCTGCAAATTGGTGAGTTGGTGGTTGCTTCCAGAAATGATAAGTCTGGTAAGGTATTGCATCTGTGTGACTTGTTATTTCATGAAGGAGTGGTTTCCCTCACTATTAGATCATCCAAGACAGACCAACATTATAAAGGATCTCATCTGGTGTTCATCCTTCTGGTAAGACCAAGCCAGTCAGGGCTCTTCATAATTATTTGCAGGTCAGAGGTGTGAGGCCTGGCCTTTTGTTTGTTCATTCTGATTTTCCCCCACTTATGAAACATCAACTTTGGGCTGTCAATTCGAAGGCTCTCTTTGCCCTGGGCTTGGGCAACTTTAAATTTGTTACTCATTCCTTTCTTATAGGTGACATGTCCACTGCTGCTGCTGGTGGTTTGGAAGTGGCTGCTATCAAATGGATTGGGCATTGGAGGTCTTCTGCTTACCAGCATTATGTCTGACAGTTGATTCATTGACTTGTTTCTTTTGTTTTACAGATACCAGTTTGTGCCAGATGAGGCATTACGTGAAGATCTGTGGCCACAGCATGGTTTATTGGACCACCTGTCAGGCCCGCATGGGCCACTTTGGAACACACCTCGGATTGGGAGAAGGTGCTGTCTTTGAGTGGCGTGGAAGGAGAGGCCTCCATTGGCATGACTTGTTGCCATTTTTGTTTGAGGAGCTCAGTGGGCCTCCTCCACATGTTCTTGTTTTACATTTAGGTGGAAATGATTTAAGCTTGATCAAGGGCAAGGTGTTCATTTTTCAAGCTATTCCTGATATGAAGGTTATTAAGGCCCATTGGCCTTTGGTTGAAATTGTCTGTTCAGCAATGCTTCCCAGACAAGTTTGGAGGGGAAGCTCTGTTGCTAGCTATGAGGAGAGCTAATAGAGACATTCACAATGCTCTCCTGAAGGGTTTGGGCCACTACTTACCTCAGCCTGACATTGTTTTTGGGAGGCCCAAACTCTACATAGTGGATGGCATCCATTTATCTGATCTTGGAAATGACCTTTTCATGGGAAACCTGCAAAGAGGTATTAGGGAAGTTCTTTTTGGCCTGCTAGGGGATAGGGGCTAAGCAGACACTTGCCCCTTATCCATGGCAGATGTTGGAGGGAGATTTGGACTACGATGAGCACCTAGGTCACCATTTTGGTGGAAGGGAACCACCTATTTTGGTCTAGGGACTGGGAAGGCAGTGAAAGGGGCTTCCTTTGAGGCTGGCCTGAAGGATAAGCTCTCACTTTAAGTCTTGGGGTTTGAGGGAGGGACTTTTGGGTTGGCTTTCCTGATGTGGGCTGGCCAAGAATTAACCAAAGGTCTGGGTTATTCTTAGGGCTCAGGTGTCATTGCCTTGGGGAAGCTGCAGAGGAGTTGTATGGTAAGGACCACCTGCTACAAAAGCTCATGCTACCAGCTTCTTTCTTTCATTAAATCTCAAAGGTGCTACAAGATTCCTTGGCACACTTAAAAAATGTTAAATATGTCTATTTAACCTACATTCTCCAGTTGATGGAGACAATACATTTTCTTCAGCACTTCACAATTGAATACATGAGTACACTACAGTCACATAAGCTGTTTTAATTTGAGTAATCTTAGTTTGTGGAAAAATCCTGAAGATACACACACACACACAAAATCTACTGGAAATATTGTGGAGCATTTACAGCAGGGGTAGACAACTTCAACAGGGCCAATTCTTGTCCCTGCAGGGGCCACAGTGTCAAATTTTCAGTTCTACAGTCCTTCAGTCCTCCTAAAAATGAACAGAAATCTACTTCTGGACTGGTAATTGACTGTTTGGGGCCATTTGGGGGTATATTAATGGGGGTGTGTGTCTGGGGATTTAGGGACATGCAAATGGAGTTGGTATGCTCTATGGCACCTGAAGGCCACATTTTTCACAACCCTAATTTAGCAAAGGTCTTGATTTAGCTGAGATTTTCTATTCTAGCTTTGATGGAAGGAAAGATCCTGATGCCAACTCCACTAATAAAATGTACTCCTTAGTAATCATGTATCACTTTCCTGGAGTCTAATAAAACATTTATACATAATGTGAAGCCATTGTTGCTCAGATTATCTTTTCTCTTCTTCCTTGTATTAGAAACACTACCTTTCATTTCTTTTTATATGGTGCAGCAATCATATTGAAAGACAAACAAGAGGAGAAAGAAATGAAAACTAATTTTAAAATTGATTAAAAATATTAAACCAAGCAACAATAATCTGAAAATGTAATAGGGAAAAACCATCTATGCATTGGCTTCTAGAAAAAAATATATATCAAATATCCAGGTATGTATTCATAAAGAGCTGACACCTCTATGGTACAATGTTGAAAGTGATGTATGTTCTTCACTCTTTTAAATGCTAGCAAATAAAGCTTCTAGTCACTGAAAGGACACATAGAATTAATTTTAACTGACTAAATGTTGATTTCTAAGATGAGGGTAAGTAGTTTATGAGCAAACATAAATCTACAAAATGTAAAGACTGCAGCAAAACAAAACGAATTCAACTAATAAACTTTCTCCAAGTGGGCACTACCCATTGGCCATAATCATATCATATGTTTCAGAAATACATAAGGAGAATTATAGCACCAGCAGTTAGCCAACACCCTCTAATATTTATTAAATAAACATTGTGGACTTCAATATACATTAATCAAGAGTTTTTGCTGCATAAGTAGAATTTAAAATCAATAGCTATTGCAGTTATGGAGGTGAAAGCCATGATTCAAGTAAAATAGAGCTATCTATTACATCATTCCATTCATTCATGAGACACAAATAATTATTATTTATTGACTGGCAATAAATATTTATAATCAAATATTGGAAGATTCTTTTTTCCTTTCCTTTCTTTTCCTTTCCTTTCCTCTTTTTTTTTTTTTTTTTTTTGGCATGGATGTAATTATCATTTCTCAAATTGGAGAAGACTCAGAGCTGTAAAGCCATGCCTATATACTACTTTATATTGTAACTTAAGGTACTGCCACTCTACAGAAGCTAGCAGATCAAATCTCACTTTTAATTGTGAAGTGGGAAACATCATAAAAGAACCAGTGGCAGAGGGACCAGGTTGCTGGCTCAGAACTCCTTCCCTGCCTTTCTCCACCTGTGGTGGGGCGGAGCAGAGCCTCGAAGAGCTCCCTTCTCACCCCTCAATTCCACCAGCGCGCCAGCGGCAGAGGGACCAGGTTGCTGGCTCAGAACTCCTTCCCTGCCTTTCTCCACCTGTGGTGGGGCGGAGCAGAGCCTTGAAGAGCTCCCTTCTCGCCCCTCAATTCCACCAGCGCGCCAGCGGCAGAGGGACCAGGTTGCTGGCTCAGAACTCCTTCCCTGCCTTTCTCCACCTGTGGCAGAGCGGAGCAGAGCCTTGAAGAGCTCCCTTCTCGCCCCTCAATTCCACCAGCGCACCAGTGGCAGAGGGACCAGGTTGCTGGCTCAGAACTCCTTCCCTGCCTTTCTCCACCTGTGGCGGGGCGGAGCAGAGCCTTGAAGAGCTCCCTTCTCGCCCTTCTCGCCCCTCAATTCCACCAGCGCGCCAGCGGCAGAGGGACCAGGTTGCTGGCTCAGAACTCCTTCCCTGCCTTTCTCCACCTGTGGTGGGGCGGAGCAGAGCCTTGAAGAGCTCCCTTCTCGCCCTTCTCGCCCCTCAATTCCACCAGCGCACCAGCGGCAGAGGGACCAGGCTGCTGGCTCAGAATTCCTTCCCAAGGCGTGGCAGCGGCGGTGCTTGAGCCGCTTGAAGGACTCCCCAGCCCAGCCAGCCCTCGCTAACACCGGCACCAGGCAGCAAGAGGCGGTGGGCCATGGCCGCGAAGGACTGTTTTGCCATCCGCAGTCCTTGAAGCATTATAATAAGAAGAATTTTTGTATTTTTAAATTTGTATATTTTTATTATTGTTATTGATTTTATTATTGTAATTGATTTTGTTTAATATGTTGAGGGATGGGTGGGTGGGTAAAGGAGGGATGGAATTTCAAGTTGATTGTTGTTTGTAATTTTGTAATGTTGTACGCCGCCCCGATTGCTTGGCAGAGGGGCGGGATATAAATAAAAATTATTATTATTATTATTATTATTATTATTAACCTGTTGACTGAGAATGAGACTGGTCCTATCAGCTCAAGCCTTCCACATTAAAAAAAAAAAAAACTTGTCCCACTTTATTACCCTATAAAGTTAATTTGGCATGGGGGGGGAATTGATCAAAATACAGTTGCTATGACAATTTATATCAATGTTTCCTGACTGCTAAAGCTGTGGAAGAGCCATATCTATTCTAACATAGGTAGACCTCAGCGACCACCACCTAGAAAGAGACATCAGTTCAATATAGAAGAAAAATCCCAACAACCAGTACACATCAACAAATAGGCTCAATGATCAAGATTATTTGTGTGTGTGGAGGGAAGGGGCAGATCTATTTTTACTAGACAGCAGCCAACATCCTCTTCAAGGAAATCTGTGATTTTCAGGAACCCCACATAATCCAAAAACATAATAACTCTTTTGATAATGACATTGGCTATTAATAGATAGCTAAAATTCTTGCCATCTCATTTATCATGCTCATAAGAGAAATAGCCAAAGCATTATTTTGTGATTATTTCACTCAGGGGACAGAGCATGACATGCTGCATTACAATTCTAGTTGCTGCTATCATATAGAATATATGATAACTTTTAATTACAGAATTCTAGTAAACTACCAATTCCAGGATACACATGAATAATCAAACTGCTGGCTCATATGTACAAACAGGCATTCACAAAACTTTATAAATGATGGATAAGATTTGCACCTGAAGAATTGTTTTTGGCACATAGGATAGTGTCATCCTCAAATTATTCACATGACACAATTTATTTAGCATTCAGATGGATTAGCCAGTTGATCTGTAACACTGTAAAGCCTCATATAAATTGAACACAAATCAGTTCTTTCTGTAATTCGGCAACATGTTTCTAGGATCAGCAATTAATTTTAGGATGAAAACATAAGCTTGGAAGACAAAGGCTGGCATTTAGTATTGCAGTTAAAGATTCATAAACTAGGGTTATGCATCTGTAACAGCTCTGTGCTCAGTAAGACTATGTAGTTTTACTACAAAACTGCCACCCCAGCTCACCTTAAGAGCCAGCAGCCAAATTTGATGGAGGAGTCTATTCAGCTTCTAACAGGGAGCAAGGAGGAGGATATTTCCATCACACACACTAGCAAGTGAGGCTGCAAAAATCAGAAGTATGATCCCTGTCACATGTCCTTGGCACACTCACTCATTAGTGGGAGCGGATTGACACATCAATAGAAATCGAAACAGACTTCCTCTTCTGACCTGGCTGCTAGCTCTTAAGGTGGGATTAAGGAGGGTTGTGTCAGAAGATGTTAGTTACACAGATGTGACTGAGGCCTTGTCTGCATGGCCCAAAAGGCCTGCCCCCCCCCCAATTTCTGGCATCATTTTGTTCAGACAATGCATATCCCAAACTTTGGTTCTGGTGTGGGCAGTCTGGATGATGTCTGGCATATTCCACACCAGAATGATGGTAAAACAGAATAAAACGTATTTTAAAAACATACCTGTTATTCCAAATCTTCCAGGAAGATCAGGAGCCATCTGTACCAGCACCATAGTGGGTATTTGCATTGGTATCCCTCCACCACTATCATGGGTTATTCATTATGAAGTCAGAACAAGGCACTCAACATGTGATGGTTGCTGGGTACCCTGTTCTATCGTCACAAGTGAGTAACCTGCAGCAGAAGTGGATGTATTAGGTAACTCCATGGGTTGCCCATGCAGACAGCTGCCATGGCACACAGATGGGAGCCCAAGTAATGGGGGTAGGGTTGGACAGCTATGGGGAGAGCTGCTGCTCCCATAGTATCCTGGCCCATGCAGACAGGACCTGTGCAGCTGGTGTAGAATATTGGTGAATGTCTGCAACAGTGTGCCAACAGTGTGCTTTACTAGAATATCTTATGTGCTTTGGAGACAAAAATCTGTCCAGAATTTGCTTAGTCTCAAGGGTTGTATCTGCACTGCAGAAATAATCCAGTTTGAAATCCCTTTAACTCTGATGGGTCAGTGCTATTGCTATTGGTAACTAAAGGATTCATTCAAGGTGCTAAACCTATTTGGGGAAATAGGGATCGTATAGCATTGAACCTAAATCCTGGAGTAGATTCATCACCCCACAATATTGGTGTCATCAATCTCCATTTGATTTGCTATTTAAAATTTTCAACTTGGGCATCCTTTTTTAAAGACTCCTTGTGCAAAGATACAACACACGTCACAGGAGTGAAATTAGTTTGAGGGTTTAAAACTCACATGCAATATAACCCATGTGTAGTGGAAGGTAAGAACACAGAGAAACTCAACCATGGGTTTTACATAATTCCCCTAACTTCCTTCAGTCTGTTTTCCTTCCTTACTATTACATGGTGGCTAGTGGTCCCAGTAGGAATATGCTGTCTCCAGCGTAAAAAATTATATGCATCTCAGTACCAGTTGCTAGAAAGCAGGAATGAGAGGATGCTACTGCCTTTACAATCTTTTTTATGTGCTTCCAATGGACATAGAATGATGGACTATGCAGGACTTTACCTAATCCAACATGATTCTTTTATGTTATTAAGCTTTTGCAATATGTGAATTTGATCACTGAGCTATAGATTCTGATGAACTCATCTGTTATCTTTAGGCAGAATCCACTCAAAGTAAAGCATCTTAAGTTTTTAGGATTGTCAACTGACCAGAAATGCTGCCTTTGCCTGTTCTGCTGTCTTTAAACAGTTTGATATGTAAGGATCAGGAGGATGAGCTTTTCATAGCATTACCACAAATATGATCAATAGTTAATTCATGCCTGTAAGATCAAGATATTAAAAGCACAGTTACAGGATCCTGTTGAAATTATGACTACTCCAAGTATGAATGTATTACACTATCTCTGACTGAAGCTGCCACTGAGATTAGGTTAATTATCAAATCAGAAATTGCTGGGGGTTGGTAATCTGACCTTTAACTGAAAAATATATATATCATATTTTGGTATGATATTATTCATCAAATTTTTATCTATGTAAGGATCTTGTTTGTGGCACTAGATATTACCGAGCTGGTTCACTGTACAAATGTGTGTGTGTGTTTCCTTTTTCTGCTAACTGTAATCAATATATATTTTAAAGTGTCAGAAAACACATGTCAATATATAAACACATAAATCTCTTTTTTAAAAGAAAAGAGTGTATATTTACAATGTAAACTAATTGATGATTACGTATTTTATAAGCAAGAGAGATCTCCCTCAAATATTATATATTTGCTTACCAACAGAAGATCAATGGTCCATAAACTGCAACAAACATTAATAAATATTTCTTAGATTAACTGGCTCTCACATCTGTTAACTGTGTTCTATGAAGACTTGTAGTGAGTATGGTTCCATAAGCAACTCCCAACAACACAATCTGTCAGGAAACTTTTATATCCTGACAGAAGTTCAATTAAAATCAAAATATTTACATCTCTTCAACAGATATTAGAAAACTCTCAAGAAATAAGCAATGCCCTGAAGTTACTGAAAGTGCCACTCATTCAGAGCACAAATACAGTCAATGAGCATAACTTCTCAAATACTGTTTGTTCATCTGTTGACATCCCAAAAGGCTTATAGGCATTGCTATCTGGTGTTTCCTTTCCAACAGAAAGCTGGAAAGGCAACTAACATATACCTTATTTTCCTGCTTATAAGACTACTTTTTTACCTGCAAAATCTGTGGCTAAAGTGGGGGGGGGGGGTCGTCTTATACGTGGGTCGTCTTATACGCCGGAAAATATGGGTAATATATCCATTAAAGACAATGTCCAGTTGTCCTTCTAACTAAAAATTGAAAACCATCACATAATCCAAGATAGAATTCAAAGATATAGCTGTGTTAGTCTGTAGAATCAGTATGTAGAGAGATCTTGTAGCATCTTTGAGACTAACTGCAAGAAAGAAGTTGGCAGCATGAGCTTTCATAGACTTCAGTCTACTTCCTCAGATGCTTTTGGTGGAGTGGTAGCCAGGGACAGACATATATATTTCCTTGGTGTGTAAGAATGTCAATTGAAATGCAAAATCCTTTATGTATGGAAATGAAGTAGCAAGTACAGTTTTAACAAGGGTTGTTTGTGGACAAAGACATAGCCATTGGGTATGGAAATGAGTTGGCAAAACCAGTTTGGCCTTGGAAACTACCCTGTAGGTGGGGAGAATAGATGAGTGTAGCATACCCCCATAAGGATGGGGTCAGATAGTGTTAAAATATGTGTAGTGAGCCAGGAAGCCATTGTCCCTATTCAATCCATTGCTAAGGGAAAGCAGTTGATGGATGAATTCCAATTCTGCTGTTTCTCTTTCCAATCTACCTTTGTAGTTCTTTTGTTCAAGGACCATTGTTCTGCGGTCTGAGATGGAATGCCCAGGGAGAATGAAATGTTTAGCCACTGGTTTTTGTGTATTCCAATTCGTAATGTCTGATTTATGTCCATTTATCCTCTGGCGTAGGGACTGGCCTGTTTGCCCAATGTAGAGTACTGATGGGCACTGATGACATAAGTATGGTATAAATCACATTGGAGGATAAGCATGTGAAGGTCCCCCTAATATTGTGGTGATGCCATTAGGTCTTGTGATGGTTTTCCTAGACAAATGTGTAGGCAGAGTTGGCATCTTGGATTGCAGCAAAGGTTTAGTACCTCTGCCCCCATCTGTGTCATGTGTCTTCCTGTGGGTGAGTACCTGTTTGAGGTTAGGAGGCTGTCTGTAGGTGAGTAAATGTCTGCCACCAAGAGCCCTTGAAGGAGTGGCATTATTGTCCAAAATGGGTTGTAATTCATTGATGATGCGCCTGAGTGGTTTTAGCTGGGAGCTGTATGTGAACACTAGTGTGGTTCTGTCATTTTCCCCTCTTCAATTTGTTCTATAAGTGATTAGTCCCGGGTACACCTCTTACCTTGTTTATTTGTTTTTTCACTTCATGTGGTGGGTACTGTAGTTTGAGGAATACTTGTAATTCCTTGAATTTGGCATCCCTGTCTTGTGGATCTGAGCAGATGTGATTGTATCAGAGGGCTTGGCTGTAGACTATGGATCTAAGTACGTGTAGTGGTCCACTAGTTTCCAAGGCCAAACTGGTCTTGCCACCTCATTTCCATACCCAATGGCTATGTCTTTGACCACAGACAACCATCTTTAAAACTGGATTTGCTACTTCTTTTCCATACACAAAGGATTTTGCATTTCAATTGACATTCTCATAAACCAAGGGCATATATATGTCTGTTCCTCACTTTCATTCCACCAAAAGCATCTGAGGAAGTAGACTTATATCTATGAAAGCTCATGCTGCCAACTTCTTTCTTGCAGTTAGTCTCAAATGTGCTATAAAAGCTCTCTACATAATAACCCAAGATAGTTTGCTCCCTTGATGTGAAGAACAAAGAAGAACAATTATTATTATTATTATTATTATTATTATTATTCATTAAAAAGTACCTCAGAGGTAGAGCATTTGTCCTGACCGTGGAAAAGTAGTCATGATGACTGTGGGGTTCAGTCGTTTCTAGTCCAAAGCAGTCCCAGGGGGTATCCACACTGCAGAAATGAAGCAGTTTGACACCACTTTATCTACCATGACTCTATCCTACAGAATTATGGGACTTGTAGTTTGGTTAAGCACCACAGCTCTCTAACAGACTAGGCTGAATACCTCAACAAACTACAAACTCCAATATTCCACAGAATTGAGCCATGATAGTTAAAGTAGTGGCAAACTGCTTTATTTCTGCAGTGTAGAAGAGCTGCCAAACTCAGTTTCTATTATCTCCATGTAGACATGAAAGCCCATCTACCTCTGCTGCTACCAATGTTACCTAGTATATTAGGAGATCTACTAGGCTAGGAGAGTGAATAGCCTGACATGAGTTAAGGCAGCTTATTATTTTCTAAAGCTCAGAAAGATCTAAAGGGTCCCATGGCCAGTTCCACTCTATTTCCAAGACTTGTCTCATAAAGGAGCTGGACAGGAAGGTGCTGAGTTGCAGCAAATACCATCTCTCTTCCTTTTTCTCAAGGAGGCTTAAAACAAAACCTCCCTATCTCATCCCATGGTACTTCAAAATATACCTTCTCGCAGTCTTGAGGATGTGAGGTCTAGAACTGGTGACCTATAAGTTCCAGGGTTCTTCCCATTTGGAAGTTTTTGTTTGCAAGGGTTTATGGTAGGGTACTGAACTTCAGAAGTTGTTGGACTGCAGCTCCCAGCATTCTACATCAGATGCAATACTGGCTAGGAGTGATTGTAGTTGCAGTCCAGCAACATCTGGAAAGCCACAAGTTGCCTACCCTACTTTATGGCCCAGTGAATAGTTCTCTGTCTTTCACTCTGTCACTGGTACTGAGAAATAAAGGAAATGGATGGCTTACTATGGGGCTATTTTTGAGTCATTATTGCATCATTTTTTACCCAAGTAGCATATAGACTGTATGTTAAATTGAATCCAATATATGCCCCCTTGAGGTGATGAACAAAAGGTTATCTCTTTTAAGCCAATGTACCAAAGGTACATTTGCTATGGAAATGCATTTCATTACTGGAACAGCAATCTCTATTGCATCTAAGATCAGAAGCCCAATTTTGGATTGAAGACAAGATAATGTGATATCCACAGCTGTATCCACTTTGAGCCACTTGGTATTTATCACCTGAGGTAGATGTGTCACTCTGCCTAATGGTAGGACTCACCCTGGGAGAGATTAATGGACATGGACTGCCCCCAAACCCTCTTCTTTTCTGATGACCCTTGTGTGAGCATCATGTGGAATTCTGTTCCCAGAAATGTATGTTTGAATTGTGTTCCTACACTAACACACTTGTGGCATCTTAGTAGCCTGGTGAGATAAAGTCTGTGGATTCTACAAAGTCTGTAGAGTCCCTGACATCTACAGCAACAGATTTCACAGTATTAGTTTCTGGTTCTGGCACTTTTAAACTTCCTAATAACAAGGTGATTGATACTATAAATTTAAAGTTCCTTTCTTCTTGATGCTGTAATTGATTTCAGCATCCATCAAATGGGATCCTTTGTCATTTAGTGCCTGTTCAATGCAACCTCTAAGTGTTATTTCCAGCACATTTATACTCCAGCATTTCCTCTGTAGACTATCTGCACCATGTTTTGCTCTTACAAGTGCCACAAAACAGGTAATTTTCTGTGGAAAGCACCTTCTCATAACAGTTCATCCTTATCATATATGCTGTCATATTTGTTCAGTGTCAAGACAAACTCAGTTCCTACTAACCAAATCTTTGACTCTCTGCAACCATTTTAAAATCAATTAAACATAATTGCCCTGTCAATCCAAAATCAAGTATAAGGAAAAAAAATGTAATTCCACTCTGTTATGGATTTTCCTTTCTTTTGAATAATCCATGTACAATGCCAGATATCCACCTTGGTCTATAGTATAATGTTACATCCCTTATTATCAAAACTTTGATTGTCTATGTGTCCTCATTATCTGAGTTTACTTTTTGTCCTTCAGCTGGCTCTTATGTAAATACTATTCTATCCTGCTTGAAATTTTGATTTACCCAAACATGTCAGCCAAGCCAATTATGAGAATTAGGCTGTGCCCTTGCCTCTAAACAGTACCCACTATATTTTGCATCTGTAATCATGTGGGGAATATGAAACATGCTTATGTCTTTTATTTCACCTTATCTTGTCCTTATGAAAATGTGTGCTTTGAGACATAAGCATAAATAATGTATACTATTGAGTTGCAAATGAAAATAATAAGCAATGAAAAGAAAAGTAAATATTGAAATGAAGTGATCTTTCAGAAATTCCAGTCCATGTACAATGTACAATAAAATTCAAAATCCACAAAACAGTGATACTTTTATTAGGATAATCAAAATGCACAAACTAAATGATGCAAGCTTTAAAAGCTCCACTGGCTTCTTCATCAGACAAAATACAGGATAAAAGTAAAGAAATAAAATATGACAAATGTTAATCACAGGCCTGTATTCTGTCAAGATGTTGGTGTTGTTCTGATCTGAGATTGTATGGATGGCCCCTCCTCCTCCTGGCCACGTGGCACTGAGAACAAAGCATTCCAAAGTCTAAGAAATAAAATTTAAATTCCAGTAGCAATACAAAAAGGCACTTCCTCTGAGATCCAGGATGTCTCATTCCCTTATGAGATCACAATCCCCTTTGTTAGGCAGAGAACATTGAATCTCTCAAGAGAAATCCCCATGCTTTTGCGTTAGGAAAAGTTTAGGTGTTGGTTTGGTAAAACATGCTACAAATAGTCCCATGTTTTGTTTTGTTTTTAAAAACCATTTATGGAGGTAGAAACCTTAAATAGTAAAGTCCCAGTCCATTTAGGATTCCTCTGTTGCAGCTAAAATGTGGTATCTTCACATCCAGGAAACATATTCAGGGGTAGCCGTGTTGGCCATATAGCAATGTACAATAACACCTTTGCCTGATGAAGCTATGGAAGCTTGCATCATATATTTTGTGCATTTTGGTTGGCGCAATAAAAATATCACTGTTTTGTGGATTTTGGATGTTATTATACTTTTCTATATGGCCAACACAGCTACCCTTGAATATGTTTCAGTAAAATAATGCTGAAATAATTGTGTGGCTGGAATGCAGATTTTGGATTGAGCCACATACACTGAAAGTTTCAGATGTGCTAACTGCTTACATTTGGAATGAGCAAAAATGTTACAAGAGAGAAACATAACATTTTATTTCAGTACACTTCCCTTCCAAATTCTCTCTCGTTATTTTTGTTGTCAAAACAACCCTCTTTCTAAAGAGTTCTTCTCCTTCCCATAATTATACCTTAGTTCAAAAGCATTTACTCTGCAGGGGGCGGGGGGGGGGGGGGAGAGAAAATGAATGATAGAATGGGGAAAATAATAGCAAAAGAAATTATCTCATGGTTGTAGCAACATTAACCCAAAGAACACATCATTCATGTCATGTGCCACCATTGTCATCCACGATTAAAAATTTGACAGTAGTGACAGCGAGAACAGCTGGCAAAGTCCACAGTGCTACATATTCACAGAAAGCATATGTTTCTTCATGAAATCACTTTTTTCATTCATAATTTATTCAAGCTCAGTGTGTGGAGCATTTGGAAAATTTAGTCAAGAATTAGCAAGGCTAAACTATAAATCCTATGCCAGAATTGAGCCATGGCAGTTAAAAGTGGTGTCAACCTGTAATAATTCTGCAGTGTACATGCAGCCATATTCAGGAGTAGATATACTGGCCATACAGAAAAATGAAAGATAATCTACAGTCCACAAAGAGTGATACCTTTATTGGCCAGCCAAAATGCACAAAACACATAAGCCCCGCTGGCTTCTTCATCAGGCAAAAGTTTGGTGTGTTTTTTTTAAATCATACAGGAAGAAGGAAAATAAGTGACATGTGCTGGACTCACAGGCCAACATTTTGTATAGATGTTATCTCTCCTGTACTTCAGTTGGTTTGGAGGGCTGTCAGTATAGACAGACTCCACACTTTTCTTGGCCACATGGGATCTGAGAGAAAGGACAGTAAAAATTAAACACCATTAATAGCAGTAAAGTACAGTGCATTCTGGATCACCATTTCATTTCCTGTGATAATGGAGACTCACCAATATTCAAGTCCCTTAGGATTGAATGGGGTGAATTCCTGCCAGCACAAGCCCCATTGAAATTAAAGGAGGTCACACCTCTGTGAATATTTAAGTCCGCAGATCTCAAGTCCACGAGAACAGAGGGGCGACTGTACTTCCTGTTGGGATTCAGGATGTCTCTGTCTTTTCTTTTCTTTTCCTGTATGATTTTTAACATCCTTTGCCTGATGAAGAAATCAGTGGAGCTTTAAAAGCTTACATTGTGTGTTTTGAGCAGTTTGGTTGGCCAATAAGGATATCACAGGTTTGTGGATTTTAAAGAAATACAGACGGTATATTCTTCCTAGGTGCGATGGATCCTTTCTCAGTTCTCTTGTTCAATTTTCTCCACTCTGAGAAGTTCCCTGTCCCACAACAAAGTGTCAGAATGTTATACACACATCATGAAGGTGTTTGTCCCTAATCATACTGTTAACAGTAGGTCTCTGTTCCCTGCCCTCTTCTCCCCTCATCACACATCAGGGCTGAAGGCTTGAATCCAGGAATATTATTTATGTTTGTAGCCTCCTACCTGGACATACCAACTCCCTACTGTAGACTTTTACCCCCAATTAGTGGCTGATAGTAGGCAGATCTGAGACTAGTAAGAGCAGAGAGCTAGTGTGGCCTAGTGGTTTGAGTGTTGGGCTGTGACTCTGAAGACCAGGGTTCAATTCCCTGCTTGGCCATGAAACCCACTGGGTGACCTAGGACACATCACACTCTCTCAGCCTCAGGGGAAGGCAATAGCAAACTTCCTCTGAACAAATCTTGTTACAAAAACCCCATGATAGATTTGCCTTAGGGTCATCATAAATCAGAAACAACTTGAAGACACACAACAACAAGTGCAGTCACACTTTTGCTCATAAATAATGAGAATAGTATGTGTTGGGGGATTCCTAAAGTGTGGGTGGCAGTGCAGATTAAATAAGGGATTGTTCACATGGGCTAAATAAAATGGCCTCACCTATTTACAGTGGGCTGTCAAGACAATATACAGCAGACTCTGGACCTCCTTTTCATTTTAGGGCTTTAATCCAGAGGGGAAAAGTGGGAATTTATTCCAGATTTGAGTGGAATATTAGATGTGTGTGTCTGGACTATATTCTATAGCAATGTTAGTTTGGGGTTGGGGACATAGTTTTTGGGGGGCAAGCCTGATATGTGTCACATCATTTTCTATTTCAGTGTATTTTCAGCCGTTCAGATCAGCAGTGAGGTGTTCTCCTGAGTGTTGCATTTGTTTATACTGTTTTTACTTTGCCCGCCTTTGATCCTCCCTTTCTCCCTCCCATCCTTCCCCTGATCATTTGCTTCCCTGCTTGTTCAGAGATCTCACAAACTCCCCTCCCCCATGATCTCTCCAAACATACATTGCCAACACACTTTGCTGTCTCTCTCTCTCTCTGTGTGTGCACTTAACAGGGTTGTGGCAGGGTCAGCAAAACTAGGCCAACGTTTTTCATCACTGTAGATGCACCCTAAGTTGACTTCAGTCTCCCTCTGTCCCTTCACCACATGGTATGGAATATATATCTTAATAATTTTCCATGCTCATAATACTCATATTGACCCTATGGAAGTTCCTGCACTGAGCAAGTAGAGTACCTACAGCCCAAATATATTCCCTGTCCAATCCATGAGACCTTGTGGAGGAATGTTCTCAATGAAAAAAGTGGAAGAAGCACACATTCATGAAAAACAGTCCCTATCCCATTTAAGGGGAAAGTTTCATGGAGTAGAAATTCATTCTCTCACAAGGTGAATGGAAAAGGATTTTGCAAATTTTATGTCAGTATATTATCAATATTCCCTCACAAATAATGGTACAGTATGGCGTTACAAGTAAAACAGTGACTTGGCTTATGGGAGAGACAATATTAATTTTTATAGTTTTTGTGGGTTTTTCGGGCTGTGTGGCCATGTTCTAGAAGAGTTTCTTTCTGACGTTTTGCCAGCATCTGTGGCTAGCATCTTCAGAGAAAACTGAAATGGAAGAGCATGGGTCTATATATACTGTGAGACCCTGGGTAGGGAGGAGTGGTTCCCAGGTGAACTGTGTGTTGTTCTGTGTTGAATAGGTATTAAAATATTAATTTTAATGAATGAGGATATGGGAAGTTAATTTTAAAAATAATTTCTCATGTAAATCCCTAAGCTTCACTTTCACAGATCCATGAACTGCTATTCCAAATGTTTGGAAGATAAATGTAAGTGGGTTTTGAAACAAAACTTTGCAGTGTATCTTTACAGTGCAGGAAGGCTCTTCCAGACAGAAATAAACTATTTTGCATTTTTTCTTTTCCATTTGACATACAAATAGCAAGTTCCATATTTTACCCATGTGTTACCCATTATTTCTGGGAGTGGGGGGTGGTTTGACTTATCTTCTTGAATCACACCATGCATAATTTTATACACCACTGTCAAGTTCCCTATTGCTCTTCTGTCCCCACCTTGTAAATTAAAGAACCCCCCCCCCCTTCTGCATTCTTTCCAAATACAAGGAAGAATTGCTCAAGACCTTGGCAACTTTGACCACCCTTTTTGCACTACGGTCTATCTGGCTCTACAATATCTTTCTATAGCAACCGCAGTTACTTAGCAATCCAGAATCTGGATGGAATCATAAGACTGCTTGCAACCTGCCTATCCATAGCTATAATTTCTACTTTAAGGAAGTAGAAGTGCAAAGAATCCCACAAGGGAGGAATAGAAGGGCAATACAGAGTGCAATTTGCAGATGGAAATCCAGGAGAAAAGGAACAAGATTCCTTACATGGGTTCTTCAGGTAAAGGCACTCTGTTGTTGTGTGTTTTCAAGTCATTTCTGACAAATGCTGACCCTAAGGAGAACTTATATTTGGATTTTCTTGGCAAGAGTTGTTCAGAAGAGGTTTGTCGTTGCTTTCCCCTGAGGCTGAAAGCATGTGACTTCCAGTGGGTTGTCCAATGCACAAACCACTATGCCATGCTGGTCTTCCACAGTCAGCAAGAAGCTGGATTAAAACTGTAGTACCAACGTGTTTCTGGGATATATGACCTTCTCCCAGCTGACATTTCATAGATGCAAAACTGCTGTGATTTTTTGAGAGAGCTTTTAATGAGTGATAGCTGGTCTGAGTTTGCTGTTCTTGCATACTGTGTTCAATAATTCATTATCTGGCTACATTATTCATTCAAAATTTTATAATAAGTATACAAAAATATTTTAAAAGTTATCTATAAAAATTTACCAGTCCTTCTCAGCTAATGGCCTTTCCTCCACCAGGTGCCTCCATATCACATTGGAAAACCAAGGCAGGCTGGTGAGTACAGCTTTTCTGCTTGTGATGTGCCTTCAAGTCAAGTTATGGTGACCTTAAGGCAAAACTATCATGGGGTTTTGTTGGCAAGATTTGTTTGGAAGGGATTTGCCTGTGCCTTCCTCTGAAGCTGAGGGTGTGTCTTACCTAAGATCAAATTCTGAATTTCCATGGCTGAATGAAGATTTGACCTCACGTCTCCAGAGTCCTAGTCCAATGCTCAAACATTAAAAAAAACAAAATCAAAAACAAAAAATCTGGGAAAATGGAGCTTTGAAAAAGAGGACCAAATGAGAGGCATGAAAAAACAACACTTTGGCAGCAATGCCATCTGAATGTTTTTATAGTAAGTCAGTTGATCTGTTTAATGTATATCCACAAACATGCATCACAGCACACAAAGGAAAAGTTAAAATAGACTTGAGACACCTACCTGTGTTAATCTGGAATATCAGTATGCAAAGGGATCTTGTGGCACTTTAGAGACTATCTGTGTGAAAGAAGTTGCAGATAAGCTTTCATAGACTTGGTCTTATGCTACAATTTCTTTTACACAGGGCCTCGGCAGACGGGAGGCCGTGGGCCGCCCTGGGAAGGTGCGCCGCAGGACCGAGGCATCCTCATGCCTCGGTCCCACGGCGCACCATCAGCGCCCCAAGAAAGGAGCACTAAAATAGCGCTCCTTTCATATGTCGCCGAAAGTGCTGCGGCGCACTTTCGACGACCCTTCCACCGCAGCGTGTCCAGACGCTGCGGCGGGAGGTTGTCTTCAGAGCGCCGGCCGTGCGGAGGGCCAGCGGCTCTGAGGACGACCTTAGGAGGAGGAAGGGGCGCCGAGCATGCGGCTGCCCCTCCCCTTCCTTGCACCGAGGACGGTTCTATTAGCCGTCTGCCGAGGCCCACAGTCTCTAAGGTGCTACAGGAGCACTTTGCATATTAAAATAGAATTGTAATAGTAACACTGTTGCAGATGCACATTTTTTTCTAATCAAAAGTATGTGCTTTCACTAGGGACGTTATCACACATGGGCCACAAACCGACAATAAAGTGGAAATGAGACATCCTGAAAATAAACCGAAAATAAGCCTTGATTCCGCAAATGGCTTTCACACGTCATTACCGAATTTACAGTAAGCTCCCGCTGAAAACGCATTTAACGTTCACACACAAGTGAGAAAATCCCGTAAATGTACTAGAAATTATCTTCTAGCACATGCACAGATATAGCTATGCTCGCCGCGGCTGTCATTTTCCGCGGCTGTCACTCGCCGCGGCTATCACCCCTTCCCCAGGTCGTCCTCAGAGCAGCCGGCCCTCCGCACGGCCGGCACTCCAAGGAGGACCTCCCGCCACAGCGTTCGCACACGTTGCGGCGGAAGAGTCGCCGAAGGTGCGCCGCAGCCTTTTGCGGCGCACCTTCGACGACTTGTGAAAGGAGCGCCAACTTAGCGCTCCTTTCAGGGGCGGCGAAGCTGTGCCGCGGGGCCGAGGTGTGGGGATACCTCGGCCCTGCAGCGCAGCTTCCCGGGGCGGCCCATGGCTGCCCGTCCTTCAAGTCACCGAAGGTGTGCTGCAAAACGCTGTGCCGCACCTTCGTCGACTCTTCCACCACAGCGCGTGCAAATGCTGCGGCGGGAGGTCCTCCTCGGAGCAGCGGCTGTGCAGAGGGCCGGCTGCTCCGAGGACAACCTGGGGAAAGGGTTGGAGCTCCGATCGTGTGGCTGGCCCTTCCCCTTCCCTGCCCCCAAGATGGCTCAATTAGCCATCTGCAGAGGGGGAAGGGAAGGAGACGCTGCCTCGAGGACCCCGCGGAACCATGGGAAAATGTGGGGAAATGCTTCCAAATGCGCATTTGCTTTTCACATTACAGCAAATGTGAATTTACCTTAATTGTGCATTTGCATTTCCTCCAAACAACCAAATTTCAAAAGATCTCTGTTAACACCAGTTTCTGTCCAGTTTCTGTCCAGTTTCTGTGCGACGTTGTGTGAAAACACGAGGCACAAATCCAGTTTCTGTTTGGGATTTGTGTGGATTAACCAGCAGATTTGCCCCCGTGTGATAACGTCCTAGGACTCCTAAATTTTAAACAAATGTTGCAAATTCTACATCTCTAATGAAAGGTAATCTAACCCCAACTTCCAAAATAACTTGAACTGTAAGCAGATTGCTCATATATTACCCAGAGTGTTCATTATTAAAGGAGCAATGAAACATATAGTGGTCTGTAGACTCATTTTTACCGGAAATAAAAAGATCTACATACAGGAGAACTTTTAATCAGGCTTGGATGTGAAAGAAACACTCATGGAAGAGAGGGAAGAAAAAAGGTGGGATATGCTAGGGTTCTTTTATATTAGCCTTAAAGTGGACTGCTGTTGCTATTAGATACCTCCTTAAAGAGCATAGGCCTATTCACGCTACAAAAAATAATCCAGGATGAATCCAGGGTCCAGGAAAGCCGCCAAGAGGGCTGATAGCAGCTTCTTGTGAGGGTGGAAGGCAAACTTAAGGGGGGATGCAGATGGATGGCCGTGGGCCGCCCTGAGAAGTGGTGGACTGGGGCCAAGGCTGCCCAACACCTTGGCTCCAATCCACTCTTCAGCTGGCCCAGGAAGGAGCGCTAAAATAGTGATCCTTCCTCAAGGCACAGAAAGGGTGCCAGAAGAGGCGGCATGCGCCTCTTCCATGTCTCTTCCATCGCAGTGTGTCCGGATGTTACGACGGAAGGATGCTATCGGAGCTCTCACCATGTGCAACGGTGGGCATTCCGATGACGTCCTCAGGAAAGGGTTGGGGAATCCGGCGTCCAGCTGCCCCTCCCCTTCCCTGCCTCCAAGATGGCGCAAAACGCTGTCTGTAGAGGCCCTTAATCTTTTGCGAATGCAAAGCAAGAAAGCAAGGTCCATATTACCAATCCAAGGGTCCAGTCAGCGAAGGATCAAGCAGTCCAAAGGTCTAGGATTCCAAAGAAACAGAGTGGCAAGGCAGTCCAAAGGCCAAGGGTTCCAGAAGCTCAAGATAAGTCCACAGTCTGAGAGTCAAGGGTTCAGGCCAAGAAACAAGGAGAGACAGAGGCTTTTGCTAGGAAGCTCAGATAATCTCTGGCACCGAGGCAGCCCTTCTGCACCTGCTTAAATCACCAAGTTGCAGGAGCTCAGTTGTGGCTGATTATTCTGGTGTCTTTCATAAAGTCTCCAAAAACCCACCCTTTCTGCTCAATGCTGGCTGAAGGTAGGCACAGTCCCTTGATCCTCCTCCATGTCTGAAGGTTCTGCTGCTGGAAGACTTGGCTGTGGAGCCTCCTGGGAGACCACAGGCTCTGCTGGAGCTCTGCTGGAGCTGGCAAAGCAGTTGAGGCCAGGCTGGGGCTCCACAGCTGCAGGCCCAGGTCCCAGAGGAGGTTCTAGCTTGTCCTCCAAGTCCACCTCCAGGCAGGGCATGACACTTGATGCTCTTTTGGATGAGGGCTGGCAATAAACACCCTTAACTTGGGATATTCAGTACCATTTTCATTTCCTGAACGATCTGCATTGATCCACATCTCCAGCAGTGTGAATAAGCTTCTGAATCAATTCAGATAGCTCTGTATCACTCAAGGGAATGGAGGTGGCTCCATTTTATCCCAAAATAATGGCATGTGTGAATAACTAAGGGGTTACGATGACTCAAAAAGATTGCCAGATTGGTATATAAGTAGCTCCTTGACTGGCCCAACCTCCATCCTTTGTCCCACCCTCTCTCCCTTGCTTTTCGACTAATGCACTATTCATTTAAAATTGTTGCAAGTTTTGTGGTAAGTGGTTTGTCATGGGATCAGCTCTACTTTGAGGGTGTGTGAGGCTGATATGATGGTCATATCCTGGTGGGACTTCCATTAGGGGACCTTGAGGATGGGGCAACATGGGTCATACCCAGCTCAAGTGGCAAAGATCAACACATAAACTTTCACCCACAATGACATCCCATTTCCATCACTCCCACAGCACTCAGCAGTAGCACATGGGCTGGGTTTGATGACTGAAAGACAGGTAGGTCAGTCAATGTGTGAATCTGACCCCATACAGACCAGGCCTCCAAACAAAAATTGTGAGCTTTTATATCTCAAACTATGGTTGTATACCTGTTCACTTGACAGAGTGCCACCTGCCCTGTTTCACCTCTGGACACCATAACCCATTTAAACTGCTATGTTATCATCATATGGATTCTTGGGATTTGCAGTTTTGTGAAATATTTAGAATTGTCGGCCAGAGAGATGTAGTGCCTCACCAAACTACAAACCCATAATTTTACTGGATGTAGCCAGAACAGTTAAAGTAGAATGATAGTGCCATATTTTTTTCTTATGAAAGGGCCTAGATCGTCCTTTATCTTATTTGTGACAGATAGATATTCAGAATGCAAACTGCCAGCAGCTTGAACAATATTTTAGAATATTCTCTTCTGAACAATTAAAGGTCAACACTTTAAAAATGGAACTTGTAGACTGATAAAGATTTTATTTTGACTCTGATGAATGTATTGACTCCTTATGAGTCCATCAGCCCATTGAGAACCAGTGTGGCATAGTGGTTAGTGTTAGATTAGGACTCTGGAGACAAGAGTTCAAATCCCACCTCAGCCATGAAACCCATTGGGTGAGCTTGGGCAAGTTACATGCCCTCAGTCTCAGGGGAAGCCAATGGCAACCATCATCTGAACAAATCTTGCCAAGAAAACCTCATGACAGGTTCACCTAAGAGTTGCCATAGGTCAGAAATGACTTGAAGGTACACAGCAGCTGTAGCTATGATGCCATTAAAGTGCTACGGTCACCCAGAGAGACCCTTCCTTCTGGCTCACCCTCCTCTGGGGCTCATTTGCTGGGAACAAGGGAGAGGACATTCTTGGTAGATGCTCCCAGGCTTTGGAACTCACTCCCTAGAGAGGCCAGAATGGCCCTGTTCCTGCTTTCCTTTAGGCAGTAAGTAAAAATATTTTTGTGCCATCAGGCTTTTACAAATTGATGAGGGTTGGGATTTTAAATGCTGTAGAATTCAGATGCCAAGGTTGGTATGTCATTTTTAATTATATTTTAATTTGTAGTATTTTTTTTCTTTTTCAGTTGTTTTTTAAACTGTATCTCTACACTTTTAATGCTTTTGTATTATTTTTAATTTGTACTGTTTTAAATTTGTTGGTAGTCACCTTGAGGCTCTAGAGAGAAAAGCAGTATATAAATAAATAAAAGGAGGAGGAGGAATGAGTAAATCAAATGATTGCCTATTTTTGATACCTGGGGGAGGAAAATATATTGATTTAGGGCCTTTGCAGACTGCCAGAAATAGTGCACATTAAATTGAGGCACTGCCCTGGCTCAGTGCTAGGGAATCATGGGATTTTTTTCTGGGACATTGAGCCTTCTCTGTCAGAGAGCTCTGGTGCCACAATAAATTACAGTTCCCATGATTCCCTAGCACTGAGCCAGGGCAGTGCCTCAATTTAATGTGCACTATTTCTGCCAGCCTGCTTAGGCCTTTAGTCTCTGGAATATCATTCATTGTAATGAAATTGAAAAAGAAAAACTGAGAAATAAAACCAAAAATCTGGAAGCCAGGGGCTGATGTGAAGAGGTCTAAACCAGTGATTTAAAGTGAGATGTCTAGAGTGCAAAGCCAAAGAAGCAGTCAGAACTATAATGTTGAAAACTAATGTCTATTATACAAGAAAATGCTATTGGGTTTTAACTTGGCAGATAAATGACATGAGTGTTGGTGCCAGTCAGGCCTTTGAGGGACATAAAAGAGTTTCCCCAGCCCCACCCCAGAAGATCTTAGTCAGGCACAGTTATGGAGAGGCATTCCCTTGAGTATTGAGGTCCCAAGCCATTTAGGTCTTTGAATGTCATCACAAACACTTGAATTCAAACTGGACATTTATTGGTAGCCAGTTCAAGTCTTTTAAGACTGGCCTAATAGCCTGTCTACATGATACTCCAGTTAGTAATCAAATTACTGTATTTTGTACCAACTGCAGTTTCTGAGTCTTTTTCAAGGGCAGTCCCACATAGAATGCATTACATTAGTATAACTGGGAGGTTATCAGTTCATAGGCTACTGTGGCTGGGTTAACTCTGTCCAGGAAAGGCCATTACTGGCACAATAGTTGAATATGATACCTATCATTCCATGTCACAGAGTCCATTTGAGCCTCCTCTTAGCCCTATAAGGCTAAAGTCTGGGTTATTTGAAGGTCTGTATCTCCCTTACAAGCCCATTAGAGTGCTAAGATCATCTGGAGAGGCCCTTCTCTCTGTCCCACCACCACCTCAGGCTTGTTTGATGGGAACAAGGGAGAGGGCCTTCTTCATAGTTGCTCCCAGGCTCTGGAATTCCATCCCTAGAGAGGCCAGAATGGCTCTATCTCTATTCTCTTTTTGGCAACAGGTAAAGACATTAGTGTGCTGTCAAGCTTTTTCAGACTGATCATGGTTGAATCCCACTGGAAGAAAGGTGGGATATAAACCCTTGAAATAAATAAATTTAAATGATGTGCAAGTCAGGTTTTAAGGTCTGTATAGAGTTTTTAATATGCCTTAATTTTAAAGTGTAATGTGTTTAACTTTTTAAAATTATTTTAAAAAAACCCTTATATCTGCATTTTAATGCTTTTACATTGTTTTTAACTGGTTCTGTTTTAAACCTGTTGTTAGCCACCTTAAATTCCCATATTGGGAGAAAGATAGGATATAAATGTAATAATAATAACAATAATAATAATAATAATAGAATCAGGTCTCTCAAATAAATTTCCTGAGAGAATAGACTAGGATCCATTTCTGCCCCCTTCAACAGTATATGGAAGCTAAAATTTAGGCAGAAAAAGAACAAAGCTACAGATGAGGATTGGATGCCAAAAGGGCTAAGAGTCTGGGGTGTTTATTGCATGCACTTTTCATCCCAATCCGTGCACGGGACAGGATCACACTAGAATGTTGGAAAACGGGTTTTACCTTACATGAAATTGCTGCTGTGCTGCCAGCCGACCACCACCCATCCCCAATCTGGTCTCTGCCAGCGTTTTTTGGGCAGTAGAGGCTGGATCGGGGACGGGTGGTGGTTGGCCAGCAGCACAGCAGCAATTTCATGTGCAGTAAAACCCGTTTTCCCCTGTTCCAGCCCTATCCCGTCCCGTGCACGGATCAGGCTGAACAGTGCATGTGATAAACTCCTGGAAGTTAGAAGTCAAGAGCACAAAGCCTAAGGCTAGTCCTCAGAATTATCAAGTTGAATTTAGAAACACTTAGCTTTGTACAGCAGAAGGATAGAAAACAAGACCAGAATTCTGGAACAAAAAGTCTGGAAGCAGGAAGCCTGAAGGTGAATGCTGAGACAGCTAAATCAAAGGCTAGAAGAATAAAGTTAAGAACACAAAGCCCAAGGCCAGAAATCAGAAGTACAATGTAGGAAGATAGCCTTGTTCTCCTGTATGGTGCTAGATGCTGGAAGCTAGAGTCTAGAAAGTAAGAGCAAGTCTGTAACTTGTGAGATGGCCTAACAGTATTTTTTTAAAGCAAAGTTGTTTCATGGAATGAATAGCTAAAGTCAAATTAATATTAGCTCCACTAGTTTGAAGAGTATGCTGATTAAGTAGTGAGTAATTGTATTGTTCTGTTATGTGAGTTTCTGGGAAATGATGTGAAAACAAAATGATATGATTATGCACTGATGCTCAAATTAACAGAGAAGGAAGATAAGAATGTAATAATTTTGTACATAATTAGTTCATATGTATTCTGTGCTCAGAAAGTAAAGCAGTCATTTTTTGAAATAACATGCAAGTTTAATTTCCTATAATTTAACAGAGACATATTAATATAATAAATGTACTAATGTTTATTCATCATATAATTTTGTTTTACATATGTTTGAATAAATATATATATATGTATAATCTAAGAGCCAGCATGATGGTTTGAGCATTAAACTATGACTTTGGAGATCAGGGTTCATTTCATCATTCAGCCTTGGAAACCAATGGGGTGACCCTGGGTGAGTGACACACTCTCAACCAGAAAAGTTTGCCTTAGGGTCACCATAAGTAAGAAATTAAGTCATACAACAACAGAAACAACTAATTTGTACCCCAACATAGGCAACATCATGATACTATACTCTATGGCTGACTTTTTCACTTGGAATGCTGGATGCTCAAATTTAGAAGTATAAAAGGACATTACAGTACATGATAAAAACTGCAAGAATAACATATGGTCAATGATTGAAGACTACTGTTATTCCTTCACAAGAAGACTGGCTGATGAAGGTGATTGAACTGGCTGAAATGGACAAATTGACAATGTTGATAAAAGAGAAATCTTTGAATAATTTTAAGAAAGATTGAGAAATGTTTATTGCTTATTTTCAGTTATAAGGGGATACAAATCAATTACAGGGTTTGTTAAATAAGCAGAGTTTGTTACTGCAGAGGCACAAATATAACATCATATAAGGGAAGTATAATAAACTGGTATATATCCATTAGTTAGGCAGGGGAAGTCAGTGATATTTGTTAGATTTAGTTGAGTAGTTTAAATTTATATTGTAATTGTATTTGTTTGTTTTAGTTGCACATAAAATAGTTTGTGCTTGTGTTTATGTTTAATAAAAGGGTTTAAAATGAAACTATCCTCTATGGCTTTGTGTTTTTACTATGCTAGGCCTTTTTAATTTGGCATTGTATATTTATGTCAACAAGAGGACTCAGAGTATTCCCCTTAATGTGGTTATTAGCAGATTTTCACATAATGAAGTCTGCTGAAGGTCACTCAAATTAATTCACATTAATGGAAAAGTCAACAAATCTCTTATCTTGAGAAGAAGGGTAAGTCTGCAACAGTCCTAATGAAATTTACAGGGCAGTAAGGGAGATCAAATGCAATGGATCTTAATGCTGAGTACGCTTGCACAGGATTTGGCTCTAACTGATGGTGATTGTCAGTGGTGAGGAATGGCATATGTCCAACATTTCATGGATGTAAACCTGGACAGCAATATTTAAATGTGGTCAAGATGGGAAAAGTTATTAATGAGGATGAACAAACAGCTAGGAGATGCTACAGCAGTTTGTTTTTGTCTGTGCCTACTGGAAATAAAAAGATTCTGTCTTCTCCTCTCCTTTCTTCCTTGTTGAGTCGATTGAGTACAAACTACTTTTGCACTTTGAACTCAGTTTGCAGCAAGTGAAGCTGAGGACGAGGGGGTAAGTGGGAGGAGGAGGAGGAGGGAAATTTGGTACATTTCAGAAGCAGCTGAAACACTGGGACAACAGTGCGACTGTCCCTGATAAATTGTGACAGTTAAACAGTATGGGAAGCAGAGATGCATATCATATGAGAAAGGAGATATTTTACATTATTAGTAGATTTTTAAAAGTGGATTTAGACCTTGAAAAAAGTCCCTTGGAGCCTAGAGGCTTCTGTACAAGGCACTGAGCAACATTTCTTCTTTCTGAAAAAAATTTAAACTGGACAGCATATTTTGACCTGTTCTATATTTATTCTTTACAGTGAGAATCCACTGGAGGGCTATTTATGTGAATAAGATTTCACACATTTCTAAGTAACAGTGATTTAAGTCACAGGAGGTTTTGTGAAAATGAACAAAGTAAGAACAGCAAAGCATGCATAAAACCTGTATTAGCAGCAACCTAATAAGGTCGATTTTATTCTCTGAAGATTTACCAGCTACATAGATTACCATACTGAATAAACTTTAGAGTGATCACCTGTACTCATCTCCCACCTGCTCAGGTTCTTGATGTGCACTTGTTATCTACAGCAAATGATATAAAATGGATGGCTGTTCACTCCTTCCAACAGTTAATGGGCTACAGTAATGAATGGCAAATCAATGTGATTCAATACAATGCATGCCTAACTTGGGAGAAAGCATCAGTTGGATATGGAATACTTTTGCAGGCAGTTTATCACTCCTTTCTATATTACTCTGTTTTGGGTTGAATAAATCACTGAACTATACAAACAATGATATATTTATTCTAGATGGGTGGTACTATATTGTAGTGTGGAGTCTCCCATGCCCTTGAAATCTTTGCATTTCTTAGATTTTATTCCAGAGTATAAAACAACTGATTCCAATAATAAATGTGTCAGTTTTTATGGTGTTATAGGACTCTGATGTTTTTGCTGCAGCAGTCTAAGGTGTCTACCCTTTTTGAAAGAAATCTGAGTAACAATGCTGGTTCTGCAAATCAGCTTTGGGATTGGCTTTCTGGTCTATACTGTTGGAAGTTAGGGATGGTTCATGCCCTCAAGGAATAGAACACAAGGAATATTCTAGTATGATTACAAAGACTCACACACTGAACATCTGACACTGTAGGATGGGGCTGAGTGCAGTGGTGTACTGTTGTTCTTGTTCCTGTTACCAAATTGGTCAAAGAAAGAAAGTTGGGTTCTTCTGTTTTGATCTACTTTGTCTGCACTTTTACTTTGTATGTGTCTTAAAAATGAGTTTCATTCATACTTAAATCTTTTACCATTTGAACTAATCACAGCTGGAAGGGTCAGCATGACTGGAGTCATGGAATGACATAGTAAGCATTGTTAAGTGCCCCAGTTCTGAAATAAACTATATGCAAACCATGGAGCAGAGTGTCTTCCTTTGGAGTACAATAGTTTGACTGACTGTAAGGCTCACTGCCATGTGGGTTTATTTTATTTTTTTAAAATAAATTTATTGATTAAAGAAACAACATCATACATCATCCATTTTGCAGTTAGCAATAAACAGGTATCCATTATACAAATATAACATTAATGAGAAAAAAATAAAAAAGTCCAGAAACAAAAAATGAACATATAGGATATATATTAGTTACATAATTTTTTGTTTCTTATAATTCATATTGTTTCTGTTTATTACTTATCATTAGATCCCCATAATAGCTGTTCCTATTATAGGATATCATCCTGTTACCATTCGCTCTGCCCTTTATACACTCTTTGTTTTCCACCTCTTTCTTCACATACCATTTCTTCAATCCTTCCATTACTCCTCACTTCCCTTTATCCTTCTATATTTACTTCTATCATTTCCTTCCTCCTTTCTTCTACCTAGCTTTGAGATTTCTTCTCTTTCCTACATCTGCCTTATCTACTTATGCTTACCATCTCACATTCACTTACTTTCTATCACTTACTCTTAACTTCTACACATACTTCTCACACCTTCTTTCATTCCAACTTCCTTTCCATCGATTAGTGGTTTATTCTTTTCTTTTATTGGCTTTCTATTACCCTTTTTCATTCATGAAACTTATCCTTTTTTTCCTTTCACTTTTAGACTCCTCGTACTTTCCATTCTAGCTTACTCTATTCTCATTTTCATACTTCAGTTTCTATACATTTTCCTTATTTCTTCATACTTTATAGTTGGCTTTTTTGAGTACTATATCTCTTTTACTTAATACCTTTCTTCTTCTCAGCTCGATCCACCTCGGACATCCATACTTCTTACCACCGCATTAGCTATTCAAGGGATCAAATCTATTTTCACTATTGTACCCTACCTCTCTTCCAAATTTTTCATTACTGGGTCCTATTCCTCCTTCATTTTCTCCAAGTTTTTGAGTTTTAATCTTTGTGTCAATTTGTCCATTTCTATGGCATCATATAGCTTCATTAGCCATTCCTTTTCATTAGGGATAATGTCAGATTTCCAATTTTGAGCATATAGTATTCTTGCTGTTGTGGTCATGTAGAAGCAATTTTTTTCCATATTTGTTCTCAATTTCCGAATTAAACCTGCTTAACAGATAGAATTCAGGTCCTAGTTGTGCCTGTATATTCAAGATTTTACATGTTGCTTCATTTATGTGTTTCCAGTATTTCTTTGCTTTTCTACATGTCCACCAGCAATGATAGAATGTTCCCGGTTTTTCCTTACACTTCCAACACAAATTATTAGTATTCTTGTAGATTTTAGAGATTTTAACAGGCGTAATATACCAACTAAGATACATCTTATAAAAGTTTTCTCTCAGATCTTGAGAACATGTATATTTTGTCATTTTAGTCCAAATGTTTTCCCAAGTACAAAGTTCAATTGTATGGCCCATGTTCCTCATCCACCTGATCATTTCATCCTTCACTGTCTCGGCTTCTAATTACAAGTCTAATAATTTTTTATAAAATTTTCCAATTATCTTGTCTTGTTCTTCACATAAAATTTAATCTAGATTTGTTTCCTTCTCTTCGAATCCATACATTTTGCTATTAATTTTATACCTTTCATTGATTTGTAAATATGTAAACCAATGGGTCTTGTAACCCTCTTTCTTTAGATCCTCCTTTGTTTTTAATTGCATATTTTTTATTGTTTTTTAATTAGAGTTTTGTAAGTAAGCCAATTATTGTCACATATCATTTCTTTCCTATGAAATGCTTCATGAGGTGAGATCAAGTGGGGTATTTTTCTATATGTCTTCTTTTGAACTTTTTTCCAAATTCTTAACAAAGCTCTCCTAATGCAATGATTATTAACATTTCTGTTGGCTTTTTCTTCTTCATACTGTAAATATGTGTGCCAACCAAATTTTGGATTGTCCCCTTCTATTTCCAATAGTCTGTTGTCTTTTAAAATTACCCATCCTTTGATCCATGCGAGGACGCAAGCTTCAAAGTGTAGTTTTAGATTTGGAACTCCTAGGCCTCCTTTTTCTCTAGAATCTTGTAATATTTTCAGTCTAACCCTAGGTTTCTTCCCATTCCAAATAAACTTTGAAATATCCTTATTCCATTCTCGAAATGGTTTCTCAGATGTAATAACTGGGATCATTTGGAATAAGAATAACATCCTGGGTAGAACTGACATTTTTATCATGGAAATTCTACCTAATAGTGATAAATTTAATTTGTTCCATCTAATCAAATTGTTTTTTACCTCATCCCAAATCTTTTTGTAATTTTTCTCATGCAGGTCTGCTGTTTTTCTGGAGATATTAATTCCTAAGTATTTCACATTCTTTTGTGTTTTAATTCCCATTAAGTCACTCAATTCATGTTCCTTTGTCTTCATCATGTTTTTTTGTGAATATTGATGATTTTTCTTTATTGATTTTACAGCCTGTTATGTTTCCAAATTCCTCTACCACTTTAGATACTTCTTTTGTGCTCTCGCATCGATTGTTTAGAATGATCACCAGGTAATCCGTGAATGCTTTAATCTTGTATTGGTAATTTTTCTTTTTTATTCCCTGGATTTTCCCATTCCCTTTAATTTTTAATATTAATCTTTTGATTACTAATAGGAATGGAAGAGATGATGGGACATCTTTGTCTGGTTCCTCTTTTTATTTGAAATTTCTGTTTTTTCCCCATTTATTAATACTCTGGCTGTTTGTACCCTGTAAATTTCTTTAATCCAATGTGTGTATTTTTCTCCTAATTCCATTTTATCAAGAACTTCAAATAGCACATGCCAGTTTATTGAGTCAAAAGCTTTTTCGAGGTCGATGAAAATCAATCCCAATTGTTTGTTGTTGTGAAATTCTTAATATTCCAGGATCTCTCATATTCTCCCACATTTGTCTTTTTGGCAGAAATCCCCTTTGATCTTCATCTATCCATTCTTCCAAACAATTTTTTAGTCTATTAGCCATAATTAAAGTAATAATTTTGTAATCTAAATTTAGTAGGGAAATAGGTCTATAGTTTTTTTGGTTCTAGATTATCCTTCCCTTCTTTGGGAATAACTATTAGATCCACTTCCCTTCAGGATTCAATAATTCTGTTTATCAAGATATTGTTCATGGTTTTTTTCAATGGTACTACTAACTCTTTTTGGAATGTTTTGTAGTACAGTGCCATGAACCCATCTGGTCCTGGAGATTTCCCTATTTTACAATTTTTGATTCCTTCCTTTATTTTGTCCAAGCTTATTTCATCATTTCATTTCTTATAGTACTCCTCTTTAATTTTTTGAAATTTACCCTCATCAATATATATCTTTAGCACTTCCCTGTCAACTTTTTGCTCTTTGTTTAAATGTGAATAGAAATTATAAAAGATTTCTCTAATTTTGTTTTGTTCTGGATATTCCTTTTCTCCATCCTTGATCTTAGTTATAATTTTTTTCTCCCTTTCCTTTCTTAATTTGTAAGCTAGACATTTCCCTGGTTTATTGGAATGTTCAAATTTGTTTTGTTTGGCTATTTTTAATCTGTTTTCCATTTCTCCAGATAATTCAATTGAGACTTGTTTCTGTAATATTTTAACTTCATCTTTTATCTTTTTGTTATTAGTTACCCTTTCAAGTTCTTTTTGGGCTAATAAGTTATAAAGACTGCTTAATTTTCCCTTTTTTCCTTTGAAATATCACATTTTGTTGAATGAGAAAAACTCGTATAACTGCTTTCCCTGTGTCCCAAATTGTGGCCATTTTTATGTTGTCATTTGTATTTTACTTGAAGTAATTTCTAATTGTCACCTTCGTTTTAATGACAATGTTCTTATCCAACAACAGTTCTTCTTTTAATCTCCATGGGAATGTCTTTTTGTGTTCTTTTAATATTAGAATTGTAGGATTATGGTCAGATAAAGTTTTTGGTAAGGTTTCTATGTTTTTGATGTTGCTTATTAATGTTTTGGTCAAGAGGAATAGGTCAATTCTAGATAGAGAATCATGTCTCTCTGAGTAGAATCTAAACTGTTTAGCCTGGTTGTAAAGATGTCTCCATTAAGCCTAGATCTTCCATCATTTTAAAGAAAGTACCTGGTAATTTACTTTGGTTTTGTTTTACTTTTTCTCTCTGATTTTTCTGTCTAAGATCAATTCAATCACTCCATTGAAATCTCCCATTATCAAGATTTTATCATAATCAAGTCCTATTATTTTCTCATGGAGTTTTTTGTAAAATTCTTTTTTGTTATCTTGTGGGGAATAGATTCCTATAATTAGTACCTTACTTCCTTCCCAATTGATCTTTCCTAAAGGCAGTTGAGATAACTGAGCAGGCAGTTGGGGCATGGCCAGGAGTGACTGGCCTTAAGAGTATCTCCACCCACCCCCAAGGAACACCTACCAGCCAGCTAGCCAGCTGGAGGATGCCAGAGGACTCTACAGAAGCCTCCTTTCCCCCATTACATTGGGGAAAAGGCATTTGGAACAACTAAGCAGGCAGTTGGGGCGTGGCCAGGAATGCCTGGGCTTAAGAGTCACTCCACCACCACTACGCACAGAACACCTACCAGCCAGCTAGCCAGCCAGAGGATGCCAGAGGACTCTATAGAAGCCAAAGGACAACTGAGCAGCCAGTCGGAGGATGCCAAAGGACTCTGCAGAAGCCTTCAGAAATCCACCCCTTCCACCTCCAGTGGTGGCACAGTGGCAGCGCAACCAGTTCCTGGCCAGGCGGAGGCTACAAAGCCCACCCTTTTTATCATCTCCAGCTGCAGCGGGGTGGCAATGGGCCAGTTCCTGGTTGGGTGGAGGCTTTAAAAGCCCACCCTTCTTAACATCTCCAGCAGCAGCAGGGCAAGGAAGAGACCTGAGTAAAGGCTTCGGGGCCCGCCCAGAAACATCTTCATCCTTTTTAGGATGATCTGCCTATGCATTCTGGGCCTGATAAAACAACCATTCAAGTGGAGGGTAACGGGGGGGGGGAACCAGTAGAGGAAACACTGGGAGTGGCGATTGAGGTTGTGTAGGGCAGAGGAAGATATGGTGATAACAGTGTGGAATCATTACAAAAGAAGGCGGGTTCAATGTCTAAAAGCGATCCCACCTTAGTTCACTCTGTTACCCGAAGTAAGTTGGAGAGCTTACCAACCTCGCCACAGAATCTTACCTTGCTCCTCTGTAATGCCAGGTCAGTAAAAAATAAAACTCATATCATCCACAATGTTCTTGTGGATGAGGAAGCCAACCTGGCTGGGGGAGGATAGTGCCATCACTTGGAATCAAGCTCTCTGAGCCGGGTATTCTGTTCTTGAGCAGGTAAGGGAAAGTGGATGGGGGTGGGGGTGGAGTGGCTCTGGTTCATAAAGATAACCTCACCTTGACTAGGATACCTATCTGGAAAACAGACCACTTCAAGTGTATGTACCTGAGCCTGAAAACTAGGGATAGTATAGGAATTCTGTTGGTATACCCTGTTGCTTAACAGATTCCCTATCCGAGCTGATGCAGCTGGTCTTGGAGTTGCTGCTGGAGTTGCCCAGACTTTTAGTCCTGGGCAACTTCAACATCCCACTCGAGACCAGTTGAACAGGTGTGGCTCAACAGTTCATGGATTTCATGAAAGGTATAGGCCTATCCCAATTGGTTTCCAGGCTACCGCATCCTGCAAGTCGGAACAGGAATATCCATGGGCGGAGGTAATAAATACCACAGCACTGTCATGGACGGATGATTTCCTGGTCAAGGTTGGACTAAAAGCCACAGTCCACCCCACCGGGGGTGGAGGACCTATTAGAATAGTCCGCCCTCAGAGGCTAATGGAGCCAACTGGATTCCAGAAAGCTTTGGAGGGTTATTTGGTTGGCAAAGCTGGCGATTCTGTTGAAGTCCTGGTGAATACTTGGAACACCGATCTTACCAGGGCTATCAACATGATCACTCCCAAGCATCCTTTCCAACTCATTCCAAATCATCAACCTTGGCTCACAGATGAACTTAGGAATATGAAGCGGGTTGGACAATGACTAGAGTGCACCTAGCGGAAAACTTGACTCTTATCTGACAAGACTCGTCATAGGAATTTTCTTTGTTCCTATCAAGAGGCAATACGTGCAGCGCAGAAGTCTTTCTCCATTGCGCATATTGCATCTGTGGAATCCCGTCCAACAGAACTGTTTAGGGTGGTAAGGGTGCTGACACAGGCCCCCCCTGTGCAAAACACTTTACTTAACCTGACAACAGCCTTTTGTGATGTTTTTAACAACTATTTCACAGATATAATCTCTCAGATAAGAGCCTACTTGGATGCCGGGATTACAACAGAAGTGACTGATGAGGTGTCCAGTAAACCCATTTTTGAGATTAGACTGGATCAGTTTGAGCCAGTAAGTACCGATGACATGGACAAGATCCTTGGAAAAGTGAAGAAGATGATGTGCTCCCTTGATCCCTGCCCATCTTGGCTGGTCATCCAGGGGGGTTATGCCTTGATGGCTTTTCTTAAAAGGGTCATCAATGCATCCCTAAGGGAAGGAACTGTTCCACCAAGTCTAAAGGAGGCGGCCAGTAGACCACTCCTGAAGAAACCTTCCCTGGACCCCCTGGATGTAAAAAATTATAGACCAGTCCTGCATTTACCATTCTTGAGCAAGGTGATCGAGCGAGCCATTGCTTTTCAACTCCAAGAGATCTTGGATGAAGCCAATTTTCTAGACTCATTTCAAACTGGCTTCAGAACTGGATATGGGGTGGAGACAGCCATGATTGCTCTGGTAGATGACCTGTGCCTTAGCATCGACAGGGGAAGCGTGACCCAATTGGTGCTTTTGGAGTTCTCAGTGGTTTTTGATACAATAGACCATGACATCCTCTTGGAATGCCTGAGAGAGTTAGGAATGGGAGGCACTTTACTTCAGTGGTTCCATTCCTTCCTCTCGGGTAGATTCCAGAGGGTGTCACTAGGGGACAGCTGCTCCTCAAAAACTGAGCTTAAATGTGGTGTTTCACAGGGTGCCATCCTGTCCCCAATGTTGTTTAATATCTATATGAAGCCGCTGGGGGAGATCATCAAGAGACATGGGGCGGGGTGTTATCAATACTCTAATGACACCCAAATATATTTCTCCATATCTCGGTCAGCTGCCATGATGACAAATGGCAGTTTTCCTCTTAATCAATGTCTCGAGGCAGTAATGGACTGGATGAGGAAAAACCAACTCAAGCTGAATCCAGACAAAATGGAGATACTTACAGTAGGGGCCCCCAAACCAGGTATTGGGTTGCAACCTCCAGTCCTGGATGGGGTCACGCTTTCCGCTAAGGACTGTGTTCACAGTTTGAGGGTGCTCCTAACCCTAACCCAGGTGAATGTGACAGTCAGAAGCACCTGTTATCAGCTTAGGCTGATATGCCAGCTGTGCCCTTTCCTGGAAGTAAGGGATCTAGAAACTGTAGTACATGCACTGGTAACCTCATGACTCGACTTCTGCAATGCATTCTACATAGGGCTACCCTTATACCTAACTCAGAAACTACAACTAGTAAAAAATATGGCAGCCAGGTTGATCACCGGAACATCAAGGAGTGATCATATTACACTCGTTTCAAATCTCTCCACTGGCTGCCTATTGGTTTCCGAGCAAAGTATAAGGTGTTGGTGATGACCTTTAAAGCCCTACATGGGGGATTACCTTCTTCCATATAATCTGCCCTGCACCCTTACGTCTTCTGGGAGGACGTTGCTCCAACTGATAAAAACCAGACCAGAGGCAACCTCCCAGAGAACATTTTCTGCCACCACTCCCAGACTGTGGAATGCCTTGCCAGAAGAGATCCATCAGATAACCAGCTTAGATGGCTTTAAAAAAGCCATCAAGATGGATCTCTTCTGGCAGGCCTACCCGGAATAGATCACTCCATTTGCCTAGTCTTCCTCCTGTCAGACATCCTTTTTACATCTTCACTGCATCCCAGAGTGCCTATTGTTTTAATCTTATGTTTTAATTTAGATCTGTATTTAATATATTTTTAATGGCGGATTATAGTTATTTGACAATATTGTTTTATTGCTTATTTTGGGGTAGTTTTCTTTAATCTAATTTTATATGTAAGCCGCTTTGATTGCCATGGCAAAAGGCGGGGTATAAAAATAAAATTATTATTATTATTATTACATTACTCCTATAAAGTGACCTTCTGTATCTGTAAATATTTCCTTTGAATTTATTTGGGTCCATGTATATATATATATATATATATATATATATATATTACTACACCTCTCTTTCTGGATTTAGCAGATGAGGAGTATTCTTTACCTAATTTCTGATTTTTGAGGAATCTTGTTTCATTTTGTTTTATATGGGACTCTTGTAAGCAAATTATGTCACAATTTCTCTGCTATGGGTAATGGAACACTTTTTTCCTTTTTGTCAGAGAGTTTAAGCCTTTCACGTTCCATGTTAGTATCTTCATAGATATTCAATGTGGATTTAACTAAGAAGAGGAAGTATTTATATGTTCATCTGGTTTTTTTGTTTTTGTTTTTTTAGTAGTTGTCCTCTAGTTTCTTTCTACTCTTCCTCTTGTTCTTCTCCTATCACCTCCTCATCAGATTCATCTCCCTTGAGATTCCTCTTCTTCTACTACCTCTTCTTCATCGTCTTCTTTTTCTTCTTTCTCTTCACCGCTTTCTTTTTCTCTAGCTCCTTTTTTTCTTTTTCTTCTAGAAATCTTTTTTTCTGTAGTATGTTCTTCCACTTCTTAATGATGTGCCTTCTTTGTCAGTCTCTTCTCCTTTGTCTTTATTTTCTGTTTCTCTTGTTCTATTTTGTTCACTCTCTTTCTTATATTTCTTCCAAAATTCCCCAGCTTTTTCAATTGAATCAAGTTTATATCTCTTTTGTTTCCACGATACTGTTATTCCTTTGATATCCTTCCATCTGTTTGCAAATTTGATAGGATGTTAGTTGATCTGTCAGAAATTTATAGTCCCTTCATTTTCTAAGTATTTTTGTTGGGATGTCCTTGAAGATTTTTATTTCATTCTCTTGGATGACAAGTCTAGTTTTGTAGTTCTTCTGTAAGATTGCATCTCTTGTTTGTTTTGTTTTCAGACCAAATAAATTACCACATCTCTTGGTAAACTTTTGATTTTTGCCATTTTTGAGTTCAATCTGTACATCCTGTCTATTTTCCAACTAAAAAGGTGGACAGATGCATCCATATATTTTGCTAGCAATGGGATTAGATATTCATATAGGTTTTCATTTGGTTGTTCTGGTAGCCCTCTCAGTTTGAAACAAGATTCTCTTTGCTTCCTGTTCCTCTTTCTGTGCTCAACTTATCTGTTCAGCTTTGCTTTCTACCTTCTTCATTCTTGATTCTAGTTTTTCTACTTTCCCTGTGATTTTCTCAATGTCCTTGTTTATTTTGTCAAAGTCCTGCCTGATTAAATTAGTTTCTGTCTTTAAATCTTGTTTCATATCAATTCTTAGTCCTTTCATCTCCTGTTTCATTTCTAGTCTAGGGAGATTGATTTATTCTCGAGATTTCTTAATTTCATGTAGGATCAGTCCTATTTGATCATTTGGTGTTTCTATTTATGTTCTTCTTTGACTAGGAATTTGTGTTGTCTTCTTTGAGGTAGCCATTTTCCTTTCTTCTCTTTTCCCTATTTTATTTATAAGTTATTATTATTATTATTATTATTATGTTTCTTTTATTTTGTTTCATTTTCTTTATTTTCCCTCCACTTTTCAAGGGCTGGTTTGCCCAATTGTTCTTTAGCTACCTTCTTCCTAGTAGTTTGTAATTTCCTCTTTTGTCAATTCCTTCCCTCTTTCCTTTTTCTTCCTCTACTCTTTCCCTCTTCCCTACTTTCCTTAATTAGTTAGTATTCTTCTTTTCCTCTGTTCTCACTCCTTTCCTAAAATGTTATTTATATGAATATGTTTTTATAGTTGTCGGTATTTTTCTTTCACTTTAGGGCTTTCTTTTTCCTTTCTTTCCTTACTGTATTTACTTTTTAATTTTGGGTTTTCCCCTCCTTTTCTCCTTGACTTTCTTTCTCTAATACCCTGTTAGGTTCAATTTGTGACCTCTCTCTTTTTGTTTGTACAGAGGGAGTGCCCACCTAGCTTTACCTCTTTTTTAGTTTAAATTGTTGCTTCTTTTTTCAATACTTACAGTTTTTAGATAACCAATTTGAGTTACCTCCAGACAAGATAGTTGGAATCTTTTCAAATGAGCAGATGGTTTTATAAACAGTTCTAATTATCCAAAAATTTAGGGGGAAAATAGGAAAAAAATGAAATGTCTATCATCTCCTATTTATACACTTATCATAACATACTACAGTATTTGTACAGTTATTAGATAAATTATATAACAATTAAATAAAAACTACTGTAGCTATCACAATAATCAAAACAATCACTGAGTCAATTACACTATCTTTAAATATTTCCCTCAGCCAAAGGTTAATTCACTATTGCAAAGTATTAAGAAGGAAATATCAGGTAATAAGAAGGAAATGTCAAATATATTATCCAAACTTAATTATCTATTTATCCAAAAGGAAAGTGCTCTGGAGAAAAAGTAGTCAGGGGAGAATATCAATTATATCACAGTTATTCCATATCAATTTGCCTAGAGGGGGAAAAAAAGAAAATTAATTACACACATATAACAAAACAGGAGTATATCAGCACCCTTTTTACAAAGTGTTACTCCATACTAAATGTTCACCCTGTTGTTCTCCTCTGAAGCACTTTGTCAATGTCTGTTCTCCTCTAGTCTTACCATCTAATTTTGTTTTTAGTTTTGTTCTTTTTGTCCTGTTTAACTTTTTATATCCTTTACTATGCAATGCCACTTATTAGTCTCTTCCAAATATCCTGTTGTAGCTTTGTGTTCAGTAGCAGGTTAACAAATATCCAAAAAGAAAAGAAAAAGGGAAAAAAAAAAACAGAAGCCACTATAATGGAGAAGAAAGTTCTTTTGCTTTGAATTGTGTCCTTCTCTCCCTCTTTGTTTTACTTTTCTGTCCAATCTTCTATCTCAGTCCTCTCAATCTTCTTTATTTTGTTTGAAATTTAAAGTTTTTGCAATAGTTTGTAAATCTACTTTAAAGGAGCTAGATAAATTATTACACTTCTAACCAATAGTCCAATAGGCAATCCAGACAAGCCAGTGGCAGGGGGAAAGAAAGAAGTGAGAAGGAACAACAAGGGCAGGGAAAGCCCATTATCAAATGTATCAATCAAGTCTTTCTGTCTATAGGCCTTTGCAGACTGCCAGAAATAGTGCACATTAAATTGAGACACTGCCCTGGCTCAGTGCTAGGGAATCATGGGAACTGTAATTTATTGTGGCACCAGAGCTCTCTGACAGAGAAGGCTCAATGTCCCAGAAAAAAATACAATTCCCATGACTCCCTAGCACTGAGCCAGAGCAGTGCCTCAATTTAATGTGCACTATTTCTGGCAGTCTGCAAATGCCCTATGTCTCTTTTTTTTAGTTTTTAGTCCCACTTGGATCAGGATTACTTTCTCTCCTCTCTTTCTGTTGTCTATTGTCCAAACTTTCTTTTATTTTAAATGTTCTAAAGGGTTTATGATGTGAATAGGCCTCTTTGCCATCCCTTTTAAATGTTTTCAGTACTAAAAAACTTATATAAGTTGTGAAGGTGTTAACTGTGACTGTGAAAAGTAAGAGACACCATCTCCTGGCTCTTACCTTTTGGTAAGTATACTTGCACTAAGCCAAGGGAGGTTGGCTTTAATGTGTATGAGAGAGAGAAGGCCTAAGCAGACTGTCAGAAATAGTGCACATTAAATTGAGGCACTGCCCTGGCTCAGTGCTAGGGAATCATGGGAACTGTATTTTTTTCTGGGACATTGAGCCTTCTCTGTCAGAGAGCTCTGGTGCCACAATAAAATACAGTTCCCATGGTTCCCTAGCACTGAGCCAGGGTAGTGCCTCAATTTAATGTGCACTATTTCTGGCAGTCTGCTTAGGCCCAGAGTGAGTGAGTGTATGTATAGTCCATATTACTACCTATTTGCAACATACCAAAGTGCAATGTGAGAGTCATGCATTGCTTTGCATATTTCGAGCATGTTCCAAATCCTCATATTCCTCTTCTAAAATAGGCCTTTCTGTTTTTGAGAAAAGAATATCCTAAACTAGCAAATGGTTAATTCAAACATTCCAAAGTGCTCCTCCAACTAATCTGGTCTTCAGAAGGAGAGTGGAGGATTCCAGCACATTACACTCATCCGTCCACATTCACTGGAGTTAGGGACACAGGACCCCATGAATGTGGAAAAACCACAAATAGAAAAACACTTATGTTTTTACCTGAGAGAACACCTCTTTAGGTCATCCAGTGAAACTCTGTGGTCAACATCTGCCAGACATTGACCATAGAGTTATGCTGGAGGAGCTACAAATGCCTAGTGGAGTGTTCTCTCTAGGAATCTCTAGGTCCTTCAGTGCAGCTTTTGGTTTTCAGTGCAGCTTTTGGCACTGGAGGACCTAGATATTCCTAGAGAGAACATATTAATAAAATCCATGAATAATCAAATCCACAAAAGTCAAAGCTGCAAATGTGGAAGGACGAGTGTATATAATACCAATACATGACAACTAACCAAACTCCACTTATGCCTAAAGATCCTCCAAGTAGCCTTATTTAGCATAGCTGTGTCTTCTGATGCTCCCAAGAGCATAGTGTCCTCTGAAGGAAGCTGTATTTAGATAATTCCTAGGTATTTTAAAGTGATGGGTAAAGCACTAAACATAACATTATGAATTTGGCTATGTTTAAGGAATAGTGAAACCGTATGTTGTTCAGTTAGTCTGGGTTTGCAATAGTTCTAAGGTTCAAGATGGTAAAAGATCTGAAAATAAAGCCCTATGGGGAATGATTTCAGAAGCTGGGTAATTTTAGTTTGGAGAAAAGAAAAATGAGAGGTGATACGATAGGTGTTTTTATTATATGTATAACAGCCCTGGTGGCGCAGTGGTTAAATGCCTGTACTGCAGCCACTCACTCATAAACCACAAGGTTGCGAGTTCAATACCAGCCAGGGCTGAGGCTCGACTCAGGCCTGCATCCTTCCGAGGTCGCTAAAACGAGTACCCAGCTTGTTGGGGGGCAATCAGCTCACAGTTGTAAACCGCTTAGACACCCCATAGTGTGGTATAAAGTGGTATATAAATGAAGCTGCTTTGCTTTATAAACTCATGTAGAAAATGCAACAAGATTGTTTTCTGATGCTCCAGAGACCAGAACACAAACCATTAGATTCAAATTAAAAAGGAAGAGATTCTATTTAAATGTTAAAAAGAAATTCCAGACAGTGACAACGTTCAAAAGTGGAATAAGCTGCCTTGGCAGGATGGCCTCCCCCCTTTTGGAGGTCTTTAAACACCTTCAATAGCTATCTCTTGGGAGTGTTTTAACTGTGTTTTCCTGCATGGTAGGGGCTTGGACTAAATGACCCTTGTAGGACTCATTCCCACTTACATTTAAACCAGTTTGTGACTTGCTTTCATTCTGGGTCGGTGAATCAATTCCAGTCGATGCAGCATCCCCACTATGGAAGTGGGTCTTTTCTTTCTTCACTTCTTTTTTGGCACGATTGTCATTCCCACTAGTTTGTGCTGTTCAAAATGCCTGTTAATCATCTACATGTCATTGGTGACTCAATTCAAGAAAAAACAGGTGGGAATCATGGTTGCCATGGCCAGAATTCTTCTTTGGGATGCATGGATCCATGGGTGCCGTGGCCAGAATTTTCTCCTGGGATGCATGGATCTATAGGTGTCATGGAGGACTCTCCCCTGGGATACATGCATCCATGGGTGTCATGGAGGACTCTCCCAAGCGATGCATGCATCCATGGGTGTCATGGAGGACTCTCCCATGGGATTCATCCAATTTTTTTAAAAAAATTGACAGTATATGCACTCCATTATTTTTGCAATTACTTGTCTTGTCTCACTGAGCCTCAGTCAGTCCGCATGCCTGGCTCGCTGCCTGCAAGTAATTGCAAATACAATGAAGCATATATACAGTCAATTATATATATGCAAATATATATATATATATATATATATATATATATATAGAGAGAGAGAGAGAGAGAGAGAGAGAGAGAAACCATATGTCACACCACAAAGCACAAAGGCAGCACTGGGGGAGGAGGAAATGGCAGATTTCCCCAAAAATTGGTGAGGGATGGGATACACTCCTGTACCAACCCTCTGCCACAATAATCCTTCCCCTTCAGTTTGATGCAACTTAGATCTGCCATTCCCACTTGCTGAACAGGCTTGCTAATCACTTTTTTTCAAAAGGACCTGCAAAAAAACTAGTGTCTGAAAAGAGTGATTATTTATTTATTTATTTATTTTGCATTTGCCTCACTTCAAAGTGAGTCCAAACGATCACAATCACATCTGAAACCATTTCGGATTGGGAAGAGGCATATTTAAAGCGATCAGCAAACTGATATAAACCATAGTGGGAATGATTCCTAAATCTCTTCCAGTTCTGATGAATGTGTGAACATTATAGTTAGTGTAAAGCTCTAGATTACTAAGGGTTATTCTGGCAGGTATACACATAGCACTATAAAAAAATGCGACTCAGTGTATGACTGTCACAAATGTCCCATTTTGGCAGGGATAGTCCTGATTTATCCTCCATCACCCCATTTTTTTCAGCTGCATTTGATATGTCCTAGTTTTTCTCTTCTCCATCCTTTCTCCCTTTGTTCTAAGCTTACTTCAATTGCAAACAAAGTTGAAAGTACAACAGTAGTTTGCACTGAATTAACTCAGAGGCGAGGGAGAGGAGAGGAGGGATGGAATCTTGTCCTTCCCAGTAGGCTCAGGCAAAATGTTGCCATCTTTGAGCACACTTTCATGTTGCTTGGCCACACAGTTTTCATCTGTGAAATGTTAAAAAAATACTTTCAGCAACCTAAGAAGGAAGCAGCATGCAAGACAATGCTATTATCCCAGTGAGTAACCAGATATTTTAAGGTGGAGTTTCAGAGAAACAGCTTTGTGCCAAAATCTGTAAAACCCCAAGCAAAGAATGCATCATGTGACATATCATGATCACTGGGATTGAAGTACAAAGAAAGAGGGAAGAAAGTAGGATATACAACCAGAGAGTGCCAGGTTTGATGTTCACAAGGCAAAGAGGCTCTTTGGTATACAACCCCCAGAGCTTTTATGGCATTCCAGTTCTCAAGTAGATGTGTAGCATTATTGGCATTTTAGAAACAGTTGACGGGCTACAGTGATGAATGGCAAATCAATGCAGTGCAGACTGTGGTCAGGCTTTTATCCTTGCACATGTTTACAGACAAGTGCAATTAAAAATGGTATATTTTAAAGAAGAAAATAATTATTTTGAAAAGTGTTACAGAATTTAAGTGAGCATTTGTTTATTCACTGCTCTTTCCTTAATTTAGCTTCATGGAAAAACAAGCAAACAAAAAGCACTGAATGAAAGCAGCCTAGAGAAAATTACTTTCTTTAATTTTATAAGAATTTTTTTCTTTTGTCAAAACAAAACATTTGCTTCTTTTCTAGCAAACTGCCCCACTCATCCTTAATAAATTTTAAAATGTATTTGTTTAAAGCATTCTTACTCTGTTCTTCAGGCAAAACGACTGCCAGAGCAACTTATAAAAAATGAGGAATAAGGCGATCCATTCCTTACAGTCTTACAGCTGGGATGAAAATGACAGCAAAGAAAGGCAGCGGGAGTGGAAAGGTAAAACACAATATCAGGTGTCAGTTTCTTATTTACGACTGCTTTTTCCTCTGATGGCCTCATCTATGGTAGATGGGAGGAAAGAGGGACAGAGTCCTTCAGCTGGAACTGTATTCAGTCATGATTGACTTCATATTAAGAAAAGGTATCTGTAGAGCCACTGCAGCTACAGATGAATTTCAATAACAATTGTGGCAACTGTGGCAAATTCTGTGGTAGTGAAGACCCCAAGGAAGTCCACTGTGTATTTAGCTGCTAGTATAAATACCTTAAGGACACCAGATCCCACCTGATCTTGGAAGGTAGGCAGGGTTGGTTCCAGTTAGTACATGGATAGGAGACAGCCAATGAATACCCAGGTGCTGCAGGCTATATTTCAGAGGAAAGAACTGGCAAACCACCTCTGAGGATTCCTTGCCAAAGAAAACCTTGTGGAATTCACGGGGTCACCGTATATTGACAGATGACTTGAGGGCACATATTCACACACATACTGATAAACTAGACTTCCAATTCTGAATGTTTGTACTAAAAATATTACAAATCCATTGTTTCAAAATTTAGCTTTATAGCCACCCAACACCCCTTCCTGTGTTCCCCCTCTCTGAATGATATTTGAGCATCTTCAGTATCTAAAACTATAGGATATAACCCAAATATTATTTCCATGAAGAGTCCACTTTAAGGGTTAGGGTTAGTGCTAGGGAGTCATGGGAATTGTTTTTTTCCTGAGACATTGAGCCTTCTCTGTCAGAGAACTCTGGTGCCACAATAATATACAGTTGTCATGATTCCCTAACCCTAACCCTAACCCTAACCCTAACCCTAACCCTTAAAGTGGACTCAATTTGCACTATTTCTGGCAGTCTGCAAAGGCCCAAAGTATCATGGTCATATTGTGAGAGACTGCATTACCCAGAGAGGGCTTACCATATGGTGGTCCCAATGTATATGGGTCAGTAAAGAGTGCCATTGCTATTTCTATTTAATTTATTTGTCAAAGCCTGATACACATTCATGCTGTATGTTGTGGTATCAATATGTGATGTTTAGCTGTTTAATAGATTCAGTACTTTACTTTTTGGGGTTCCTACCATCATGGCATTGCTTACCTGTCAATTTAAACAGGAACATAAATACAAAATGTGAAATAATATCAAAAGATAAATTAGTTAAAGCACACACACACACATACACACATATATGGAGAGAAAGAAAGTATTCCTAAGAGCTCTTGCTGAAAAAGACTAGAGAGCAGAGTCTTTGAGGGTGATACTAAAATGTGGGCAGGGTGATGTAAATGCAAGTGATGTTTATCCCAAACTGTGCAAAGGTTTAGAATATAAAATCTTCACATTCAAAAATATCTACAGTATTATCCAGTCAGATCATGCTATCCCTTTCCCACCCCATTGCTTCATTTATATTTTTGTTGTGTCACCTCTTTCTCAAACATTCCTCCAAGAGCAAAAAAATAAAACAAAAAACAAAACCTGAAATTAGAAAGCAAAAATTTTTCATACTAAATCTGGTGGCAATCATGTGCTTCTCCAAGATGTTGGTGAACCAGCACACCCAGCAGTCGTAGCCTACACAGTCCATGGTGAAGAATGCTGCGAGCTGCAGTCCAAGAAAATTTGTAGGTTTGCATGATTTTCACCATTGTACAGATTGGAGGATGCAATGAGTACAACAGGATACGCTACTGAATTTACATCCTTCTAAAGTGTCTGTAGTTTTTGTACAATTAGGGGACATTGTGCACAAATAAAATCTTCATGCTTCTTTTTTTGTACCACAGACTTTTGGGGACTTTAAGTTGTCAAATGAGTGATAACATGCTCAGATTAACATGGTGGGTTGTTACCACTTTCTTTATTAACATATAGACCATTTGTGTACCACTTGTAGTTGTCATGAGACAGCAGTTCTGTTCCTTACTTGCCAGAATTAATTTTTCTTTTAGATTTTCCATGTCTTGAATGCTATTAATTTGCTATCAACTTGAACAAGAGAATGCTACAACAGCATTATGAGCAGCAGCAGTACTAGCAGCAGCAGCAGCAGACATACTAGGGCCAAAACAGAATGGAACAGAACAAATGAAGAGCAAGGATTAGATGGCATTAAAAGAAGGTTCAGTTTGCAATTTCATCCTGTTGACTGTTCTTTCTTTACCCTTCCTTTTTTCCTCATTTATAATAAAGAAACTCCTTGCCTAGTGCTGTATCGACTTGTAAGAATTAGGAAAACTGTATTTGATAAGTGGAGGAAATAGTGAGGATTATTTTCCTCTTTGATCCAACAGAAGAAAAGCAGCAATCTTTGTCCTTTTATTTATCATACTCGAGAGTAATCACAGAAGGTAACTAATTATGTGCCCTATAATTGTTACAGTAATTGCATTTTTTTCCTCTCTCTCTAAAAGCAGCAAGGCACACAAATGGTGCCAACATGAAATGTACCAAAGGAAATGGGTTCCTCTTCAAATGAAGATACTGACCCTCCTCTCCTTCTATACCAATTTATGTTGGTTTGCTGTAGGTAGCATATCTGTGGCTGAAGTGTCACTGAAAGTGAAACTAGGAGCAACTAGGAGGGGCCCTGTGTAGGCAAAACATTTTGTAGGGAATGGAAGGAAATTAAAACAATTCTAATTAGAAAGCAATTATTTCTCAATGTTTTTTTTTTTCATTTCCTGAGAAGCTCTATTACAGTAAAAATTAAGATGGATTTAGAGTTTTGCTCATGGTTAAAATAGTAAAAACATCCACAAGATTTCTGAATGACTTCAGTGCAGAGATTATCTATACAGAAGACTGCTGGATGAAGCTTCAGGGTCATGCACTCTTCCACCCCATCACGAGGTGTGTAATTTATAATGAACCTCCAGGATTATGCATATTTCAATATGTCTCTATGTACACCATATACTACATGTAAGTCAAGTGCCGGCTATCCAAAAGGTTCATTTTGGGGGCAGCAGCTTATAAATAACATACAGCCGCTGAGAAACTCCTGACCTTGGCTTTCTGATTGCACAATATTTGGAATGTGTTCTTGTGTTATATAAAAGATTTAGATCTATTGTTATTCTTCTCTGGAAAACTAAAAAAATAAATAAACATGTGTGAAAAAGAATCACCCCTATACAGTGCAAGGCAAAAAAAGGAATAAACATTTTCCTCTCAGTTTAATGTTTTTCCTCATGAACTCATTTTTCATTATCTTTTCTTGATGCCTTCCTTTTATTCAAAGCATCACCACTAATGTTTTAAACCAATTATAATCCTAATGACTCTCACCTGTGCTGTCAGTGTCATCAACTCATTTTGCTAAACCCTCTGTCCCAAAGAAATTGTTTGTGCTAGCTTTAATTCTACATTGGCTAAATTCCTTCATCTCCTGCTGGGTTGTAAGGGTAGTTATAATTCATTTCTCAATTGCTCTGAGAAGGGTGGGGGACATCATCAAGAAACAAAAAGGCAGTATTTGATATTCATTGGAATGCAGTCCAAGAAGTCCAATGTGGTCTTTGAAGCAGTTGTATGATCATATGAGAGATGGAAAAGTTTATGCTGATAGTAGAAGATATTTAAGACAGAACAGTCTGTCTAGTAATCTTGTGGTTTGCTAACACGCATTTTTCTTCCTTCAGGAGAAAGAGAACTGAGACAACAAGCTGAGATAAGAAGCTCAATGTGGCTGAGAATCTATACTGGCTCCTCCTTTTACTAAAAGGGATGTGGTGGCTCAGCAGTTAAGACACTGACTCTGATGATCGCAAGGTCAGAAAGGTGACAGTTCAAGACCCAAGCACTGCTTGATGGAGTGAGCTCCCATTACTAGTCCCAGCTTCTGCCAGTCTAGCAGTCCGAAAGCATGCAAATGCAAGTAGATAAATAGGTACCACTTTGGTGGGAAGGTAACAGTATTTTGTGCAGCCATACTGGCTACATGACCATGAAATCATCTTTGACAACACTAGCTCCCTTGGCTTAGTAATGGAGATGAGCACTGCCTCCTATAGTTGACTTGACAATCATGTGAAAGGGGAAACCTTTATATTTACTAAAATATTCAAGGGAAATATTACAACAAAGCTAAAGTGCTGAAGTCTGAAAAGACCATCCAGGAATGTAGCCACACTGCACAAGTAAAGCAGTTTGACATCACTTTAACTGTCATGGCTGTGGAATCGTGGGGTTGGTGAGGTATTCAGCCTGGTCCATAAGACAGCTCTGGTCTCTCAACGAACTATGAATCCCAGGATTCTGTAGGATATAGGGCCCATCTACACCAGCTGCTTAATCTGGGGATAGTCCAGAGCATTATGTCCCAGACTGGCCTCAGAGTAACCAACTTCACTGAGCCAAATCTGATGTGACACCATGTCATTGTGCACATGGGCCAGCCAGGCTGACACTGCATCAGTCCTGCTGGCCTGACCCCATCTGTGTTCTTCCCATTGCTGCAGCCTTGTCAGCCAAGCAGCTTCCTGTGACAGACTGGCTGTCACTGTCACTTCTGCCCCCTCCTTATTGATCACATGGGCACCCTGTTCTGACCTCTGCAGAAGTGATGGCAATGGCCATGCTCTTGCAGAGAGTGCATGGTCAACAAGGCAGTGGTGGCTCCAAAGTTGATTCATCTCCTTCCCTGTGCTGCTTATGTTTGTTCTCTGGACAAGTGGAACAAGCCATATCAGACCCAATCCAGTTGTCCAGACAGCCAAGAGAACCTGAGGCATTATGGAGTATTCTCTTAAACTGGATCAACAGCTTAAAATATTGATTTAGCTGAAGATGTGGCCGCACATCATTTAGACAGATTGCACCAGGACTGTGGTGACAATGCCAAAGTCAGGGTAGTTAAAGTGGTGTCAAACTGTGTTATTTCTGCAATGTGGATACTCTCCTAGAGACAATAGCCAAGCCAGTCCATTAGGCTAAGAAGACTTAAAAGGGAGAAGGGGTCTTCTGTACTTTTCATATTCATTGATTTCAAGATTAGTTACTCATTGCCTGTAAATGTTAAATGTGTGGTTGACTGATAAGCAAAGACTGGCATCTCCCCTTTCCTCTCAGACCAAACTATCCAGCCACATTTTGGCAAAACCTCTAAGAGAATTTTTATGAATCTTCCATGTCCCAAGATGGTTTAGCAGCAGTTGTCACTACTCTCTTTCTTTCTGAAGTGAAAATTTATGCAAATTTGGAAGACTCTGATCAAGCAAAGTTTTCAGGAGTGGTGAAGGGAAAAATAGGAATTTATATTAAATTGGTAAAATTCTGTGTCTATGTATGAACTATGTGCCTGCTGAGTGAAAAGTATGTTCATAGCACAAGGGTGCATAAGTCTTTAATCTTGATCCCTACCCCTTTGAATTAGTTCAAATGAGAGCTCCTGCAAACTGGCACTTTGTCCCAAACTGTCATACTATCTCATTATGCATTGCATCTTTTTGCTGATGCCCTATCCAAATATACCTCCCATGCAAAATGTTTCCTTGTTATAAATGAGGTAAGATTCCAAACATTGGATAGCTATCTTTATTTGAAGCTGTGCCATGTAGAAGATGAAGGGAGCTTGTTTTCTGATGCTCTACAGAAAAGAAAGCAAACAAATGGATTCAAATGACAAGAAAAGATATCCCACCTAAATCTTAGGAAGAACATTTTTACTGTAAGAGCTGTACAATGGTAGAACAGATAGTCTTGGAAGGTGTTGGACTCTCCTTTGGAGGTCTTTAAAGAGAGATTAGATGGACATCTTTCATGACTGCCTTGTTTGTGTATTCCTGCTTAGGAGGGGATCCTTGTGTTTTCTACAACACTAAGATTCTGATTCTAGGAGTTGAGAGAGAAAATGAACAATTACAAAGGGTGCTGTCAGTCTGAACCACTTCCCAAAATTTGAGCATAATTTTGTCACTGTAACATGAAAATGGGTTCTTTTGTATTGTAAACTGCCAATTTGCAGGATTGTAGCTCTGATGTCTGATTTTTTTCACTGATAGAACCATTTCAATGAAAAGTGTGGGATTTTAAAGTGCTGAATTCCAGGCTGTCATGAAGTCCCTGTTCCTGCAGGAAAAAAAACCCCTCAAAATGAAATTCATAAGTGTATGATGCAAACATTGAGTGACAATTTCCTGTCATATTCAACTGTGAATTTGACATTTTGGTGCATACACCATCTTCCCTCCACACCAGATCTTGTGCCTTCTGACTATTTCCTGTTTCCAAATCTTACAAAGAGTTTGAAAGAAATAAATTTTGAATAATTCAGACATGACAGCAGCAGCAAATCAATATTTCACTGACCATAGAGCAGTTTGTTTGTTTTTTGAAAGGGTTAAACAACTTAAGAAATGATGTACCAAGAGCATCAAACTTGGGGGTGCATATGTGGAATAGCATATAACTTTCATGGCTCTCTAGATCAGGGGTAGACAACCTTTCCCCTTTAAGGGCTGAGGGACTTCAGCTCCCAGAAGCCTCAGCCATGTTGGCCAATAGTCCCCTGTTGGTCAATAGCTCCTGGGATTCTGGGAGCTGAAGTCCCTCAGCCCTTAGAGGGGAAAGGTTGCCTACCCCTGCTCTAGATCATTCCCTTCTTGGCTGGGCCAAGAACTTTTCATCACCCCTTCATAAAGTGAGGAGGAAGGAGAGAAGAAGAGTACATTCCTGCCCTTGGATGGAAGATAAAAGATGTGATAAACAGGCCACAAACTGCTGTTCCTCTCACCTTTTCCCTTCAGTAGGAGGGCAACACTGCAAGACTACTCTATGTTTGTGTGTGTTGGAGGTGTGATTGAGTACATAGCATATTACTGATGGTAAAACTTCTTAAGATAGAAACAACACTATCTTGGAAAGGAGGGGATAACTTGATTTGTTACACAGTGATCAGCAACATATAATCAGGATTTAAAAACAACAACCTAGAAGCATTATCTACAGAAACAAATTATTCTATGTCTGGACTCATTTGGCCTATATGGAAGAATCCAGGCTTAGCAATATGAAAACAAAGGAGTTCTCTCCTAAGAAAATATACAGGCTTTCTTTTTATATTGTAACAATATGTTCTGGATGTGTGGCTAATTCAAAGATAGAGAAAGTGCTGTGGATATTGTGCAGCTCCCGGATCTTACTTTTTCATTCCCCAAAGAATTTTATTCCCAACTGTTTGTTGTTATTTTTTAAAAAAATCTTGTCAGTGCAACTGTTTGGCTAAAATTGCCTCCAAATTATAACCAAAGCCTCTATGCATGCAAAACTTCACAAACCCTGCCCAGAAAACATTCAGGGGTAGCTGAGTTGGACATTTAGCAAATGTAGAGGAATCCCTGTTGAGATGCAAATGGATTTTAAATTTCCTGGATTTTGCAAATCTCTCTATAGCCATAGGGCCAGAAGGAGGAAGATCCTGCCTACAAACGATATCCTCCCCACCATATGCTATCTTAACTAAAGACTGAAACAACATGTAGGCATCTGATTAACATCTCCAATTGTTTTTCTCCTATTTGGTTTGTAACATCTTCCCTGATGAAGAAGCCCATGGAACTCTGAAAGCTTGCAACAAGTATGTTGTGCATTTTTGGTTGGCCAGTAAAGGTATCACTGATGAATTTTTGTTTGAAACCCTACCCAGTTGCTGCAGAACCCCCACATCCCTCTGAAAATTTCTTTCCCTTCTGTTTCTCCTTCAGAATTCTTACTGCAAGTGATGTGATGTCACTTTTGGTCTCCATTTTGAAAGAGTAATAGAGGGAAAACACAGTATTTTGTTGCATTCGGTTAGGGGTGGCCCATGGGGCATGAAAATTGCATCCCCAGACCATGCAATTTCCTGCCATGGATGAATTTATTAACTATTGATAGCTGATAGGAGTTAAAAAAAATTATTCTGACACGCTCTTTAGATCTTTTCCCACAATGCACTTCTCTCTGCATCTCAGTAATTTTCATTCTTTCACTTTCAATTATCTCCTTCACACTCCTTGAGCCTCTCCTGCCTGTCACAGACATTTTCTGTTCTGATCTTCTGTACTAGATTTTATATTCATCTCAGGACTGTCAATGCCTTGACCTTAAGTGGCCTTGTTCTTTATGTTCTTCATCACTCTGTTTCTTTCCATCCTCCAGCACCAATTATCCAGTTTACCTTTCAAACTTCACCTATTTATTTATGCCATCAAGTTGAGTCACCTTCTGTTGTGACTCCTAGCACTGCCACCAAAGGCAACACAATGCTGGGTCAAACTACATATAAATATGTTAGCCTACAGCCTTGTGTCAGCTTTTGTTTTACTCTAAGTGAGTACCCAGGCCCCAGACTGCCATAATAGTTTATTTCTTTAAGTGCTGTGAGTGCATGTGAAGTTTTGGAGAGGAGAGAATTTTATGAGCACTGAAAGTCTTCAATTTTATTATTTGTATGTTCCCTCCATGGCCCTGAATGGACTCAACCTCAAGCCACCATGAGCCTAGAAGCAACAAATCACGTACCAACGTACCTTATTAACAGATCAGATAATTTGGGAGCTCCTGATAAGAAACATTCACACCTCTAAAGGTAGGAAGGCTAGGTAATTTACAGCAGGATGTTTTGCACCCAAGCTGGACAGGAGTAATTTACAACTCCATTCCCTATCTTTGAAACTGTATCTTGAGTGATCTTTTCCCACACAGATTTGGCCCTTTGATGTATCTTTGCCTCAAGCTAGTTTTGGCCTATAAAAGATCCTCAAATTTCTTTGTTCTCCAGGCCAGTTTGGAATGCAAGGGGACCCCACATCTCCCTGGATTTTTGCTGGTTCCAACTCACACTGCCCTCCAAGATGCTCCAAAATACAGCCAAGTCTTACATCCACAGCAATGAAACCACATCTTCAGGAGCAGCCACATCTTTAGCAATTATCCCCTTAGTGAAGCCTCTGCATCCGAAATCTTACCTCTATTCCTTAGCTCTTGTGTGTGTGTGTGTGTGTGTGTGTGTGTGTGTGCTTGCATTGCTGTGTGTTTTCCCCTCAATAAAATGCAATTCATTGGAAGAATCCTCTCTGCAATCCTTTATCTCTGCACCTTGGTTTACAGATTGAGAAAATGATCCCAAGGGCTGCTTGTAGCTCAGCCCAGTAATTAACTGAGCTGGTTAAAATCCTCCTATAGAGACCCTTAGCTACAAGAAAAATTAACTCTCCTGCTGCCCAAGTACTGATCCACACTGGAACCTCACATGCCACTTTAGAGAAAAGACAGACACAGAACTGCAATTTAGATAGAACCATCAAACCAGAGTCAGAAGGTGCCCCAAGGCTGCCTACTCCAAACTCCTGCCAGTGCAAGAAATATAAACATAATAGTTACAATTCAACATCCTCTGCAGTAGTGTAAATATCAGCATGTGGAGATATGTTATTCAAGCACTAACCAACCATTGTGCAGAATAGCAACATTTCACAACATACTCCAGTGACCAAGTGCTGTTGCATAATGCATAATGCTCAATACATGATACTCAACCACAATGCAGAATATACAATGCACAACTTCAGTAGACAAAATCTGATGCACAATGTGATGCACAACTACCACAACATACAATGCACAAATGCAACATGCAATGGGAAATGCAGAACTGCCACCCACAATGCACAATCTGAACATCCTAAAATGAGACACAGAGGAATAGGCTCTTTGAACAACTCTGCTTTTGCCACAGTCAGCAGAGAATGTCTGTTGTACAATGGTGACTGACACATATGTACAGTCAGACCTCTATAGTAACAGAGGTCTTATCCATGAATTTAACCATCCACTGCTTGAAAATATTTTTAAAAATATGTAAATTCCAAAATTTCCAATTGATGGCAACCCTAGGGTGAACCTATGATGGAGTTTTCTTGACAAGATTTCTTTGGAGCAGGGTTACCATTGTCTTCCTGTGAGGATGAAAAATGTGACTTGCCTAAGGTCACCCAGTGGGTTTTCATGGTTGAACAGGGATTTGAACCCTAGTCTCCCAGAATCCTAGTCCAGCACTCAAACCACTACACCACACTGGCTTGATATTACCAATTAGGGGTGATAAAATGTCCTTCAAAAATTCTTTCTTGTCATTTGTGAACAACAAAATGTTGGGGACATTTGCTGAGTATCCACGGGCCTGGAATTAGCTGAAATTCTCAGTCAGTTCCTACAGGGGAAAACTCAAAGTTGGACCTTTTCTCAAAAAGTTTTTTCTGAGGAATTTTGACTTGCTACTTGTTGCAAGAAACTCTGCTTAGTGTATGAAGGAAGCAACGGGCTAGAATAATGGAGAGAAGAAGAAGTGGCCAAGACAATTGTCTCCTATAATCTTACAATATTATTAAGCAATTGTTATTGGAAGTCTTCCTAATTTTGGTGTCTCTCTATGGCTCTGAATGTACTCTGCACAATAATAGCCATGAGGATGGTCCTACCGGGTCATGTAGCCAAGGCAGCCATGGGCCCAAGAGCAACAGACAACATACAAGGGGAGAGAAAAGTCAGATAAGTTTGGGAGCTGCAATAAAGGGAACATTCACATCTCTAAAGGCAGGAAGGCTAGATAATTTTCAGCAGGATGTTTTACACACACAAGCTGGAGAGAGTTAATTTACAACTCTTTTCACCTTCTTTGAAACCCTATCTCAAGTGGTCCTTTCCCATGTAAATTTGGCCTCTTTGATGTAAAGTAAATAGCATTTGCTTCAGGCTAGTTTTGCCATATTTGAGGACCTCAAGTTTCTTTGTTCTCTGGGCTTGTTTTGGAGTGTAGGGGGACCCCATGTCTCTCTGACTCTACTAGCTCTGACACACTCTCCTTCCTGAAGCTCCAAGCATCTGAGTCCTACATTCTGCCATAAGACAGCATCTTAAGGAGCAACCCAAGCTGATGGTAATTATCCTATTATGAAGCCTTGCTTATTCCAAACCTCATTCCTTTATCTCATAGCTTAGTGTGTGCATATGTGTATGCTTGCTTTGCCTTTTAATAAAATATAATCCATTAGAAGAATCCTGTCTCTGCACTCTTTTATCTCCCCCACCTCCTTAAAAGTTGGGAAGTATCCCATGGTTGTTTGTAGCTCAGCCATTGATTAATTGAGCTAATTAAAATTCCCCTATAGAGATCCATTGCTGCACAATATTAAAAGTGGATTAATAGTTGAGCCTGAAATTCTCCACATAATTATGGATGGTCAAAGCAGGAACCATTTTGTTTAAACAGTTAAAAATGACACTTCTCAACAAAGTATTAGAAAATTCTTCTTTCTGTGTGAAATGTTTGTTCACTCAACCTGCCAATACCACTGTATTTTATTCTAAAGAAAACATGCAGATTAGCTATTGTATATTATTGGTGTATGAACCAAATTTGAACTGAGACAGACTACTGATCATTAGCTTAGCAGAAGTTTTTTGTTTTTGTTTTTTTTCATTCAGTGGATTCGCAGAGGGCACCACACTGCTATACCACTCCATCACATAAATGAAAATCTGCCTCCATTGGACTGGGGAAGAAATAGAGAATGTGTCTGTATAGTGCAAATATGGTTGAAATACCCATCTCTACAACACATTTGGCATCAAATTGTTGGAGTGATCTCAGACATAACCTAGAAAATAATCCATGCTTGCTTTACTATCTCTGTTTAATGACTCTGAACATTGAATGTTTCACAAAGAGATCATAATATTTATGCCAGTAGCAGTAAGAAGGGAGATTTCCAAGAACTAGAAAAAAACCATAGGTTATACACTCAGTGCCTAATAAACAAGAATTTAGTATACACAGTTAGTCAAAATGGATTAATTGTCCTACAGGCATGAATCCACTGGCTGCCACTGGTTATGTTACTGAATTCTTGGAAATCTGGTCATTTGTCACTGAAGGTAAATATATATTTGCCATGAGAGTATGATTGATCTGCGAGCAATAAAATGATTTTTTAAAATAAATCTCCTGATTTAACTCTTTGTAGGTTTCAGACACGTTACAAATATAAATTGGAGCTGCTTTGTTGGAGCAGTGTACCAAGAGGAATATGATTTCATTTTGTTCCTAAGGTAGGATTAAGAATCTTAAATCATTTCTGAGAATGATACCACCTTGGCTGAAATGTCTAGCATGGAATCTAGAAATTAATTAGAATTGTAAAAGGATCCAGGCATGACAATTGCCTTACCATATTTTCTCTTCACAGAAATGTATGTCCCCTAAGGTTATAAGGATTTCCCTCTTGGGATGCATCTGCACTGTAGAAATAATGCAGTTTGACACTACATAACTGTAATGTCTCAGTCTTACAGAATCTTCAGATTTGTAGTTTTTGAGGCACCAGCAATGTTTGGCAGTGAAATCTAAAGATCTTGCAAAATTGCAAATTCCAGTGTTACATAGGATGGAGCTGCAGTACTTAAAGCAGTGTCAAACTACATTATTTCTACAGTGCAGATGCACCCCAGTGGCTGCACTTACTTATTCCCCACAAACAGGAAGGCTTACAGATTTTAATGTTTTCAGGGTAGAGAGTTTTTGGTGTCCTTTCTGGAGAAAAGTCAAGCCAGAATTGCCAAAAATCAACAACCTGAAGACCCAAACAGGTATTCAACAGAACACATCCAACAAAAAGGAGTTGGGCATGAACATGCCCATGTCATATGCCACAAAAGGGAATATTTGCATTACATCACCCACATTTAGTTGATGGTTCATATATAGACACCAAAAAGGGTTACAGTTGTAAATGTTGTCACTGTTCAGTAAATTGCAATATTGAAAATGACAACAATTCTTAGTTTGGACTTATCAACTGATCCAAAGTATAAATCACACAGTTAAAACATTTTCTTCCATAAAAAGGACTGTTTGAATTTTTAAATTGTTTTAACTTTCTGTTTTTAATTGAATTGATAATTTATTTATTTTAAAATAAACCTTCTGTATATTACAATTTTAGCTGTATCCCTTTGTACTGCTATCACGGTTACCACTGTGACTCAGTTGACATAATGGCACCTCCTAGAGCCTTTGGAGACATATGTTCCAGGAAACTACCCTCCTTACATTCTAGGTCTGACAGGATGTTCAGAAGTTCTTGGAATGATAAGCAATATATAACAGTCCATTTTCATTCTAGGAGCATTCTCATCCACATTATGTAGACATGCTTGTGTTTAGACATTACCACGCAAGCCCCATTCTCACTGCAATACCACCTGTCAATGAAAATGGAATTATATCTGTTTTTATAATATCCATTATCACATTTCTTTGCAGTAGTGTGACTGGGACTGCTGCTGGCAATATGCTCCCTTCTTGACTTCCCCTTAAGTCCATCTCCCAACTCTATACCCTACCCAGCATGCCTTTCAGGGTTTTAAAAAAATTATTTATTCCTTGTTTGGGAATAGCAACTGGGAAGGAGTACGGGGGAGAGGAATTGACACTGATATCACTTGACTGTCAATATTGCAACTCTCTTGGCAGTGAGATTGCACACCTGGGGACTTGTGTGATTGTGAGCTCATTGATGGATTTCCTCTGTCAGTGTAAAGGGATGTCCTAATTGCACTGGGGAAACACAGCAGCTATGGTTAGAAGGCAGTGTTGTGTGATAAGTATCTGCAAGGCTGCTTTTTTTCTTGTTCTAATTGTGGTTTAAAAGCTGCATGTAGTAATATGCTCAACTATCCTGCTGCTGTCATTGATACACAATGTCTTGTAGATCAAGAGACTGTATATTATCCTATCACAGATTCCCCCTTCATCTAATCGGTAAAAGATGGAGTAATTCAACAGTGTTACTGTTGTTGAAGTTGTTGTTGCTATACTGCTTCTGTGTTTTAAAATACCCTGCTTCATAGTATATCAAAAGTTAAATCTGGCTATTTTTGCCATTTGCTCTTGGGGTCACTGAGGAGTTTTCTTTGTGCTAAAAATAATTTTCCCCTGCCTCAATAAGTCAGAAGATTTTGGGATTTTTAAGCTGTCCAACCACATTTCCCCATCTTAGCACTTCAGTATCCTCTGCAACTCCAGAGAACCCAACTAGAATGAGAAATGAAAGATCTTAAGAGTCTAAGACCATCTATTCTCATTGGTATTCACTTCTTACCCTAGCAGGCTTAAGGGGAGGGGGGGAAAACTCCTAAGAATCATGCAAGGCTGTGTGGGAAATACTGAGAGAACACCTGCTTTGGCAATAGCAGATGTTAGATGCATACAAGATTAGTTTCTAAGCAGTTACAGGGGATTTTTAGATCTCCCCCAATATCTTCCTAGAATAATGTTTCTGCCTTCCAGGCACATTACAACAAAGTATTATCATCCTCCCTGTTATATATTTAAGTAGTTTCAAAGGGCCTGATATCCTCTATTACACAAAGGCCACTGCCTGCAGAACTGTGTAATGTAAGGAAGTCATAAATTATATTTGGAAGTGTATTGCTTTAAAAGAAAAGGAAAAAAAAAACATTGGTTGCTAGAATTGTGACACTGAAAATGCAAGCTGTTAAGCAATGCTGAAGCATAAGGAAGAATGTGAAATTTAGAAATTCAGGGAATAAACACTGCTGTATCTGTACATAGTTCAAGTGTTTAAAGCAGTTAATATGCATTATCCATTTATTATATTTTAAGTGGTATTATATTGAGAATGTAGCAAGCTTGTTTTGTGCTGCTCCAGAGAGTAGGACACAGAGCAATGAATTCAAGCTTCAGGGGGAAAATCCACCAAATCATTAGGAAGAACTTCCTGATGATAAGAGCTGTTTGACAGTGGAACATGCTGCCACAGGTAGTCTCCTTCTTTGGAGGTTTTTAAACAGAGGCTGGATGGCCGCCTGTTAGCGGTGCTTTGATTATGTATTCCTGCATGGCAGGAGGCTGGACTGAATGGCCCTTGAGGTCTCTTCCAGTTCTAGGATTCTATGATCCTAGGACTAGTCTACACACAAGTACCTTTTCTGCTGTTCCATCACTCATTCTTTCTGCACACCATTGTATGCGTGTATGGATGCCATTGAAAGGCACTGTATTTGAGGGAAAGTGCAGTTACATGACTTGGCTCAATGGCATCCATACATTGTGTGTATCTGAGGTAGTCCTGGGATAATGCTTACAAAGTGCTTTCAGCAGTTCAAATGAGCTATGTACAGGAGTATTGAGCTAAAAACCCTAACAGCACCAGAACCTATTTGATGTTGAAAGTTAAGCAGGGTCAGCCATGGTTAATAATTGGATTAGAGACTGACAATGAATACTAGGTGCTGTAGGCTGTATTTCAGAGTAAAGAAATGAGAAAACCACCTCTAAGGATTCTTTGCCAAAGAAATCCCTATGAAATTTATGGGATTTCCATAAGTTGACAGGGGACTTGAAGGCAGAGAGAGAGAGAGAGAGAGAGAGAGAGAGAGAGAAACATGGACTTAGTTGTGATCAGTGGTGTAGTGGAGTTAGGAGCTGAAGAATCAAAATGCAGGGAACTGTTATGATGGTTGTTTGATATAAAGACCCCTTTGGGTCCCTGTCAGAGCCCTGGGCTGGAAGGAGCCTTCATTGTCATGTGCTCAAAGCAGGCACATCACATAGGCACTCCAAAAAGAGCTACATCTGCATTTACAACCATTTGCAGATCATAAAGGCCAGGCTTAGGAGCTGCAAAGCAGGACATTCACACCTAGAGGATTTATGAGTGCCAGCCAGGATGTGTCCAGCTGAAGATGAGATAACATCAGCATCCTATCTCCCCTCTTTTGGAAATTGTCTACTTCAAAGCATAGCAATCGGAATCCTTTGATATATAATAGCAACTCCTCACATCAGACTAAGATTAAATGCTCCCCCAAATCGCAGGCACATTGAGGGTTTGGATAGATTTCATGATGCCACTGTGCCACTGTGATCTCTGACTAGAGTTCCCAGCTCTATCTGTTGTCCTTTCCCTTTCATAATGGTTGAGTCTATCCCTCTTCATTCATCGTTGGAGCAGCTTCCTTTCAAAGCAAAGCAAGCAGCTTCATTTATATACCACTTCATACCACGCTATGCAGTGTCTAAGTGGTTTACAACTGTAAGCTCATTGCCCCCCAACAGCTGGTTACTCATTTTAGCGACCTTGGAAGGATGTAGGCCTGAGTCAAGCTCGAGCCCTGGCTAGTACTGAACTTGCAACCTTGTACTTTATGAGTGAGTGGCTGCAGTACAGGCATTTAACCACTGCAGCACTTTCAGGTAATTATCATCATTAGAAAGGCTTGTGTTTCTTATCCAAGCTAACTACTTTACTCCTGATTTCTTGAGTGTGTGCGTGTATGTTAGAGTGTCTTTGTATGTTTGAATCCCCAAATAAATTACAGTTCATTGGAAAGCTTTGTCTCTATCAGTCTCTTCCCTAGCCACCTCCATAAATTTGGGATAAAAGATCCCATAGAAGACTTGGAATTTAGTAATTTCCCAAGTTCAAGGTCTTCATTACAAAACTTTTGATCTGATCTATTTCGTCCCTTAGACTAACCTGTTCCCTGTAAACAAAACTGTAGTCCTCACAGAAGCATGAGTGTGGAAGAAGAGTATTCCCCCCCCCCCAAAAAAAAATGTTGTTTTAGTGGCATGGGAGATGTAGATGACATTTCACCCTATTTACTTTACTGTCAGCTTTATCAAAACCCCAAGAATAGATTCTTGGGACAGATTTTTGTTTCTTTACAGGGTGAGAGCTCTTATGTGAAACTATGCTGGCTATTATCAGACTGTCACACATAAAACAGCCTTATTTGCTGAAGCTGCTAAAAGTATTTATGCTAATTGTTTGATAGATATTGCTATAGTCTATGCAGGGGATTCATTAATCTGATTATTTTTTTTTGTATGATTGTACAGGTATGTATTTTTGATTGGATTTGTAATGGCTTTTAGTCAGATAAAATAAATTGGCGGGCAGAAAGACCGTTTGTTTTAGTGTTAAGAATATTGGAGCATATTGGGTTTGAATACACAGTTAAAACCAATTTGCTTAAAGAACTGTTCCTTGTAAAAATGGAAACTACTAGACTTGATTGTTGATGTGGTGATAAAGTGTTTGTCCCTGGTGCTAGGAAAGGAATTCTCATAAAAACTGGTGATTTGTTCTGAAACAGTCAGAAAGTGAGATGGGTTTCCATATTGCACAGAGTTTTCCAAAGGCTCCAGAAAGTATCGTAAAGTGATGCAAAGGACTGTGCTCAGAGAGGATTGTTCCTGTTCACTGTTCTCTGTCTGTAAACCCTGATTTTCCCAGCCCAACAGATTGGGAAATGGAAGCATAGTTGTGATGGGTAGGACAATGCAATATGTGTGTGTATATATTCACCCCTGTGGAAACTGGTGATTGTCAGTGGGGCAATCACTGCTCCCTCTTTAACTGAACTTTACCTATTTCAAGTGCTGAATCTGTTTGGGGGATGGGCTTCAACCTCTCAGGTAGCTCCTTTAAAATTTGGACTAATGTAGATTCACCACCTACAGATAGTGGAGAATAACAGGGAAAGTTCAAAAATGAAGTAGAGCCATGTTGAAAAAAACAGGTAGCTGTAGAAAAGATTGTAATTTCCTGGTGATTTCAAGAACATCTACAAAACATCCTGAACCATGCCCAAAACAGCTTGACATGTTCTGCTGATAACAGATAGAATGCAGAGATAAGATACAAAGAACAAGTGGTGTAATGTACATAATTTGAAAAGAGTGCTTGCCCGCCCCTTTTTTTGGGGGGGTCAATATGTAAAGTATCTCATGGTTTTGTATTGCTCAGTTGCTGCCATTTCATGTTGTTATACAGATTCTATATAAAGTTGGTTTAATTGTTTCTAAGTGGATTTCCTAGAAAACCTGGGTTTCCAAGCCAGAGTCAATCTGGCACTGTGTTATTAAATAAACTGCTAAATTCAACATACTATCATAATCCATTCATAAACCTTAAAGTGTTTTTTTTAATCCCTTTGAGAGTCATATGCCTCCATTTCCTCCCCCTTCCCCAATGCCAGTGCTTCCTATGCATGAATGTACATATGTTTCTCTGTTGTGAGTAAGGCAGAGAGTGGGAATCTATAGTTATGCCATATGGGGTGTTGTAAAGATATGTGCTTGTGAGGGAGATGAAGAGAATGCTAGTCCTAACCATCTCCACCACCAACCCAGGGCCGAGGGCCCACTACCAAAACCCTGATCCTCCATGCACTGTCCTTAATGATTAAAAATTTACTCAGCCCTGGTTTACATGAGTCTGATACTGAAGGAGATGGTGTGTAGGAACATGTTAGCATGACACCTATTGATGATTTCTCTTAGATTTGTCTGAATGAATCCAGAAATAATGAGAAGCCATTTTTGCACTATGATGTGAGTATATTGCACCCCTAAAATTACAGAAAAATCTGTGAACTATCTCTATTGAATTTCCCCACATATATACTTACACAAGAGTTAGCTGCTGTAATATACTCTACTAAGAAGTTTAGCCAGAATGGTCATACTCATGTATAAGTCTAGAAATTTTAGTCAGAAAATCACCAAAAACTTATCAAAAAATGAACCATTCCCTTCTCTGAGTAGAGTGGTGAAAAGCAAGAGCTTAGCTCATCCTGGGAAAACCTAAAAGAAGTACAAACCCACTTTATACTCTCCACTGCAGTGCCACTTCTGCCTTTTTAAAATGACTGGGTGGGAAAACCACAGCGTACTTTGGCATCATTTTCCTTTCCTTCATATTTTACACCCTTTGTTACATGTCCCTAAGTTTTACCCTTGACTTATACACTGGTTATATAAAAATCCATATTTTTGGCCCCCAAACCTGCCCTCGACTTATACATGAGGTTGACTTATAGTCAAGTTTGTACAATACTCTTTCTCCACCACAACCATTACCTGAAATGCCTCAGATGAGTCTCCTGAGTGGAAAGTTTCCCATTTATACTGAACTTTAATTCAGTGCTAGACTTTATAAAACAAACAACCCTTCTTTTGTAGATATATTTAAATTTATGAGTCCTGATTAAGTGAAACCATGTAGGATTTGGGGAACTATGGAGTATAAAGAGGTTGATGACAACACACACAAAATCCTGCTTGGTTTAAACAATGATAACACTAATAAAGTCTTCAGTATGAAAGTCATGGAGTCATCATAAGTTGACAGGTGACTTGAAGGCACACACACGAACACATGCACACACATTGTCTTGCTATGTGTATTTTGCAGAGCTTTCTTCCTTCTAGTTGTAGTGAGAGAATCAAACAAAACACTGAAGTGAAAAGCGACAAATGACAATATCCTTTCAGATCTCACCATTCATTCCCTGTTGTGAATAGAGTTGCTCTCTACACTTTGCAGTCACAAATCATTTTAGCAGTGCTTCTCAGAATCGTGTTTCCCAGGTTGCATGGTTTTGTTCTATTTTTTAGCACATTTTCTCTCTCTCCCTCTCCATATATATATATATATATATATATATATATATATATATATGTGTGTGTGTGTGTGTGTGTGTTGTCATATATATATATGCTTGTCTGACAAGAATATTTCATTCACCACTTGCAGTATGGAGGAACAAAATTAAGGTGGTTGTGCTCTAAGATTTTGTTGGAGAAAGATGCAAGCCCCTTGTTCACCAAGTTATTTGTGCTGCCCTGATTGAACATAATCCAAAATCAGCAAGATATCATCAGTATCAAGAGCCTTTATTTAGCTTTGTATCTTTTGCTTCCATGTTAAAACCCCAAAATGGAGTATGATTTGTTGTTGCTGTTCCTAATGTGCCTTCAAGTCATTTCTGACTTATGGTGACCCTAACGTGAATCTATCACAGGGTTTTCTAGGCAAGATATGTTCAGAGGGGTTTTTGCATTGCCTCTCTCAAAGGCTGAGAAAGTGTGACTTGCCCAAGGTCATCCAGTGGGTTTTCATGCTTGATCGGGGATCTGAACCCTTTTCTCCAGAGTCATAGTCCAATGCTCAAACTGCAACACCATGCTGGTTCAATAAATCTACTTTTGTTTTAGAGTATTATTAGTCCCACTCATCACAAAGGAGTGGGCTAGAAATGTAAACACACACACACACACACACAAATGACTAAGAGGAAACTATTGAGTTCCTTTTTATTTTTGGTTATTTGTCATTGTTAACTGCCCTCGAGTCAGTCTCAACCCATGGCGATCCTATGGATGCGACATCTCCAAGACCCTCTGTCCTCCACTTCTCTGCTTAATTCCCGCAAAACCATACCTGTGACCTCCTTAATAGAGTCCCATCCATGTGGCCTTCCTCTCTTCCTACTTCCCTCCACCTTTCCCAGCATTATTGTCTTTTCTAATGAATCCTCTCTTCTCATGATGTGCCCAAAGTACGACAGCCTCAGTTTGGCCATCTTGGCTTCCAGGGAGATTTCCAGATTGATCAGTTCTAGGACCCATTTCTTTGTCTTTTTATCTGTCCATGGGATCCTCAACACTCTTCTCCAGCACCACATCTCAAAGGAATTGATTTTCTTCCTATCATCTTTCTTAACTGTCCAGCTCTCACATCCATACATGGTAAAAGGGAATACAGTGGCTTGTATGATTCTAACTTTTGTTCTGAGTTGTATATCTTTGCATTTTAGAATCTTTTCTGGTTCTTTCATAGCCACCCTCCCCATTCTTAATCTTCTTCTGATTTCCTGACTGCAGTCCCCATTTCTATCAATGTTTGATCCTGGGTATGGGAATTCTTTTACTATTTTTATTTCTTCATTGTCTAGATTGAACTTTTGAATGTCCTCGTTGGTCATTATTTTTGTTTTCTTTATGTACCACATTAAGCCTGCATTTGCACTTTCTTCTTTGATCTTCCTTAGTAGGTGTTCTATGTCTGTGAGGTTTTCTGCTAGTATTAAGGTGTCATCTGCACATCTTATATTGTTGATATTCCTTCTCCTATTTTCACTCCTCTTTCTTCTGTGTCTAAGCCTGCTTTTCTTATAATATGTTCTGCATAGAAGTTGAACAGATAGGGTGAAAGTATGCAACCTTGTTTGACTCCTTTGCCAACTGGGAACCATTCTGTTTCTCTGTGTTCTGTTCTGACAGTAGCTTCTTGTCCTGAGTACAGATTCCTCATCGGGACTATAAGATGTGTTGGCACTCCCATGTCTTTAAGGGCATTCCATAGCCTTTCATGATCTATGCAGTCAAAGGCTTTGCTATAGTCTATAAAGCACATGCTGATTTTCTTTTGGAATTCCCATCGTATGTTTCTAATATGGTCCCTAGTGCCTCTTCCTTTCCTGAACCCTGCTTGGACCTCTGAGATTTCTCTCTCCATGTATAGTTGGAGTCTATGTTGCAGAATTTGAGCATGATTTTGTTTGCATGGGAGATTAATGTTATGGTTCTATAGTTGTTGCAGTCTCTTGTGTCTCTCTTTTTGTGGATGGGGATGTATATTGACTGCTTCCAATCTGTTGGCCATTGTTTTGTTTTCCATATCTGTTGACATATGTTGGTCAGCACTAAAGTTGACTTTGTCAATGTGGATTGCAGCAGTTCAATTGGAATATCATCTGTTCCTGGTGATTTGTTTTTTGCTTTTTCTCTTATTGCAGTTTCTGCCTCACTTTTTCGAATTTGGGATTCATCTTCATATGGCTCTGTATTCCATGTGTCCTTCGTTTTGTCATCTCTTTTGTATAATTCTTCTGTGTATTGCATCCAACATCTTATTATTATTATTATTATTATTATTATCATCATTAAGTTTATTTCTAGAGCGCTGTCGGTGTACACAGTGCTGTACAAAAGACAATCAAGGATAAAACAGAATAAAACCTGTCAAAGGTGTACAATCTAAGTACAAACAATAGGTAAAATAATAAAAGTCAATTAAAACAAAAACAATTACAACAATTAATAACAACATCCACTATAAACCCAAGTGACAGAAAAAGTAAATGTATATCAGACAATGCCAGGGAATGCCTCCCTGAACAAGGTGGTCTTTAACTTGGATTTAAAAGTGGACAAAGAAGTAATGGCCCATGGTGAGGTGGAAGAAGGTTCCAGGAGTGAGGGGTGGCAAGCAAGAAGGGGCAAATCCGAGATGGAGCAGTGGAGATCCTAGGTTGGGACAGCAGGCCTTGAGTACTAGAATGAAGGGTACGGGTGGGAATATAAGGAGAGAGAAGGTCAGATAAGTAAAGAGGGGCTAGCCCATGCAGGGCTTTAAAAGTTAACAATAAAAGCCATTTTATACAGAAGGGGAAGGGAAGCCAGTGAAGAGAAGACAGCAAAGGGGAAACATGGTCAAAGCGGCGAGCGGAAGTAATGATGCGAGCGGCTGAATGTTGGACAGAAATTAAAGGGTGAAGATGAGAGAGGGGAAGCCCAGCTAGAAGGAGATTACAATAATCTAATAGGGAGACCACCAAAGCATGGACCAGAGTCTTGGCAGTGGAGGCCGAAAGAAAAGGACAGATTTTGGCGATGTTATAAAGGGAAAATCTGCAGGCTTTGGCTGTGGCCTGAATATGGGGAATAAAAGACAGTGAGGAATCAAAAATGAAACTGAGACTGAGGGCTTCCTGGACCGGACAAATAGAAGTGTTGTCAACAAAAACAGAAAAGGAGGATTGAAGGGAGGACTTAGGTGGAAAGACAAGAAGCTCCATCTTGGACATATTGAGCTTCAAGAGAGATTGGACGAATGCTAGACAAAGAAGAGGGGTCAAGAGAAGATTTTTTCAAGACATTGGAAACAAGAGCATGTTTAAAGTCAGAGGGAAAAGAGCCTGTAGAAAGAGAGAGGTTAAAGATAGAAAAAAGTGAAGGAAGGAAGGAGGGAGCTATAGAGATTAGGAGACAAGAGGGAATTGGATGAAGAGAACAAGTTGTAGGTTTGGAAGAGTGCAGCAAGGTAGAGAGTTCATCCAGAGAAACTGGAGGAAACACAGAGAATTGATTAGTTGACGGTTCCAAAAGATTAATGGGGGAGGACAAGTTAGGAAGAACTATTTCAGATCTGATAGTATTGATCTTAGTGATAAAGTAATTAGCAAAGTTGGTAGGGGAAAATAATGAAGAAACAGGGGGAGAGGAAGGTTTTAGCAAGGTGTTGAAGCAGGAAAACAAATGCTGCGGGTGCCTCTCATTGGCGCAGATCAATGATTTAAAGTAGTTCTGTTTTTCCATGGACAAGGCGCGTGTGAAGGATAAAAGAACGAACTTATAATGAATAAAGTCGGCCACTCCCTGGACTTTTTCCAAAGACATTCGGCCACTTGAGAGCACGACCGGAGGAACCTAACTATGGGAGTAAACCAGGGCTGAGGCCTTTTTATTCCTTCCTAGTCTTGAATTATGTTATTTTTTTTCCATAGCGCATCCCAGTCCTTGGTTTGAATTTTCCTTTGATTTCTTGGATCTTGTGAAATAGATTTCTTGTTCTCCCCTTTTTGTTGTTGTCTTCTATTTCTCTGCATTGGTCGTTGTAGTGATTTTCTTTATTTTTCCGCACAAGCTGTTGTATTGTTGCATTAATAATTCTTAGTTTGTTTCTATCTCCCTTTTGTTTTTCTTCTCTTCTTTTATTACTAGTGTTTTTTCTGTCATCCATGGATTTTTCTTTTTCTTTTCGTTAATTGAAAGTGTCTGTCTGCATTCTTCTTTTATTATGTCCCTGGCCTCAGACTTGTTCTATTATGCTTAGCAGTGCAAATCTGTTTCTTATGTTGTCAATATATTGGTAATATGGTCCAAGAAAAGTCAACAAAGGAGAAAAAAAAATGAGACCCATAAGCCAAAAGCAGACTTTTTTTCCACCTAGAAGGGACATTATGATGTACAGTTCAGTTCTTCATTATTCAAAGGGCTAGATTAGATAAAATATTATGACCATATAATTACCAATTACATGTATAGCTTTTTAAAATAATGGTCATAGCAACCTAATCCAAATTGGAATGCAGGGATTCCTTAAATTAGTTTAACCAGGGTTAGAAGAAGAGGTGGCAATTAAGAGCATTTTTCCCCAAGAAGATTTCTACTCCTAAAAAATATTTTTTTCCTTCAGCTCCCAAATTTCTAGCATTGCTGTAAATTTAAAGTTCAGTTAGGCATTTAGAAATATGGTTTGGGCATCAAAAGAAAAAGATATGGCAATGTTGGGCAAAACTCCAGCACTAACACTTCATGAACCTGCTAAAACCTTGTACATGTACAAGGAAGACGTTGCATTTATGTACACTTTATAAGTCTTGGACTAAGGGCATCTACAGTGCAGAAATAATGCAGTTTAATACCACTTTAGCGCCATCTGTAGCACCATCTTTAGTTTTCTCTACCAAAGAACCCTGCTGCCTCACAAAACTACAAATCCTCAGATTCTATAGGATGGAGCCATGGCCATTAAAGTGGTGTCAAACTGTATTATTTCTACATGTGGTCTCTTCCAACTCTATGATTCTACAGTGTAGATGCACCCTAAGATCTTAGTGGGCAGGAAAATATTACTTCTGCTTAATCATTACCAACACCACTCCAGGATTCTAAATCAGATTGCCCACACCCCCACTATTCCCTTAAAAAATAATAATGCAATAGTTAGTTGTATAAATGGCATATTGTACAGTCTGGACTTGGTCTTCAGTGGTATTGTGACTGCTTGGAAAGTTTCTTGATGTTGGAAAGTTCCTTTTATGCTTTTGAAACATCATTGACTGACATCCATAAAGAAAATCAATTAGGTTTGATACAAAAGTTAACATGGCTATTTATTATCAGCTTCTGTCATAAAAACTACAAGATCACATTGATTACAGTTCACAAATACAGTGACATCCTACAAGGATGTACATCCTACACGGGCTTTCCTTACGTTTTATATATATAACATATATATGTTATACAACCTCATAAACTATATTTATGAGGTTGTATATGCCTTAAGAAAAGCAATAAGTAAAGGTCATACTCAGAGCTTTGTTCTTGACTAAAACAGAGGGAAGGACCCAAATGACAAATTGGGTTCCTTTTGTTCCTTGAAGAGCATTTTATTAGCAGGTAATAGCTTCTGAAGATCATCCAGGATGATCTTTTTAGATATGAAGGTCCTTGACCAAAAAAGAGAGAAATCCCCTAAAATAATGCAACAAAGCTCCTTGTGGATTGATGATATTTTATAGCAAAACTTTAACTTTAAACTCTGGGCATTTACTAAAGCAGTGTTGTTTCCTCTTGCATGCCAGATACATCCATGGCTTGGCTGAATTGAAACCCTTGAGGCAATGGTATAGCCTCTTTAAAGTTGCAGCTACCTGACTTGGATAAACAAACTGCAAAATGTTTGAACTTCACTGCTTAATCTAGCAGATAAATGTGGGGATATTATCATTGATGCATTAGCCCTATCTTTGTACTGAGTTTACATGAGCATGAAAAAAAATACAGAAATGTTTTTGTAAAAAACACAATAAGAAAGATGTTAGCCTAAAACTTTCAATATACACCCAGAGTACAATGTTAATAGAACCCTGCCACAGACAGGCTGACCCCACTCGCATGAGACTGATCTTAGAATACAAAACCAAAATAACAATCTAAAGAATCCCATTAAAACTCCCTAACAAAGCTGACAGAATAATAATTTGAAGGGGAAGAAATAGATAATGTAGACAGAGGAGAGGGAGTGGGGAGGGCGAGAGAAGGAAACCCACATCTTTCTTGAAATGAATTTCACTTTGAAGGTAAATAAACATGCTTGCTGGTTCCACTTGTCAAGTATCCTTCAGAGTTTATGAACAAAACTGGTTCACTTGTACATTTAGAAGTCACCAGCTGAAAAGAGAGAGAGAACAAAAGATAGCAACATTTGAAAGGCAGAAGGATGTCAGGATAAAAGATGATTGCCATGGAGGGGAGACCCCACAAGAATGACCACAACACATTTCACTTGGAAGGAAAAGGCCACAACTTTATTGACAACGGGCCTAAGCAGACTGCCAGAAATAGTGCACATTAAATTGAGGCACTGCCCTGGCTCAATGCTAGGGAATCATGGGAACTGTAATTTATTATGGCACCAGAGCTCTCTGACAGAGAAAGCTCAATGTCCCAGAAAAAAATACAATTCCCATGACTCCCTAGCACTGAGCCAGGGCAGTGCCTCAATTTGATGTGCACTATTTCTGGCAGTCTGCAAAGGCCCTACAACTGTAATGTAGGGTTGGCCCTCAAAGGATGAAGTCTGGATCTGTCATCAACCAATCCCAGCAACCCATTTGCTTGGTCATGGCCAAGCTTCAGGATGACAAAGGGGTGACCGGTTAATTGCCTATTTGCGTCTCAGGTAACTGTTTGATCGCATGTTTGCATCTCTACCCCTTGTCACCGGGGGACAGTGAATTGGTGTTGCCCCCACAATGGCAACCCTTGCAATGCTCCCAGCGTCCCTGGGTCCCCATTGGACTCCCTATCCAGTGCTATGCAGCCCTGGAAATCACACCCACCAGATCCAAGACCTATGCTATTGCCCCTGTAAAGTTTGACAACACAGCCCATATTTCCAAATAGGAGGGAGGAGGGTGGGAAGAGCTGAGCCAGAATGGTGCTGTCTCTGGGCATCACATGGTCTTAAATAGGTCCTTGGACCAATCAGAGGCCTGGAGGGGCAATGTTCCTCCCCCTCCAGCCCCTCCACTAATCATGGGCACTGTTTGCCCATGATGCCAGCCAATCAGGCAGCACTTCCACCCCTGGTGCCTGCTGGGACATGTTGTCCTGGTGCTGGGGCAGGAAGTATCACCCCCTTTAGTCCCACTGGCCAATATCGGTCTAGTCAGCCTGGCACAAAGCCTGCCAGGGCTCTCATGGGCCAGGATGCCCCTCCAGCTAGTGGTTCACTCCCCCAACAGCAACCATGCCAGCCCAGTGAGTTGGGCAGCTTTCTGTGTTTCAAAACATATTTGGGAGAGTGTGCAAGTCAGTCATAATTCCAATTATTCTCATTAGTAAGAAATACTTCAGGGATGAGGTAGCACATTAAAAATAAACACCTCCCACTGACATTGACTGGAAATAGACCAATAACTCAAAACTCCATCCTGGGTCATACCTGAATTAAATTTACAGGTGTAAGAGCCCCTTATGGAAGGTTACACATCCATATTTTAGACAAACCAATGTATTGTTATTGTTGTTGTTCTATATATACGTTTATATTTTTATTGTTTTTTAAAGGGGAACTACCAATACTTTATTTCTTGGCAGGTTGGAAAACGTTTGCTGAGAGAGTTACTAACTTTAGAGGAAATTAATACTGCCACACTTCAATTGAATAGGTTCAGGGGCATTTGTTAAAGAGCGACCAATATTTTTTTTTTAAAAGATATGTTTAGTCTCTTATTGATTTGATGTTTTTTGTTTAGAATAAAATAAACCGGAATACATTTTAAAAAATCTAATATTTTTTTAGTCCATAAGGAAAGTCCAAAAAACAGAGTTGGAAAATACTGTTACTTCACTACCCAACTCTCTTTAAAAACAACAACAAGCTTCAGAACTCTTTATCCAGTGTTATAGAACTTGGGATAAGGAAAGAAGGCAGAGAGGAGTGTTTAGAATTCTTAGTGAAGGAGCTCTGATCCTCACCAAACTGCAAACCCCAGAATTTCAAAAGATATTGCAATGGAAATTAAACGGAATCATATTGCTATAACTGTGTAGCATTTAAAAGTTCCAGGTTTATACAGGTCCAAAGGGACAGAGATCTGGATCATCAGTTCTATCAAAGGTAGGAGATGTATCTCTAGTGGCCTCAGAGTTCATCTATATAAGAGAATTAATGGGGTTTGACACCACTTTAATTGTTATTGCTCAATGCTATGGAATTCTGGAATCTGTAATTTTGTCAACTATGTAGCTAATACCCCAGAGGACAGGATCAAAATTCAAAATGACTTGAACAGACTAGAAAGCTGGGCCAAAGCTAACAAAATGAAATTCAACACGGAGAAATGTAAAGTACTGCACTTAGGGTGGAAAAACGAAAAGCACAGCTATATGATGGGGGACACTTGGCTGAATGAGACTATGTGTGAAAGGGATTTAGGAATCCAGGTGGACCACAAGTTGAACATGAGTCAACAGTGCGATGCAGCAGCTAAAAAGGCCAATGCAATTTTAGGCTGCATCAGTAGAAGTATAGTGTCTAGATCAAGAGAAGTAATAGTGTTACTCTATTCTGCTTTGGTCAGGCCTCACCTGGAATACTGTGTCCAGTTCTGGGCACCACAATTCAAAAAGGATGTGGAGAAACTGGAGCATGTCCAAAGGAGGGCAACTAAAATGGTGAAGGGTCTGGAAACCAAGCCCTATGAGGAACGACTTAGGGAGTTGGGGATGTTTAGCCTGGAGAAGAGAAGGTTGAGAGGTGATACGATAGCCGTGTTTAAATATTTGAAGGGATGTCATATTGAGGAGGGAACAAGCTTGTTTTCTGCTGCTCCAGAGACTAGGACCTGGAACAATGGATGTAAGCTCCAGGAAAAGAGATTCCACCTCAACATTAGGAGGAACTTCCTGACAGTAAGGGCTGTTCGACAGTGGAACACACTCCCTCGAGAGTAGTGGAGTCTCCTTCCTTGGAGGTCTTTAAGGAGAGGCTGGATGGCCATCTGTCGGGGATGCTTTGATTGGAAGTTCCTGCATGGCAGGGAGGTCGGACTGGATGGCCCTTGTGGTCTCTTCAAACTCTATGATTCTATGATTCTATGATTCTATGTAGCTGTCTGTCAGAGAGCTCTGGTGACACAACAAATCCCAGGATTCTATAGGATGATATTTAAAGTGGCATCAAACTATACTGGTCCCTCCACATTCACTGGGGTTAGGGAAGGACCCCTGTGAATGTGGGAAAACCACAAATAAAAAAGCACTTTTTTTTTTAACCTAAGAGAACACCTCTCTAGGAATCTCCAGGTCTTCCAGTGTAACTCTGTGGTCAACATCTGCCAGACATTGATAATAGAATCATGCTGGAGGACCTACAAATGCCTAGATAAGTGTTTTCTCTAAGAACTTCTAGGTTCTCCAGCACAACTCTATGGCCAATTCTGGTAGAGTTGTGCTGGAAAAATGAGAGATCCCTAGAGAGAACATATTAACAAAAAACACAAATAATCAAATCCACAAAAGTAAAAGTGCAAACATGGAGGGCCAACTGTACATTAATTCTGTAGTGTGGCATTCCATTTCTGTAGTGAGGCATTCCATTTCATTCTCATTTCCACAACTTATTTTTTCCTCTGAAATCCTTACATAAAAGTCGTAACACAGAAGAGACAGAAATGATATATCAATGAACAGCTGTAGAGTAGTTGAACCAACAGTTCATATAAATTGGTTTCCATTCTGCATATATGAAATTCAAAAAACCACAATTGGCAGGCGATTTAATAAGAACACTACTGCAGATACCTTCTGTTACCATCCAAAATATCACTTTCACAGCTTCCCCTACACTGGAGTTTATAGTACAGATGCTGGATGTGTGTGGTTTGTGTGTGTGGTGTGTGTGAGCATGCGCGCACACACACATATATAATTAAATTAACCAATAGTGTATAAAACACCTGATACTTTATGTGTGAAGACTTGCCGTGCATTATGAGTGAAACAGGATGAAATTACTTGCCTTCCTGGTACTCTTAATATTTGTCATCCATATTATGGCTGACAATTATGGCTGACAATCAGTTCTATTCTACTTTTAAAATTATCATGCAGAGTGATAATTAGCATTTTCAAATTATTCAATGAAAAATCAATGAAAGAAGCTGTAATATTAAAAGGGCTGTTGACTGAGTGCAGAACTCCAAACAGAGCCAGCCCAGCAGTTATTCAGATGAGAAAGAAATGAAATGGAAATGGAATTTTACATATTAATGCAGATAAATAATCAGAAACAGGCCTACCATTAGGCAAAGTGATGCAGACAACTCAGGCAGCATGTTACAAATGGTTAGAAAATTGTTAGTTGTCTTTTTACTGTATTTTAGTGCCATGGAAGGGGCAAGACGCTTGTGGAATTTTCTGTGTAATTTCTCAAAATATTTTTGATGGTCCCAAGTACTTTCACTTGCATCAGCAGGAGCCTCAGCTAGCAAAATGTCGGTCCAGTCCTATATTTTGTTGTTAACTGCCCTCAAGTCAATCTCAACTCATGGTGACCCTATGGATGAGATATCTCCAAGACCCTCTGTCCTCCACTGCTCTGCTCAATACCTGCAACCCCATACCTGTATCCTCCTTAATAGAATGTATCTATCTAGCATGTGGCCTTCCTCTCTTCCCTCTTCCCTCCACCTTCCACAGCATTATTGGTTTGTTTTTGTTTTTTCCAAAGAGTCCTCTCTTCTCATGATGTGTCTGAAGTACAAGTCTCAGTTTGGTCATCTCAGTTTGGTCATCAAGTTCTATATATAATTTCTAAGAGATTCTTCCAGTGTTGCTTATATGGGATTGAATTACTATCATCAGTGGTGGTGGGTATACCAATGGTGGTGATAGGGTGATAGCATTGGAATCTTCCCATGTAAGAATTGCAGGTGCACTTCATAGGCTCCTTCATGTTTGCTGCAAGACGTTTGCTTCTCTATTTGTTTCATTACTTTTAATGAACCTAGAAAAGAAATTGTTATGAACCACACTGTACATAACGTTCAGACTTTTCTTAGAATTGTCCTAGTCCTGGTCTGCACAGATCAAAAGGTGTCCCCCCCCCCATACCTTCTGGTGTCATCCTGTTCGAATGGCACACATTCTAAACCCCAATTCTGGTGTGAGCAGTCTAGATGACATCTGGCATGTTTTGCAGCAGAATCAGGATATAATAGCCTCACAATGGGCTATTAAAAAACTTACCTCTTACTCTGGCTCTACAGAGAAAGAACCCCCCTGACATGTCAGGAGGGGCTCTCTGTTGCGCCGGCCATCTTGAGAAGCCGACGCCGTGATTGGCTGGGAGGGCAGGAAGTCCCGCCCTTCCTGCGCCTCCCAGCCAATCAGGGGGATCTCGCGAGATCCCCAACAGCCTGCATAATCTCACAAGACCTGTTAGTCTTGCAAGATTTCGGGTGGGATTTGGGGACTATTTAGTCCCCGGCTGCCACATGGCAGCAGCAATTGTCAGCTCAGACAGCTGAGTGAGCAGCTCAGCTGCCAAGCATCTTCAGCAGCCAGGGGTGGCGCAGAGGGCTGAGTGATGGAAAGCCAGCAGAGGAGGAACCTGAGGCTGAGGGTTCAAGTCCCGCTGTGCATTCTGCAAAAAAGGCTGCTTAGAGAAAATTTTATTAAAAAAGAAAGAGGCCTTGGCAGCCTAGACACCGTGGTGGGAAGCGGTAATTTTGGAGCTGTGGCCTTGATCAGCCTAGTCTCTTGATCGGGGAGGCCTGATCACCTTGAGAGAGACCTTAGAGGAGGCCGGGTGGTGGGGTCGCCTCGGGGCGAGGCGTTGCTTCTTGGGGGCCTCAGCTAGGCTTGCTTAGTCTCCCAGTTGGGAGAGACACAAATGGGGTGAAGCTAAGGGGCCTAGCACCCTCAGAGGGAGGTCTTTGCCTTGTTAGGGCCTGCGGCCTAGCGTGGCCTGATCTCCTGGTCAGAAGGGGCCAGAGGTCAGCGGGGAGGCAGTTGGGCTTTGGGGGGGCAGCGAGCCTAGTCTGGCCTGGTCTCCCTAGGGTGGAGCCTGGTCTGGACAGTCTTGAGGCCAGTAGCCGTTTAGACTGAGGTTCTCCCTGCTGGCCCCCAATAGGACTAAGAAAGGAAAAAACCAAATTTGAAGAAAGCCTACAGTTGGATAACCCTCATAAAATAGCCCTCCTCTATAGATGCCTATTGGAAATAGATATGGAAGAGGAAGTGGTTAAGGAACAAATGGTGAAGTGGTCACAAGATTTAAAACATAGTATAAAACTTGAATTATGGGAAAACATGTGGAAGAAAACATTAAAATATACTGTCTGTAGTGATTTAAAGGAAAACCTATATAAAATGAAATATAGATGGTACTTGACGCCATCTATATTAGCTAGAATTTATAAGGGTCTATCAAATAAATGTTGGAAATGTGGTAGAGAGGTGGGAACTTTCTACCACACATGGTGGAATTGTAAAAAGGCAAAAAAATACTGGTGTAATGTTCACAAAATAGTTAAAGAAGTCTTGAGGTGTCAACTAAAAATGGAACCAAAGCTATATCTCTTAAGTATGTGCAAGAATGAAGAAATTGAATGTAAATACGCAAAGCTCCTCTTCTATATTACTAGTGTGAGAATTGTTTATGCCACAAAATGGAAATCTAGAGATCTCCCTTCAAGGGAAGAATGGCTTTGTAAATTGATAGATTTGATACAGTTTGATAAGTTTACGAGTATTATTAAAGGACATGATTGGGAAAAAATGGGAAAATATGGGAACCATTCTCTGACTACATATATAAAAAGAAAGATAAGGGCGATAAGGAAAATATTAAGGTGTAACCTGAAAGGACAAGGAGGATAAGAGAAGATAAGAGATAAGTTTAAAAGAAGGGTCATAGAACCTGTATTAAAATAAGTTTAGTAATTTTGGAAGATTAAACATTTATGTTTAATGAAAAGTTTAATTAGTACTTAATACCTAACCTGAACAAATAAGGGAAGGATGGAATAGTGATAAAAGATGACTTGGTATGGGTTCAGGAAGTCTTAAGTAAGAATGAGATTTATTAGTTTCATTGTGGTGGTGGGGTATATGCACTTTGTACTTTGATGTGTGTTTTATGTAAAATGGAGGAGGTTTGTTTTTCTCTCTTTTTTGTGTGTTATGTGTCTTTGTGGCTTGTGTTGTGTAGGTTATGTAGTAATGAATATATGATTGTATGTTTTCAAAGATTCAATAAAAATTAATTAAAAAAAGAAAGGGATTCTAAGGGACTTGCAGGAAATCCGACGACGATTCCCAAAAATGATTGCTTTATGAACCAAATTTTTGCCATGTCGAAATTGGTCATGTGAAAGAAAGGACTCTGCTGTGAATGCGGCTCGTCATTGGGTGAACAGAACTGTTTGCAAGAAGTTGGGAGAATTGGGGGCTTTTGTTGTAGACCATGATGGAATTAAAGTTCATCTACCCCATCTGTACAGGGGTGATGGGGTTCATCTCTCCCTGGTAGGCTGCGATGTTTACCTGGATTCCATCACTTGTAATATTAAATGGATTCTTCTGGGGGGGAGGGAATACCAAGCTAGGCTGACCTCCTCCTGTGGCAGGCAGGGACACCTCCCCCCGGGATAATTATGGTATTTGAATTTGCAATACTTGATTAGTTAATGGGGATTAAGGGTTTACATCCCCAACTTAAAAAAATCTCTTACGTCAACAACCTTAATGATGACGTCATAATTTGCTTACATCATACATTTGGTGCTGACGTCCACTTTGGTATGGGGAGGGGATGATTTGTTGACATGTTTAGCAATTTCTGTGAGAACCTCCTTGACATATGCTTGTGAGGGTGTGTCTTGTCCCTGATAGATTAACTTGATTAAAGTCAATGATTACATCAGGTGTTAAGTCACATGCACGGACACATGTGTCAAGAACGAAGTTATAGTCAAGTTAATAATGTATTATTGGAAAGATATTGTTGTTAACCCTGTACAGATAAATAAAGTTGTGGCCATTTTCTTAATCAAAAAGATGGCGTGCAGACTCTTTTGTGCCAGTGCAAGATGTGAAGCCCTCTGTTCCTGCATCACAGAGGCTATCTGCACAGATGTCCTGCTGACCTGCCTGGTGAATCTTGTTACCATGGGTCGCTCACTCTGATGTTAAAACAAGGCACCCAGCATGTGACTATCACTGGGTGCCTTGTTCTGACATCAGAAGTGATTGACTCAAAGTGGCAGGAGATGCTCTGGGCAGCTCAGCAGAATGCCTGTGCAGACAGCCACCATGGTGCAGTAATGGAAAAAGAACATAAAGGAACAAATCTTTTGAATACCAATACAATTAAATTCAACTCATTTATTACAGCAAATAGCCAGCATATACCAATACAAATTGTTCTTCTTTTTGTGTGCCTTCAAGTCATTTCCAACTTATGGTGACACTAAGGTACACCTATCATAGGGTTTTCTTGGCAAGCTTCTTCAGAGAGGGTTTGCCATGGCCATTCTCTGAAACTGAGAGAGCGTAACTTGCCGAAGGTCACCCATGGCAGAGTAGGGATTTGAACCCTGAAATCCAGAGTCACATTCCTACACTCCAACCACTACCCCATGCTGGCCCTCTAATACAAATTGATCAATATATTTTGGAATAATGGATGGATACTTAATAATCTTCCAATTTACACACTATTGGAATTATTCTGAAAACTTTTTTTTCTGAACTAAAGTCTGAGAGAATAATAAAAACAACTAATTTTCCTCACTTTAAAAAACCCATAAAATATATTTTAAAATTAATCTTTCAATAGAAAATCTCTCCAGAAATGTGATCTGAGAGAAATCACCCACAAAAGTATATATTCAAATGTATTTTTTTCATGTGTAGATTAATTTTAATTTAAAAAACACAGATTAAGATAATAATGGGACAGATGGAATTAAGGCAAACGCTTGCAAAAGAGATATGCACCAGAAAGAAAGAAAAAACAGTCACCTGCTGATCAAATGTCTGTCTTGTTCTGTGTCTATAGAGTACTATTACTTAACATACTTTCTTTTTGCAGACAAGCAAATACTTTTCTATTCTGACAAGCATCTCACAAGTAATTATACAAGGCCCATCTTACACAATGCATTGGATATTGCTAACTGTTGTGATGGTGCGTGTTTGCATGTGTTTTAATGATATATATTTCAATTTGGGTTTTTTCTGATTGTTTAATTGTATTTTAATTTTTATATCTTGTGGATTTTGAACAATGTTGTTTTTTAATTGTTGTAAACTGCTTTGGGGTCCCAATCTCTGAAAAAGATGTGATAGAAATAAGAACAACAACAGGAGAGGGGTGCAGAAAAGGCTTATCCAGGTGTTTGTGGGGGGCAGAGAGGATTGAGCTTGTGCAAAAGTAGTGGCAAGAGAGGGAAAGAAAGTCAGGAGGGATTTTTCTCAGAAGAAAGATTAGGAAAGTTGAGCATGAAGAGGATGAGTGTGAGGATTGACTGAAATGGAAAGTAATAGAGAGTTTTGAAAGGGGTGAAGACATGAGCTTGAGCCCTTTCATCACTCCAGCCTGAACAATAATTTCAGAAAACTTTGAGTACTTAAAATTTTTGTAATGAATAAGGAATATTAATGAATAATGAAAAGTAGATTATATTAATCATCAGTCTCCTAAATATTTGATGAGAGATCTTATGGCAGGAAGCTCTGAAAAATCAGATTTATAGATCATTGTTTCTGATAAATAGTAATAAACACTACTTCTTTTCGGAATACTTTTGTATAGTAAGACAGTTACCATTTATTTCCTGTGTGTTGGCATTAATCACTCCTCCTGTTGTGAAGAGATGTGACTGTACAATCAATAAGCTTCTGAATGTGGATCTGGTTTATGTGTTTGATTGACATTTGTGTCCTTTCTTAGGGCAAAACAACAACACAGATTGTGGGCCTTTAGCATGCTTTGTTTGTAACTATCAGCTCTCATGCATAATGATAAGCAAGCCTCTTCTAGAAGCAGTACATTAATCTTACAATTTTCAGGGGGGAAATTGTACTCACAAACATGGCTTGTTAGCAAAGTACATAAGGTGTTTTCACAGGATTTCACGCCTAGTTTTTTCAGCTTTTATATCATCCGAGGTGTTACCCAGTGCAGTCTGCACTCCCCGCATACTTCTTCTTCTTCTTCTTCTATTTTCTTATATCCAGCCTTTCTCCCAATATAGGGATTTAAGATGGTGATATAGTGACACCACTGCTGGTGATGTCACTGCTTATAAGTTAGTAACTTGGAATAGTAGCTTCAATTGCACAATTGCACAATAGTAGCTTCAGTTGCTTACTCGGACTACATGTGTCTTTTCAAGTGAACACACTAATCTTAGGGCCTTTGCAGACTGCCAGAAATAGTGCAAATTGAGTCCACTTTAAGGGTTAGGGTTAGTGCTAGGGAATCATGGGAACTGTTTTTTCCCCCCTGAGACATTGAGCCTTCTCTGTCAGAAAGCTCTGGTGCCACAATAAAATACAGTTCCCATGATTCCCTAACCCTAACCCTTAAAGTGGACTCAATTTGCACTATTTCTAGCAGTCTTCAAAGGCCCTTAGTCTTACCATTCTGCTACTGACAGCTCTGGAGTGATGTGGTTGATAGATGGATAAGATGCCACACCGCATACATATCACCAAAAGAACACATTTGTGTTCCCCTTAACAACTGCAATTTCCTGGGATTTTGGAGTTAGATTGAACATGGAAAGCCCTTAGCTTTTTAAATGGAAAAGCTTGTGTTGCTGCTGATTGCATAGATATGTAATCCAAAAAACTGTACAACAGCAAAGACATTTTACAACACAGGCCTTCAAGTAACCATTAAAAACTGAACGTATTCCTGGAAGACTTTCCTTAAGAGCTTTAGTTTACTCATTTCTGAGATTTTTTAATTGTCTATATGTTTATGAAAAGAAATGGGTATTTCTGGCCTTTCTAATGTAAGCTGATTTAAAACATTTAAACAAACAAACACATTTTTAGAAGGATAGTAAAAATTATTTGTTACCTTTTATTTTAAAATATTCTAAGCTTATTGTGGAAAGAATATAATTAAAAATTACTTATTTTTACTTATTCACTCACTAGGAATTACTTACTTATTTACTGGGTTTATCTACTGCTTTCCCTCTAAAATGGGACACAAATAAGTTCATAGTAATAAAATAAAAAGTACAATTGAAACCAGAGCTTGGGAAGGTTACATCTGGGGCTTCATCTCCAAGAACTCCTTAGCCAGCATGGGCATAGATCTGATTAAACCATAAGACAATATCAGATATTACAATAAAATGAAATTAAATGCAGAATTTAACTTGATAAAAATCATATATATGTATATGTATATGTATATCTATATCTATATCTATATCTATATCTATATCTATATCTATCTATCTATCTATATATATATATAGAGAGAGAGAGAGCGCAGGTGAGTATTCTGTATATATTCTATGTCTAGTGTCATTCTAGACATAGAGGTAACTAATAGAAATAACACTATGCATAGTGAAGTTACAGCCAATTGTGAAAGTGCTTGTGTAACAAACAGAGCAAGCAGAATCACAATATTGAGCCTGACACTTGTGCAAGGATTAAAAAAAAAAAAAAAAAACTTCTGTAGGTACTGGAAACCTTGTTCCATCAAATATTGTTGCTGAGTCTTCAAGTTGTTTCTGACTTACGGTGATCCTAAGGTGAACCTATCATGGGGTTCTCTGGGGCTAATAGAATGTGACTTGCCTGAGGTCACAGAGTGGGTTTCCATGGCTAAGCAGGGATTCAAACTCTGATCTCCCAGAGTCCTAGTCCAACATTCAAACCACTCTCACCATTAGATACAGCCCTTAGTATACAACTGTCAGGATATTGATGGGATATATAGTCAATGATAAAATGTAAAGATGTGTATGTCTGTATTTTTCCATGATGAGAACATGCTTCTAGGCCGAACACAACAACTCAGTCCAGGTGTCCAAAGAGACAAAGCAAATGGAAACCACAAGTTGGAATAGATGGGAAAGTGTTCTTGTTTATACAGTGAGAACAATAATAAAAGTTGTTATGAGAAAGTAGATCACATGGTAAAAGATGAACAACAAGAGGTTGGGTTAACATACGTCATGTACAGATCAACCAATTAACCTGAGGTTAACACCCAAGAGGTGGAGAAAGGTTGGGCTGGGAAATTGTGTATCAGGCATAGAAGTCAGTCTGTTCCTGAACTTTCATTAGTATGGATTAAGTTTCTTTATTTTTGCTGAAGCTATAGAATGACTAACTTTTCCACAATGTAGCATTTAAGGATTTGTAGTTTTGTTCCTGTTAGCCACATCTGGCTGATGTGATGATCTATTGGACTTTATAGTTTTTACTCTGCATATGTTTTTCTATAATAAAGCCTTCTGCTAGAAGCTTGGAGTTTTATCTGCGTGATGGTGTCTTCTCTGCTGCAAGTTATACTCTGCAGAATGGATTTATACACAAACCTGCTCTTCCAACATTCCAACAAAGGAGTAACAACAACAGTGTGGTGTAGTGGTTCGAATGTTGGAATATGACTATCACTTTGTAGACCAGAGTCTAAATCCCTGCTTAGTCATGGAAACCCACTGACTGACTTTGGATAAGTCACATTCTCAGCCCCAGAAAACCTCATAATAAGTTTGTCTTAGGGTTGCCATAAGTTGGCAATAACGTGATAGTGCACACAGCAGCAGCAACAACATGCAACAGTATGTGTTAAATGTTAAGGAAAAAGCAACATGGGATATACAGTAATAGAAATAAAAATATGTATGTGAATGTCAAAGTGACTAAGCAGGAGCAATCAGGAAGATACACAGGTGAAAAAGATAATATAATTAAGAAGCCTTGAGAGCCAAGGACAAAGTTATAGAAGGTATATTGAGAACACCTGTGATAGATTGCAAACACCTGAGACTCATTAAGTGGTCAAGGTAAAGTGATGAAACACTTGGGTTGGTCTTAGGTATGGGATGATCTATGTGGACCAATCAAAATGAATGTACACACCCACTGGGTGGAAACTGACTGGTGGGTGGTGTCTAACAATGGCTATAAATTGCAATGTTTGCTAATGTACATTGTGGAGTAGTTTGGTGTAGTTTTGGAGATATTGTGAAGTGTAGAGATTGTGATTTGTAGGGCATATAGTATTTATGTATATAGTAGAATAAAAGTAGATCTTTTACATAAGACTACTGAGTTGTCTGGTGTCTTGAGGGAAGATACAAGAGCCAGAGGATTCCTGGAGAAGTTTGGAGACATCTCAGGAAGAAGAGTGAGAAGGCTTGGAGAGTTTGTCAGGGTCTTCAGCCTATTCTCTGAAACTCTGCTGCTTGGGAAAGAAGCATCAACCACTGATCAAAGCTGGTCAGCTCTGCTGCATAACAAGGTGGTGAGTTAGAGCCAGAGGTGAAGAGCTACGACTCCCATCATCCCTGACATTAAATCCCAATGAGAAGAACAAAATGAATACAAATCACATGATTTCTAAATTAATATTAAATTAAACTTAAAATAATTGGGAAAGATATAGGCATGATAACCACACAGAGCAGAATTGCTCTACTATTTTAAATAACAGCTCCATAGACCTATTGATCTACTGTTAATGAAAAGACTACATAAAACCGTGTAGAGTGTCACTTTGGGCCTCGGCAGACGGCTTATTGAGCTGCCTTGGAGGCCCGGAAGAGGAGGAGCAGCCACACGCGCGGAGCTCATTCCTCTTCCTGAGGTTGCCCTCGGTGCTGCCGGCCCTCCGCACGGCCTGAGCGCCGAGGGCAACCTCCCACCGCAGCGTCCGGACACGCTGTGGTGGAAAAGACAGGGAAAGTGCGCCCTATGCTATTTTTGCGCTCCTTCCAGGGACGCTGCAGGAGCGCCAGGGTGCGGAGGCTGCGGTCCCGTGGTGCTCCGTCCGGCGGCATCTCCGCCGCCTCCATCTGCTTCCCCCCATTGATTCTTATGGAAACTCTTTTATTATTCTTGGAAGCATGGACTTAAATGGGTACATGAATCTCCACATGTGTAGCTGCCCTTTCTAATTAAGTGAATAGAAAAACTATTCATGCAGCCATTCCATGTCCTCATTGGGACTTGTCTGCACTGGTAAGGATACTCTGGGGCCAGCCCAGAGTATCCTGGCTTTGCAGATGCTTCAGTTTGCCTCTGTTACCTCACTCTTTATTCCTGCACTGTGGCAGCTGTCTGCATGGGTGTCCTGCCGACCCACCTGGCACATCTGCCATTGCTGTGGCCCGCTCGCTACTGAGGTCAGAACAAGATGCCCACTGAATGTCACATGCTGGGCATCTCAATCTGATCTCAGAACAAGTGGGCTGCAGCAGCAGATGCACTGGGCAGCCCAGTGGGAGACCCATACATACAGCCATTGTGGCATGGGAATAGAAGGCACTGGAGCTTCCCAGAAGACCCAGAGCAACAAGTAACTTTTTAAAAAGTGTTAAGGTTTTAAAGGCTGTTTTAGCCCAGTTCTGGTGCAGAATGTGCTAGACATCATCTGTACTGCTTGCACCAGAACTGGGGGGGTGGGGGCTTGTTGTCTGAACAGGATGACGCCGTAATGGGGGAGAGGGGCAGGCCTTTGACCAATGCAAACAAGCCAAAGATGAAGTTCATGATAATACAAATATATTTAGGTTCTGTAAGGTCCAAAACACACTGCAGAAATAATCCAGTTTGAGACCACTTTAACTACTCTGGCTCAGTGCTAGAGAATCCTGGGAATTGTAGTTTATTGTGGCACCAGAGCTCCCTGACACAGAAGACTAAATGTCTCACAAAGCTACAGTTCCCAGAATTCCCTAGCACTGGGCCAGGGCAATTAAAGCAGTCTCAAATTGGATTATTTCTGTAGTGTGTTTTGGCACTAAGAAGACATTTTTGACTTTGATATAATTGGGAAGGAATTTAAGACATTACCCAATGCTCCAACTGCTGATAAATCCACTTTCATCTTACTGCTAAACCATTGCCCCTTGCCTCAGCTATATTATTGATCAGGAAAGAAATACCACATGTCTTTTTATCACTGCCTCTGACATATTTGGAAATTGTTTCTCCTAGTGCTAACCAAACCAAGGTTCTTCTTTTGTGGAAATTTTGAAGTATATTTAATTTCTTCCCATCATGGCTAAAATAGAAATAGAAGAGCAGAAGGTTACTGAATTCTACCAGATTTCATTTGGCCATGAAAGTTCTGAAGAGCTAGCAGGGAAAATTGGCAAATGTTTGAGATAATACCTTGTGCATTGTTGGTATAGTTAACACAGGGGCAGGAGACATAAAGGAATACCAAGATAACAGCAATCAGTTCCTTATACGGGCCATAATATCTGATGGAAGACGGAAATATTTTAGAGCAGGGGTAGGCAACCTTTCCCCTTTAAGGGCCGAGGGACTTCAGCTCCCAGAAGCCTCAGCCATATTGGCCAATAGTCCCATGTTGGCCAATAGCTCCTGGGATTCTGAGAGCTGAAGTCCCTCGGCCCTTAAAGGGGAAAGGTTGTCAGGGATGATGGGAGTTGTAGCTCTTCACCTCTGGCTCTAACTCACCACCTTGTTATGCAGCAGAGCTGACCAGCTTTGATCAGTGGTTGATGCTTCTTTCCCAAGCAGCAGAGTTTCAGAGAATAGGCTGAAGACCCTGACAAACTCTCCAACCCTTCTCACTCTTCTTCCTGAGATGTCTCCAAACTTCTCCAGGATTCTTCTGGCTCTTGTATCTTCCCTCAAGACACCAGACAACTCAGTAGTCTTATATAAAAGATCGACTTTATTCTACTATATACATAAATACTATATGCCCTACAAATCACAATCTCTACACTTCACAATATCTCTAAAACTACTCCAAAATATGCATTGGCAAACATTGCACTTATAGCCATTGTTAGTCACCACCCACTAGTCGGTTCCCACCCAGTGGGTGTGTACATTCATTTTGATTGGTTTACATGGATCATCCCATACTTAAGACCAACCCAAGTATTTCATCATTTTACCTTGACTACTTAATGAATCTCAGGTGTTTGCAATCTACAACAGGTGTTTTCAATATACACTCTATAACTTTGTCCTTGTCTCTCAAGGCTTCCAAATTACATTATCCTTTTCACCTGTGTAGCTTCATGATTGCTCCTGCTTAATCACTGTGACTTTCACATACACATTTTATTTCTATTACTGTAAGTCCCATGTTGCATTTTCCTTAACAAAGGTTGCCTACCCCTGTTTTAGAGCTAATGGTAACAGCTGTTCAATAATGGAAAGGACTATTGTGGAAGGTGGTAAGCTCTCGTTTGTTGGAAGTTTTTATACAGAGGCTGGATGGTCACTTGTCACAGATGCTTTTGCTATGAATTCCCACTGTGGAAGGGAACTGGACTTGGGAACCTTCCAACTCTACAGTTTTATTATTATGTGACTTTATTTACATGCTTCCCTGCAGCATGGTAGTTTCCCCAAGGGAGTCAAGATGCATGCAAAACCTTCCATCAAACTGCTTAGTTTGACCATTGATTTAGCATACCATGAAATTAATGGCCATCCTTTGGGAATTATATCTATTGAATTATTCTGAGCATTGAGTGACCATTCCTTTAATAGTCACATTGCTGGGTAACAGTTTGTTCTTGTGTGCCTTCAAATCATTTATAACTTATGGCACCCCTACGCAAACCTATCATAAGGTTTTCTTGGCAAGATTTGTTCAGAGGAGATTTGCCATTGCCTTCTCCTCAGGCCAAGAGCATGAGGCATGCCCAAGGTTGCTCAGTGGCTTTTATGTCTGAGTGGGAAATTGAACCCTGGTCTCCAAAGTCATAGTCCAACATTCAAACCACTATGTCCGGGTAGGCAACCTTTCCCCTTTAAGGGCCGAGGGACTTCAGCTCCCAGAAGCCTCAGCCATGTTGGCCAATAGTCCCATGTTGGCCAATAGCTCCTGGGATTCTGGGAGTTGAAGTCCCTCGGCCCTTAAAGGGGAAAGGTTGCCTACCCCTATGTCATGGATTGTTTTTGATATTTCCTCAAGGAAGCTAATTGTCACAAGATGGAATTTCTATACTTGCTGAGACTTATCTTTGATTTTGAGAAAGATACTGTGAAGCTGTATATCTGCAAGAAGGATAATAAATCTCTTCCCATTCACAATTCGTAGAACCTGTTGCTTCCTTAGCCTGGCGATATGGCAGAATTCTCGTCTAATTGCTTCACTGTCCCAGATAAGTATAAAGTGGTACCTCACAGAGAAAACACCTGCATCACCCAAATTACTTGAATAAGCAATAGTTCCTGAACCTCTGGCTTGACTCAAAGTACCCCTCTGCCCTGACTCCACCATAGATTCTCTCAGTTCCTTGCCTGAGACAGTAAATCTATTTACATTTGGAGTCCAGACTCCACATTCAAAGGCCACAGCCATCTCTCTCTCTCTCTCTCTCTCTCTCTCTCACACACACACACACACACACACAAAACACAACACATATAAGGCTGTAGTAAGAGTCAGCCAGCCAACATTGTTGTGAGTGGTAGTAGCACAGGTCTTATGCTGTTGCCCTGCTCTCTTGGCTGCTACTACAAACACTGAGAGAGAGAGAGAGAGAGAGGAAGAGCACTCATCAAAGACAGCTTCCCATTGATAACTAATTTGCCATGTCTTTCTAAAGCTACTAATAAGTCCCTTATCAGTGTTTTGTGTCAGCCACCTACTTTAAAGAAGCTGCTGGTGGGAACTGAAATCAAAGTACTGCTACCTGATAATCCTGAATAAAATGTTGCTTCATTTGAGCTTATCTGTGGGAAGTAGCAACATTTAAAAGAAGCAGCACTGGTAAACTCTATCTCATTAAACAAAACATCACTTGTAATTCAGCCAATGTTATATATGTGATTGAATACTAGCACCCTAGATACAATATGCAATCTTTGGGGGAAATCCACCACTGATAAGAATCAAGGTTCATAAATCAGCTCTCACCAAAGAATTAGGACACTGAGTGTGAGAAAACACACTCTCAGTTAACATCTGGATCTACAGATACAACAGAGATTATCACACGGAGCCTTATCATCCATAAAATGTCCCTAAATCATTCGGCAAGTGTGAAGGTGTGATAGCCGGTCGCGCTTGTCCTTGTGATTAAATTGTCATGAAGGCATCACCTCACCTCTCCCATCATTAAAGTGTTCGTGGAGCAACTTACTCCTTCCCACTTCTGTCAGTGGATGGAGAAAGGAGACAATAGTTCATTCGCTAACCATGAGGAATTGAGCAAATGTCTCCTTTCTTCAGCCACTGAAACTCAACCCATCCCATGTTTGGGAAGCTCTGGTCACCCCCTGCTTAGAGTGTCACCTTGTGCAGTCTGCATCCCCCGTACCTCCTAGTGATGCTACTGTGCTTTATTAATATAAATAGCTATTTCAATCATTTTATGACATCTATTTCAGTTTTATTTCACCTGGAAGGTTGAAGCTCAACCTGAAAATAGTGTTGTTCAGTTGTTTTGTTTCAACAAACACACACACTTCAAGCAGCTGTCTTGAGATTCCTCCCTTCAGCATCTAGGAAGCCCAGTCCAAATACATTGCTTCTGCTCTGCCTTTTCAGCTCATGGGCTCTATGTGCTTGAATGGACCCTGCTCTCACTGGATGTTCTGGATGAACATTGATCTTGACTTGTGAGCCATGGCAACCCATCATACATAAAAAATGGAGGCTTGGAAGAGAAGGGTATGTTTCTCCATTTGAGATGAGAAGGAGTGTGTGTATATGTGCATGAGACAGAGTGAGAGAGAAAGACACACACCCCCCGATGTGTCGGGAGGGGCCTTCTGTTGCAACAGCCCCAAAAAAGGGCACCGACACACGATTGGTTGAGCAGACCGGAAGGCCCGCCCTTGCTGGCCTGCTTAGCCAATCAAATTGAAGTCTCACTCCCAGGTCTCGTGAGACTTCAAATCTCGCGAGATTACGAGCGAGATTTCAGGGGGCTATTTAGCCTCATGCTGCCACGTGTCGGCAGCCATTTTGGATTTGCAGATGAGCAACCCATCCCTCCCACCCTTAATTAATTGGTAAACATGTTATTTACTCTCAGGCTTCGGCTGGCCACCTCCTGGGGCCGGGAGGGAATTTTTCCAGAGGAACAATTTGGGTTTTTCACCCTCCCTGAGAAGAATAAGATTACCAATTACAAGTTAAAAAGTTTTACTAATATGCTGGTTAACAGTTAGTAGGGGTGGAGTCATAATGAATTGTTTGAATTGTTTGTGGTAAAAAATTATAGTTTGGTAATGTATAATTTAGTCACAACTGGAGGTTCATGGTCTATTGGTTTATTGGGATTGATAAATTTGGTTGTCGGGCAGGGACCCCCCCCTCGGGGAATAATTAGGTTAATTAGAAAATACTAATTGGGTTAATAAAAAATTCCTAAATTCGGTATATGTCATTAGATTAACCAAATTAGTATGACATCATTTTAACCTTGGATGATGTCATAATGTTATGATATCATAAGAATTCTTATGCCGTCATATCCGGCTGGGGAGGGATTATTTATTGTTTTGAAATACTGCATAAATTAATGGACTTAACGCATGCTGTGTTAGAAGCAATTAATCCATAGCGCTTGCGCTTAACTACACGTATGCATGCGTCAAGAATGAATTCGTGTTTAAGAAAACTGTTATTTAAATGTTTAATTTATTGATATCAAGACCCTGTACAAAATAAAAGTTGTGGCCAATGATTTACCCAAAATAATCGCATTCGGTGTCCTTTGTGCCGGTGCAATAGCTGGCAGCTTGAAAAATAAAAGATAGAAATAAAGAGGTAACTGAGAGGTTTTAGCTGGGCCTGGCTGAAACGGGTTAGACTTTTGGAATATTATCAGTTCACCCTCTGTGCAATCTTATTTATTGGATGATTTCTGGTTTTCGTCTTGCTCTGTTCCCATTTTTGTACATAAAGTAAATACTACATTGAGACCATTAGCCTCCAATAATTTCTCATCCTGAGGAAACTAAACCTAGTATCAACATTGACTGAAACATCTCATTACTGAGAAAAGAGAGACACTCATTATGGTATACTAAACATAGATATACCTGGTGAGCAAGCAGGAAAAATAATGGTGAAATGTAACAATTGCAAAATTAATAGAAGGTAGTATTTGAATTTCAGAGGCAGTTATATTCCCTTTTTATTGGCACACCATTTGAGATTAGTATTTTGGCATCACTGGAACAAAACAGTTATCTCTCTATTGCACTTCAAATCCTCTGTCTTTACAAATTATTTCACCCAAGGCTTACATGACTGTAATGCATTTTCTTCACTCCCAGATCTTTTTTGTTATTCATGTTTGTTTCAGATAATTTGTTTTATCTCAAAGAATTATGGGGGTGGGTGTCCTGTATAGTTCATTGTAACAAAGGTAGTACTGACATCACATAACAGTAAAAGACAGCAAATAGTTAAGAAAAATAGTTAAGAAAAATGCTTACTATATTATTTGCCAATAGTCAGCATGAAAAGTTCACCACATTAGTTTCACAAGGACTATTGAGGAGCCTTGGTACCACTGTGGTTAAATGCCTATACTGCAGACACTCACTCACAAACCATAAGGTTGTGAGTTCAATACCAGGCAGGGGCTCAGGCTCAACTCAGCCTTGCATCCTTCCCAGGTCGCTAAAATGAGTACCCAGCTTGTTGGGGGCAATTAGGTTACACATTGTAAACTGTTTAGGGAGTGCTTAAGTGAACTGATAAGCAGTAGAGAAATGTACTTACTATTGTACTTCTAAGGTTTTGTGCAAATGAAGATGAGCAAGATGCTTATTATAGGTTGACAAGAGTCATCAATAAGTGTTAAAGAAGAAAAAAGTAAAAATGCTGCATACTTTTTTTAAAAAAGTGATATAATAAAAATAAATGCTATGGCCAAGATCCTGCAGCAGACAGATAGCCACAAAGTCATCTCCCATCTGACCCCCTCCCCCAAACCATCCTCAAAATCCAGCCAGCTGCACTAAGGGATGGTCACTGGCAAGTGGGATGCTGAAGGATGATGTGTCCAGTCCTCTCTCACCGTGATCAACAACTCACAGAACAAACATAGGAACTCCTAATAGCAGCAATGATTGGTATTGGGAGTGGGCTGGATGTGTGATTTTTCATGTCCTACTGCCAATGCTTCTGAACTCTATCTCTCAGTGCAGCTGGCTGGATTTTAAAGTGGGTTTTGGGGACATCTATGCTTTTGCCAATAGTATCACAAATGTAAATGTGAACAGGAAACAGCTGTGAGGTCCTCAATCTAATTTATGGCATCGTAACTAACTAACAGGCTGCCAGCTTAAGTTTGCAACCTAAGTTTAGTCAAACCTTTGAATCTTGAAACCATAACCACCTAGCACCAGTTTATTTTGGAGAGGAAAAGTTCTGAAGAGGAAATATAACATTTTTCATATTCTGAAATACTATCAACAATTCAAATGCAAATTCCACATGACCAATTAGATATAATCAACTATACAGCTTTGATATAGAAACAATTCACTCTTTCTGCAGCAGTTCCAATACTGGCAGTCACATTACATCAGTGTCTCCTTCCCTCCTCCTTCCCTCCTTCTCCTTGCTGTTCCCAAGCAGGCTGTTTGCCTCCCCCCCCCCAAGTTCTTTTCTTTCCTTATTTTTTAATTAAATCACATTATTCTGGAATTTCATTTAAAATAAAAATACCCCCCTCCAAGACACACTAGGTAGGGCATGAGGCAGGAAGGAGGGTTTAAGGAGGAGTGCAGAAAAGAGTAGGACAGGCCGTCAATGCCAAAAGCATCTCTGTCATGCTATTGCAGAGACGTATGAAGTAGTGAATGCTCCCAAACCAGCATGGTTCTGTTTTCTTTTCCTAACACAATTGTGGTGAGACCAGAGCTCATGAGATAGTCCTTAGTCTTTGTAAATTCACACATGGGTTTTTGTTTATTTTTGCACAGAAAACTACATTTTCTTCACACAGAACATAATCTATATGGAAATATTTTTTCTGCATCAATAATGCTGTTTCATATGCAGAAAGTGCTATTGCACAAAATCCGCAATTAGTTTTTACACAGAATAAATCCTGAACTGTGAAGAATCTCATCAGTTCTGGATTCTCTTTGTCAGAATTTTCCAACACTTGAAAAACACATTTTTAACTCGGACGTGGGTTTGGACATTTTTTTTGTCTGTAGCTGAAGGTTATTGGGGCTTGGAAGCTCAGTTATGAACCTGTTTATGGGAGGAGGGATTTGGAGACACAGATCCTAGTTTATCTTGGATTGATTTTTGATAACATGGAATTATTTTTCCATCTCTTTTTCCTCTGGATCAGTCCAAGGACAAGTGTAGAGGATTGTTTCCCCATTATTAATAATACTTAAAAGAGTCATCACATGACACTGATGTGGTAAAATAATATGAATTACACAGTAGAATAAATAGTAAAAGAATTATACCTAGGATGAAACATTGATTGGAGTGGGGACTGCAGTCAAGAAATCACAAGAACACTAAGAATGGGGAGGGCAGCTATGAAAGAACTAAAAACAATTTTAAAATGTAAAGTTATACAACTAAGCAAGAAAACCATTGTATTCCCTATTACCATGTATGGATGCAAGAACTGGACAGTTAAGAAAGCAGATAGGAAGAAAATCAATTAATCTGAAATGTGGTGCTGAAGAGAAGCAGAAAGAGAGGAAGGCTGCATGCTAGATGGATTGACTCTATAAAAGAGGTCTCAGTTATGAATTTGCAGGAACTGAGCACAGCCATGGAGGTGATGTCTCATCACCAAGGGTCGCCAGGGGTTGAGATTTTCTCAAGGGTGGACAACAACAACAACAACAACAACAACAACAACACTCTTCCTTGGGGGTGTGGTTTCGGGGGGCTCTATAGATGGGGAAAATGTGGATGTTCATGTCCCATATTATTCAATGGGTGGAGACATGCATACATCTGCACCAACAAATCCACATGCATGCACGTCAATATAATGGGGCACGGTGAGACATGGACACTCCAATCCATGGATCGCTAGCCCATCAATATGGCTAGCCCACTGCATAATGCTATAGTGGAAGAAACAGCCAAATCCTCCACTCACTCCTTCTCATTTTTCATCCCTAAATCCCATCTTTGTTAAGCACATGCCAAGTCTGGGATATATAAATCTAGAACCACTAGTAGTAATATCATATATTTATTATGTGTACATGCAAATTACAAATAGAAAAATAGTGCCAGTTAGGAAACCTTTGTGTTTAATATCCAAATGAACTTGGTCTGTTTCTTTCATACATACGAGACAGAGTAATACCAATTATAAAGGTATTTCTATTCTAAGTCATTTGATTGCAAGGTTATGGGAGCAAGATAGTTAGTACTGAAGGACAGAGAGGCTGAATCTCCAGAGTAATTTTAAATTCTAATTTAATTTACTTCATTTCCCCACTTACTTTAGCTAAGGTCAGCCACTTTTGCCTAGTGCAGTCTCAGTAGTTCATTTAACCCTATCTCCATTTAATAGTAACATTTATACATGTGAAACTTTCTTGGTATCAAGAACTTTGATTTGTATAAGATTTCTTAAATTCAGCTAGATCACTGTTAGTTTTCTTTGCAATGAAGGAGCAACAGGTGCTTCATTTCTTCCCATGGGAATGGCATAGGAGCAAAAGGAGAAAACTTACACTGTGGTTCCTCCCATGCCCATCATAACTGATTTGTGAAAAATGGGCCATGACATTTTCACTATAATTGTTTTTACTACAATTCCATTTTGTTTCACAGTGATACAGTAATAAGTGTTGAAGTCAAAAGTTATAGTAATAGTATCCATGCCCACACCCCCATAAAGACCTACAATATGCAGGCAACTCAGTTGGTCCCTACCAACAAACCAGCTCTAGATGTTTTCATCTATGCAAGTAACAGGCTGGTTGTAAAGTTAATGAGACTTAATTACTCATTCATGGCCAAGCTGCTTCAAAATACTTTGAAATATGATAGGATTTATTCAGAACTATGTGTTTTCCTGAGAAAATCCTTTCTCCATCTCCAGTTAAAATAAAGTTTTCATCTAAACCCAGCAGAAACAAGAAAGTTTGAGTGGGATAGTGACAGATATTATTATAATTCAAGCTAATCAGGAAGCCTTATAGGGTTAAGAAAGTGAATAAAAATAAAGAGGACTTCTGTAGCATTAATGGTTGTGTAGAAGAGAGAATTTCACCTGGTGTTACTTGTTACCTGGTTGAATAGAAGTATAACAAGTGACACTGTGGAAATTCCCCACTCTACACAACCATTAAAATTAAAGGAATCCTTTCTAATTTTGAATCTGGCAGCCCTAAATCTTAGTAATTAACATTGAAATCTAAGGGTTCAATAATAATAATAATAATAATAATAATAATAATAATAATAATAATAATAATATTTATTTATATCCCGCCCCTTTGAGATCAATCGGGGCAGCTGACAACAATAAAATATTACATAATACAAACAAGTTGGATTCCCTCCCCCCCTTAAAACATTATTAAATCGGTCCAAGTTAAATATTAACATACAACACAACAATGACTTAAAAAGTGATGGCAGTACATAATTGACAGATGAAGTCCCAGAACCATCTAAAAGAGGGGTTCCTGAGGCCGGAGTTATCTATCCCGGGAAGGCCTGCCGGAAGAGAGCCGTCTTGACAGCCTTTTTAAAGCTGTCCAAGGATGTCAATTGACGGATCTCATCTGGCAGGCCATTCCATAGTTTGGGGGCGACAGCTGAAAAAGCCCTCTGGGAGGTAGCCACAAGCCTAGCTTTTTGTGGCTGCAGCAAATTCCTCCCAGAGGACCGGAGTGTGCGAGGAGGATTATAAGGGAGAAGGCGGTCCCTGAGATAGCTTGGACCCAAGCCATTTAGGGCTTTAAAGGTGATAACCAACAACTTGTACTGGGCCCAGTAGCTGATAGGCAGCCAGTGGAGGGACCTCAAAACCGGAGTAATGTGGTCTCTCCTAGATGTTCCAGAGACAAGCCTGGCTGCCATATTTTGTACCAGCTGTAATTTCTGAACCAAGCACAAGGGTAACCCCATGTAGAGTGCATTACAGAAATCAAGACGTGAGGTTACCAGCGCGTGCACCATGGTCTCAAGATCCCTTACTTCCAGAAAAGGGTGCAGCTGGCGTATCAACCGAAGCTGATAACAAGCGCTCCTGACTGTCACATTTACCTGATTTGTCATCAGGAGTGACGAGTCAAAGAGCACCCCTAGACTGCAAACACAGTCACTGGAGGAGAGTGTGACCAGAGGACTTTTTGATTTTGGATGTTCTTGGATTTTGGAATACCTGTATTTGAATATAAACATATCATGAGAGATCTTGGATATTAGACTCAAATCTAAACATAGAATTCATTTATTTTTCATATGCACCTTATATACATAGCTTGAAGGTAGTTTTACACAATAATTGTATAATATTGCACAATATTAATTTGCTTGAAACAAAATTTGTGTACACTGAAACTTCAGAAAGCAAAGGCATTGCTATCTCATCCAGCAATGGAAAAAGTTTTCATTTTTGGAATATTTCAGATGAGGGAGACTCAACCTGTTTCTGAAGTCTGCTATCATGCCTTCCCTTAATCTTTTCTTCTCCAGGCTAAACGTAACTTGTTCTTTCAAACTGTTTCTCACAGGGATTGTTTTCCTGACCTATCACCATCCTGGTTGGCCAATAATTATTAGTAAAACATGGCATCCAGAACTGGATACAATACTCCAAATGCAGCTTGATCAGTAAGGAACCTGTAACAATTCCATTACCAAAAATATAGTTTCAGCACAAATTGAATGTTGCCACCTCATCTGCTGACACAGAATATACAACAGACAATACCACAAAATAAGTTGCCAGGAATATTTATAGTTCACTTTTGCTGCGTACATTATGAGACAATACACTGAAATAAATACATTTTAATTCTTAGATGAATCATCAAGGACAGGGTAAACTCAAAGTGATTTATTATCAACTTGAAAGAATTAAGTTCAGTTCCTTCTACCTCAGAGGAACATTATGAGGCACAATTAACTAATGTATCTAAAGTGTTTTGCAGCTGTAAACCACTGTGAATATAAACCCAAAGTAATCCCATTCTGTTCAGAATTTTACAGATGCAGTTAATGAGGGCAACCAACGGTGAAAATGAAAATTTTTAAAAAGGACAAATGTCTCTATGGCTTGTCTTTTGCACGATTGCCAAAATATATCAATGGACTATACTGTTCAAAGTCAATTGGGCCTTCTTATTATTAAGACTGCTTAATACAAATATGTCTTACATTGAACTAAGTAATATTGCCTAAGATATTAAAAAGACGTTAGAATTCAGATGTATGATCAGATTACATTTGTGGCAATGACTGTTCAAATAAACCCACATTAATATTATGATTTTTATACTGTTCACTGGCACTGCTTTCTAATATGAATCATTTGATGGATAGCAAATATTATTGTTGAAGCAGCAAATTGCTTATGAGCAAACTAGAATGGATTTATTTTTTTATCTAAAGGTTGGCTAGAATCCTGGCAGTATCATACATAGCTGTTAATATCAAATTATGGTTACATACATCATGCAGTGGTTTAAGTGCTAAACTAAGACTCTGGAAAATCAGGTTTGAATCTCTGCTCAGCCATAGAAATCCACTGGGTGACCTCGGGTAAATCACATTGTCTCAGCCTCAGAAGAAGGCAAAGGCAAACTTTTGCCTCTGAACAAACCCCATGAATTTTCAGTAAGGTTCACCTTGTGGTGGTGATGGTAATGATGTGCCTTCTTTTCCAACTTATGTTAACCCTAAGGCATAACCTCTATCATGGGGTTTTCTGGGACTGAGTGTGTGACTCATCCAAGGTCACCCAGTGGGTTTTCGTGTCCAAGCAGGGAATCAAATGCTGTTCTCCAGAGTCATAATCCAATGCTCAAACCACTACACCACTGGCTCTCAGATTTGCTGCAGGCTTGCCAGAAGTCAGAAATGGCTTCAAAGCATACACCACTAACAACAACAATAAGAACCACCACCACACTACTACAACATTCATTGCTGGTGGAAGTATTCAGCTCCATTGTCTGCAACAATCCTTTAACTTTACTGTTTCTGGTGCCAGAGACCCTTTATGGATATTTGGTGGCCAGAGGATAATGGGGGCAAGATGGCCAGGCAGTGGTGGCTGTACTTCACCAGCAGAGAATCAACAATATTAGGAACGTAGGAAGCTGAAATATACTGAGTCAAACCATTGGTACACATAGTCCCATAATGTCAACAATGACTGGAAGTGGTTCTACTGAATTTGAGATATTCTTTCTAACTTTTCCTGGAGAACACTGGTATTACTTGGTGGTCTCCCATCCAAGAACTAACTTTGTGCAACCTCTTTTACCTTCCTGAATCACACATGACAGAGTGTTTTCAAATTCACTAAATTGGTATGGAAACCAGAATGTATTTGTAAGTGCTTAATATAAAGTACAAATATCCCAGGATATTTTGTAGTGCCATAGAAATGTTCATTAAAAGCTGTATATCAACTTTCATTCCACACCTCAAGGAAAGTAGACGTGTGAGCAAGAGCTCCATGCTTCATTTATGAAAAGAGGGGCTCAGAAGGTGTATAGAACCCCTCTGGAATCGATTCTTTGGGAGGAGAATTGAGAGTTGGAGCTTGAAGCAGGAAAGGAATAATCCCCTGATAACACCATTGGGGTTTCCCCGTCTGACGAAGTAACCAACCCCTCTTTGAAGATGTAGGCTAATTCGTTTAGCCAGCCAGCCAGAGATGCAGAACAACTTATCTGAGATAAACAAGGTGAAATCTAAATGTTATGTCTATGTTAACTTCTCTTGACAACTCAAAAAAGAAGTGTCAACTTCTAAGAGGGGTCTTCCCACAAAATGAGAGATGCATCACCCCTTAGGAAATAGTCTTACAACTAGTTATTTACAGCTCAAGGTAGCAAAAAACTGGTGGACTCAGGTTGGGGTCTGCTGCCCCCAGCTTCTACACTTTGAATCTTCAATCAACTCTCCCACCGTGGTGCAATGTGATGTTATCTTGGTTGATTGAGAGCCAGGTAGGATTTTCCCCCCTTTCCATGGGCTTTTTTGCCTACACCATACAGTTTCCAGATGGACCTTGGGAGACTGGGTTGTGTGACATATAAATAGGTTGATTTGGTATGTTTTGAAAGAAATTTGGATTTCAGTGAGCACCTAGGACACTGTTTGGGTCGAAGGGAGGTCTATGGAAGCACCTCTTTGGGCCGCAGGACCTGGAAGGTGGGGAAAGAGACACCCCTTGGGACTGCATGGAGGATAAATCGCCCTCTTTATTTCTTGGGCATTGGAAGAGGGACTTTCATGTTGGTCTTCCTGATGTGGGTCAGCCAACGGATAACCCAGCTTTTGGGTTAATGTTGGGGCTCAGGCACTATCACCCAGGGAATGCTGCAGAAGTGGTCTCAATGATAGACCACCAGCTGAAGCTGCTTCCATCCTTAGCTATTTTTCCCATCTAGTTTGCAGTTCCAGTAAGAAATTAATAAATAAGTCAAATTAATAAATGACCCTGTTTGAACCCACTTTCTATGTCTTGTCTCATTATTCCTGGAGTGAGTGGGCAAATTAGAGCAGCTCTTTTAAGGTGGGGATAGCATGTAAAGGCCTTCAGCATTCATAGTCACTGAAATGGGCATTTTCTGGAAAATCATACAGTTTTCTCATTAAATCAGTGGTATTTTAAATATGGGAGTATTAGTGGTAATTATCTGAGAATTGAATCCATGAGCTCAGATATCCCAGCTATGATGGTATCAACACAACAGGGCAGGTAGGGTTGCCCATATTTTTCTGTCAAAAGATTTCTTGATGGAGAATCTTGAGGTCTATCCATATAGATCAAGTCTTACACATCTGTGGGAATTCTTCCATATATTCCCTGCAATATTTCTCAATGGAATCTGAAAATGGATGCCTATAAAACACAATGCTGGAGATTTGTCTCTCAGCCTTCTGTATGTAGTCCAATTTGCTCATGATGACAACAGTTCCTCCAATTGCCCTTTTGCTTCTGAGGCTGTAGATGGCATCATGTTCACTAAGGCTATGGGGTAAATGATATTGCTGTTTACTTCTGGTTCAGTTTGGCAGTGGGATCCATCTATACAAGGGTCTAGTAGTCTCCCCCCCCCCCACTTGCAACAATAGGAATAACTATGTAATGTAATATAATACTAAGGCCAATCACAGCTACAAGATAAGGTGGGGAGACAAGCAGAAATTAATGAACTAATGAATGGTGAGAAATATGATTTAAAATTTAAGATAGATTCTGTTTGGGTATATAAATAAGTGAATGAATTATTAGATGGATTTATAATCTGCTGAATTGAAGGGGAGGAATCTACATAATACCTGTTATATTATAAACTACTGATTTACTAACCTAAGCATTTTGTTGTACAGCATTGGATATACAAAACAAATAGAAATTCAAACCTTAGTGTGGGCCTTGAAAGTATGTCTATAGCCACATGGCTATGAACAGCTGAAGCTCAAGTAGTTAGACAAGGCTCAATAAAAATGCCAGTCAAACTTCAAGGTCCCTTACAAATGCAATATCTTTTTGAAGAACTTTTTTAGAATTTTCAAAAATAAATAAAGCAAGAATTAAAGGACCACAGAAAAGAAGTGAACAATAAAGGACTTCATACATTTGAAAAAAACTTTGGAAGGGTGGACAAGTGAAACATACTCTCTAAAGGGTGAACTTATGTCATCAAAAAGAAAATTCAGAAAAATGCCTCAAATTTAGAAGCATTGCAGAAGATTCTAATGAAGATCTTTATGTCAAGGTAATTCCATCACTGGCTAGCTTCTCTGATATTACGAAAGACTATTTAGAAGTAGAAATAGATAGATTACTTAGGATTAATTCTGCTACAGCTAAAGGAAAAAATCTTCCCCACGATATGGTAATCTGTTAGCAAGATCCAGAATTCATGATGAAATTTTGCAAAGAAGCTATAAACACAAACTTCAGATCAATGGCTCCACAATGAGGATATTTAAAGATATACCAGCCGTCATACTAAAAAAGAGGCAAGAATAAAGATAACTTACACATTTTCTTACCAATCATAATATCAGATTCTCTTGGGGCTGTATAGAAGGTGTTATGTTTAGTTACAAATAAAAAAGATATAGCATCAATACCAAAACTAAGGTTGAAGAATTTAGACTTCATAGAGACAAGGAAAATGAACAAGAACAAAGATAATTTGAAAGATACACTGACAACCAAGAAATAAACAAGGAAGAAGAGCACCCCCAAAATAAAATAAAAATACTTTCAACATAGAGAAAAACTATTCAGTGTGACATAGAATAAACAGAAAAATCAAAGAGGAGTGAGGATAGAGAAGAATGAGAAGAATCAGAAGTGGAAGAGAACACCACCACAGAAGAATTCTTATAAATATCATTTGTTTGTCTTTTCAGTATTTCCCTCTCATTCTCTACTATAATCCTTTATTTACTTCTGTACAACTAATTTCATTTTAACGTTAGTAAGCATGAAAAAACTAATAAATTGTGCTCTTGGGATGTTAAAGGAATTAACTCAGTTTATAAAAGGAAAAAAGATTTTTCACGATTTGGGGAAAACACTATGATATACTTTACATACAGGAAATTAAAATAAAGGGGGAAAAAAAGATTCAATTTATTTTTTAAAAACCCAAACTGGGCCAGCTCTTCCAATCTTCATACCAAAAGAGAAAATTAGGTGTGGCACTATACATAAAAAACAAATATTCAGCAAAAGAAATGTTTAAAGATAAAGAGTGGCACTAGATAGCTGTAGAAATAACTTTCCCCTATTTCAAAATTTTAATGGTTGGGTTTTATGTCCACAATGAAAATAAATTTAAATTCTATAAAACACTGCAAAAAGAATTAGAAAGATATAATTATGAAAAGATACTAATTACAGGAGATTGGAATGTGGTAATTAATCCACAAATAGATCTGCTAAGAACACGCACGCATGCACACACACACACAGACACACACATATGCACACACACACAAAGTGCAGAAATTACCAAGCACTTTTTTTGATTATTAGAAAGCTAATTTGGATCTCCAAGATGTTTGGACATCACTGTACCCAAAAAACACTGGATACACTTTCATTCTTTACAATATGTTTGCTTTTCTCAAATTGATATGTTCCTCAATATACTCTAAAATTAAAAATCTGTCAATATTATCCAAAGTTGATTCAGATCATAACCCTATCACATTGGAACTTGAAGCTGAAAATAGTCAATTTAACCAGAGATTAAATTCAGATCTACTTTTAGATGATGACTTCTTGAAAAATTTGAAGACTAATATTAAAGTGTACTTTAAAGAGAATAAATTTGAACATATTCAACCAAGAACTTTATAGAATACACATGAAGCTGTGATAAGAGGCCTATTCATGAAGCATGGTGCAGAGCTGAAAAAAGCCCACCTAAAAGAAATTACAGAATTAGAAAGCAAAATAAAGGATATGGAAGAGAAACTTAAAAAGACCCCAGGCTTTAATAAAATCACCAACAATATAAAATATTTACCAAATAATGGAAGCTATACTTACCAAAGAAATATGACAAAATATAAAGAAAGAAAGCCAAAACCATTTTGAATTCGCTAACAAGTCAGGAAAATGGCTGGCTAACAAGCTAAAAAAAGAAAGAGAAAAGAAAACTATTATGGAAATAGAGAACGAAATAGGAATTGCTACAACACAAGAAGAAATCCAAAACAAATTCAACAAATTCTACTCAAATCTATACAAGAAAGAATCAAACAAAATATTGGATGAAGATTTACAAGAATATTTCTTAGATAATCTGGAATACATGTCATTGAACGCAAGTGATAGATCTACTCTGAATCAAGACATAACAGCTACAGAAATATCAATGACTATCAAGAATCTTAAATCAGGGAAATCACCAGCTCCATATGGAATATTATAAAAAATTAGAAAGCATACTAATAAACCCATTGAAAGAAATGTTTAATGCTATCTGCACAGATGGAATCCCTGACTCTTGTAAACAAGCAGACATAATTCTAATCCCAAAAGAAGGAAAAGATTAAAAAGCTCCAGAAAATTACACCAATATCTCTAATGTACATTGACTACAAAATATATGCATCTCTTTTGACCACCAGATTAAAAGAAACCCTAAACCAGGGGTAGGCAACCTTTCCCCTTTAAGGGCCGAGGGACTTCAGCTCCCAGAAGCCTCAGCCATGTTGGCCAATAGTCCCATGTTGGCCAATAGCTCCTGGGATTCTGGGAGCTGAAGTCCCTCGGCCCTTAAAGGGGAAAGGTTGCCTACCCCTGCCCTAAACAGTAATATCCATGAAGATCACATGGGCTTCCTGCCACAAAGACAAATGAAACACAACACCAGAATTGTCTTATCAAGTATTATGAAAAAAATAAAGATAAAAAAGTTGCTATGTTTCTTTTAGAGCAGAAAAAGCCTTTGATTCCATTAACTGGGCATCTATGTTCTTGATTTTAGAAAAAAATAGAGTTTGACAATATATATATATATATATATATATTGGATAAAGAATACCATAATGAACAAAAAGCCCAACTCGTAATAAATGGTGAAAAGACAAAAGAATTATCTATCCAACAGGAGGCCATATCCCACAATCCCAACCACCCCCTTAAAATACAATTAAATAATGATGATTTAAAACACATTTAAAATAATAAAACAAAAACAAAGAAACAAATAACAATAGCTACAGCCGAATCAGGGATGAGCAGGATGGCTATCTTTTGATGGCTGGGATATCTATTCAGGAAAGGCCTGCCGGAAGAGATCCATCTTAACAGCCTTTTTAAAGCTGTCTAAGGTGGTAATATGACGGATCTCATCCGGCAGGCCATTCCATAATCTGGGAGCAGTAGACAAAAAGATCCTCTGGGCGGTTGCAGACAATCTAGTTTTTATCGGCTGCAACAAATTTCTCCCAAAGGACCTAAGTGCATGGGGTGGATTATACGGAAGGAGGCAGTCCTGAAGATAGGTTGGACCCAAGCCATATAGGGCTTTAAAGGTGATAACCAACACCTTGTACTGGGCCTGGAAACTAATGGGCAGCCAGTGAAGTGATCTCAGGATCGATGTTATATGGTCTCTTCTCGTTGTTCCTGAGACCAACCTGGCTGCCATATTCTGTATTAGTTGAAGTTTCCAGACCATGTACAAGGGTAGCCTCTTGTAGAGTGCATTATAGAAATCAATATGAGAGGTTATCAAAGCATGCACCACAGTTTCAAGGTCCCTAACTTCCAGGAAAGGGCGCAGCTGGCAGATCAGCCAAAGCTGATAACAGACACTCCTGACTGTCACATTTACCTGATTTATCATCTGAAGCGATGGGTCCAGCAGCACCCCCAGACTATGAACACAGTCCTTAGAGGAGAGTGTGACCCCACCCAGGACTGGAGGTTGCAACCCAATACCTGGGTTCAGGGACACTACTGCAAGTACCTCCGTTTTGTCTGGATTCAGTCTCAATCTGTTTTTCCTCATCCAGTCCATTACTGCCTTAAGACAGTCATTGAGAAGAGAGAAGCCATCTGAAGTTAAAGCTGAAGACCGAGAGCTTTAACCTCATGTATGGATGGCATGCATATCTATGGTATGCCAAAGCGAAAATCCACCAAGATTTTGAACATCATATACTGAGAAGAACCCTACTAAGAGTCTGGATTAAAGCAAAAGCAGCTTTTTACTGAGGGATCGCTGAATGGGTGTCACCCAAGAAAGCAATGCTAAGCAGATACAAAACAACCAAAATATGGTTAAGATATGATGACATTATAAATCTGGACATGCATGATGGAAGTTCAGAACTAAAAGACGTAAAGGACATTCAAACCCTAGAACTAAAAACACATATTACCAACTACAGGAAATATTTAAAACCCGTCAAAAAATCAAAGTCTTTACATTCCAAAAAAATGAAATTGATATAATAATATTAGAAGATAAATCAAAACAAATTGCTAAACTATACAGAGTATTTTTTTAGAAAGGAAACTTGATGAAGAACTATTGGAAGATCATATGATAAGATAGGCCAGAGATATTGGAAGAGAAATTCCTAAAAACAGCTGGTTGCAAGCAGGACAATACTTACAAATTTACTAAAAATCAGAATATAAGAGAAAACTTTTTCAAAATGGAAACAAGATGGCACTTGACTACAGCTAGGTGAGGCAATATAATTCTGGAAGTGTCAGAAAAGCTCTGGCTCCTTGTTTCACATGTGGTGGATGTGCCCGGAGGTGACAAAATTTTGGAAATTGCTTCACAATACAATATGCAACATATTAGACATTTCTTCTGAACTCACCCCAGAACTCTAACTCTTGAACATGATTCAAGGTATACAAACAAAAGATAGAATCAAATTTTTGAAAACAATTCTATATATGGTTTCAGTGGCAAGAATCTTTCTCGCATGAAAATGGAAATCAGCGGATATACCCTCTATAGATAGTTGGATGCTTAAAATGATAGAAGCCTCCAAAATGGATAAATATTGGTGCAATTGATGGAGACTCCTATGAAAAACAAACAAAACTGGCAGGCTTTCCTAACATATTGTGAAAAACCTGGAATTGTGAAAAATAGAAAAATAAGAATAGAGTGCAGTATTAGAACCTTGTGGAAAGTAATTTCTTAAGGAATGACAGTAAGCTAAAAAATTGAGAAAAACTTAACTATAAGATAAAAGGAAGTAGTTAATAATAATGAATAATTCACAGCATTTAGGCATAATATTTGGACGATCCATGGTTTAATTTCATAATAGCACTTAGTAGAAAGAAGGGGGAGAGGGATACAAGGGAAACATTTCATAAATTTGTATTTCTTAACTTGTTATCTTGCTATTTTTAAAAAATAAAGTAAAAAATGTAAACTGACTTATGATCACAAAAAAGCTGTATATCAGAAGGGGGGGGGGGAATGTACCTGAAAGTATTTTATTGTTATATTCCTTCAGGTCATTTCCAACTTATGGAGACCCTAATGTGACCCTCACATGGGGTTTTCTTGGCAAGTTTCTTCAGAGGGAGTTTGTCATTGCCATCCTCTGAAACCGAGAGAATTTGACTTGCCCAGGGTCACCCAGGGATTTCATGACCAAGCAGGGATTTGAACTACTACACCAGGGGTGGGCAACCTTTTGGGGCTTGGGGCCGGGTTGCTGTCCCTCACACAATTGGGGGGTCGAAGCACCAAAAATAAATAAATAAATAAATAAATAAATATATTTTTTAAAAAAATTAATTAGATAAAAAATATGCATGCACACTCTCTCAGCCCCAGAAAAGCCATGGCAAAAACACCTGAGGAGATTTTGCCAAGAAAACACCAAGAACAAGTAATAACAACAATAATCAATATCATCATGGTGGGCGGCGGCGGCAGGGGGCAGCAGCAGAACCAGCCTGGGGCCGGTCCAAAGGCCTCGGGGGGCGCATCTGGCCCCCGGGCCTTAGGTTGCCTACCCCTGTACTACACCATGCTGGCTCCTGTCATTACCAAAGGATAAATCCTTAAAAAATATATCTGTTCAACAAGAATGCCTATAGAATGTGTATATTAGGAAATAGATGCATATCATCATCATCATCATCATCATCATCATCATCATCATCATCATCTACCTTTTCCCCAAAATTGGGACTTAAGGTAGCAACTTTGCATTTATAAATACAGACCCAGTGGAATGAGTTGAAGACTAGAAAAATGAGAAATGAAAATAAGCCACAATTGACAGTCTCCTATCCCTAGCAGTTATGGCCCTAAGTTCAAATAAATTGAGAAACAGTTCCTTGGATGAATTATGTGTAATGCTAGTGGAGTAATGGCATTACTTCCACAAGGTAGATCCCATGCACCTGACTCTTTGAGGTCAGCCAGTAGCTCACAGAACCAAGTACATTCACAATATATCTTAATCTTTGCCTCCTAGAAGGACAGTAGGCTTGTAATGTACATATTGGTGTAATGGAAGCCAATGGAGAGAATGAATGAAAGGTGAGTAAATGGCTTTATGTGATCAATGTAGCAGGTAAGTGGATAATCTAGAAAAATCTATAAATGACAATTCTAGCATAACTAAGCCCGTTTGCAAATACTTTATTCCTCTGCTCAAAATGCTCCATTTGCAACTCCCTCGCTTACATGAGCACTTTAATGTATGTCAATAGACTGTTACCATTCTACCTTGTTTCACAATGGTATCCAACCTGAAAATGGCATCCAACCTTTCAGCAATATTCTAGTTCCACATAGTCATAAATGGCTGAAAATCAGAATGACTCTTTTTTGAAAGACTGAGGAGATGAATAACAAGTACTAACAAGATACATGTGAATAAATTATTTGTGGCTGGCACTGTCCTTCTATCTACATGACATAAACAAGTCTGTCATCCAAAAATAAATATTTTGTTTGATAAAAACCTCTTTGAGGTAAGGAGCATCATGTGGTTCAGTTGACTGCTATTGCTTCTTCTAATTGAAAGCAAGTCTTTGCAAATGAGTTCCTCCACCCCTTAGCATTTTGCCTAGTTCTTGCTTTCAGATAGCATAGGAGCAGCAATAAATCTCATGCTGATACAGATTTTCTATTCCATTGCTGACATCTTTATTCAATTTGTTTTGTTACAAGTCAAGAAATATTCTTAGTATCCCCTTTGAATTATATCAACTGCATTACTTTCTCATCTATGAATGTTATCTCTCCTTCTGTCTTCATTTTTTTTCTTGGCAGCATAAAACTAGAACTAGAACAGAAACTTCAGGAAGTTTTACATTTTTTAACCAAACTTCAAGTGCTCAGATCAGCCTGTTGAGACAGTTGCCATTATACTTTTAAAGATGTCTTATGTAAATAGATTAATGCAAAAAAAGTCTTTTTCACAAGTATACTTGCAAATAAAACATGCTCAGGGCTGGATGAAATCTTACATTAAATGGGTGGCTGCCAACAAAAGCAATGAACATTTATTTGCCTTTTTCTATCCACAGGTGATTCAGTGGCTGTTTTTGCTTCCAATAGTGCTACCAAGTTTTCAAAATATCAACAAGTGACATTCAAAATTCATGATATGCAATGTTGAAAATCAGAAAGTAGCTAGTAACAAGTTTGTGTTCTGCCTATATATCAAATGAAAGTATTGATTTCAGTTAATTTAACCATGCATTTCATTGTACAATTAATATATTGCCCACATCCATAAATTACATGAGGCACACCTTTCTTTCTTTCTGAAAGAGCATCCCCCTCCCACAAAAAATGCAGGACTTCTTGGCCTCTTTTTCAGTCAATACAAAAGGAAAAGCTTTCCAGACTTCTTTTAGAATAAGGGACACCTGTCAATTCTGTAAGGGACAAGATTTCCAGCCCTCAAATAGAGTTTGTTGTGTGCCTTCAAGTCATTTCCAACTTATGGTGACCCCAAGGTGACCCTATCATGGGGTTTTCTTGGCAAGATTTATTCAGAGGAGGTTTGCCATTGCCTTCCCCTGAGGATGAGAGAGTGTGACTTGCCCAAGGTCACCCAGTGGGTTTACATGCCTGAGCTGGAAATTGAAGCCTGGTCTCCAGAGTCACAGTCCAACACTCAAACCATTACACCAAACTGGCTCAAATAGAGGACATTATAAGGGACACCTGCCCACCCTAACTTCTAGGCAGTTTTGCACTATACATGGACCTGCATGTGTATGCAGTCTATAACAGTGGTTTGCATTTTTCAAAATTTAGTTTTATTCATTTATTAAAATATTTATATCACACAATTTACCATGGGGTTAAAACAATTCCAGATCAAAACCATACATGGCTTTAGCAGGATAGAAACATATTAAAATGGGAAAACTTAAAGCAGCTTGTAAGGCTCCAACAATTAAAGCCACACACATGTGCATTTAAAGTAAATTAATTTCCCCAGGGTGTTAATAAAAACCTATGTTTTAAAACATAAGACCTTGATTTAGAAATAATAATAATAATAATAATAATAATAATAATAATAATAATAATAAAAACTATGTTTTGATATGCTGCCATAAAGAAACCTATGTTGGTGCTAATTGGACTGTCAAGGGAAGGGCATTCCACAATTGGGATGTGGCCCTCTCCCATGTACTATTGTACTATTTGACCTTAAGAGTCAACTTCTAACCATGGACCAGACTTTTCCCTGTGGAGTGGTAAGTTTTTTGCTTTGAAACTGCACAAATGTGTTATTTTAAATTGTTTTGTATGTCTTATGCTGTTTTAAATTGTTTGACATTTTCATACTATTTTATTTTATTTTATAAGTAAATGAATAAATATCTGAAATTGGTGCTGAACATTGTAATATCCTTTTGACTTTGGTTTAATTACACAGCTAATTACCTCCTACATCTCAAGTTAATTTCTACATCTCCATGCCATCCAATTGTCCTGATTTAGCAGACAGTCCCAATTAATCCTGTCATCCCACTTTTTCAGCTGACTGTTAAATATCCAGTTTTTCTCTTCTCTTCCCATTTCCCTCCTTCATATTCACTTTACTTCAGCTGGTACAAATTGAGTTCAAAATGCTAATGTAATTTGCACTCAGTGTGATAAGAATCTTGCACTTCCTAGTAGGTGCAGGCAAAAGCAAACTGCTGTTGCCTCTCCTAACTGGTTTGTTTTCCCTCATTAATTACTTTTGCCATCTTGACCATGCTCTGATGCTGTTTGTCCATACATGTCCTACTTTTCAAGTGCGAAATGTTGGAGGATAGATATCTTTAAGTAATGATAAAATGGCACATCTGTATACACCTTTGTTATGGTCCCCCCCCCCCATAGCCTCCTCTATTACTTTCTCAGGGGTGCCTATGGTTCCTTAATTGCTTGAAAGTTTTGAGATTTCTTGCAAATAGTTTGACTGCTGCAAGTTTCATACTTCATTTTTACATGTCACATAGTTTTATGGCTTTTATTGTAAAACATTCTGATGTCTTTATGGAAAAAGTGGGGATATAAATGTTTTAAATGAAAAGAGCAAAATATGTCACATTAGCTTTCAAAGCCCACTGCCATTTTTTTAAATTTTATTTTATTTTGCAAAAATTGCCAAAAACAAAACATCACACAGGGAAAGAAACATGGTAATATTTGGCCTGCATCTTATTTGAGGTGTTTGCTGATGGTCTTGAGGGAGGTTGATGCAAAAAAAACCCCAACAATCCAAGGAAACAAACAAACACACACACACACACACACACACACACACAACACCATTAGGCCAGGAGTAAGTCACATTGAATTTAGACTGTAGCTACACTGCAGAATTAAAACAGTTTAATACCATCTTAACAGCCATGACTCTATCTACAGAAACCTAGGATTTGTATTTTGGTGAAACACCAATGCTCTCTGACAGACCACAGTGAATGCTTCACCAAATTATAAATCCCAGGATTCTATAGGACAGATTCATGGCAGTTAAAGTGATATCTATCAAATTCCTTTAATTCTACAGTGCGGCTACATCCAATTTGGGACTTCTAAGTAGATATGTCTAGAAAGCATTCCACTAAGCTTTATGTTTTCATTGATGGGACCTCAAAGTGGGGGGGGGGGGGAAGCCATTTTATTTGAAGAAAAGTTTATTGTAATACCAAGCTTTGTGTCTTGAAAATGGCCAGCACACAGGCAGGTAGATCTATATTGTACTTAGAGATAAATCAAAGTGCTGTTGCTGATGATGACATATTTAGAAATGAAACCTTGGCTCAATAATACATAAATTACAAACCATAAACTGGGAAAGTTGATTAGAAAAGAAGCTTTCAAGGGAAGAGGACAAAAATCTATCACTGATATTCCAAAGTATATTAGTTAATTTTCAGACAGCAAATTCATTTTATTTGTTATTTGCAAGTTCATTCTTGTTCTTTTGAACATCATGTAAAAATTGTTACAGTTATTTAAGATTAACTCTTGCAAGCAGTGGGAAATGTGGAGGGGTGACACATAACAATAACTGGCAAAAAGTATTGAATTACTGAAAAACCTTGACAAAATAATCTCAACATGAAAACACAAAACATGTGTCCTTGTGGGAGTGAATCCTGATGAATGTTATCCACTTATAAGTAGAAGGGGATGCATGGCCAAAATTCTAAAGAGAAGACTACACTAGATGCTAATAGGAAGAACATTGATTCTTACATATTTGAAAGTCAGGTCCTACATTCATTGAATCTTGGGGAAAGGTTGCTTAGAAATCTATATTCATGCAGTGAATGGCAAGGAAAGGGTTTTCTGCCTAACATTCTTCAAAAGACAGGATAACCCAGAATTTCAGAAAGGAAAAGCAGCTTGAGTTAGGAGAATTCTGGAAGCATCCATAGATACAGTCTTTCCCCATTGGTCATTTTTCACATGAGGCTTGGGAGACTTTGTATATCCAATATTCCCCTTATTTTCAGATAGAATGTTGACACTGATTTGGAATCAGATAAAGGTTAGAATGGAAACCTGCAATCAGATATCCATAGCTGAATCAGGGATCCATAGTTGTGCCTCTTGGTACATTTTTTCTTTTGGCTCCCAGCAACCCTGGTTAGCAGAGCCAATGGTGAGGGATTATGGAGTTTGTTGCCTAAAAAGAGGACCATAGTTGCTAAGGAGATGTTTGCTTTATAACAAATACAACTACTCCACACACACAAGTCTTATATCACCTCTTCCCATCTCTTACAACCTTTACTCAAATATTTTGTTTGCTATACCTCTTATTATCCTTGTTGCCCTTTTCTGAACTTGCTTCAATTTATCTCTATCCTTCCTAAAATGAGACATGCAGAACTAAATGCAATACTCCAGATGAGACCCAGGCAATGCAGAATATAGTGGGTCTATTACTTCCCTCAGCTTGGAAGCCATGGCCCTATGCACTCACCAAAAGGCTTGTTCCCCCCCCCCCCCCCCCATTCTGGTATTGCATATCCCAAATTCCATGTTGGATGCAAGCAGTCTGGATGACTTCCATCACGTTGTGCACTGGAACTGGGGTATGATTGGTTTTAAACAACTTATCTGTTGATTCAAAGCTCTCCATTCCTGCATGGGTGAGGTGGCTGTCTGTACAAGTATCCTGCTGAGCCACCCAGCATGTCCACCACCGTCTAGAGTTGCTCATTCCAAGGTGAGAACAAGACACCTAGGTATGTGATTGCTGATCATCTTGTTCTAACCTCAGAAGTGAGCAATCCATGGCAGTGGTAAATATACTATGTGGCTCATCAGGACACTCATGCAGACAGCCATGCCAGTGTGAGAATGTAAATCCAGGTAAGAGGGGAAAGGTCAGGGCAGGATACTCTGGGTTGCCCTTGGAGTATCTTGGCCCATCTGACAGGGCTTATGCTTCTATTAGTGCAGACTGTGGTACATTGCTGGGTCATGTGCAACATATGATAATCAATAATCCCAAGGTCCTTTTCACATATAGTACTGGTAAGCTATGAATCCCCCATCCTGTACCTGTGCACTTGGTTTTTGTGGTCTAAATGTAGAATTTGGCATGTCCCTATTAAATTGCAATTTACCGTATTTCTGTCCAGTTTTCTAGTTTATCAAGATCCTTTTGAATTCTGTTTCTGTCTTCCGGTGTGTAAACTACCCCTCCCAATTTTGTATCTTCTGAAAACTTGATAAGTAGTCTCAACCCAGCCACCTAGCTAGATTCAGATTTCTTGCCAAGGTCTCTGCCTATGCATAGAAGCACACAATCCTCTTTTTTAGGGGGAAATGGAAGCAAAATAAATATTGAACAGTTCTGTTCTTTTGTTGTGATCTATTAGCATTTCATAATCCTTGCTAACAAGCATTTCCTTGCTTCAAACATATTTGAAATACCCCATTTTGTTGCTTCTTGCTTCCTTAGCCAGTCTCAGCTCATTTTGAGCTTTAGCTTATATTACACTATTCCTGCAAGTTTAGGCTACACATCTTCATTCTTGCTTGGTGACTCATCCTTCCTTCCATTCTTTACACATGCATTTCCCCCTTTTTCACTTCCTCCTTGAGTTTATTGTACAGCTATACTGGCTTTTGAGGGTATTTCCCATTTATGAGCTTGATTTCAGCTATCCGGAAATCCAAGATATGTGACTATACTCTTCTTTGGCCACAGTCATGAATTCTAGCATTATAAGGTCACTGCCCCCTAAATTACCAACTGCTTTGATGACAGTGACCAACTCCTGGATGTTTGTTAGATGCAAGTCTAGAATTGCTGAGCTTCTTGTTCTTTCCTCCATCTTTTAAAAGAGGAATTTATTTGCAATATAAATTCAAAGGGAACAAACAAGAAAGAAACATTGGGAAAAGGATGGGGGAATGAGACAACAGATAAATAAGTTTAAAGGAAATAAGAAAGAAACATCGGAAAGGGGGGGAGAGACAAGACGACAGATAAATATGTCCAAAGGAAACAAACAAGAAAGAAATGTCAGAAAGAGGATGGGGGACAAGACGACAGACAAATATGTCCAAAGGAAATAAACAAGAAAGAAACAATGGATAGAGGACAGGGGTGGAGACAGCAAGAGATCGAGTAAAAGGGCATTAGAAGGAATGATTAATTAAGGAGATCAGCAGTGAAAGGAGGAACAGAAACAAGAAAAAAAATAAAGGCTACATTTAAAGAAGACGGGATAAAACGACAGATAGAAAACAATTGGAGATAAAGGGAAACAGCTTTTGGTAGATTTAATAGAATAATAGCAATAACAATAACAAAAGTACAATACCCAATTCCTCCTTTGCTCTGATATAATCCTTCCTTGCTATACTTTATTGGGTATTTATTTGCACTCTGTTGATGTATCTATCTATCACGCCCCATTATAAAATCTGATTGAGTATATAAATATTAAGAGACTTGGATGAAATTGAATTGATTACATATATAAAAAAATAATTTTGGAGGTTTTGAAGAATTAATTCTGGATAAGTTAAATGAAGTGAATAAAGGTGACTTGGATAATATCTTACGTGATTGATTGATACCATATTTTTATATAAATTGATATTGAGGTTAAAAATAGTGGAGATAAAGTGGATAAACAATTAGATTGGCTTAGAAGGCATATATTTGAGAGTTTATTTGTAATATTGAGATTAATAAAACTTAATTTGTTGATTATACTTATTAGGATTTTACCACTTATAAATTAATATAAATATTGAAAACTGGAAATTAGCTAAAGTCAACTAGGTAAAATTAACTGATGTAGGTCATAAATCTATTGATGGGTATAGATTACTGACAATAGGAAATCAACCAATATCAGTATCGATATCAAATAAGAATAAATTGGAATTAAGAATAAGAATCACTATTATAAAATTGTCACCAAGATGGCTTTGGGAGAAAAGAGAACAGCACAAGTAGCATCATCAACACAGAGAAGGGGATCAACAGACTCAATGACCAAATCACCAGACTCAACTACAATATTCTTGGAGGAATTAAAAAAAAAATTAAGGACGAAATGCTCCATGAGATGAAACAGGAACTGAAAACATCAAGAAAGGAGGCTAAAGAAGACATACAAAAGGAATTAAATATATTTGGTAAAAAATTACTTCTAAAGATCTCTTGGGAATTGGAAAGCATTATAAAGGAAATCCAGGATAACCAGAAAAGAAATGAGAATAAAATCCTTTTACAAGAGATCTGTTACCATGAAAGATGCCTGAAGCTATGAGGTATTTTGGAGGATCTGAAGGAGGATTTCTATGATAAAATAATGATAGAACTTACAATTTTTTTGTGGGGACATCCGAAGCTGACATGAGCAACACAATAGATTAAAATTTTCAGAGTGAACTCGACTGTTGCCAGAGAAAAAAGCTACCGAGGGATGTAGTAGTATCATTTCTTAAAACAACATGAAGAGATCAGATTCTACAAAAGAGTTATATACAGGACTTGACGATTAAAGGACATACAAGATTTATAAGGACATTCCTTTAGATATGCTTAGATATACTTAGAAGAAGACAAGACTACAGGTTTTTGACTCAAGAACTTATGAAAAGGAGAATTCCATGTTCATGGGGAAGTACACAGGAAGAAATTAAAATGACTACAAGGAGTGTACATTATATGACTACTGAGGGAGAAGATGGTGAAATAAAGAAAGATATAGAAGTTTCAGATGATGACAAACAAGATGAAGAAAACACAACACCAAAAAGCTCTGGAGAAGAAGAAAGAACAGGAATCTAAACAGAAAAAGTATATATATTATATATCTATAAAGACAAAAGAAAAATGATGTCAAAAATTAGATCCTGGAATATAAAAGGTTCAATTTCAAAATTTAAGCATAGTAATTTTTTTCATTATTTGGCTAAGAAAAAGTTGGATGTTATCTGTCTACAAGAAGTGATAATAAAAGAAAAAGACATAATTTTTTTGAAAAATCCAAAGGTGGGACTGTTATTTGCTGCACCAAATGAAAAAAGAAAAAGCAGAGTAGTAATGTATGTCCATAAAAAATATATTGCAAAAGAAATTTGGAAAGATGAAGAAGGACATTATATTGGAATTTAACTCATATTAGATGCAGTAAAATATTTCGTTATGGGCATATATACTCCCATTGACAACAAACAAAGTTTTTTTAAAAATAAAAATGGAGAGTTATTAAGAAATTTAGATTATCAGAACATGTTATTGTTAGGTGATTGGAATGGAGTAGTAGACCTGTTAATTGATAGAGCATCTAATAAAAAGATAAAGAAAAATCAAGGGAAACCACCGGTCACCTTCTTTAATTTACAACAAGAGAAGGTATTATATCATGTTTGGAGAAAGCTTTACCCATCAACCCATTTTATTGCTTAATATAGATTACAAGATTCTGATATCTATCCTTGCAGACAGATTTAAAGAAGCATTGAAAGAATACAGAAACAATATCAAGCCAGATTTTTACCTAACAGACAGATGAAATATAACATTAGAGTAATCTTGGATGTTTTGGAAACTATGAAAGAAATAATGATAAACAATCAGCATTAAATTTGCAGATGCAGAAAAGGCCTTTGACAATGTTAATGGAAATTTGAAGTTGTAGGCTTTCATGGCCGGCATCCATAGATGATGATCATGATGATGATGATAATAATAATAATAATAATAATAATAATAATAATAATAATAATTTTTATTTATATCCCATCTCTATGTCAAGCAATCAGGGTGGCTCACAACAGTTTAAAACTTCACACAATATTAAAATACAATCCAAAATCCCACAACCCTCCCACCCCTTAAAAGAGAATTAAACAATTTTAACATTAAAACAAGATGGTTAAGACACTCAATTAAAAAACCAATCCATAGACAAACAAATAGTAGGTGGGGCAGTAATAAAGGAGGGATAAGGAGACTCCTGAGGCCGGGGAATCTAATCAGGGAAGGCCTGCAGAAGAGTTCCGTCATAACAGCCTTTTTAAAGCTGCTTAAAGTTGTCAACTGACAGATCTCATCCAGCAGGCCATTCCATAATTTGGGAGCGGTGGCTGAAAAGGCCCTCTGGGAGGTTGTTGACAGCCTAGTTTTCATTGGCTGTAACAAATTCCTCCAAATTGGTGTGTGGGGGGGATTATATGGGAAGAGGCAGTCCAGAAGATAAGTTGGACCCAAGCCATTTAGGGCTTTAAAGGTCATAACCAACACCTTATACTGGGCCCAGAAACTGATAGGCAGCCAGTAAAGAGATTTTAGCACAGGGGTTATGTGATCTCTCCGCGATGTACCTGAGACCACTCTGGCTGCCATATTTTCTGCCAACTGAAGTTTCCGGACCAAGCATGAGGGTAACCCCATGTAGAGTGCATTACAGAAGTCCAGACAGGAGGTTACCAGTGTGTGCACCATGGTCTCAAGATCCCTTACTTCCAGGAAAGGGTGCAGCTGGTGTATCAGCCAAAGCTGATAACAGGCACTCCTGACCGTCGCATTTACCTGACTAGCCATCTGAAGTGACGGATCAAGGAGCATCCCCAGACTGCGAACACAGTCCTTTGTGGAGAGTGTGACCCCATCCAGGACTGGAGGTTGCAACCCAATCCTTGGTTTCGGGGCCATCACCGTGAGCACTTCCGTTTTGTCTGGATTCAGTCTCAATCCGTTTTTCCTCATCCAGCCCATTACTGCCTTAAGACAGTCAATGAGAGGAGAGATGCCATCGGAATTTGAGGCTGACGATCGAGATAGGGAGAAATAGATCTGGGTGTCATCAGCATACAGATAACACCCAGCCCCATAGCTCCGAATAATCTCACCCAGCGGCTTCATATAGAGGTTGAACAACTTTGGGGACAGAATGGCACGTTGCGGGATGCCACAAGTAAGCTTCTTTTTACTGGAGCAACTGTCCCCAAGCAGCACCCTCTGGGACCTGCCAAAGAGAAAGGAGTGGAACCACTGGAAAGAAGTGCCTCTAATTCCTAACCCACTCAGGCGATCCAAGCGGATGGTGTGATCTATTGTATCAAAAGCCGCTGAGAGGTCTAAAAACACCAACAAGGTCACACTACCCCTGTTGATACTCAGATACAGGTCATCGCTCAAGGCAACCATGGCAGTCACAACTACAAATCCCATCCTAAAACCAGTTTGAAATGGGTCTTGATAATTGCTTTCATCTAAGACCACTTGGAGTTGAAGAGCAACTGCCCTCTCGATCACTTTTCTTTAGAATGGTAACGTAGAGACTGGCCTACAGTTGTTCATGTTCAGGGGGTCCAGGGAAGGTTTTTACAGAAGCAGCTTAACCATCACCTCCTTTAAGCAAGATGGAACATGTCCTTCCCTGAGGGATGCATTGATGATGTCCTTAAGAAACACCATCAAGGCACCCCCCCCCCCGGATGGCCAGCCAAGAAGGGCAAGGATCAAGAGGGCAAGTTCTCTTCCTCACTCTATCAAGTAGCTTGTCCACATCCTCGGTACTCACAGATGTAAATTGATCCATTAAATTTACATCAACGCAATTGTTGGACACCTCGTCAGTTGTTTCTGTCAAAATACTGGCGTCTAAGTTGGCTCTTATCCGAGAGATTTTATCTGCAAAGAAGTTGTTAAATGCGTCACAGCAGGCTGTTGTTGGGTTAAGCAAAAGGTTCTGCCCGGGTATAACCTGCATCATCTCCCTTACCACCCTAAACAGCTCGGCTGGACGAGACTCTGCAGACGCAATACGTGCAGAGGAGAAGGCCCTCTGCGCTGCACGTATTGTCTCTTGATAGTTTCAAAGAAAGTTCCTATGATGAGTCTTGTCAGATATGAGTCGAGTCTTCCACCAGAAGTGCTCTAGTTGTTGTCCAACCTGCTTCATTTTTCTAAGCTCTGATGTATACCATGGCCTACGATTTGAAGCGGGTTGGAAAGGACACTTGGGAGCGATCGTGTTGATAGCCTTGGTGAGATCAGTGTTCCAGTTGTTAACCAAAGCTTCGACAGAATCACCGGCGTTACCAACCATTAAACCCTCCAAGGCTTTCTGGAATCCTATTGGTTCCATTAGCCTTCTAGGGTGGACTATTCTAATGGGTCCACCACCCCCGGTGGGGCGGGCCATGGTCCTTAGTTCAGTCTTGACCAGGATATGATCTGTCCATGACAATGTGGTGATCCTGATAACCTCCACCCATGGATATTCCTGTTACATACTAAAGACTGCATCAAGAGTATGACCCACACAATGTGTGGGCCCGATGATCAATTGGGATAGGCCCATGTTTGTCATGGATTCTATGAACTCCCAAGCTGTGCCAGTTAGATTTTCCAAACTGGTCTCGAGTGGAATGTTGAACTTGGCCAGTACTAAAAGTCTGGGTGACTCCAACAGCAACTCTGAGACCAGTTGTGTCAGCTCGATTAGGGAGTCTGCTAGACAATGGGGTGGTCAGTATATTAGCAGAATCTCCAAACTATCCTTGGTCCTCAGGCTCAGGTACATACACTCGAAGTGGACCATGTTCCAGACAGGTATCTTGGTCAAGATTAGATTGTTCTTATGAACCAGGGCCACTCCACAAGATTAGATTGTTCTTATGAACCAGGGCCACTCCACACACACCCCGCCCACTTTCCCTTACTTGCTCACTAACAGAATACCTAGCTGGGAGGACCTGTGATCATGTAGCTACACTGTCCTCTCCCAGCCAGGTTTTTGTGAAGCAAGCCAGGTCAGCATCCTCATCTTGGAGGAGATCATATATAACCGACCTGGCATTGCAAAGGAGCAAGGTAAGGTTCTGTGGAATGGTTGGTATGCTCTCCAACCCAATCCGGGAAACAGAGTGAACTGAAAGCAGGATAGCTTTCAAACAGCGACCCTGCTTTCTTCTGTAACATCTGTTCACACTGTATCCACCATACCTCCCCTTCTTCTAGTGCATGGCCACACAGCCCAAAAAACCCACAAAAAATTGTTAACTAGAATTGTATATTGCAAATTCTGATTAGAATGGGTGTAGGAGAAAACTTTATTATGTGGTTTAAAAAAATATGCATACAGCAAATCACCCAATTATTAATAAATGCGAAAAAATCAAGAAAAAAATGCAATTAATAAAGGAACATGACAGGGATGCTCTCTTTTACCACTATTACTTATTGCTGTGCTTGAAACCATGATTAATAAAATCAGAAATGAAAAAGAAATAAAAGGTCTAAAGATCAAAGGCATAGAATATAAATTGAAGGCTTTTGCTAATGATTTAGTTTTTATTTTGGATGAGTCAATACAACAAATAGACAAATTATTTGACAATATTGAAGATTTTGGTAAATATCAGGTTTTAAAATTAAGATGATCAAAATTTTTATTAAATAAAAATCTGTGATTTTTATCAATTATGGAAAACAAATCAAGATTTCAAGTAAAAAAGAAGGTTAAGAATTTAGGAATCTGGCTAACAAATAAAAATACTGATTTGTATGAGAACAACTATAAAACTAAATGGAAAGAAATCAAAAAGGATTTATATGTATGAAATAAATTGCAACTGTCCTTATCTGGATGTATTGAAGCAATCAAAATGATGGTATTACCAAAAATGTTTTGATTGTTTTTATTTCAAACAATCCCCATTTTGAATAGCAACATATCTATAAAGGAATGGCAAAAAGATATTAGGAACTTCATTTGGAATAATAAAAAACCAAGAATAAATTGGAAGACAATGATGAAACAGAAAGAAGGAGGTGGTGGTGTTCTGGATATAAATCTTTATCATCAAGCAAATGTACTCAATTGGATAAAAGAATGGATTGCTTTAGAAAATATTGAGTTACTTACCCTAGAACAGGGGTTGGCAAACTACGGCCTGGGGGCCAGATCCGGCTGCCTGAGGCCTTTGGACTGGCCCCACAAGCCAGTCCTGCCACCGCTGCCACCCCCGCCCGCTGCCCCCACCCACCGCCATGTGCGACACCACTGCATGTGTCACGGCCGCCATTTTGTTTTCCAAAATGGTGGCCGTGATTCATTTGCGCATGCACAGTACTCTGGTGCATGCGCGAACAAGTTGTGGCTGCCATTTTGGAAAACAAAATGGTGGCCGCAACTCACTCACGCATGTGCAGTACACCAGAAGTACTGTGCATGAGCAAGTGAGCGTGTGCATGCATGTGCAATATTTCCAGAGTACTGTGTATGCGCACGCACATGAGCGCATGCAGCACCATTTCCCCCCCTCAGCCCACAGAAGACCTGGAGACCAACGGACCGGCCCCAGGTAAGAAGAAGTTGCCGACCCCTGCCCTAGAAGGTTGTAATAATAGGTTTGGCTGTCACGCCTACATATGGTATGGCAAAGCTAAAGTTCATAAGGAATTTTGCCATCATGTCATAAGAAGAGTTCTTTTAATAATTTGGGATAAAATTAAACAGATGATATATGTGAAAATACCTCTATGAATTTCTACCCAAGAAGCTTTTATTGGAAGATGGAAATCTTTAGATATATGGTTAACATATAAGGACATTCTTTGCAAATAAGAAGGTAAATCATTTGAACTGTTATCAATTGAAGACTTGTCCTGATTAGATCCAAAGATGCATTGGTTTCTAAACCTACAATTAAAAGAGAGATTTAAAATAGATGCTAAAATGGAAGAATTTGAAGAAGAAATGAATGAATTGCTTAAGATTCAATTTAGCGAAGAAGCCAAAAGTGTTGCTAAAATATATAAAATTCTACAAAAATACAATCAAGAGAAGGACATTATATCAGATGCCATGATCAAATGGACATATGATTGTGGATGAATTATTGATCTTGAAAACTGGAGTTATGCTAGGAAAAAAATCAAAGAAGTTTACTAAGTGTCAACATCTAAGAGAAAATTACATTAAGATGTAACAAAGATGATATTTAACCCCAAATCAAATTTCAAAAATGTATAAGAAATACTCCAATTGATGCTTGAAATGTCAATCTGCCCCAGGCACATGGTTCTGTGTCTGGTGGAGTTGCCCAACGTTAAAAATATTTTGGAAGCAAATACATACAAAAATTGGGAAGATTCTACATATAAAATATGAGATGAGGCTGGAAATCTACCTTTTAATGTGTTAAATAAAATTCCAACACAAATTGGGGGAAAAAATTCCCAGATCATATTGTATATGATAACTGCAGCAAGAATGTTAACAGCGCAATATTGGAAAAGACAAGAGATGCCAGAGATAGATACTTGATTATTTAAACTTGTAGAAATGATTGAAATGGATAAACTATCTGCTTCTTTAAATCATAAAGATAAAGATGACATTGAAAAAGAATGGCTCCCAGTTTTAGATTATTGTAAATTAAAGTGGAAACAAGATGTAGGAACATGATAAGATTAAGTTAGAAAACAAACAAAACAATAAGTACAACATAAGATTAGAGTATGCTCTAGGAGATTGTTATAGCTTTGCTTCTTTTTTTAAATTTCTTTGTTGGTTTATTCTTTTTGATTTTGATGGTTGTAAAATAAGTAAATGAGATTACGGAACAATTAAGGACTTGTTGCTGGAGAAACAGTGGAAGTTAATTTTGGATGTAATTCTTTTACTATAAATATGTGTTGAATATGTATTTTTAAGATTAATAAAAATTTGTAAAAATATATTAGCGTACCTCTGGATTTATGTTAATTTTTTTAAAAATAACTGAAAGTCATGCTGGATAAAGCATAAGGCAGGGAGGCAGGGTTAGGGAAGAGTGTGGAAGACAGCACAAGACCCCAATTGTGCTATTGCAAAGATGTGTGAGGGGGAATGCTTCCAAATTTATATATATCCAGTTTCCATCACTAGGGAAATTGTGGTGAGATCGGGGCATATGTGATAAACTCTTGAGTCTCTGTTATACCTATGAAGTCATATTTATCTTTCTGCACTAGGACTTCAAGCTTGTCTTGTTTGTTTGCAAAACTCTGTGCACTGGTGTATAGACATTTTCTCACCTTTATTTTATTGCAAGTTTTATTGTGGCTCATACTCTCTCTCTCATTTTCTCCTCCACAGCTCTCTGTTTAGAACTTGCTTTTGGAGAGGCTGAGGCTGAAGCAATTGAGATGAATGAGGTACCTTCATTAGCTGTATCCCATGCTAAATCTCAGTAACATTGGATAGTCCCAGTGGGGTCAAAAATGCCACAAAGGAGGGAGAGGAGGGGGAGTAGGACTTTGAGGAAGGATGTAAAAGAGAACAAAGGTTGATAGGTCGGTGTTTGTTTTTTTTTAATGTTGCCATCCTAAATACAATGAGCTGCATAAAAGTTAGTGTATCTGCCCTGGATATGTTTTTTTTAATTATTTATTTTTATGAACTTCAGGTGGTTATTTTCAACAATCTGAACATTTAAGAGGTGGGACCCTATCCTCATCTCCTTTGATGTTCAGACTAAAATCTGCAGTAGATTCACTACCCTACTCACATGAAAGCTCTCAGCTGCCATTGGGGGAAATCATAATGGTGAGGATGGAAGAAAACCAACAGTATTAATAATAGGTAAAGGCAGCTTCTGAAGTAAATAGCAATTGAGATCTTATTTATTCTGATTGTTCACATTTATTCCTCTTATTCATCTGATGTGCATACACACATATCCACTCAGCTTTAGCAAGTTCATCAGGAGCAGTGCAGAACTGAAGAGGCCAATTGTGGATTTAGTACCGCTTGTGTCTTTTCTGGCACTCATGAAATGTGTTGCTTTTTGTTTTATTTTTATGTGAAAAAAATGAATCAAGCACCATGATTTGGCATACAGCATAATATTCAAAGTTATGTTGCATACAGTTTTATATGCAGGTTGGTCTTGCAGAAACCAAAATCTAATAATGTATTCAGAACAGATGGAAAATTCTACAGAAGTCAGGAACAGACATTTTTGTCTTTCAGACTTTTTTACTAAACTTATTCTAAGATATTGAAAGTCTTCAAGTTTATTTAAGTTTGCTCCATTGCTTCCATTCCATGCAGACTTCTGCCTTCTGAATATGACAAAATGAGACTGCTGCTGAGTATGCAAAATGAGACCGCTGCTTTATGGTTTATCAGAGAGTTGCAGATATAAACATTAGGAAGAGAACATTAGGAAAGCACTTAAAACCACTCAACTAAAAAAAATCCTGAACAACCTACCCCCCCCAAATTATCTTCCATTTTGTTTAACCAGGTTCCCCTCCTTCCAGAATCTTGTCTTGTTTCACTGAACTGAGGCATCAAAAGAGTCATAAAAATGCAAAAATCATCGCTCTCAACATGAGATACTCATGAGTTATTCAGATACAGATTTTTTTTGAAAATATATTTCAAATATTAGATGAATTCAGGTTAAAAATAGTAATATGTTTAATAATCATGAAAATAAGGAAAATAAGAGGAAAATAATGTGTGGCATGTTATTCATGAAACACAAGTAATCCAGAACATATTCTAAGGAAGATAAGTTAATTAAATCACTCTCTTTTCCAGTTTCTGTATTCGAGCAAGCCTTATAATTTAGTATAATCCCATGTAATTCCTGTTTTGGAAGATATTTGTGTGAGCTCATTGGTGTTTGATCTGCAACAGACTGACACTATTTCTGGTATTTAGGGGAGTTATTTCAATCTGTGAAATTTATTTTAAAATGCAGATTTCCTTATTAATATTCAAATTATCTTGTTAATTGTCTCATTCCAATTAATAAACTCTTTGCCTGTTCAGAGATTTGAAAGGTCTAGATAAATAATAAATGGGGAAACTCTTTCTTTAAAGAAGACAGAAGATCTATCTGTACATACAGAAGGATTCTGAGGACTGGATATTAATATGTCATTTTTTAGATTTACAATTTCATAGACTTACCAAAAACATTCTTTTTTTTTATAAATCTCCTGAACATTATTGGGAAGTGGTTTGTGTACAGCTGAAGTGCAGGATTTTATAGTTAACATGACAATCAGGGATCATTCAAAATAAAACTCAAATGACTCAAAAAAATGTGACTGGCATATTTATTGCTTACTACATTTCTGGGTTGTATTTCCAATTTATGTATTTAAGAATATATGTAAAAACATGCATATGCTTATTGATTTAAAAAATATATATTTACAATGATTTGTAGACTCAAGTTTATGAGGGTATCTTTGTGGTTATGATATATAGTGGTTCTTCTCCTTTACCTGCACAGGGAATGGCAAATTATGTCTACATACCCCTGATTGATGTGTATAAAATCACTATTGCTATTCTGCTATTGGAATTCCAGTTTCATAAAAAGGAAGTCACAGGCATTTGAAGGAGTGATTCAAGAGGTTTGGGATTTACCCTTTCAACATTTCTATCAAAATGATTCCAGAACAGGGTGAGAAGTATGACAACACTGGACCCAATTAACTTTGGCCCTGTCTACATGTGATATATAAAAGAGACTTCCTCTGTTGTCTCAGTGGGGAGACCAGATGACACACAGCCCAAACACCAATTCTGGTGCAAACATATCCAGCAATGTCCTTCCCATGGAGCACCAGAATTAGGTATACTACCTTAAAACATATTTTGAAAAACTTACTTTTTACTCCAGATTTTATTGGAAGGTCCAAAGCCCTCCATTTTGATGCCAGGCAACTGTTTCAAATGCATTCTGCTGAGCTGACCCGCACATCAGCCACTGCTACTAGTTACTCACTCTGAAGTCAGAATGAGGCAACCACCATGTGACTGAAGCTAGGCACCTTCTTCTGACCTCAGAGTGAAATGAACTGTAATGGCTACTGATATGCCAGGTGGCAGCAAGACCAGCCACCCAGCAGAGGGCCCTTAGAATGAGGGAGGATCAGGGCAACTCTGGGGCCAGGATACTCTGGGCTACCCCAGCCAGTGCAGGTAAGGCATTAGTTTGTCAACCAATATTGGATGTAACACAGATAGTATTCTTTAGCCACTTTGACACTGTATCATTTAGTCTAAACAAGTGCTGGGAATGCGTAGTCCAGTCCTTTCACTCCCCCCCCCCCCCCCACTATGCTTCACTTCCAATTTTTCTCCCTACAGACAGCAAAATACTGGACTTGGGCTGAAATATTCATTTCAATATTTTTTTGTGGGGTGGGGGAGGGGAAGGCATATTCAGTGAGAGGCGGGCAACATTTGCTAGAGAAGTATTTGAGCCTTATTTTTAAAAGAATGACTGACAAGGCTAATAACCCAGACAAGCTATTACTTGGAGCAATAACCTAGTTACATGTAAAGAAGAAAAATGAAAGAAATACAAAAGAGAAGAAGTAGGCTACACAGACAAACATTTAGATCATCTCAACAAACTTAGTAACCAGCCATCCAATAAGGCAGTGGTCATTGCCCATCCCTGGCTGAAAGTCCCACTTACAAAGAATGACTTTCTGGAAAACCAATTATTGGGAGAGGAATGCCACCTTGCTTTAATATATTGTCTATCCTCTTAGATGACCATTAGATGCTTCTGAAATAGGCTGTGGTCTGTGAAATCTTGTGCCATTAAAGATGTCCATTGTTAAGGTAGCAGAAGACCAACATTTTTGTTTTAACAGATATAAAGAGCAGACCTTTAAACACAAGAATTAGAGAATAATGAGAGAGTAGAGGGGGAGAGGGAGAGGGAGAAAAACTGGAAGGAAAAATATATAGAATATGAACATGGACTAGGCATATACATTGATATTTCCAAATACATTGATATAAAATGAGTATTCACTCCTAGCTAAAGCAGTAAAAATTTCAGACCACTGAGGGCTAAAAGAGATTGGTGGAATGAGTGGCTTGAAGCAGCCTCTTCCTAAGACAGATTGGGTTCATGGCGAACACATACGATAGCCCCAATCCACCTTGAAGATGGCTGAAAAAAAAGCGGCAAAGATCCGCTCCTTTTTTGGCCAAAGAAAGGCTACTTTTTCCCACCCCACCATGGCCCCATGACAGCTTCAAGCTGCTCTGGTGATGTGCAGCATATAAACACTGAGCTGCTGGTGTGCCTTGAAGCCCCCCATGTCTGGGCAGCTGCTCAACTTGTAGGCGGCTTCAGGGAGGCATGGGAGCATGTAATGTATAAACATCACACTCCCAAGCTGCCCAGACGGTGGCTTTAGAGGGCCGTCTGTTCCAGCTCCGAATTTATCTTTCCAATCTTGACTTGAAGTGCAATCCTTTTGAATCAGCTCCATTTATTTCAGTGTGGCTTACTTCTGGATTTGCACTGTAACATGGCTACTTTTTCTTCTGAATAATTGTCCACATTGCTTGTTGATATTGTGACTATAATCAAATTTTGCCATAGGTTTCAGATAGTGCTTCCTGAACTGCTTTTTAAACAGGCCAGAAGAGGACTGGCTGAATGGGTAATGGTGGTAGTCAATGCCTTTCACAACAAGCTAGAGTTGCTTAAAGCAACCAGTTTCAAGACCTATGTTTAAAATGCCTTCTGTATAAAGAATAATTATTGGGCAGTGTCCGGCATACCAGTTTTGGGTGAGGTAATGGGATTTCTGGTACCCTCATTAGTCCAGGGGTTCCTGGATGAAATAGATTATCTAGATCCATTTTAATCTATTTTCAGGACTGGTTATGGGACAGACTGCTTTGGTCATCTTGGTCAATGACCTATACTGGAGCTCAACAGAGAGGTGTATGTCCTGTTGGTTCTACTTGACTTCCTAGTAATTTTCAATACCATTGATTCTGGCATCCTTCTCAGTCACCTCACAAGGATGGAACTTGGAGGAACTGTTTTGCAGTGACTCTGGTCTTTCCTGGATAGATTAGCTCAGATGATGGTGCTGTGGAACTCCTAGCCTTTTCCTTGACTGCTGATCTGTGGAGTTTCTCAGAGGTCTGTTCTGTCCTTTATGGTATACAACATGTACATGAAATCACTGGAGGGGGTGGGGTGTCCAGCAGTTGGCTGGTCCAAAGTGCCACAGAAATGCTGATGACATCAAACTTTGGTTCTCATTTCCATCAGACTCCAAGGAAGCTATTTCTATTCTAATCCTGTTCCTGTCATAAGCAATGGGTTAGATGAAGAAGAACAAATTGAAGCTTTACTTCAGGCAAAACAGAGATGCTCCTGGTTAACCAAACAACAAATCAGGGCATAGGAATTTAGACTTGTTGGTTGGAGTTATGCTCCCCCAAAGGCACAGGTTCATAGCACAAGACTTCTGCCTTGAACCCAGAGGCCCATGTTCCTGTGGTGGCCAAGACTGTTCCCCCCCCCCACATTTTAAAGCTTGTTTGCCAACTGTACCTGTTCCTTAGAACAGCTGATGTGGCTACAGTGGTACATGATTTGGGCTACTGAAAAATGCTTTACATGGTGCTGCTTTGGAAGAATGTTCAGAAACTTCAGCTAATGCAAAGAGCTGCTGCAAGAGTATTAACTGGAGTGGGAAACAGGGACCATACAGCTCCCTTGCTATAACAGTTTATCTGGCTGCCAGTTTGTTTCTGGGCACAATTAAAAGTGCTATTTAAGACCCATATATCACTATATGAATTAGGTCCAGGTTATCTAATGGACTGTATCTCCCCACATTAGCCTTCTCAGGCCCTGAGATCATGAGGGAAGGTCCTTCTGTCAGTTCCACCATCTACTCAGGCATGGTTTGTGGGATGTGAGATAGGCCTTCTTGAAGGTTGCCCCTAGGCTCTGGAGGCCAAATGTTTTACTCTTGCTATCTTTCTGTCAGCAGAAAAAGGCTTCTTAAATTATTCTGAGAGGTTTGTAAAGCAGAAGACTTTAAAAGAGTGGGCTCTTGACCAAGTCCTGTATTGTTTTAAACTGAACAGTTTTTATTTTTAAGCATAGTTTTGAAATTGTTTTGATATTGTGAATAATTTAATTCTTTTTAAAAAATTTGTGTGTGTGTGTGTGTGTGTGTGTGTGTGTGTTTTAGCTGTATTGTATTTGATTTAAAATGTAAACTACCTCCAGTCCCAATTTTGGGGGAAAGGTGGGATATAAATAAAAATAGTTTCCTCCCCTTCTCCCAGTCTGTTCAACTCTTCATGTGGTATTCATGAGAAAGGCACATTTCTATATGAATAACAGTCCTAAACAACCATTTGGAAATTACTACAGAAACTATGCTAGTAACTCTGGGATTATGGCTGATGGAAGTATCTGGAAACAGCTGGTATTTGAACATGAAAAAGAACAAAAATGTAAACCAACCATATGGAAATCATTATTTTTGTACTCATTACACTTCATGAAAAATCTACTCCTTCAGTATTCAGGTAAACACTCTGTACACTCAGCTGGCTTTTCTCCACATTAGGCTAGATCCTGTGATATAGACCTCTTAAACTGTGTATATCTGCCATTCAAGAAAACAGCCTCTTCTGCAACCACAGAATATCACAACATGGGGAGAACATTTCTTTCCATTGCTTTAATAACTGTAGAGTCACTTCTGTTCTGTGTTCCACTCCTCCTCAATTATTGTTTTAATTCATGGTATTTCCAAAATCATGAGCCAACATGGCATATTGGTTTGAGCATTAGACTACAACTCTGGAGACCAGGGTTTGAATCCATGGAAACCCCATTGGATGCTTTTGGTTGTGTCACACACTTTCAGCCTCAGAGAACCCTGGTTGCCTTCACCTTATGGCTGCCTTAAGTTGGAAATGACTTGAACAACAAAAACAATTTCCAAAATCAATTGCAGAGTAGAATACAATTTTCAGGAGATTTTAATTTACTCACACACAGTCATGTTACAATGCATATATATAAAATGATAAAGCTTGGAAATCAAGAAATCAGAAGAAGATTACGATTGGGAAGGACAGCTATGGAAGAACTAAACAAAATCATAAAGTGCAAAGATATAAAACTGAACATTAAAGAAATAGTAGTTCAAGCCATTGTATTCCCCATCACCATGTATGGATGTGAGAGTTAGACAGTAAAGAAAGCTGATAGAAACTCATTTGAGCTGTGATGCTTGAAAAGAATGCTGAGAATACCACGAGCAACCAGGAAGTCAAACAAATGGCTGCTAGAGCAGATCATGCCTGAAGTCTCCTTGGAAGCCAAGATGATCAGGCTGATGTACTTTGGCCACATAATGAGAAGACATGACTCGCTAGAAAAGACAATAATGCTAGGAAAGGTGGAGGATAGCAGAAAGAGAGGGAGGCCTCATATTAGATGGATAAATTCAATCAAGAAGGCCATGCCCCTGAGCCTGCAGGACCTGAGTAGAGCAGTTGAGGACAGAGTACACAGTTAGAGATGTCTCACTCATGGAGTTGCCATAAGTAGAAATTAACTCAAAGGCAGTTAACAACAATAATGGCAAAATAATAATAATAATAATTCTCATGAGGGATCCAAAGCAGCTTGCAATAAATTTTTTTTTATTTTTTGGCAAGCTTTGTTTATTTTATCATACAAAAATTAAAAAAAACTAAGAACAAACAACAAACATGTAAACAAAATCCAGACAACAACACTAACATAAATACTAGATAGAAAAAAACCATAAAAAAGAAAATATAATAGACTTCTGAATGTCTAAGTCATTAATCTTACTATCTTTTGACTTCTGATTTACTGTCTATCTTTTACTTTTTCTCCATTTAAACTTTTAAACTTTTTTTATTTAAACTTTTCTCCAGAGAAGCTTTATTTATTATCTAGTGATTTTTTCCTTTGTGATAAAGATTCCACTATTTCTTATAATCTGATATATGTCCAAATAATAACTACTTAATTATCATTTTTCAGTTTTGTCGCATTATTCCTCAACTAATACACTATAAATATTTAGCTTGATTTTTTTCCAATACCAATTTCCAATCTTCATTGAATTTATCAACTGATTTATTTCTGAGTAAACATGTCAATTTATCCGTTTCAATATATTCTAATATCTTCCTATACCATTCAGTTGTTGAAGGTGGGTTATCCTCTTTCCATGTGTGAGCATGTTATCCCAGCAGCCACTGTCATATAAAACATTATCTTACTGAATTTCTTCTCTATTTCTTTGTCAGTCATGCCCAATAAATATAATTTGGGATCCCTTTTAAACTTTATTTCTCATATTTTTTGTATTTCTGTATGAATTTGATTCCAAAATGTTTTGGCTATTGGGCATACCCACCACATGTGGAAGAATGTTCCTTTCTCCTTTTTACACTTCCAAAATCTTGCATGGTTGTACTTTTTTATTTTTACTAATCTGTCTGCTGTAAGGTACCACCTATACTGTAGTTTTTAAACATTTTCTCTTATATTATAGTTTAGTGTATGTTTTAATTTCTTTTTCCAGATTTCCTCCCATTCTTCCATTTGGATTGGGCTACCTAAGTCTTGTGCCCAACAAACCATACAGTCTTTAACTTGCTTGTCTTCCATCTCCCAACTGAGTAAGATCTTATAAAGTTTTGCCACCAGATGATCAGATTCTCTTAATAATAACTTTTCTAATTCATTTTCGTTCTTGGTTATTCCACATTTTTTTTATCTATAGAGAAACCAGTTACATTTTATACCATCATTTCTAAGTTCTTCTGTACTTTTCATTAACCAAGTTCCATCCTTCATTTTCAATAGATCGTTGTATATTATCCATTAATTTTCATACATTTCATCATTTCTATGTAGTGCTTCATTTGGTGACATACTCAGTGGTATACCTCTATTTATTCTGTATTTATTTTTCTCCCAAATTTTCCATAGTGCTTTTCTTATATATTGATTTTTAAAGTTGCTGTTTACTCTTACTTTGTTGTAGTATAAATATGCATGCCAGCCATATATATTTTCAACACCTTCCAAGTAGAGTAGTCTTCTGTCGTCTAGTCTAAGTCATTCTTTTAGCCAATCCAAAGCACATGAGTGGTAATAAAGCTTTAGGTTAGGCAATCCAAGTCCACCTCTGTCTATTTCATCCTGTAAGACTTCTGTTTTAATTCTAGGTCATCTTCCTGCCCAGATGAAGTTGGTAATATCTCATTGCCAATTTTTTAAAAAAGATATAATTTACTATTATTGAGATAGTCTGAAAAAGGAATAGCATTTTGGGCAGCACAGACATCTTGATTACTGATATACGCCCTAACAGAGACAGATGAAGCTTATTCCATTTTTAAAATTTACCTTGATCTTTTTCCATGTTATGTCATAATTATTTTTAAACAAATCAGAATTCTTTGTTGTAAATATCACTCCAAGATATCTCACTTTATTCTCTATTTTAAATTCTGATCTTTTGCGGAACAATCCTTTTCCCCATATGTCATATTCATAGTTAGTACTTTGGTGTTATCTTTGTTAATCTTGAATCCTGAGTAGTAGCCGTATTCCTTTAACTGTTCAAATAACTTTTGATAGTTTTCTAAGGAGTGTGCCAGATACATAATCATATCATCTGTGCAAGCTCTCAACTTGATTTCATCTTCTTTAACTTTAATTCCAGGAATTCATTTATCTTTCCTAATTGCGTTACAGAATATCTCTAATGTTATTATAAATAGTAGTGGAGAGAGGGGGCAACCTTGGCATGTACCCCTTTGTATTTCACAGTTTTTTGTCCTTTTGCCATTTATTATAATTTGCACCTTTTGCTCTCTATATAAGGCTGCCATCCAATTATAGAAATTTCCTTCCCCACTAATCTTATTAACACCTCCAACATAAAGCTCCATCTGATATTATCGAAGGCTTTCTCTGCGTTGAGGAAGATTAGTGCAATTTGTTTGTCCAGTTTTCTTTGGTACTATTCAATCACATCTGCTAAATTCCTAGTATTATCCTTTATGTATCTCCCTGGCAAAAAGCCTCTTTGCTCCAGATGAATCCCTTTTTTCAATATCTTTTTAATTTTCTTTGCCAAAATACTGGCAAAAATTTGGTAATTGACGTTCAGAAGCGAGATGGGACAATAGCTTCCCATCTCTAATGGATCTTTCCTTTCTTTTAATATTAGCACAATATTAGCTGATTTCCAGGATTCCAGAATACCCTTGTCCTTCATCTCATTCATTAATATTTGTAGTTTAGGGGCCAGACTTTTGTAGTATATCGTGCCAAGGCCATCTGGCCATGGTGATTTAGCTGGTTTCATTTCTTTAATTATTTATATTATTTCTGTCATTGTTATTTCTCAATTGAGTTCTTTTTTTTTCCCTTCTGTCATACATTCTAAGATTGTTTTTGTTAAAAATATTCTGTCTGTTTTTTGTAGCTGTTTTTACTTCTCTGAAACTTTTATTGAAGTAGAAGAATGATTTGAATTCATTTTGATTGGCAATGATCCTCTTATTATCTCTTATTTGTAATATTAATTTCTTCTTTTTCTCTTTTTCAGCCTTAATGCCATCCATCTACTTGGTTTATTTGCGAATTCAAACTCTTTCTGTTTTGTATACTTCAATTTCTTTTCCACTTCCTCTACCAATGCTGTGGAGATTTGATTTTGGAGTATTTTTTGTCGCATTTTTAATTTTTTTATTTCCTGTATTACTTTTTAGTTGATTTTCTACTTGCTTTAATTTCTGTTTGTAGTTTGTAATCTACTTCTCCTCTCTCTTTTTTCTTCTTTCATAACTCTGTTTAATTAAAAAAAGCCTCTCATCACAGTTTTGCTTGTTTCCCATATTATATTGATGTCCATATCTTCTGTCATATTTAACTACAAAAATTGGCTTTTTGTATTATCTTTTCATCTCTCAATAATGTTTCATCGAGCCTCCAGCAGTATTCTGCTTTTCTTCTTCTCAAGATAATCTTTACCGGACAGTGATCAGATAAATTTTTTGGTAAAGTTTCTATTCTTTCCATTTTTGTCTTGACTACATCAGATGTGAAAAACATATCCAATCTAGATCATGAATCATGGGAATTTGAATAAAAAGTGAAATCTTTTGTTTGGCCATACTTATATCTCCATGCATCTTCTAACATTAATGTATCTAGCAAATTAAATAAGGATTTAGGGAGTTTCCCTTGTTTTATTCTAAGATTAGTCTTTGCTTTCCTATCAATCATGGGATTTAGCACCCCGTTCCAATCTCCCAACATAATCATGTTGTCATATGGGTAATCCATGATTTTCCCCAGTAATTTGTCATAAAATTTACTCTTATTATTTAGCGGCCCATATATGCCAATTAACAGTATGGACAGATTTTCCCATTTAATTTCAAGTCCTATATAATGTCCATTATTATCAACAAATAACTCTTTTGCTTTGATTGTATCTTTAACATAAATAGCAACCCCTTTTTTCATTTGGTTGAAGCAGAAACAAATACTTGACCTAATTTATAATTTTTATTATAATTTTATTGAGTTTTTAAAAAGAGTATAAAAGTATTTATGTTCAATCAAACTGTTCTTACATAACAGACATATCACATACATAAAGTGCAAAAGAAAGAGGGAAAGAACAAAGAAGAAAAAAGAAGAAAAGAAAGAAAAAAGAAAAAAGAAAAAAAGGATAGGAAAGGAAAGGGGGAAAAGAAGAAAAGAAAAGAAAAGAAGAAGGAAAAAGAAAAAGAAAAAATATGTAAGAAAGATGTAGTCAAAAAGAATATTCCAACATCTCACACACTTTACTTCTCTACTGCATATCTGGGATTGTGATCTAATTACTCCTTTTGATTATCTAAGAATAAAGTTAAATCAAACTTATTTACTCTTCCAATTTGTAAACTCCTTTCCTTTCAAATCATGATTAATACATAGGTATTGCTTATCTACACAAGTCATTACTAGCATATATTACATTCTTTCATTCATTATCTTGTTCTCTAATCTGATTCTGTTCCTAAGATGCTAATTTTTCCCACTTTTTTTTTTTTGGAAGATATACTATAATCTTCTCCCATTATTCTTTGTACACCTTTGAGGGGTTATTCCTAATTCCATTTGTTAGTTTGTCCATTTCTAACAAATCCAGGTGTTTAAATGTCCAATCCTTCATCGTTGGTGTCTTCTTAATTTTCCAATTCTTGGCATAGATCAGTCTTGCCACTGATAACATATAAAACAGCAGTTTATCAAATTCTTTTTCAATGGGTTCTTCAATCATACTTAACAAAAAAATATATATATCAGGGAGAATCTAAGGTTATCTAACCTCATATTTTTTTTTAATTTCAAAGTAAATTTGTTTCCAAAACTTCTTAGTACTAGCACTAGTCCAGCACATGTGGTATATTGTACCCCTTTCTTTGCCACATTTCCAACATAAATTGTTACAATTTTTATACATTTTACTCATTTTATCAGGGGTCAAATACCATCTAAAAAACCCTTATAACAATTCTCTTTTACATTTTGGTTACAAGTATATTTCAATCTCCTCCTCCAAGTTCCCCCCCCCCCGATCCATTTCAAGTGGAAAACGAAAGTTTTGGGACCACTTGATCATATTCTCCTTAACTATTTTTTTCTTCTATATAAATTCTCAAAATACATTTATATATTCTTGAGAGTAAAGCTTCCTTATTAGACATTATCTCCCTTCCTAATTCTGTATCACATTTTCCAATACCTTCATTTTTTATCCATTAAATAATGTTCCCTTAACTGTCTGTAAAATAAATAAATAATGCAAGACAAATCACAACCTTCCTCTCTAAGTTCTTCTAGAGATTTTATTCTATAATCACCAGCATTATTTGCTATTAGGTCTTTATATAGAATCCATTTCCCTTCCTTCTGTTGATTTTGCTTAAATAATGCTTCATGACAGGAAACCCAGAGAGGGATTTTTGAACATATGTGCCTTTTATATTTTCTCCACACTTTCATTACAGAGTAACATACACAATGATTATTAAAATCACAGTTCACTTTTTCTTTGTTATAAGATAAATAAGCATGCCAGCCAAATCTTAAATTAGCCGCTTCTAAATTTAATACATCTTTATCTTTTAAGATCAGCCATTCTTTCATCCAAGTTATAGAAGCAGCTTCAAAATATAATTTAAGATTTGGCATGGCAAGTCCCCCTCTCTGTTTAACATCCTGCAGATATTTTAATTCTATCTGTGGTTTTCCCCTATTCCAAATAAAATCTGAGATCCCTTTTTGCCATTCTTTAAAAGGGATATTGCTTTTTATAATAAGAATTGTTTGAAACAGAAAAAGGAATTTCAGGAGAACATTCATTTTTATCACAGCAATTTTCCCTAGTAATAAAAGTTTCAAGTTTCTCCAATTTTTAAAGTCTTCTTTGATTGTTGTCCAGAGTTTTTCATAATTATTTGCATACAAATCAGAGTTTTTGTCACTCAGTTGCTTCCTAGGTAATGGTAGATTTTGTTCCTCTTTATAGGTGAATTTAGTTCTTTTATGTTCCAAGATAAGATATCAATACCTAAGTTATCTCTTCTTCTAGAATTTTGATTTTGAATTCTATTCATAATCCCCGCTTTTTTTGAGGATATATATATATCCCCTATCTTATATTTTTAATTACCTTTTTACTTGATCTTGATGCTATTTCTTCTTCTGACAAGTAAACTTCTTCTCCATCCTTGCTGTTTAAATGTGGGTCATCTTCTTGGTCACTTAATTGTAGATCTTCTTGAGTTTCTGCTTCCATTTCATTTATCTCCTCTTTGTTGTCTTCATTATGTTGTTTTTGGTCATTATGTTGTTCTTGGTCATCCTCAAATTCTCTTTCCTTTCTTGATTTTCTGCTTTCAATTTGTTTTCCAAATTTTCTCCTGAAGTCTTTTGATCTTTGTATTGTGGTTAGTTTATACCACTTTTGGTTCCACTTCACAGATATTCCCTCTAATTTTTCCCATCTGTATAGGATCTTATTTTTGCTTAAGTTAGATGTAATGAATCTGTAGTCCCCTCTTTTTTTCAATATTCTCTCCAGGATGTCTTTGTACATTTTGATTTCATTCTCATCCACTTGTAATGTATTCTCATAACTTAGAAATAATATGTCATCCCTCACTTTTTTTTCTCACAAAAGAAATGACAACATCCCTTGAAAGGTTTTTCTCCTTTGCGATTTGGGAGTTAACTCTGAAGGTCTTGTTTATCCCTTTAATAAATTCTTGATATGGAATTTCCATAAAATCACCTAGTACTGGAACTAGATATTCATAAAGATTTTCATATTTTGTCTCTTATTATTATTATTATTAATAATAATATTAATTTTTAATAATTTATATCCCACCCCTCTGCAGAGCAATCAGGGCGGCTTACAACATTAAAATTTCCATACAGATATATTAATACAATCTAAACAGAATATAAAAATCCCAAATCCCACCCGTCCTTTAAGAAGTAAAGGTTCTTCTTCGTATTCTAGGCCCAATGGTGCTGGGCCTGTTGTCTCTCCCCCAGATGACATTGTCTCTTTTGGTCCTCTTAACTTTAGTGAGTTCTCTCTTTGCTTCAGTTCTTCTAAAGCTTTCAAGTCAAGTTATATTTCTTGTTGGTGACTTATCTTTGTAGTTCTTTCACCCAAGGATTGTGATTTCTCTTCTAATTTATCTATTCTTGTAATAACTTGATTTATCTCTTTTACCACTTCCTCAAAGGATTCTTTGATTCCTTTTAGTTCCGTTTTCAGTTCCAATTTTATATCTTGTTTCAAGTCTTTTCTCAAATCCTTCATTTCCTGTTTCAGATTTTTTTCCATTTCTCTTCCATCCTTCTCCATTTCAGCTGTTAATCTTTTGATTTCATCCATAATTGAGAATTGTTCTGACGAGTTTCTTCTTTGTGAATGTGCAGCTGCTCTTGCTGCTGAGGCTGCTCTACTATTCATGGTTGTCATTCTCTCAACTTCTTACAGGATGTAGTGCTATTTTTCAACTTTGTCTTTTTATCATTGTTTTATGCAGCACACCTTGTCCTTGAAACTTCCAAATGAACAAATCAAACAAGTGGATCAAATATTCTAATCATTCAGATTAATTTTTAGATTATTAAATGTCCAGTTTTCAGGTAGTCTCTTTAACAATCCAAATTGAATTTGGAACAACAGCTGTAGTCCTCAAACTTTAGATTATTTTCTTGTATGCTTGTAAAGTCAGAAGTGTAGAGCTTTAAATCATCCTTTCCATATCATCCAAAATAGGACCACAAACTTTTAAATTGTTTTCTTTAAAATTATTCTCCTTCTTTTTATTGGGAAAAGCTAAGCAACACAAAGAAAAACCTTGTTTCCTTTCTTTCTTGTTTTCTTTAGTATTCATTGTTTAATATCCAATATTCAATATGTAATTTACAAATGTTTGCAGTGCTTCTCCACAAACTTCTACAGTACTTTTCCACTCTTTCTCCTTTCTGTTAGAAACTGGCCTGGAGAGCCTCCTCCTCCTCCTTCCCCTGTCCTGGCCGAAACTGACCTGAATCTGGCCTCTGGCAGCAGTTGTATAGAGCTAACTGCCTAGCCCACCCCCTATTGACTTGCAAATGCCACTCAACAAAGCCCCACCCGCTGAGTCACAGTCACACTCCCCTCAAGTGTTTTTAAAAAGAATTTAAAAACTTACCCACTCAAGATGGCTGTCTGGAAACTGCTTTCTCCTCTTTCCTAGCAGGAACTGGCCTTCTTCTCTGTCTCCTTTCCTGGCAGAACTGCCTAGAAAGTCTCTTTCTTCTTTCTGTTAGAAACTGGCCTGGAGAGCCTCCTCCTCCTCCTTCCCCTGTCCTGGCCGAAACTGACCTGAATCTGGCCTCTGGCAGCACTTGTATAGAGCTAACTGCCTAGCCCACCCCCTATTGACTTGCAAATGCCACTCAACAATGCCCCACCCGCTGAGTCACAGTCACACTCCCCTCAAGTGTTTTTAAAAAGAATTTAAAAACTTACCCACTCAAGATGGCTGTCTGGAAACTGCTTTCTCCTCTTTCCTAGCAGGAACTGGCCTTCTTCTCTGTCTCCTTTCCTGGCAGAACTGCCTAGAAAGTCTCTTTCTCCTTTCTGTTAGAAACTGGCCTGGAGAGCCTCCTCCTCCTCCTTCCCCTGTCCTGGCCGAAACTGACCTGAATCTGGCCTCTGGCAGCACTTGTATAGAGCTAACTGCCTAGCCCACCCCCTATTGACTTGCAAATGCCACTCAACAATGCCCCACCCGCTGAGTCACAGTCACACTCCCCTCAAGTGTTTTTAAAAAGAATTTAAAAACTTACCCACTCAAGATGGCTGTCTGGAAACTGCTTTCTCCTCTTTCCTAGCAGGAACTGGCCTTCTTCTCTGTCTCCTTTCCTGGCAGAACTGCCTAGAAAGTCTCTTTCTCCTTTCTGTTAGAAACTGGCCTGGAGAGCCTCCTCCTCCTCCTTCCCCTGTCCTGGCCGAAACTGACCTGAAACTGGCCTCTGGCAGCACTTGTATAGAGCTAACAAACCAGAAGTCTCCTAATTTATAATTTTTTAACAGTCTTATATCTTTATTACAAATATGAGTTTCTTGCAAAAACATTATCTCTAGATTTAATTTTCCAAGATAATGAAAGACCTTTTTTTTTCTTTTCTGAGGAGAATTGAGGCCCTTTACATTCCATGTGAGGAGATGTGTATTTTTAAACATATTCTTCTTCTGATGTTAATTCTTCTGATTCAACTGTTTGTGCTCTTAATTTTCTCCCTCTCTCCTCCCCTCTTTTTTGTTCCTCTATTTGGGTTTTTATCCTTCTAAGATATTTCGTTTTCACTGTCATTTTCTCCATCTCTATTTCTTTGTCTCTATTCTTCTCTATACATATGTCTTCTTCTATTGTTTTATTTTCTTTTAGGGGGATCACCTCATCAGCAGCTGTTTCACTTTGTAGATCTTTTCCCAATATCTTTATCATATCTCTTATTTTCACTGAGTCGATTTTATATCTTTTTTGTCCATAACTGAAAGAAAGTCCTTCTGGATAGTCCAATTTATTTAAAAATATCACATTTTCTCAATATTTTTGTTAGTTGAGAATAGTCCTTTCTTCTTCTGAGAGTTTTGCTATCCATTAGGATTTTGGTATCCATGGGTTTCCTGGAACCAATCCTGAGAGGAACCAAATCCAGTGGATACCAAGAGCCCCCTGTAAACAGCTTGTTTAAAAAATAATAGCCAAGATCTTACATCACAGACATAGTTATGAATGTGTAACTAAGCATCCTATTCTGACCCACCTCACCAAGCCTACCTTAACAGCCACCAGCTGCAACAAACCACAAATGTCTCTTTTGTTGGTGATCATTTCCAGCTCCCCCTCACTAGTGATCTGCAGTGCACAAGGAGTCACAACAAGGGTCCTGCTTCTGATTGTTTCCCTGAAGATCACTGGAAAAATGGGGCTGGAATTGTCATCCCACTGTGCTCCTATCACCAGCAGAACAGACTACTATCACTCATTTGACTTCTGGCTGTTCAAGCAGGTTGGGTTGTGTGTGCTTGCAATCATGGCAATATGAACACAATCATAAACATAAATACTAAACATTTACAAATGTACAAGTCTAGCTTACACGTTTGTAACTGCTCAATGGGATGCCAGATATTAATTTTAAATAATTCAAAGCATACTTAAAATGTAGGCTGCATCCACACTGCAATCTACAATTCCCAAAATCCCATAGCATTGAGCCATGGCAGTTAAAGCAGTGTCAACCCAGATTATTTCTGCAGTGTGGATGCAGCTGTAGTAAAGATGACAGAAGTATAGCACACCACAATAAAAGATGCTTCTGCTATGAGTTAACACTGAAAGGCCTGTCTAAATAAAATATTTGGTTTGTTTATAGATGCCTACTGGCTGAAAAAGTGCAGGAAGACTTGGGGGGGGGGACCCAGTCTTTTCTCTCTCAAACTGTTATGTTACCTTACATCATATTTCCCCTTAGTGTGTGTCTGTGTGAGTGAGCAAGTGTGTCTGTAGGACTTTTAACAAATTAGAAAGCTTTCCCATTTAAAACACACAAACCAATTGACATCTTACCTTCCATTCATTAACCATCATTGATTAACTGATAATGAGTCCTACTAGGTGATTTATAAGAAACCCAGGTCCCTAAAAAAGGAATGGTTTCCCAGTAGTAGTAGTGTCACTAGGGGGTGGGGTGAGTGCGAGCCACACTGGATGACACCACTGAAGGTAGGTGACACACAGCGAGCAGCTTTCACCTCCAAGGGAGAGGGCCCAGCACCTTCCTGCTCCACACAGCTTTACCTGCACATAAAATCATGTGGAGCAGGGAGGGAGAGGGCCTGGCAGCCTCCTGTCCCTGCTCCATGTGGGTTTACTTGTGAGTAAAGCCATTCAGACCAGGGATGGGAGTGTCAGGGCCTGCTCCCTCCCTTCTCCACATGGCTTTACTTGTGAGTAAAGCTGCACAGAGCAGGGATGGGGTGCTTGGCCCACTCCCTCCTTGCTCTGTGTTGTTTTACTTGCGAGTAAAGCTGTGTGGAGCAGGAAGGGAGGGGACCCTTTTGGCTCCACCCCCAGGGCCCCATCCCTGAAGCCCCACCCCACCACTAAGTGACACCCCATGTGGAATGCTACTGCCCAGTAGTATTTTCCAACAGCCTAGGAACTATAAATTCTTACAGAATTTACATGGCAAAGATTAAACAAACAAATAATCAAACAAACAATGATTTCAGAGAAACTGGCTGTTTCAGTTACTCCTATAAGTTACTGAGCCTTTATATATGAGCAACCTATGATTTGAAGTTAAATGCAAGCATGTCAAATCTAGGCCAAGGAGAAAAAGATATTTCAAGACCACCAGTGATTTCAATTATAAATACAGATGCTGCCAAAAATCCAGCTATTTGTCAAGTGTGAAAATGAGAGCCTACAGTTGTAAGAAAATATAAAAGTGATAAGAAGTAACATTTAAGAGGAAATTGACTTTCTAAATGTTTGTAGAGTTACATACCAGGAAATGACATCCATTAGTAGATCATAAAACTCTTACTATTTTCTGAGTTGTTTTTCTGTTGGCATTCTCTCCCCTACACAGTTGTCCCTTTGGGATGACAACCAAGCATGACTTGTTTATGCCACAAGACGTGTGGCTCCATACATCTGCTGTTTTAAGACCAGCAGTGGATTCTTTAAAGAAATGCCTATTGCAGGACTCACCATCTGACCATGACAACAGAAGTCTTGATTGTGGGTTGCATTAATATGATCTGCCTCATCCTTCTCAACTTCCACAATGAAGCATTGAAAACTGACTAATTTTATGTAGGCATGTACAATCCATTTTATCTTAGTATCACAGAGGAAAATTGAACCAATCCTGCCCCCCCCCAACTCAATTTGTTTTTTCTTGTAGGAGAGATTGTGAAAGGTTTTTGCACTTTAGCAAAATATTTATACTTGCAAAATGGAAGCTTTTTAAAAAAAATGAAACAAGTTGTACTCATATTTTTGCACAAATTATGATTCTGTCTGCCTTGTTATATGGAGTTTTGAAAATATAACTCTTGGATGAGTTTTTGAGTCTTTTTAAAGCATCAGTCACAAGGTCCTTGTGTGCTTGTTGTGTATGTGTACTTTGAATAACAAAGGGGAAAGAGAACTTTTGCAAAAGAAAGTTTCTTCCATTGCAAAAAGTGATGAAAAAGCAATCATCCTCATTTTACTTTCATTCAAAGACACCCCCCCCCCAAAAAAAAAACCTTCCCAGGTTTTCTTAATATCTGGACTGGATATCTTGACATGCCCAGGTGCTCCTTCCTCCAGGGCAAAAAAAAATCTGGTGAATTTGCATGTTGGACTATAACTCTGGGAGACTGGGCTTGGAAACCCACTATGTGAGTATTTCCTTTGCAGAAAATCACAAAATTCTCAGGAAAAAAATATTTATTTATTTATTTGTAATTCACATTTGTTTCTGTGAAGAATAGTTTCTGGACACACTTTGGGATGTGCAAATACTGGGGAAAAGTTGTGCAGAATTCTGGTTAAAAAATCATGAAAGCCAGCATCATGTAGTGCTCTTAGTGATAGCCTCTGATTCCAGGAAACCTGGGTTTGAATCTCTGCTCAGCCTTGGAAATCTACTAGGTGACTTTGGTAAGTCATAGTCTCTCAGCCTAATGAAAAGGCAATGGGAAACTTCTTCTGAATAAATCTTGCCAAGAAAACCCTATGATAAGTTACCCAAAGTCAGAGTCAAAATAACAAAACCTGTACATCACATACTTTATGTCACAATAAAAAATGTGTCCATTTATCATTCTAACACTGAATGGTTTAAGGATTTCAAGGACATTCCCATATGAATAAATATATATGTTAAGACTATAAAAAAAAATCAAATTAACTCTCATAATACTCATTGTCTAATGTCATTTGAATACTTATTTAAAAAGGTACTATTAGCAGTCAAAAATACGGCTAAATGATCCATCCTGAATATAAGAAATCTCAATTGTTTAAAATGGTATATATGTCTTTTCCACACCCAATCTAAGAGGATCTCAAGATATAATGCAAAGTAACAGTTCTAAGGGATTGTCTGCATGGACTAAAATAAATACCCCCAACTCCTGAACTTCCTGTTCAGACAACAATGAAGCTGTAATCTGGGGTGTAACACCAGAGCAAAAAACATCCTGGATTTCTCCAGTTCAAGCTGAAATTACACCAGTGCACATTGTACACCTATGTGGAAGCAGTCAGGAGCAGGCACCCTGGGTCATGTGAACCACCACTGCCATTGCTGGATATAATTGTTTTTGACTCACTCATGCATAAGTTGCACAAGCATATGAGTGGGGAGCTGCACCACTGACTCCTTGCACAACCTATGGAACGAAATGACAACAAATATGTTAGATTACCAATAATACAATGGATTTACTAACAACAGTAACAAACTAGCTGGTCCAACAGAAGGCCATGGGCAGAAATGGGTTTCTATGATCATGTTGTGCCAATGTGTCACTGGGCACACTGATGTACCATACGGGAAGTCGATTGACTGTGCTGGGTGAAACAAGGGGGTAATTGACAACTGCTGATATAGTGTCTGTGCATTCGTGTGCATGTGCTTGTAATGGAACAGGAAAAAATAATGGTGTGACACTGCTAGTAACTACAAAAGCTCTGTTCTGTAAGTCCTTCCCTGTAGTGAGAGGTGGTAGTGCAGACTGCACATTAGTTATTGGCCCATTGTGGGAGCCAGTGATGTAGTGAGCAGATTCCCTCTTCAGATCTGGAAACCCTAGGGGTAAGCAGCTCTTCCTCACCATCTGCTCCCAGCCAAAGCCTCTAAGAAAGAGACAGACATTCATAGAAGACAATACTGAGTTGGATATACCAATGGTTTGGTTCAGTTTAAGGAAGACAAACTTCATTGATAAATGTACACAAAGCTTTAATTTTCTATTATTGGTTAACACATAAAACTTTTGAATTGGCAAACTATTTTAAAACCATAGAGTTATATTCTATTGTAGAATTTGCACAACACTAGACTTGTTAGATAAGTATTTTATAGCATTGTCACCTCAAGAGTTTTAAACAATATTCCTGAGCTTCATTCATCTTCCATGTACTGTTTTGCTTTTTACATACCACAAACAGCTGGATAAAAACAACAACAACACCCAGAAGCAAAGAAGGATGCAAACAAAGAAACAGTGCTAGTATACATCCAGCTGCTCCTCACGTTCTTTACCACATATTATGTTAAATAAATATGAGGCCTATCAGGTACTCAGGACATGGAACATGAAAGTGTAGAATCCTCTTTATATCACTGAACTGAAAGCTTTCATTGGTTTATTGCCCCTGGTGTGGATGTATCATGAACAACATCAAGTCTTGAAAAAATAGTAGAATACAAACCCAAGGTACTGCTACTTCAGCACAACATGAACCTGAAGACGTTTTATGAACTCACAAGAAACCTCAGGTTCAGCAACAAGGAAAGAAGAGTGATGCACTGAATCATTGATGAATTGACAGCCTCTCAAGACATAACAGAGTACTTTTGTGGTGCATGTTCAAAAGGTGCTACACACCAAGGATGAATCTAACCATTGATTTTAGACATAAATTCTCATCTGGACTTTTTGTGCTGTTACAGTGTTAAGACATCATCTCCTCTGAAGGGAGACATTTCCCAGAAAGCCAGCCTCATACGCCACAGGAAACCCAGCTTGCATAGAGTGTGATGTTGACATACATTGAATCATATCTCCACATTGGAATCATCTTCCAAACTTAACACACAGTACTTTGGTGCCATTCAACAGATCTTTACTCACCTACAGACAGCCTCCAAACCTCAAACAGGTGTTCACCTACAGGATGACAACACAAATGGAGACACAGGTACTAAGCCTTGCCACAAACCAAGATACCAACTCTGCCCACACATTTATCCAGGAAACATCATCACAAGACCTAATGACATCACCCACAATTTTAGGGGAGCCTTCACATGCTCGTCCTCCAATGTGATCTATGCTATACTGTGTCATCAATGCCCTTCAGCAATCTATTTTGGGCAAACAGGCCAGTCCCTGCACCAGAAGATAAACAGACATAAATCAGACATTAGGAATGGGAATACACAAAAACCAGTGGCAGAACATTTCAGTCTTCCTGGGCATTCCATCTCAGACCTCAGAACAGTGGTCCTGTAACAAAAGAACTAAAAGATTGGAAAGAGAAACAGCAGAATTGGAATTTATCCACAAACAACAGTCCCTCAACAATGGATTGAACAAAGACAATGGATTCCTTACTCACTACACACACTTCAACACTATCTGGCCCCATCCTCATAGGGGTGCCTTACATTCATCTATTCCTCTCACCACAGGCTAGTTCCATTACAAAATGGGATCTGCCAGTTCATCCCCATGCACAAAGTCCAGTTTCCTATGTCTTTGTGCACTAATGGCCATCATTAAGACTGGACCTGCAACTTCATTTCCATACACAAAGGATTTGTAATTTGAATTGACATCCTCACATTTATATGTCTGTGCCTGGCCTCCACTCCACCAAATGCATCTGAGGAAGTAGACTGAAGTCTACAAAAGCTCATGCTGCCAATTTCTTTCTTTCAGTTAGTCTCAAAGGTGCTACAAGATCTCTCCCTAGTGCTCTGGTTTCAGTTTTAGCAGCTCTGTCTACTCACCCTCCCTCTATTTGCTTAGTTATCATATTGATACTGTGTTCATTGTAATGCTACTTCTTTCACAGTTTTTCTGGGTGGTTTGACATGGGATCTAGATCCAGGGTGAGGATATTCAGGAGCTATGTGTTCAGCCATAATATGTGGATAGTCTCTTTAAGGGACTGAGGGTGGGTTGGCTGATAAGCATACATCTCAAAGGGCACATCTCAGTATGCCACATCCCTTGGTGACAAGGGAAACACACAGTGACATCTCCTCATGTGGAATCCCACGCCTGCCATCTTCTTGGGTATCCAGCCGGTGAATTGGGTTTCAGCTCATCAGTCAAAAGGCAGGTTGGCCAAAGCCTGGATCCAGACACATGCAAGACTATGTACAGCTATAATCAATAATAGCCATGTCCTACTTTGTTCTAAACAAATGGTGTCAGTGTTTTTTGTCAAGCAGAACAGACTTTACCCCTGAATATACAATAAGCCATACTCACTTTCCACTATTATTAGTTAAGAAAAGCAGCAGACACTAAATCATTTGTCAAAAATTTGCTTGCAATGATCACTGCAGTATCCTAGTGACATGCTTGGGTTCTCTTTAGATTGTCTAGCTTTAAGATGGTCCCTTCATTGGTGGACACTTCTTTTAGCAAAGAGTACTTTTTAATTGGGACAGAAAATTGTCTCATGATAACATTAATACTAGGTCTTCCAGCAAATAAAGAAGAACACCTGTATTCCCTTGAGGTTTGCATACATTTCCTTTTTAATTTATGATTCGCAACAAGTTTTTGTTGCTGTTTTCAGTTGGAAATAACAGCAGAAGCATTTTTTGAGCACAAATTATGTTTTGCTTCCCTCCCGCAGAAGTGGAGGTCTGACAGCTGCTTAAAACAAATGTTCCACCTGGCATGAATATGTTTTCTGTTTCTGGTTGCTTGGGTATTGTGGCATACTACATTCTACACCCATAAACATTATTGTGGGCATGAGGTAGTTTTTATCACTTGAAATATAATGGATTTCCCATGTGAACAGAAAATAGCCCAGGAGTCACACAATGCAATTTTAAAAATACATTGGGATGAAAATTTAATGTGTGTTTTCTGCAGACTCACAATTTGCACATATTGTGTTGTTCAGTAAACTTTACACTGATATTTTAATTATGCTGTGTAGTGGTAGTTGCATTCTGTCATTAGATGTGATAGCTGCACATGTGAGGACACTGTTATATCAAACAGTAACAAACTCTGCCCATATTTTATTAAACCAGTATGCAAAATCCAGTGTTGCATCAGTTCATTCTTCATTCTCTCCTTCCTCCTCTATCACCACATCAGATCTGTTCCAAAGGTTCCTCTAGCCCTTGGAAGGAAATTTTTACAGCCTTTCCAGGAGGCTGCAGGGGTAGGACAGAATCACTTACTCTCCATTATCTTGGCAAAAGATGTTCTGTGAAAGAAGCGATTGGGGTACAATTCAGTATGTCTTGGTCATCTTCCATAGTTTTGGCCAAGCAGATAAGAATCCCTCATGAAACAAAACTTTACTTCCTTCCAGTATTTACATATATAAAAGGAACCACAGAAGAAAAGAACATTGGAGTGGTTATAGTCTCACAGAGAAAATCAACACATCAGAGATACAAATTTCCACTAGTTTCATTTTTATATGCAAAAAATTAAATAATTCAGAATATTTCATTTGTTGGTTGTTGTTAACTGCCTTTGAACTGATCTCAACCCATGGCGACCCTATGGATGAGACATCTCCAAGAACCCCTGTCCTCCACTTCTCTGGTTAAATCCTGCAAACCCAAACCTGTGACCTCCTTAATAGAGTCCATCCATCTGGCATGTGGCCTTCCTCTCTTCCTACTTCCCTCCACCTTTCTCAATATTATTGTCTTTTCTAATGAGTATTCTCTTCTCATGATGTGTCCGAAGCACGACAGCCTCAGTTTGGTAATCTTGGACTCCAGGGAGGTTTCCAGCTTGATCTGCTCTAGGACCCACTCGTTTGTCTTTTTAGCTGTCCACAGGATCCTCAGCACTCTTCTCCAGCACCACATCTCAAAGGAGTTGATTTTCTATCCTCAGCACTCTTCTCCAGCACCACATCTCAAAGGAGTTGATTTTCTTTCTATCGTCTTTCTTAACTGCTGATGAAACATCTCAAGGCCCCTCTGTCCTCTACTGCTCTGCCCAGCTTTTGCAAACTCATATTCGTAGTCTCTTTAATAAAGTCTAGCATGTGGCCTTCCTCTCTTTCTACTTCCTTCTACCTTTTCCAACATTATTGTTTTTTCCAACAATTCATACCTTCTCATCAGTCTAAGTTTTGTCATCCTGGCCTCCAAGGATATCTCTGGCCTGATCTGCTCTACAACCCATTTGTTTGTCTTTTTGGCTGTCCATGGAAGCCTCAGCATTCTTCTCCAACATCACATTTCAAATGCATTGATTTTCCTCCTATCTTCTTTCTTAACTGTCCAGCTCTCACATCCATACATGGTAATAGGGAATACAGTGGCTTGCATGATTCTAACTTTTGTGCTGAGTTGTATATCTTTGCATTTTAGAATCTTTTTTAGTTCTTTGATAGCCACTCTCCCCATTCTTAATCTTCTTCTGATTTCCTGACTACAGTCCTCATTTCTATCAATGTTTGATCCCAGGTATGAGAATTCTTTTACTATTTCTATCTCTTCATTGTCTAGGTTGAACTTGTGAAGGTCCTCGGTACCATTATTTTTGTTTTCTTTATGTACAACATTAAGCCTACCTTTGCACTTTCTTGTTTGATCTTCTTTAGTAGGTGTTGCAGGTCTGTGAGGTTTTCTGTTAATATTATGGGGTGTGTGTGTGTGTGTGTGTGTGTGTGTGCATGTGTGTGTATATATAATATTTAAATACCCTCTGGGTAACACTACAAGAGTTTTTGTTCATTTTCAGTGATTACATCCAAGGACTTTTGGTGAAGAAAAAAAATGATTTACACTCACAAAATCAGTTTTCTGATCACAGCTCTGTTCGAACATTGCTTCATCACAAGCTACTTCCAGTGGGACAATGGATTCTACAAGCAGAGAGATGGGATAGGCACAGGAAGCCCTCTGAGTCTTGTGATAGCAAACTTTTATATGGAACAAGTTGAAAAGGAAACCCTGGAAAGAACACCAAAAAAGCCCACAACACAGTTCTGATATGTGGATGACACTTTCTCCATTTGAAGCCATGAAGAAGAAGGTCTGACCATGTTTCTGAACCATCTGAACAACATCCACCCGAACATCCAATTCACAATGGAAAAAGAAAAGGAAGAAAAATTGCTATTTTTGGATGTCCTGGTCATCCGCAATCCAAACCAATGTTTGGGCCACACAGTATACAGAAAACCTGCACACAGAGACAGATACCCAAACAAGAACTCGAACCATGTCCCAGGACAAAAAAGAAACACAATAAGAACACTGGTAGATTGGGCAAAAAGGATCTGTGAACCCCACTTCCTGGAAGATGAATTGAAGCACTTAGACTGGGCTCTACATGCTAATGGTTACCCCAACACAGACATCAGAAGAGCTGCCAGACCCAGAAAAACCCATAGGAGTAAAGACAAACAACCACCCAAAGGGAAGGAATTTTTATCATACATCAAAGGGGTCACAAACAAAATAGAGAAACTGGTGAGGAAGCACAACCTCCAAATGGTTTACAAACCAACCAAGAAAATCCAGCAAATGCTTCACTTGGCAAAGGACAGGAGAGACCCTCTCACAGCTGCAAGAGTTTACCGCATACCATGCAGCTGTGGACAAGTCTACATATGGGCCACCAAACGCAGCATTCAAACACGAATCAAGGAACACAAGAGATACTGCAGAGTGGGTCAGCCAGAAAAATCAGCAGTAGCAGAACATGTTATAAACCATGCTGGGCATAAAATGCTGTTTCAAAACACTGAAATTCTGGATAATGCCAACAACTATCAGGTCAGAATGCACAAGAAAGCCATTGAAATCCGCAAACACCAAGACAACTTCAATAGGAAAGAAGAAACCCTTAAAGTAAACAAAGGGGGGAAGCAGATGAGGGCGTCCAGGACGCCCTGGGCTGGCGCGCTGCGGGGCCGCAACCTTCGCACCTCGGCGCACCGGCGGCGTCCCTGGAAGGAGCGCTAAATCAGCGCTCCTTCCTCAAGACAGCGAAAGTGCGCCCTAAAAGCTTTGTTAGTGCTTTGTTGTATGTTTTTGCTCTTCAGTATCTTTCCCAGTTCTTTCATAGCTGCCCTTCCCATTCCTAATCTTCTTATTTCTTGACTGCAGTCTCCATTCTGCTCAATGTTTGATCCTAATATGGGAATTCTTTCACTATTTCAATTTCTTCATTGTGTAGATTGAATTTGTGTATTTCTTCTGTGGTCATTATTTTTGTTTTCTTTATGCTCAGCATCAGTCCTGATTTTGCACTTTCATCTTTGACCTTCCTTATTAACTGTTCCAATTCCTAAACATCTTCTGCTAATATTATGGTGTTGTCCGCATATCTTAGGTTGTTAATGTTGCTTCCTCCTATCTTAATTTCTCCTTTTTCTGATTCTAATTCTGCTTTTCTTATGATGTTTTCAGCATATAAGTTAAACAAGTAAGGTGATAGGATGCAGCCTTGCCTGACCCCTTTGCCTATTCCCCAAATTCTGTTCTGATGGTGGCCTCTTGTCCTTGATACAGATTCCTCATCAGGACTATCAGATGTAGTGGCACCCTCATGTCTTTCAGTGCTTTCCATAATTTTTCATGATCTATACAATCAAATGCTTTGCTGTAGTCTATGAAACACATGCTGATTCTTTTTTTGGAATTCTTTGGTGCGTTCCATTAGCCATCAAATGTTTGCAATGTGGTCCCTAGTGCTGCTTCTTTTTTTGAATCCTGCTTGCACCTCTGAAATTTCTCTCTCCATGTATGGTTGGAGTCTATGCTGCAGAATTTTGAGCATTATTTTGCTTGCATGTGAGATTAGTGGTATTGTCCTATAGTTGCTGCAGTCTTTAGTATCTCCTTTCTTGTGGATTGGTATGTATATTGAGTGTTTCCAGTCTGTTGGCCACCACTTTGTTTTCCATGTTTGTTGGCATATTTCAGTTAGCACTATAGTTACATCTGTCTGTAGGCACTGTAGCAGTTCAATTAGCTAAAGTTTGGCTACCAGTCCTGAAAAACACCAAAATCAAGATCCAGCAAATGCAAATGAAAACCACCCAGGGTGAGGGAGGTTTCCCAGCAGACAATGAATCATTAAGTTAATTGACATCCTTAGGCCTTGCCATTCAAAAGCAGAACAATACACAGATTAACATGTAAATCACTTCCTCTCAACGAACAATATATATATGTCAACGAACAATATATATATATCTCCACTCTCTTCCATGCCAGTATTCTCTGAAGATGCCAGTCACAGCTACTGATGAAACGCCAGGAATAAACTCTTCTAGAACACGGACTCATAGTATAGTTTATCTCCTATGTGAAAAAAATGTTTGTGTAGAAAAAGCCCAACTTTTTAAAATGTAAAAATAGTGCATTTTGGCAAAAATCAATGTTTTGTGCAAGATGTGTTTTTGCATTAAAAAAGGGTGTGTGTGAAAATAATAACTATAACTATAGCAACAACAAAAAACTATAATAATATTGCAAAAGAACTTTAAATTAAAAAGAAATTGTGGTAATTGATCATTTTCTTCATGGGGGCATTTTCTCATTAAGGCCAAGAAAATCCTTGCATATTCTTTACATCTCTACTCCAGGCAGAGGGGATAAACAAAACCACCTAGATATTTTGACAAAGTCACAAGAAAAAAATCCCTATGCCTAAATATCCTAAAAGCACCAGATCTTGTCTGATTGGGAAAGCTAAATGGGGGGGGGGGGGGGGGAAGCAGATGGCAGGTAAGGGGCCACTTAACACCACCCCTTTGAGCACCGGGTTGGGGCCATGGAAACCACATCCCACAGCCCCAATCCAGTATTTTTCTGGTGCAAAAGAAGTGACAAAGTGCTGCTCTTTTTGCACCAGAAAAAAGTGCCCCTTTAGCTGCTGCTGTAGCTCTTCTCTGCTCCTGTGGTGTGCAGCGTATAATTTCTGTGGTGCAGGAGTGACAGTGGATTGGGCTGGAGTCAGGGTGGGTGATGGGTGGTCACCACATTCTCAAGCCACCGGGATGCCAGCTCAAATTCCCAGTCTGTTCAACTCCAGGGTCAGACATAGTATTTTGGAAGAAATACCAGGTGCTGTAGGCTATATTTCAGAAGAAGGAATTGGCAAAACCTTCTCTGAATATTTCTTGCCTAAGAAAACCCTATGAAAAATTCATTGGATCATGCTAAGTTGATAAACAACTTGAAGGCACATTTATACACACATATTAGTCTTGTGTGTACATTCTCATAGGCACAAAACATCCAATTTAAAATCTTCCTCTAAGGGACAAGGTAGTTTTGTGGGACACTTTGGTGAATAAGAAAAAACAATAAACTCATTTTAAAAGAAATTATGTATTAAGTACAATTCACAATCCTACAGCATTTTTACTTCTTTAAAGTACTTTTTAATGGACAATATTACATCAAGTTCAAATGGCAAAAGACATTGAGGAAACGTGTAGGAGGAAATCCCAATGTAGATAAGGTGTTTGATCTTCCTGCTTTGTAGTCACAAACAAGCTGTGAACATGCTAGTTCCCTGCCTTCCTCCTCACATTTCCACCGCAGTGATTTTCAAACATAAAGCATTAGAGGCTTTGTCATGTTGTGCATGAGATCAAAAGATTTTCAAAATCTCATTTTTATTCCATTGCCATTTTAATTGTTAACACTTGCAGCCAAGCGGCCAAGCAAGCATTAGCATGCTTACATGCTTAGAAATGCCAAGCCAACAGAAAGATTATTACCATTCAATTGCATTCCTCCCCTTCAACACTATGTCTTGCCACACAAATATTTTAAACAATGACACTGATACACCAGCAGGTTTTGGTTTATTTCAGACTGCATTATCAGTAATTACAGGGCTTACATTTCAGCTTGATCTTTTTTTTAATTAAATAAAGAACCAGCTATGACTAGCTATTGCACTCTGCTGAGAATGTGGCACACAAAAATACTGTCATTTGAATGGAACACATTTTGAATTAGCACAGTATGAAGCGGTATATAAATGAAGCTGCTTTGCATTTGCTTCATTCTCCTATGGAGGGGAAAGTTTGTGAGGTTAAAATTAATGATTTTAGCACAGACAAGCACAGTGAAAAGCAGAAATATTAACTACACAACCATAGCTTGTATTTATAACAAATGGGAGTGAAATATAACATTCACCAGCAAGTGAGTCCAATAAAACTACGCTATTTCTTCAATATACAGCATCTATTCTTAAAGATATATAATAAAAGTACCAGTTTTGCACAGATTATGAACCCCTTATTCTCTCCCCCACCCCATACGCTCTGTCTTTCTCTCTGCTCTGTCTCTCAGATCTACACTTTTTCTTTCTTATGGGTTTGCTTCTCCCAATCTCAATGCTTCCCACTGTACTAGACAACAGGAATCCTCTATCTCATTCTCTCTCTCTCTTCTCTCCCTCTCTGAACTATTCTGGGCCCTGCAAGAAGGAAGCAGTAAATTGAGTTGCCAAGAAGCCCTCTGAAGAAATGAACCTTCAAGTGGCTCTAGTCTTGTTTTTAAGGGAGATCTGGGACAATCAGTGTGTACAAAAATGGCACTGCTAGCTACAGGTAGAATGTAATTATAATTAACTAAAATTTGTTCACCCATTTTTACATAAGATAACTCCAAGATACATGCTGTTAAAATCCCCATAGTATCCATGCTATAATTTGGGTAGCTATATTTTATGGTCTTGGAAGCATACTGGAGGCAAGCAGACTCCCTTTCTCTCTCCTCCTCACTCATACACCCATACATACCAACCCACATTTTCTTTTATTAGTATAGGCACAAAATTGTGAATTTTAATATTAACTTTATTTATATCCCTGATGCTTTCCCCAAACTGGCACTCATGTTGAAATATTTGATGGAATGATGGAAGTTTTCACCTAAACATTAGGAAGAACCTTATGATGGAATCTCCTTCTTAGGAGGTTTTTAAACAGATGTTGAATGGCCATCTGTCAGGACTGCTTTGATTGTGTCTTCCTGAATGGCAGGGGACTGGACTGGGTAACTCTTTTGGTCTTTCCCAACTCTCTGATTCTATTATTCTATGTATGTTTATATCTCAAGAAGAATGATATTGTCTGATAGTAGTAATGTTGATGGGGCTGACTAAACCCATGGCAGTAATGACAGAAAAAAACAAACCCAACAACCAGACACCATAGAAAAAAAATATCTCAGAGCAGGAGTAAAGAGCGCTGAATCCCATAGCAGAAACTGCCTAGACCACCACATCATTTAAGGGGAGGATACAATGAATTGTCATTACTTGAAATGCATCTTTCTCTAACTCTTATTTCCTTAGGCCATGTCATTGGATCTCACCAGCTGGACTTCTGAGAGAGGAAAGTACCTTCTCCTTAAGTAAGCTATAAAGGTAAAGGTTTCCCCTTGAGATGAATTTCTAGTCGTAACTGACTATAGGCAACAGTGTTCATCTCCGTTATCAAGTCAAGAGAGCCAGCGTTGTCTGAAGATGACTCCAATGATCATGTGGCCAGCATGACTGCACAGAATGCTGTTACCTTCTCACCAAAGTGGTACCTATTTATCTACTTGCATTTGCATGCTTTTGAACTGCTAGGTTGGCAGAAGCTGGGACTAGTGATGGGAGCTTACTTCATCATACAGCACCTGGGCCTTGAACTGCCAACCTTCTGACTTTACAATTGTCAGAATTGGCATCATAACCACTAAGCCACCATGTCCCACTAAGTAAGCTATACATTATTCTTATTCTTTCTAATCATTCATTAATCATTACCGTCCTGATTGAAGAAGCATCTGAAGACTTCTGCTCTTTCTCTGACTCATGTTCCATGATATAAATAAAACTCATGATATAAATCATGATATAAATAAAAATTATTTATTATTATTATTATTATTATTCCACCTTTCCAATCTTCTGTCAGCTTACCCTGCCAAGGGCTGCTACCTGCCTTCCATGCTGGCCTCCTTTGATGTAGTTCTTCACCTGAAGACATTGGGGATTCTCTAGATTACAGGTGGGCAACTGTCAGAAATTCTCCAAGATTTTGGTCCTCTCTACACCATTTTAGAGTCCAGAAAGGCCTTTTTTTAAAACAGGAAGTGACAATGAAATCGACACATAGACTACTTCCTGTATGAAAGTTGGCTCAACTTTCCAAGAACAGACTGCTGGCAAGGAGGTTTTTGTTTTGTTTTGGGGGGTTTTGCATTCCTTTTGCGACTGGGTTTGGGCCATCTTAGGTGGCCATGGCATGGCTTCACCCCAATTTAGCGGTATGCATCAGCTGTATGCCATGCCCCCAGATTGGCCCAAAGATGGCATTTTTGGCCTATCTGTTTCGGGCCATAGTTGCATCCTGTGGAATCTCTGTTTTGTAGTTTGGAGAGGCACTAGAGCTCTCTGGTTGAAAATTATAAATAACCCTCTCTACACTCTAGATCTCAGGATTTCATAGAAGTTGTTATGGCAGTTAAAGTGAAATCAATGTGGTATAATTGCATAATGTGAAAGGGCCTCCAGTTGGGTGAGATCTGAATTGATTCAAACTGAAATTGGCCCAGATTCAAATCACAGAATAGACTCTGAACCAAATTATGCAATAGTAGAATGCATCCCAAGATGCATTTGAGTGAATGTGACACAAAAGAAAAAGGAAAAAGGAAAAAGGGAGAAGAAAGGGGAAAAAGAAAGAAAGAATGCATCAGCACCTTTAAGACTAACTGGTTTTTATTTTATCATGAGCTTTCATGGATATAAACCCATTTCTGCAAATGCAGTACAGAGAAGAGGGTTTATATCCACAAAAGCTCATGTTAAAACAAAACCCGGTAATTCTTAAAGGTGCTGCTACATTCCTTCTTTTCCCTCTCCCCTCCCATTCCTCCTTTTTATACTGCAAGAGACTAACACAGCTATATATATATATATATATATATATATATATATATATATATATATAATTTTTGAAACTAAGGTAAGATAGTGATTTACTGGCGCATTGGTGAAACTCAACATGGATCTGGCAAATATTGTTATTGTTACCACCTGTTTAGTAGTACATAGGATATGAAATCTGCTTCAGGATTATTGAAAGTAATATATTGACCATGTAAAAATGTCTTTAATTGCTTCTTGTAATCTTAGAAAAAGACCAGTCAGTTACTTTCCTTTTCTTGATTTCTCTTTTCTTCTGGCTGTATTAATGAAAGTAGCACAGACCCCTCCTGGAATCTCATATCTAAATCTTTATTAATGCTTTACAACTAACAATTCATTTTAGAGCACTCAATAACTATACAGAGTGTAACCCCAGCAATCCCTTCAGGCTCCAATTGATTTATTGATTCTTTAGTCCTAACAGTGCCACCTACTGGTAAATTCTCAACAGTCATTTCATCCCTAGGAAAGGAAATGAACAACAAAAGCTATAGGGCAACCACTGCTTGTGTTGTCTTGTCTTAAAAGTATAATTATATTTCTACAGATGAGTGTTTTGGAATACTAATAGTGTGCTTTCAATATGCTTTTGTTCACAGTTGTTATCTCTCTTCTTCCTTTTTTATTTTTTAAACTCATTTTTTTCTGGCATGCTCAGCCAGTACAAGAAATAACTGGGCTGTTATACCAGTAAGAAGTTGTTAAGATGATGTGGATTAATTTGTACACCATGCTATGTAGATGAGATACCTGTGAAGCAAGATCTTGGATCCAAAGGTGTTTTGGCCTGGCTTTTCTGAAAAATTACGGGAGTAAGTGCAATTACAAGTCTAGTTCTCAATCCTGAGAGGAATACTCCATGGAAACTGTTTCCCACTGAATTATTTTCATTTCCATTGCATACATGATAGTATCATTTTACTGGAAAATGCATAAGTGAAGAAAAGATTAAGGGGGAGTCTGTTTCCACCATATTGGTCTGAACATTGCAGTCTGAGGACAGCCCAAGATGGTTTTCTGCCTGAGGTAAATGTTAAAATGATGCTGCATGAAAGCTACAACTCTGGTGATGGGAAAATATTCTTCACCTTAACTGAGGATAGCAGTGTAGTTAGGAAGAGAAGGCCAGGCCACCTGGATCACACAGCACTGTTCTACACAGGAAGATATCTGTGGTTGCATCCACTGTCCTCTCACACCAACACCCATCTTTTCCCTTTTCTTGATAATCAGAGGTTGGAAATAACTAATTATAAACAATGAGTTACTTGTACAGTAATAAATTATATATAAATTTTAAACATGAACAATCTGATTTACAATCAAAGAAATATACATTCTGAAAATAAAGAGACATAAAGAGAGGAAAAAAGAAAAAAATACATACAGTATACAATAAGGCTCTGAACCACCTCAACTCTAACTGCAATAAAAAGAAAAGTAAAAAAAGTCTTGATTTTTGTTATGTATGTATGTATGTATGTATTTTTAGACTTCTCTAATAAACTTTGTTAAAAAAAAAAAGAAAAGTAAAAAAGAAAGAAAGAAAAAAGTATTACTCTACCATTACAGATCCAATTAAATAATATTACTGCAATGACTAAAAACCACCACCATAGATTATTACATTGTTAAGATTTCTTATCACTCAAACATCTGTAAATGGTTTCCACTCTCTCAAAAAGTCTTCAGTGGGCTTATCCTTTAGAATCCATGTTAATTTGACCATTTGGGCCCACTCAGCAACATTAATAATCCATTCTTCCATCATCAGTGCTTCAGTCTGTTTCCAGGTTTGAGCAAACAATATTCTTGCTGCTGTTGTCATATTGTTGTTGTGTGCCTTCAAGCTGTTTACAACTTATGACAACCCCAAGGTATCATGGGGTGTTCTTGGCAAGATTTGTTCAGAAGAGGTTTGCCATTGTCTTCCCCTGAGGTTGAGAGCATTTGACTTACCCAAGGTCAGCCGATGGGTTTCATGGCTGAGTTGGGAATCGAACCCTGATCTCCAAAGCTGTAGCCTAACACTCAGACCAGTAGTAATTCATATTTAGTCTGTAGTTCCTTCTCTATAACACCTAACAGAAATATTTCTGATCACATTACAAAATCTAATGTCACCTTCTGTATATATATATATATATATATATATATATAATCTCATGTGTGTGTGTGTGTGTGTGTGTGATTAGTGTGTGTATATATGATTAGTGTGTGTGTGAGTATATATATATATATATATATATATATATATATGAAATTAGTGTATAAATCTTAGCTTTTCATCTTCTTATATATCCATTACAAATGAAAAAAAGGAGCTCTTCTTATCTTGACATCCCCAACATTGGTTATAATCACCCTGGGGCATTTTAATAGCATATTTGGGGTTAGATACCATTGGTATATCATCTTATATAAGTTTTCTTTTAAATCGCTACATAAAATAAATTGTATTTCTTTGGCCCACATTTCCCCCCATACATCCATATTGACATTATGCTCAAAATTTTGGGCCCAAATTATCATATACTCTTTTACAGGCTCAGCTTCTGTTTCTAATTTCAAAAGCCATTGATACACTTTTTAACGTTTGAAACGTCAATATACCCTAGTTATTAAGAATTTTGTTAATGTAATTTAATTAATTAATTGAATTGATAATCATTTTTGTACTAAAATATACAGTACAGCAGCGACAGTGCCGGGGCCAAAGGAAGGCTGGAAGGAAGCCCAGGACTCCTTCTATCACCATCTCCTCCTGAGGTGCGGCGGCGCAGCAGCAGGGCAGCTGTGAAGCTCTGGGAGGGAGTATTTAGCCCTCCTAGCACCATCCCCTCCAGCAGCACAGCAGCAGCGACAGCGCCAGGGCCAAAGGAAGGCTGGAAAGAAGCCCAGGACTCCTCCCAACACCATATCCTCCTGAGCCGCAGTGGTGCAGAAGCAGCAGCAGGGCAGCTGTGAGGCTCTGGGAGGGAGTATTTAGCCCTCCCAGAACCATCCTCTCCAGCAGCGCAGCAGCAGCGACAGCGCCGGGCCCAAAGGAAGGCTGGGAGGAAGTTCAGGAGCCTGCCCAAATCTTATCACCTCTGTGGGCATCTTGATAACTGTGACAGTGACAGTAGGAGCAGTAGTAGCTTTTTGGGCTTGGGCAAGAGATTTTTTGCACTTGTCCAGCCCTTCTCTACTGCTATCCCCATCTATAACAAAAAGCCTCTTGCATTATGTGTGGAACTTGCAGAGCCATTAATGCCAGAAGTGAGATTTGGAGTAGGGCCTTCTCTATTTAAACCGCCCTGCATTCCTATTATTTGGAGCACCCGCAGCAACAACTTGGCGACGAGGGTGATTTGTTTTCCTTGACTTCTTTGTCATTTGAGGCCGGGAAGGATTTTGGAGCACAAATTTGGGTTGTGCAGGGGAATGGGAGGTATGGTGGATACAGAGTGAACAGATGCTACAAAAGAAAGCGTGATCGCTGTTTGAAAGCTATTCCGCTTTCAGTTCACTTTGTTTCTCAGACTGGGTTGGAGAGCATACCAACCATTCCACAGAACCTTACTTTGCTCCTTTGCAATGCCAGGTCTGTCAAAAACAAGACTCATATTATATATGATCTTCTTCAAGATGAGGATGCCGACCTGGCTTGCTTTACAGAAACCTGGCTGGGGGAGGACAGTGTTGCTACATGGTTGCAGGCCCTCCCAGCTGGGTATTCTGTTAGTGAGCAAGTAAGGGAAAGTGGGCGGGGGGCGGCGGTGTGGCCCTGGTTCATAAGAACAACCTAATCTTGACCAGGATACCTGTCCAGAACACAGTCCACTTTGAGTGTATGTACTTGAGCCTGAGGACCAGGGATAGTTTGGGGATTCTGCTAGTATACCAACCACCCCGTTGTCTAGCTGACTCCCTGACCAAGCTGACACAGCTGGTATAAGAGTTGCTGTTGGAGTCACCCAGACTTTTAGTTCTGGGCGACTTCAACATTCCACTCGAGACCAGTTTGGAAAATCTAAGTGGTGCAGCTCGGGAGTTCATGGAATCCATGACAAACATGGGCCTATCCCAATTGGTTGTTGGGCCCACACATTGTGCAGGTCATACCCTCGATGCGGTCTTTAGTACGGAACAAGAACATCCGTGGGTGGAGGTCATTAAGACCACCGCATTGTCATGGACAGATCATTTCCTGGTCAAGACTGAACTAAGGACCACAGTCCGCCCAACTGGGGGTGGTGGACCCATTAGAATGGTCCGCCCTCGAAGGCTAGTGGAACCAATAGGATTCCAGAAAGCCTTAGAGGGTTTAATGGTTGGTAACGCCGGTGATTCTGTTGAAGCTTTGGTTAATACCTGGAACACCGACCTCACCAAGGCTATTGACACAATCGCTCCCAAGCGTCCTTTCCAACCCGCTTCAAATCGTAGGCCATGGTATACATGTGAGCTTAGAAAGATGAAGCGGGTTGGACAACGATTAGAGCGCATCTGGTGGAAAACTCGATTCATATTCGACAAGACTCGTCATAGGAACTTTCTTTGGGCCTATTGAGAGGCAATACGTGCAGCACAGAGGGCCTTTTCCTCTGCACGTATTGCGTCTGCAGAGTCTCATCCAGCCGAGCTGTTTAGGGTGGTAAGGGAACTGATGCAAGTGGAATCTGCGCAGAACCCATTGCTTAACCCAACAATAGCCTGCTGTGACGCATTTAACAACTTCTTTGCAGATAAAATCTCTCAGATAAGAGCTGACTTCGACGCCAGTATTTTGACAGAAACAATTGACGAAGTGTCCAGCAATTCCATTGATGTAAATTTACTGGATTGATTTCAATCTGTGAGTACTGAGGACATGGACAAGATACTGGGTAGTGTGAGGAAGACAACCTGCCCTCTTGATCCTTGCCCATCATGGCTGGCCATCCAGGGGGGGATGCATTGAGGGTGTTTCTTAAGGATATCGTCTATGCATCCCTCAGGGAAGGTCATGTTCCATCATGCTTAAAGGAGGCGGCAGTTAGGCCACTTCTGATAAAACCTTCCCTGGACCCGCTGGATATGAACAACTATAGGCCGGTCTCTACGTTACCATTCATAAGCAAAGTGATCGAGAGGGCAGTTGCTCTTCAACTCCAAGTAGTTTTGGATGAAACCGATTATCTAGACCCATTTCAAACTGGCTTTAGGACGGGATTTGGGGTTGAGACTGCCATGGTTGCCTTGACCAACGACCTGCGTCTGAGCATTGACAGGGGTAGTGTGACCCTGTTAGTGCTCCTTGACCTCTCAGCGGCTTTTGATACAATAGACCATGGCATCCTCTTGGACCGCCTGAGGGGGTTAGGTATCAGAGGCACTGCATTGCAATGGTTCCAGTCCTTCCTCTTGGGCAGGTCCCAGAGGGTGCTGCTCGGGGAAAGTTGCTTCAGCAAGAAGGAGGTCATTTGCGGCATTCCGCAAGGCGCCATCCTGTCCCCGATGTTGTTCAACATTTATATGAAGCCGCTGGGTGAGATTATCCGGAGTTATGGGGCTGGGTGTTATCAGTACACTGATGACACCCAGATCTATTTCTCCTTATCTTGATCGTCAGCCTCGAATTCCAATGGCATCTCTCCTCTCAATGACTGTCTTAAGGCAGTAATGGGCTGGATGAGGAAAAACGGATTGAGACTGAATCCAGACAAAATGGAAGTGCTCACGGTGATGGCCCCGAAACCAAGGATTGGGTTGCAACCTCCAGTCCTGGATGGGGTCACACTCTCCACAAAGGACTGTGTTCACAGTCTGGGGATGCTCCTTGATCCCTCGCTTCAGATGGCTAGTCAGGTAAATGCGACAGTCAGGAGTGCCTCTTATCAGCTTCGGCTGATACGCCAGCTGCACCCTTTCCTGGAAGTAAGGGATCTTGAGACCATGGTGCACGTGCTGGTAACCTCCCGTCTAAATTTCTGTAATGCACTCTATATGGGGCTACCCTCATGCTTGGTCCAGAAACTTCAGTTAGTACAAAATATGGCAGCCAGTGGTCTCAGGTACATCACAGAGAGATCACGTAACTCTTGTATTAAAATCTCTTCACTGGCTGCCTGTCAGTTTCTGGGCCCAATATAAGGTGCTGGTTTTGACCTTTAAAGCCCTAAATGGCTTGGGTCCATCTTATCTTCGGGACTGCCTCGTCCCATATAATCCTCCCCGCACACTCCGGTCGTCTGGGAGGAATTTGCTACAGCCAATGAAAACTAGGCTCACGACAACCTCCCAGAGGGCTTTTTCTGCCATCGCCCCCAAATTATGGAATGGTCTGCCGGATGAGATCTGTCAGTTGACAACCTTAAACAGTTTTAAAAAAGCTGTTAAGACAGATCTCTTCTGTCAGGCCTTCCCTGATTAGTTTCCCAGCCTCAGGAGTCCTTTTATCCCTCCTATATCTGGTTTAAATGCTGCCCTGCCTATTATTATTGTTTGTTTGATTATGGTTTATTTTAATTATGTGTTTGTATCATTGTTTTAATGTAAAAATTGTTTAATTCCTTTTTAAGGGGTGGGGGGGCTGTGGGATTTGGATGGTATTTTAACATTGCATGATGCTTTTAAATTGTTGTGAACTGCCTCAATTGTGTGACAGAGGGGCGGGATATAAATAAAATTTATTATTATTATTATAATTATAATGAGAGATAACCTCACTTTTTACTGTTTTTTTTTTAAATTACTGTTATAGTTATAGGATCTGAGTAACCTCTCTTCTTAGATATGTTTTGTACCACAGTTCAGTGGCAGGTGACAGTCTGAGATTTTTCTGAAAGTAACATTTCTCTTTACTTTTGAATAACAAGAGAGGACTGAATTGTTAAAAACCAAAACCAAATCATAATTATAAAAGTAACAAGCTAACGGGAGGTCCGGGGGAATGGCGTCCTGAGAGGTTGCAGGGCTAAGGAGCTCTGCTCTGCAAACTCGTTTAATGAGCTATAAATGGGAAAAAAAAATTTTCAACAACTGAATTTCACCAATTTCAAGACCCTCCGGTAAGAGGGACTTCTGGAGCCCGATGGGGGTCTGAGTAAATGGTGGACTTTGGGAGTAGAAAGTGGAGGAAAGAAAACCAAACTCGGACCGCAGGGCAAGCCAGGCTCATTAAATGCTAGCCTTTAAGGCAAACAAGGGCGCTTTTATTTCACCCTTTTAAAGCAAGCTATTTTTGCAGAACATATATAAATAGCTAGAAAAGCAAGTGATTTACCTCTACAAAAGAAATTTTCTTTTCATTAATTGGACTCTGATATTCTGAAGAAATGAAAGAACCACAATGAGTAAGGTGCAGATGGAAAGTTAATCGAAAGTGAGCAAGTAATCAAATAAAGGAATCTATGGAAGCTAAATTGTGGAAAGAGAGAGAGGGTGGAGGATAAGAAGGACACAGGAGGAAAATACTGTTTTGTTTTAAAGCTCTGGGACTCAAAGCAGCTTACAATTTAAAGTAGTACAATTAAAAACATATAAGAGGAGTATTAAAACATATTAAGGTGAAGATTAAAGTTGATATAAGTGGCACTAAGACGACTAAAAGAAGAGAAGGTACCTTTAAATTTTTTGGCGTGGGCGCAAACCGAATCCACCTGGTGTTTCCAGGGGAGCAGAGAGAACAGAGCGAATACAGTGATATATAGAGCGGCGTTATTTTTTCCCTGGCCCAGTGGGGTGGAGCCCTTTGAAGAGAAAGAGCCATGGAGATCTGAGAAGCCTCCTGATCCTGCGACAAGCAGCAGCAGCGGGGGAAGGAGAGGACCATCAAGGCCCTCCAGCCTAGCAGCGAACGGCAGCAGGACCGAGGAGGAGAACAGATAAGGATAAATCTGTGGGTATCACTTGTATTTGGCTTAGTGCCTCCGTGGGAGAAACAGCAGAGAGTTGATTTTAGGCTTCTTTAGATTGTTCCAAAACCAACAAGTTTGCATGTAGAGTGGTTGAAGGGAAAGAGTTGTTTATCCAGGAAGTTTACTTTCCCTATGAGAGAACATATCCATATAAGGATACAAGGAAGAACTGAAAGTAATAGGAAGATTTATCAGAGAATCTGCGCCATCTGGTGGACTTTTGGTGGATATATAAATGAAATAATAAAGGAAGGGATAAGAGAAAAGGAAAGAGAGAATTACCTGATCTACTGAGAGGACCTGCGCCATCTAGTGGATATAGAGAAATTTATAAAACTTACAAAATAGCAAGGCTGGAGAAAGACAGTTGATCTTTGAAAGTTACTGAAAACTATTGAAAGGTTGATAGGACTCTCCCTCATTTTGATGTGTTAAAAAGAACTTGAGGGGTCTTTTGTAGATCCCTGTAAAAATCAGGTAATTTGGGTGAATTAATATAAATAATTGATACTGTCTGATATTTGTGTGAATTACTTTAAGAAAAATTGATATTGTCACAAAATAATTGAATTGAAATTTAAATAAGAGATTATATGATGGGCAGAGTATAAGGTTTAATGGTTTATAGATTGCTGTAACTAAAGAGATTGCTGTAGGTAGAGAATAAGATATAATGGTTATCTGGGTTGTTTATAGTTTTCTTTTCTGATTACTGCAAAAAGTATAAATTTAATAATAGCTTGACAATTTCATAATATTTGTAATAATTGAATGGTTGAAATTTAAATTTAATAATTTATTATCTGAAGTATAGAAATTGTTGTACTGCTTCTCTCCTAAAAGAGAAAAAAAAATGGCGGCAGGGAAGAAAGCAGCAATCCAGTCTCAATTACAAGTATTAACACAAAGAAGAGGGTCAACAGAGGAAGTAATAAGAATTAGTGACCAGAATGCATCTTTAGTAGAAGAATTGAGGAAAATGAGATTGGAAATACAAGGAATCAGACAGGAAATGAAGGATGAATTGAAAGAAACGAGACTTGAGATGAGGGAGGAAATGAAAGAAAATAGATCAGAAATAAGAAAAGACTTGAAAAAAGAACTAGATAATTATGGGAAGAAATTAGATAAAATTACGACTGATTTATCTAAGACTCAGAAGGAAGTTGACACATTAAAGGCTAAAACAACACAACTGGAAAGGACAACAAAAGAAATGGATATGAAACAAGAACAACAAAGAGTAAAAGATTTATCAAACGAAATTAGATACAGAGAACGTTGTGTAAAAATTCGAGGTCTACCTGAATCAATGAATGAAGATCTATATAACATTATAGTGATAGCAATGAAGGATTTCTTAGGATTTACGGAAGAAAAAATGGAAATGGAGACCGATAAGGTCTTTCGAGTTAACTCTGTATTTGCGAGAGAAAATAAGGCACCAAGAGATATAATTGTGTGTTTCACCAGAACTAGAATAAGAGACTTAGTAATTGAGAAGAGTTATAACAGTATATTTAAAGTCAATAGTCATGAGCTGAAAATTTTTAAAGATATTCCACCTTCCGTAATGTTGGGCAGGCAAAAATATAAATCATTGACACAGTTGTTGAAGAAAAAACGAATCGAATACAGATGGGAGAGGATTGAAGGACTTACCTTTATGTGGAGACAGAGAAGATATAAAATAGACACAATAGAGAAAGCAAAAGAAATGGAAAGAAGATTGAGTAAAGGAGAAAAGGAATTTTATGATCATCAAGAAGAATCTCAAGTAGTAACACGATCTATGGTTAAACAACAAGAAAAGGAATTAAATGGAACTGAAAATGTTATTGGAAACAAAGAATCAGAAAGAGTACTTATATTTAGAAGAAGAAAGAAAAAAGAGCAAACTGAACAAGGACAAGAACGGAGGTTAGATAAAGAACATTTGGAAGAAGAAAGTGTACTTAGTAAAGAGGAAAAAGATCAAGAAGAAGAGGAAGAAGAAGAAGAAGAAGAGGAAGAAGAAGAAGAAGGAGAGGACACCGACAAAGAAGATTAAAGAAGAATAAGAGAAGAAAATAAATAAAGAAATTTGAAATATAAATTAATAAAAAAGAGATAATAAAAATAAATAAAGGGGCGGAAGGGGTGGAACAAAATAAAAGAAGTTAAAAAATACATCTATAAACACGACCAGAAATTAAGATGGGAGTTAAGATTCTTTCCTGGAACGTTAAAGGATTAAATTCGAAATATAAAAGGAATATGATCTTTCATTATTTGGAGAAATTAAAAATGGATATAGTATGTTTGCAGGAAATAAGAATAAAAGAAAAAGATGTCAAATATATTAGAAACCCGAGACTTGGGAGCTGTTATACATCGGCGATTGATAAAAAGAAAAAAGGTGTGGTTATGTACATAAATAAGAAATATCCATCTAGAGAACTGTTTAAAGACAAAGATGGATCGTATATAGCTGTAGAAATTAAAATGAAAGAACAAACTATAGCAGCTGTTGGAATTTATGCACCATTGGAAGGGAGGAGTAAGTTTTATGAACAGCTGAAAAAGGATATGCAAAATTTGGAAAATAGTAATATTGTTATGATGGGTGATTTTAATGCTGTAATAGACCCCAAAGTGGATCGGAAATCTGATATTAGAAGAATCATTAGTGAGAAGCAGGGAAAATTGCCACGCACCTTTTTTGAAATCGTGGAAGAATTATCTATGGAAGATGTTTGGAGGTATAAATATGGCAATGCAAGAGAATATACATTTTATTCGGAAGTTCATCAATCCAGGTCAAGGTTGGACATGTTTATAGCCTCTAAAGCATTATTACCCAAAATAAAAAGTATGGAAATATTGGTTAAAATAATCTCAGATCACTACCCAATCAGGTTAGAAATTGAAGAGAAAAGGTTGGAATACACCTGGAGATTAAAGGATTCTTTATTAAAAAAGGAAAAAAATGTATCTAAATTAAAACAAGAAATGAAACAGTACTTTGAGGAAAATAAAACAGATGGAATTAGTAACAAAACAATTTGGGATGCTGGAAAGGCTGTTGCCAGAGGATATTTAATTAAGCTAAATGTAGAAGAAAACAAAAAAAGGAAAGAAGAAGAAAATAAGGTCTTGACTGAAATTAAGAGAAAGGAACAAGAATGGAGAAGTAGTGGCGATAATAATTTAAAAATGGAGATTCAAAATTTGGAATTACAACTAAGAACACTTACAATAAAGGACATGGAAAGGAAACTGCAATATATCAAGCAGAGACATTTTGAAATGGGAAATAAACCAAGTAAACTGATGGTAAATATGATAAGAACTGAGAGGAATAAGAAGATAATAACGGAAATACAACAAGATGGACAATCTGTGACCAGTCAAGAAGGAATAAAAAAGGCATTTGAAAGTTACTATCAGAACTTATATAAAGCCACAGGAAAAGGAGAAAAGAACAGAGAGGAAATACGGAATTACTTGAGCAAACAGAAAATACCTCAGTTAAATGAAGATCAGAAAAAAGAACTGAATAAAGACATTACTGAAAGGGAAATAAGCGAGACAATAAGGAAATTGAAAATAGGGAAAGCGCCGGGGCCGGATGGCTTTTCAAGCTTATATTACAAAAAGTTGGAAGAAATTCTAGTAAGACCTTTAAAAAACACATTAAATGATATAAAGAAAGACGGTATCCCTGACTCTTGGCAGGATGCGTATATCTCCTTAATCCCAAAAGAGGGGAGAGATTGCCGAGAAACAAAAAATTACAGGCCTATCTCTTTGACTAACATTGATTACAAGATCTTCACAACAATCATTGCAGAACGTCTTAAGAGCATATTGGGTGATATTATTCATAAAGACCAGAATGGATTTTTGCCAGGAAGATCTGTGAAGAATAATGTAAGAATAGTACTGAATATAATTGAATTCTTTGAAAAACACAATGAAAGAAAACTTGCAATGATTTTTGTTGACGCCGAGAAGGCGTTTGATAAAGTAAATTGGGTATTTATGGAAGAATTAATAAAAATAATGAAAATGGGACTACATTTTGAACAGTGGATAAAAGCAATTTATAAAAAACAAAGAGCTCAGATATTAGTCAATGGGGAAAAAACCAAGGATATTACAATAGAAAATGGAACCAGACAGGGATGTCCATTATCCCCACTATTGTTCATATTAATTATGGAAGTTTTAAATACTAGGATTAGAGATGACAAGAATATACAAGGTATAAACATAAAAGGATATAAATATAAATTAAAAGCGTATGCTGACGACCTGGTATTATTCCTTGAAAACCCAATTGAAAATATAAAGAATATTCAAAGCATTCTACAAGAATTTGGACAATTGGCAGGCTTTAAAATCAATGAAGATAAAACAGCACTAATTACAATGAACATGACAAGAAAAGAGGAAGAAGAATTGCAAAAATTATCTAAATTCAAAATAGAGAAGAAAATTAAATATTTAGGCATAATTATGACTAAGAGAAATACAGACCTGTTTGAAAATAACTACATTAGAATTTGGAAGGAGATAAAAATAAATTTAAATAAATGGTCTAAATTACAGATTTCACTATCAGGAAGAATCTCATTGATTAAAATGAGTGTCCTTCCAAAACTGATGTATCTGTTTCAAAATATTCCCATAATCCACAATGAGAAATGCATAGAAGACTGGAAAAAGGAAATAATTAAATTCATCTGGCAAGGGAAAAAATCCAGGATTAAATGGTCTAGTTTAATAGAAACGAAGGAAAAGGGAGGTTTTGCACTCCCTGACTTGAAACTGTATTATTATGCTAATTGTATGAATTGGTTGGAAGAATGGATTAAGCTAGAAGACGACAGTTTACTGAATATTGAAAGCGACTACATGGAATTCGGATTTCATGCATTCTTGTGGTACGGAAAGTTGAAAAATAATAAGAGATTCGAAAATCATTGTATTAGAAAAGCATTATTAAGAGTTTGGATGAAAATAAAAAAACAATTTTATAGGAAAATTCCACTTTGGACATCCCCTCAAGAAGCTTTTTTAAATAAAAGTAGAACAAAATCCGGGAATTGGATTAGATATAATGATATTATAACCTGGGAAAGCTTTAATGGTTTAAAAGAACATAGAATGAAACCAAAAGAACAATTAGAAGAAGAAGGAAAAATCAATAATTGGTACATATATCTGCAATTGAAAAGTAGGTACAATACTGACAGGAAGGAAGATGGATTTGAGGAAAAGAAAACAGAATTAGACAAAATAATTGAGAATAAAGAAGGCCATCATATATCAAAGTATTATAAGTTGTTTAGAGAGCGATATCTTGAACAGGACACAATAAAACATGTAATGATATTATGGGCTAAAGATCTAGATGGAAATATTCAAATGGAACACTGGGAGAAAGCTTGGAAAGCAACAAATAAATTCACTTTATGCCAGGATTTGAAAGAAAACTTCCTGAAGATGATGCACCGGTGGTATTTATATCCAACTAAACTGAATCGAATATATAAAACTGTAAGCAGAAAATGTTGGAAATGCCAAAAGAGTGAAGGGAATTTCCATCATATGTGGTGGAAATGTTCCCTTGCAAAGAAATATTGGAGAAGAATTCATTCTAAAATGTGTGGAATACTAAGAGTTGAGATACCATGGTGTCCTAAAATTTTTCTCTTAAATATGACACATGGAATAGATAAATCAATTGAGAAAAAATATGGTAGGATCATATTATATATGGTTTCAATAGCAAGATTAGTCTTCGCAAAATATTGGAAGAAAAGAGAAATACCTAATGTAAAAGAATGGCTTATACGATTAAAAGAAGCAATGAATTTAGATATTTTGACTGCATTAATTCAAAATAGAGATATTGATATAAGGGAGGAACAATGGGAACTAGTTAAAAATTACAAGATAAAAGATGATGAAAACGTATTGTAATGAGATATAGATTTGGTAATAATAATGGTAACATTGAATAAGATTGGGTTAAAATAAATTTGGTTACTTTTAGACGTTTTAACGAGTAAGATGTGGGAAGCATTACAGATAAGAAAATTTAAGAATGCATTTAATATTAAGTTTAGAAGAAATATGTCACAGTCCTAGGTTATTGTAGTATTAGAAAGAACCAATGTATTTATGTTTAAACGTAGAGGTAATCACTTGGGAAATGAGAATTCGGATAACTAACAAGATTAGCGTAGTGTTTAAATGTATTCTTGTTTATGTTTGTGAGGTTGGGGAGGTGGGTTGATTGATGTATGATATATTGATATTGTTTGAATGTCTATTGTTTTTTGTCTTTTTTATTATGTGTCTGTGTAAATTATTTTAAATAAATAAAATTTAAAAAAAAAAAAAAAAAAGTAACAAGCTAACTGGAGGGTTTGGAACAGTAACTGTAACTAATAATTTTTAAAAGAACTTCTCAAACCCTGTACCATCCACACAGAATTTTACTTATTCTTTCAATAATCAAAGATTTTCAAACTTTGCCACTATTACATTAGACAAAGTATAGCTCAACCAAAAGAAATATTAAACACAAAATTTTGGGATAACAAAGTTTCTTACCACAAAGTAGCCTTGACAATCGCTGACTGTTGGATGAGGGGGACTAGAATTGTAACTAATTAATTTTAAAATAATTTCTAAACTTTGCATTGTCATCACTGTAATCATCTCAATTTTGTGAAAAAAAAGAAAGAAAGAAAGAATGAATGAATGAATGAATGAAAGAATGAATCAGGGTTCTACTACTGAAGATTCCAAATGCTTTCATAATTCTTTATCAAAATATTTTTGCTTAACAAGAGCAAAATATCTGGTACCTTTGCGAAACATTGTAAAGTAACTCTAAGTGCAAAGGGAAAGTGTAAGGCATATGGATAACTGCTTCACTGATATTGGATTTACCTGTGCTTAATTTTGGCTGGATCATGGCCCCAACTCTGTTCATGTCTCTTTCCCTGAATCTAATAACACCATGGTGGTGCAAGGTCAAAATAAAAATAAGGTCTCCTGCATATCATTAGGCTTTTTAAAAATAGATGATGAGGCCTTCTCTGATGAGTACATGCACAGCATGTAGAAACATTAAGTGATTAGTATTGATTGTCATAATGTCTCAGCTGAGCTCCCTCAGCATGATGTTCAAAAACAAAATAATTAAAGGAAAAAATAATAATGATGAAACAACTCACTGAACTTGGACTTCCTTCAACCAATTTCTCTTACAAACCCCTTTTTAAGTAAAAGCAAATTTCAGAATTTGTTTGAGATATTGTTGGAAGATTGACAACTGAAGGAAAAAAAAATGGCAGAGTAATATTATTTGTTTATTTCATGGTTCCCTTTTTCTTGTTTTATCTGGTCCCAGTGTGGAGAGGACAAATTAAACAGATATTAAACAGATGGGGTTTGGATACTGAACAAATGATCCCCACCTATTAGCTATGATCTATTAGCTCTCTGTGTATTTAAAGTCCCAGTTAGTGAGCCACAGTTTCATTATGAATAAGAGTTAAAATAATAATCTTCTTTGAATCTGCAAGTAATAGTTGCACATAACTTAATGGGGACAGATTCCACACATACAAAACGGGTACATAATCTTGTAATATTTTCAGTTTAAATTATGAACAGAGGAAGAATTTCAGGGTAATAGAGTTCTTATTGAGAATATATCTGGGTGTTATGAGCTGAGAAGAGTTATATTTTGTGAAAAATCAGGGAAGTTTTTCCTGTTGCGTGGGCAAGAGCTGTGTAGCTCTGCATATGTTGTTGATGGAAACTCCCATTATTTTCCACCATTGACTATGCTAGCTAGGGCTGATGAGAATTCTAGGTAAATAACTCATGGATGCCTACAAATCCCAGCCTGTTGGATAGTGCAGGAGTGAAAGGAAATGAATATCAGAAGCCCATGATTTCCAGATATCAGCTGCATTGCTTCTGAAAGGTATTCTTAAAAGAACAAGGTGACACAACAACATCCCATGGTTATATGTAAAGTTATAATAAGTTTAGCACATCACAGTTGCATCCTTCTATCCAATTAACTTAGGTATAAGTGCCATGAAAATCAATAGGAATATGTCTGAGTAGACAGTACTGTGCTATAACAGTAATTTTACAAATGTGGTCAGAATACTTAATATATCCATTTATCCTGTGCCAAAATGCTCTTGAAACATAATGCTGTTCTAGTTTATTTAAAGAAAACCACATTCCAGATAAGGACTCATGTTATGTTTTAGTAGTTAAAAGGATAAAAGGTGTCATGGCACTTCAGAGATGAACTGATTTGATGCAATATGACATTTGACAAGCAGGACTTTGCATCCCACAGTGCTGATTTGACAGAATTGCTCTTGCACATGCCTATGAAAGTTCATTCCAAAGTAGACAGAAAAACCCATTAGTCCTCTAACCTAGACAACACATCACAATTTGATAAGCACCAGAAAGCATCTGCTGAGGTAGGGCAGTTTCCACAGAACCCCATTCCACAATAGAAAGCCAAGGAGGCATTGAAGTAGTACTTCCTTCCAGTTCACTGCAGCATCACAGTCTGTACTGTGATGTTTCATACAATATAGTAAGCATATATGATTCATTTAACTTAACCAGGGCCTCACTTACATTTGAGGGACTTCCTGTCTCTATCTACACCTGCCTGAGGACTGAGGTTGCTGTAAGAACCCTCTTCTAGCCCCATCAATGGGGGCAATACACTGTATGAAATGCTGGAAAATGACTCCTTTCCTGTGAATACCCATGTTGTGGAATACCTTTCCTTTGGAGTCCCACATGGCAATAGGGATGTAATTCTTCACTAAGGGCCTCTACAGATGGCCCATTTTGGGCAGCTCTGGGCCACTCCTGCTAGCGGTGGATCAGGGCCATGGCAACTCCACGCCACTGTCCCAATCCTCCTTTTGCCACCCCCAAAAGAGTGGCAAAAGATTGCTCTAAGGGCCAGCGCCACAGCTCTTCTGCACCCTTTTGGCGCAGCTGCACCAGGAGGGCATTCTGATGCTGCACACCAGGCAAATGGGTGTGCGGCATCAGGACAGTATCAGGATGGTGTTGGGGTGGCTGGCATGCAGCTGCTCCACCCCAACACCCACCCCAGGCTGGCCCTTTGGGCTGGTCTGCAAAGCCCCTAAGTTTCTTCTTGAAAGAAGCAATGATTAATTTTAACCATTTTTGTCCCTCTGTGAGAAAGTCTTTGAAAATAATGCAGTTTTTGAAGCCTAATTGCAAAGCGGGACTTACTCTGTATAAATTTTGTGTGTGGTTGTTTGGTAGAGAAAACATCATTTTCCTTTCAAATCACCACATGTGGCTTTTGCACAGAATAAATCTTGCTTTATGGAATTTTCTGTGCAGGAAACAGCATTTTCTCAATATTTTCTGTAAAGGAAATGCTGTTTTCTGCACAAAAGAACCACATGCAAATTTTGCACAGTTCAGGATTATTCTCATCAGACTCACCATAAGTCAGAGATGACTTGAAGACACACAATAACAACAACAGCTACAATAAAAACAAAGCAGAGTAGGCACAAATGAAACTATTACTGGTAGAATCATGTAAACACATTTTAATCCACATTGACTGAAAACAACAAAAACTTCACCATAAGAATATGGCAGCATTTCAGTTTCAGCAGGTGCAGAGTGGAATCTCTTCAAACTTGGGCAGGTGACTAGGAATGCAGACCATATATTCTAAAATTAGATTTTATGTTTGAATGCATCTCTTAGTATATTATTACCCATCTGATGTAAGTGAATGCATGTGACAGAAACACAGATGCTTATCAACCTCCAGTCTGTGACTTAAGAAAATTTTCTTCAGTTTTGCAAAGTTTATATCCTTCAGCAAAATCCTACATGATCTCTCTCTCTGTCCTCTCCTCTCCTCTCCTCCCCCTTCCCTCCCCCTCCCCCTCCCTTCTCTCTTTTATATTCAATATCTTTCTCTAACTCAATATGTGTATATGGAATTAGCCTGAATAAATAGTACAGTGATGAACATCATAGAGAGCTAGAGATAGAAAGTTTTATTTTTAAATCAAAGTGTGAAACCTTTTAAGTCTTTACCTTTCACACATTTTGATTGCATAATGGAGTCTAATCATATGTGGTGAAAATAAAAGTTGTATTTATAGTCCACAGTAAATACAGGTCTGAAGTGCTTGTTCGGTTACTGGTTTTCAATGCTGACTTGCATATTTTTAAGCTAAGAGAGGATGGGGAAGTTGGATTTACATAATACACTAAAGTCAGTCCAGACATTCTGTCAACTATTATGTCAGCACTGAAGAACAATTATTGTCCTTCAGATGTCATTGAAATCTAACTCACATCAGCCCAAAACAATATCTGGGATAGTTGGAACTGCAATTTGACAACATCTGGTGGACCACAATTTCTGCATTTTCCCCAATGATTTTAAAATGCCAGGATAAGATACCATTTGATGGTATCGAAGTAAAGTTTGATACCAATGTAGGATGACTACATAAATATGGAATAAAGCAAGTGTCTTGATGAATGATAATATAAAATTCCTGTCTGAGAAATTACCAAGCTCACTTTCACATGAATGATGTCAGTACAGGAATTCATCCTAACACATGCTGTACCAAACTTCTAATTCCTAACTGGATAAATTGCTCTTTTCCCTATGGATGGGTGCTAAGAAATGAGACTGAAGAACCTGAGATTGCTTTGTTTGTTGTTTTAAGTGAAATTTAGCTAGAAATCATGAGGGTGAAAACTTATGGCACTGAAAATTCTGAAAATCTAAATTTCCACAGAATTTGCAGTTTGTAGCATATTAAGCAGCCACAGAGGATAAGACACAGTCCTAATGGACTGTCACAATTAGAATCTTAGGAAGCCATGATAAGGAACTTCCTATCACATTCTTCTCAGTAGAAATACAGAACATGAACATAAGAATTAGCTTAATTACAGAACAGTGGGTTTCTGTGTGAGTGAGTGAGTGAGTGAGTGGCCTGTGTTTTCTTTTGTAAATCACCTCGAATTTTTTTTAATTTTTTTTTTAGCCTTTAAAATATGGGTGGGAATCTTGTGACTTCTCCAGATGTTGCTGAACAACAGTTCCTGCAAAATGCTTTGTGATTGGCTGCTGAAAACTGCAAAATCCAGAACACCACACAATTCTGACCTAAAGGAAACCTAAAAATATTTTAAATAAATGAATAAAGCATGTTATTTTGCTGCAGTTCTTCTAAGGTAATTTTGTACACAAGGACCAATGGTTTCTCTGACTTCTTATGGAAATCCACTTCAAAAAGAAATTCCATCAGAATCTGAGTGCTTCTCTCTCTTTTTGTCTTCTTTCACAACATACCCTCATTTATTACATTTTCTTTATCCTTGGCAGATCGCTGGATTTTCTAGCCTTGTATTATCAGCTCTGCCTAACAATGTTCCAAGGTGTCAACTCTCCTTCTGTTATCTTAAAAATAACTAGCCTGGTGATGTCTGATTTTCTTTGGCTGCTTTTAACATGGCTGTCTCCCAATTTCCCACTTCCAATTGCTGCTATATCATTTTATCCATCAGGCTCTAGCTCACAGAGGGATACTAGAGTCTAGAACACTCCCCAAATTACCCACCCAGCATACGAGTATTCTAAAGTAAGTATTCGTATAATCTGAGTCTGGATCATTCCCCCTGTGCTTTTCTGTGTTGTGTGTGATACTTTTTGGCAAGCGTATATTTAATATATACAATTAAACACAAATTTCTAGTAACATGCTTCAGTAATAAAGCAGACCATTGATGGCATCTTTTTTGATGCTCTTCCATCTTTCCTTGCCAGCTGTTATATCTAGGATCTGATAGTATCATTATTTATTTATTTGATTAAAATATATGTTTATATTGCCTTTCATCTTATGATTTAAAGTGTATTAAAAGTAATAAAAATCCTAATACAATAGGATGCAACAAAGTAATAAAACAACATGAGTAAATGGCAAAAAAGGCATAAAACAGACAGCTCATATCAACCAACTTAATAAAACTGGGCACTGAAAAGAATATAATCCTGGCACCTCCATGTCTTCACAATCAAGAAACCACAACAAAAAATGTTTTTCTTGAAGTCACATGATATATCAATAGTACTTGGAGAAGAGCATCCCTTGGTCTTATAACATGGGCAGGCAAGTGGAACCAGAGCTGCTTTTCCCAATACGTGGGGTCCCAAGTTGTTTAAATATTCTAAAGACAAGCACAAGCTCCTTGAGCTGGACATTGAAGATGGATTTCAGTGTTCTTGTTCTGAGGGCAGAAGCCTCTGTTGCTCTTGGTGTTAACTTTCCAAAAGCAAAAAGGGAATATTCTAGGGTGAGGTGGGAGCAACAGAGGAGAACGTGGATCCATTGAATAAAAAGTCACCTTCTTGCATGTCCTCAAGGGCAGGGTCCACTCCAAAGGAAGAACACCAAGACACTGGTTAGTTGGAGAAAAGATTGCCATAACGTGTATTGATCACAGCTGTTGCTAGGATTAGCCTACACATGGGTCTGGATTCCAGCATTGACCAACTTGCTGTTGACCGTTAAGCCTGGAAAGTGGGCGGACCTCTAGGAAGACAAGAAAATGATTTGGATGAGCAGTAACCCTTTGAGATCACCCTGCCTCTGTGTGTGTGTGTGTGTGCAGGAATTATGTCCACACCCACCTAGGCACTGCCATTTCTACCCCATACCCCTGAGTCTTTCCCAGGGCCCCTTGGAGACATTGGCAAAAGATATTCCACCACCTTACACAAAGCTGTGACAAAGAAAATGTTTCCAGAGACATAGGCAAAATAGCATGAACATGATTGGTAGAAAATATATGCAACAACAATACGTCCAAGCCAATGAGAAAAAGAGGGCTCTTATCTGATCAGAGTGAAACCTGCGAGGTGCACTCCGGTGGGAAGCCCTAGCTAGTGATTTCCAACTGAGGGGTTTGTTCCCTTTGGCTGTGGCATATTGGAAAGGGAAAGCTGGTGATCCACAATGGAGGGGAGCACCAGCTACTTCATTCCTCCCCAGGACCACATGGCAGTTGTAAGACCCTGAGCTTGCTGCTTCACATAATGGGGGAGAGGGAACGGTCCACTTATCTTCCTTTCCCCATCTCCATCTTCTCCACTGTCTGAGAGCACACTGAATTTGATAGTTCTGTCACCACAGATTCTCCTTCAATCCTCATTGGAGTGTTTTGGAAATATGTTAAAATTCTCACTGACAATCTGATCCTTAGCATTAAAAACAACTCTATAGAAGAAAGCCTATGGGGCATTTTCAGGCTTCTTTGGTAAAAATTTGCAAGGAAGATAAAAAAAAAAAATGGAGAGTTCTGGAACTATGACTGATAATGCCTTTCTGCATACATTTACCATACTTAGATGACAACTGCTCTGACCATATTTCTAAGGCTTTTGACTAGGACTAGCTATGTGCCTACATAGGGTAGTAGTTTGAGTGCTGGACTATGTAGGATGCAATTTGAGTTTTCCAGGGTGTTAATCCTTTTAAAGGGAAACAAAAATATGCAGGTATGAAAGTCAAACTTGTTAGAGTTCAGCTTTCATCAGCAAAACAATGAAAGTGTGGGTCAGAATATTATTTTAAATCTGTCTTCCTAAAGAATAAAGATTTACTCTGAAAAAACAACAAACATGCAGTTTGATAAATTGAGAAAGAGGGGGTGAGTCCCTATCTATATAAGGACAAACAAGAGAATGCAATGCATAATTTTCCCAGCAATCTCCTTCTTATTCTCTTGGACCGACATCAAGGATCTTAGGTCCTTCACATTTGGAAATGATCTTTTGGTAGTAGTTTAGTAAGGATGTCTGCAATCATCACCTCAGTGTTGCAATATTCCGGTAGACAACTTCACTCTGACACATTTCTCTCACTTTGTGAAATGCAATGTCATTGTTCTTCTTGAGTGGCTTTTCACTCTGAGAGATCTTGATGCAGCTCTGATTATCAATTGTTTTATTGTATTTTTATTTTATTGTATTTTTTGATATTTTATGCTAAGGCTTTTAATGGATGTGTAGTTTAATACTGTTTTAATGAGGGGAGGGGTGGGGATGTTTATTTTGGATTTGTATGAATTTTAATTGTTGTAAGCTGCCCTGATTGTTTGACAGAGGGGCGAGGTAAAAATATTTATTATTATTATTATTATTATTATTATTATTATTATGTTGCATCAAAATGGTTGGTTCGGGTTCTGTTAACACAAAGTCCAGGAGTAAATTGTGCAACCATTTGATTTCATCACATGCTGCTTTTGCTGAAACACACTCAGCACCTGTAGAAGAATCTGTAATTGTAGATTGCTTCTTACTTGTCCAATTTACAGCTTCTCCACCATAGAAGATCAAGTTTTCAGAGGTTGACTTTCTGTCTGCCAGATCTGCAGCCCAATCTTCATCTGCATGGGCAATCAGCTGTGGTTGGTGACAGGCTGGCAGCATCAATTTGTAATCTGCTGTTCCTTTTAAGTTCCTGGCAACTCTCTTCACTGCAATGAAGTCTCTTTCAGTAGGGGAGCTGACCATTCTGCACTAGATATCAACAGCATTTGCTATCTCAAGTCTGGTCAAGTTGGCTATGTATAGGAGTTTTCCAACTGCAGACCTATACTTGTCTCCATTTTTTTAAAGGTATGGATTTCTTAAAGAATCCTACTTCCATTGAAGTTGGCATAGCATTTGCATTTTTCAGACCAAGATAATCCAGAAGATCCATTATCTTCTGTTTTGATTTAGGAAAAATCTTCCATCACTGCCTCTTTGTATTTGCACTCCAAGATAGTGTGAAGTATCTCCCAAATTCTTGATATCAATCTCTTCCTTGAGATTCTGGATTATCTCTTCACTATCTGCTTTGTCCTCACTGTACAAGATCAGATAATCCACATAACTTGTGATGTGTGTCCATTTGTTATTTCTGAATCTTTTGTATACACATTTGTCAACAGTGCCTGGAGTGAACCCGTCCTTGATAACAAGTTGGTTCAGTTTCTCACTCCATGCTCTGGTGGCCTGTTTTAAACCATAAATGCTCTTTTGTAATTTGCATACAATATGTTCCTTATCATATATTTGGAATGCTGGAGGTTGTTCCATAAAATGTTGTTCAGTGAGATCACCATACAGAAAAGCCGTGTGAACATCTAGATGTTGAACATTCACTTTCTTGTAAGCTGTGACAGCTAGGAGAGTTGTTATGCTTGTATAAGTGACTACTCCAGCAAAAATTTCATTGTAGTCCTCACCATACTTTTGAGTATAACCTTTAGCAACAAGTCTTGCTTTGTGTTTTTGAATCTCCCATTCTGCATCTAGCTTTGTTGTAAAGACCCATCTATAGCCAATTGCCCTTTTTCCTTCTGGCAATTCTGACAAAGTTCATTTCTTGTTTTTATATAAAGATTGCATTTCCTCACCCACTTCTCAGAAACTGTCTTTGGAATTCCCTTGATATTCTTCCAATCAGAGGGTTTTTTAAGTCTTTCCTCTGTGGCTTGATAAGAGAATTTGTCAGGTGGTACACTTTTATTGAAGCATTCTGACCTTCTCACCTGGATTTGGATACCTGGCTCCACTTCATCATCATTAGGCTGGTCCACTGCAGACGAAGTCTCTTCTGGATGTAAGACCTTTGGAGGACGAATGAACTCCAGGTGCTCTGGTTGCTGGAGGGAGTCTTCTTCAACTGCTAATACATCTTGAAGAACATCTTGGTTTTGATTAGATTTGGCCTGTGGACATTCATCAATATAAACAACACTTGTTAATTTTATTGTGTGTCCATCTGTATTTAGAATTCTGTAACCATTTCTAGCATAACCAACAAAATTTCCCTCTTCACTCCTGCAGTCAAGTTTACCGCTTTTCTGCTTGGAAATATAGGTAAATGCTTTGCTTCCAAAAACCTTCAGATGGCTTAATTTAGGCTTAACTCCATGCCATAACTGGAATGGGGTTACATCTTTGGATTTAGCTGGCAATTGGTTACACAGGTATGTTCCCATCATAATGGCTTCTGACCAATAATGTTTAGGCATATTAGCTTCCAAAAGCATAGTGACTGCCATTTCCTCGAGAGTTCTGTTCATTTTCTCTGCCACACCATTTTGTTTTGGAAAATTAGCCTGTGTTGTCTGATACTCAACACCATGTTCCTTTAAAAATTCATCAAATTCAGCATTGACAAATTGAGTGCCATTGGCTGTATACATATTCTTCAGTTTGTAGCCAAATACTTTAAGAATTAAAGTATTCTTTGAATTTCTAAAAAGCTTGACTCCTCTCTGAAAAGATAAGTGTATGTGTATCTGCTGAAATCATCAATAATAGTCATAAAATAAGTGATACCTCCTGCTGACTTTTGACTCATTGATCCAGAAAGATTTGCATTGAAAAGATCCAATGCTTTGTTGGATTGTCTCTCAGTAACTGGAGGATGTGAAGGTCTTGTGGCCTTTGCTTTCAAGCATTCTACATATTTTTCATTATTAGAGCATGCTTTGAGTTTAAAGTTTCTTGCAAACCCTTGATTTGCCAGTCTTTTAATATTTTCAATACTTCAGTGAGCAAAACTTTGATGCCATAAAGTTGAAGAGTCTTTGTGATTACATCTGGTCACACTGTTTGCAGATGAATGCAAAATCTGCATCTGATAACATCCCTGAGATCCTAAATCTGCTCTAAAAATCAGATTTTTATCATGAAAACTAAAGCAGGTTTGCTTTCGGAAACTGACATGGTTGCCTCTTGATGTTGTGGTTTGCACACTGTAAAAGGAGGCTTGTAAATCTGGTACATAGTAAGCATCTGGGATTTTTAAAGTTCCTATTCTGTCAGGGGCAAGTTTTGTTTTGAAAATAACAGTCCCTTTTCCTCGTCCTAAAACATCTTGACCATTAGCAAAATAGACAGGAAAAGTTACATTTGCATCAAAATCAACAAACTATTCTTTGTTGAAGTAATGCATACTTCCCCCACTATCAATTAAAATTTGGTTTTTATATTTATCTTCAGCAATTTGAAATAATTGTTATCGACTCAAACCAATAGTAACATGACTGGAAGATTTCTGTTTAGGATTAAAAGCTGTTTTCTCAAAGTTGCTTTTGATTTTGGTATTTAGTCCCTGACTGCAGCTTTTGCAGCTCAGCTTTTGGTTTTGACTTGTTAACATTAATTCTATTTGACATGGGAGAAAAGGAAAGTCTTTTTTCAAATCCTCTGTAGCAAATTTTCTTTTTGTTGTTTTTGTATTATAGTTGTCTCCCATCAAGTTTTACCTATTTTAAAACTGAACAATTTGAATAATAGCATCTTGTAAAGAAACATATGCTTTAACTTGTAAAGCATTAATTATTGGAGAGTAATATTTTGAAAAACTTGCCAAAAACAGTCCAAGTTTTGCATGTTCAGGAAAAGATTCTCCAGTTGCTGTAACTCCAGACAAAGTTCTCATAAAGCCTGGTGATGGCTTGGGTAAAAAGAAATAAATCTCACCATCTTTTAGACGGCAGGAAGAAACTACAACAACTGACTGCTTGAAGCAGTTTAGAATCTTGGTGGTAGTAATGTTTCCAAGAATCAGTGACCAAAGTCACATGATAGTTAAAATGAGAGAGAGGGAGTGAATTCCTATCTATATAAGGAGAGACAAGAGAATGCAATGCATTTTTCCCCCAACAGACTAGAACTCTGGGAGACCAGGGATCAAATCTCCACTCAGCCATGGAAGCCCACCTGGGCAATTCAGAAGACAATGTCAGACTCTCCCTAAACATATCTTACCAAGAAATACCCATGATAAGAATGCCCATGATAGACATACCACCATAACCACAACAAATTGTGTGTGTTGTAGCATAAGCAACAACCTTAGCCTAAGCTTTCATGGACTCCAGTCCACATCCTGGGCTGGAATCCATGAAAGTTTATGCCAAATAAATTATTCAAGCTTTTAAGTTTTTTGAGTATGACCTTACTAGAACTTTACACTTAATGGCACTTAGCAGATGGTCTCATTAAGAGAACATTCTCACATCTTCAAGACAGAACAAAACAATCAGCTACAAAACTGCAGCAGTAAGGGCTCTTATATGATCATTAGGTATAAATTCTGGGACAAGCATACTTTCCCTTCTAGAATTTCAAATAACAGTTAATAAGGAGCCCTGATGGCACAGTGGTTTAATGCCTGTACTGCAGCCACTCACTCATAAACCACAAGGTTGCGAGTTCAATACTAGCCAGGGCTCAGGCTTGACTCAGGCCTGCATCCTTCTGAGGTCGCTAAAATCAGTACCCAGCTGTTGGGGGACAATGAGCTTACAATTGTAAACTGCTTAAACACTACATAGTGCGGTATGAAGCGGTATATAAATGAAGCTGCTTTGCTTTGATTAGTTTGTGTACAGTCATCTCAAGTATGTAGAAAACTTTGACGAAGAAAGATTTTCCACTGTCAAGAGCTCTGAAGGTTACACTCTTTTCTACTCTAAGAATGTTGAATGGGCTTCTCTTCAGGAGCATGATGCAAAATTTATTACTACTGGTAAGAGAAAGTTCATGTGAGTAATGCAGCTGTGTGTAACAGAAATGTTGATCCCACTGATACTATACTTTAAATTATCTGTTCTTTCCTGCAGCCTCTTATTCAGCAACAGTGATAAGTTAAGAACAGTAGTGATATGTTTTCAGACAATAACAAATTAGCCCATGTTAGAAGCTAAGTCAGCTTTTTTTAATTTTTATAAATGTTCTGTGTTAGTGCTTTTTAGTGACTTTATACATGTTTTGTTTGATTTATTAATGCCAACAACCTGTTCTACCATGTTAACATCTAGTATAATGCAAAAAGAAGGAAGAAGAGGAAGGGGAAGAAGTAATAATAGTGGTTTATTCATACTTTCCAAAACTTCTAAGCTCATGATATGGCAGAAAGTCCTATTATTATATTTGTAATAGCAATAGCAAGTACATTTCTATACCGTTTATCAGTGCACTTAAGCATATTATATTATAAACTGTTGGAAATGTGTCTATTTGTGTGCACACACATAATAAACACATATTGATCAAATGGATCTGCCCGCATTACAAGATTCTCCTCAGGAAGATGACTACATGGTAACTATCATAATGCATGCCTCCCCTTCAAAATTATTTACCACTGATCAGGACATCACTTTTACATGCTACTGCAATTTGTGAAATTAGAATAGTAAGAAGAAAAGGATCTACCCAACTTCTTTCCTGTTGTTATAAATTTGCCATTTGCATGAAGATTTCAAGCCATTCAAAAATGACAATCCAACAACAGACAAAAAGATTACGATTAAGCTTGAAAGCACTTCGTGGTTTCAAAGGTAACAAGCTGAGTCTTTTGGGTGCAAGTTACTGCCATAGTAGATGAAGAAAAATCTAATAACTTACACAGTAACATAAATGGTTAATCTCAGAAATATATAAATGACAGGTGTGAAATAATAGCATCTATACTATTTTGTAGTAAAATACTCACACACACAAACATATTTTAATTTATACTACATACTATATAGTTTACTATACATAACATTTTATTATTTAAATATAAATGAAATAGTTGCTTCTCGGTTACTTTTTTAAAAATTACAATGCTACAAGCAGCTCAGTATTGAAGTTTACATTGTGGCTCACACCTGATAGTAAGGCCAACCACACCCTGTAACTATACAAGGAACAAAAACATTTACAATTATGATGTAAACTGAGCAAAGTTACCCCTCAATACAACAGTCATAATTAGTGTTGTAAAATGACATAATAATTCTTCTCATGCCTAACGAATAGTGGGCAATAAAATTACTGTTCTCCCCACAAGAGAAGTGTGAGATAATTATAGTGTCTTGTTCCCTCACAAGGGCAGCCATCACTCATTCCAATCAGGGGTGGGAAATTTCTTTTGAAGTTTGTTGTTCCAAATTGTTTTATTGTTTTATGGCATCATTGCCATAAGTGCAACAGTGTGTTAATATTCACACTCAAGTCACATACAAAGCTGTCTTGCCAATGAGATGTTGTTTTTGTAATGACTGGATTCCCATTTATCAAAGCTAAAACAGAAAATGTCGCACAAAGGAGGATGGGGTTTTTGGGAGGAACATTAAATAGTGCAGGGGAGATGTAAACTATTTAAAAACCAAAGTCTTTCCCCTGGAACTTTCCAAGACCCTTTCTTGTGGTCACAAAAGTGTAGCCAAGAGACACTGGAGAGGTCATGGGCTGCAGAAACAGACTTAGTAGGACACATGTGTCCCCAGGTAGTTTGGCAGTGGGCCATATGCAGCTCACTCCCTGCACTACAAAAATATTAATATGGGGGAACAAGAGATGAATAGTAATGCATAAAACTGCAGCTAGCAGAGGTATCAGCCATTCCTACTCACACACACTCCTCTTCTGGCTTCCCTCAGTTGTCTAGCGTGTCAGTTGAGCAGGCTTCAAAGAGGTCCTCAATATTTGACTTTCTTCATCCTCTCCCAGGAGTTCTTTGTGCCCTCTTCAGCATCCCTTCTAACCAAACTAACTTGGTCTCAAATGGGCAATCATGGGCATTCATGTAAGCATGTATTTTGTAGAGTTCATGGACACTGATTGCCTATCAGAGATGTTTCAACCAAGTGTTACATTTCAAAGTTATATTAGAACTGGCAGACCTCACAGCAATATACTGGTGTGGAATAATTTCTTTTCCCATAGCTATCTTGAGAGGGAATTGTTCAGTTTTGGTGGAGTAGTGTATTTGTAAATCCAGCAGAATCAGGAAGCAAAAATCCAAGCTTCTAAAAGTTGAGCTTTATTGTTGAAAGAATAATAACAACATGCAAAGTAAAAACACAGTCCACTACAGGATCACATCTTGCAGATGTGTCTAAACAGGAACAAAACTACAGATCCATGATTGCAGATCTTAAGGCTACATTGGGAAGCAGTATAAACATATTATAGATCCATTGCGAAGTAAAGAGAAGAAAAAAGTGTGATCCAATGGAAGCAAATAATAATAATATCAATGCCTAACACAAAGTTTCTCAGTCCAGTCCCTCTCCACCTTTTGGGTGTTAACCTTCAGGTTGATTGGATGATCTGTATGTGACGTATGCTAACCCAACCTCTTGCTGTTCATCTTCCACCATGTGATCTACTTTCCCATAACAACTTTTGTTATTGTTTCCTTATGTAAACAAGGATGCTTTCCCATCTAGTGGTTCTCTATTGTTTTGTCTTTCTAGCCATCTGGACTGAGTTGTTTGTGTTCTGCCTAGAAGCATGTTCTCAAGTGGAAAACTACACACATACATCTTTACATTTCACCTTTGACTGCATAGCCCATCTATACTCTGACAATCCCCCCCTGAAATGTATGGATGTGTGTATGATGCACACTAATATATGTTGTGAAACTAACTTAGCACGGTTGCTAGGTCTACATCAGGGGTAGGCAACCTTTCCCCTTTAAGGGCCAAGGGACTACAGCTCCCAGAATCCCAGGAGCTATTGGCCAACATAGGACTATTGGCCAACATGGCTGATGCTTCTGGGAGCTGAAGTCCCTCGGCCCTTAAAGGGGAAAGGTTGCCTACCCCTGGTCTACATGATGACATTCCTTAATCCTGCTGCAAGCTGAGCATTCCAGGTGATTTGAACAGGGTGACATTTTAAAATCTGGACAAATTTCCTCCAGTGGCAATTTTCTGTAAATAAAGCAATTAAAGGGGCCGAGAAATCAGCAATTGTGTCTTTAGTGAAACATGATGAATAATCGTCACATCACTAGTCATAGTGCAAAGGATTCATGCACCACTTATGGTATAAAGAAAAATCATAAGTAACAAATTATTTGTAATATTAGGTGTCCCAAATGATTGGCACATTTTATCAAATTCTCCAGTTTTGTAATGCTTGTCATTAAAACAGCTAGAGATGAGAGGGCTTGGATAAAGGTGGAAAAATTCTTTGGAAAAGTATCTCTTCCTTCAGTTGTGCAAGGAATAGTGCTGATGTTGTTATGGTTCCTAGGCATGCCTCTGCTTCTACAAACAATTGCACAGATGTTTGCACAACTGTAGAGCCAGTTCTATAATTGGTGGTGTGATTGGTTTTGTAAAAAGTGCTGCAGCAGCTTGTATAATAGAACCAGTAACTGCATTAGACTTCTCCAAAGACTTGCATTGTCTAGAATCAGGTGCTCAGGAGCAGAAGTATCATTTGGACTACTAGAATAACAGCATTTGATACTGGCCAAAAGCTATTGATACAACCTGAATGAATAAAAAGATATTTTCTTGGTGTCTGAAAGACCATAAAGACCATACCAAATGGCCAGCTTGGAGGCACAGTTGGGGTGGGGCAGCTGCACGCCAGCCGCCCCAACCCCATGCTGATGCCATCCTGATGCCACGTGCCATTACGCATGGTGTGCGGTGTCAGGATGCTCTCATGATGCAGTATTCTGATGCGCTGCACTGGAAAGGGTGAAGAAGAGCCCCACGCCAGCTGTTAGGGCAGCTTTTTGCCACCCCTGAAAGGAGCAGCATTTTGCCACTCTTTTCGGGACAGCAAAAGGGAGGATTGGGGCTGCAGCATAAGATAGCCACTGCCCTGATCCGCTGCTTCCCGGGGCAGCACAGAGCTGTCTGTCTGGGAGTGCTGCTTCATAACTGAGATGCTACCATTGAAAAATCTCTTCTCCCAATAATCATCTTCCTTACTATGGGGTGTTGCAGACTGCCAGAAATAGTGCAAATTGAGTCCACTTTTAGGGTTAGGATTAGTGCTAGGGAATCATGGGAATTGTTGTTGTTTTTTCTGGGACATTGAACCTTCTCTGTCAGAGAGCTCTGGTGCCACAATAAAATACAGTTCCCATGATTCCCTAACCCTAACTCTAAAAGTGGACTCAATTTGCACTATTTCTGGAAGTCTGCAACCCCCCTTTATTTGGCTCAGAGCAGGATACCCAAAGAAGCTTTTAAGGTCTGGATACAGACAGACAGCATCATGTAGTGGTTTGAAAGTTGGACTATGACTCTGGAGATCAGGTTTTGATTCCCTACTTGGCCATGGAAATCTCAGCCCCAAAAAACTCCATGATAGCTTAAACTTAGGGTTGTCATGTGTCAGAAATGACCTGAAGGTACACAAGAAGAAAAGGAATGTAATAATGACCTGTTTAGTTTTTGTTTTTTAATGACTAAAGATACATAGAAATACAGTAAACATATTTGCCAGGTGCAGGAAAAACAACAAAGTTGGTGCCAAGTGGGCCTCTCCAGGAAAAGAATTCAAAAAATAGGACATCACCACCAAGAAAACTCAGTCTGTTATTGCAAATGGCAGAAACACTGTGCTAGGATGTACAATGAAATATAGGACCATCCTGAAAAATTGCTTATTTTCTTCTTCATGAATGTAGTAAACTAGATCTCCCCCCCCAAAAAAACTTAGCATCCCCCTTTTCTTTTCTTTTCTTTTCTTTGCATTACACATACAGAAATGTAAAGGTCATTCTTGAATATTGTGATAACTGAAAATGCCTATGCAACAAAGAGATTAGATACCAACAGCACATCTACATTAGTTGCTCTTCTCATGGCACACTGAAAAGTCTCTCAGGACCTATATATCAATTAAAGCACCTTTTCCATGTATTAGCTGCCAACTTATGCATATGATAAGTTTCAATCTGCCACTTACCTAGGAATTTCTCACATACTGTGTTAATTATGCAGGGTTAATTAAGATAAGTGTTGGCTGCAAATGAGTATTGACTTTCTAGAAACAACCTGGATTTGGCAGATTTTCTAACAGGTGCAGGGTGCCTGCTTCATTATGAGAGAGTCTTAAGATATATTTAAGCATTACACATTTGGAGTATCAATAAGAGGAAATAAGAATTAGTGTATTTTGAGGAAACTCTGGTGTAAACAGTAGATCAGCAGTCATTTACATTGCCATTGGCTAGGCAGTAAATTTGTGCATGATTAATAGGCCTCTTTGGCAAGAATCTAAACTGCATCTACATTGCAGAATGAATGCAGTTTGATGCCACTTTAACTGTCATGGCTCAATGCTATGAAATTCTGGGATTTGTAGTTCTGTGATATATTTAGCCTTCTCTGCCAGAGAGCTCTGGTATCACAACAAAGAACAGTTCCCAGAATTCCATAACAATGAGCCATGGCAGTTAAAGAGATGTCAAATTGTATTCATCCTTCAGTGTGGCAGCAGTCTTAACCTTTCTACATTTTGTCCTTGCATGTTTGAAAAGTTTTATAGTTTTCACCCTGCTGCAGGAGAAAATGAACATAATTCCTTCTGGGGAATTATTTTGCAAAGAAATGTATGTGGTTTTTTTCTGTATGAACCACACATTTGTGGCACAGAAACTGTATGTGTTTCTGATCAGAATAATTCCCCAGAATATTTTTGCATGGGCAAATAGCTGGAGAACACTGGAAGAATCTCTTAGGTGCATCATTCTTCCTAGCTTAATATCCTGGGGCTTAGAAACTCTTTCCTTGGCTAGGAAATGAACAACAATTAATTTTCTTGATATCTCTATCAAGAATCCATACCTGGGTGCAGGTCATCCAAAAAAGCTTTATCATGACATTAAAAAGTGACAGAGTGCTACTGCAGGTATAGAGAAAATATATGTTTCACATTCTCCCACATATGATTTTTTTTTTAAAAAAAAAATTCAAGTATTTTCAAGCATAAAACTTGCAAATTTTAATAAATATTTCAAAACAATTGTGGAACAAAATTCTGTCCCATTTGCACTTGTCAATAATGAAGCTTTTTGCAGTATTGAAAGGATAATGTTGTACAGAAGTTAAGAATAAAGATGAGATAGGTGGGGAAGAAAGACGATGACTTATTATGGATGTAAATATTTGTAAAACATTTTGACATTTAAAGCCCTAAAGAGCTTGGGTCCAGACTATCTGAAGGGCCATATCAAGCCAGCCCAAGATTGGCAGGGGAGGGCTTTCTCTCAGTCCCACCACCTTTGTAGGCATGGTTGATAAGGGCTTGGGAAACAACCTTCTCTGTCGCTGCTCCCAGACTGTGGAACTCCATTTTAAATTAAAAAAAAATATTAATTCTCACAAGTGGAAATAAATATTTTTACCATTTTATTGCTTGCCACCTTGAAAACTGCACAGTTTTCAAAGACTATTCACTTTTGGGAACTATTCTGTATATATATATATATATAATGCACATGTGGGTTTTCTGTACAGAAAGAAACATTTTCTGTTCAAAAAATAACTTTTTCATGCTGAAAACATATTTCCTGCAGGGGGGAAAAAACTTACTTTCTGTGCAGGAATGTTATTTGTTTTACAAGAAAAATGGTAGGATTTGTTTTTGTTTTTTCACAGAAATGTTATTTTCTCTGTAAAAATGTGCATGTAATTTCCCTGTACAGAATAAGTCCCAAACTGTGAAGATTCACATCTGTTGAGGATCCTATTCGTTAGGGTTTCTCAGCAATGAAGAAACCATTTTTTCAATCATTTTCCAAATATTCTTTTCATTCCTTGATTATATTCTAACCATTCTTTTATTATACTTACATTAGTGTATATTTATATGCCTAGCCCTGGTTCATATTGATTATTTCTCTTCCCCTCCCCACCTTCCCTTTTCTTTCTTTTCACTTCTTTCGTTGTTTCTCTCATTTCCTTTTTTTGTAGCCATGCTTCAAAAAGTCATTTTAAAAAAAAATGTTGTACCATCCTGATAGGAGTTTACATCTCTTTCTTAAATAAATTAAGTAACTCTATCATAGCAATGAGAGCCAGCATGGTGTAGTGTTTTGAGCACTGGAGTATGACTCTGGAGATCAGGGTTCCTTTCTCTGCTCAGCCATGGGCCACCATGGCTGAGTCACACACTTTCAGCTCCAGAAATCCTTATGACAGGTTCACCTTAGGGTCACCATAAGTCAGAAACATCTTAAAGGCATACAACAGCAATGGCAACAAAAATCATGTCAATGGCAACAAAACCAATACCATTTTTTTAAAAATATATATTCAACTAGAGTATGGAAAAGTTGTTTTCGAACTGCAAGTCTCAGAATATCCCAGCGAATATCCATGCTGATTGGGGGATTCTGGAAATTGTAGTCCAAAGATAAATTATCCAAGCTCTGAGGTCAAGAGTGTTGTAAGAGAAAAGATAAACACTATGAAGAACTAATGATATTTTTTGTCAAATAAAATCTTCTCAATGTGGCTTAGAAACCATCTCCATTGATTTAACTGTGAAACACTTTACAAGCGATAATAGATAATTACAAACTGTCAAAACCTAGTGAGCATTTTTCATTTTCCATTCATGATATGCCAGTTCATACTGAGTTTGTAATTGTCCAGTACTAAGAACTTCTGCCATCTGACAATATTCTGTACTCATGTTATCAGGGGAAACACTGATCATAGCTGACATTCAATTGATTATCAGCATAGCAGTTGCACAGAGCCTTATTTTCTATAACAGCATCTATCTCATAATTCTGCTATTTCTGTGTCAAGATAGGTATCAAATCTAATACAGCTGTATTGGTACCACATAGTAATGCTGTGCTGGAAAGGATCCCTTTTGAGATATGAATGGGGTTTTAGTAAGGAACAGAAAGAGGCTGTCCAAAAATAATAAGGTATGAACTAAATATAGATTATTATGTCTAAAATCTTTAATCCCACTGCTTTATTATTATTATTATTATTATTATTATTATTATCAATAATCTATTTTTAAAATCCAAAAAAAAATGGATAAAAGAATGAAATTAGTGAAGCACACAACAAATGCATTCCATAAATATGCAAGATTGGCATCTCTTGACAGTGTTCTAGTCCTTAGCAAGAGGCTGAAATGGACCTTCAAAAAATTAACCTACAATATTAAATGCACTCTCATTGTGCCATCTTGGGTGGCAAACCTCTGTACATCACAAAGCTGTCCCCTTCTTGTGTCAAGATATGATTAGATACAGGAGATTACCACACTACACATTTATAGTGCTGCTATTCTAGTTTTACTGCTCTGGCTGCCTCCTGTTGCATTCTGGGATTTGCAGTTTAGGGAGGACCATTTAGAATTCTCAGCCAGAGATCTCTTAAACCTCACTGAGCTACAAACCTCAGAATGCTGGAGGCAGCCAGAGCATTAAATGTGAAAGCACTATAGGAGTGTAGTGCACTAATCTCCATGGAAAATAGTATAGAAACTATGATAATGATGATGGTACAGAAGAAGTAATGATGCACCATTGCACCATGATCATCCCAAGGGAGGATGTAACAATGGTTTTGTACCTTTTCCCAAATTTACCTGATCCATAAGAACACCTATAAAAAACTTTAGCATCATACAATATACTAGGATACTTAACAAGATACTATGACTGAGGTCCTATTTTTCAGGGTGTACTATAACATTTCTGCAGGCAGAACTATGCTAAAAATCTCCTCTCAACACTCTCTGCTCACTTTTTTTGTTGTGATATCCCAACCTTCTTGGCCACTCAGAGGTTGGTGTAGATGGAGGGGGGGGGGGGGGGGGTAGAGAAACATTTGGCTATGATCCCATAGTCAGATGCAAGCTGATGAAAACATCTGCTGAGTTCTGCCAAGATTCTCCAGAGGCCTCAGTGCATTTGGCTATGTGGAAATAGCCAGATGCTTCTCAATCCTGCCCCCCTCCCACTGTCTACCAGCTACTGAATAGCCAGTGCTGGGTGTGGGGCCTTTGGTAACTGCAGAAGGAGAGTATACCAGCTACTGATAGCCAGTACTGGGTGTGGGGCCTTTGGTCACTGCAGAGAGTATACCAGCTACTGAAATGACAAAAAAAGAAAGAGAGAGTGAGATATTCATTTAATAAATTTTTAAGGGTTGGGAGGGTTGGGGCTGAGGGTTGATTTTATTGTATTGTATTTTTATGTTGGAAGCTGCCCCGATTACTATGCAGAGAGGCGGGGTATAACTAAATTTTATTATTATTATTATTATTATTATTATTATTATTATTAAAGGCACCAGATCTCATTTGATCTGGTTAGTAGTTGGATAGGAGACTGTAACAAGTACAGTTTACCCTTTGTACCTGCAGGGCTTGGTTCCAGGACACCCATTGTGGATGAAAAAAAGTGAATGGCTGCACCCCATGTTATTAAATTGCAGCAATGTGATTGTGTACACTTCAGTGCATCTGTATTAATTTCACTGACTTTTAAGAATATGGTGTATGAAATACAATGAGTCAACAAGCAACTTGAAGGCACATACACACAGCACTAACAACAGGCTGACCTATGTCTGCAATTGCTTAGATGCTTAATTGCTCTGTCTGTCTATCTATCTATCTATCTATCTATCTATCTATCTATCTAATGGTTACTGCCTTTTTCTCAGTGCATGACACAAGATCACAATATTACAACATTAATTGTAATTGTAATATTAATTGGATCACAATATTGATAAAAATCAAATACATCTACAAAAAATTGCATCCATCCCAACCAGTACACCAAGAGGCACCACTTATCCATCAAGTCATGCAGCCTTCTTGGATTTTGTATACATGTGGAGGTGATAAGTAGACTTCCTCAGACATCAGCTTCACCACAGAGACCATTGGTGTAATCATCTTGTGGCTACAGGCCAAGCTTATTTACCATCTGAAGCACTTATGCCTTTTGATAACTGTTCAAAACTTCCTCAATACTCAACCTTAATAATCAGCAAGCAGGCCCTAAATACTTTTAATGTCCCAGATGCCATCTGATCTTGGAAGCTAAGCAGGGCCAGCCCTGGTTAATATTTGACTGGGAAACTGCCAAGAATACCAGATGTTGTGGACTATATTTCAGAGGATGAAACCAGAAAAACCACCTCTCAATATTCCTTGCCTAAGAAAATCCTATGAAATTGATGGGGCCACCATAAGTTGGCAGGCGACTTGAAGACATATATATACAATCATCAGCAAAACTTTGGACAGTTACCACTTTTGAATGCAATTTCCAGAATTCCCTGATCAGATGGGTCTGCCAGTTCCCCTTCCTGAAATATGTACACCATGAAATGAATCAGACAATAGCATGTGGAAAGCAACTGTCATTAATCATTAATGTTCCATAATGCTTCTCTTGTACATTATGTAAACGAAGTAAGAATTCTTACCATGGTGTAGGACAAATTCAGAAGTGCTGTTTAAGAAAAGAAAAGCTTCATTATGGTGGCACTGACTCAGAATGCCAGTTTGCAAAAAATAGATACGATGTGAAAAGTCTGCAGATGGTGAATGCTTCTAATATCACCGGAGATTACAAAATCAAGATGAATGAGAATTTTATAAATAGTGATTCTGTACAAACTATTGCATAATTGAAAAATAAGATTAACTTTGATAATTTACTAGTATATATGATACATTCTATTAAACTTATTAAGAAAGGCATGCATTGATTTATTCTAGACTTTTAAAAAAGTCTTCATAAAGCATCCATCTTAGATGCCAAAAACATTTAAAAGTTCACTCCAAGTTTGACATATAGTTTGTGTGTGCATGGGTATTCCTTAAGGATTTTGACTCAATGTTTTTTAAAAGTTGGGTCATCCACATGTAAGTCACTGGATAGTAAATAATCAGATGATTAATTCCCAGCTTTAGCAGGGGAGATGTATGTGGATGCAGTCTTCACACATATAGCTGATGTGATCTCTATCTTCATCATAGCACTGATCTGCTCCCTTTAAATTGATTGGATGTGTCTTTTGACATTGAGGATGTATTAGGATGAATATTTCTATCCAAGGCTAGAGCTTGTTAAATTAAGTATTTGATTGCAGCTGTCACAGTACCCCATTGGCCATACAAGCTAGGGAGATTCTTGGAGGTGCAGCTCAGAAACATAATGTTCCCGAGCTATGTCTAGGGCTACCAGTTGTTACTAACAACTAGTTCCTGGGTTCATACAAGGCTCAACTAGGGTCACTGAGGGACAGAGTGGTATAGTGGTTAAAGCTGTGATGCCAAAAATTAAATATAATCATAACTATCTCACTAGAGAGCCAACATGGTAAAGTAGTTTGAGTGTTGGACCATGACTCTGGGAAACAGGATTTGAGTAACCCTGTTACTTATTATGAATTATGAAACCCACTGGGCAACCTTAGGTAAGTCACACTTTCTCAGTCTCAGAAGAAGGCAAAGGCAAACTCCCTCTGAACAAATCTTGTCAAAAAAATCCCCATGACTTAGGGTTACCATAAGTCGGAAATGACTTGAATGTGAATCTGTTTCAATAAAATTTTCTTGGGTTTTGAAAGGAAAACAATTATTACCTATGGCTTGTGTATGTTACAAAAACAAAGATGTCCCACTATATGCAGATTTGCACTGGTGGCTATTGTGTGTTAAAAAGGCAGTTGTCATTTTCTTTCTCTGAAACAAAATGGAGTGACAACCCTTATAAAGACATAACTTCATCATGTATATTTTGTCTGAGTTTTCTGGCAACCTGATGAAAAATTAAAGTTCAAACTCATTAACAGGTCACTTCATCAGTCATATTATTTTACGCTGCAAAGAGGAATTATATTTATCCATCAATCTTCAAGTTCCAGCTAGGACACAGGAGATTACAAGTGCTAGGATTGTGCAGTGAAGATGATGTAAATTATGGGGGGAAAATCCCATAAAATAAATGAGTACTTGGTGAACTGTAAAATAAGAGCAGCCAAGGACAGGTGTAGGATGTAGACACTTACTATGCACTACTATATTCCTTAAGAGTCAGTGTAGTCTGGTGTTTTGTATGCAATGGGACAGAGCAACTGGACATAATGCTAATATTATTCTGACACTGGATGGATGAAATAGAGGTTTTTACATTACAAATCCATTGAAGATCATACCTACATTATGATGGTTAAGAAAAGGTAAAATGAAAAAAAAATACCGTTGATGAAACAGGGAAGAGCTTGAGGCCCTCTGTGATAATCAAGTGATATTATTTGCATTGTCTGTGTGCCCAATGATCTGATTAATAGGAAGGGAGAGAAGTGTAGCAAATGACAGATAGCAAAGTATCAATTAGATTGGAGCATAATCACAATAAAAAGGCATGGCACACATCTTCTGTGTCATTTGTTAGGACAAATCCACTAGATGTTTTGTTAGATTTTTAAAAACAATCATCCCTAAATTCTTATGAAAAGACATAAAAATTAAACTATTAGAGAGAAATGTTATAACTGATGTCACACAATCAACAAAACTGACTGTATTCCTGTCTATGTTTTTCTAAGGTACACTCTGTTGGTGCATGTGGGACCCAAAGTCCATGCATGCAGAAGTGAGGCTGCTAAGAAACAAATGCCACAGGACACTCTGGAAGTGGTGCAGGGTGAAGAAATCCTCCTTCCACCAAAGAGTCTCACACAACAGTTGAGTTCTCTTTAAGAGGCTTTAATCTTAGTTCCAATATTTACAATATCTTACACTATCTGACAAAATGCTCTGCCACAATCTGACAACTCCCCAACAATGGACAGTGGCAAAGCCTCCCTTATATATACACTCTCTGCCTGAGAGTTTAGTCCAACCCCCAACTGGTATGTCACACAGTTTCCTGTGACATGTGTACCATGATTGTGCATTATTGAAGCGTTATGATTCTGCTTTCTTCTGAGCTTTCATCATCTTCCTGTGACTCAGCACCCCTCAATTTTGCACAATCATCATGGCACCTGTTGACCTTTAATTACCTTTTTTACCTTTATACGTTATACTCCATTGCTGCATCTGGAACATTTTCTGCTCTGGATATGACTTTATCCTGACACGCTCATGGCATCATCATGTATTTCCATGGAACTTAGTCTAAAGGAATAATAGAAAATGAGAAACTTACTTTATGGATTACAACTCCCATTATTCCAAGATATATTTTTTTAAATCTCTGTATAAAATCTATATATGTAGTAAGTTACCAGATGTAGAGTTTCACCAATGGAAATAAGACTGATATAATATATCTATTAATGTAAGTCTGACACAGTTCTGGTGTGGGGGATGGATACTCTAGTATATACTCTCTCTCTCTCTCTCTCTCTCTCTCTCTCTCTCTCTCTCATATATAGCAAAGCATGTCAAGCCAAACAGTGAACTTCACTGTGCCTGTAACAGCAAAAGAGTCTAATGGGTGCTACAGACACCTTTGGCTACAGTATCTCCATTGGGCTTCATACAATCACATGAAAACAGTGACAGAAGTGCTTGTTGGGGGGCAATCAGCTCACAATTGTAAACCGCTTAGACACCCCATAGCGTGGTATGAAGCGGTATATAAATGAAGCTGCTTTGCTTTGCTCATGGAGCTTGAGAATGGCTCCAGACAACATCTAAGCTATGAAGAAATGGAATCTGTCAGATTATTCATAATAAGGTAAGTTACAAATACAAACCAAGTCAGTACTTGTAAATCTCAAAATCTTGCTATTATTGTTGAAGTGGGATTAGCTGCATGCTTTTCATTTTCTTTAACTTTTCACTCCAGACATGACACCAGCCTTATACTAGCTTGAATTGAAAGTTATTGAAAGTAGGTAAACCTTCAGAGATCACTATCAAAGCATCAGCAGTCTTTCCTCTAGCCCATTTGGTACCATAATTAACCTAGCAGCAAATCAGTTTGCCCTCCAACCAACACAGTCTACCATTTTCCAAAGATTAAAAAAACGTTTTATATTGGTTTACATTTGTGATATGAACTACAACTATGAAATACAATTTCATGATATAATCTGACCAGTCAGTTTGGGTATAGTTTATACTTAAATATAGTTTATAGTTTTCAAGAAGTGAACTAAAGCACCTTGCCTAATTCTGAACAATCAAAACAGAGAACACAAAGATGTTAACACAACCGTCTGTCCACACAGAAGCCTCTATATGCCTTTAGCTGCTGGTAATGCTACAGTTCACACAGACCCTTATGACTGAAAAGTCCCGTTCCAATTTTCTTCTTGCTCTATCCTTGTTATGAATAATGGACATCTTCCTAATTTTGGTGTGTGAGTGTGTGTCTCCCATCTATGGCCCTGAAGGTACTCTGACTGCAAGTAGCCATGGAGCTTATACCACCTGGTCATGTAGGCAGGGTAGCCATGAGCTCAAAGGTGAGAGACCACATACAAGGGAAGAGAAAAATCAGATAGGTTTGGGAGCTGCAATCAAGGGAACATTCACACCTCTGAGATAGGAAGGCTAGGATAATTTATGAGCAGGATGTTTTTGCTCCTGAGCCAGAGAAGGCTGATTTACAACTTCTTTCCCACCTTTGAAATGTCATCTCAAGTGATCCCTTCTGATGCAGATTTGGCCTTTGATGTATCTTTGCCCCAAGCTAATTTTGGCCTAAATAAGTACCCCAATTTTCTTTATTCAGTGGGCTAGATAGAATGCAGGGGGACACTTTATCACTGTGAATTCTGACTAGTTCTGACTTGTGGCTCCCCATTCCAGCAGTTCCGATGGCTGAGTCCTATACCAGTGCATTCCATTTGAACCATCTGGAGGAATCAAGTCTAGAGTGAGTAGCACTATTAGTGGAGCCTCTAGCTATTCCAATACTAATTCCTATATTCCTTAGCTCTTGTGTGTGTGTATGCTTGTGTGCTTGCTGTGTTGTGTGATCCCCCCTAAATAAAAGGTACAATTCATTTAGAGAATTCTCCTTCTGTGGATTCCTATTTCCTGACTTTTGGTATACAGGTGGGAAATAGTCTCAGAGGACTGTTTTATAGTGCAGTCCAATAATTAATTGAGCTAATTAAAATTCCCCTAAAAGGACCCATTGCTACATCCTCCAAGAAAGATGAGAAGCACACCAGTTATCTATTCACCTTCTGTCCATGATTTATTTATTTTAAGGTAGAAAAGAGCCAGGCAGTTGCTCCTGGCTGTTTCTCATCCTTTTCTTCTTGATGGCTAGATACATATTCTTACCATTCCAGCTGTGGGCATGGATGAGCTATAGTGGGTTAATAACATTTTTAGCAAAAGTTTTCAAGAGTTACTCACATATATTTGGATTTTAGTTCAAGTTTTTGCAGTAGTTCCAAGTACACTCATTTTAAAAAGTGTTGTTGATAGATCATAATTTACCTTGTTGAAGAGATGCAGTGGGTTTAAAGCAGTAACTGTGCTCATGGGTTCCAAAGCCACATGCTTTCATGACTGGTGTACTGTCAGCAGTATTTAGAAATTAGATGTAGCTCAATGGTAGAATGCATTCTTTATATGCAAAAGGCAAACACTTAAAACCTTGTTTTTTCAGACTGAACTCCCAGAATTGCCCAGCCAACATGGCTTGTTGTTGGCTGGGGAATTCTAGGAACTATAGTCAAACAGTAACTTTTCCAAGCTCTAATAAAAAGCCCCTTGTTCAGTCTTTAGTTAAAGAAATCTCAGGTACCTGGGGAAGGAAATACAGGCTTTGAGGCATTCAAAAATTGGTGCTGAGATTAAACAATATATAGACAATATTCAATTTTTCTGTAAAATAGTAGCAGAGAACCCACCCTTTTTCATAATGGGGTGTTTGTCTTTTTCTGACTAAAAGAACAGAGGAGGTAGAATATCATTCTACCTTTCCAGCATTCAATCTAGACTATCATTTATTTATGTAACTATTTTTGGTATTTTTATGCTATCTATCCTAGAAAAAGAGCTGTCCTCGATAACTTTCTACATTATAGTAGCTTCTTTTATTTAAAAGGTATTGGAGTAAACATAAAATACTATGGGATCTACGAATACAATTCTGCTTAGGCACACTCCCTTTAGTCCCATGATACAGGTCAATTATAGTTAATATGTCAGGGAGAGATAGAGAGAGAGAAGTACAGATGCATTAAGTTTGATAATACTTTAATTTTCAATTTAATTTACAAAGCCTGATTACACAACCACCATTGTAATATAATATCTAACCTGGGCTGCTTTGAAAAGCCATTCATATGGCCATTTCATAAGGCCAACCAAAATGATAAATGGAATGGGAGGGCTTGCAAGATGAGGAGGGATGATTGTTAAGTGGCAGCAAGCAGAAAGTGTTTGAGTCAGCTATGGATTATTATTATAAAATTAAACTGATAATCCTTTGGAGGTCATTAAGACAACCCTGAACTGGAAGACATATGTTCACTCTTGGTTGGAACTATCTGTGTTCAATTTGCAGAGATATACATCACAGAGAGTAGTACAAGCTCATAATGCAAGGCACTGTTAAATCTGCTATAGCAGTATGGTAGCAGCTATGAGTACAGCCATTAAATTAAATTACTATAGCCTAAATCAGATACCAAAAGCTGACTGTAATGCAGCCCCTTCATCAGTCATTGCTATCTTACTAATAGAACATGCACAGCAAAGGGGAAGGGGGTTGGTTGGCCCTTAGATGGCATGATAAAAACCCTGCCCAGGCACCATCTCCTCAGCACAGCGGAGGACGTTTGGAGGACGTGGGGCCTTGCTTGGAGACATCCCTCCCCCCTCCCACTGGTGCTTACCAGCAGCACCTGAGTCCAAGGCTGCAGAGGACTGGGTTGGGGATAAAAACCCTGCCCAGGCACCATCTCCTCAGTGGGGAAGTGGGCGGTGCTTAGCAGGCCCAAGACTCTTTCCCCAACACAGCAGCATTCCTGGCTCTGGATTGCGGATTGCTCGCCTCCCTCCTAAGACCACATATTAGTGGGCTCTTCCCTGGTTGTTTGGGTTTGACTTTAAGCTGGGGGGGGACATCCAGGTGGTATGGGGGCAGGGAAGATATGGCGGCAACAGTCTCAACAAATGTTGCAAAAGAAGAAGGGATCAATGTTTATTATCTATCCCTCCTTCAGTTGATTCTGTTTCCCAATGTAAGTTGGAGAGCAAACTCACCATTCCACTAACCCTCAACCTGCTCCTCTGCAATGCCAGTTCGGTCAAAAACAAAACACACATCATCCATGATCTCCTGGTGGATGAGAAGGCCGACCTGGCTTGTTTCACTGAGACCTGGCTGGGGGATGCCAGCTCCGCGACTTGGGCGCAGGCTCTCCCAGCTGGGTACTCAGTTAGTGAGCAGGTAAGGGAAAGTGGGTGGGGGGGCAGCATAGCCTTGATCTATAAAAACACCTTATCCTTGATCAGAAAGCCTATCCGGAAGACGACACACATCGAGTGTATGTACCTTAGCCTGAAGACCAAGGATAGTTTGGGGATTCTGTTGGTATACCGGCCACCCCGTTGCTTAACAGACTCCCTAACCGAGCTGATGGCCCTGGTTTCTGAGTTGCTGTTGGAGTCCCCAGACTCTTAGTTCTGGGCGACTTCAACATTCCATTTCTGGTTTCCAGAAAGCCTTAGAGGGTTTAATGGTGAGTAATGCCGGCGATTCTGTCGAAGCTTTGGTTAACATATGGAACACCGATCTTACCAAGGCTATCGACACAATCGCTCCCAAGTGTCCTTTCCAACCCACTCCAAATCGTAAACCATGGTATACAGAAGAGCTCAGAAAGATGAAGCGGGTTGGACAACGACTGGAGTGCGAATGGCGAAAGACTCGTCTCTTATCCGACAGAACTCGCCTTAGGAAGCACCTTGATTCCTACAGGGAGGCTTTACGTGCAGCGCAGAAATCTTTCTGTTCTGCACGTATCGCGTCGGCAGAGTCTCACCCGGCAGCGTTGTTTAGGGTGGTGGGGGATTTGACGCAGATTTCTCCTGCACCGAATCCTCTACTTAACCCGACGACAGCCTGCTGTGAGGCATTTAATATCTACATTGCAGATAAAATCTCTCGGATAAGAGCCAACTTGGACACCAGTATTCTGGCAGAATCTGTAGACGAGGCGTCCAGTAACTCCGTTGATGGCACTTTACTGGATCAATTTCAATTTGTGAGTACCGAGGACGTGGACAAGTTGCTTGGAAGGATGAGGAAGACAACTTGCCCTCTCGATCCTTGTCCATCATGGCTGGTCGTCCAGGGTGGGGACGCGTTGAGGGTGTTTCTCCGAGACACGATCAATGCGTCCCTCTGGGAAGGCAGTATACCATCTTGCTTAAAAGAGGCGGCAATTAGGCCACTCTTGAAAAAGCCTTCCCTGGATCCCCTGGACAGAAACAACTATAGACCAATCTCCTTGCTGCCATTTTTAAGCAAGGTGATCGAGAGGGCAGTTGCCTCCCAGCTCCAAGCTATCTTGGATAAAACCGATTATCTCGATCCATTTCAAACTGGCTTTAGGACAGGATTTGGGGTTGAGACTGCCATGGTTGCTCTGACCGATGACCTCCGCTTGAGCATCGACGGGGGAAGTGTGACCCTGCTGGTGCTCTTGGACCTCTCAGCAGCCTTTGATACTATAGATCATGCCATTCTTTTGGATCGGCTGAGAGAGTTAGGAATTGGAGGCACTGCTTTGCAGTGGTTCCATTCCTTCCTCTCTGGCATATCCCAGAGGGTGAGGCTCGGGGACAGTTGCTCTTCTAAAATAGAGCTTAATTGTGGCGTCCCTCAGGGCGCCATCCTGTCTCCGATGTTATTTAACATTTATATGAAGCCGCTGGGGGAGATCATTCGGCGGCATGGAGCACGGTGTCTTCAGTACGCTAATGACACCCAGATTTACTTCTCCATGACCAGATCATCGTCTCAGACCTCTGATGGCGTCTCTCCTCTCAATGACTGTCTTAGAGCGGTAATGGATTGGATGAGGAAAAACAAATTGAAGCTGAATCCAGACAAAACGGAAGTGCTCACGGTTACAGGTCCGAATCCAGGTTCGGGATTACAGCCCCCAGTCCTGGATGGGGTCACACTCTCCTCCAAGGACCATGTGCGCAGTCTGGGGGTACTCCTTGACTCGTCGCTTCACATGACCAATCAGGTGAGTGCGACAGTCAGGAGTGCCTGTTATCAGCTTCGGCTGATACGCCAGCTGCGCCCATACCTGGACAGGAAGGACCTGGAAACTGTGGTGCACGCACTGGTAACCTCACGATTAGATTACTGCAATGCACTCTACATGGGGCTACCCTTGTGCCTAACTCGGAAACTTCAGTTGGTTCAAAATATGGCAGCCAGATTAATTACAGGAACATCTAGGAGAGAGCACATTTCTCCTGTGCTGAAATCCCTCCACTGGCTGCCGATCAGTTTCCGGGCACAGTACAAGGTGTTGGTTTTGACCTTTAAAGCCCTACATGGCTTGGGTCCATCTTACCCTAGGAACCGCCTCTCCCTGTATGAGCCCCCCCATGCCCTTCGTTCAGCGGGGAAAAATCTGCTCTCACAACCTAAAACGAAATTCAAGCAGATTTCCCTAAGGGCATTTTCAGTCGTTGCCCCTAAACTGTGGAATGGCCTGCTGGATCAGATACGCCTTATTACGTCTCTTACCACTTTTAAGAAAGCAATTAAGACGAAGCTCTTCTGGCAGGCCTTCCCAGAATAACTCTGTACAGGGATATGCACAGCTGAGCCACTTATCTGGTCTCTCCACCGAGAGTGGCATTTTGTTTTATCTTTATTATTTATTTTAGTTATATGTCCGTTTTAACTCTATTATGTTTAATACTGTTTTAAGGGGGGGAGGGTAATGGGTGAAGGGCAAGAATGTGGATTTTAACTGTAATATTTTAATTGATGTACGCCGCCCCGATTGCCGAGCAGAGGGGCGGGTTACAAATAAAATTTATTATTATTATTATTATTATGAGGTGGCCACCTCAGGGAACTGAGTTGGTCAGTCAACAAAAGGCATGATGTTACCATCATATATCCTTTGAAAAGCACATATGGGTGGGATAACAGTGAGACTTTTTTTTTTTTTTTACCTTTAGATAGCAACAAATCTTTTCTGGCTACTTTTACTTATGATGGGGACTTTTTTGCAAAAGAAAATATATATATACAAAAATCTGTGCCCCAAAAAACGTGCAAAACCTTTTTGCACAGAATTCTGTATTTTATGTAGAATGCAAAACACACCCTTTTCTGTGTGGAAAGCTTTTTAAAAATATATATATATATATATATATATATATATATATATTTACAAAAAATGTCTCTATGAAAAAAATACATTGAATGTTGTGGAAAAGGGGAAGATGTTCACCTTCACCCAAAGGGGAAGAACACCTCTATAAGTGTGGCCACCTGATTCATCAGGCTGGCCAATTTGCTGCTGGGCCAGAGTGCTAGGAGGCTGCTGCAGCTCCCAGCCCCGGCTCCTGGCCTGGCATCTTCCCAGTAGTCTCCTAGGCCTAGGAATGGCCCTGATTGGTTGGCTGGGGCTGTGAGAGGGTGGAACCTCATGCCTCCCTTTTCAATTGGCCCAGAGGCTTATATTAGACCACATAGCCAGGCAGAGGATACCATTCCAGCTTAGATCTCGGAAGCAGATCAGCTGAGCTCCTAGATTTCCTTGGCTATGTTTGGGTTTACATGGTTATTTAAATTGTGCTGTCTATTGTTGCCTTTGCTGTTTGAGGCTTTCCCCCGCTCGTGTTCTTGTCAGTTCCCCTTTTGTTTAATTTACCTGGGGATTTCTTTTCCTAGTTTTTGGATTCTTTGGTTTGGCTCTCAACCAACCCCCCTTTTCCCTTTGTTTGCTTCTCTTCCCCCCCCCCCCCCCCGCCCATATTTTTCTTTAAGGCTCCCAGTGGGTGAGCCTTGCCTTTGAGGCTTCTAGCCTTTTAGATTTGGCTACATTTTTGTGGGCTTGGTGCTATAAAGCCTAGTCTAGGGACTTCCTTCCCCTGGCTTTTGTCTAACAAAGCAACCTAGGGCTCCAGGTTATGGTTTGGATTCAGTTTTGGGGCCCACTCAGACCCAAAGTATTTTTATTGACTCCTGACTTCATTCTCAATCACCCCCACCCTTCATTTACTGGAGTCTTGGATAAGTTCCACTCTCTCAGCTTCAGGGGCAGACTGACCACTATTGTTCTTTTAAAGTCTCTTTTATGTCTGCTTTGTGCACTCACCACTTTTGTGATTGTGTTGGTTAGGGCCCATGAAGATTGTTTGCTGTTTCAGTTTCCCAAGCCCACTTTTTCCCTGTCCTGTCCTGTTTTACCCTCCTGCATGCCATGTGGCTGAGTGGGGCTTCGGTCTGTTTAGTTGCTTAGGGGCCCATTACCATCAATTAAACATGGCTCACACTGAGGGCCTTTGCAGACTGCCAGAAATAGTGCAAATTGAGTCCACTTTAACTGCCCTGACTCAGTGCTAGGGAATTATGGGAACTGTAGTTTATTGTGGCACCAGAGCTCTCTGACAGAGAAGGCTCAATGTCTCAGAAAAAAATCCCATGATTCCCTAGCACTGAGCCAGGGCAGTTAAAGTGGACTCAATTTGCACTATTTCTAGCCATCTGCAAAGGCCCTATGTTCATATAGGTTTGAACTCCTGTACTGGGAAGCCATGAGGACTATGAGTGTGGGTCCTCAGTTTGAGATGCTGTACAGCTTCCAGTGGGGGTTGGCAGGGAGGCAGCCTTTTAAGGCAGTAGCATGAAATGTGGATCTGGTAGGCATGGCTATCTGTGCTGCGGAGCACTGGTATCAGGAGTCCCATGGAGATACAGGGACACTGGGATCGTGGAGAAGTTGTGCAACTCCTGATCAGCCTTCCCTGGTGATAAGGGGTGGAGATGCAAAGATGTGAATTTCCAGTTGCCCCCTTTGTCATCCTGAGGCCTGTCCATGACCGGGCAATGGGGTTCATCAATCAACAGTCAGGTTGGTCAATGCCAGATCCTGACACTGCTTGGGCCAACCCCACCTGTGTCAGCTGTATTTAATAAAGTTGTCATATGGTGGTCTCTTGTGCATTTATGCAGCACCCGCTCCACTGCAATCATCTGTTCTTGAATGTGAAAACAAAATAAGGAAAGACTGATGTCCCCAATTTTTATGCTTCTACAGTGAATATGTCCACAAGACTGGACTCTTAGTTGTATATAACACAATGGCTGAGCATCTGAGCATTCTCTGCATGTTTTCATTCTGGTACCATTTTTCCCTTCTGCAGTCTATGGGCCACTGGAGAGGTGGGGTTGTCGTTGTATGTTGGACAGGAAAAGGAAGACATTAGGTATGCCATGAACCTTGCATCATAATACACCTGACATCGGGTTGAGGCTTAGCTAGAGTATAAAACTCCAGCTTGACATGGTGTATTTTCCCCCCTCTTCCTACTTCATTGGGACCACACTCCTGCTTTTATTCCAGGCTGTGGTTGCTTCTGGGCCAGGTAAGAATTGTGTGGCCTGTCACCTGATTTGCAATATTAGAAAAATACAGTACTATTTGTCCATGGGCCATTGGGAAAGATTAGACAGGTATGTCCATTAAACATGTCACACCATGAGTAGGTAGTATGGAAAGAGGATGGAATTGTAGGGTAGTTGAGCCCCTAGAAAGTAGCTTTGGGAAAAAGGCTGGGTTTTCAGACTGTATATGGATTGAAGAGGATTCACATACTAGGAAAGGAAAGCTGTTTAGGATTGTTCCTGACCATGCGTCTGTTGAAAACTTGGGCTGAGGGGGTTAGAATGGGACAGGCCTTCCAGAATTATGGTCAACCACTAACAGCCAGTGAGGTAATAGATAGGCAGTGGGGTCCAAGTAGTTCACCCTGTCATAAGAAGGGTGATGTCATAGAAGTCCTTTGGTTTCAGCCATAGTTCCACACTAGGGTAGGCCCCACACTTGCATAGGCCTGATGGAGAAGTCACAACTCCCAAATCCATCTATTTCATTCTGTACAAACTAAATCTTTTTAATAGTTTTTTGTGGATTTTTTGGATTATGTGGCTGTGTTCTGGAAGAGTTTATTCCTGACGTTTCGCCAGCATCTGTGGCTGGCATCTTCAGAGAAAGATGGCAGCCATAGATGCTGGCAAAACATCAGGAATAAACTCTTCCAGAACATGGCCACATAGCCCAAAAACCCATAAGAAACTATGGATGCTGTCCATGAAAGCCTTTGACTTCACAAAATCTGTTTTGCTGTTCAGTTCTGGGCTTCATCTCCTTGTCAAGGAACAGAATGTTACAAAAGGTAGGAGTTGGCCTAACCGCAGGAATATGATAATTGGCATAGCTAGTAGGCAATTTGAACTACAATGACCAAGAGGCTTATTAACATACTAAAAATCACACCCACAGGTAAAGGCAGAGTATGCTAAACAGCACTCCCCACCAAGCTTAATATGGAATGTGTGAGAACAACAACAGTTATTATTAGGCACACTAGGCAAAATAACTCAGAGTAGGCCTTGCACAACAAGCACAACTGCTGCCTTCAGTACTATTTTGGTAGAAAGACAGGATATAAATCCAATTAAATCCTATTTATTTATTTAATATGCCGCCTTTCTCCCAGAGTGGGATACAAGGTGGGTCACAGAAGAAATCAGTTAAAACCTAACAAAGCAATTTTAAAAACAATTACAGTTATCTTATTTAAAACAGTATACAATTATCTTAAAATGATACAAAAGTTAAAAAAAATAAATGCACCCCAATAAGAAGCCTCCCTAAGAATGATTACATACTATAAGCCTTTAAACAAAAAGGTCTTTGACTGCCAGTAAAATGAAAGCAGAGAGGGAACCAGCCTAGTCTCCCATGGAACGGAGTACCAGAAAGTGAGAGCTGCCACTGAGAAAGTTTTCTCCTGTGTCCTTGGCAAGCATGCCTATGATGGTGGCAAGACTGCATGAAAAGAGGAGGGGGGAAAGCCAGCTTTTACTTTACTAACAAGTGAATGGATCAGTACATGAAGATAGTCACTAGGCGGGACAATTAAATATGGTGTCCATGTTGCAGATGTATTGAGTGCACAGTTTTTGTGGTAGACTCACTGTATATGTACAACATTTAAAATTGTCCTAGAGAGCTGCATTATATAATTGATCTAGGATAGTAAAAAGTTATTTAGAAAAACTGTCACATAAAGGACAAGATCAAAGTAGATTTGTTGAAATCTGCTGAATATTTGAATATTCTTTCAAATATTCCAAAATCAGCTTATTGCATTTTTTTCTGCACCAATCCAGTCTGATTCCTGAGTCATTGCCACTACCCCGATGAGCCAACACCCATGTTTTTGTTAGGAAAAGGCAGACATCTTTTTCTATAATTTTTTTAATCCTCCATAGCTAAATTATTCACTGGGTTTCACAATATTCAACAGTATATCTTGGAGCAGAAGCTCTCAATTTAAAGATATGATTGAAATTATTTACGGTTTCTAGTCACTGAACAGGCAGATCTTTTCATGTTGAATAGGGCCCTTCTCATCAAGCACATTCTATTAAATACAAATGCTCTTGAGCATCATCATTTTTTATCATGGCTTCATGCAGTTATTCATTCATTTAGATGCTTTTATTTTAAGCAAGTGTCTTTGCCTCCCCATAGTTATTTTTTGTCTTTAGGGTGAAGCCTGGTGTTTTGATTATGCTGGAAACATACATCTGCTTCCTGTTTTGCACAGTTCACTTAATCAAGGATATTTTAGTAAAGGAAGGTATAAAGGAATCTTCCATCATCATACCAGAATTGCATATATGATTCAAAATCAAAACTGTGTCACATGAGCAGTTGTTTTCATTCTCAAATCATGTGTTGTTGCTGTGGTGGTGTGTCCTGAATTTTTTTCCAACTTATGGCAAAATACCCTAAAGGCACTAGCTCCTGTCTGATCATAGAAACCAAGCAGGGCCATCCCTGGTTAGTATTTGGATGGGAGACCACCATGGAATACCAGGTGCTATAAGCTAGATTTCAGAGGAAGGAACTGACAAAACCACCTTTGAGTATTCCTTGCTTAAGAAACCCCAATGAAATTCATGGGCTCACCAGAAGTTGACGAGTGACTTGATACACAAATGGTGAACCTATCATGGGGGAATCTTGGTGAGATTTGTTCAGAAGGCAGTGGTGTCACTAGGGAGTGCAGAGGGTGCGGGCCACACCAGGTGACATCCTTAAAGGGGGTGACACCACTGCTCCTCATTTCTGCCACTGAGCATAAATGAGCTGTGGAATCCATCTGCTGGGAATTAGGATTTATGAGTAACATTAGTGCATAAAAGCATAGCTAAGGATTCTATATGGTGCGAAATGGGATGAGGTCAATGGGATGAGGCTAGCAGAGTATAACTTGTTCAAGGTCAACCAGTGGGTGTCCAAACCCTGGTTTAAGTTCCATTTCAACACCTTCCTAAATAGCTTTATGACACCAGCAATAATGGTAAGGAAGTTGTTGTATCTGTTTACATTTGAATGCACACTGTGGAATGGTTTTTAACTCAGGATGTTGATAGTGGTTCTGGAGCAGAATATAAAAGATTTCAAAGAATGACAAAATCAGCATTTGAAGAGAATTTTATGAGTCACCTAGAAAATTAAAAGCTAAAATACCACCTACACAAGGATGTCCACCTTCTTCTGCAATATACCCTACAGGAAAAAGCTGCCACTCCTCCAAAACAAAAACAAAACCTCTTTTTTTATTTCTTTCATTCTGATGTGTGTGATTAGTGATTTTGTCCACTGAGGCTTTGCCTTGATTCAGCTAGCAGCCCTCTGAGCAGCATGTGTGAATGATATCATTAGTGGGCACTTCTGTTGACAACCAGCTCTGCAAGGTTCCCAGTAGCTGTATAGCATGTAAAAGTGCCTCCTGACCAGACAGCTTTTTGCAGAATTTTATGAGCAATAGCAATAGCATTTACATTTCTATACCACTTTGTAGTGAACTAAGCACTCACTAAGCAGTTTACAATGTGTTAGACAATTGCTCTCAACAAGCTGGCTTCTCATTTTATCAACCTACAAAAGGATGGAAGGCTGAGTCAACCTTGGAGTCCTGGGATCGAAATCACAATGTTGTGGCTGCAGTACCAGCATTTAACCACTGTGCCACCAGGGCTCCCTTAGGTTGGAGCTGCACTCCCTTATAATTAGTTGTTGTTGTTGTTGTTGTTGTTATCCATTTTGTGCAATATACCATGCTTTTTGTGCAGATCAATTAATAGTGTAAATAGGTAGCAGGAAGCATGACTAGAATTCAGATAACATCCAGCTAACTGGGCAATGTGGCAAATATGTCTTCTACTCCCCCCCACACACCTTCCTTTCTGATTTTCTGTCTTTCCATTTATTCAGTATTTCTATCTCCTCCCTCCCCTCAAGGGGTTGCTGGCCCCTACCATACGTACTTGAATAACTATAGGCCATAAATTACTTTGAAAAATGTAACCAATAAAATTATAGCTTCAGCCAATAAATTCCCCGCTTATGTATTATAACATTCCACTTGAGGTTGTGTGTTTCTTTACACATTTTCCACTGGTTTGTTTGTAACATTCCATTTTCGATAGTTAAAAATGATATACATATAACAGTCTTAATGACACTTCTGAATCAATAATCCTCTTAATTTTTTAAACAGTTTCCCTACTCCCCACTATATCTCTACATGCTTAAAGTTTCTCTATCATTCTGATGGTAGCATAAATCAGGTCCATCAGCTTCCTAAAACATAGATTATAACTTGAATTTTAACATAAATAAAAACTCATATCTGGGCAGATCAGCTAAGCAGATTGGGAAGTCCATGTAATTAGGTGGTATTTTGAAAAAACGTGGTATTGATCTTCAAGAATTTGCCTGATTCCTCAGTACTTTGGTGTCTTTTACAAACATAGCTTGTATTTCAAAAAGTATTTTTTTTTTCAAGGCTTTGACATCTACAGTAGGCTTCCCAAGATTCACATCAAAAAGAAACCTAGGGAGGCGATGCAAGGATGTAAGAGAAGGCAGCTGAGCTGGAACAAAATCATCAAGTGAAAAGAAATCTACCCCCAAATAAATAAATCAGCTCATTAACATTTAATTCTAGAGAGGGGTGCAGTGAGTGTTTCATCCAAGATGCAAGCCATTTTCAGATACTAACTTTTATAACAAATAAGCCAGTTGAGATAGATTTGCCTTTTGTTGTCATCTTAATAGACAGTACCTTTACTTCTTCTATGATTATGTAAATGAATGTTAATAATAATAATAATAATAATAATAATAATAATAATAATAATAAACAGAGGCAGGAGGCAGGAGGATCAAGCTATCCAAGTATGTTACTTGGTTGGCCTGGTTTGTTTTGAACTGGGGACATATAGTCTGGGATTATCTCACCATTAAATTTCTTCTTAACATTAATTGTGAAATCAAACAATTTTGCAGCTGTTTCAGAAATCCCACAAAGGTGAGCACCAGAAGGCTGATCCACGTACACAGACTAATCACATTTTTCCACCATATTTTTTCTTTTATGCCTAGAAATGCATCAAGAACTGTGCAGTGTGCTGTTCCTGAAGATAGCACCACATTGTTTCTAGAAGGATGGCAGTTTCCCAAAAACACACTGTGACCTGTTACTCTGAACAGCAAACATTCTTCTAAAATAGAAACATTCAAAAATATTTGTGAGTTGGTTTCTGCAATGCCAGAAAATTAGAGGTTCAGCCCCAGTTGCAAGTCAAGTGAACAAGAGTCAGGTTCAGCATTAGGCAGAATGAGGTGGTCACTTCAGGGGACATATGAAGGAAGTGATAGCAGGATAGGAAAGAGAAATGTGTGCCCTGATACTTGATGCATTTCCTTCAAGATACTTTAAGGTATAGTTGAACATGTTGACTCAACTATGTTGAAAAAAAGATTCATCTGCCAGTTCACTTGGTGTTTGCATATAAAAGGCACCACCTTTTTATTGTTACTGCCTTGTTATCAGGCAGCAAAATAACTTAGGCTGACTCTGAATTGAATTAAATGTAGTTGGCCCTGCTTTGATCTTGCATGCCCAGGGACAAGTTTGCAAGCCAAAGAAAGACACGACACAATAAGCTTGGAGGTCAACTATTTATTGAGTACAGCTGCCTATAGTTGGCACATGCATAGGATAGCATGCAAGCATCAGCCAGCTCGCCGGCTGTCCAATGAACCAAACTTCCAGGTTCCACAAGAGAATGGAAGAAGAGCAATAAGGTGTCACCCAGCCGGCAGTCCTCCCATGCTATCCCTTAGCCTCCACTTGAGGGGGGGGATGCAGGAAATGTCACCAGCACCTATCTAGGCCTGCCATTTCTGGTGCACTCCCCCCAGGTCCCATAAGAAGATCCCCCATCTTTACCCATCATTCTATTTATGGGATATCAGACCCAGTGGTGGTCTGTGGTCAGAAGTGCAGTATTTGTGCAGATATCAGACCAAGTGGTGGTCTGTGGTCAGATGTGCAGTATTTTATGAACTTTGTTACTCATACGTCACATCACACTCAGCACTCCCATACATTTCTGCTCCAAGATCTCCATCTTCTAGATCCAAAACATATCTTTTTTTTTTTTTTTTGTATTTCTCAGTAGGATTTATTTTCCCTTTTCAGAAACTTCAATGTACTTTAAATGTTGGAAGATTCTTTAGGATAATCATTACTACAAAAATCAGGGAAGAGATGTATGAGCATACAATGACAAGGTGATTATTTTTCTGTTATCACCACTGCGCACCTTTAGGTGTGATTAGTACAGAGTTAGTGAAGCCCTATCCTTTGGGCTGTTTTGAGTCACATCTTAGCAAGAGAAAATAAACTCTCTAATAATATTGCATAAATTATTAGGATTATTTTTAGAGCACGTGTTCTAAGAAATTTGATGCGGGAAAGTATTCCTGCTGCCCCCCCCCCCTTTCAGAATGAATTCAGTGGCAAAACAGGATGAATTGTTCTTCAAAAAAATTTCTGGTATTCTTAGAATCATAGAATTATAGAATTGGAAGAGACCACAAGGGCCATCCAGTCCAACCCCCTGCCATGCAGGAACTCCCAATTAAAGCATCCCCGACAGATGGCCATCCAGCCTCTGCTTAAAGACCTCCAAGGAAGGAGACTTCACCACACTCTGAGGAAGTGTGTTCCACTGTCGAACAGCCCTTACTGTCAGGAAGTTCCTCCTAATGTTAAGGTGGAATCTCTTTTCCTGGAGCTTGCACCCATTGTTCTGGGTCCTAGTCTCTGGAACAGCAGAAAACAAGCTTGTTCCCTCCTCAATATGACATCCCTTCAAATATTTAAACACAGCTATCATATTGTCTCTTAACCTTCTCTTCTCCAGGCTAAACATTTCCAGCTCCCTAAGTTGTTCCTCATAGGGCTTGGTTTCCAGACCCTTCACCATTTTAGTTGCCCTCCTTTGGAAATGCTCCAGTTTCTCCACATCCTTTTTGAATTGTGGTGCCCAGAACTGGACACAGTATTCCAGGTGAGGCCTGACCAAAGCAGAATAGAGTGGCACTATTACTTCTCTTGATCTAGACCAGGGGTGGGCAACCTAAGGCCCAGGGGCTGGATGCGCCCCTCCGAGGCCTTTGGACTGGCCCCAGGCCGGTCCTGCCACCGCTGCCCCTCACTGCCCCCTGCCGCCAATGCCGCCCAGCATGATGATATTGATCATTGTTGTTATTACTTGTTCTTGGGGTTTCTTGGCAAAATCTCCACAGAGGCTTTGCCATGGCTTTTCTGGGGCTGAGAGAGTGTGCATGCATATTTTTTAATTTTTATATTTTTAAATTTATTTATTTATTTATTTATTTATTTTTGGTGCTTCGGCCCCCCAATTGTCTGAGGGACAGCAACCCGGCCCCCAGCTCCAAAAGCTTGCCTACCCCTAATCAGTTTGCTAATAAAAGCATTATGGGACCTTTTCAGATATTTCACTGAAATCCAGATAAATGACATCTACAGCATTCCCACCATCTACTAAACAAGTGACTTAGTTAAAAATAGATATAAGGTTAGTTTAGCAAGATTTGTTCTTGACAAATCCAAACTACCTCCTCCTGATCACTGCATTGTCTTCAAAATACCTGCAGATAGACTCCTGTATAATATATTTTCATATTTTTCTTAGTTTTGAAGTCAGGCTGACTGATCTGCGGTTTCCTGCATCATCTTTTTTGATTTTTTTTAAAGGGACGCTGTTTGTCCTTCTGCAATCCATTGACAGCTCACCTGTCCTCCAAGAGTTCTAAAAAATGATGACAATGGACTCAGAGAAGACATCAGTAAGTTCCTTCAGTACTCTGGGATGCAGTTTGTTTGGCTCGCAGATTTCATCCCATTTAGATTAGCAAAGTGGTTCCTGACTCAGTCCCTATCAATTTTTATTTGCAATCCAGTAGTTCTGAGAATTCTGCCTTTTCATTGTGATCTGGTAGCATTTATTTTATTTTTGCCTGCCTTATTGAACAGCAGTTCACCTGTCGTCTTGGCTATTCTCTTGCCTTGAATGTATCTGAAAACCCTCTTTCTGTTGCTCCTTGCTTTCCTAGGACATTATCACACGGTGAGTCATGGGGAGAAAGTGGAAATAAACGGGCACGAGTGGAAGTCTTTAATTTATGGGATTTGTCCCGTTCCGCCTCGTCTGATAACTAAATTCGAATTTAAAAAGGGGTTAATTCGAACGAAAACCTGATCTTTTCATTTTCGGGATTTTTGAGGATTTGAAAAGATCAGGTTTTCGTTCGAATTAACCTCCTTTTAAATTCAAATTTAGTTATCAGATGAGGCGGAACGGGACAAATCCCATAAATTAAAGTCATCCGCTCGTCCCGTTTATTTCCACTTTCTCCCCGCAACTCCCCGTGAGATAACGTCCCTAGTCAGTTTCAGCTCATTTTGAGCTTCACCTTTCCTTTTACTGTTCCTGCAAGCTTGGGCTATGCATCTGTTCTCTTCCTTGGTGAATTTTCCTTCTGGAAATTCTATTTAAATATTTCTTTTTCTTTTCATTTCTTCCTTGAGTTTGCTGTGGAACCATGTTGGCTTTTTCACATTATTCTCACTTTTCTTCTTCCATGGGAATGTTTGTGTTTGTGCTTTTTGCAACTCATTCTTCAAAAGCTTCTTGCTGGGTGTCTTTTTTTTTCCTTTGGCAAGTCTAGCCATGGGATTCACCCCATAATTCCCTGAACTTGTTAAAATCAGATTTCCTGAAATCCAGTGTTTGATTATATTCTTCTTTGCCCTCTCTCATATTTGCGAATTCTAGCTATACATGGTCACTTCTCCCAAAGTATCTACCACCTTAATTCCAGTGACCAACTCTTTCCTATTGGTTAAGATCAAAGGTCCAGGATTACCCCCCCCCCCACAATTCCTTCCTCTGCATTTTGAAATAAGAAATTATCTGCAAGACACAAATGTTACGAAGTTGTGCAACACCTTATGAAACTATTTTAAATAATACTGTGAGGCTGTTTATTAAATTTAAGAGCAAAATGACTGTCCATTGTATTTGTAGAAACTGCCAGGAGTTTTCTCTTCATATATCTTTTCATTTATCATAGACACTGTCATGTAATATAAGGCATGAAATTCAATATTTATGTTCTTACAGATGCCTGGCCATCAACATAGCATCTGGAGCTACAAATTTTCATCTGAATTCAACCTTTGAAGATGAAATGACTGAGCCCTGCAGACTGATAAATAACCATTATTGCTGCCCCCAGTGCCAATACCATAAAATTAATTTCTTATGACCCACACCTTATCTCATATCAAAAGAGTCTGGTCCAATAAGAAAGAGATGTAAGAATTTCATGGCTCAAGGGCAGCTAATATATTAATGTACCATACCAATAATGAAAACAAAGCTCATGAAGACACTTCCAGGTTTAATATTTTGCATTTCAAGTTAAAAAAGGTTCAGGGACCCATCTTGGAAGGAATGAAATACCACTTCTTGATAATGTACAGATGTTTCCAGTCCAAGGAGAGATTATCACCTTAGATATATAAAACAGTTTGATTTGAAGAAATGGGTAAAAGATTAGCCCAAATAACCCAATTAAATGTGCTCCATCATGAGCCTATACATGGTGTAACTAGCTACTGTAAAATACTGATGCAATCACAGTGACATAATCATAGAACTAGAAGCAAAATTTAATTGATTGATTGATGATATCCCACCTATGCCTAATGTGTTTATGATGGGGACAAGCAATAAGATATTTTAAACAATTACAAAACAATTTAAACTTGTTTATGAAGTGTAGCTCCCTGATAAAAACAGTAATCCTACCCAAAGTCATTGCTTTCTCTTTTTTTTAACCCAAATAAAATTGATGTTCCTGAGACCAGCCTGGCTACCATATTCTGCACTAGTTGAAGTTTCCAGACCAAGTATAAGGGTAGCCCCATGTAGAGCGCATTACAGAAATCAAGACGGGAGGGTACGAGCGCATGCACCACAGTTTCAAGGTCCCTGACTTCCAGGAAAGGGTGCAGCTGGTGTATCAGCTGAAGCTGATAACAGGCACTCCTGACTGTCACATTTACCTGATTTATCATCTGGAGCGACGGACCCAGGAGCACTCCCAGACTGCGAACACAGTCCTTAGAAGAGTGTGTGACCCAATCCAGGACTGAAGGTTGCATCCCAATACCTGGTTTTGGGGCTGCTACTGTAAGTACCTCCATTTTATATGGATTCAGTTTCAATCTGTTTTTCCTCATCCAGTCCATTACTGCTTTAAGACAATCATTGATAGGCGAGATACCATCTGAAGTCAAAGCTGAAGACTGAGACATGGAGAAATATATCTGGGTGTCATCAGCGTACTAATAACACCCCGCCCCATGTCTCTGGATCAGGGGTTGGCAACCTTTCCCCTTTAAGGGCCAAGGGACTTCAGCTCCCAGAAGCCTCAGCCATGTTGGCCAATAGTCCCATGTTGGCCAATAGCTCCTGGGATTCTGGGAGCTGAATTCCCTTGGCCTTTAAAGGGGAAAGGTTGCCTACCACTGCTCTGGATGATCTCTCGCAGCAGCTTCATATACATATTGAATAGCATCAGGGACAGGATGGTGCCTTGTGGGACACCACAATTAAGCTCTTTCCTTGAAGAGAAACTGTCCCTGAGCATCACCCTCTGGAATCTGCCCAAGAGGAAGGAACAGAACCATTGCAGTGCAGTGCCTCCAATTCCTAACCTTCTTAGGCAATCCAAGAGGATGTCATGATCTATTGTATCAAAAGCCGCTGAGAGGTCTAATAGCACCAACAGGGTCACACTACCCCTGTTGATGCCCAGATGAAGGTCATCAGCTAAGGTGACCATGGCAGTCTCAACTCCATATCCTGTCCTAAATCCAGTTTGAAATGGATTTAGATAATCGGTTTCCTCCAACACAGCTTGGAGTTGAAGAGCAACCACTCTTTCAATCACTTTGCTCAGAAAAGGTAGCAAGGAAACTGGCCTATAGCTGTTCATGTCTAGGGGGTCAAGGCAAGATCTTTTCAGAAGCAGCCTAACCACCACTTCCTTCAAACGGGATGGAACATGACCCTCCCTAAGGGATGCATTGATGATGTCTCTAAGAAACATCCTTAAGGCATCTCCCCCCTGGTTGGCCAGCCACGACGTGCAAGGATCAAGAGGGCAGGTTGTTTTCCTTACTCTACCAAGAGGCTTATCTCATAGGTTAAAAAAAGAAAAAGAAAGAAATGTGATTGTTAAATTAAGACATGAAGGTAAGGAAATAAGTGTTCAAAATGAGATGAAATCATTAATACAAGATTTTTATGGTAAACTATATAGGGCTGACAAGGAACAACAAGGTAAAAGGATCTCAATGTGTGAATATATCAAAGATTTGCAGTTAACTAAATTAGAGGACTCAGTATTAATAGATTTGAATAGGCCTATAACAATAGAGGAAATTGATCAAGCGATTAATGAATTGAAAGATCATAAGGCTCTGGGTCCAGATGGGCTCTCACCTAAATATTATAAGATATTTAAAGATGAATTGCACAATGCGTTATATGAAATGATTCTAAATATTGATTATGGTGAATACCCAGACTCGTGAGGACATTCACTTATAACCTTGCTTCATAAGGAAAATAAAGACCCTGAGGACCTTAACAATTACCGCCCGATTTCACTACTAAATGTAGACTATAAAATTTATGCATCTATCCTTGCAAAAAGATTGAAAGTAGCTTTAAAGGAATGGATTCATGAAAATCAGGCAGGGTTCTTACCTGGAAGAAATATCAAAGACAATGTAAGAACTGTGATAGATATTACTGAAAATTACGAAAAGGAGAAATCTAGAAAATTAGGTATGGTCTTTTTAGATCTTGAAAAAGCTTTCGACAGTGTTTGTTGGGATTTCTTAAATATTGTATTAGAAGAAAGTGGAATTCAGGGGAGATTTATAAACTGGATTAGGAAGATTTATACTAACCAAACAACCCAAGTTAGTGTGAATAATGAAAAGACAACATTTATAAAGATCAATAAGGGTACTAGGCAAGGATGCCCGCTCTCCCCATTACTGTTTATTATGGTAATGGAAATATTAAATATTAAAATAAGGAAAGATCAACGGATACAATTTCCAAAGATAAAAAGATATAACTACTGTTTGAAAGCTTACGCGGATGACTTGGTTATATTTTTAGAGAATCCAATAAACAATATAAAATATTTAGAACAAATCTTGGAACAGTTTTCTGATTTAGCGGGATTTAAGGTAAATAAATTTAAGAGTGGAGTGTTGACTAAAAATCTTTCGCAAACTGAAATAGATGCTTTGAAAAAAGAAACTGAATACCAATTAATGGATAAAATTAGGTATTTGGGAATAGAAATTACTAAAAAAAATAAAGAATTATTTAAGAACAATTATATTAAGACATGGGAACATATTAAAACAGATTTGAATTCTTGGAATAACCAACAATTATCATTATTAGGAAGGGTGGCTACTATACAAATGAATGTGCTCCCCCGTATGTTATTCTTATTTCAAACAATCCCCATTCTTATATCGAAACAACCATTCCAAAAATGGAATCAGGATATTATAAAATTTATATGGCAGGGTAAAAAACCCAGGATAAAATTGTCATCTTTGCAGGATAGGAAGGAGAGGGGAGGAATGGGTTTACCCAAATTAGAACTTTATTATGATGCGTGTGCTTTTGCATGGATAAGAGACTGGGTTTCCTTAAGAAATGTGAAATTACTATACTTGGAAGGGATTGGTTTTGAAGTGGGTTGGCATAGCCAAATAGGGTATGGGGAACCCAAACAGCAGAGAAAGTTTAATAAACATTGTGTAAGAAAGGCTCTATTTCAAATCTGGGAGAAGTATAGGGGAAAACTTTGGAGACGAATACCACAGGAGGCATATCATAGGGCAGAAGCTCCGGTAAATAAGACGTGGTTAACAGATGAAAGGATTTTAAAGACAACAAAGGAAGGACTTGAGCTAAAATCAAAAGAAGCCCTATGGGAAGAGGGAGTTGAAATAAATTGGCTGAACTATTTGCAAATTAAGCATGATTTTAAAAAAGATATAGACCAAAAGTGTATAGAACTTGGATTGAATAATTTTGATATTTTGTTTAGACAATATGAAAGAAAATGGATAGGTAAAATGTATAGAGCTCTAATAAATCTGGAATTTCATGAGGAAACAATAAAAACAAACATGATTAAATGGTCCCAGAATATAGGAAATCCCATACCTTTACAACATTGGGAGGAATCATGGCATGACACCACAAAATTTACCAAATGTAACACGCTAAAAGAAAATTATTATAAATTTTTTTATAGGTGGTATCTTTCCCCAACGAGGTTGGAAAAAATGAAGAAAGGGGGAAGTAAATTATGTTGGAAGTGTAAGACAAATTTGGGAACATTATACCACATGTGGTGGCAGTGTAAAAAAGTTAGGAAATTCTGGAAAGAGATCCATGGAATTATGGAAAAAATGTTACATAAAATCTTACCTCTAAATCCGGAGTTATATCTGTTAAATATTCTAAGTGATATTAAGAAAAATTTGAATAAGGATGAACAAAGCTTGGTACTCTATATGTTGACAGCAGCAAGAATTGTATATGCACGTTATTGGAAACTCGATTTGATTCTAGATATAAAGGAATGGCATGATAAGCTTAAAGAATTAGCCTTGATGGACAGTCTATCAATGCACGCTGCTGGAAAGTCATTACAGCAATATGAGATGAAATGGAAAGAGATTATGAGGAATGGTGGGTATTAAAATAAATATGTTATAAGTATAGTGATATCCGTTCGGAAAGGATGAGAATGAAGTAATAGAGGATATAGGTTATTGTATGTTAAACAAGTGATTATCAAGAAGGTGGTGGGATACCACTTGATGTACTGTTTTCTTTTGTGTATTTCTTTTTTTAAATGACTAATAAAATATCAAATACAAAAAAGAAGAAGAAGAAGAAGAAGAAGAAGAAGAAGAAGAAGAAGAAGAAGAAGAAGCTCGTCCACGTCATCAGTACTCATGGATTGAAACTGAGCCAGTATAATTTCATCAAAAGAGTTGCTGGACACCTCGTCAATTGAACCGATTGCCGATTGCCTGACAGAGGGGTGGGATATAAATAAAAATTATTATTATTATTATTATTATTATTATTATTATTATTATTATTATTATTATTTGATTCTGTAACAACACTGGTGTCTAAGTCGGCCTTATCTGAGAGATTTTATCTGCAAAGAAGTTGTTAAATGCATCACAGCAGGCTGTTGTAGGGTTAAGTAATGGGTTCTGCACAGGTGGAACCTGTTTCAGTTCCCTTACCACCCTAAACAGCTCTGCTTTACAGGACTCTGCAGACGCAATACGTGCAGAGGAGAAAATTTCTGTGCTGCATGTATTGCCTTTCTATAGGTACAAATATTCCAGACTGGCTTTAACTTTAGAGTGAAAAAAATGAACAGTAATTGGATCAGGGTAACCCTAGGGTGAATGGACAAGGAGGTTGGCAGAAAGTGCAGCAGGGGGTAGGCAGAGAGAACTGGCTTATTACTTCAGTGCAATGAGAATTCCTTTGTCTCTTGGTTCAAGAGGAAATGCAGAGGACTTGGGGGAAGGAAGAAGCTATTAGTACACTGATTTAGCCTTGATTTTATTAATACCTGGATTGTCCACATGCCCTTGGGTCTTTTTTTCTTTTCTCCTGGGAACCTAACCTAGTGTTCCTATAGGTCATTGTGACCTCTCATAAACATGCTAGCTCCAGATATGAAGTATGAAAATATTTGGCCCCAACTACAATGTGGAATATGCAGGGTGTGCTAACCAAAGGTGGTGTCTTGCTGAAAGCCACTTGAGTTTCATCTTAAAGAAGTAATTTGAAATGAGATCAAAGTCAGTGGCAAATGAATAAAGCAGTTGTTTCAGTTTATAAGTATGGGGTTTGAAATATATGTCCTGATCATAAATAACAAGATAATCCAAATCAAGTTGAGAATGGGAGTGGCAGTTGGTGACTTCATTATCCTGGGCACTGTGGATTTTAAAGGAGGTGTCCAAGGAGCAGAAACTATTTGGGGACAGGAGCCAGCCGTTTGAATAATTTCTTAACATTTCAGACTGAATCTGAGAGTAGATTCCCCATCCCCAACTAACCTCAAAACCATCGGCTGTCAGATGGAGATACTGGCCAGCTTGATGGATAGTTAAACAGAATTTTAGGTTACATAGCATCGAGTGAACTGTGCAAAAATGTTTGGTGTCTCAGATTTGCTGAAATAGAGAATAGGTGTGGATACGATCCTTTGGAGATGGAATAATTGGTTTTAAGTAAATTAAATAAATAAATAAGCTTTTGTAAATGAATTCATTTTAAATAAAATAAATGAACACCCTCTTGTTGTAGCAGGCAGACAAACAGGCAGGCAGAGAGGAAAGTAACTATTGTTGGCTACTAGCCATGAGTTGTTTACCTTTTATCTCCTTTATTAGTTCAGAAGCAAATGTCTCATTTTTGAACTTATCTTTCCCTTTCCTACCTCAGCATTGTGTCTGTGCCCATTACAAAGAAGACTTTTTTTGTATTTTTATAACATGAGACCTCTCTCTTTCCCTTTCAATGAATGCCATTGACCTGGTGGGTCTGCTTCCCCCCACTTTCCTTGGGCTGGCATGCTCCTGTATATCTTTTTAGAGTTGTTTTGGTTTTGTTCATTTACAGCTAGTTGTACAACCACACAAAAACAAAATTATTCAGACCAACACTTGAAACCAAGAGTGGGCAACCTTTGCCCCTTCAAATATCATTGGACTGCAATTCTCAATTTTCCTAGTCAGCATATCTATTGGTGAGAAGTGAATCCAACAACATTAGGAGAGTCACAAATTGCCAAGCTATGTTTTAATATACATACAGCAAAATTAGAGCAATTTGATACCACTTTAACTGCCATGACTCTATCCTACAGAATCCTGAGATTTGTGGTTTCATGAGGAACCAGAGCTCTCTGAATAACTCTCCAAACTACACATCCCATGATTGCCCAGAATGGAACCATGGCCGTTAAAGTTTTGTCAAACTGCTTTATTTCTGCAGTGTGGAAGAACTGTAAATGTCCCCAGATTTTAAGGAGCCATAAAATGCAATGGATTCTAAACCCCACCTTGGCTTCATGAAGACCAAACAGAATGAAATCAAAGATACTGCCCAGGAGAGAATGACTGGCAGGTGGGCTGACTATGGTACTAGTAGATCTATATTTTTAAGATCTATTCCCACAGCATAGTAACAGGGATATAGATTCATTCTGGAATAGTCAGAATGTCTGAAAGCATCCTGAGACAGACAGGCTCAGCTCTAATTTCAATCCAGCCTTGTCACTTCTCTCTTAGTAAAAGCAAACCAACAGCAAAGCCGTCTGATTTTCATTTTTATCTCTTGTTCTGCAATTCTTCGTGTATATCATGTTCAAATAAATCTACAATATAGCTGGTTATTATTAGCAGTACTTTCAGCAAAATTGTATGAGCTTTTTATTATTATTATTTTCACACACACACAAACACATGCAGAGAGAGAGGACTGATACTATGCTAACATTATCATGCTGAGAACCAGAGTTTTCTTTATGAAAAACATAAATATTAACTGAAAACCTTTCTAGTAAAATTTGCATTATATTTTCTTGCACTAAAAAGGAACAGCACATTGTCACTAGTTGCTAAGTAACCCACAGGAACATATTTCTCTTCAAAGGAAAGCAATTAGGCCTCTTAACCTATTTTAATGGAAGACAAAGAAAATTTATACGATTCAAGTTTCTTAGCATTCTTTCTGACTTCATGGTAGATTTCATCATGGGAATTCCTAACATTAATTTAATTTAACTAATTAATTTCAGCTGGACAAAGAAAATATTGCCTAGATCTTACTTGTGTGGCCTATGAATTTACTGTTTCCTTGTATCATCAAATGTTTGTTTATCAAGAAACAAATTATGCAGGTAAAAAAAAAATCACATGATATGTCCAGAACAGCAGCTCTAGTTCAAAACTTCAGAAAAGTTATTATATTTATGGCCTGACTGCATCAAGATATTAGAGAAAATGCAATAGTTCATACAGAAGCGCAGTCATGACCTTGGTCTTCATTTATTTTTCTTGATGTTTTACCCCATCCCATTATGAAATTTTATAAATAAAGATCTGGTGATACAAGGAAGCAGTACTTTCATAAACCATACAAGTGAGAAGCAATCTTATGTATTTCAGGCTATACCATTACCTAGGGATTAATTTCCACTGAATTTAGATTTAATTCTAAGTAATTTAATTTAATTCTAAACCATCATGTATCCAAAATAGATCATATCAGTTCTTCCTGGGCTTTCTAACTCAAATCACTTGAGGAAGAAGGGTAGAGTTTGCTTCATTGCCCTGATTTTCCGTTCCATTCCCTGGAGCTCCACTCTGCCACACTCCAGAGCTTTCAAAGAGGTTTGGGTTTTTTGCATAACACCTGGAGGATTCTGAGAACTGTATCCAAAAATAAAGCACTGGCAGTCAGGGTTCCCATAGCACAACCAGCACATACAATGAGACATCTAAACATAGAATTGATTGGTTGGTTGTTTGATTTTTGTACATCACCTTCATAATACCTATGCGTATGTGTCTCTGATAAAGAGATATTGTGTTTGTGTGTGTGGCAGAGAGAAGGGGGAGGGAGGGAGGGAGGGAGAGAGTGAGGGATGAATGAGAGGTTCATCTGGGTATAGTTATATTGGAGCTAGCATGTCATAGTGGTTTACGACTCTGGAGACCAGGATAAAAATCCTTACTCAGGGGGGTTGCAGACTGCCAGAAATAGTGTGAATTCAGTCCACTTTTAGGGTTAGGGTTAGAGTTAGGGAACCATGGGAACTGTATTTTATTGTGGCATCAGAGTTGTCTGACAGAGAAGGCTCAATGTCTCAGAAAAATAACAGTTCCCATGATTCCCTAGCACTAACCCTAACCCTAAAAGTGGACTGAATTCACACTATTTCTGGCAGTCTGCAACCCCCCTCAGTCACAAAAACATACTCTCAGCCTCAGAAAACTCCATAATAGCTTTAGGGTCGCCATTAATCAGAAACAACATGAAAACACACGGCAACAGCACAACATGGATGTATCAGTCTAACTCTGGTCCATATTGGTTTCAGAAATATTCAGGCATAAGTCCATTGTATCTCATTATTGCATCAGTATGACAAAACACACACACACACACACACACACACACACACACTTACACTTTGTCTTCATAAGGTAATATTGGACTAGCGGAATAGGGAATTTCTCTTAGTAGTAACATTTTTGCGTTCAACATTCCCCAATTTTGTTTGTGAAATTTTTGAACTGATAATTGCATCATGAAGGTGGAGAAGAGTTCTGTCCAAAGTAATGTATGCCCAGGATGTAAAAAGCTTAGGTATGTTTAATCAATCAATTAATTAATCAATATTTTATTGATTAGCCCCTAGGCCATTTCACTATTACTCAAAAAAGAGTAGCGCACACTATAAAAATTCAGTAAAAATTACAAGGAAGTGTGTATATATATATATATATATATATATATACACATTAGAGTTCTTCATCACCCCACAGCCTACAGTTTACACAAGAGGTAGGCAACCTTTCCCCTTTAAGGGCCGAGGGACTTCAGCTCCCAGAAGCCTCAGCCATGTTGGCCAATAGTCCCATGTTGGCCAATAGCTCCTGGGATTCTGGGAGCTGAAGTTCCTCAGCCCTTAAAGGGGAAAGGTTGCCAATCATCCCCACATATCTAGATCTCAGTAAGGCCTTTGACAAGGTTCCCCATGACATTCTTGCAAACAAGCTGGTAAAATGTGGGCTAGACAAAGGGGGGATGCAGACCAGGGCGTCGGGGATGCCCTGGGATGGTGCGCCGCTGGAGCGAGGCACTCGCACGGTGGCGCACCGGCGGCGTCCCTGAAAGGAGCACCAAATTGGCGCTCTTTTCAGAAGACAGGGAAAGTGCGCCCTAAACGCGTCGGGCGCACTTTCCCTGGCTTTCCCGCCGCAGCGTGTGAGGATGCTGAGGCGGGAGGTTGCCCTCGGTGTGCCGGCCGTGCGGAGAGCCGGCAGCTCCGAGGGCAACCTCGGGAGGAGGAAGGGGCGCCGCTCGTGCGGCTGCCCCTCCTCTTCCTTGCCTCGGAGATGACCCTATTGGTCGTCTGCCGAGGCCCATAGTAACTGGTACATGGATTTGCAATTGGTTGACTGACTGAACCCAAAGGGTGCTCAACAATGGCTCCTTTTCAACCTGGAAAGAAGTGACCAGCGGGGTGCCACAGGGCTCTGTCCAGGGCCCAGTGCTATTCAACATTGTTATCAATGATTGGATGACAATATAGGGGGCATAGTTATCAAATTTGCAGACAACACCAAATTAGGAGGAGTAGCTAATACCCCAGAAGACAGGATCAAAATTCAAAATGACTTGAACAGACTAGAAAGCTGGGCCAAAGCTGAGAAATGTAAGGTACTGCAGTTAGGGTGGAAAAACGAAAAGTACAGATATATGATGGGGGACACCTGGCTGAATGAGACTACATGTGAAAGGGATCTAGGAGTCCAGGTAGACCACAAGTTGAACATGAGTCAACAGTGTGATGCAGCAGCTAAAAAGGCCAATGCAATTTTAGGCCGCATCAATAGAAGTATAGTGTTTAGATCAAGAGAAGTAATAGTGTCACTCTATTCTGCTTTGTTCAGGCCTTTCCTGGAATACTGTGTCCAGTTCTGGACACCACAATTCTAAAAGGATGTGAAGAAATTGGAGCGTGTCCAAAGGAGGGCAACTAAAATGGTGAAGGGTCAGGAAACCAAGCCCTATGAGGAATGACTTAGGGAGCTGGGGATGTTTAGCCTGGAGAAGAGAAGGTCAAGAGGTGATATGATAGCCTTGTTTAAATATTTGAAGGGATGTCATATTGAGGAGGGAACAAGCCTGTTTTCTGCTGCTCCAGAGAGTAGAACCCGGAACAATGGGTGCAAGCTACAGGAAAAGAGATTCCACCTCAACATTAAGAGGAAATTCTTGACAGTAAGGGATGTTTGACAGTGGAACACACTCCCTCGGAATGTGGTGGAGTCTCCTTCCTTGGAGGTCTTTAAGCAGAGGCTGGATGGCCATCTGTCGGGGATGTTTTAATTGGGAGTTCCTGCATGGCAGGGGGTTGGACTGGATAGCCCTTGTCTTCTCTTCCAACTCTATAATTCTATGATTCTATGATTTTATAACTCAACTGTATCGCTTTATATAGAAAACGAGCTGTGATGGTAGTTAGATTTGAACCTTGACCACTCATGAAGTATGAAATTCTAACATGGGTATCCCAGAACATTGTTCGTTTAATATGGGGACCAAGATATTGATCTCTTTCCTGTTGGTGCAAATTACATTTGAATAGAATGTGGACTAAATCCTCAATTGCACATTCTCCACATATACATGTTCGCTCATTATATGGAATACCAAAGAACCTTCCATATCTTACCATCATATCAAGCAGATCAAATCTAGCTTGGGTAAATACCTCCCTCAGATATTTATGCATTTTTAGATAATTTGCTTTTTGAAAGGAGCGTTTGTATTGGCTCAACAATTTTAAGTTGCCTACCTTGCTCAAGGTGGCTATATCTTTTTGGGCTTCAATATCCAAGATTCTCTGTCTCGCACCCTTTTTGGTTGATCATTTACTGAACATGATTCAGGGAGATCATAACTCTTTATAAAGTTTATTATTTGCATAGACCAAGAGGATTGAAGATGGGATTGTAACTGTTCTAAGAGACATAATCTTGGTAATCTATCTGGCTCCATTTCGTTGATTTTGCACCAATAGTTGAACACTTTGATTTTTGCTTGCGAGTAAATTGAATACATTTCTAATTCAGCTTTAACAGCAGCCGCTAGTGCCCTTTTGTCTACCCCCAAAATGCTTCTCAGATGTTGAGACTGTACTAGTTCTATTGCTGAGATGGAATTTAAACCTCAGACTTCCACTGCGTATAACAGCATAGGTGTAACCTTAGCTTTATATATGTTAATTATTGAGGTTAGGAGCCGTGGTACTTGTGGGCTTTTAGTTTAAATATAAGATTCAAGCGTGCCTTTGTTCTAAGTGCACTCCTTTTGATGATTACAAGACCAGGAGCCATTCTTGGAGAATGTTACACCGAGATAGGTGAAGGTCTTTACTTGATCCATTGGGTCACCCTCTAACTGCCATCTGTGTCTCTGCTGTCTTTTGCCAAATACTATTATATTTGACTTTGATTCATTAATAGTTAAATAATTATTCTGACAGTAACAGCTAAATCTTCTCCGCATACCCACTTGTGAATATGATAACAATATCATATTGTCAGCGTAAATTAGAATGTTATAAGGTGTGTGAAGGACTGTGGGCATATGGACTGCAGAGTCCTTCATTTCAGATGGCAGGTCATTAATATACAAATTAAATAACAAGAGAGCAAGTAAGCACCCCTGTCTTACCCCTTTATATCTGTCAATTTTGTTTGTCATGGCTCCATTTAATCCAAATCTTACTCTCAGACAGGTACCTGTATAGAGGGCTTGTATTAATAACAACAGTCACAATTCAATTTTAAGATTAATCAATTTGTTCCATAAAATTTCTATATTCACTGTATCAAAGGCTGCAGAAAGATCTATACTACACTTGATCTTAGCCAAAAGGCCGAGAAGCGAAAGATCTATAAAAGCAGCAGATAGATGTTTTCCTTTGCTGGTATATTTGGCAAACATATGATTTAAAATAAAACAGTTGTCAATGGTAGATCGATTTTGTCTCAAGCCTGCTTGTTCTTCTGTTGAAATTCCTTCTCCATTAACCTAGCTTTCCAGTCTGTTCAAGAGAAACCTCAAGTAAATTTTGGCTACAATATCTATTAAGCTAATAGGCCTATAGTTACTGGGAACCTTATTGTTCCCTTTTTTATAAATAGGTACCACTATGGCCAACTTCCAACCAGCTGGGATCTGACAGGTATTATTTATATGCGTAAACAAACCTGACAGAATAGGTGCCCACCAATCACTGAGGTGTTTGTATAATTCTGCTGGTAAGAGGTTCTCCTCTTTATTATTTTTCAGAACATTGATAATAAACAAATCTCTTCTTCAGAGACTGGTGGCCATGGGGTCAGAGTTTCAGTACCTAGGAAATCGGAATTTAAATGCTGGATCTCCATAGAATTGTTTATCGCAAATAGGCCGTGAAAATAATCTTCCCATTCCTTAGCAGGTATAGGGATATCATATAGAAATCTCCTTTGCACCGGCAGAAAGGAGCCCGTACGCCTTTTGTGGGTAATAAATGGCCACAACTTTATTCATCTGTACAGGGTCATAAATCACGGTTTGACAGCCATATCTGTTCTGCACGTATTGCGTCTGCAGAGTCTCGCCCGGCAGAGCTGTTTAGGGTGGTGGGGGATTTGACGCAGATATCTCCTGCGCCGAATCCTTTACTTAACCCGACGACAGCCTGCTGTGAGGCATTTAATATCTACTTTGCAGATAAAATCTCTCGGATAAGAGCCGACTTGGACACCAGTATTCCAACAGAATCTGTAAGTGAGGCGTCCAGTAACTCCGTTGATGGTACTTTACTGGATCAATTTCAATTTGTGAGTACCGAGGACGTGGACAAGTTGCTTGGAAGGATGAGGAGGACGACTTGCCCCCTCGATCCCTGTCCATCATGGCTGGTCATCCAGGGTGGGGACGCATTGAGGGTGTTCCTCCGAGACACAATCAACGCGTCCCTCAGGGAGGGCAGTATACCATCTTGCTTAAAAGAGGCGGCAGTTAGGCCACTCTTAAAAAAGCCTTCCCTGGATCCCCTGGACAGAAGCAACTACAGACCAGTCTCCTTGCTGCCATTTTTAAGCAAGGTGATCGAGAGGGCAGTTGCTTCCCAGCTCCAAGCTATCTTGGATGAAACCGATTATCTTGATCCGTTTCAAACCGGCTTTAGGACGGGATTTGGAGTTGAGACTGCCTTGGTTGCTCTGACCGATGACCTCCGCTTGAGCACCGACAGGGGAAGTGTGACCCTGCTGGTGCTCTTGGACCTCTCAGCGGCCTTTGACACTATAGATCATGCCATCCTCTTGGATCGGCTGAGAGAGTTAGGAATTGGAGGCACTGCTTTGCGGTGGTTCCATTCCTTCCTCTCTGGCAGATCCCAGAGGGTGAGACTCGGGGACAGTTGTTCTTCCAAAATAGAACTTAATTGTGGTGTCCCACAGGGCGCCATCCTGTCTCCGATGTTATTCAACATTTATATGAAGCCGCTGGGAGAGATCATTCGGAGGCATGGAGCGCGGTGTCTTCAGTACGCTGATGACACCCAGATTTATTTCTCCATGACCAGATCATCGTCTCAGACCTCTGATGGCGTCTCTCCTCTCAATGACTGTCTTAGAGCGGTAATGGATTGGATGAGGAAAAATAAATTGAAGCTGAATCCAGACAAAACGGAGGTGCTCACGGTTACAGGTCCAAATCCGGGCCCGGGATTACAGCCCCCAGTCCTGGACGGGGTCACACTCCCCTCCAAGGACTGTGTGCGCAGTCTGGGGGTACTCCTTGACTCGTCGCTTCATATGACTAGTCAGGTGAGTGCGACAGTCAGGAGTGCCTGCTATCAGCTTCGGCTGATACGCCAGCTGCGCCCATTCCTGGATAGGAAAGACCTGGAAACCGTTGTGCACGCACTGGTAACCTCACGCTTAGATTACTGCAATGCACTCTACATGGGGCTACCCTTGTGCCTAACTCGGAAACTTCAGTTAGTACAAAATATGGCAGCCAGGTTAATTACCGGTACATCTAGGAGGGAGCATATTACACCTGTGCTCAAATCCCTCCACTGGCTGCCAATTAGTTTCCGGGCGCAGTACAAGGTGTTGGTTTTGACCTTTAAAGCCCTACATGGCTTGGGTCCAACTTATCTTAGGGACCGCCTCTCCCCATATGAGCCCCCCCGTGCCCTTCGGTCAGCCGGGAAGAACTTACTTCATCAACCAAAAGCCAAGCTGAATCAGACCTCGCAGAGGGCATTTTCGTTGACTGCCCCCAAACTATGGAATGGCCTGCCGGATGAGATCCGTCTTATTACAACACTCGCGGCTTTTAAGAAAGCAGTTAAGACGGATCTCTTCCGGCAGGCATTCCCAGATTGACCCTCTTGAGGAATGAATATTGAATCCTCTCCCCAGACTCTCTGTTGTGTTGTCACTATTATTTTATCACTCTGTTTTTATTGACCTTGTTTTAATTTTTTTCTAGTTTAATTCGGTCTTAAGGGGTGGGAGGGATGGGTGGAGGGATCGGGATACTTAAATGTATTTTAATTATTGTATTTTAATTGTTGTGAGCCGCCCCGATTGCTATGCAGAGGGGCGGGATAAAAATAAAATTTATTATTATTATTATTATTATTATTATAAATCTTTCACATTGTTTGGTATCCTTTTTGACCCATGTCACAATTCATGGTGTAAATCATACCATAAATCATGACAAGTTATCAGGTCATAAATCATGCCATAAATCAATCATATGTCAACATAATTGTCATAAATCAAACTATAAATCATGTCATCAAATCATCCATCAATCAAAATCTGACAACAATCATAATGATTAATGAGGTTGCACATGTCAAGCTGTCATCATAAATCAATCATCCATCATAAATCACCAGATATTGATAACTCAGCTATTTGTTAATCCCAGGGAGGGGGTCCCTGTCCCACCACAGGAGGGGGCCAGCCTAGCTTGGCATCCCCTCCTCCTCCCAATACAACTTGTTTGATGTGAAAAACAATGGAATCCAAATACAGAACACAACCCGCTAGGGAGAGATGAACTCATCACTCTTGTACAGATGTGGCAATTCAATTCTAATCTGATTGTGTATCACCTCCGAGGCCCCCACGGATTCCAACCTCCTCAAGACACCCCTATTCACCCAGTGATGAGCTGAGTTAACAGCAGAGTTCTTCATTGCTCCAGACCAGGTTCGTCACAGCAGGAGCTTAGTCCATAACAACACAGTGTCAGGTAACAGGGATAGTACTTTGTGGAGGTCCTTGATGATCCTTTTAACTAGCTGAAGCCCAGGGGTCTTGACCAAATTGTTCTCACCCAGATGAATGAGCAATATCCAAGGAGGTGTAAGACTAGCAGCCAGCTCAATGACACAGGAAAGGAAGGCCCCCCAAAGCATCCCTCTCTGCCCGAACCAGTGAATGTGCCCAAATTGCTCAAGACCCAGCTCTAGATGTCTGCCTGACTGAAGAGCACATTGTTCAGCCCAAAAAAACCAAGCTGTGACCAACAATCCAGATGTCTCCCTGATCTTGACCTGCTCAACAGAAAACAACACATTAGAGCCCCAGGGAACCGGCATTCAGCCCCCCAAAATGCGAATCCAAAGTTCCTCTGACCTGAGGGCAAATGTACGTCTTAAAGGCCCCAGAGCACCACCGCCCGATATGTCGGACCACATCACTGCCCAGGCTATGACTTGCAGAAGTTGTGGCGGCTCTAATCTGGGATGAATGAATAGAAAAATATGCTTTGTGCAGACAATTCTCTGCTGCCCATTGCCCATTCCAATTGCACCAAAACCATGGGCTCTGGATGCATCAGAATGAACCTGCAAATCCACCTTGAGAAGCATCTTTCTCCTCCAAAATGATACACTATTGAATTCCCTCAGAAAGGGGTCCCACACCCTTAGGTCCTCCCGAATCCTAATATTGATCCTATGTGGTGATATGGGGAAGAAATCTCCCTCATGGCCTGGTATAAGTGAGCACTGAAAGCTCGCCCCAGAATCACCACTTTGCAAGCAAAATTTAACAAACCCACTAAAGATTGAAAGTCATGTAGCGTGACTTTCTGCTTACCTCCCAAATCCTTCATCTGTTGCCTCAATAGGCCCAATTTCTCCTATGCGAGGCAAGACAGACCCTCAGTCGTATCCAGCTCGATCCCCAGGAACGTGAGATGAGTAGCAGGACCTTCAGTCTTTTCCTTAGCTAGCGGAACTCCCATCTCATCCATCTAGTTCAGAGCTGTTTGGATTTAGGCTTACTCTGAGGCATGTTGAGAATCTGCAAGTGAATGTTAAAAATTAGTATGCCTGAAGCCTTCCCATGTAGGAGGATACAAAGCGTAAATTAACCTATACAGATCTGCATATATACCCTCTATTATCGATAGAATATATAATGCCATAGACGTGATGAACCAAAATGCTAAAAGGAATACTAACTGATCACACTAATATTAAGACATTGATAATAATATGCCTGTAAACACATAGGGATGTAAGATATATTTCCTGTAATATACTTTTAAATCAAGGTAACATAATAATAGTGATGATGATGATGCTATTAACAGGGAAAATTAAATAATAACATTAAAATGTACACCTATAAATATCTATGGACAACTGTTTAGACATGATAACTTGTCATCATTGTGCCTAGTGTGCATTTGTGTGTGTGGTTTCTTTCTTTCTTTCTTTCTTTCTTTCTTTCTTTCTTTCTTATTTTTAATAAGAATGAGAGGGACGTAAAGATGATAATGATGACAATCATGAGCATGCCCAGGATCATGATGTTTTCCCATAGTATAACCAAGTGGATGGGTGAAACAGTCAACTAACCCACCAGGAAACCCCCTCTAACCCCACTTCCTGCGCTGCCCTCCAAGCTGCTCTCCCCCCCACCCATTGGGATATGGCCAGAAGGGCACCAATTGGTGGGGGCACAGGGCTCCCAGCTGGCCCACCACATGTCCCTCAAGCAGCTAGGGGAGGAGCGAGCTGCCCTCACCTTCCCCCTACCCGCCCCATCTCCGGTCCCCTGGAACCATGGGCACCCCACCAGTGCCTGCCCCCCTTAAGTTGGGCGAAGAGCCCAATTCACCCATCTTGGCCAAACTGGTGCAGCGGCCTGGACAGGAGCTACGGCTTCCCCGTTTGCTGCGCCCATGGACACGCCAGGTCATGCTACACCCCCCTCTCTGGCCCCAATGGTCAAACCATGCTGCTGAGGCAGGAGAGGTCCCAATGTATCCCTGACACATCGGCAGCCCCCTGCCCAGCAAGCCCCCCACCCATGGATGCATACACAGCCCCCCCATAACCCCCCCAATCAGACAGAGATCCCTACCTCCCAAATCTCCCCCCATCTCCTCCTCCTTCCCGACCCCCATGCCCTACCTCCTGGCCCCCAGGCCATGGAAGGAGAAGGACCCAGATGCTGCAAAAAAGAGAGGATTTCTTTCCTCTCTCTCGGCTACCCGACTTGCAATGGCCTCAGCCACGTGGCTGAGGGCCTTAAACAGGCCCCAAATCCCACCTGGAATCTCATGAGACATGAAGCCTTGTGAGATTACCTGGGCCACTGGGGGATCTTGTGAGATCCCCCCTATTGGAGGAGAGCTGCAGGAAGGGTGGGAGTTCCTGCCACTCTCAGCCAATCATGGTGTAGGCCTCCTAAAAGGGTTGACGCAACCAGCGGCCCCTCCCGACATGTTGGGAGGGGGGGTCCTTCCTTTAGAATTCCAGTGACAGAATGCCAAAATATTGCTGAATTGTGGCTTTTAGCTGCTAACTCTAGACCAGCCCAAATTGAGATGTCATGACTTTGTTTCTTAAGTTTTATTAGTTTTTTAATTCCTTTCTAGGGGACAACATCTTAAATTGTACATGAATAGAGGAAGACCTCTGTGCAGAACTCAATGGCAACTTTAGTTTCTTTTTCATTAGCCTGCATTCTGTGTCAAACCAGGATGAATTATCTTTCAAAAGAGTTTTCCCTGAAGGCTTAGATATTAAATAATTATTCAGCATTTGGCACAGGTTTGAGAATGCATTAGTAATTTGATAGCCAGTCAGCTGAAGGTGACTGAATCGTATTAGCCCAGTTTTCGACATTATCTGCTTTAAGATTAACTGATATTGCAGTAGTATCAACTTTAGCCCATCTAAGTCTGCCATTTTGGCATGCCTCTTGATTATTTATAATCAATCTATCATCCTAACTACTTGGTCTTAAATCTGAACTACCCCGCACTTTCATACTCACAAGTTGATGATTGCTTTGCCCTCTTGGGTAAACAGCAATCTCAGAAAATAGATCAATTTTGTTTCTAGAAACATAGATAAGATCTAGAACACTACTAGAATTGGATGCATGATATGTGAATGGGTATCTGTAACTGTCATCCTCATCTCTATTTACTAGAATTTAAAGATTATATTTGAAAATTAAAGATACCAAAGACAGTCCAGCACTGTTGCTTTTGTTATCTCTAGAACACCATTGAGGGTGGTTATCAAAAAAATTGTTAGGTAGGTTATTCTTTTTGGCAAAATCATAAAGGGATGAACCTAATTTAGCATTAAAGTCAACCAATAGAATTATTACAGCTTGAGGGTATAGAATTATTAATTCATCCATTTGAACTTCTAAACCTATCCATAAATTTATATTATAAAAAGGAGATGAAATAGGAGGAATATATTTGAAGGATTTGAATAAGACATTTGTGTATGTCAGCTTTTCTGGGTTAAAATCGAGAACAGTTATCACATTAAAATGAAAGGCTGAATCACTGCTAATGTAGATGCCATTTGCTTTGCTTTGCCTTTTGTTTAATTCTGTTTTAAGGGGATGGGAGGGTGGGACTATGGGATGATGGAATGTTTTTTAACTTTGTTCTATTTTAATATTGTTGTACCCCGCCCCGATTGCCGCGCAGAGGGGCGGGTTATAAATAAAAATTTATTATTATTATTATTATTATTATTATTATTATTATTTACATTTACCAATATAACTTTAAAATCCTTATGTGTAAATTTCATAACTAAAAATTGGGAGTATTTATCCCTGTAATTTAGTTTCTCCCCTTGCCAGTGCAATTCTTGTTTAATAAGAATGCAGAGACCACCAGAAGCAATCCCTCTGTTTTTTAGTTTTTGGGCAGGGATCTCCCAACATTGAAAACCTGGAAGTTTTAATGGCTCATCAGCACAGTTAACCAAGTTTCCTGGATGGCCACTACATCAAATTTAGAAAGGAAGCCCACTAAATCAGCGTTCACTGCTTTCTTCCAGCCAGCAACATTCCATGAGACTACATGGATACTTTCCCCACTAACAGGCTGTTCTGAATCAGATGAAGAACTAGAACCTAATGGCCCAAACAGTCAATTAGTATCTGTATCTACAACTATATTGTCGATACGTCCTAAATAAAAACAGTTGTTATGTGGATGGTCACCTTTAAGCAGCGGGGGAAGGATCGATACAGTTGTTGTTGTTGTTGCTCTTTTTTTTACAAACGAAGCAGGATTCCCTGATATCCCATCCAAAGAAAAGGCCTGATGTATTACAGCCCTCTCTTTTATGACTAAAGGGAGCTTGACAGGGGACTATCTCTGTTCTTGGAGCCTTTTCTTGGGGGTACCAGTTTCCAGTTGAATTAGCCCTAATGAAGTTAGTAACAAAGGTCTGGTTGATGATGTAACTGCTAATTGTTTCTGGTTTTGCTTCAGAGACATTGTGTTTAAGCTAACCTCCCCCTCACACAACAGCTTTGGCGTTCTTTTCTCATTTGTGTGACCAGATGGAAGCTCCATCTCAATTTCAAGAGCCTCTAGTGGTCCAAAAAGGTCACATCCACTAATCTTTGAGTGCTCATTATCAGACATTCCCTTCCCCAGTGTGAGCAAGCCAGTACAATCCATGTTTGGAGATCGAAGGTCAATTAGTGGTTCTATTGGTACAACTGTATTCCTTAGGGACCACTTTAATTTATCCAACTTATGCAAAATAGTGTCTTGCTCTTCTCTTGGAAGTAAACTAAAAGCATTGACAAAACTATCCTCAATCTGGGCCAAACTAAGTTGACTCTCGCTCCAGTTCCATCTGGGACAAAACAGGGGATGATGCAACTCTAGAAACTCTTGACACAGCAATTAGAGATTTGACTCTAGCTTTACAAAAGACTCTAATGGGGAAGATTTGATATTGGGCTAGATAAGCCTTCATCCTGAATAGCATCAGTGGGATTGTAGAGTGTTTAAAGGACAGAAATACCCTTAATTGGTTTGGATGCCCTGGAAGCCAAGCCACATAATCTATGTCTATCTGCCCTTGTTGACAGTGAAGGAGCTTTCCCAATGAGATTTTGATTGCTTTCTAGGTCCAACACCCATTGTTAAGTCTATTCTCATGAATACTCAAGGCAATCTGTTCCGGTTGAAGTAAACAATTATATTTCAGATGAGATAATGTTTTAGTTTTTGTAACATCCTTAATATATCCATGATCTCCTTGTGTTACCTTGTCAGGACTTGGTTGCTTAGTTTCTTGGGACTGCAGTCTCATATCAGAGTTTTTAACATTTCCATCAGCCTAATGTTCTCTATCGGCTGATTGACCGTGGATGTAAGGCTTAGCCCTAACAGGTTCAGAAGCTCCAGTGCAAAAGGGGCTAATAGGTGGTCTTGCAGTTAGATTTTGTTCCAAAATCTCCCTTTCTTCACTTAGGATGTTCAACCTATGTTTTAATTCCGATATCAGTTCAAATATCAAGATAACAGTTTGTCTAGTAATCAGACAATATTTTGTCATAAATTCTGTTAGCTCATCTCCTGTTTGTTGCTCCACATTCTGATTCTCATTATGTTTATTTGTTGTCCTATTAGTACTGATCTTTATTACAGGATCCTTGCTGTTGATATCAGGGCTAATTGTGTATGTTGACAGACTTTGCTGGGGCCCAATTCTTGTACTTGGTTTCCATTCAACAAGGTCGGATCCAGGATCTGCTCAACTCCAGTCTCCGATTGTGAGCCATCTTCCAAAATTTCAGAACCATTAACAATATGGATAGGATTTGATTTTCTTACATTCTCAGTTCCTATAAAACACTAATCAATTCTAGGTTGTTTAGAGTGTTTCAAATGAGGGAGTGAGTTTGGACTCCCCCCCCCCCCCCCAACTGTTTTCTTCATTTCCTCTTTCCCATAGCTTAATTCAGGAGATTTCCACAGAGGTCAAGGACTCAGGTTAGATACTTGTCTTGTATCTTATGGATGAATTATCTAAACTGTTCTGCCTTGTACTCTGGCTAAGTCAGAGAAGGATACTTGTCCTGGCCTCACCACTGCCACGCCACTACTATCCCTGCACCTCGGGTGCTGGTCCAGGCTTGGTTGTGTTATTTAAGTTTTATGAACCTAATCATTTCTATTACTGTTACTCTGGGAAAAAGAAGTAAGAAGCTGGATGACTCAGGGGTCTTGGCGTTTGGTCTCTACTAATGGGCAAGTAACAAGATAGGGGCTGGTTGAGTGGCCTCCTCCTCGGCTCTGCTCCTGGCCACGCCGCCGCCGCTGCTGGTGGTGGTGATATTGATGTTGAGGGCAGGTTAGGTAGCCTCGTACCTGGCCCTGCTTCCAGCCACGCTGCCGCTGCTGCTGCTAATGTTGGGGATGAGCTAAGTAGCCTCCTCCCTGGCCCTGCTCCTGGTTGGGCCACCACCGCTGCTGCTTCTGGTGTTGGGGGTGGGCTAGGTAGCCTCCTCCATGGCCCTGCTCCTGGCAGCACTACCGCTGCTGCTGCTCGTTTATTCATAGATGTGAAATGAACAATAACAACAAAAATCCCACATCTAGTACATAAAAATATGCTTACTCACTTATTTACCTGGATAACTCATCTGAACAAAATATAACAACAATATAATAGCCAGAAATATCTATCAAACATAGTGTTCACTGAGGAATATATATCAAATACACTGTCTGATGTTCAGTCTTAAGATTTAAAATCTTCTGCTTCGCATGACTGCAGATGTATTTTCTACAGATTAGGGGGCAGAAAACTTTCACTACATGATATGATTGCTGAGCGTCAGGTTGATTCTTGACAGGGCCCTGAAGCATTGCATAGATCCTCACACTATCATTCCTAATGTCATAAAAAAAAAAGTGAGGTGAATTTGTTTTTTGTTGGCAGAAAGACTGAAGCTGAATTGTGTTTGCTCTGCCATTTTTCAGCTCCCAAAAATTCAGCTGGACAAACAACATCCTTGTTTAACTTGCAAATTTGTTCCCAAACTGGATGGTCAATTTCAGACTAACACAAATATTTTTAAAAAGAGAATAATGAATAATGCTACTACAAAAATTAAAGAAAAGAAAGTGGGAACACTGTCATCCATATATGTTGTTACAAAGCATGAGAATAAAAATGTTTTCAAAAGTTCTGAAAACTATTCATCAACATATGAGGTCCTTAAGCACATCTGGGAAAATACAAAACAACTTAAAAACAAAACATATCAAGCATTATTGCAATGCTGTGTAGCCCTAATGTCATGCATGTTTATTTCCACTGGCATAACAGATTTTCCTCTTCTTTCTTTGTCCCCACCCCAAAATTTTCTCTAGAAGGTCCCCTTCCTTCAAGAGGTTCCATCAGGCATGTAGCTTAAAGGGAGGCAAAACAAGGGCATTGTCCCTGCCAATATTTTTTTCCCTCCAATCCCCTAATTGTTCTCTATATGGAAACTTAAAACTCCAGTTGAGCATTTAGAAATAAATCTTAGGCATTCAAAGAAACAGAGCTGACAAAGTTATGAAGGGAGTACAAACAGCAAATATAAGATTGTTTCTTTCTTGATTCTTAATTCTTTCTCTGCTAGACCCTGTTTGTAAATGAATGGGCATGGAACTGATTGTAGTTCAGCTTCTGCCTTGCCAATTGATTATTTTGCTGGAGAGTGTCACTACTATCCTTCACATTTTTTCCACATGATAGCTGGCAAGACACCAATGGTTTGACATGTTCTCTGATACAGATGAAAATCAGAGTCATCCTTGCCATTAGGCAGAGTGGGACTACTGCCTCAACCAACAAATCTGATGTGATATAAAAGATGAAGAAATTGGTAGCATTTTCATTTGTTATTCTATGTTTATGGTTAAGAGTTGAGAAAGGCACTATGGGATTTTTGTCTCATGTGTCAAAATAATTTTGTTATCTCTCATTCCCCTCCATGCCCATTCATTTACATACAGCAGGGGTAGGCAACCTTTCCCCTTTAAGGGCCGAGGGACTTCAGCTCCCAGAAGCCTCAGCCATGTTGGCCAATAGTCCCATGTTGACCAATAGCTCCTGGAATTCTGGGAGCTGAAGTCCCTCGGCCCTTAAAGGGGAAAGGTTGCCTACCCCTGACATACAGGATATGAATGATCAGGATTTATGTGTTGCTTTGCCTCAGGCAGCAAAATATCTTGTTTCATCCCTGAGAAGAATGCAGATAAAATGGCACACAAATGGTTGTCTACACTTTAGATTTGTTTGAAGGAATGTTAAAAGGATGGAGTCCTTATTCTTGTTTCAGAACTTGCATGGCTCCAGTTCTGGCCTCTTTCCTTGGGATCTTAATATTGAATTGCATGGAGGGGAATGGTCAGAAAAGAGAATTGAAAAAACAATTTAAAAAGAATTTGAATTAACTTGTGCATAAATAGACTTAAATAATAATAATAATAATAATAATAATAATAATAATTAATTAATTTTTATTTATATCCCACTTTTTGTAAAAACAATCAAAGCAGCATACAACAACTTGAAATAATACAAAATATATACAATATCTCCTTCCTCTTAAAAAGAGAATTAAGAAGTACTAAGATTAAAATTACAATCATTAAAAACAAAACAATACTACTACAATATTACAATAATAGTGGGCAGAATCATCACAACTCACAAATTCACAAATATGAGGGTCTTTACGTGGCCTGGTGCTATTCCGGGAAGGCCTGCTGGAAGAGATTCATCTTGATGGCTTTCTTGAAGCTATCTAGGTTGGAAATTTGACAGATCTCATCTGGCAGGCCATTCCATAAGGTGGGAGCGACTGCAGAAAAAGCCCTCTGGGAGGTTGCAACCAATCTGGTCTTCACTGGTTGCAATAGGTTCCGCCCAGAGGATTTGAGTGCATGGGACAGATTATATGGAAGCAGGCGATTCCTTAGATAGGTTGGGCCCAAGCCATGTAGGACTTTAGAGGTGATAACCAACACCTTGTACTGTGCCTGGAAACTAATGGGCAGCCAGTGGAGTGACTTCAATATTGGTGTAATATGGTCACTCCTGGTTGCTCCTGTAATTAGCCTGGCTGCCATATTCTGTACCAGATGAAATTTCTGGACTTGGCACAAGAGTAGCCCCATGTAGAGTGCATTGCAAAAGTTAAGTCTTGAGGTTACCAGAGCGTGTACTACAGTTTCGAGGTCACCCGGTTCCAGAAAAGGGCGCAGCTGGCATATCAGCCAAAGCTGATAACAGGTGTTCTTGACCATCGTATTCACCTGATTTTTCATCTGAAGTGATGAATCAAGAGGCACCTCCAGACTGCAAACACAGTCCTTCAAGGGGAGTGTGAACCCCTCTAGGACTGGAGGTTGCAACCCAATACCTAGTTTAGGGGCCCCTACCACAAGTACCTCAGTTTTGTCTGGATTCAACTTGAGCTGGTTTTCCCTCATCCAGTCCATTACTGCCACAAGACACTGATTGAGGGGAGAAATGCCATCTGTCATCATCGCTGATGACCAAGGCATGGAGAAATATATTTGAGTGTCATCAGCATACTGATAACACCCTGCCCCGTGTCTGCAGATGATTTCTCGCAGTGGCTTCTTATAAATGTTGAATAGCATCGGGGACAGGATGGCTGCCCTGCGGGACACTACAATTAAGCTCTGTTTTTGAAGAGCAACTGTCCCCAAGCATCACCCTCTGGAATCTGCCAGAGAGGAAGGAATGGAACCACTGTAAGGCAATGCCTCCAATTCCAATGCCTCCTAATTCCTCCTAGGCGTTCCAAGAGGATGTCATGCTCTATTGTATCAAATGCAGCTAAGAAATCTAATAGCACCAACAGTGTCACGCTTCCTCTGTTGATGCTTAGATGAAGGTCGTCAGTTAAGGCGACCATGGCAGTCTCCACCCCATATTCCATCCTGAAGCCATTTGGAATGGATCTAGAAAATTGGCTTCATCCAAGACTGCTTGGATCTGAAGAGCGACAGCCTTCTCAATCATCTTGCCCAAGAATGGCAGATGGGATACAGGCCTGTAGTTTTTCATGTCCAGGTGGCCCAGGGAAGTTTTTTTCAGGAGCGGTCTAACGACCTCTTCCTTTAAAAAAGATGGTAGATGACCTTCCCTAAGGGATGCATTGATGACACGTCTGAGAAGTGCCATCAAGGCATCACCCCCCTGGACGGCCAACCATGATGGGCAGGGATTGAGGGGGCATGTCATCTTCCTCACCTTTCCAAGGATCTTGTCTATGTCATCAGGACTCACAAGCTCAAATTGATCCAGTCCAAACTCATAAACGGCTTGACTAGACACCTCATCAGTTGACTTTGTCTCACTATTGGCATCCAAGTGGGCTCTTATCTGAGAGATTTTACCTGCAAAGTAGTTGTTAAATGCATCACAGCAGGCTGTTGTTGGGTTAAGTAAAGAGTGCTGGGTAGATGGCATCACCGTCAGTTCCCTCACCACCCTAAACAGCTCTGCCGGACGAGATTTTGCAGAAGCAATCCGAGCAGATGAGGAAGATCTCCTCGTTGCTCTTGTTGCCTCTCTATAAAAATATAGAAATTTCTTATGATGAGTTCTGTCAGATAAGAGTCCAGTTGAGCACCATTTGCTCTCTAGTTATTGTCCCACCCACTTCATGTTCTTTAGCTCTCTGGTATATCAGGGCTTCTGATTCGAAGAAGGAAGGAAAGGATGCTTGGGATCGATTGTGTCGGTAGCCCTAGTAAGATCGGTGTTCCATATATTCATCAAGATTTTGACAGAGTAACCGGCATTATCAACCAATAGACCTTCTAGGGCTTTTTGTAATCCAATTGGTTCCATTAGCCTTTGAGGGCAGACCATTCTAATAGGTCCACCACCCCCGAGGGGGCAAACAGTGGCTCTTAGTTCTGCCCAGACCAGGAAATGATCCGTCCATGACAATGCGCTGGTATTAACTACCTCCGCCCATGGATATTCCTTTTCCATACTGAAGACTGCACTGAGAGTATGACCCTCACAATGTGTTGGCCCGTTGACCACTTGGGAAAGGCCCATGGTTGTCATGGATTCCATAAACTCCTGAGCCATGCCTGTTAAACTGGTCTCGAGTGGGATGCTGAGGTCACCCAGAACAAGAAGTCTGGGTGACTCCAACAGCAACTCGGAGACCAGCTGTGTCAGCTTGGATAGGGAGTCTGTTAAGTGACAGGGTGGATGGTATACCAACAGAATCCCTATACTGTCCCTGGTCTTCAGGCGTAGGTACATACACTCGAAGCAGTCCGTCTTCCAGATAGGTGTCCTGGTCAAGGTAAGATTATCTTTATAGATTAGAGCAGAGGTAGGCAACCTGTCCCCTTTAAGGGCCGAGGGACTTCAGCTCCCAGAATCCCAGGAGCTATTGGTCAACATGGGACTATGGGCCAACATGGCTGAGGCTTCTGTGAGCTGAAATCCCTCGGCCCTTAAAGGGGACAAGTTGCCTACCCCTGGACTAGAGCCACTCCAGCCCCTTACCCACTCTCCCTTACCTGCTCGATAGCAGCATACCCGGCTGGGAGAGCTTGATTCCAAGTAATGGCACTATTTTCTCCCAGCCAGGTCTCTGTAAAGCAAGCCAAGTTATCTTTTTCATCCATCAGGAGGTAATTGATGATATACAACTTGTTTTTAACTGACCTGGTGTCGCAGAAGAGCAGAGTAAGGGGGGTTGCAGACTGGCAGAAATAGTGTGAATTCAGTCCACTTTTAGGGTTAGGGTTAGAGTTAGGGAACCATGGGAACTGTATTTTATTGTGGCATCAGAGTTGTCTGACAGAGAAGGCTCAATGTCTCAGAAAAATAACAGTTCCCATGATTCCCTAGCACTAACCCTAACCCTAAAAGTGGACTGAATTCACACTATTTCTGGCAGTCTTCAACCCCCCTAAGTTTCTGTGGCATGGATGATAAGTTCCCCATCCTATTTTGGGTAACAAAGTGAACTGAAGGCAGGATCGCTTTCAAACATCAAACCTACCTTCTTTTGCAATAGAATTTCACTCTGTTATCACCATATCTTCCTTTGCCCCATACAACCTCAATAGCCACTCCCATTATTACTCAGCTGCCTCATCCCTTTCATGTTCCACCTGTCTTTCCATATTGCCAGTCGAAATGTACCCCCCCAATAAAAATAATAAAAATGAAATAAAATAAAATAAAATAATAAAAATAAAAAATACACTAATTAGGACTGGTTGCTTTATTGATACAGTCTAATTGTAGATTCTGCCCAACCCCCCTCCCTTCAACCTGATATTGAAGGTGAAAAAAGAAGGGCCAGCACTCAGCTCCCAGGCTCTTGACACTGGTGGAAATTTCTTAGGGCTGGCTAGCATGTTTAAATTTACTGCTCTAACCACACCCCCTTGCTGCATCCTTGGCTGTGAAGGCAGTTTAGAGTCCTCTGTTGCCTTGGCCACACCTCCCTCACTTCAGTACTGGTGGTTTTGGGATACAGGGAGCCTCTCAGCCAGTGAGCTATAGAGACCTGAATGAACAAATACTATTAGAGAAAATCTTGAAGTGTATGTTTAATAAGATAACTACAGTTTGTTAGGCAGTTACTGTATAGCAGGGTTCCTCAAACTTTTTGAGCCGGGGGCCAGTTCGCCATCCCTCAGACCATTGGAGGGCCAGAGTAAAAAAAAAAAAAAAAAAAAACAAAACAAAACACCATGACCTTGAGCAAGTCATACCCTCTCAGCCTCAGAAGATAACCGTGGCAACTCTCCTCTGAAGAAACTTGCCAAGAAAACCCCCATGATAGGGGTCACCATAAGTTAGAAATTACTTGAAGGCACTGGATTACCTGGTCAGGCCACACTCTCTCAACCCCAGATGGTAATGGAAACCCTCCTCTGGAGAAACTTGCCAAGTGGTATGAATGTTGGACTACCACTCTGGAGACCTGGGTTTGATTCCCCACTCTGCCATGAAAACCACTGGGTGAACTTGGACAAGTCACACACTCTCAGCCTCAGGGGAAGGCAATGGCAAACCTCCTCTGAACAAACCTTGCCAAGGAAACTCCAGGATAGGTTCATCTTTGAGTTGCTAGAAATCAGAAATGACTTGAAGGCACACAACAACCACAGCCACATTCTTTGAAGTCACACTTTCTCAGACTCGGGGGAAAGCAATGGCAAACCCTTTCTGAACAAACCTTGCCAAGTAAACTCCAGGATAGGTTCGTCTTTGACTTGCCAGAATTCAGAAATGATTTGAAGGCACACAACAACCTCAACCACATTCTTTCAAGTCACACTCTCTCAGACTTGGGGGAAAGCAATGGCAAACCTTTTCTGAACAAACCTTGCCAAGGAAACCCCAGGATAGGTTCGTCTTTGAGTTGCCAGAAGTTTTCCTCCTCCTCCTCCTCCTCCTCCTCCTCCTCCTCCTCCTCCTCCTCCTCCCCCTCCTCCCCCTGAAAAGGCTCCAGGAGGGAAAGAGGGAGCCCAGCCAAGCCCCCCCCCCCCGAGATGCTTTGTCTGCCGCCGTTGGAAAGAAGAGGAAGAAGGCTGGCAAGTTCCGGGGCCTCAGAGAGAGAGTGGGGAGGGGACTCCCTGGGAGAGAAGAAGAAGAGGAAAAGGAGGAGGAGGAGGAGGAAGAGGGCATCCCCACCCTGCAAGGGGGCTTCCCTGACCCTCTCGTCTTTCTCCTCCTCCTTCCCGCCCATGGGGGGGCTTTTGCTGAGGGGAAGGGATGGAGGGAGGAATGAAGGAAAGAAAGAAGGGAGGGAGGGAGGGGAAGGAAGGAAGGAAGGAAGGAAGGAAGGAAGGAAGGGAGAAAAGCAAGCTGAGTCCCCACCCTGCGGCTGAGAGTGTGTGGACATTTTCACACTAGACCCACCAAAGCCGCCTGGAACCGACCGTGCCGCTCATTCCGGAATGGCTCCGGCGGTGGCAACTTAATTCCTTTTTAAAAAAAGGAATTACCTTGCCGGGGCTGATGCCGGAGTTAGCGCTGGATCGGCCGGCGTGAGGCCGGACTTGCTGTGACGTGAGTGTGAACACACGGAGCAAGGAGCCGGACTGACGCAGGGATGGCACCGGAAGGGGCGGGGTTTGCTGCGACGTGAGTGTGAACACACTGGAAAAGGAGCTGGACTGGGGCCGGAGGGAGGTAGGATTGCGTCCGCCTAAAGCCCCGTGTGAAAACGCCCTGTGACTTGCCCAAGGCCACCCAATGGGTTTTTACAGGGCCTTCCCTGTAGAAAGGCAGGACAGGCAAGGCAGAGGAGGGCAGACCAGCCCAGGGCAGCGAGGGAGGAAGGGAGGCCCACCCAGAAACACCGTGCCTCAGCCCTTTTCCTCCTTCTCTTCCCCCAGGCCAAGCCACCATGGCACACAGGGGACTGGGAGCCTGGCTGGGCACCTGCTCATCCCTCCCCTCCCCAAAGGGAGCCAAGCCAGAGGCGGGGCTCAATCCAGAAACAAGCCAGGTGGAAAAAAAATTGAAAAATCTCTTCCAGCAGGTGGGCTGCGGGCCAGTTAGAAGGCCTCGGCGGGCCGCCCCCGGCCCACAGGACTATCATCCTGAGATTTCTTCCCCTCACCTCAAGACTAGTGAAGAAGTTCCAGACACTGAGACTAAAGCCCAAAACCTGAGACCTGGCACCCCTAACCACTACAGTAGTTTAGTGAGGCCCACACACATATTTTTTAAAAACCAAAGAAATGTGAAGTGTTCATTTTCTAATATTCAGAAAGGGTTGAATGACTGGCTGTAGTAAAGATTCTGGGTTTTTATTTATGCCAAGTCTTCCCCCCCCACCCCCCACCCCAACATTGTGCATCAAAACAGTGTGAGTTCAGAATATAATGTCCTCTACCCTGCTATTATTTTGTCTGTTGGGTGAGTTAAGGCTTACACCAGTTTTTCCTTTATTAAAGAGAATAGGAATCTGCACACTCAGAGCACTGTATAAATAATAAATAAGAATAGTCTTGACTAACCCAGATCGGTTTTGTGCCATCAGCATATTTCATTGCCTTATACCTTCTGTCTACAGACTGTGAGTCAATACATTTCATTTATTTATCTGGAGTTTTGTTTTGTTTTGTTTGAAGACAGAAGAATATTTTCAGTATAGGGAGAAAAATCCTTTCCCACTAGATTTGGAATATTATTTAAACTTGAAACAATTAGTGTGTTCCAAATCTACAGTTCAAATCTGAGTATTTTATTTAATATTTCAGTGTCTCCATTTCTGTGCTGTCAGTATGGATGGAGAAATTCAGTGCAATGTTTATGGGGATGGTATGAGATATATCTATTTTTGCTAGCTTAATAACACTACAAGGTGGCTGAGTATTCTTTGATGTTTCACATCCCTCCCCCAGGTTTGCTTCACAACTGCAGTGATGAGTTTGGTTTGTGTTCTTCTCAGAAAGTGGGGAGAGTCATAATGTAGCACAACCATTGTGCTGCTGGCTCAGAAGGGAAGTAGAGACAGATTGGCTTATAAACCTACTCAGGCCCAGAGTCAGTTTCTCTTTCCTGCATATTCAGCCCACCCTGCCATCCTAACAAGCATATCATTCAGGCTCAGTAGTTTCTTTGGGATCATGCAGGATTTTTTGGCCCCATTCACCTGACTGGCAAGTTTTTAAAAAGTTTGTGGGGAAGTTTTTACCTGTCCTGCACTGTGAGCCTTATGGCAATGTGAAATTGGTTAGAATGGTGTCTTTAATTATTGATTCACTCACACTGGACGTTACCACACTTGCAGCAAGAGAGCGGCGAGAAAGCTGGTCGGAATCATTTGGGAACCATTTTGGGCTCATGCCGGAATGTGCCCGGCAAGCGGAAAACATTACCACACTAGAATGGAATCAGTGAGGAATGTGAGATGCCGGAATGGTTCTGCTCCGGGGGCCCGGATCTCCTGTCCACACACAAGTTGAAAGATCCCTACCGCAACCCCCCGAATTCTGGGCTACAAAGCCATCCCTAATAATGATTTCCCCCCCCAACCCCTGAAGAGAGGAACATTGTTTACCCGTTCCGTTTGTTGCCCGCTCCAGGAAGTACACGTCATAAGATGCTTCCTCAAATCCTTTGGGAATACCGCGAGGAACCGTGAGCCATAAAACGAGGAAATGCGGCATGACAAGGATCTCGTGTTCATACCTATGCCGAGATCAGCGTCATTCCGGCATAGTGCCGACCGCTCGAGTGTATTCCTTAAAACTCTCGGAAATCAAAAGGACTGAAATGAGGCTGAAATGACGCCGAAATGAGGTAGGGAAGGGCGGGGTTTGCTGCAACGTCGTGTGAACACACGGAAAAAAAGTCTGAAACGAGGCTGAAATGACGCTGCTTTAGGGCCAGTGTGGTAACGTCCACTGGCTGCATAGTGCAGAAACTGGGAGATGAAATGCTGAATGTTGGGCTCCCACTGGGCACCGTTACTTGGAAGAGGATTCCTAAACTAGTATCTGGAGTTGTATGGAGTTGTATGGAGCTTGGAAAGGGAAAAGCCCAGGACAGGCTTCCTTCTAACAAATAAATCAGAAGCATCTCCCTAGAAAATTGACCATTCCTTGAGGACAGCTTGTAGAATAGTGTACTAGAATCAGTGCCTGGGTGCACATTCATTACAATTATAGAGGTAGTCTGAGACAACCATTTGCCTCAGATGAATTCTGAATGAGGAAAGCCTCACTGCAGATTTAGGTTAAATTATTCAAAAAAAAAATGTGGCCCTGGTTTACTCTATTACATGTGTCTTGCCTTTTTATTTGTAAGTTAGGATGCAATCACGTCTTCTTCTTTTTTAAAAAGGGGAAAGGTTTTTTTCACCACTCTTCAGTTTTCTCCATCTCTTACATTTCATAAAATGTGTTGTTGTGTGCCTTCAAGACACTTCTGACATCTCATCCTTTTCTCAACCTCTGGGAAAGATATAAAAGAGGAGACAAACCCTCATTACCCAGCCCCAAGAGGCTTTCATAAAGTTCTCCTATCTGTGCTGCTTTTTTTTTTAAAGGAAGATTTTTTTTTCAGCTTTCTCACCATGAATGGATACAAAAAAAAAAAAAAAAAAAAAAAAAAAAAAAAAAAAGGGCAGCCCAAAATATTTACACAAGGACTATCAACAAATGTGAGATGGATAGAATATGGCTCAGGTTCTAGTGGCAGATCTTTGGATGATTTGTAGTAGATTGACATAGGTTTCTGACTTCTATTGTCTAATTATAGTAAGAAATGAAAAGCTTTTTTGCTCCCCCATCATCTAGCTAGGATGCTGAAAAGTGGTGCTGCAGTGCAGTCAAGAAATATTGTTGAAATCTTCCTGTACCATTGTAAGCATTAGAGTATTTCTAAGGTGGAAGGGATCATTCTAGATTATGGGAACTCTTTTCCTGACATGTCTTGTGAGGTTATCAATGTTTTGATGGTGCCAGGAAATATCCAGAACATTCACAAGTAATGTGTGTGGAGAGAAGGCAGAATAGGGCAAGCCTTAGCAACAGTAGAATTGGTGACAGCCAATCAAGTCAAAGACTGGAGAGGATAAATAGTCAGTTAGGAGGGATGCAGCCAGCGCAAAGCGCCATCTTGAAGGCAGGGAAGGGGAGGGCAGCCGCATGGCAACTGCCTCAATCCCTTCCCGAGGATGCCATCAGAGTGTGCATCATTACACACGGCGAGCGCCCTGATGATGTCCTCCCGGTGCAGCATCTGCGTGCGTTGCACCAGAAGAGACGTGGAAGAGCCATGCAACAACTCTTCCGGTGCCCTTTTTGCCAGCTCTGGAAGGAGCAGCATTTTGCCGCTCCTTCCAGGGCCACCCAAAGGGTGGATTGGGGCCAAGGCATGGGCAGTTTCAGCCCCAACCCTCTGCTTCTCAGGGCAGCCCACAGCTGCCCATCTGCAAAGCCTCTTAGTGACAGTTAAAAGTCAGATAGGATTTCAGTTAATTCCCGAGAGGGACAGCTGTAGTCAGGTTTCCAGAGAGGAACAGGGTTAAAATCCAGAAGTGAGGGACTTAAAACCCATACAGAACTCCAAGTGAGGGAGTTAATGAAGGGAAATATCCTGTGGGATAAAGATAGCCGAACAGGCTGGTTTATTAATAGGACAGTGGGTGGGTACTGAATAACAGTAACCCTTGTTCTCTCAGGAGAGTGGAGTGACAGGAGCTGTAACAGAAACAAGAAAGTAAAATAAAAAATTAAAACAAGTAACACCATTACATGAAATAATAATTGTCTCATCTACTAGTGAAATATTGTTTAAGTCATCTTATAAAGTTCTCTTTTCATTTCAACAAAAGCTTATCTACAGTTTGAGCATATATCCATGCTGCTAATATAAAGCATTTTAAAACAAAGTCTAGAGAAATTTTTAAAAGGGTCTGTGAGAAATTGGTGGCCCTCAAAGGAGAAGTAATGGGTTGGCTGCATGTTGCCCATGACAAATTTGGTGGCAGCGACAGTATAGAAAAGAAATCCTGTGGGCTGCCACAATAGAAACAGTAAAAGTGTTTGTGACAATTTGGTGGCAGTGGTGGGATGACAAAACCCATTGGGCTGCCACAATAGGAAAATAGTTGGTTGAGTGGGACTTATCTTGACAATGTGTTTGTTCATCTTATTTCTCTTTGCTCTTTTTTTAAAAAAATCCATTCCTCACCCACAACCTTTAGTGTTCATGATGCTTCTTGTGTTCTACATTTGTACTGTCACATTCTCCTGAGGATATTCTTCCCACTTTTTGTAAGCTTCACACACACACGCAATACACAGGTGCCTTAAGTTAACAAGCAAATTGTATTCACATACTTACAGCACCTCCTCCACATACACATATACACAATAATGGACACTCTTGACCAACATGACACTATGGGATTGTCTGCACTGGCAAAATAATGCAACTTCAAACCAACCTGAAGCCAAGTTGTTTAGACAGCGAACGCTGTGAAACCGGGCACAAATGTGGGAAAGCAAAAATGCAAATGTATGACGAAGATGACAGGTCACTAATGGATGTAATCACAACATATACAAACCAGACAGTCCAACGGGGGGGGGGGGGGCATGGGGAGAAAGGAGGAAGGAGTCATGCTTCCTTTCATATCATGAGTCTGCTTTACCACTGTGTCACTGGGCGCACTGATGCACTGAACAGGCAGAGTATCACATGTGCAACTGTGTGATTGATCACACAGAATGTCCAATGGGATGGCAGATGGGTGGGAGGAGGGAGGTAATTGGCAATCACAGGTGGTATATTTGTGCAATGGCGCGCGTGCATGCTGGGGAGGCAGAAAAAAAATAACCAAGTGGTATGACTTGACGACATGAAGTTTGGACAGCCTGTGGATGTTCAGCCCCCCTTTGGAGCTGGCTGTGCAGATAGCGGGGCTTCCAACCTTTTTAATTAAAACTGGTATCAGCCCAGTTTTTCCTGCCCATCTGCTTAGCCCCTATGTCTATTGTTATTATTGCTGGTGTTGTGTATTCATTATCCATATCCTGCCTTTCCCTAAAACTGGAATGAAAGACTGATTTTGTTGTTACAATCCTCCCAGGTTCTTATTTGGCAACTCCAGCAAGTCTTAGCTGTTAATTTGCATCCCTTTATTATTACAAAAAAAGTACCTGTTAAATGTCTACCTGTTATATAAATATAAGTGTCAGAAAACACTGTCATCTAAAGAGAAAACTGAAGCAACTTCAGGATTTCTTCCTTAGGAGAAACTTTACCAAATTTCCAAGGAAACCAATAGAGTTTTAATACAAGAAGTGAAATTTCTCAGGAGACTTTTGTATGTCCCCTGTGGCAAACATACCTTCAACACGTTTATTTGCAATCAAAACCATTGATGTCAGTGGAATACTTGTCCGAGCAAGAATGTTTTGGATCATAGCCCAAGGCATGATGGACCTCCAACATAAGAGCATGCAGTGTCTACACTGGAGCCACATGATTGTAGCAAATGCTCTGTTTTAATGTCACAGTCCTCAAGGAACAAGTTTTCTGTGAAGCCATTTAAACAGAGTGGATACCTTTAGCAGAGATGCTGTGAGTTTATACTGTGCTATAAATTAGAACAGAATCAATCTTCTACTTTCTATTATGCTGATTGACATTTTAGAACAATAGAACTTCCTGCAGCTTGGCCACTCACCCTGAACTAAACTTCCCAAAGGAGATCAGTCCCTTGGTTTTGTTTTCATTTTCAGGTTGTAACAGAAGGCTGTTTAATCTGGAAAAAACTTCCTTCAGCAGAGCTGCATTATACCTCTCAGAACTGGCTGAAGGATCTTGGGAGTTCCAATCCAAAAAAGTCACTTTCCCAAGCTCTGTATTTTAGTGTTCCTGCTTTCTCTGGCTCTGAAATGGCTGCTTGGAGTGGAAGAGAGATTAAATCCATTACCAGAGGGTTAGGACACAGACAGGCAGAGGCATGTGTTGTCAGAACCATGTGGAGAGCATGCTTACAACTTCTATAGATGTTTTTTAGGAGAGTGACATTTTCTTTTCAACAGCAGTGCTCCATCACTGCCACCAAAGCCTTTTCCTATGTAGTTAGGATTCTCTTTTTCCTCTGGTAAAATACCTCCAGAGAGAAAGTAAGAAATGCCACTGCATACTGTATAAGATTTTAGTTTGGATCTCTGCAGTGCTGCACAGGTTTATTAGGAAGCAAGTCATATTGGAATGTCAAGAGCACCACTTAGAGCATTAGCTTAAGCCTTGATGAAGAGTGGCTGGTTGGACCCATAAATCCAGCAGCACTATAAGTTGATGGAAAAGAACCCTGACCAGTATCAAGACTAGACCCACCACTCTTAGACCAGAGGCACTGATAGAAGGACTCCTGCAGGTCTTTGATCTATTCTAAGGAACCTCTTTCCTAAAAGCCTGAACACTAACAGGACTATTTAGCACCATCCTTTCAGTCTCCTGGTAATAACAAAAATCCTAGTAGGAATCCACAGAAAGGAGAAGTAGTGCTAGGCTCCAGGTCAGGGGCTTGCCTCCTTGTAGATTTGTACTTCTCATTGTAGCTGTAGACCCTGTAAAGGTCATCTCTACCATCAGATGAAAGGAGGCAATTGTAACAGGAAAGGGTGTTGAGAAGCAGCAGTGGCAGTCCCCAGCTGGTTTTGTGAGACCTTTGGCCTTTTCACTCTCTTGAATAGCTACTTTTCTTCCCTGACTACCCCCTAAACTGACCTAGTGTTTCTGGACTGCAGGGTGATCTTATTCCATTGGCAGTGTTTAGAGAAGTTTCAACACTAAATCAAGACTAGGTCCACTCAGAACTCAGATACATTAAGTGTAGAGAGATACCATCTTGTCTTTTGTCTTAAGCAAGTAATCATGGGGATGTAATTTGTTACAAATTTTCTTCTCACAGGAAGCAACAAGAAATTTTAGCAATCTTCTTCCCACTGCAACAAAGATTTTGAAAACCACATAGCATTTTTCTATACAGGAAACAACTTTTTCTTTATATGAAATAATATTTCTATGTGAAAATATTATTTCCTGAAAGGAGAAAAAAATTCAGTGCAATCACACACAAATTTTGCATGGAATGTCCCCAATTGCAGCATTTTCTTTGCATGAAACAGCTTCTTCCATGCAAGAAATAATATTTGTTTGTGGAAATATTATTTTCTCCACACACAAAAAAACTGTTTTCTGCACAGAAAATGCTGTTTTCTGTGCAAAACAGCAACATATGAATTTTGCACACAGTAAGTCACAAACTGCAAAGATTCCTGTCAGTCTTGTCAGGTTTTTTTTTGTATTTGAAATACATGTTTGTTTGTTTTTATCATTTTTAAATATTTTAAAATATTCTTTCCATCCCTAACTTTAGAGTCTGAAAGGTAGGATTGAGATTGCAGGTATTAAAGGATGGTATGAGTTCCCAGACATTGTTAAAGCATGTTTCTTACTAACAACTCTCATAGGAGTTGAGGTTAATAAGCGCCTTTGCCCCATTCTGTGACATAATGTGAATACAGAGAGAGACTTTTTTGTGAATAAATATGCTTGGGACTATGCTTTTATAGTATTTGCTAGATCACATTCAACTATCTATTAAGCCAAACCCAACCTACCCTTTAGGAAGGAAAAATACAGCATATGTTGTGCTCTAAAAAGTCAGGTCTGAATCCTGGTACATCCACATAAAAATAATAGGTTAATAAAAAGCATTAAATGGGATGAAACACCCTCTGTGAGAACCTAGACCAGGTGTAGGCAACTGGTCAGTAGCTGCATCTCTCCCAGACACCTTTCAGGCTGCATCCTCCTCCACAGCAAGCCCAAATGCATAATCTTTCTCCTCAGTCCCTTTCAAGATGACACCCAGAAGTGATGCATGTCATTTCCTTGGAGATTTTGAGGGGCTAAGTTGGAGGTTCTGGGATGGAGTTCTGTGTTGTGGGGGTGTTTGTGTGTTTTAATGTGTGTGTGTGTGTGTGTGGGAGGGGTGTCAGTGGATGGTGGATGATGTGTGTTGCAGTTATCAAACAGCAGAGTTGTCAGGAAAAGCTGACTCTTCTCCTGTATGCCTCCAGACTTCTTCTCTCTGGATCTTGATGAAAACTGTCTGTGTTCTCCAGCCTTTTAAGCAGTCAGGAAACACACCAGTTGTAGTCTAAGAAAACTACCTTTATTCTACACCTAGAAATATTTATAGTAGTTGTTTATTTACAAAACAAAGCTAGCAACACACCACACAGCGGAATATGAGTAGAACCTCCAAAACTCCCTCCCTCTCTCTCTCTGCACACATGGACAAAGCATTTTATTGTTTCCCCAAGCTACCACCCACTTGAGTGTGTATATCCTAGATGATTGGCTGAGTCCCACTTTCTCAGATCTCCAGCCCAACCCATGTTGTTGACGTCTTTGCCCATGTGACAAGCCATACTCATGTTGTGTGTTTTGGTTAGGATGTGTCCTTTTCCCAAAACACAGTAGTGTTTTTTTCTTTCTAGTTCCGTTGTTATTGTCTGATGTGACACCTGTTGTTTGTCTGCCTCAAACATGTTTTTCCAATCTCTCCCCACAGGAAATTTGCCCATACATCTTTTACATTTCAAGTCTGACTGTATGTCCCATCAAGCATTTTTTTTCTGACAAGAGGGGCTTTTTGTGCAATTTCCAGGTGATAATTGCTTTAAAATCATGCCAAAAATTGTTTTTAAAAATGGGGTAGGGAGACTGGGAGGTGGAGGAATGGGTGGGTTCAAGGACCAGGGCAGAAGCAGCTTGTGAGCCATACTTCCCCCATGTCTGTCCTAGTGAACTGCTTTAATTACAGGAGATAAGAGTGAGCTGCATGGAACAAAAACAAAGGCCTGCACAACTGAAGGTCAAAAAACTTTTTAAAAACATTTACACTATTTTTATGAGAATTTGGTGTTCTTAATCCAAAACCCCACTTTGATTTCCTCCATTACATACAGGGTTCCCCCCCTCCCCCCGGACAACTTGCTTTGATATCTCTTTGTTTTAATATGTGACTGAATGAAATGGTACATTTTTATTGTGTATTTAAAATTCATTTACCCAAAAATGCATTAAAATAGCTTTGTTGTCATTAACTGATCTTGAGTTGACCTCAACTCATGGCAACTCCATGGGTGAGACATCTCCAAGATAGCCTGTCCTCAACCTCTCCATTCAGGTCTTGCAAGCTCAGGCCTGTGTCCTCCCTGATTGAGTCTAACCATTTGGCATGTGGTTTTCTTCTGTTTCTGCTGCCTTCCAACTTTCCTAGCATCAGTGTCCTATGATGTAGCCAAAGTAAAATAGCCTCAGTTTAGTCATCCTGGCTTCCAGAGAGAGTTCAAGCTTGATTTGTTTTAGCACCTATTTGATTGTCTTCTTGGCTATCCAAGGTATCCACAGCACTTTTCTACATCACTACATCTCAAAAGAGCTGATTTTCTTTCTATCGTCTTTTTCATTGTCCAGCTTTTACATCCATACATGGTGATGGGGAATACAGTTGATTGGACAATCCTCATTTTTGTGTTCAGAGTTCTACCTTTACATTTTATGATCTTGTTTAGCTCTTTTATAGCAGCCCTTCCTGGCTATTTTCTTTTATAGCAGCCCTTCCTAGCTATTTCAGTTTTATTATTGTCTAGGATGAATTCTTGTAGATCTTCTGTGGCCATTATTTGTTTTTTTGTTTTTTTTAATGTTCGCATTAATACAACTGTGACACTTTCCTTCTTGACCTTGTTCAGTAATTGTTCCTGGTCTTTGTTTGTTTCTGCTAGTAGTATTGTATCATCTGCATATCTTAGGTTGCTAATGTTCCTTCCTCTTATCTTCACTCCTCCTGCCTCTGAGTCCAACCCACTTTATATATGATATTCTCTGAATATAGATTGAATGAATAAGGTTGCAGTATGCAGCCTTGCCTGACTCCTTTGCTAATTGGGAACCATTTTGTTTCTCCATATTCTGTTCTGAATGCAGTCTCTTGTCCTGAGTACAGATCTCACATCAGGACAATTAGATGTCATGGCATACCCATTCCTCTAAGCACAAGCTTTTCCGTAGTCAATAAAGCACATGTGATTTTCTTCTGGAATTCCCTGGTGTGCTCCATTATCTAATATATCTTTGCAATGTAATCCCCAATACCTTTACCTTTCTTGAATCCAATTTGCACCTCAGATATTTCTTGCTCCATATATAGTGGAAGTCTTTGCTGCAGAATTTTGAGCATGACTTTGCTTGCATGGGAAATTAATGTGATGATTCTGTAATTAATGAAATCTTTTGTGTCTCCTTTTTGTGTGGATAGGAATATATATTGATCACTTCCAGTCTGTGGGCCACTGCTTTGTTTTCTATATATGTTGGCAGATTTTAGTTAAAATTAAGCTTGACTCTGTGGGTTGTAGCAGTTCTATTGGTTATCTGTTCCTGGTGATTTGTTATTTCCAATGCTTTGAGTGTGGCTCTCACTTTGCTTTCCAAAATTTGGAGTTTATCATCCTTTCACATTTTAATATAGCTCTTCTGTGTATTGTTTCCATCTTTTTAAAAAAATTTCATTGTGGTAGTTTATTGTGTTCCTCTGCACTAGTAATTCCCAATCTTTGGTTGCCCAGGTGTTTTAGATTGCAGTTCCCCCAAACCCCAGCTACCTTGGTCAACAGTTGGGAATTCTGGGAGCTGAAATCCAAAATACCTGAAAGACTGAAGTTTGGAAATCACTGCTCTACATAATACCTACAATGTTGGGGGGGGGGGAACCTTTTTTTAATGACACAACATGTGATCTATTTTGTATATCCCTTTCCAGATCCCTGTCCTCCCTGCATTCACTCAATGCAGAAAAAAAAATTGTAACATTAGTCAGTCGGTAACTCCATTTCACTTTTGGATGTGTGTTTTTGTGTGTATGTATATATACACACATTTCTGTCTTTTGGAGGATGAAAATTAGCTTAATGGTTGTTACAGTGACCATGTACTTATATGCAGATATAAAAAATAAATGCAAAGAAAGTACACATTTCATCTGTTGAGAAAATTCAAACATTCTTACTGCTAAGTGTACATCTTGAGCACCAAAAAAATATATAGGACACACTCCACAAACCATCAAGTTCAAGTTCCTGGTCTGCAAACCAGCTTACTCCTCTAGTAGGTTGAGACCAAAAGTATAATTTATAATTCTGCCTTCTTTTTTTCTAGAAATTTCACAGGCTGGGATGTAAATTACTTTTCCCTGTGCACATAGGATCTCAGCTGTCCAGCAAGGGTGTGTGTGTGGGGAATTCCTGGCCTTTCCATGAGACAGGGAAACATCTATCTATCTTGGATGGGTGCGATATGCTATTAGAGCCAGGCAGATGCAAGAATGTTTCCATGCTGATAGAATCTGTTATTCAAGGGAAAACACTCAAACTTATTTCACTTTTTTTTCTGCATGGGAAAAGTGGAATGTGGGCAAAGGTAATCCTTTTTGAAATGTTTGCCATAAGAAGATATGAAAATGAGTGAAAGCAATTTCCAGCTTATGAAGCTTTCATGTTCCCTTTCAAAATCAGCCTTATTTTCCCCTCTCTTGCCTTTTATGTAGCATTTGTATATTTATAAAATTTAAACAATAAAATGTTCAAATTGCAGTTGAAAATTGCTATTCTTAGTAATAATGGTAATGATAAAAAAAGGTCTGCATACATACTAGAGTCCATCTGCAATATAAACAAACCTTTGAAAAAATTTTAAATGACATAGAATTCCTGCTCAAACAGGAAAGATGTTTGAGTCATTAAAAGTCTTTGTATTGAGATGTTTACAAGATGGAAGCAGAGAGAATGCAAAGATGGGTTGCTGTCAGCAAGAGTTCCATAGGTTCAACATTATCCCTCAAGAAGTTTTTTTCCAAGTTTTCATGTCTAATCTCTGGAAATGGAAGAACTTAGAGAAGTATTCATTAACTTTACTAGCCAGGGAGAGTTGTCCTATTAAAATATGTCCTTCAAATATATAGAACCTGGAGCTGGTTCCAAAAGCTAGTTGTATCTAGTGCCCTTGGCAGTCTACCTGATCAAAATAACTAGGAAATAAACTTAGATTATACTGATCATATGAATTTATCATCATCACCAGTGCCATCTAATATTACTGCTAAAAACAAATGTTTACATTATGGGATGTTTCAAGTCCTCAGCATACATTATTCTAGTAATCTTTGTATTACTCTTGTAAGAAAAAGCAATTTTAATATTCCCATTTTTGATATGGAGATTGAAGACTAAGTGGTATCACCTAAAAATATTGGGAACCCACAGTCCAGACGCTTTCCTAACCCTTGATTCCCAGGAGAATCACTGTTGAGGTCAGGAGGAAAGTTTAGCACAGACTTTCCCCATGACATTTGTCTTCTGCAATTACCGTCTTTCAATGGTCCCGGTGTAGATTCATTGTAATGTGAAGAAGGCTTGCCACTGTCTCTTCCACATTTTAAACATTTTGTTTTGATATCATAGATCTTTGCTACACTGTTGGTTTAACTTTCTGTTCATTAAAGAAGTTTGTTCCTTTAGGCAGGAATCAACATTTTAGTGAGTCAATGGTCAAAACAATATTTGAACCAAGAATTGTTGAGCCATTCCTCTGTGGTATCCCCGTGTGCTTAGCTGAAACACATTATTCCTACTACTTTCCACTTCTCATTTTATATGACATGGCCTTTGAAAGCTGCATTCCCCCCTCCCCTCTTTTTTTTCTTTTTAAACATTTTATAATTATCAATTCATCAGTTATGTGAAAACTAGGATAATATAGAAGATAAGAAAGTTCAATTATAAATAAATCTCCTCTAATTTAAGAATCAAGAATGAGACTCCCTAACTCAGAGTAGCTATGAGAATGGTCATTTATTACAATCTTGAACAAAACTATCATTCAAAATATATATTTTCTTTTCTCTCAGTTGGAAAAAAGAAAAGAAAATCCAATATCTGTTTTGTCATTTACATTCTTGTTGTCTGTATGCTACAGCTTAATGCTCATAAGGGCAATCAATGGACAAATTGCAATAGTCCACAGCAGTAGTGTCATGGCTTTTCTCTCCCCACCCCCTATAGATCTCCAGTTGATAGAATGTATGATCTGGAGGCTTCCTAGCATACCAGAAGATATTTTAGGGCAAATGAAGGGTTCCAGGAGTAGTGGTCTGCTCAAGAGCAGATGTCTTGAGATGTGGTCCAAATAGTTGCAGCTGATTTAGAGTGGGACTTTAAAGTCATTTAGAGTGGGAGGAATCTGTTACAGCCAATAAAAACCAGGCTGTCTCAGACCTCCCAGAGGACCTTTTCTGCGACCGCTCCCAGACTTTGGAATGGCCTGCCGGAAGAGATCCGTCATATTACCACCCTCGCTGCTTTTAAGAAAGCAGTGAAGACGGATCTCTTTCAGCAGGCCTTCCCGGAATAATTCTCCGGTTTGCAGGAACAGCTCCATTGCCCCCTCCCTCATGCCGCCATCATCATGTTATTTATTATTGTATTTACAGGTTTATTTTATTTTGGAGCATGTTGTTTTAATTTATAATTAGTTTAATATTGTTTTAAGGGGTGGGAGGGATAGATGGGGATTTTGATTGTTTTAACTTGTGTATTTTAAATGCTGTAACCCGCCCCGATTGCTCCGCAGAGAGGCGGGCTATAAATAAAAATTATTATTATTATTATTATTATTATTATTATTATTATTATTAAATCTTGTTCATTCATTTATGGCCCTTTCTGCAACAACAGAAACCAAACTGTCTGGTGGATCTTTCCTATACTTGACCCCTAGCTTCTAGAACTTCCACTCATGAGCTTGCTCCTATTTCCTCTCCATCTTGACCATGTATGACCATGGCTTTGTTCTTGACTTTGCCTTTGAATTATGCACACAACTGGACTGCTTTTCCAGGTTAGGACTGCTTTTAGGGGTACCCAAACACCAAGTGAAGTTTGCAACCTCCAAAAAGCATCAGGACACCCAATACAACAAACACCCCCAATGGATTCTGACTCAATTATTTATTTCTGAGCTCTCAGTAACACATATCTGCATCTCTATATTTTGGACTAATAAAGAACATTGAATTATTTCTTACCCTACTTTTCTGTCCAAAATGTTGCTTAATGTACCTAACAACAACTTAGATGTAGCAACAAAAAGATCCCAGGCAATAATAATAACAATAATAATACAATATAGTAAAATGTGTTGTCTGAAATGTTCTTGAAGCTTAAGTCAAAAAAGCTATTGAAAATCATGATACAGCATCAAAGAGATCAGTTGATGAATACAGTAGAAGACACTGGTTCATTCATGCATAAGATTTTTTTTTCCTTATCTGCTTTCAATAAATTCATGTTTACAGAACCTGAACATTTTGTACCTAGGAGACTAGATTTCAACAAGACTCTTCCAGGAAAATGTATTTCAGCCACTGTCACACTTTTCTTCCCTTTTATTCAAAGCCAGTTCAGATCAATGGCAAACTTGTAACTGACACATTCTATTATCCAACACCATTCTTCCTAATTAGAACAGAATTCTGCTTTCATATATGCTCAATAGACTGCTGGGAAGCCAGTGAAAGTTGTTAGCATACATCAAGCGACAAAATTAAGTCATTAGAATACATAAAGGAATATAATGGAAAGGAACAATGTTTTGTATTAACAAAAATACAGCTGGTTTAACACTCATATTGGCTTACTAGGTAACTCTGAAATAGTTAAAAGACAGGAATAAACTAGAGAGGAGATAAGGAGCCAAGTCAAAACAAGGATCCATCTGTCCCAGTGCTGTTAATTCTGTCCAGCATTGATTCAAGGTCCTTTCAAGGTCTGCTATGTGAAATCTTTTCAACTGGAGATGAAAGGGTGGATTGAGACTTCATACATAATCAGCATGTGCAATGAAATTAAGATTTTTCCCAGGTAAATAGACCCATAGTGATAATTATATTAATGAATGTGGCCAAAACAGAGTCAACAAGACAAAAGGGGGGGGGGGGAAGGCCTTATTGCCTTCTGCCAAAAGATAAGTTTGAATTAATGTTGATATTTAAATAGAGTTTAGCAGAGAACAATAATAAAACCATAGAACTATAAAGTTGGGTCACTTAATCCAACCCCATGCAATGACAGGGAATCTAAAACAAAAGTGACCCTGATAGATAGCTATCTGTTATTCAATGAATGAGAATCCACTACTTCCAACATAGTATGTTTTACTGTTGAATAACTCCTAAACCACCAGAACACTTTCTTCAATATTCAATTGACTATTCATTCTGGTCATTTTAATCCTTTGGTTTGTGCACTACCTTCTGGAACAGAAGAAAATAAGTTGGCTGCATCTACAGATATTTAAGGATGGATATTATATAACCTCTTATGTTCTGTAACCAAAGTTACATGTGCATGGCCGCCAATCATTTCTTATAAAGTTTGTTTTTCAGGCCCTGCACCATCTTTGTTGCCCTTATCTGGACATGTTCCAGTTTGTTCATATCTTTCTTAAACTGTGCTGCCAAGAATTGGACACAGCACTTGATATGAAAATTGACCAAAATAGAACAGAGTAGTATTGTTATTTGCCTTGATTGCGACACTATGCCCACCCAAAGGTAATGTCCTCTAATTTTAAAAATGTGAGGGCAAATATCAATAGCACCAATTCAAGATATATATTTTTTCACAATTCAGATTTTTTAGTTTTGAAAATCACTTTTCACATTTTAAATTCAATGTTGCCATACACTTAAAAACTGCATCTGACATATTGCCAATGTATTTAGGGCCTCTACAGATGGTGCTTTGCGCTGTCTTGGAGGCAGGGAAGGGGAGGGGCAGCCACACACCAGCCACCCCAACCCCTCCCCAAGGACGTTCCAATGGCACATGCCATTATGCATGGTGTGCGGCAGCGTCTTGACATGCTGCACCAGAAGGGATGCAGAAAAGCTGCACAGTGGCTCTTGGGATGGCCTACTTGCCACCTCTGAAAGGAGTGTCATTTTGGCACTCCTTTCCAAGGCGGCAAACGGGAGAATTGGGGCCAACGCATCCGGCAGCCTTGGCCTCGATCCTCCATTTCCCAGGGTGGCCCAGGGCCACCCGTCTGCATCCCCTTTAATGTGGAATATCTCAAAAGAGTACTTCCATTGAAATTCTGGAAAAAACACTTTATTTAAATTCAAAGACCATCATAGCAACTACAGAAGGCAAGATTTCAATAAGTGTGTGTGTACATACATACTTGTGCATGTACACACATTCTTAGTAAAGAAGTAATAGGGATAATGAGAGTCAGCATGGTATAGTGTTTTGAATGTTGGACTATGACTCTGGAGATCATGGTTTGATTCACTACTCAGCCATAAAACCCACTGGGTGACCTTGAGCAAGTCATAGGGTCACTATAAGTCAGAAATGACTTGAAGGCACACAGCAACAACAAATAGAAATATAAGTGTGTGTATGGGGGGGGGGGGGGAGATGTCTTTCCCATCAGAAGGAAGGATAGGAAGAGCCCACTACATCACAAAGGTGAAAAAAAGCTATATAATCCCCTACACACAGAGACACACACCACCCTTCTTTCTGGTGGGATACTTTTGCCCAGTCAAGGCTAGTATATGAATTGCTTCTTCTTAGAGATATCTAGTTTTGTCATAAGGGCCATCATATTTGGCCAACTGGTTTGCATGCTGTAAGGGACTGCCTCTGAAGAGTGTCCAGAAACTTCAGCTGGTTGAGAATATTGCAGCCAGCATTCTCTTGACTAGAAACATTGCTGGGACCACTGACCATGCTGGTGGGGGGAATTCTGGAAATTGCAGTACACCTTGGAACTTTCTTTTTCAGTTCTGACTAAGGTCTAATCTGCACTGCAATGATAATGCCATTTGGCCCCACTTTAACTGTCATGACCAAATGCTATGGAATTCTGGGATTTGTAGTTTTATGAGATATTTAGTCTTCTCTGTCAGTGATCTCAGGTTTTACAACAAACTACAAATCCCAGAATTCTGTAGGATGGAGCCATGACAGTTAGAGCAATATCAAACTGCAGTGAAGATTAGACCTAAAACCCAGAATGTATGCACTGCTTCACTGATAGAGAAAAGAGTAGTCACTGCTGTGGAGATAGGACCCACTGACCTGATCTGTGCTGTTTGTTGCTGCTGAATTGATGAACTGTTTTGATCTGTTCATTTTATCTATAGTATTTCCTCATGTGAGATTGTTTTTTGTTTGTTTGCTATCTCACACATCACTTTGTGGGAAGTTGGGGGCATACATTTGATTAATAATTATTAAATGTTAAATACTAAGTCAAATTGATTTCCAAGTTTCAATCTTCAGTTGAAATACTGATGTAGGTTTTCACATACACATATGTGAGAAACATAAAAATGTGAGCAATGATGCCCTACAAATATATCCCTACACTAAAATAAATGGGAATTATTTGGCAAGCATCAGTTTTATCAGTATTGGTCTTCCTGAAGAGTCAGCTCTTGACAATAAAAAAATAAAAAATAAAATACAAGTTTAAAAGTGTAGAAAAACAATGGACCTTTAAAGAACAGGTATGTGAAGATGCTTTTGGTTCATAACTGACCAAATACTCTTTTTTTTAAAGAAAAATAAAAGGAAAAAAATCATATATTGGTGATGGCAACTCCAGCTTTAGTGGCCAGATCATGAAAGGTGAAAAATATGCAGCACTAGCCCATCAAGATCTTTCAATCTCCCTAAATCTTTCTCTCTGACATCTTGCTGTTAAGTATGGAAAAACTTAAGATAGTGTCAATATTTATAGAACTATATTTGTTGCTTGCTGTTCAATGATAACTCTTCTGAGGACAGAAAAAAAAGTGTCTCCAAACTAAGAGTAAATCATAGGATGAGTTCATTTTTGAACTATCTGAGCATTTGTGATCACTCTGTACTGCATCCAAAGGAGAGAATTTATAGCCATAAAAGCTAATGCAAAAATAAAAATCAGTTAATCTTTAAAATGCTGCCAATTTTTTTTTTCATTTCTCCACTTCTCCCCCCCTCCCCTCCTCATATCATAAGATGTTCATATTTGTATCTACTTATGAGATGGCTTCAGTAATGTTATTCTTGTCATGGTTGTTAATATGGGAAACTCACCAATGTGGTTCATTTCTGTAAGCTTTCTGAATTAATATGCTTGTAAAAACAATTGATAGTTGTCAGAAACAACTATGAGCATATAGTGCCTCTCCCTTTCTTCAAAGAATGATTTGCCTTATCTTTTGAACCTGAGAGACATCCAGGCTAGATGTCATGCTTGCTTCTTGACAACTCTCAGAGCCTTATCGCATGAGTGTCTTCTCCCATTAAAATAGCATTATTTTCAAAAGTACTATTCAATCAAGACTGCTCTCTTCCCTAACACATCCTTAATAATTTTCCCAGCACCGGATCCTTCATTCCCAAAAAAACCCTTTATCATGTGAAGCATTTGGTGGCACTTATCACATGTAGCATTGGGCGGCACAGCCCTTGTGGCACTGCCCATGCAGTACCATTCAGTACCTCTTAGAAATTTTATGCATTACATTGTCATTTCCCTCCTTAGATAGACCGGGACTTCCCTCTATCTATGTCATTCCATCTAAACAGTTGACTCCTGTCACTCACACTTGGAAGCTGTTTAACAGACTTTCTCTCAGGATTCTAAACAGTCTCCTCTCAGTACAGTAACAATGTCCTCTGAGTGAGGAGTAACAGTGTCTTCCTGCTATATAGATATTAATGATGGCGAGATATCATCTCTTTTCCCAAACCATCACCAGTTAGGATAGGATTTAGTTTGTTATGTATTTATTTATTAAAATCATTATTGTTTGTTTTTAAACTACAAACTGCATGTTTGTCATTTTTTGGAGTAAGTCTTTATTCTTTAGGAAGGCAGATTTAGAATAAATAAATATAGCTCACCCCTGCACACAGAAATATCAATGAAACTAGTTAAAGTGTAACCTTTAAGAAGCCCCCCTTTTTTTATTTTGTTTAAGCTAGTCACTGGCTAATGAAAGTGAACAGCTCCTGCTATCTCTCTGACATGTCCTTATATAGTGATTAGTAAGTCTGAAGGACTACACAGTAAGAAAGGCACAGCAATTAAACTGTAGGAAAGTTTTGACTTTTACTCTTATGTTTCCAGTTGTGTATGATGATGTGTGTGTGAGAGTGAAAAAACGAATGAGGTCAGCGACCTCCCAGAGGTGGGTGGGTTAGAGAATTGTTGTATTATGGATATTTTTTTTTAATGTGTAAGCTGCCCCGATTGCACTGCAAAGGGGCAGGATAAAATTTATTATTATTATTATTATTATTATTATTATAGTGATGGAATGGGGCTGGAAAAGAAGGTGAGATAGAGTGGGCTTGTCCTTCTCCTTCTCCCCTGATCACAATATTTCCCCAAGCAAAGCATTGCCATTGACCACCCAAAGCTGACATAAAAACACAACTGATCTTTTGCACAGCAAATCATAGCACTACAGAAGGTCATTAATGGTTTTTTTCTGTTAATAAAAAGAAGCACTTTTAAAATGATCTTCCACAGGATAATAAGAGAATAGGATTGACATCATGTGATAAGCATCAACCAAAGGTGCTATTAGCCTGAGTCACAGGAGTTTATCACACGGGAGGCAAAGCACCCAAATTTCATGGATAAATGGGGTTTAAAACTTTAGAATATCCCACAAGAGCAGGATTGTTTTCAGACACGTTAGGTGGGTTAGGCATTAATGTGATATTAACCCATGCAAAAACATCATACCACTTTTTAACTTCAGGTCCCTTAGTAACATCTGGGTCATTTTTTACTTACAGCAACCCTAACGTGAACCTATTACAGGGTTTCTTGGCAAGATTTGGTCAGAGGGGATTATCATTGCCTTCCTCTCAGGCTGAAAATACCTGATGCTAAGTTAAGTGGGTTAAAATTGTGTGAGTATGGGTGCGTGGTGTGTGTGAGAGACACATCTGTTTTACATGGAGATGTTTGTCCCTTGAATGTAGTGAGAGCCTTATCTTTATCTGCAAGTGAAGCCAATTCATTATGGATACTTCTAATATTATTCTACCTCCATATATTATAGTAGTAGTAATATGTCTTATTCTACCACTTTTTGGAAGACCCCCTGCCCCCCAAAAAATCTGGGGGAAAATACCTGATACCTTAACTATGAAATGCAAGGGAAGATATGAGAAACAAGTTAGTCTGAATACTCTTGCCTTTTACAGCATCCAACAAGGCCAAAGTGTGCCAGCATGTATTGAAGCCAATTCGTTCTGGACACTTCGAAAATGCAAATATCAGCCAACAACCTGTTTTCCGGTGACAGATTTGTGCCATTTCCATTTATATATACAAAGGACAGTAATGCATATCTTTCTTCCTCAAAAACGTCAGACTAGGCCAACTCATTATACATCTTTTCCAACTTCATTCAGAGACCAGCTGTTCAGAGAGCACAGTTGGAGGTAAGCAATAGCTGGAGCTTATTAGCTGCACCCAACAGGAGGGAGACAGGGAGGGGATAGTTTCAACTCAGTGCCTAAACATGATGACATAAAGGGCCTTCTTGTTCTGAGGTATTGACAGCTCCATGACATTATAACAAAGCAAGTATTTCAAGAGAGTACCACTGAATGTAGAATTCTAAATATGGAAATAAACCCTGGCATTTATTTAGTTTTGGAACTGTCACCCTAGTCAAACTTTTTTTTTTTACACTTTCAGCAAAATTTTCATAAACTTTGCTCTTGTGTGCCTTCTTATGGGCCACCTTGGGTCTCTTTTTGGGAGAAAGGTAGCATAGAAGCAAAATAAATGAATAAATAAATAAATAAAATTCAAATAATTTCTGACTTATGCCAACCCTAAGATGAACCTATCACAGGATTATCTTGGCAAATTCAGAGGGGGTTATCATTGCCTTCCTCTGAGGCTGAGACAGCATGACTTGCCCAAGGTATCCAGTGGGTTTCTGAGCGAGAATTTAAAACCTGGTCTCCCAGTATTCCAGTACAACATTCAAACCACTACACTGGCTTTCTTTCATAAATTTCACTTACCATATCTAATATGATACATTTGTAACACTTTGACCATATAGATGGGTAGACAGATTGGTTGAATTATCTTTGAATCTTGTATGGGGTAGTTGGACAAGTGTTTCTTGAATCTCAAAGAAATATTATATTATTTGTATTGCTGTTTTGGGTGGGCTTGCTCCTGAAAGACAGCTTATTGTCATCAGTATTATTTGTCACCAAGTTGACATTCATTGTATTAACTGTGTGGATGAGAGACCTCTAAGAGCCCAGGTCATCAACTGCCCTGCTTAAATCTTGCAAACCCAAGGCAACTGTAGCTTCTTTGACATAAATATTTATATTGACCTAAATCCAGTTGCTAGTCTCACTGATTGAATTGTTGGGTTTTATGTAAACATTGATTTATCACTGAGCAATTCAGTCAATAGGTCTAGTCTAGTTTGAACTGACAAATAGATTTAAACCTTAATAATACAATGTAAATAAAGGAATTCAGATTCACATGCTAGATTATACCCTTAAGGGAAACAAAGTGTCCAAAATCTCAACTGAAGTTTTTTTCTGAGACATTGAGCCTTCTCTGTCAGAACTCTGGTGCCACAATAAACTACAGTTCCCATGATTCCCTAGCACTGAGCCAGGACAGTTAAAGTGGTCTCAAGCGGGATTATTTCTGGCAGGCTGCATAGGCCCCAAGTGTTGCTTGGCTGCAACTCCAGTGAGTCCTTACCCAGAGATAGAATTGATGGGAAATATAGTCTAGCACCTCCTGAAATGCCAAAATTTTTGCACCTCAGGCTAAAGTGTGTTTAAGTACATTTTTATACACAAATTTTTAGAGATAAACATTTCCTTACATAAAATTCAAAGAAAGAAAGAAAAGAATCTGATTATTTAGTTGTTTTCTGACAAGGGGGAATTGAATTCCTTAGTTAGAATAAAACTTTTCTTTTAAAGTACCCTGCTTTATCACACTCCTTCTTCACATGCCTTTGACTTGGCTAGGTGTTTGCCTAAGTGGCATTGGGAAAAGGAACTCTTTAAATCACTTAGCAAGTCCTGGTGTTCATTTTAATTCACCAGGTGGTGGCAGCTAGAATAGATGGTCTCAAGAGGTCCCATTCAGCTCAGCAGGAATGGGAAGGGCGATCCAGGAGACAAGCACTAATGATTCCTGCATGCAAGGGAGCTAGAACCTAGTTGCATCAGGGTCTCTGAGCCACAGAAAATCATAACATTTCTCTGCCTGCAACACTCTCAGGAATTTTATTATGTGGACAGGATAAAAATGTATGAAATCTCAGTTACTGCTGGTTTCTTTTCCATCCTAGCCTCTGTCTGACCTGTGGCACAAGTTATTTTAGATGTGCAGTGAAGATGAAAGGAGCTTTCCCTACTCGTCTTCCACAGAAAGCTTGTTGTCATCTGGGAGACATTCGAAACAAGGGAGGAGATGGATGCCTATGTATGATTCAGCCTCATGTCTACATTGCACAGAGCAGGGAATTCATGTATGCTCTGTCCCCACTTCCCACTTGAAACTCCCAACTGTAAAAATAATAAGATGTGGATTTTGCATAAAAGCTATGAAATACAAAACAGAAAAAAAACTTGATACTAGGGATAGAAAAGGATTAATTAAAAATACTCAAATATTGTCAAAATGGATTTAATTGGGTTTTATCCTACACAAAAAATGCACCTGTTTTTTTCCTGCCACAGAAAGTGGAAGGTTTTGTTTGTTTGTTTTTTGTTTTGTTTTTTGCACAGAAAACACTATTTCTGACTGAAAACAAATTTGCTACACAAAAAATAGCCTTCCTGTTCCATCTTCTGTAGTTAAAGATGAAATGGAGTGTAGTCACCCCTTCAACACTATAAAGCAGGAGGAACCTGAAAATTCATATGAAAAGGAAATGTAAGTGCCCACAGATCAGACTCAAACTTTTAAGTCTGAGTCATTAATCATGTTCCTTTATATATCCAGTGTGTGTGCTCCCTCTCTTTTTGAAAAGCAGATGAAGCTCTATTTGAAGTTTACCCAGAGGCATAACCATGTGGGTAGAGACAAATACTTGAAGCACCAATAATACAATAATACTTACCATGTCATGTCTCTGTAATACAAAGTCCTTATTTTTTTAATATATTTCATAATAAAAGAAAGAAACCCGGCCATATATCATAACATTTAGTCCAAAAATCTGATTGCTGGACAATTTAATTAGACCTGCAATATATCAGAATATTAAAATAACTACCTGAACATTATTAAGTTGCTTAATTGAAGTCCTTCGAGGCTTTAAAAAAAAAAAACACTGAAAAAGTATGTTAAGTGTTACTCAGTGTTATTGTGCTCATTTAAAATAACCCACTTCATGTGATGAGGAAACGAAGAAAGAATGAATTGGTTTGGAATATGTATTTTTAATTTCAAGCCTCTGGTGCCTACATTTATATCACTACTAGTCATAAAAATAGCACCTGCAATCAGTATCAGACTGCAGGATGTTCAAAAATCCAAAGATTAATCCTAACAGTTGGTAGGTGGTTCATCCGAGGTTCAGTAGAAAGTCTTAATAATAATAATAATAATAATAATAATAATAATAATAATAATAATAATTTTTATTTATAGCCCGCCTCTCTGCCAAGCAATCGAGGCGGGTTACATAAGTTAAAATAGACAATGTAAAACAATCCCAACCCTAATCCCTCCTCCCACCCCCTTAAAACAGTATTAAACAGGAAAATGTTAAAACAATGGGCTACTACATAAAACAAAGCAATAAATAAATAACCTGCCCAAGCATCTTGAGATCAATAATGCTCTCTACATCATTAACTTGTTCCAATACACCTGAGCAATGACAAGGAGATACAGCACTGGGTGATTTTCAGAATAACATGCAAAGATAAATTTAAAGGTATTTCTTTCTTTCCTTTTCTTAAGTGCTAGTGATTCAACAGTGACAACAGTATGATCCATGGAAGTTTTGATGCACAAGAACATAAATCTTCATTGAAGATATTACATTGTTTTATGATTTATTAATTGTTATTCCAGGTTTGAATGGCAATGGATGGCAGGCAAAAATGGGGAGAACCAAGTGTCAAGAAACTTGATAAGATTAATTATTGTTTAACTTGACTTTCTTGTGGGGCTTTTATCATACACAGCTGTTAAACTGTCATGCAAATTATATAATAGGACCTTTAGCCCTATTTAGTGTATAATGCTGTCTCCCTCTCATCTCTGCCTTGTCCTTTGTGATTAGCCTGCATCTTACCACAGATCGAAAAAAGGTTGATAGGATCCCAATAGCACTGGCGTAGCGCTAGTCCTCAGACGTGATAAAGTTACTCCCGTGGCAGTTCTGGGATTGGTCATGTGGTGTCAGTATCTCATCCTTTCCTACTTCCTCTTGCTATTCCAGAACAGTCTCTTTTTGTTGTTTTTATACCTTCTTGTTTCTTCGTGTTTAAAGTGCATTTGTATAACTCCATAACTGAGTTTAAAAAAAAACAGGCAAAGCATGCTGGGTAGGGCATAGGGTAGGGAAATGAGGTTAAGACAGAAGAGAGTGTGAGGAGCTACCAACAACTTGGTTATGCTAATGGGTAGGGTATGGTATCCAGTATGTATACATTCTCTTCATTAACATGATTGTGGCAAGAATGGGGGGGGGGGGGCATGTGATAAACTTCTTGGAAAATGTTGGTATTCCTCAATGGGATTTATGATTAACAAATAGAAATTTAATTCCTTTCATGATTTGGTAACTATTCCAACCATTTTAATTTAAAGAGGGATGGGGCCTACATCCATATGTCTTTGTGCAGCTTGAGGATGTGGACAGGATTCTTGGAGAAGTGAGGGCCACCCCGTGCATATTGGATCCTTGCGCTTTCTGGCTTTTGAAAGCAGCTAGAGGGGGACTGACCGAGTGGGTAAGGGGGGTGGTGAATGCTTCACTGTAGCAAGGCAGACTTCCATCTTGCCTAAAAGAGGCTGTGGTGAGGCTGTTACTGAAAAAGACCTTCCTGTATCCTGCCATCTTGGATAACAATTGGCCAGTCTCTAATATTCCATTCTTAGGCAAGGTTCTGGAGTGAGTGGTGGCCCCCCAGCTCCAGGCATTTCTAGATGAAATGGATTATCTAGATCAATTTCAATCTGGCTTCATACCTGGTTATAAACTATTTGAGAGATCGTATCTCCCCATACAAACCTGCTAGAGAGCCCTAAAATCTTCAGGAGAAGGCTTTCTCTCAGTCCCACCAAGATCACAGGCTCGCTTGGTGAGGACACGAGAGAGCCTTCTCGGTGGCTGCTCCCACCCTCTGGAACTCCTTCCATGGGAGGCTAGGCTGGCCCTGCTGGCCTTTTGCCAGCAAGTAAAAACATTTTTAATTCAGGCAGGCTTTTTAAAATCATGGCAGGGTGGCTTTTATATGAGGTAGCTGTATTAGATTATGTCTTTTAACTTTTGTAAGTTTTTAATCTTAATTTTATCTTGTTTTAGCTGTATTTTAAATTGTTTTTTATTTTTTTTAATATTGAAACTTTATTAAATTAAAATAAACATACAAACAAATATACAAACATAAACATAGACGTTTAGACATTGACAATTTACTAAACATACTGTACAAACATAAACATTGACATTTAAACATGGAGAACAAACTTGACTTCCTAGGCCCTTTGTCAAGCTATAAACTCTACATATAAACTATAACCCTCTTTCTAATTGCAAGATGGATCGAGAATCTTCCATTGATAATAAAATATATTTTAACCAAGTGTCATAACTTTTGAAATAAAGGAAATAAAAGGAAATAAAATGATATGTATTTACACTAATTATTCCTCTGATTCTATCTTTGACGTCATTTTTCTGCTCATCCATCTCTCCTTACATTACTTCTCATCTATTTTCTCAACTTTTCCTATTTTCAATATAGCTGAGAAGCGGTGACCATGTTTCTAGTTTTCCCCCCCCCCAATCCTGCTCTTTCATCATAGTTGTTAATCTATCCAATTGCATCATTTCCAATAATGTGTTTAACCATTCTCCTTGAGTTGGAATTTCCTCATTTTTCCATTTCCCCACATATGTAATCCTTGCACTAGTTGTTATATAAAAAAGAAGCTTTCCAAATTTTTTTTCTAATATTCTATCTGTTTGGATGTTCAGCAAATACAATTTAAGATCCATGTTAAACTGCATTAACAAAATTTCTTCCGTAGTTTTATGAATAGTATTCCAAAACTTTTTTGCTTTTTTGCAGTTCCACCATAGATGGAATAACGTCCCACTTTCCTGTCGACATTTCCAACATAAAGCTGACCTATTTTTGTAGATCTTAGCCAATTTTGCAGGGGTCATGTACCACCTGTGGTGCATTTTATATAAATTTTCTCGTAGGTCAAAACTAACTGTATAATTAACTGTTTTTTCCCATACTTTCTCCCATAGGTCTAATTCAATTGTCTGCTTCAGGTCCTGTGACCATTTAACCATATAGTATTTTACAATTTCTTCCTCTTGGTCTATTTCCAATAAACATTGGTAAAAATAAGCTATTGTGTATGTATTATCTGAAAAAGCATATTCCTCGAATTTGGTATTATTGACTCTTATTCCTGGTATTCTTTGGTCCATAAGGAACCTTTCTCTAAATTAGCGGTACACAAACCAGCCCATATTTAATCCTTCCTCTTTTAGTTGCTCCAAACTCTTAAATTCTAATTTATCATCTTCTGATTTTATAGCTAAGAGGTCTCGATACCCATGAATTTTGAAGTATCACCTCTCTATTATGAAAAGCTTTGTGAACTGATGTCCACAATGGGATTTTAGGGCTTATTCTTTCCTTAAACTTATGCCATACCCGTAATATAGATTTCCTGATGTAATGGTTTGGCAGGTTTCTTCCTCTAAAATACCTCTAACCTTCAAAGTCCTCTCTCTGTTTTTCACTTTCCTCACAATATTGTCATCTAATAGCTCCTTTTGTTTCATTTTTATTTCTTCTAAATTCCCCTCAAAATTTTCATGTTTCTTTTTCTATTGATTCCACTTTGTTTTTAATTTTATTCACCTCTGTTGACATATTTTCTATAGCACCACTGAGTCCCTGTAAGTCTGTTCTAAGCTCATTTTTAATCTCCAATTTCAATTCCGTTACCTCATTCCTCAACTCCTGTATTTCCCTGCTCAAATCAATGCGTATTTTTCTCAATTCTTCCATAAGAGCCATATTATTCTCACCTGTTTTTATTTGGTCTGTCGATGCCCTGCGAATTGCTGGGTTTTGTGTTAGGGCTTGGTCTTGGTCTTGGTCTTGGTCTTGCGTTTGGGCTCTGGTTTTAGTTGCCATTTATTTAATGAGTTACTGCAGGGGTAGGCAACCTTTCCCCTTTAAGGGCTGAGGGACTTCAGCTCCCAGAAGCCTCAGCCATGTTGGCCAATAGTCCCATGTTGGCCAATAGCTCCTGGGATTCTGGGAGCTGAAGTCCCTCGGCCCTTAAAGGGGACAGGTTGCCTACCCCTGAGTTACTGTGTTGTGATCTTATCAAGTCCTTTAACTACCTAAGGTTATAATTAATCAACAACAGTACTGTTCTTCCCCCCCCTATAATTACTCAATTACCCCTTCACCCTCATTCCCAGCCCTTTAGAATATGTACCCAAGTCCCTTTAGTCCCTGTTATAACAGTGATTTTTCTCCCCCCCCCCCCAGTGCTCCAAGTCCAACTGGATTATTGCTAATTTAGAAAAAAATATCTAATTCCGTTGCTTATTCTTCTACCCATGTCTTTGTCCATTTGGAAGTCTGATGAGCGGGAGTTCTGAAAAGAAGCCGCTGATGTCTCTGCTGCCTCCACCACCTCCACTATTCTCCCAAGACCTCCCGGCCCTTTACTTGCATTCTGGTGGTGCCTGGCTAGTAGGCAGAGGTCTAAGGGAGAAAGTCGCCACTGCCTCCACTGCCTCGGCCACCTCCACTGATATCCCAGAGCCTCCGCTGCCGCCGAAGAGACTTGGAAGGCTCCTGGGTCTCAGCTATAGCCAGTGCTGCTACTGCGCTGCTGTAACACTTTCAAATATACCTCCTCAGGCCGTTCTGCCTTTCTTTTGCATAAAGGTTACAACTGCGCTTCTGTGAGCTATGTTAGACTGCTCTAAACTGCTCTGGGGGAGGTTGGCTAGGCGGGCGGATATTCAAGCCATCCGCCACCTCCTCCACCGTTGGCTTAGAGTGCTCCTAGGTCCTAGTTATAGCCAATGTTGCTCCTGGCCCACTGCTTTATTTCAATAGATCTATCATTCTTCTGTCATCAAAAACTACCTTTCCCAGCAGGCTCCATTTCTGATGCTTCCACTGACATACTTCCTCTCTGTTTCTTCCTCTGCAACTCACCACCGTCCTCTCAGAGAGCCACTCCCACAGTTGGGTTGTTCAAAGTCCAATGCAAATCCAAGGGTGTTTTCCCTTGTGTAAATCCATACTGCAAATAGGATTTCTCTAAAGTAAAGTGGGTGAGTTCCAACTAGCTCCTTTTTAATTTTAAATGCTTCAATTTTTAAGCCTTTAAAAATTTTTCAAAAGGAAGGAAAAGGAAAAAGAGGAGAGAGAAAAAAAGGTCATAAGGTTCTTTAAAGTCTTATGCATATAACCAGCCGAGAATTAAAGTCTAAAGCCATTTGTCCTTGTTGCTTCCTTCCTTCTTTGGGGTGGGTCCCCCCCCCCTTTTGCCAGTTCTGAGCATTCAAAGTAAACAAAAGGTGGGTTGCTTTGCCAAGCTTGACCAGGAATCCCGCTTTCGGACACCAATTCAGTGCCTCCGAATCTTTTAAACTTAAAAGTAAATTAAAAGTTGGTGGCATTCCTATACCCCACAAGGGGGAGAGCTTGGAGTGGCTGAAAATGCTCCTTACATTATTTGATGCCTCTCCTTGTTTGCCTTCACCACACTCCTTGACAAACAGACACTGGTGGGCTTAGAATTTATCTTCTGAACCCCTCTTACCAGAGAGGTAATTTTGGTTATCGAACTAAATAGTTCACAACCAGGTTAGCCCCAAGCTAGATGGTTCCAAGCAGACAAAGACCTGAACGTGTCTTAACGGTTCACCATCTCAACCGGAAGTCCCATTTTTAAATATTTTTTAAGGTGTTTTGTCTTGTGAGCCACCTTGGGTCCCTTTTTTAGGAGAAGGTGGCATAAAAATGAAAATAAATAAATAAATATGTCTTCAAAAATTCATTAAAGAATAAAAGAATAATTTTATTTTCAGCAAGTCATGTGATGAGACTCTAGTCCAGGGGTAGGCAACCTTTCCCCTTTAAGGGCCAAGGGACTTCAGCTCCCAGAATCCCAGGAGCTATTGGCCAACATGGGACTATTGGCCAACATGGCTGAGGCTTCTGGGCGCTGAAGTCCCTTGGCCCTTAAAGGGGAAAGGTTACCTACCCCTGCTCTAATCAATCCCAGGAGTTATTTTCTCATGCATGGAGAGGGGAAAGGATTGTACACGACAGATTTTTCTCCACCTCCCCTGTCAGCTTCACTTGCAAACTTTTAGGGGAAGAAAAGATGAACCACAATTGGAATTTATTATACAGGAGGCAGAGTGCCCAAATCCTGTGCAGAAATGGGATTTTAAACCAAGGGAAAACCCACAAAAGCATGTTAATTTTCAGACACATTGGAGTTAATGAGCATTAATGCAACATTAACCAGACAGAAAGTTGACAAAATGCACTGCTTTTTATTTTGGGAATTTTCCAAAAGTAAAAAGCAGTGCATTTTGTTGACTTTCTGTCCTGGTTAATGTTGCATTAATACTCATTAAGCCTGATGTCGTCTGAAAATTAATCTGCTTTTGCAGTTTTTTCCCCCACTTTCTGTCCAGTTTAATGTCAGACGTCATCTGAAAATCAATCTGCTTTTGGGTTGTTTTTTTCTGGTTTAAATCCTGGTTTTGTATGGGATAAATTCCATTGTCTAGCTGTTCACTTGGATGTGCTTAACATCCTCCAGGCAACCAGAAACCCAATACAATCAAGCTTTTCTTTTCTTTTCTTTTCTTTTCTTTTCTTTTCAACACACATGCATATCTCTAACTGCTTTAGCTGTTATGGTTTTTTCCCCCCTTTGCTTCAGTTGAAGGTCTGTGGTTCATGGGTAGAACACATAGGAGTTTATCACATGGGGAGCCCCGTGCAAATCGCTGCTTTAAAGAGAGAGAAAAAACCGCAAAAGCGGAAGCAATTAATTTATGGGATTTGTCCCGTTCAGTCCAGTGTGAAAAGTGAAAGCTGAGGGACTTCAGCTCCCAGAATCCCAGGAGCTATTGGCCAATGGAAACTGCTTCTTTTTACTTTTGGAAACACCTGAAAGTAAAAAGAAGCAGTCAATGAGGGGTTTCCGTTTGGATTAACCCCATTTTAACCCCAGTTTAACAGTGACATCGTCCGAAAAAACATCTGCTTTTGCGGTTTTTTTTCTACTTTAAACCCCCGTTTCCACACAGGATTTTCCCCGTGTGATAAAAGATTCCATGTTCAATCTGTAGCCTACCCAGACAGGGCTGGCAACACCTTTTCTGAAATTGTGGAGGGCCGTAGCCAGTATGTGTGAACCACACAGATCTTGATAGACGAATCATTTGATCCGCACTTGGGGCAATTACTTTTCTGGATTACAAGAAAAGGTTGACTGCAGTATTCTGGAAGCTTCAGTCTAAAAGGTACCTCTTCTGAGTTCTGGTAGAGAAGCTTCATACTTGTATGTCCATGTGTCTTTTGCTTATACAGTTGCCCCTCCATTTTTGCAGATTTCCCGTTCACAGGTGGCGAATGGAGGGGGATAAAATAGGGGGTGCTTATGGTGCACCCTTGCATGCCCCATGACCACGCACCTCCATTCAAGCCAATGGGGCTTGAATATCCACAATTTTCCATTTTCGTAGGGTGGTGGTGGTCTGGAAGAGATACCCACAAGAATGCAGGGGAGACTGTACTTCTAAAACAGGGATAGCAAGAATATTCAAAAATATTCTTTGTTCCTTCTTTTCTCTTTCTTTCTATTGTCAAAATGGTTTTCTTGAGCATCAGGAAACACCAAGGAAGAGAATCCTAGACAGGCAGAACTTTCACATTTCAGGATTTATTCTGCACACCAAAAAATAATGTATGAGGAAGGGGTTATATGTGCAAAAAAATCTAACATTTTTGCACAGAAAATGCTGTTTTCTGCAAATAAATAAATAAATCCATATGCTCTTTTTTGCATAGAAGTCCAGAATTGCAAATAGTGTGATTATGTTATGCTAATAATATGTAAATATTCAAATTAGTACTATTATGCTAATAGTGTTATTCACATCCTCATCTTTCCTGATCCCTGTCTGGGTATTTAATCAATAATTGAACTCAAATATTCAAATTAGTACTATTATGCTAATAGTGTTATTCACATCCTCATCTTTCCTGATCCCTGTCTGGGTATTTAATCAATAATTGAACTCAAAATATAGAAATGTGTCCTAAAAAGGTGTATCAAATTTTATGCTAATATTGCTGTGTCCCATGGAAATGAACTCTTATAAATTTAATCAAGTCTCATACATTTGGATGGAATTCTAAACAGTAATGTTCACAATGTGCTAAAAAAAATCCCTGCATCTCATCACCTTAAAAATATTGTACAACAAATTAATGCAGTTTTAGACACTGAAAACAACTAAAACACACACTCACACACACACAGGGAAGATGCAAGAGGACAATAATGAAAAATAATGGTTTGTATCCTTTGATTTTCTTCCTTTTTATAACAGTGTATCTCCTGGAAGATCTGAAATTTTCCCTGTTCTGAAAAATGGATGGAGCAATCCAAAGAAGTTATTTTGTGAGACTACAGAAAACAGGCTGGGGATGCTAGAATTTGTAATCTCAGAAAAATATTTTTTCCCAACGTTTGAGAAACACTCTAACCTTTAGAAATACTTTTTATCACAATGTCCCTGCTTAGTGGCTTAGATTAAATTAATTTCCCTAAAATTAGGGTAAGCTTCAGTTATGTTGAACAGGATCTATCCAACTCTGGAGGAAATATACTTGGATTTCATAAAAAGCTTCACAATTGTATCTTTCATAATTCACATAGGCCTACTAGGATTTTCTCTAATTTCAATTTCAATGCACATGGAAAACTGTCTTTTCATTCTCTGTGAGTCTACAATAAAAATCAAGGTAGGGGTTTTGAGTCCAATGTTCAGAGCAGAATCAAACGGGAAATGATGAAAGATTTTTATAGCTGCTGTTAAATGTATCGACAGCAAATTGAAGACTACCTGCTCTAGTCTAACAAGTCTTATCATTTGCAGGTTCATTTGAAAGTATAATAGGTGTTATGCATCTGTGTCACAGGGATAACTTTTGTCTCTAAGAGTAAGATTAACCAATCACAGGGCCACCTTGTATAGACCCTTGTTCTTGCTACAAAGCACAATTGAGCCATGACTCATCAGTACTAGATATAGAGAATAATGTTTCTGATTCAATGATTGCCATCTCCATTTTTGAAAAGAGGTTTGCTCTGCCTCAGACCTTGGAGATCTTTCTCAAGTTATGGGAGGAATTAATAAGTAGTCTGATAGAGCATGGGAGCCAGCGGACATGCTGAATCTAGGATTGCAGGAGTTGTAATCCAAAAAGGGGACTTTCCCTAAGCTCTGTATCTGAAGTGGTATAATGCTGCTTCACACATTTATTGTCCTATTCCTTCCTAGGGCTCCCTTTGAGAGTCCAGAAATATTTATTCATTTATTTAATTAAAACATACTAGAGAACTTGATGCTATAGAGAAAAAACTCATGAGGCTATCCAGTATTGAGATGGGTCAAAAGAAAAAGCCAATTGCCCTGTGATAGTTTGAAAATCTGACACCTTCATTTAAGCCAAGGCATTTTAAAGACATTATTACTGTGTGTTCATTCACCCATTCAGAAGCTTTATGAGTTGATGCTTCTTCAATACATACCATACTGACATACTGACTGTGACAAAAGTGATTGGGTTTTGTTTTTTCACCAGGGAGGAAATACAGAATTGCAGATATATTTACATATGTTATTATCCTAGCAACTTTAATTAGCCTTTCCACCACCAGAAAAAAAAGCTGAATTATAAAGGAGACCAATCCTTAAAACTCTTATTAAACCTTGGAAATTGGTTAGCTGGTTAAAAATAACAAGTGGTCTTACAATCTATTATTATTATTATTATTATTAGCTAAACAGCTTCAAAAAGGCTGTTAAGACAGATCTCTTCCAGCAGGCCTTTCCAGAATAGTCTTCCTGGCCCCAGGAACCCCCTTATTCTGCCCTCTTCCAATTTGATTGCTGCTGCCATTCCGCTACTCTGCTGTTTTTGCTTTGTTATTTCCATTGTTTGTTATTTCTTTGTTGGTTATTGGTTTTATTTTATTTTATGTTTTAATCATGTTTTAATTAGTGCTTAGTTTAATACTTTTTTAAGGGGTGGGTGGGTATTGGTCCTTCGGATTTGTATTTTATGTATTTTTAATTGTTGTTAGCCGCCCCAATTGTGCACAGAAGGGTGGGGTACAAATAAATTATTATTATTATTATTATCATCATCATCATCACTGGGGGTGCGGGCTACACTGGGTGACAACCCAGAAGGTGGGTGACACCCCAGAAGAGGGGGGTGACATTCGGTCAGCCCCCACCCCCTGCAGATACTTCTTGGCCTCCCACAGTTGCCACTCTAGGCCTCAGGGAGGTCTCTGGTCCTTGTAGGTGGTTGTTTCCTCAGCTGCATGGCCCTTTTCCCCAGCTGAGCTTTCCTGGCCCATGCAGCCATTTCTGTGGGCCTTAGGGGCTCTCTGGGCTTCAGGGGAGGAGCCTCTGACCCAGACGGGTGACAGGCAGCTCTTTTTCTAGCTGCACCACCATTCCTGTGGTCCTTTAGGAGGTCTCCAGGCCTTGGAGGATGGGCCTGGAGCCCGGGTGGGTGATGGGCAGCTCATCCTACCCTCCTCACTACTGCCTGGCTTTCCCCTGAAGAAAGCCAAGCCACAAGAAGGAGGATTGGGGCATGCTTATCAAAGCAGACTCTGACATCTCCTGGAAGCCCCACACCTTCCACTTTGAGGCCCCATCCCCTCTGCACCAGCTGACACCAAAGTTAGGTACACCACTGCTGCTAGGCCCTGTATATTTATTTCTATGTAGTGAGACTTCTTGTTGTTCACCTTCTTGCAAATAAGAATTATTCTGCCTGTGAGATAGAGTATTATCCCTCTCTTTTCCCAACATTCATGCTCATCATGATCCTTGCTCAACCATGATCTGGAAGTAACCTAGCCCTCTGCAGTGTGTTTTGAGGGTGCACAGGGGGCTGTGGAGGTGGGTGTCTTCACCTCCCAATTCTACTGACAGAAGCAGTTCTATCATTGAAACAACCCTTGGAATCCTAGTTAGAAGTAGAAGAAGACATTGGACTAGTTAGAAGTAGAAGTAGACATTGGACTGTGTTCAATCGGAATAGGTCCTAGCTCTTTCCCTTTAGCTCTATTTAGCAAAGGCTAAACAAACAAACAAACAAACAATTTATACAGGAATGAAAACTCTATGTGGTTAGAGAGGAAAATGGTGTATATGTGTATGTGCATGTGTTTGAGAACTAACAGCTTAAAGGGGGAAAATGCACCTCTTCTTCATTTTAATGTTCCAGTGAAACATTTTTTGTCAGTGCCAAACCAAAGCTCTTTGTTTCTCTTCACAGTCTAAGAACAAAAGAAGTTAATAAAAGGCTCACTTCTTGCAGTAATGTGAATTTGTACACCTAGAATGAAGCATAAAAAAGCAAATGCATAAAAATGTACCAAACTCATATTAGTCATTCTTTCTTCTCAGCTCTAAAAAATAAATACAAATATATTATCAGAATATGAAGTGCAAGTTGAATCCAGGACAAGTTGAATTTCAGAGTACAAGAAGTTTAGTTAGCAATGTTAGGGGCTTGAATTTGCCATTAATAAAGATCAGAAACATCACTTTCAAAAATATAATTTCCTGTGCCAGTTCAGAGACAGCATGGTATAGTGATTTGAGTATTAGATTCCAGAACACCGGGGTCAAACCTCCACTCAGATATGTAAATCCACTTGGTGACTTTGGGCATGTCACACACTCTCAACTTTAGAGGAAGACAATGACTACCCTCCTCTGAATAAATTTTGTCAAGAAAACCTGATTACAGGGTCACTATAACTTAGAGTCAACTTGAATGAACATGTTGTCATTGCTGACTGCCTTCACGTTGACCTTGACCCATGGCGACCCTATGGATGAGACATCTCCAGGGGCCCCCTGTCCTCTACTGCTCTGCCCAGCTTCTGCAAACTCATATTCATGGTCTCTTTAATAAAGTCCATCTATCTAGCATGTGGCCTTCCTCTCTTTCTACTTCTCTCCACCGTTCCTAACATTATTGCCTTTTCCAACTATTCATACCTTCTCATGATGTATCCAAAGTACGACAGTCTAGTCTTGTCATCTTGGCTTCTCGGGATATCTCTGGCCTCATCTGCTCTATGACCCATTTGTTTGTCTTTTTGGCTGTCCATGGAATCCTCAGCACTCTTCTCCAGCACCACATTTCAAATGAGTTGATTTTCCTCCTATCTTCTTTCTTAACTGTCCAGCTCTCACATTCATACATGGTAATAGGGAATACAATGGCTTGTATGATTCTTGACTTTTGTGCTGAGTTGTATGTCTTTGCATTTTAGGATCTTTTCTATTTCTTTCATAGCTACCCTCCCCATTCTTAATATTCTTCTGATTTCCTGGCTGCAGTCCCTGTTCCGATCAATGTTTGATCCCAGATATTAGAACTCTTTTACTATTTCTGTTTCCTCATTGTCTAGTTTGAATGTGTGTAAGTTCTCTGTAGTCATTATTTTTGTTTTCTTATTCTTATTCAACAGTAAGCCTGTTTTTGCACTTTCTTTAATAATAATAATAATAATAATAATAATAATAATAATAATAATAATCTTTCTTAGTAGGTGTTTCAGGTCTGTGAGGTTTTCTGCTAGTATTATGGTGTTGTCAGCATATCACAGATTGTTGATATTTCTTCCTCCTATTTACACTCCTCCCTTTTCCATGTCCAAGCCAGCTTTCCTTATAATATGTTTAATAGGTAGGGTGATAGGGTATAGCCCTGTTTTAACCCTTTGCCAAGGGTTCTGGCAGTAGCCTCTTATCCAGAGTACAGATTCCTCATTAGGACTATTCGATGTGATGGCACTCCCATGTCTTTAAGGGCATTCCATAGCCTTTTGTGATCCATGCAGTAAAAGGCTTTGCCATAGTCTATAAAGCACATGCTGATTTTATTTTGGAACTCTCTGCTGTGCTCCGTTAGCCATTGTATATTTCTGATGTGATCCCTAGTGTCTCTTCCTTTCCTGAACTCTGCTTAGACCTCTGAGATTTCTCTCTCCATGTATGGTTGGAGTCTATGCTGCAGAATTTTGAGTATAATTTTGCTTGTGTGGGAGATTAGTGCTATGGATTTATAGTGGCTGCAGTCTCTTGTGTCTCCTTTTTTGTGGATGGGGATGTATATTGATCTTTTCCAATCTGTTGGCCATCGTTTTGTTTTCCATATCTGTTGACATATGTTGGTTAGCACTAGAGTTGACTCTGTCAATGTGGATTGCAATAGTTCTATTGGAATATCATCTTTTCCTGGAGACTTGTTTTTGCCATTTCTTTTATTGCAGCTTCCTCCGCAGTTTTTAGAATTTGGGGTTCATCTTCATATGGCTCTTCGTTCCATGTGTCCTTCATGTTGTCATCTCTTTTGTATAACTCTTCTGTGTATTGCATCCAATGTCTTTTTATTTCTTCCTGGTCCTGAATTATGTCATTTTTATTGTTATAGAACAGCAGTTGGCAAACTATGGCCCGGGGACCGAACCTGGCCCGTTGAGGCCTTGTAATCGGCCCGTGGCCGGTCCTGCCGCCGTTGCTGCCGCCGCATGTGCATGCAGGTGCCACGTGCGTGCAAGCGCAGGGCGCCCTTTTGCATTCCAAAATGGCACCCGTGCTCGTGCACACATGCGCATGGCGGCGGATGCCATTTTGGAATGCAAAATGGCACTGTTTTGCATTCCAAAATGGCTCCCGCCACCATGTGCATGCGTGCACGAGCGCAATTTTGGAATGCAAAATGATGCCCCGCGCTTGCGCACGCATGCACATGATGGCGGGAGTAGTGCACATCCGTGCACGAGCACACACCTCCGGTGCCATTTTTTTCCCCCTTCGGCCTGCCGATGATCGGGGGACAGCGGAACCGATCCCATCCCCAAAAGGTATGCCGACGCCTGTCATAGATTGTCCCAGTCCTTGGTTTGAATTTTCCTTTGATTTCTTGAATCTTGTGGAATAGGTCTCTCATTCTTCCCTTTTTGTTGTTGTCTTCTGTTTCCCTGCATTGGTCATTGTAGTAATTTCCCTTATCTTTGCACACTAGCCATTGTACTGTTGCATTCATGGATTTTAGTTTATTCCTATCTCATTTTTGTTTTGTTTCTCTTTCCTTTATTGCTTGTAGCATTTTATCTGTCATCCATGGTTTCTTCACTTTCCTTTTGACTGTTGGAAGTGTCTTTATGCATTCATCTTTTATTATGTCCCTGGCGTCAGACCAAGGCTCTTCCAGTTCATGATCTATTATACTTAGTACTACAAATCTGTTCCTTATATTGTCAATGAATTCTGTGGAAATGTTACTTAAATCATATTTTGGTATGATGACTGGTTTTGTTCTCGAGTTTTAATTTTATTTTTGATATACATAGTTTGTGATCTGTCCCACAATCAGCACTTGGTCTAGTCTTGGCCACCAGTATAGAGTTTTGCCATCTTTTACCTCCAATTATGTAATCTATTTTTGTGTTGGCCATCTGGTGATGTCCATGTGTATAACCTTTTCTCTGGTTGTATGAGAAATATGTTTGCAATGAATAGGTTGTTGGATTCACAAAAATCTACCAGATACTCACCAGCTTCATTTTTTTTTGCCTAGTCCAAATTTGCCTACTGTTTTTCATTCTTCTTTGATTCCAACCTTTGTGTTCCAATCTCCAATGATCAGCTTGACATCCTGTGTTGGTGTGTTGGAATACACATAACAATGCCTAAAACAACAAATGATGTTTCAGAGATTAGAAGACCAATCAAGTTTCAGCATTATTTGTCTAGTGCTGTAGTAAACTAGAACTGTCTAGAAGAGAATGACAACTTCCTCAGTAAACTACAGCTCCCAGAATTACATAGGATTGAACCATGACATTTAAAAGAGGTGTATGCCTTTGGAAGAAAAGAGAGGATTGTGACTAAGGGGCTTTGCAAACCGGCCTAAAGGGTTGGTCTGGGGGTGGAGTTGGGGTGGGGCAGCTACATGCTGGCTGCCCTGACTCCATCCCAACCCCGTCCTAATGGCACATGGTGTTAGGACTCCCTCTTGGCACAGCGGGCATACACACTGTGCCAAAAGGGCATGAAAAAACCACTACTGCAGCTGAAAGGGCGGCCTTTTGCCACCCCCAGAAGGAGCACAATTTTGTCGCTCTTTTGGGGGTGGCAAAAAGGAAGATCAGGACCGCAGCATGCAGTTACTGCGGCTCTGATCCACTGCTCCCGGGGCAGCTCTGTGCTGCCCCTTTAGGCCGGTCTGCATCAGCCCTAAATGCCTAATTCCACCTGCAGAATTTGACTAGAGTTGGCCACTAATGTCCATGTCAACATAGATGATGCTGTAACATACAGATGATGGGACAACAGGCTCACTGAAGAGATGCAGAGCTTGATGGTTTGAATGCATATCCATGTCTTCCAAGAGGGTCAGGAGGCTGTTCTTTCCTTCAGCACCACTAAGCAACTGCTGTCTGAGGCAGTTGTTAACCTGTGATTGTGGGTAGAAACAGCCCTGAAAGACATACAATGGACCGTTGGTATCAGCTGGAGTTTGGTTCTAGGACTCCCCCCCCCCCCCATGGATATGAATATCTATGAATGCTCAGGTCCCATTAAATACAATGGCATAGTAAAATGGTATCTACTATATAAAATGGCAAAATCAAGGTTTGCTTTTTGGAATTTATATATTTTAAAAATATTTTCAAACTTTGGATAATTAAATCCATGGAAAAAGCATCCATGGAAACAGAAGGCTGACTGTATAATAAATGTGTTGTTTATGGAGAGATTTTCAACAAAGTAGGTTGGATATGACATGATTCAGGAGGTTTGTTATTTTAAAAATTGACACAAGGAAGGACAATGTTTAATAAAGAAGTTAATGAAGTAATCAATAAGGTGCTAATGCAGATTACAGACAAAGCAGTTAACTGATTACCATATGCCGATTAATCCCAACATCTATATAGGTATACCTCAGTTAACAAACTAGATGGGCATTACTTTAACTGAGGCAGAAGTGCCATAGAAAAAATAGGGATAGATTCCAACCTAAATCTCCAGTCTGTCAAGGTAATTTAGAATTCTGATTCTGTCCTGTGGGCTAGTAGTGATGCCTCCAAATTTGACATCATCTAAAATTTTTATAAGAATACCTTCTACTTGGATCCTACCCCAGCCACCTTAGGTCCTGTCCTGGAAGTAAGGAGGGATATAAATAAAATAAGGGATAAATAAATAAATCTAAATACTCCATCATTCAAGTCATTTATAAAGACACGGAACAATACAATTAAAACAATATATTCATGTTTTAATTCCAATTTAGTTTAATTCTGTTTTATGGGGGGGAAGGTTGGGCCTGGGGTTGAGATTTTAACTTGTTCTTTTTAATTGATGTATACTGCCTCAATTGCTGTGCAGAGAGGTGGGATATAAATAAAATTTATTATTATTATTATTATTATTATTATTACTGCACTCAGTACAGAACACAGAGGCATTCCAGTAGTCTCTTTTTTCTCCAGTTAAGAAGAAGACATTCATTGGTGAGCACTCTTTCAGTTTCGTCTCTCAACCAATTACAAATCCACCTAACAGCAGCACTATTTAGTTTACATTTTACCAGCTTGTTTGCAAGAATATCATGGGCAAACTCTCAAAATCAAGATATACTGCATTCACTGTACTCCCCTAATCTATCAAACTTCAACTTGTAACTTTATCAAAAGAGAGATTGATTTATTGATTTCCTGATTTCCTTCCAATATGGGACCCAAAGTGGATAAGGTTAGTTTGACATGACTTGTTTTTACAAAACTCTAACTGGCTCTTAGTAATCACAGCACTCCTTTCTAGGTGTGCACATACTGACTGTTTAAGATCTGTTCTAGAATCTTTCCATTAGCCCTCCTCCAGTCTACTGAATTCTTCAAGATGATTGACAGTGGCTCTGAGATTACACATTCATCAATTCATTTAGAGAAGCAAGGGTTGTTGTTGTTTTTTACTGCCTCTTTACCTATTCTGGGCTGCTGCAGTCCCCTTATTGCATCATTGGTTCTATTGGCACCAGTTAAAAACTACATTCCTTTTAGGAGAAGTCTGAGGTGTAGAATTGTTTCACCTTTTCTCTGTCCCTCCATTAGCATTTCATTATCTTCTCTATGTATTTGTGCAACCATTTCTTCCTTCTCCAATTTGCTGTGAAAACAGCTCAAAAGTTCTTTATTATTATTATTTTTAACCATTCTAGTAAGCCCAAGCTCATTTTGACCTTTTGCTCAATCAGAGGAACCAAAGCCATTCATATTTATTTGGAACCTTGAAGGTTTAACAAGTGAGCACATGATTTACTGGAACAGAAATGTGCAGTTGTTGTACCAGTCTTCAAAGTTCATGGAGTGACCTCTCAAGAACCCCCCTCCCCACATCAATTCATGTGAAATTCATTGTCTTTAATGTACATAATATGCAGTGTATTGGAAGAGCTGGAGAAGGACCAGCTGAAGCATTGGGTTCTTAAAAATAATTCTTATATGTTTAAGAGTACAAGATCCTCCAACAAATGTAAGAGGACTTGTTTTATATCTAGCATTATTGTGTGTGTTTCTAAAAACTCCTATGGTTCCAGAAACAGACTAATGTTAATTTTTGCAGGCTGCCACTATAGAGAAGATATAGCACTTGACACTAAGGCAGTCTGTAATGGAAATCAGTGCAGCTGCTGCCTTTGCCGTTATTAATTATATATATTTGTTTCATGTTGTCATTTGTGATTACCCAATTTAAGGGGAAAGATTACCCTGAACGATGCACAAAGTCCACAAGCCTTCTTGGAATAAACCTTTGATCACAGGGAAAGCATATCTTGCTGATAAGAGGCCAGGTTGATTCAGCCATGCTGATACTTTGAGCTTTAGGAATCAATTAACCAAAATGTTTGCACTCTCTGAGGAGGGGCCTTTTACTTTGGAAGCATACAGGGAGGTACAAATGGACTCAGTGAAAATAAAAACACAGTGTACCACATGAATCCGAACTCGAGAACTTATTCCATTCTTGTTATATTTTAAGTAAACTTAAGAAAACTTGCTTAGCTGTAGAACACAGAAGAGTACCATACATGGCCACACAATGAGTAATTTTAGATGCTGCAAAATATCCTTTGAAGGAAACATAAAAGCTCATTTGTTTTATGTTGTAGTTTGATTTCAGTTTGCTCTTTCATATTTTTTTTTGTTCTTTTCAAAGAGAATTCTTTTCTGTACTCTTTTGGTGCAGCGTGTCTAAACACTGCACCAAGGGAGTGTCCTGATGCCATGCACCATGTGGTGGGGCGCACAGCGTGACAGCAGCATTGGAGTGGCTGGCATGCGGTCGCCCCGACCCAACTCCATCCCCAGGCTGGCCCTTTTGGCAGGTCTGTACAGGCCCTAAGAAACTCTACTCATCTTCAGCAAATGCACTTTCCAGCATCCATTCCACAGGTTGCACCACATCACATTCTCCTTTTCTTCAGGATGATGAGTGTCAACACCACCACCACAGTGTCCTTTCCAGGAAATGGGTAAGTGGGAAATGAGGGTGCTGTCCTAACACCAGTCAGCAACTGCCCAAGGAATAGGTTGTTAGAGTACAAAAGCTGTCTGGTAGTAAGTCCAGTTCAGGTCACTCACAGGGTATCTGAGCAAGATGTAAAAAGCATGATGGTGGTCATCAGCTGATCCAGAAGTTGTTGCAGCAGATCACTAGTCCAGATATATGAAGCCAGTAATGAGTAAGTAGAGTGGTCAAAACTTAGCTAGATCATGCAAACAGGAACACTACAGAGTACAGCCAGTTAATAAGATGATTATCAGCACCATGACTGGAAGGGAATTGCTAGGATATTTATGGGCAGCTCTTTCAAGGCATTGGGTGGCTAATTAGGTCAACGTCTACTACTTAAACACTCATTGGGATCGGCATTTCTCTCTGTTGCTCAACAAAGGATGGGAGCTTATCATATTCCATGTTTTTGGCCTCTGCCATCTCCTGCTAGAGAATAGTGTCTCCACTGCTTCGGTCCCCAGCTCCCTGGACTCAGAGATTGATCCATTTTCAGGAGCTGCAGATTCCTGACAATCTACTTTCTTCTTCTCTTTCTCTTTATATGACTTGTCCAAGGGGTGAGTTTTGAAATGTGAAAGGTTGTGTCTACTACCTCATTCACTGCCATCTTTTCACATGGGAGGTATATATTGCTTCCTCCTCTGCAGGAGGGCCTGTCATGGCATTATGGGGAGGGGTAACATTTTGTTTCCTGTTTTCAAAGCAGGGGAGCATAGTCCACCCCTGAAGGAACAGCAAGGGGTAGCAAACCATAGTTTTCCATTAAATCTGTTGCATTATTTGTCATTACATCCATTGTAATGACTTGGAAGCTTATCACATTCATTTTAAAACTGGTTTACCTGATCCGGATTAAATTTTAAAGTGGGTGGCATCCTGATATTATCAGAAGGATTTAGCTGCCAAAATCACTGCCCAGGTCCATCCCCTAACCTCTTTTCAAAGCCAGGAGTTTTCTGGCTTAGGAAAATGGCCACCAGAGTGGCCCTGGAAATGGGGAAGGACCTGGGCAGCAATTTAGCAGTTAAATCCTTCTAATAATGTCAGGATGCCACCTACTTTAAAATTTAATCCGGCTCAGGTAAACCGGTTTTAAAATGAATGCGATAAGCTTCATTGTTTGTCATTACATCCATTGCTTATCATAGCATGCCAATCACAATCTGGTTTGTGCTTGTCTTATGGACGGGGTCCATTTACACTTCATGATTATCACACCCTATTCCACTATATATGTCATGACAACCTATCATGGAATACTGGGATTGGCAATTTAGAATTCTCAGCCATAAAGCTCCTCTAGTGCCTTACCAAACTACAAAGCCCAGGATTCCCTGTAATTCAGCCCTGTCAGTTGAAAGTAGAACATAGCACTATATTTGTGTACTTCAAATGGACCTGTAAACCAGACTTTATTCTGCACATTATTATTTTCAGGGCAAGAATTTACTGTAATCATTGTGAGGTCTTTCCTGCACTGCTTCAAAGAAGCTTGTCCCAATGCTACTTACCTATTTCCCTATTTAAGATTAAGAATTTTTTACTTTTTAATTGGAAAAGACATAGGGCTTCTTGCAGAGAAGAGAACCAAGTTCTACTCATGAGTGCCAAACACTTTCTTATAAACAAATGGAAAGACTGAAGGCTGCTTCCCCCCCTCCCCCCCAGAAATATTTCTGTTTGTGTGTGTGAATGGATTCTGAAATGATGCAAGGAGAAGTGCTGCTGTTTCTATTCTTATTTTATTCCTTCATATCTTGAGATTCAAAGTAGCTTAGAAAGATTTAGACAGTTAAAAGCACTTACAAAATTATATATATCATATAAAAAAATCAAACTGCAATTTAGCTGTTCATATAATTAAAACCATTTGAAACAATTATAGTCAGTTCCTACAAGCCTCTCGGAACATAAAAATAAATATTCATTTGTCAATGAAAGGATAGGAATAAGAGCCATTCTAAACTTTTTAAGAAAGGAGTGGCAAAGCTTGGGAGCAGCCACCAAGAAGGCCCTCATCATTCATTATAACTATTATATTTGCAAACGTGACACACAAAGAGCTGAGCAAAGGCTTGGTACAAGTGTTATAAGTAGCTGAACACAATGGAAGTTTGCAGGGCCCATGGCTATCTTGATCAGGAAAGTGGCACAGCCATCTACCTTTAGTTCAAAACCAATTAACCTGGAGAGCATGAAAGAGTAGTGACTAGGGCAAACATTTCCCAGATCTCAACAGAGCATTTTTCTCCTAGAATTGTATACCAGCAATTTTTTTGCCAGGACTTTAGCTCTAGTAGATCTAGTTCCATCTTCAAGAATGATTTTTTTTTTTTTTTTTTTTTTTTTTACTGAGATCATGTTAGCACCTGCTATTTCTTCTCAAGTTTTTCTTAACTCAGGATAATGGCAGCAAATTTAGGATATGATGAACTGAAGTTAATCAGAGGGATATGGTAAAGGTGATTGTGGATGGAACACTTCAGCCTTTTTGTGCTTTTAGTGTAACCTTCAAGACAAGGGAACAGATACTCGTGCATCCCTAGGTAAAACTGATTGATGTTTGAAATGGAAGACAATTCCCTGATGCTTGCAAATAATTAATCCAGGAGGATCTAATATCCTTTCTGCCAAAACAATGCCTCATGTATGGGTGCAAATACTTTTATGTTTATATGGCTTTTATTGATATATTTGCAAACATAGTCCAATTATTTCATTTCTTGATCAAATATGATTTATTCTGGTTTGATTTTAGAAAAAAAGGATTTTATATTCTTAAGTATATCCTGAATGTGCCCTCTTCATAAGTATTAGTAAGCATATTTCCTTGGCTTGAATGCCTTCTCTGTCTATCCCATGTAGCCAAGAAAGACAAGACCTGCAAAAAAGAAATAAAGCACTGCCTTCAGGATTACAGGATCTTGCTTCAGGAGATATATAAAACAGAACTGCTTTTCAAAAAAGCTACCAAAAACTGGTAAGATGTCAGCACTGTGAATTGACATAAAATAGCCACCTGATGCCACAAAAGCATGCCAGTTCTATAATTACCTGAGATGCACAAATTAAACACTCCTAGCCAAGAAGAGATAGTTAGGAGAAAATGAATATTCATACCCTGAAGTAGAATAATGAAGCACACTCATCAGGGACCAGTTTGACATCAAGAAATAAAATGGTGGCAGAGATGGTAATATTTTATTGTAAACTACAGAAAGGGACAAATGCAACTTTAGGCATGCAGCAGGAGGAATGCAGACATGCAAGGATACATTTATCCTGCCACAAGTCTTCTAAGCAGATTGGACATGATTCAGTTGAATTTAGTTTCTAACTCTGGACTGGACTGTGGACATTATCCAGTGATATTTAGAAGCCAAGCATACCTTTTGTTTGCCTGAAATTGTTTGCAATTTGGATCCATTAATGGATCAAATTCTAACATCACTGATACTTGTAATACAGCCCCACCTGCTATGAAGTAATTCCACTGAGATAATTTATTTAAATGTGTTTGTGTGCGTGTGCGTGTGCATGTGTCTAATTGCAGTCTAAATAAATAGTAATTGCAGTCTAAATAAATTCCATTGGAATCCTGTGACAGTTTATTAAGTATACCTAAGTAACCTCTTCTGGCTTGACCATCCAAACCTGGTCATGGACATGCACTCCAGTTGCTGGCAGAATGGATCTCCTTCTCCTTATGCAACTGGAGAAGTAGAATTTTGCTGGGGGGGCGGGTTTACAATCATGGCAATAGAGTCTAAGTAACAACTATGAATATAAAACAATTACAGAGCAGTAAATCTAAGGATGCATCTGCACTTCAGAAATAACAAAGTTTGATACCACTTTAACTGCCACTGGATCAGTGCTATAGAATTCTGGGTTTTGTAGTTTTGTGAGATATTTAGTCTTCTCTGACAGAGAGCTCTGGTGCCATAACAAACTGCAATGAGCCATGGCAGTTAAAGTGGTGTCAAACTGAATAACTTCTGCAGTGCAGATGCAGCCTACATAACTATATCATAACATCCAAAATCCACAAAAATCAGTACCTATATTGGGCTATCCAAAATGCACAAAATACATCATGCAAGATTTCAAATCTCCACTGACTTGTTTATCAGGCAAAGGTGTTAAAAATCATATGAGAGAAATAAAAATAATGATGATGTTATAGGCTTACATGTATCATATTCACGATTGCTACTTAGACATGATTGTGGCATTATTGCCACAATCGTACCTTCCTCCCACACCTACTTTATTGGTCATCAGCTGCATCACTTTTCTGCCAGTGATTAGAATGTGGGTAAACTATGTTTCCATCAGGTTTGCAAGACACAGGCCAGGAGATTATCACACTGTTCTTAAATAATGGGATATAAGAGGGATTGACACTGTAATCAATCTTATTGCATCATATTGTGACTAGGCATAGGTATCCTGTAGTCAATCCATGCTTCGGCCGCTGCTTTTAATGAACAGAAATATCCCATGAACAGCTGTCAATCCTGCATTTAACCCATTATTGAGGTATGCGCAACATGTCATTCCAGGGTATGTCTGAGAGAAGGGAATTTAAACAGGTTTCACTGTGCACGCTCCAGTTCTCAATGAAGGCAAGACTTCTTACTCATCAGGATGCAGAAGAAAGGGAATGTAAACTGGTTTCACTCCACAGACCCCATTCTCAATGAAGGCAAGACTACTTACTAAGTCCAAAACACACTGCAGAAATAATCCAATTTGAGATTGCTTTAACTGTCCTGGCTCAGTGCTAGGGAATCCTGGGAATTGTAGTTTATTGTGGCACCAAAGAGCTCTCTGACAGAGAAGGCTAAATGTCTCACAAAACTACAGTTCCCTAGTACTGAGCTAGGGCAGTTAAAGCGGTGTCAAAGTAGATTATTTCTGCAATATGTTTTGGACCTTACTTAAGCTAACCGGTAAACAGGACAGTAGTGCAATAAGATTCATCAGCAACCTGTTATCAGTTCACAATTGTGTGGTAATATGAAAAGAATTGTTGCTGTTTTGGGTGTTTAAAAAGCCACAACGGCATTGGGAGCGAAGCTTTGTGCGATAATCTCCTTAGTTAAATATACTCAACCAAGTAGTTGATAAAGGATTCTGGTTTTCATTTATTTTCATGTTATCTTACTTAAATTTAAACAGAGATGAAGTTATTTATGCATTTCAGTCATACAATCAACATTTAAAATAAGTGCCCAACATTTAAAATATATGTTATTTTTTAGATCTTGAATAATAAAAAAGAATTTTTGTTTAGGCCTGCCTCCACCATGACCAGTATCTAATAACTGTGACATAAGCATGCATAAGATTAAAGCTTTAGTCATTCCCCCACATGCCATAATGTCACATACATCTTCGTTAGCATGGTAAATCAGCAAAACAATTTTATGTGCTACAGGGGAAAAACAAAACTGAGATTTACAAAATTTCTCATCTACCACCTAGCTTCCATCACTTTGGAAAGAACTTGGTCCTCTAAATGGTGTTCAAGATTTCCAAATTCTTAAGGAAGAGAAAGAGAATATTAGTCTAATAAAATATTTAGAGGGGAGAATCATGCTGACAAAATATGATGAAATATGGTAAATCCTGCATTCTTGATGAATGAGTGTCTTGTCATATGTTATTACTTCTGGTCCATATCTTAGTCCCTGCACACAGTCAGAATAAATGGACTGTGTCCCGGGATTTTTGTAACACATTGAAGCAGATGGAATTCTTTCCCTCGGGCTACAGAATAGCAGTGAAAAATCTATACCACTATTCTACTTTCTTTTAGAGAAGAGCTATATCATGGCAAATCCCTTCAGACTGCTCCTTCAGAGGCCTTGATCCCCAGGACAATATACCATTGCATTCCAGAGGAAGCAGAGCTTCAGAATGTGCAAAATAAAAATACACATACACATATGTTCCTAAACTAATAGTTTTATTTTTCTTGTCTTGGCTACAATAAATTGTGCAACTAAAACCTTAAATTTACAAGGCAAACTTAGAAATAGTTTATCCTCACACATTTCAAAACAAGACTGTCCCATTTATTTTATTATTGTGCTATTTTTAAAAGAGAATTAGCAATCTGTCTTAAAATGATCTCATGGGACATTTTGGGTTTTGGAAAGCAAGGGTCACAGATGTCTCTGAGAATCTGTTACTGTGGAGCATATGCTTTCTAAAGGCTGTCTTTCTAACAAGTGTATATTTAGTCTAGTTTCCCAACCAATGTTGAGATTCCCCCTATTCCAAGGGTGGGCAACTGTGCGAGGTCTGGGGAGTTGCTTTTATGTCCCAGGATGTGCTAGCAGCTATAGAGCTACAAAGACAAAAAATACAAGACTTAGGTTCCACTCGTAGTTCCAAAAAATGTCTGGTTTTTGTATGTTAAATAGTATAAGGAGACCTTGAAGTCTATTTATAAATTCATTTGTTGTACCTAATGGTTTCTAGAAGCAGCAATTCATATTGGGTATTTTGTTTTATTTTGTTTTTGGCCAGAAAGGGGTCAGTTTTGAGGCTCTGGAGATATTGAGGAGCACAAAAACATTCTTGAGTGGCCACACTTTGTTCTCCCCTTCTCTACTCATTCACCAAAATGCAAGGTCCTTTCACAGTAACTGTGAAAACCTATCTATAGAAGCTAATGCATGTCATAATTTTCTATTTATTCCATCATTATAATATATTCTCCACTTAGAGCTGAAGGAGAAATATAAAATAAAACAGTGTTACCAGTATGCAGATGACACTCCTCTCTATCTCTCCTTTCCATCTAACTCCACAGAAACTGTCATGATATTAAACCAGTGTTTATTGTTGTCAGTAATGGACTGGATGAGGGCAAACAAATTGAAGTGTAATCTAGAAAAGACGGATATGCTCCTGTTCAGTTGAAAGGTACATCAGAGGTCAACCTGTGCTGGACAGAGTTACACTCCCATTGAATCTCAGGTTTGTAGGTTAGGCATACTGTTGGGCACTCCTGAACTTGGGTGTTCAGGTTTCAGTGGTGGCCCTGAGTGTGCTTACACAATTAGGACTGGTGATACAGCTGTACCTTTTCAGGGCCATTGCAGATCGGCCCAAAGGACTGGCCTGGGGGTAGAATTGGGGTGGGGCAGCCACACGTCTGCCACCCCAACCACACTCTGACTAAGTCTTGATGTCGTGTGACCATATGCATGGTGCACAGTATCAGGATGCCCTCTGGCGCAGCATTTAAACACGCTGCACTGAAAGAGCGCTGAAGAGCTGCAGCACTGGCTCTTAGGATGGCCTTTTGCCACTCCTAAAAGGAGCAGCATTTTGCCGCTCTTTTCGGGGCAACAAAAGGGAGGATCAGGGCTGTGGTGTGGGGTTGCCATGGCCCCGATCCGCCGCCCCAAACAGGCTGTGTGCATTGGCCCTCAGTAGCATATGCTTTGATTATTTTCCAGTTGGATTACTGCAATGCACTCTACTTGGAGCTGCCTTTAGAAGCTGTTTAGAAAGGTTCAAAATGACTGCTGGCTGAGACCATAGAATTTCCTTGCTTGAACAGTTTAGAAAGTAGCTGTCAGCCCATTTCTGGGTACAATTCAGAGTGATGGTCTTCACTTATATAGCCATATATGGCTTACATACATGGCCCATTTCTTCCCCTATGAGCCTGCCTGAGTCTTACAATCTTCAGGAGAAGGCTTTCTCCCCAGTACATCACTCTCTCAGACCTTCTTATTTAAACAAGCCTTGAGTCTTAACTGACCAGAATAGAATGACATGCACTTAGGTGCACTTTTTTTGGGGTGTGTAATATGAAAACAAACCCCTAATTCTAAGAAGTGAAGTGGAATCTACAATAAAGAAAATGAGGATAAAGAAATCACCGGTAACAGATTATATCCCAATTGAACTGCTATGGTGCCTACAGATAAATGCAGATTTAGTGCTAACTGAAAAATGCCAACAATTATGGAAAACGAAGTGGTGGCCAACAGACAGGAAATGCTCAATATACATACCAATCCACAAGAAAGGAGATACAAAAGACTGCAGCAAATATAGGACAATAGCACTAATCTCACATGCAAGCAAAATAATGCTCAAAATTCTGCAGCACAGACAACCACCATACATGGAGAGAGAAATTCCAGAGGTGCAAGCAGGATTCAGAAATGGAAGGGGCACTAGGGACCACATTGCAAATATATTGGAGCGCCAAAGAATTCCAAAAAAGAATCAGCATGTTTTTCATAGACTACAGCAAAGCATTTGATTGTATAGATCACAAAAAACCTATGGAATGCACTCAAAGACATGGAGATACCACTACATATGATAGTCCTGATAAGGAATCTGTACCTAGGACAAGAGGCCACTGTCAGAACAGAATTTGGGGAAACAGAGTGGTTCTCATTTCCCCCCAACCATCTCATAGCTGGGAGATGGAAATAATTTTTAAAGCAGCATTTAAATCTGGACTATTTTTAAAAAAATAAGGTCCAAAACACACTGCAGAAATAAATGCTAGGGAACATGGGAGCTGTAGTTTGTTGTGTTTATAAGTGACAGTTTTCCTGCTAAGTACCTGCATGTCATAAGCATTTGAATTAAAATTACCATATTGAAATCAAATCTGATTTTTTTAAAATTTTATTTGGTGTGCGTTGGAAGAGGGGTAGTCTTATACGGCGACTATATCCCAAACTCTATATTTTAATTGGAAAAGTTGGGGGTCGTCTTATACACCCAGTCATCTTATATGCCAGAAAATACGGTATGTCTTTGCATTTTAGTATCTTTTCTAGTTCTTTCATAGCTGCCCTCCCCATTCTTAATCTTTTTCTGATTTCCTGGCTGCAGTCCCCATTCTGTTCAATGTTTGATCCCAGATATGAGAACTCTTTTACTATTTCCATTTCCTCATTGTCTAGTTTGAATGTGTGTAGGTTTTCTGTGGTATACTGCCCTTCCAATGGATTTTAAAAACTCATCTTTCACTCTGGATCTTCCCAGTAAATCTGGACTGATCTGGAGAATCTTGCATCCCACTGTACTGGGATGCAAGTGTAGAGTGTAGAGGCACCTCATTCTCACCTCAGAGGAAGTGACTTGTGCTGGCATCCAGTGCTACTGTGCACAATGGGATAAGTGTGCAAACAGCTGTCTAGGTAACCAGGATAATTCTGAGCAGTTTGGGGGCTAGATTACTAAGGGCTACTTTAGGATTATGAGGCTATGGCTGTACTCTATTATCCCTTTATGATGTAGGTGGAGATGATCATGAAATAGTACTTTTCAGCCTTTTAGAAGTTAATGAACTATTACTGTCGTCATGCCTCACCATTGTCCAAGTTAGTTAGGGCTGACAGGAACTGGAGTTCAAAATTATCTGGAGCAAGTTCTCCAGCCCACCCATATAAAATGAAGGAGCCTATAGACATCAGGGGTGAGAATTATGCAGTCCTACAGGACTGTAATTCCTAGCAGCCCCAACCAGCATCGAGTTTGGTGAAGAATGTTGGAAGCTGTTGCCCAACAATATCTGAAAGCCCACATGATTCCCACCCCTGATATAGAGATCTTTGATTCTGGAAACTTTTCCGAAACGTATTGGTTCTTCTATGGCATGTATGGCATCTCAAAAGGATATAACATCCTTTGTAGGGGAGCATTACTACATGATGCCTATTCTTGTGTTCTTCCACAATTACAAAGCATAGCAAGATCCTTTCACTTAGATACACTTCAAGTAGTAACTTTAAATACTGATCTTATTTTATCTGAATGAAAGGCCTGCACCTCAAAGCTGCTTAATATGTATAACCAAAGCCCATCGTTCCAAATGCTTTGGTGTTTGTATGCATTTATATTTCAATTTAAAATCACATATGCTCTGCACCATTATTTTCCCATACTTTATGGATTTTTTTTTAATAGCTAGGGTGTTTTCTTTTTCTTTTTCATGGCTGTATTTTCTGCATTTGAAAATCAAACACTTAAAAGCAAGCCACGAGGGAGAAATCCTGGCTTTGAGCCTAGGCAGTAGCTGCTTCTTTTTTCACACTGTATCTACAGAAGTTTTCCCCCCTTTTTTTCTTTTGTTCTTGGGGCTCCTAGAGCATTGGTCTGTTTCCTGAGAAGAATTATAATTTCATGCATATTATTCTCACAACTACTTGTTGAGCAGCTATAACAGCAGGTTGAGAATTCCAACCAATACAAACTGTTGCACTTAAGCCACAAAACAGATGAGCAGGAGGCCACAAAATGCCTATTTTACACCTATTTCTGGTAAGAGCCCTGAAGCTTCACACCCCACTTCAGACAAATCAGAATAGTTAGAAGGTAACTTTCTGAGTGCACTAGTGTACAGACAAATTATGTGAGCAATGTTATTTTACTCATTTTGGATTAAGGTCCTTTTGGAATTCTGCAGCACTCAGGACAGCTGTTGGGATTAAAAAAAAGAAGTTTAAATAGCAAAAGTTTACAAACCTGTGCTCACCCATCTGGTTTTTGTTCTCACTCTCTGGTTTTCATTCTCATATATGCCTTTTAAAAGAAGCTGTAGAATTTTCCTTCTATGAAGAAATAAAAAATGTAGGTTGAAAGGCTGGAAGGAAAAAGACATGACTGTAGAAATAATGAAGTTTGATACCATTTTAAGTATTGTGGGCTTATTCCCACTATGATTTAAAGCAATTTGCTTATCTCTTTATATGTGTCTCATTCACACTGAAAACAGTTTCTGACCCAGCTGTGAGTTGCTTTGAAGTGAAGCAAATGCAAAACAAAAAACAAAACAAACAATCCCCTCACACACTCTTTTCAGACATTAGTTTTTTGGTGGTTCTTTTGGGGAAAAAAAAGCTTGGAAGCTTATTCAACAAGTGTGAATGAAAGAGGACATGACTCCAAGAAAGGACTTTTCACCACCATCTCCCCCTACTGCTCTCCCAGCTCCAGGGACTGGAGAGATCCCTGGAGGAGCAGGTGAGGCCTAGCAGCTGAGCGCTCAAAGCCTGGGATCCACCTTACATAAATCAGGGCTGCTCAGCTGCTCAGCCCTTGTCCTCCTTTGGGGTGAGGACAAACCTGGTCCCCCAGAGGAGGAGGAGGAAGAGGAGAGGTCCTGGAAAGGGAAGAAGTTTGCTGCTCACCCTGTCTCTCCGGGAGAAGGAGAGAGAGAGGGTGCCTTTTCTTCTCCTTTGGCCCTGGGCCATCTAACCCCCCCCCCCCGAGCCCTCCCTGAGCCTGCCTTGGCCTGGCCATTCTTTCTTCACCTCCTTTGCTGCTACTCCTTCTCCTCCTTCTCCTTTCTCCACATCCTCTACTTTTGCAGCTGTGGCCTCAGGTGGAGGGGCTCTTTCCCTTCCAATTGCTGTGGTGCCTTCAGGTCCAGCCAGGGAGGACAGGCAGCAAGGGATGATGGGGTGGCAGTGGTGGAGGAGGAAGGGTTGCTCTCTCAGCCTCTTGGAAGAACCAGGACTGGGTTTCTCTCCCCTGCAGCAGAGCTAGCTGGCTTGTTTTCAGGTGGGCTCTCCCTCTTTGTTGTGATTGTGGTTGTGTGCCTTCAAGTCCTTTCTGACTTATGGCCACCTTAAGAAAACATGAGGGTCTTTTGGCAGATTTGTTTCGGGGGGAGGGGGTTTACCATTCTCTGAGGCTGAGAGAGTGTGACTTGCTGAAGACCACCCAGTGGATTTTTATCCTGGAGCCTTCCTCTGCACTTACTTGAGTAACAGTCCCCCATAATAGGGTTCACGTTGTGTGTGGGTGGGTTGTGTTCCTTCAAGTTGTTTCAGACATATGGTAATCCTAAAGCACCGCCAGTCACTGCCTCCCTCCCTCTCTGTCCCTCCATCCCTCCCCAAAGGCTGCTCAGTGGGATCCGCTGATCCCTCCCTTGGCTTCCTCTCTGCTGGGGCTGTTGGGCATCACCCCCAGCCCCCCAGGAGGCTTGGGAGCTCCGGAGCCCCGGAAATGCTGCCTAGGTTGGCACTGAAGATGCATAGATGCACATCATATGATTGACAATTTTTTTTTTAAATGGCTAATGTAAATGACAAGCATGTTAAAAAAGACACGAATGCATGAAATTCTTGTAATAATTTGCTTCCATAGTGGGAACTACGCATTGGAATGAATTGCTTCCACGACCCGGTGTCGATGCGACTCGCAAAGCAGATTAAAAGCAAGTGGGAAGCTCCATACTATGGAATCCTGGGATTTGTAATTTTACAAGCTCTTTAGCCTTCTCTGTCAAAGAGTGCTGGTAGCTCACGAAACTACAGGATCCCAGGATTCTGTAGGATGGAGCCGTTGCAGTGGTTGCAGTGGTGGCAAACTGCATTATCAGTTACCTGTAACATGCTTCAAGATGGCAGCTTTGTAAATTGCTAGTTGTATCATGTCTTAGTATCTATCTAAGGGCAGTAGGAGCAGCAGGAGCCAAGATGAGTAGATTGTACCACTATTCAGTTGCATGTAATAGCATTTTGCAGTTCTTGTTAGTAAAGCCTGGGTCCTGTTATGGGGTAAAAGCAGGATATTAAATAAATAAATAAATAAATAAGTAAATAAATGACAGTTAAGAACAGGACACTCACAGTGAGATTCCTTTCAATAAGACAAAGTTCTACAGCTTTAGATGACAATGTTCCTATTTACTGTGGGTTTTTTTATTTGACTGCTCAACATTTGGTACACAGACAACTCCAGGTTTTTATAGAACTGGAGCAAGAGTATCCCTGGATACCTCTCCCAATGCCACTTCATATTTTGTCTTATATAAAAGTACAGAATTGGATTTTTGATAATATGCTATATATGTACTGGATGCACACATAACTAAATCATATTTTGTTGGATATATAGATATAGATAACCACTTTGGGACACATTTTAAGGTAAAAATAAGGATGCTTTGGTATGCTCCCCTCCCTAAACATCTTGGAAGAGCCCATACTGGATGCATGAAATGTGAGGTTTTGGAGCTGAATTTTTAGGGTCTGGGCTCAGAGATGTTTGAGGATACCTGAGGGGTCTCAAGGGCGAGAGCTTACGAACCTTTTTCTTCTGATAGATACGCAGGACAAAATGGAAAGAATAAAAGAAAATTTTAAGTTTGTATGTATAATAGATAAGGAAAACTGTAGAAACGTTAAAATGATATTATTTCTTGTATCTTAAAATCAATAAAAATAATTTTAAAAAAAGGAAAGAAAGAAAGAAAGAAAGAAAAGGGAGGGAGAAAGGAAAAAAAGAAAAAGGAAGGAAGGAAGGAAGGAAGGAAGGAAGGAAGGAAGGAAGGAAGGAAGGAAGGAAGGAAGGGAAGGGCCCCTTCTTTTTGGGGGGACGGCAGCAGGAAGGACCTTGCGAGGAGACCCAGAAAAAGGGGAAGGAAGGAAGCCCAGGTGGAAACCTTCACAGAAGGGAAAAACTTTCCTGGGTCTCTCTCTCTCTCTCTCTCTCTCTCTCTTTCTCTTGATGTTCTTCCTAGAGTCCAGGGCCAGGGCTCTGAGGCTCAGCCAGAGAAAAGAGTTTGCAAGAAGTCAACCGTTGTTGCCTCGTTATTACTGTTATTTGGAAGGCCGCATTCCTTAGCAGCGATATCAATAATAGCTGTTGTGGTTGCTGTTGTTGTTGTATTTGGAAGCAATTTACGTGTGGTCCCATGAAGGGTGCATTCCCTAAAAATGTTATTAACAACAGCAACAACTACTACTACTATTACAAACTACTAATGTAAACTACTTAGAGCAGGGGTAGGCAACCTAAGGCCTGGGGGCCGAATGCGGCCCCCAAGGACTTTGGACCGGCCCCAGGCCGGTCCTGCCGCCGCTGCCCGCCGCCACCGCTGCCCGCCATGATGATATTATTGTTGTTATTACTTGTTCTTGGGGTTTTCTTGGCAAATCTCCACAGGGGTTTTGCCATCATGGATTTTCTGGGGCTGAGAGAGTGTGCATGCATATCTTTTTAATTTTTTAATTTTTTAATTTTGTTTTTATTTTTATTTAGTTAGTTAGTTAGTTTTGGTGCTTCGGCCCCCCAGTTGTCTGAGGGACAGCAACCCGGCCCCCAGCTCAAAAAGGTTGCCTACCCCTGGCTTAGAGATTGCATAGCACAGTATGAAGCAGTATATAAATGAAGCTGCTATTGCTATTATTTATTTATTTATTTATTTATTTGGAAGCAGTTTATGTGTGGTCCCATGAAGGGTGCATAAAAAAAAAAGGAGCCATATGAATTGAAATTCATTGTGGGCCAAAGGTTTAGAACCACCATCCTGAACCAAAGTATATGTTTGTATACCATTGGCAAGTTGTGCAAGCTATGCCAGACTCACAGCACAATCCTATATAAGCTTGATGAACTGATCAATCATGTAGAGGAGTACAGGATTGCAGATAACTGTACAAATCCAATAGGGAATAGATTCCACAGAGGGGAGTGTGTTTCTTTTTAGTTAGTATGCATAAGACTGTATTGCAAAGGTCACAATATGGATATTTGATTTGCTCACTGGAATTTTGCAGCAGTGCTAGATGATGCTGTGAACAGGTTGTTGTCAGCATATCTGATTTTAGAGCTTTCAGGGCCTGGTTTGATCTTAATGGACAAAATCTCATTTTGGAGCAAGGTCTCCTGATATTGATGGAGTTGCTTATTGATAGAGCAGCAATGTACGAGAGACAGTGTGGTGTTGTGGCTTGAGTGTTGGATTAGGACTCTGTGAGACCATACTTTGAATCCCTACTTAACCATGGAAATCCAATGGGTGATCTTGGACAAGAGGGAAGAAATGACATATGCCCTCTGAACAAATGCTGCCAAGAAAGACCAGACATAGGGTTGCCACAAGTCAGATTTGATTCAAAGCTGCATAACAAAACACATCTTCCATTCCTTCCTTCCTTCTTGCCACCATCTCTATTTTCCGAATGACTGTATGTATAAGGAAGATAGGGACAGCTGACCAATTTAAACTTACCAGTCTGTCCCAACTAATCCTGAATCTTCTGTTGCCATGGAGGGGAGCTGCAGTGAGAATGACTACAGTACACCCAATTGGAACAGGGTGGAGACTTTATTGAAAACAGCTGTTATGTAGGGTTGGCCCACAACGCATGAGGTCTGGATCTGGCATTGACCAATCCTTTATTGATCAATAAACCAATTTGCTTGGTCACAGCCAAGCTTTGTGATGACAAAAGGGGTAACCCATTAATTGACCATCCGCATCTCAGGTAACCAGTTGATCACATGTTCGCATTTCTACCCCTTGTCACTGAGGGATGCTGATCCAGCATTGCCCCCACAATGGCAACACCACAATGCTCCCAGTACTCTTGGGTCCCCATTGGGCTCCTGATACAGTGCTACGCAGCACCAGAAACCACAGCCACCAGATCCCCTGTACCTGACTAGAGGGAGGGAGGTTGGGGAGAGCTGAGCTAGAATGGTGCCATCCACCCACACCACATGGCCTTAAATAGGCCCAACAACCAATCTGAAGTCCAGAGACCCAGAAGCCCTACCCCTTCCAGACTCCCCCACCAATCCCTGGCACATTTCTCCCCCACTATCAACCAATGGGACAGCACTTCCACCCTGGCACATGTTAGGAGATATAGTCCTGGCACCAGGGCCAGAAGTACTGCCCTCTCTGTCCCAACCAGCCAAAAGTCATATATAGTATATATAGGGCCTGAACAGCCTGCCAGAAATAAACCAGCTTGAGACCACTTTAACTTTCCTGGCTCAATGCTAGGGAATTATGAGAATTGTAGTTCTTCTGGGACATTGAGCCTTCTCTGTCAGGGAGCTCTGGTGCCACAATAAACTACAGTTCCCATGATTCCCTAGCACTCAGCCAGGGCAATTAAAGTGGGGTGTTTTGTTTGTCTTGGCCCAGCTAGTCTGACACGATGCCTGCTGGGATGCCACGATGGCCAGGCCAGTTTTGTGGCCAGTGGCTCTCCCTCCCTGGCCCCCCCACTTACACACACACAGCAACAAGGCTGGCCCAGTGAGTCAGGCAGCTTCATCTTTCAGGGTCTATAAAGGCCTTTGCAGACTGCCAGAAATAGTGCAAATTGAGTTCACTTTAACTGCCCTGACTCAGTGCTAGGGAATCATGGAAACTGTAGTTTATTGTGGCACCAGAGTTCTCTGACAGAGAAGGCTCAATGTCACAGAAAAAAATACAATTCCCATGATTCCCTAGCACTGAGCCAGGGCAGTGAAAGTGGACTCAATTTGCACTATTTTTAGCAGTCTGCACGGAGGAGTGCTGGATGGTCATAAGAGATGGACAGTTACCAGTGTATATTTTTGAGACATTGGCCCTCTACAGCTGCCCCACAATAATGGGACATTGAACAATAATGATAGCCCTAACCTGCTGAAAGACAGATGAATATGTGAATTATTTACTATGGCAGCATGTCAGAAAACATTATTTCTGACATAGTGAGAGATGATACAAAAATTATGTTTGTAGTGTTCCTTTTGTCATACATTAAAGCCACTGCCTGGGGATAATGGGCTTTTTTTCCTTTTGTAGAAAGAAAACCAAATACTTATTCATCATGTAATGTTTGCAACATCAAAGATCCTACACATGGAACAGGGCTGCATATTTCAGCACATGGGGAGAGGGGATAATTTTCTGCTGTCTTTCCTCTGAGATGAGTTTTAAGTAACTGTATATTTACAATGGGTGAAACCAAAGACATTGATGGAAGGGACCAAGTTCAAAGTTGCTCAAGCCCCACCATTTTTCTCTTTCTCCTGTTCCCTCCAATCCCTCTGTCCCTCCCTCTCTCACACAGACATTTCTATTGGCAATAGAAAGTTTCCACCCAAGGTGAGCAGTGAATCTGTTCTGGGCTTTAGTCCAGACTTTAGGAATTAAACAAGGTGCTGAAACCTCTTTTGTGATAGACTTTGCATCTTGGGAAACTTCATACAAGGACTCTGAGTGGATTCAACATCCCATAGGACATTATCACATAGGAGCAAATCTGCTGGTTAATCCACACAAAACCCAAACAGAAACTGGATTAGTGCCCCGTGTTTTCACACGACGTCGCACAGAAACTGGACAGAAAGTGGACAGAAACTGGTGTTAACCGAGATCATTTGAAATTCGGTTGTTTGGAGGAAATGCAAATGCGCAATTAAGGTAAATTCGCAATTAAGTTAAATTCGCCATAATGTGAAAAGCAAATGCGCATTTGGAAGCATTTCCCCGCATTTTCCCATAGTTCTGCGGGGTCCTGGAGGCAGCATAAGTGTCTCCTTCCCCTCAGCAGATGGCTAATTGAGCCGTCTTGGGGGCAGTGAAGGGAAGGGGCAGCTGCATGATCGGTGCCCCAACCCCTTCCCCAGGTCATCCTCGGAGCGCCGACCCTATGCACGGCCGGCGCTCCGAGGAGGACCTCCCACCGCAGCATTCGCACATGCTGCGGCGGAGGAGTCGGCGAAGGTGCGCCGCAGCCTTTTTCGGCACACCTTCAGTGACTAGAAGGATGGATGGCCGTGGGCTGCCCGGGGAAGCTGCGCTGCGGGGCCAAGGTATCCCCACACCTCGGCCCTGTGGCGCAGCTTCACCACCCCTGAAAGGAGCGCTAAAGTGGCGCTCCTTTCACAAGTCGCCGAAGGTGTGCTGAAAAAGGCTGTGCCACACCTTCGGCAAGTCTTCTGCCACAGCGTGTGCGAATGCTGTGGCGGGAGGTCCTCCTTGGAGCGCCGGCCATGCGGAGGGCCGGCTGCTCCGAGGATGACCTGGGGAAGAGGTGACAGCCGCAGCGAGTAACAGCCGCGGCAAGTTACAGCCGCAGTGAGCATAGTGTGCATGTGCTAGAAGATCATTTCTAGTACATGTATGGGATTTTTGCACTTGTGTGTGAACGTTAAATGTGGTTTCAGCGGGAGCTTCCCTTAATTGCGCAATTAAGGTAATTACGTGTGAAAAACATTTGCGGAATCAAGGTTTATTTTCAGTTTATTTTCGGAATTTGTCATTTCCAGTTTATTATCGCTTTGTGGCCCACGTGTGATAACGTCCATAGATATAGTACCCACTATATTCATGTCTTGTCTCATTAGAGTTTTCCATTAATTGTTTGCACTGGCTTTCTGAGATGAGATTGAAGGCCACAGGAGGTTGCCCACTCATGCCCCTATATCTATTTGGCATAATTTGAGGAACAATAATTGTATATAAATTGCATGTATTTAGGTTGTGAGCAGTCATAAAAGCAGCAAAATATATGGAATGTGACCAGCTAGCATAAGGTTAAAATGGAGGTAGGGAAAAGAATAATCATCTGCTGCTGAGGAGCTAATGCACAATTGGCAGCTCCAAAATAAGGCAAGCCAATTACTTCTAAATGCATTAAGTTTTGATAATAAAGGAGGAAACCTGAATGTTCTCCTTTTATGGATGATTTATGTTCAAAATGAAGTAATGGGAACAATCTGATCAACAAGGAAAAGGCACGCAGGATTTCTGTTAAGATGAGTATAACCTTTACCAGATCAGCAATTGCACAGAGAAGTAATGCAATCTTGCTCTCTGGTTCTTGCAACAAAGATTAAAGCCCAGAAGCAGCTTCATAAGATTAAGAAAATTACTTACATAAAGCATAATCTGTTACTTTTTCTGGAATTTAGCCCAGTCAGACAGGCTAGTCAGAAAAGCATTTTTCTTTGCTATTAAGAAGAAATTTATGATGATAGTTCATTGCTAAAGTAAGAATTTTTTTTCTATGATAACAAAATCCAATTTTCTTTGACCTGGTTTCTTTCCAAAGGTAGATAAATTAAAGTAAATAGCCCATCTTGATGTCACTACCCACTTCTCAGAATTTCAAACACTGATGATATGAAGAGAATTAGCTCATTTGAAAAAAATGATTCATATACTGAATGTCAATGCATCCCCTTCTACATGTAGCCTTGTTGTTTTTCCTATTTCTCTTTTAAATACAACTCTTAATTTCCAACAGATTTCTGCACTTTGGTACTAAATTGCAAATGAGAATACAAAACACAGTAATTGGTCTTTAAATAAGAATTATAAATTATCAGTAAGTATCAAATAGTTTTTTAAGACAGTGTATAACCATCTCCTTTGCGAAATATATCTCATGGATTAGAACTCTGCTAAATATTTAAGACTGGACCCTGAGATCACTCAGTTAACTGCCAATAAATTAATACTCCCTGAAGTCCTATCAATCAGCAAGAAAGAGACTCAAAAAGTTTCAAGATGAATTACATTAATAACCCCATTTAATGGATGGTCAATCAATTCTGTCCACTGCATCTGAGGAAGTAAGCCAAGTCTATGAAAACTTATGCTACAATGTCTTTCACTCATCTCAAAAGCATTACAAGATCCTTTGCATACTAATATTCCAGACTAAGGGCCTCTACAGACCAGGCCAAAGGGCCAGCCTGGAGGCAGAAATGGGGCAGGGCAGCCGCACGCCAGCCACCCCAACCCTACGCTGATGGCATCCTGATGCACTGGAGGCAGAAATGGTGTCAGGATGCCCTCCTGGTGCAGCATCCTGACGCACTGTGCCAGAAGGGCTACCGAAGAGCCACGTGCCAGCTCTTAGGACGCCTTTTTGCTGCCCCTGAAGGTAGCAGCATTTTGCCGTTCTTTTGGGGGCGGCAAAAGGGAGGATTGGGGCTGTGACATGGGGTAGCTGCAGCCCCAATGTGCTGCTTCCTGGGGCAGCTCTGTGCCGCCTGTCTGCAGCCCTCCCTATCATGGCCAGGTATCTCAATTCTGTTAAATTCAAATAAAGTGTGATACATATTACACAAGGCAACATAAAAATCACCATACATACCTCATTTCCCACAAATTAGCTTAAGAACATGTGAACATATAAAGGAAGCACATTCTGTAAATATACAAATATTTATAAATGAAGCAAACTTATACAAAGGAAGCAAATGTATCAATATATAAAGGAAACAAATTTCTGAAGGGGGCAGTGTGTAGTGGTTTAAATCTTGGATTAATACTCAGGTGTGTGTGTGTGTGTGTTAGGGTTTCAATTCCCATTTGGCCATGGAAACCCTCTTGACCTTGGAAAAGTCACACCCTCTTAGCATCAAAAGAAGTCAAAGACCATCACCCTCTGAGCAAATATGGCCAAGAAAAAGCCCATGATAGGCTAACCTTAGGGTCACCATAAGTTGGAAATGACTTGAAGGCACATAAGAACAAATTTCTGTATTGCTGCTCCAAGATCATCTCACTTTCCTGAGCAGCACAATGTGTATGTATGTATTTGTGTGTGTGTGTGTGAGAGAGAGAGAGAGAGAGAGAGAGAGTGCACATGCAAATGTGTGTGAAAAAAATAAGGAAAAATAACCAAACCAGTAAATGTTTAATAGTATCTTTATATTATAAAACGACTTAAAAGGCCAGATGGATTCCCGGCAGCCTATTATTTAAAAAATGGAAGAGATAGTAATAACACCATTGTTAAATCTTTTTGACAGAATACAAGATGAAGGAATACCTAATACATGGAAAGAAGCTTTGATAACAGTAATTCCAAAGGAAGGACGAGATATAAAAAACATTAAAAATTATAGACCAATTTCTTTAATTAACACCGATTAAAAAATTTTACTACCATCTTAGCAGAAAGATTAAAAAGTATTCTACCAGAAATTAATAATGAGGATCAAAATGGATTTCTGCCTAAGTGACAGATTAGGAACAATATAAGAATGATTATAAATATTCTAGAACTTTTTGAATATAATAATGATAAGAAATTAGTGTTAATAATGATAGGTGCAGAGAAAGCATTTGATAGAGTGGATTGGAAATTTTTGATTAAAGTCCTAGAGAAAATAAACATTGGAGAAAGATTTAACTCATGGATTAAAGCTATATATAAGGAACAAAAGGTGCAAATGCTGATAAACGAAGAAAAAACAAATCATATTAAGATTGAGAGAGGAACCAGACAGGGATGCCCTATGTCTCTGCTTTTGTTCATATTAATATTAGAGATATTAACAAATAAGATAAGAGAAGAAGATAATATTAGAGGAGTAAAAATCAAGAAAACACAATTTAAATTAAAGACGTACGCTGATGATTTGATTTGTATCCTAGAGGACCCAAAGGAAAGTTTAAAATCCCTAATTTCGGTAATAAGAGAATTTGATATATATTCAGGATTTAAAATTAATGAAGACAAAACTACCATATTAACAAAAAATATAACATTAGAGGAAGAAAAAGAATTGAAACAAATATCAGAATTCAATGTACAAAATAAAGTAAAATACCTCGGTATTACATTGACAAAAAGAAACATTGACCTCTTTCAGAACAACTATGAAAAAATGTGGAGCAATGTCAAAAAAGATATGGAAAGATAGTCTAGGTTACGATTAGCACTATCAGGAAAAGCAGCAATTATAAAAATGAATATTTTACCCAGATTCATGTTTTTATTTCAAAACTTACCTATAATCGTGAAAGAAAATTGTTTCAGTACCTGGCAAAGAGAATTGTCTAAATTCTTTTGGGGAGGGAAAAAAACCAGAACAAAATGGAAGATTCTGACGGAAGAAAAAAATGAAAGGAGGAATGGCATTACCTAACTTTAAACTATATTATTATTCCTGTAGCATGACATGGATAGAAGACTGGATAACGCTAAATAATGACAAATTACTAAAGCTAGAAAGTAGCAACATGAGGTATGGCTTTCATGCTTACCTCTGGTATAATACAACTAGGGTTAATAAAGATTTTAATTATCATATATTCAGAAAAGCTCTATTAAATGTCTGGGACAAAATTAAAAAAAACAATTTTATATGAAGATACCAACATGGGTTTCAGTGCAAGAAGCTTTATACCATAGGACAAAGAATAAAGATGAAAAATGGATATTATACAGAGATATAATAAAAGTAGATCAAAAGAATACGTACCAAATTAAAACAAAGGAGACTTTGCAACAAAAAGACATAAAAATCGACTGGTTTTTATATAACCAACTAAAATCTAAATTTATGGAAAATTTAAAATCACCAGGATTAGAAAAGGATAAAAATGAAATAGACAAAATTATACCGTATATAAACAAGATAAACATATAGCTAGATATTACAAACTGTTAAAATACAGGGATCTAGAAAACTAAACAATCAAAAACGTCATGATAAAGTGGGCACAAGATACTGGAGAACCTATTAATATAGAATCATGGGAGAAATCCTGGAAAGCCACCAACAGTTTCACACTCTGTCAAAATCTCAAAGAAAACTATCTTAAAATGTACCACCAACGGTATATAACACCAGCTAAACTTCATAAAATTTACAGAACTGGCAATACAAAATGCTGGAAATGTCAACGTCCAGAAGCAAATTTTATTCACATGTGGTGGAAATGCCAGGAAGCTAAAAAATATTGGGATATGATAGCAACAACTATGGAAGAAATGCTGAAGATCCAAATAGATCGTGACCCAAAACTTTTTTTATTGAACATGACAACAAATATAGAAAAAACGATAACAAAGATAGAAGCAAAGAAACTTTTATACATGGTCACTACGGCCAGGATTGCATATGTGCAAAATTGGAAACAAAAGAATACACCTACAGAGGAAGAATGGCTTCTTAAACTATTAGATGCAGTTGCTAAGGACAAACTTACTACAAAATTAAGAGATAAAGATTCAGAGGATGACTGGACAGAACTTGAAATAATAGGAAAGAAAAAAGGATGGAAATATTTTAATTACGGCTTAATCTCCAATTTGAAAACGGGTGTGACAATATTAAAGATAACATAAACAAGTGTGGTAGTTTCACAGAAGGAAGTAAGAATTTGAAAGAAGTTTGAGAAATTAATGTAATTAATTGGCTAAATACCTTGTTTGGTAGAAAAGAAAATACTGATTAATATTTCCACAAAAGTATGTTTGAATCGCATGGAAGAATTAGTGTGAAAGTAGATAATGGATGGAAGATTTATGTCAGCAAATTTACTATTAGTATTAAAATTTTAGTATAAATAGAGTTGATAGTTAAGAAGGATGAATGGGAGATACGGGTGATGGGTGATAGTTTGCATTTATGTAAATATGTATGTGTAGTTGTATATGTGTTAATATATTTGTACTAGTATGTGTATTTATATAATTTAATTAAAAATAGTATCTTTATATTATTTGAATAACACTAGTATTATTTCAATAATTCAATTTATCATTGTTTCAGAAAATGTATTTTCATTAGTGTTATAACGGTCACTCCTGGTTTGGATTTAAGATATGAGCAGAACTGGAAAACAGAACTGCAACAAAAAGTGGAAAGTCTGAAGAATAATCTCTGCATTTCAAAGGGAAGTTGCTGGGATCTGCTGTAAGGAAAAGTGTTGCTGCTTACTACTCCATTGTTCTTGATTGATTGGTCCACCCAGTCCTTGCTATGTTCCATAAAATAGCCTTGCTTATTAGTTTGTCATTTTCAAAATAACAGGAAATGGCACAGTATTTATAGCACAAGGACTCATCTGCTCTCATTGCTATGATGCTGAGCTTTGGAAAGTAGGTTATAGCTCCTAAAATGTTTAGTGTGTCTTTGTTGTGAAGCCAAAAAATAGTTGTTAAAAAAAAAAACTTGCCTATATCTTGGTCTTCACCTAGTGTTACCAAAGAAAAATAGCAAGTGGAGATGTGAAAGATTTGCACAGCAGTTCTATGGAAATTTGAGGAGGGTGATTCACCTCTTACACAAGCTACAATGTATGTTGTGTTGTATTTTTCCACCTTTCTCTCATTCTCATGAAATAGTTTTCACCCTGTTGCCCATTCTCATGAAATAGCTATAGCAGCTTCAAGGAAGGCACAGCTTTTCTCACTTTCCAAGTTTCTTACTTTTTTTAGGGGGGGGGAGTAAGGGGGATTTTGGATCTCATTACCATTTTTGAGCAAGGTGATCGAGAGGGCGGATGCTCTTCAACTCCAAGCTGTCTTGGATGAAACCGATTATCTAGACCCATTTCAAACTGGCTTCAGGACAGGCTTTGGGGTTGAGACTGCCATGGTTGCCTTGACCAACGATCTGCGTCTGAGCATCGACAGGGGTAGTGTGACCCTGTTGGTGCTCCTAGACCTCTCAGCAGCTTTTGATACGATAGATCACAGCATTCTTCTGGATCGCCTGAGGGAGTTAGGCATCGAAGGCACTGCTTTGCAGTGGTTCCGGTCCTTCCTCTCGGGCAGGACCCAGAGAGTGCTGCTCGGGGACAATAGCTCCAGTAAAAGGGAGCTTACCTGTGGAGTACCACAGGGTGCTATTCTGTCCCTGATGTTATTTAACATCTATATGAAGCCGCTGGGTGAGATCATTCGGAGTTATGGAGCTGGGTGTTATCAGTACACTGATGATACCCAGATCTATTTCTCCGTATCTCGTTCGTCGGCCTCAAATTCTGATGGCATCTCTTCTCTCAATGAATGTCTTTGGGAAGTAATGGGCTGGATGAGGAAAAACAGATTGAGACTGAATCCAGACAAGACGGAGGTGCTCACGGTAGCGGCCCCGAAACCAAGAATTGGGTTGCAACCTCCAGTCCTGGATGGGGTCACACTCTCCTCCAGGGACTGTGTTCGCAGTCTGGGGGTGCTCCTTGACTCATCGCTCCTGATGACAAATCAGGTAAATGCGACAGTCAGGAGCGCTTGTTATCAGCTTCGGTTGATACGCCAGCTGCGCCCTTTTCTGGAAGTAAGGGATCTTGAGACCGTGGTGCACGTGCTGGTAACCTCACGTCTTGATTTCTGTAATGCACTCTACATGGGGCTACCCTTGTGCTTGGTTCAGAAATTACAGCTGGTACAAAATATGGCAGCCAGGCTTGTCTCTGGAACATCTAGGAGAGACCACATTACTTCGGTTTTGAGGTCCCTCCACTGGCTGCCTATCAGCTTCCGGGCCCAGTACAAGGTGTTGGTTATCACCTTTAAAGCCCTAAATGGCTTGGGTCCAAGCTATCTCAGGGACCGCCTTCTCCCTTATAATCCTCCCCACGCTCTCCGGTCCTCTGGGAGGAATCTGTTGCAGCCACAAAGATCTAGGCTTGCGACCACCTCCCAGAGGGCTTTTTCGGCTGTCGCCCCCAAATTGTGGAAACGCCTGCCAGATGAGATCTGTCTGTGGACATCGTTAGACAGCTTTAAAAAGGCTGTCAAGACGGATCTCTTCAGGCAGGCTTTTCTGGAATAGTTAATCCCGGCCTCAGGAACCCCCTCTAGAAGTTGATTCTGGAGCTCCTAACTGATGCTGCTCACTAGGAAGGGTTTTTAATCACAATTGTATTATATGTTGATTTTAATTTGTATTGATTTAATAATGTTTTAAGGGGGGGAGGGATTTTGAGTTGTTTTATACTATGTACTATTTTACTGTTGTAAGCCGCCCCGATTGTTCGCAGAGGGGCGGGATATAAATAAATTTTATTATTATTATCCCACACCATGATGGCCTCCACAATGCCTTTTTTGACTTTGATTGCCCATGAAAACAACTGACAAAGCATCCATAGTGGTGGTGTTTTCCACTGATAGTAAAGGCAGCACCTATGCACCAAACTTCTCTCTCTATAGATGCCTATGGAGTAGGGACATTCTCCCAGGGACAATAGGACTGAGTGCCCTATTTTAATACTTTAATAGGCAATCTGGCCACCAGTTTATTAGCAGTCAAAAAGCTAAGGTCTACTGCAGAGGGAGATGATGGAAAGACAGTACTGTAAGTTCCATGTTAAGTCCTTCTAGCCTAGAACATGGTTGCTGGTTTGGATTCATTCCTTTCCATTCCTTATAAATTATCCTCTGAATATGCAAATATATAAAGCTGCTTTAAGTCATGTCAGGCCACTGAGCCATGTCACCCAATACTGTAGTGTAGCCTGACTGACAATGGCCAACTGGTGTTTCAAAGTTCTCACACAAGAGGTCTTAGCTATCATTTGCTATACAGTTCTTTCAGTTGCAGATGCCAAAGATCAAGAACATGGCCACACAGACCGAAAAACCCACAAAAAACTATGGATGCCGGCCATGAAAGCCTACGGCTTCTCCAACATATTTTTGAAAATGAAAACAGCCAAAAAATTGGGGCAGAGTCAAGAGTTTTTCCAGAATTTTATGTCATAGTAAAAAATCATTGGTGGGTTGGGGAATCCAATAACACAATGTTTAATCATGACATTGACCTAAATCCAATTGCTAGTCCCCACTTGAGTAGGCCCAATGAATCAATTGCTAACTGATTAACTATGTAAATTCCATTGATTCAATGCATTACTCTGAGCAGCATTAGAAAGTGGTTCTTCACCTTTGAAGGGTTTCTCAACACTTTTGTAGCAGCCATGGATGGCTCCATTCCATATCAGAAATAATAACTCAAAAGGGAAGGCTTAACTCTTGCTCCCTGTGCCATTATCTGCTGGAAATATTTGCTTTCCACCTGGTATTTGACACCTAAACTGATATTTCTTGTTATTAAAAGCTGTGAAGGGAAACTTCACCTTAAAGTTACACCTTAAAATTGGGAGCAGGAAAATGGCAGAGGAGGAAAACTTCCTCCTCTTCCCATTCCCTGAATGACCTACACCTACACTGAAACTGCAGTCCAATTCCACTGAACAAAACTATAGGTATACTTCACATCACACTTGTATAGTGCTATCATTCCAGTTTAACTGAGGTCTGAAGTTTGATTAGTACTCTGGTTGATAATTCTAAATGCCAATCTCTGCCAATCCCAGGATTACAGAAAATAGAACTATGGCAGTTCAAGTGGAATAATAGTACCAGAATTTGTGTGTGAATAGGCCCCAGCTTGCATCTTTTATATCTTGTTGTAAACTGACATGGGTCTTCTATCTTGCCATTTCCCAAATCAATACATGCTTGAAAAGATTATTTGGAAAACCATTAGTTTGAAACCTTGCCACCCTCATGACCTTTTACACAAGAATCTGTTCTGCTACATTAGCTGTCTTGCACAATAAAAATTACATATTTAACAAATCATTTAAACCGACTAGGGCTCAATTTCATCTTCTTCTGACAATAGTTATCAGAGAAAAATTGAAGTCTTTTCAATCAAAGATATAACTATAGTTAAACTGAATGATTCTGATGAGTAAGCCTGAAAAACCTATCTGGACAAGAACTACAAGAATCACCCAGACAGCAAGGCCAGTGACCATGCTGCCTGTGGGATCATGTCCCAAAAAAAGGGCACCTATCCTAAGCTCTGGGTGAGTTGTATCTAATTTTGTGGGTCAAGGTTTCTATAGTCCTATGTTATCTAACTATCATATATTTGCAGAGATGGATGAACCTGCATTTTCCTCTTCCTAGAACTAACTACACAGCTGCACTGAGTGCAGCCTTATTTTTTTGTCTGAGCCCTTTGACACACCACAGGAATACATTTTGACCAAAACAAAAATTATGTGATATCACTTCCAGTTTCAGTTTCAGCTGAAAACCTTCAGTTAAAGTTGGAGAACAGCTTCTTTGGCAATACATATTGCACAACATCATATTTGGGGGGATGCAGACGGCGAAAAGCGCCATCTTCAAGCCCAGGAAGGGGAGGGGCAGCCAGACGCCGGGCGCCCCAACCTCTTCCTGAGGACGTCATCAGAGCGCCCGCCGTTGCACACGGTGGGCACTCCGATGATGTCCTTCCGGCTCAGCATCCAGACATGCTGAGCCGGAAGGAGCACGGAAGAGGTGGCCGGCACCTCTTCCAGTGCTCCTTTTGGCTCCTCTGAAAGGAGCACTATTTTAGCACTCCTTTTCAGAGGCGCCATAAGGGTGGATTGTGGCTGAGGCATGGGGCAGCCTTGGTCCCAATCGCGGCTTCTTGGGGTGGCCCACGGCTGCCCATCTGTAGAGGCCCTTTGTCTCATTGCTGTTTTACTTTCAAACCATTGATACAGACTTGGAGTAAAAGACTTGAATACCTCAGTGGCAGTTGTATGTGCTCCTTTTGGAATTACCACAGAGATATCACAGATTTCAAATGATGTAGATGTTAAAACAGCAAAACCCTCTTCACTGTAATATCACTTTGGATGCACTGCAGCAATAATCTGGTTAGCTACCCCTTTAACTGCCATGACTCAATGTTATGAAATTGTGGGATTTGTAGTTTGTTGTGGTCCCAGAGCTCTGACAGAGAAAGCTAAATTGTGTACAAAACTGCACATCCCAAAATTCCATAGCATTGAGCCATGACATTTAAAGTGGTGTCAAAGCAGATCATTTTTGCAGTGTGGATGCAGCCTATATCTGTAACATGGTACATGGAACTGAAGATTAAAAGAATAGACTCTCCAAAGGGAAACTTCAAATAAAGTGAAGAGTTTCCTCCTTCACTATGGATACTGCTTTAATTTTCATGCTCAATAAAGCTGTTGCTATATCTTTCTCCTTTGATTTTTTTTTTCAAAATGAACATCAGCTCTTTGTCTATGTCCTGCCACAAGGCTCTGTAAGTGTAAGACCAGAACAAGCATTTGCTTATTTCAGCATCCCATTTCTAGTGATGGACAATTCAAGAAAAGGTGAAAACAGCGAAAACTGACTCCTTCAAACTGGAAATCCTGAAGTGATTATGAAGTGAACTCAGTGTCGTTTTGACATTTTGCTTGGCTCAAAATGGATTTCTGACAGTTTGTAAGGCAGAAAGGTTGTGGAAATGGTAACAGAATCTAAGGTGTTTCTTGCTTTTTGCAGTGAAGATTTCTGACTGTGCTTAGAATCTGTATTGCTTAGGCTGGAAAGTATATTTTTCAGTTCCTTCTAACTCATCAAGAAGGAGGAATAAATAACAGAAAGACCACAGTCTGAACCTCTGGCAGCAAGGCAGGTTCCAAGGATGGTCTTTACTGTTATTTTTTGCCCATCTCAAGTGAGAAGTGAATGTGAATGTTCCATTTTATTTTTCATGGCCACTATGCATTTATATCTTATCTCTCTTTAAAGGTGGGATTTCCATTTGTTCAACGTTAAGCTGGTCCATCTGTCTTTTAACTGGTGGTTGTAGAAGGATCTTTTAATGAAGTTTGCTGTATTAATATCTTTACTGTCCTTTGATTAAAAAAATGTTTTAATGTGATACATTTTGAATGTTTCAATGTTTTAATTGGATTGTTTAATGTTTTAAACTTTTGTGTTATATAGTGATTCAGCTATATTTTGTTTTAACTCATACTGTAAGACATTTTAAGTCCTATAAATGAGAGAAAAGTGGAATATTAAATGGATGGACTCTATTAAGGAGGTCATGGGTATGGGGTTGCAGAAATTCTGCAGAGCAGTGGAGGACAAAGGATCTTGGAGGACATAGGCTTGCCCTGAGTTGAGACTCCAGGGCAGTTAACAACAACAACAAAAGACAGACAGACAGACAGACAGACAGACAGACAGACGGAGGGTTTGGTGAGCCATTTGGAGGGAGGAGAGGATGAGTCCCTGAGTCTACTGACAATCCGTTCCACTGGCTAAACTGAATTAAGGTTATTATATTGCCTATTATTCTGGGGCTTAGTAGGATTCAAGCTGTGTCACCCAGTGCCAGTTTCACCATTAGGTGACCTATATTCCCAGGTTTCATTTAGAAAATGTCTCTAGCCTTTGTGGTCAAAGTGTGAAGTTGCTATCCAGTCTGGTCCAATAATTCTGCATCTGTTTTTAAGTGTGTGTGTGTGTGTTTAACAACCAACCAACCAACCAAACAAACAAACGATTGGGTAGCATCTGTGCACTTTGCCAGAATTAGAGACAAAAAAAAAGAAAAAAAGAAACTTGGGAATATGGGCCAAGTAATTGTGAATATTGGCATTGGCCACATGGCTATAATCTGGGTAAAACCCATGCAGTAGTCTACAGTTGTTGCTGTGGTTGTTGACCTTCTCTCCTGTAAAATAGGTGATTGCTTCCCAGAGAAAACTATTAAAAAATCTCTTTCTGACATTTTGCCAGCATCTGTGGCTGGCATCTTCAGAAAATACTGAAATGGAAGAGAGTGGGTCTATATATACTGTGATACCCTGGGTAGGGAGGAGTGATTCCCATGTAACTGTGTATTGTTCTGTGTTGAATAGGCATTGTTCTGTTGTTAATGGCATCTTCAGAGGATATGCAAACAAGCATATCCTCCCACCCTGAAGCCATGCCATTAACAACAGAACAATACCTATTCAACACAGAACAATACACAGTTACATGGGAATCACTCCTCCCTACCCAGGGTATCACAGTATATATAGACCCACTCTCTTCCATTCCAGTATTCTCTGAAGATGCCAGCCACAGGTGCTGACAAAACGTCAGAAAGAAACTATTCTAGAACATGGCCACACAGCCTGAAAAACCCACAAAAAACTATGGATGCCGGCCATGAAAGCCTATGGCTTCATATTAAAAAATCCATTAAATATTAAGAATTTATAAATTTCTCAGCCAATAAAACTAAGATTCACCATTATTCTGCTCACATTGGAGGAAGGAAGCTGGTCTAGCTCACAGGGCATGTTTTACATTGGCCTTGCAAAATGTAGTTACATTAGCATTAGCTACCTTAGGGAGGTAGTATGCAACAAGCCTGCAGCACAGACCAATATTGTCATATATTTTCATAGTGTATTAAGTTTCTGGGAATTTACTCAGGTAGATTCCTTAAAATGATTTTAGCAGCAGTTCTGGTGTAGATGAGGAGATGGCAATTATTTTTGTTTCTTTAATTATTTTAAGTGAACATTGGACTATGACTCTGGAGAACAGGATTCAAATTCCTGCTCAGCCATGAAACCCACTGGGTGACTTTGGGTAAGTTACACTTTCTCAGCCTCAGAGGATGACAGTGGCAAACCCTCTCTGAAGAAACCTGCCAAGAAAACCCCATGACAAGGTCGCTATAAGTCGGAAACAATTTGAAGCCATACAACAGCAACAACAAACCATGTTTCAGAGTAAAACTCAATGAAATGGATTAGAATGTATTTTAAAGTATTAAATAAATAGTCAGATAATATAAAACAATAATTATCCATCATAAAGTGTACATCATAAATTGCTAAAGTAACAAATAAGATTGCTATGGCAGATAGACCTCCTATTACAAAAACAGTACATTGACATTAGTAATTGAATACTGGAATATGTTAGATGGAAAAGATCTATTTTTCCCCTACTGGAAAAAAATATATATACAAAGAAGAGTTTTGCAGTTGGGGGAGTTTGATCCTAAGAACAGCCTGAAGGCAAAATCTTAATTGTTACCTCCTCCCTGTCCTGATTTTGCCATGCTGACTTCCTATTCCTTCCATCCTACATTTTGCTTTTGAAAAACATTCTGAAAAAGCATGTGCAGGTTTTAAGCCTGAGAATACTTAAAACAGTACTTTAAAAGAGTAATATAGAAAATATTGTAGACAACCCATATTAAAACCTCCATTTCCAGCCAAAATAGCCCCCTCAAAAAAGCACACACCTCAGGTTATAAAACAATTTAGTTCCATTACCACACCTTAAATTTTCTCCCGGTCCAAATCCAAAGTTCTGTTCAGTTTAGAAGCTTCATATTCCATTGATTTGCATATGATTCAATGACCTCCATTGATGATCCATTCATCATTGACCATATCAGGTCAGCCTTTAAGCTGGACAGTGATAACCTGCTTTATTCTTGCCCCATAGAGTTAAGGTGTAACTGGCTAAATTGTAGATTCAGTGCATAGCCCCAAAAATCTGTTTGACTCCCTCCCCCCTGCCAGCAAAAAACCCAAGTAACCTACCTTCCCAGAGGCAAAAAAGTGTCCTGCATTCAACTTTGGCCAACTTTCCCTTCACCTCTGCTAAATATCCTGAAGCAGGTCATGACACTGTGCCTGTTTTGTAGGAAAACACCTATAGTATTGAGCAACCATTTCAGCTTTAAATTGGAATTAAAATAAACCTTCCTATCTGGACTCCATGAAGCAGACATAGGCTCTTCTGAATCTCCAAACATGTGAAGAAGAAAATGTGTGTTTTGAAAGTCTAGGGGAAGGTCTGCCTCAGGTCTAATAACTGTAATGCAGTGCTATGCATCTCTATGCAGAAATTTGTCCCACTGAATTAAATGAGTCTTATTGTCAGGTAAGCATATTAAGTGTTATTTTATTGTTATTTTTTTATTTTTAACATTGCCATCAAGATGACACTCAGGGAACTTCCAGCCAAAATGCTACCCCTGCTACTAAATAGAAGGCATTATTCATCATTATTCATTTACATTTCAACAGATTTTATTTGGTAAGAAGAAATAGAAGAAGCACTGGAAAAACAAGAGTGGGTTATGAGTGGCAAAATTTTGTGAACCGCTGTACAATTTAGCACACTGGGTGGTGGCAGGATGAAAGCCTCCTCTGAAACTGCTGCAAAACAGGAAAATGACACATAAAAAATTGTTAAGACTGAGTGGCGAGGAGTGCCAAACTAAATACAGAGAGAAATTATAAAGGAATTTCCATGCAAAATAAAAATGATACAATGTGAAAGATAGCAACAGCTTTTGTAACTGTGTTGAGGGGCACTGAGTTAGACTAAGGGTACAATACAGTGCATGTTTGCTCAGAAGTAAGGTCCACTGTGTTCATTATGGTTTAACTCAAAATGTAATGTTCAGTCTTAGACATCTTATAATATCCAGTGGTGTCACATTTTATTTAGCCTTTGAATATCCAGATACACATGCAAACCACATGTGTTCATTTCTTCTACTGAAGGAAAATAGGAGGCATCCAGTTTGGTTTCCCCATCATTCATCCTAAATTATTAATAAAGCTCTAACCTGACCGGGCTGCCACTACCTTTTCTTGAAGAAGCAAAGGGACTTCTTTGTGTTCTGACTGGGAGAGTACTCTATACACCCCCTTGTTTCACTTATAGTCTCCCAAACAAAAAACAAAACAAAAAAGAAGCATTGCCATTGCCATGAACTGTCCCACTGGACTTCCTTCAATGCTTCTGACTGGCTAACTCTCTTTTGACAGTGGCCACATCTTTACTGTCTTCTTGTTGCAAGTTGTTAATACTGTTCTAGCAATGAATGCAGATGAAAGCTTGGCAGACAAGATACATAAGACAATAATGTAGTGTCATAACACTGTTGTACAAGGTAAGGTAAGAGTGTACTGTAAGATAATGGCCTGATAGTCAAGCTGCTAACCTGTCATTATCACAACATGAGCATTAGAAAAGAAGCATTTCCCTATCTATAATGCAACTTTAGAAGGAGAAAGACCAGGCTGGGTTTAGGGAGGGTTGTCTAGAGGGATCTGAGGTGGCCTGTGGGGCAAATGAAAGGAAAGGAGAATGAAAGGGAGCTTTATGTGTATGTGAGAGAGAAAGAGAATTAGAAAGAGATTTTAGCAGAGGCTCTTCTAAAAAATGGGGGGGGGGGGGGAAAGAGTGACTGGCATGAATAAATTGCTTGTGCTGGATGTATGGGTGAGTGGATTTTATATGTAAAATTACAACATGTGTGGGGTTATAGCACATTTATGAAACATATGTTTATTTATTTTATTCACTTATATTCCACCTTTCTCCCAATAATGGGACACAAGGTGGCTACCAACATATTTAAAACAACACAGAAGCATTGATAAAAGTATGAATATAAGATTTAAAAATCAATTGAAAATGTATAAGTTAAAACATTAAACATTAAAAATATTTAAAACCATTAAAATATTTAAAACATTAAAATATTTAAAAGATTATATTGTTGTTGTGTACTTCAAGTAATTTCTGACTTATGGCAAGCCTAAGGTTAATCTATTATGGGTTTTTCTAAATCTAGGAGGGTGTGACTTGCCCAAGGTTACCCAGTAGGTTTCTATGGCTGAGTGGGAATTTGAATCCCGGTATATGCAAACTATATACAAACTATATATTCTATACACAGACTATATACAAACCTTAAAAACAGCATCACACAGCATTAAAAGTCCAACCCTAATCAGTTCCTAAAAGCCCGATGGCACAAAAATGTTTTGACTGATGGAAAGAGAGCAAGGACAGTGCCATCCAAAGGGCAGTCTCTAAGGACGTTATCACACGGGGGAAATCCTGTGAGGAAACAGGGGCTTAAACTGAAAATAACCTGCAAAAGCGGGTATATTTTCAGATGACGTCGCATTTAAAAGCAGGTTAATCTGAACAGAAAGTAGTCAGAAACTGCTTCTTTTTATTTTTGGGGATCTTCCGGAAATAAAAAGAAGCAGTTTCTGCCTACTTTCCATTCGGAGTAACCTCCTTTTAAATGCGCAGGAGGTTTTCACACAGGGAAAGCCGGCTAATTAATTGCTTCCGCTTTTGCGGTAGCACTTTCACTTTAAAGCCAGCTTCTGTTCGGAGCTCCCCGTGTGATAATGTCCTAAGAGGCCCTTTTCTTAATTTCCACCCAACAAGCTTAAGAAGGTGGTGGGACAAAGAGAAGAGCCTCTCCGCATGAACCTGGAGTTCTAGTAGGGTCATAAAGGGAAATACAGTACTTGAAATAACCTGGCCCCCAGCTGTATAGGGCTTTGTAGGTTAAAAAATGACTTTGAATTGTGCCAGAAACATACTGGCAACCAGTGGAGCTGTTGCAACAGGGGAATTATGTGGTCTCAGTAGCAGCCCCAGTAAACAACCTGGCCGTAGCTCTTTTGGCCAGCTGAATTTTCTGAGCACTTTTCAAAGGTAGCCCCACATAGCATGCATTATGGTAATCCAAACAGAAGATAACCGAGTCATGTACCACTGAGGCCAGATCTGACTTTTCCAGAAATGGGTGCAGTTGGCTCATTAGTTTTAACTGTGCAATAGCATATCTGCTCACTGCTGAAAGCTGGGACTTCAGGGTCAGAGCTGAATCCAGGAGTACCCCCAAATTGTGAACTTGCACTTTCAGAGGGACTGTAACCCCATATAATATAGGTTGAATCTCTATTCCCAGATCTATCTTTCAACTGCCTAGGAGCACCTCTGTCTTGTCTTGATTAAGCTTCAGTTTGTTTGCCTTTATCCATTCCATCACAGCTGCCAGATATCAGTTTATCACAGGAACAGTTTACTCCTTCGTGGGAAGGAGTAACAGAGGTGGATATCTTCAACATACTGGTGACACCTGACCCCAAAAGTCTAGATAATCTCTCCCACTACATTCATGTAGATGTTAAATAGCATAGAAACAAAACTGAACCCTGAGGGACTTCACAGGCCAATGGCAAGGAGTTGAATCGGAATTCCCCAGCACCATCATCTGAGAGCACCCCCTCCAGGAAACAATGGAACTGCTGTACAATAGTACCTCCAACCCTCATCCCAGAAAGGCAACTCAGGATACCATGGCTGATGGTACTGAAAGCTGCTGAGATGTCCAGCAGAACCAACAGGGACACACTCCACATCTCCAAGGCAGTGGCATCACTGGCCGTGGTGTGGGGGCAGGGGCTTCAGAGGCAGAAGGGGTGGGACTTTGCCAAGGAGGTGCAGGACACTCAGGACAAGAGAGCATGTGCGCGCCCCTCCCTGCCACAACTCCCATCCTTGCCGCCATCCTTTTATCCTCAGGGGAGAAGGAGGAGGTGGCAAGAAGCCAGGAAAAGTGAGTAGGCCTCCTGGCAATCCTTTCTGCTGCCCCTTCTCCTCAGGGGGAAGGAGGCAGTGGCAAGGAGGTGTTGGGGCAGGCATGCACGTGCTCAGCCTAGCTCCATGTCCCCGTCCCTTTCTCCTCAGGAGAAGGAGGTAGGCAAGGAGTCAGGGGAAGCTTGTGCACACCTCCTGGCAGTCCTTAGCACCACCCCATTCTCTTCAGGGGAAGAGGAGTCAGCAGCAAGGAATAGGGAGAAGCGTGTATACTCCCTGGTCATTCTTGGTCCCTCCTCCTCAGGGGAGATAGGGCCAGCTGCAAGAATAGCTGTCAGAGGCAGTCCTTAGCACCACCCCCTTTTCCTCAGGGGGGAAAGGGGATGGCAGCAAGGAGGAGCTGGGGGTGTACATGCGTGCTTAGCCTGGGTCCTTGCCACCAGCCCATTCTTTCCTGAGGAGGCAGCGGCAAGGATGGGCGGGGACGGGGGGGTGACTTGGTGTCAGTCCCCCCCCCGGGTTTCATCCAGTGTGTTCTGAACCCCTCACATCCCCTAGTGATGCTAGTGCTTCAAGATTACATTCACAAGAACTTTGTGAACTTTGATGTCAAAGTCTGAGGGGGGATGCAGACCAGGGCGTCGGGGACGCCCTGGTCCGGAGCGCCGTGGGACCTTGGCAGCCGGACCGCGGCATTCCTGCGGCATCCCTAGAAGGAGCACAAAATCAGCGCTCCTTCCTCAAGACAGGGAAAGTGCGCCCTAAACGCGTAGGGCGCACTTTCCCTGACTTATCCTCCGCAGCGCGTCCGGTCGCTGCGGAGGGAGGTCATCCCCGGAGCGCCGGCCATCCGGAGGGCCAGAAGCTCTGAGGATGACCTCAGGAAGAGGAAGGGATGCCGCGCGTGCGGCTGCCCCTCCTCTTCCGGGTCTCGGAGACGGCCCTATTAGCCGTCTGCTGAGGCCATAAGTCAGAGTGAATTGGTGCAATTTTATCTGTGAAACACATGACATGTAGCATGTGTGTGCCTTCTATAGAAGTTATTGCAGCCCCTCCATAAAATCTGAAAAAAGTAAGAGACTCATACAAAATGTTCCAGGAATGGGCATCTGTGTTTAGAGTACAATTGCACCTCCCAAATGCCCCCAGGGATTTGAATTTTCTCTAGAACAAGCTCCCTTTTCTGTACCACCTTATTTTAAGGGCAAACACATGGTTTGGGAAAAGTGGATGTGTCTCTACTTCTGAGTAACTGCATCACCAAATTTGGTGGAACATGATAGGACAGATGTGACCTATAACAAGACATAAGGGCACAAAATTAGCTTCTGAATTTACTCATCTACCTTTTTGTTAGAGAAAGAGAGAGAGTGAATTTGGGATAGTGATTCTGAGAAGGGGGAAAGTACCGCAGATTCAAGGATGGGTTTTCCCTGGGTTTCATAGACACTACCTCTGCATTGTACTCAAGTTCTTGGTCAGGATAACATGTCATTTCTTGCTTTCCTCTTCCCCCTACTGAGAAAAACTTCAAGGACTGGTAGTCTTGGTCCACATCAAGTTGATAGTAGTACCCTACCATATGGGTTCACATACAGTGGTTCTGAGATTTCATGCCTTCCAACATTTCACATATGAAAACTTGGACACACGTGGCCAAGCAACATCAGTGTGTGATCAAGATGGTAAAAGTTATTCCTGAAAAGGTGTACATAAACCAGAAGAGGCAGCTGCAGTTTGCTTTTGTCTAAGGGCCACATTTCACTTCCTCCTCTCCTCTCCCTCCTGCTGAGTTAATGGAGTGCTAACAACTTTGGCAATTTGAATTTAGGGCCTCGGCAGACGGCTAATTGAGCTGTCTCCGAGACCCGGAAGAGGAGGAGCCACCACACGAGCGGCGCTCCTTCTTCTTCCTGAGGTCGCCCTGGGAGCTGCCGGCCCTCCGCACGGCCGGCGCTTCCGGGGCAACCTCCCGCCACAGCGACCGGACGCGCTGTGGCGGAAAAGACAGGGAAAGTGTGCCCTACGCGTTTAGGGCGCACTTTCCCTGTCTTGTAAAAGGAGCGGCAATTTGCTGCTCCTTTTAGGGTCGCCGCAGGAGCGCCGTGGTCCGGCTGCCGCGGTCCCGTGGCGTTCCGGACCAGGGTGTCCCCGACACCCTGGTCTGCATCCCCCCTTAGTTTGCAGCAATGGAAGTAAGCTGAGAACAAGGGGGAAAATAGGAGGAGAGAGCAACTGGAATATTTTAAAAAAACAGCTGTAAAAGTGGGATGACCAAGAATTGATTAGGTCAGTAGGAGGGTACTAGGATATTCCTACCATCCTGCTCTACCTTCTTCAAACAGGCAGATTGGCTAGTGACATTGAACAAAAGTCAGGCTGGCAGGTGACTGGCTCTTTGTCCTATGCTGCATAATACTGTATGAACTGTAGCTAATTGAAATTTGTGAACATTTTAAACTCAATGTCTGTATATGGGTTATTCTTACTCCTGTGCCTCACACCTGCTCTATACTGTATGAGCAAAGTATCTACTGGAATACAACCTTTTTGTTGTAGATGAAAAAGTGATAGATGTATGCACAAATAGGAGAAAGTGTGTGTCTGTGTGCTTTTCCCCCCACTGTTCCTATAATAATAATAATAATAATAATAATAAAATTTATTTGTACCCCGCCCATTGGTAGTCCAATCCGGGCGGCTCACAGATTAAAACAGTCAGATACAGATAAAATCCCAAAGACAATATATACAATATACCCCCTCCCCCCTTAAAATAATATTAAATCAATAACAGTTAAAACACGCACTTTAAAAACCCAATACAGTATATTTTAGAAAGCCTCAAAACAATCCTCACCATCAATAGATGGGGCCACGAGAGGATTGCCATTGTGGAGTTGTTTGTATCTGAGGTGGGGATTCATTGGTCTGGAAAGGCCTGCCGGAAGAGATCCGTCTTAACAGCCTTTTTAAAGCTGTCTAATGATGTTAAAAGATGGGTCTCGTCCGGCAGGTCGTTCCAGAGTTTGGGGGCGACAACTGAAAAAGCCCTCCGGGAGGTAGCCCCAAGCCTTGAATTCTGAGGCTGCAGCAAATTCCTCCCAGAGGACCGAAGAGCGCGGGGAGGATTGTACGGGAGAAGGCGGTCCCTGAGATAGTTTGGACCCAAGCCATTTAGGGCTTTAAAGGTAATAACCAACACCTTGTACTGGGACCGGAAACTTATAGGCAGCCAGTGGAGGGACCGCAGAACCGGAGTAATGCGGTCCCTTCGAGATGTTCCTGAAACAAGCCTGGCCGCCATATTTTGTACCAGTTGTAGTTTCCGAACCAAGCACAAGGGTAGCCCCATGTAGAGTGCATTACAGAAGTCGAGGCGTGAGGTTACCAACGCGTGGACAACCGTCTCAAGGTCCCTTACTTCCAGAAAAGGGCGCAGCTGGCGTATCAGCCGAAGCTGATAACAGGCGCTCCTGACCGTCGCATTCACCTGATTTATCATCAGGAGCGACGAGTCAAGGAGCACCCCCAGACTGCGAACACAGTCACTGGAGGAGAGTGTGACCCCATCCAGGACTGGAGGTTGCAACCCAATTCTTGGTTTCGGGGCCGAGACAGTGAGCACCTCCGTCTTGTCTGGATTCAACTTCAATCTGTTTTTCCTCATCCAGCCCATTACCGCCCCAAGACATTCATTGAGCGAAGAGGTGCCATTGGAATTCAAGGCCGACGAACGAGACACGGAGAAATAGATTTGAGTGTCATCAGCGTACTGATAACACCCAGCACCATAACTCCGTATAATCTCACCCAGCGGCTTCATATAGATGTTAAATAACATCGGGGACAAAATAGCTCCCTGAGGGACCCCACAAGTGAGTTCCCTCTTACTGGAGCTACAGTCCCCGAGCAGCACCCTCTGGGACCGACCCGAGAGGAAGGACCGGAGCCACTGCAGAGCAGTGCCTCCGATACCCAGCTCCCTCAGGCGGTCCAAGAGGATGCCGTGATCTATCGTATCAAAAGCCGCTGAGAGGTCTAAGAGCACCAACAGGGTCACACTACCCCTGTCGATGCTCAGACGCAGATCGTCGGTCAAGGCAACCATGGCAGTCTCAACCCCAAAGCCTGTCCTGAAGCCGGTTTGAAATGGGTCTAGATAATCGGTTTCATCCAAGACTGCCTGGAGCTGAAGAGCAACTGCCCTCTCGATCACCTTGCTCAAGAATGGCAACAAGGATACAGGCCTATAGTTCTTCATATCCAGGGGGTCCAGGGAAGGCTTTTTCAGGAGCGGCCTAACTGCCGCTTCCTTTAAACATGATGGAACATGTCCTTCCCTGAAGGACGCATTGATGATATCCGTAAGGAATCTCATCAATGCATCCCCCCCCTGGATGGCCAGCCATGATGGGCAAGGGTCGAGAGGGCAAGTCGTCTTCCTCACCTTACCAAGCAGCTTGTCCACGTCCTCGGTACTCACAGATTGCCATTGATCCAGTAAAATTACATCGGCGGAGTTGTTGGACGCCTCGCCTATAGACTCTGTCTCAACAGCGGCGTCTAATTCGGCTCTTATCTGAGAGATTTTGTCTGCAAAGAAGTTGTTAAAAGCATCACAGCAGGCTATCGTCGGGTTAAGTAAGGGATTTGGCGCAGGGGGTGCCTGCGTCATCTCCCTGACCACCCTAAATAGCTCTGCCGGACGAGACTCTGCAGACGCAATACGTGCAGAGGAGAAAGCTTTCTTCGCTGCACGTATTGCCTCCCGATAGGAATGAAGAAATTTCCTATGGCGAGTTCTGTCGGATAAGAGTCGAGTTTTCCGCCACTTGCACTCTAGCCGTTGTCCATGCCGCTTCATCCTCCTCAGCTCAGGTGTATACCATGGCCTGCGATTAGGAGCGGGATGGCAAGGGCGCTTGGGAGCGACTGTGTCGATAGCCCTGGTAAGATCCCTATTCCAGGTATCAACCAGGGCGTCGACAGGGTCACCGGCATTCCCAACCATTAATCCCTCTAAGGCTTTCCGGAATCCAATTGGCTCCATTAGCCTTCGAGGGCGGACCATTCTAATCGGTCCACCACCCCCGGCAGGGCAGATGTTGGCTCTAAGTTCCGTCTTGACCAGGAAATGATCCGTCCATGACAATGCGGAAGTATTTACCACCTCCGCCCACGGATATTCCTGCTCCGTACTAAAGACCGCATCGAGTGTATGACCTGCACAATGCGTGGGCCCGTTGACCAATTGGGAAAGGCCCATGTTTGTCATGGAATCCATGAACTCCCGAGCCGCACCTGTTAAGCTGGTCTCGAGCGGAATGTTGAAGTCTCCCAGAACTAAAAGTCTTGGAGACTCCAGCAATAGCTCAGAGGCCAGCTGTGTCAGCTCGGTCAGGGAGTCTGCTAGACAACGGGGTGGTCGGTAGACTAGCAAAATCCCCAAACTATCCCTGGTCTTCAGGCTGAGGTACATACACTCAATGTGTTCCGTGTTCCGAAGAGGTATCCTGGTCAAGGTCAAGGTGTTCTTATGGACTAGAGTCACACCGCCCCCCCGCCCACTTCCCCTCACCTGCTCGCTAACAGAGTACCCGGCTGGGAGGGCCTGTGCCCAGATGGCAGCACTATCCTCTCCCAGCCAGGTCTCCGTAATACAAGCCAGGTCGGCATCCTCATCCAGGAGGAGCTCCTGGATGACATGAGTCTTATTTTTTACCGACCTAGCATTACAAAGGAGCAAAGTGAGGTTCTGTGGAATGGATGGTTTGCTCCCCAAACCAATCTGGGAAACAGAGGAGACTGAAGGCGGGATAGCTACTAAACAGCGATCCCGCCTTCTTTTGTAACATTTGTCTACTCTGTTCCAGCCATATCTCCCATTCCCCAACACTACTTCTATAGCCGCCCCAGTTTCTGTTCCCACCTCGATACTACTGGCTGGAGCGAATTTCTAAGTTAAGCAAGCGGGTTGAATCTCCTAAAATTAGATGAGATCTTCCAGACTGTTCAATTAATTTAAACAATCACAGCCCAGCTGGTAGTCAGTTACAACGCCCCCTGGCCCCAGTTATCCAAGACAACAGTCAATCCTCTGTGGTCAGTTCATAATAGCAGGCTCGAATAATTTGTATTGGGCCAAGGGATCAGATCTATGCCAGTCCAATGGCTTTATGTCCCGGCAGAGGGGTGTTACTTTAAGCTAGAGTAGGGCAGCCAACAAGAACCACCGCCGTCACTGCCTCAGCCTCCTCTGAAGCAGCCGCCGCTTCCGTGCCGGTTTTAAGGGCTCACGGGGCTCCCAGCTGATGGTAAGTGCTGGAGGGCGGGGCGCAGTAGAGGACCACCGTCGTCACCGCCTCAGCCTCCTCCGAAGCAGCCGCCGCTTCCGTGCCGGTTTTAAGGGCTCACGGGGCTCCCAGCTGATGGTAAGTGCTGGAGGGTGGGGCGCAGTAGAGGACCACCGCCATCACCGCCTCAGCCTCCTCCGAAGCAGCCGCCGCTTCCGTGCCGGTTTTAAGGGCTCACGGGGCTCCCAGCTGATGGTAAGTGCTGGAGGGCGGGGCGCAGTAGAGGACCACCGCCGTCACCGCCTCAGCCTCCTCCGAAGCAGCCGCCGCTTCCGTGCCGGTTTTAAGGGCTCACGGGGCTCCCAGCTGATGGTAAGTGCTGGAGGGCGGAGCGCAGTAGAGGACCACCGCCGTCACCGCCTCAGCCTCCTCCTATAGCATTCAGAGCAGACAGAAACTGTTTCCAAAAGCTCTTGAGATACTGAACTGCTGGATTTTTGTAGTTCTAGTCTATGTTTCTCATGAAGATTGTCAAGGCAAATTAAACACACATTATGCAGAGTATTTAGATTATCCACAAATTGCCTTGGAAATAGTAGCAGGTTAGCCATATAAGCAGGGCAAACAGCAAGTTCATTTAATACACACTTTAAAAAGCACCACTAAGGGAGATAAGCATCCATTTGCAAAAATTAATTTGAAAATAAAAGACTCCAGAGAGGATCCTGGATTGGAGAACAAAATGTTTGACTGGAGACATATAGCCATTAGTGAAATGATTGGATTACTCAGTGGCACAATGTCAATAAAAGGGGAAATTAGATCAGATTGATCAGAATTTCCTTTTAAAAGACTGAAGAATATGTTTTCTCAGTCCTGTGGGTATGCTGGCCCATCTGTCATTGTGAAATTTGGTTGAAATTATGGTAGACATATTTAAACTTAAAGACCTACATCTACTCATCCATCCCATCTAAAGCAAACACACTAAATTCATTGCTAGATGATCTACCAATATGAAGTCGAAAGGCTTTCACAGTCAGCATCCAGAGATTTTTGTGGGTTTTTCAGGCTGTGAGGCTGTGTTTTAAAAGAATGTATTCCTGATGTTTCGCCTGCATCTATGGCTGGCATCTTGAGAAATATAAAATAAAAGAATTTTGAATGTCAAAATGTGGTGGGTGGGTGTGCTTTTGTTGGGGAGGGGTCGATAAACTGCCCAACCCAGTCTCTTATACTTTTGTCCCAGTTTTGTGGAAGAAAATTATGGCAACTCTAAGTCATGGCAACTAAAGTGGTGTCAAACTGCATTATTTCTACAGTGTAGATGCACCCTCTGGTGCACTTAATGGTTTGACACAGCTTTAACTGCCTTGGCTCAATGCTGCTGAATTCTGGGATTTGTAGTTTTGTGAGATATTTAGCCTTCTCTGTCAGGGAGCTCTGGTGCCACAACAAACTACAGATCCCAGGATACCATAGGATGAAGCCAAGACAGTTAAAACAGCATTAGTTTTGCAATGTGGCAGCAACTTTAATCATCTTATCTCAAGTAAGGATGCCAAATATTGTGCCTTCACCTTTTTAAAACTCCAGATGCCCTCCAAAATTAAGGGAAACTTCCAAAAGGTTACTTCAGGAGAAAAAAACAAACCTAGTTCATATTTATGGTATAATTCTAATCTAAGGAGTAAACCTCATAGACATCAATGGGTCTTTTTTCCCAAGTGGGTGAATCTACAATTTTAGACCAAGAATGAGATTCTATTCATGTCTGCTTGGGAATGAGTCCCACTGAGTTCAATGGGGCTTAGTCCCAGGCAAGCGTATACAGGATTGCAACCATTAAGTGCACTCCTATCCATCTTTACTTAGACATATGTCCCACTCTGTCCTTTTAGGCTTTTATTCCTAAATATTTGTGCAAAGCAAATTGCAGCTTCAATCATTTCTTTTATCTATTGAAAATATGGTCATTCTTGCACCAAATAAATGGTGACATATTTCTAGCACCACTGAATGAAGAAACACATTATGAATATGATGACTCTTTAGGCAAAGCCATTCTGATATGTTTTAAGCTTTTTTTTTGCAAGGTGTTATAAATGACTTCTTGCTTGCTTTTCTCCCTGAAATTAATTCATAAACACCGCCAATTGCTATTCAAGTCCGTGATTGCTATCTAAGACCTACAATTTGATGATGCAAATGTAATGATGATAGCAAAATACAGTGCTATGGTAGTTTCTATGCTGCTCTTTTTTCCTCTGCAGATTTTGCATTTGAATTTTCTTGGTGATCACAGTGACAGCAAAATGGAAAACAATTCAAAGGTAATTTATTTCAAAATGGATTCCCTGCTTGTGTTGCTTAAGAATTTCTTTCACCCTTGTTTATTTCCAAAGAGACAAAGTTCAATCAGAGAATTTCAATGATGCCTAAAATACCTTATAAAGAAATATGCAGTACATGACATAATTCTATATTTGCTCATTATTTTTATTATAATCAATTTCTACCTCCCCACAAGTATATCAAGGTAGTGCACAAGGCTCTCTTTCCCTACATCATATTCATACTAGGAATGAAATATATATATATATATATATATATATATATATTTGAAAAGTGGTTGAAAACCATGTTTCCTGAGTTTCAGGAAACTTTGACAAGGAGAACCCTGGACTAATTAAAAAAATTGCAGTTTGGTACTTATTCTACAGAAAAATTTGCATGTGACATTTTGTGTAGCAAATAACATTTTCTGCACACACAAAAAATCCACATACAAATCCTCTGCAGAACAAATCCCCAACTACAACAATTTCTGTGTAGAAAATGTTCACACAGCAAATACTTTGTTCACACAGCAAACCTGTGAAGTAGGAAAGATACAAAGAGAGTGAGTGGCCTATGACCACTCAGTCAATTTCATGGACTAGTACTTTGTACACTGCTTTAATCAGGGTATATTGTTTTAATATACTGTAAGATTCTACAAATCCAATATTGGAAGAAAGATGGAGTGTAAATTAAATAAATGAGCAAATAAATAAAGATACTAGTGGGGATTTTAATCTGGTTTGTGCCAATCCTACTCCAATATTCACATCAATTCTCCAGGGGGACCTCTGACCTAGAGACCCTATATAACCCACAGGTGTTTCCCACCTGCCTCACAAGCATCTTCTGCCTTTATCTCTTAACTAGGATCAAAGAAAAGAAGCTATTTAAAATCTGACAAACTTTTGCATGGACAAGAGCTCCTGTTTTCAGTCTGAGAATTTTTATGTTTGCAGGGAATAAGAACTCTGTTCTACTACTCAGAAAACCATTGCATAAAATGGAATAATAGTTTGCAGGCCAGGAAAGTTTTGCATAGAATATGACTTCTGGATGGAGACAGAGATATTTAGGTTTGCAGGTTTGAAAACTGATGGAATTGAGCTGTCACTTGTAGTCCAGGCAGCTGTTGCATCAAATTTACTTGTAAGTATGCAGTCCAGGAAGTTGCTACCTTGGGTTTACTCTTGAGAAGATATGCATAAAATGAATTTGTGGTTTTCATGCCTAATAGCTGTTACAGTGAATCTGATTCCTGAGTAGCTACATAAACCTGAGCTGTGCGTTCCATGTTTAGTGTAGAAAACATCACTGAGGCTGCATCCACACTGCAGAAGTAATCAAAGTTGACACCACTTTAACTGCCATGGCTCAATGCTATGGAATTATGGGAATTGTACTTTTGTAAGATACATTTATTCTTCTCTGTCAGAGAGCTCTGGTGCCATAACAAACTACAATTCCCAGAGTTCCATAGCATTGAGCCAAGGCAGTTAAAGTGGACACCTGGATTATTTCTGCAGTGAGAATGCCACCAAAGTCTGCCTACTATGTACAGAAACCCATACTGGATGAAGGGTGTACAAATAAGCAAAGACGTTCCAGTTATGGAATGGATCCGAATCTCTTTTTCTTCATACACATCCTATTGAGGTAGGTGGGCACACAAACAATGGTAAGGAGGATACCTTTTCAGCCTAGCTCTCTGGCTGAATCTTCATCCAAACAGATATGGCTGGTTTCTTCCATGACAACTGATTGTTGAATCTATTCTAAGTTTTAACCTGAATTTTCTAAACACTATCCAGTGTAATGGACTTGTTCTCCAAACAGGTTCAGCACTGTAATAAGTTTGGACTAAAACACAGTGGATTACCCCACCACTAAAATTAAAGCCTGCAACTGTCACAGTATCCAGGTACAACACATAGGTCTAGCTGTGCACAGCATCCCTGTGAAGATAGGCCTTAACTGAACCCTATATCTAAAATATATATTTCATGAACACAAACATGTCCATGTGCATACACGAAATCATGTTGACTATAACAATGCTTCCCCTTTCATATTTTCTCATAAATGTAAATATATATTTCACTAAGGCCAGAAAATTTCAAAGCTTTCAGGAACTGAACATTCAGGGACTGAATGTTGAAACTAAGCATATGAAGCAGATCACTTTTCTATTATTTCATAGTTTACTTTGAATCCAGAGGAAGAATGAGATGGAGGTAGAGAGACAAAGAAGCAAATACTGATGTTTGTAGCACTTGGTGAAAGGAAACACTCACTGTGCTGTTTTGTCTGATCTAATTAAATAAGCACATATTTTATGGAAGAAATTATTTGCTGGTAATTTATGGAAGACAAATTAATCAAGTTGAAATTGAAAGCCTTGTCTGAGGGCAAGTATAATATAACATACTCCCATATGGAAATGATTTGGGAATGATTTCAATATTAGAAAAACTTGGATGTGAAAATCCATACACATTTTATAGGAGGCTCAAATAATATGATCAAAATTCCTGTTTTGAGTCCACCAGTCATTCTGTAGATTCATCATGTATCCCCTATGCATAGGTATGTGTTTCTACATAAGAGAATTACATCCTCTGTCCCTCTCCTCAATTCTCACACACAGAGGGAGGGAGAAAGGGAGGGGAAGTTGGAAAGAGTTACATTAGAACTGGCTTTCAGTCAAAGAACACAATTCCCCAGAGAATATGTTTCTGCTGGAGTATAGCTATTGATCTAGAGGTAACAATAGTAATATAAGCAGCTGCCAGAAAAGACCCAAAGTTATAGCTATTCTCTCAACAATAGTTTTCAAAACCTGGGAGTAGATTATTTTAATAGCAACAGTGAGGATAGTAGAAAAGATAGCTAAGAAAGGGGAACAGTAGAACTGTAGAAACTAAAGAGGGAGAAGAGCCTTTCCAGCTTTCCATTGCAACCCATGGCAGATTGCCAAGATCCCAAACTGGATCATCCCAAGAAGATAACAATACCGTATCTTCTATAAGAACCCCAGAAATAGTAAGCTAGCACAGGATTTGTCTATGTAATTTTCTTGAGCCAGCCTCCTGCTAGTCTCTCCCCAAATCCCAACACTAGCATCACCCTCAGGTTTCAGGCAGACATGCTAGTAAAGATTTATGCCCCACCTGCACCAAAACAGAGTTAATAGCACTTAAGCCAATGATCCAGCACACTAAGGGGGGATGCAGACCAGGGCGTCCAGGATGCCCTGGTCCGGAACGCCGCGGGACCGCGGCAGCCGGACCGCGGCGCTCCTGCAGCGCCTCTAAAAGGAGCGGCAAATTGCCGCTCCTTTTACAAGACAGTGAAAGTGCGCCTCAAACGCGTCGGGCGCACTTTCTCTGTCTTTTCCACCACAGCGCGTCCGGTCGCTGCGGCGGGAGGCTGCCCTCGGTGCGCCGGCCGTCCGGAGGGCCGGAAGCACCGAGGGCGACCTCAGGAAGAGGAAGGGACGCCGCGCGTGCGGCTGCCTCTCCTCTTCCGGGTCTCGGAGACGGCCCTATTAGCCGTCTGCCGAGGCCCTTAGATTCCCACTTCTTACAAACACAGTTTATAAGACTGAATGCTCCAGATGTGGTGTGTGCGTGAATTTCCCCCCTACACATACCCCCCCATCAGAATGGAACTAACAGAGCAGCCTTACCATAAGTGGACTTGGGTTGCACATGAAGGGACAGATCACCTACCACTTTGAAAGCCTCATGGTCAACTCACATGAACTAAAGCAGGAGGTTTTATCAAACTTTGAAATCCAAATAATTATTTTTTTTATCCCCACTCCCATTAAAATAAGTGAATCAGGAAAAAAAAATATCTGTTAGATCCAGTGGTGATTCATAGCTGCCTCTGGAGCACCCCAGTTTGGTTCTTACTGCTAACAGGAACATTATCAGTAGTAATTTTATACCTGGAAAGCTTCTGAGAGTGGACACATCCTTCCATTAATATCAGTGTCAGCATCAAACATTTAGCAACTAACTAAAAGCTGTCAAAGCAACTTATAATATATGGCAGAGTTTGTTTATATGGTTCTAACAAGAAATATGGAACCCTCCAGCCCTTAGATTGGATGTGGCCCATGGGATAGCTCCAACCAGTCTACAAAAATCTTCTGGTCTGGATTCTGTGTAAGGAGATGTAGCTATGGTGATGTAGATACTGAGACATCTCCTGACACTACTCTCCCAAAGCTACCTTTTAAGTAGTGCAGGCCCCACCCAACCTGGCTATTTCTGTGTTGAAGGGGGTGAGCAGGGACCTGTTCAGCTCTTTTCCAGTATCTGGATACATTATGACCGATATCAGCAGGAACCTGTTGCAGTACATCCACTTATAGGAAAACATCTGGATACATCTCCACTCATACTCCCACTCTCTGACAACTTGAAAATGGCTGTACTGGAGGAGCTGCACTACTTAAAAGGAAGGTTTTTCAGGAACCTTGGGTCACAGCATGATCAGAAGAGAATTCCAACCTGTGGAACAACCATAAAAGTGAATTGCAATGGCATTAATTAGACAAAAGACTGAAAGTCATGAAAATGCTGCCAGTCAAAAGGTTATTTAAAACTCAGGAAGAGCTGGGCTCTGTTTTTGCAGCCTGGAAAAGAGTTACATGGAACTGAACTATGGCTTATAATCCAGGAACTGTTATCTTGACATTTACTCTTGAATCACTAATGATAAAACTGAGCCATGCTTTATATGCTCAGTGGAATAATGTCCAAATTGATAGGAATGATTTATGACCTTATTCATTTTGTTTTAGCCCCACCCCATGCCCTTAGCCTCACCCACTGGATGAATGATCCCCCCCCCTCCATTTCTGTTAGGCCAAGGGTGGGAATATTCAATTCTTCAAATAATGTTGGAACAGCTGTTCACAACATTCCTCACCATTTGCTATGCTGGTGAGGGCTATTGGGATGGCATAAATGTCTGGAAGGCCACATGATTCCCATCCCTCTGTTAGAATACACAATTAATGAAATTGAGAAGCTGGAAAATGAAGTTAGAGAATAAGCAATTAATGATAACTGGGGAGCAGAAAAATAAAATTTTAGGAGTAGAAAACAGGTGTTTTTAATTTTTAACCAAAATAGATTACAGCAGAAAAGTAGGCTGATTTCCTACATCAGGAGATGTAGCTATATCTCCATAGCTGCATCTCAGTAGCTACTCTCTTGATGTTGTCCTCCAAAATATACCTTTTCAGCAGTGTTGCCTCCTCCAACACATCTATTTCCATGTTGCCTGAGAGTGGGGGGATGAGCCTAGATGCTTCCAGCTCATATTTATCAATGATTTGGATGATGGAATAGCGGGCATACTTGTCAAATTTGTAGATGACACTAGATTAGGAGGGGTAACTAATACCACAGAGGACAGGATCAGAATTCAAAATGATCTTAACTAATTAAAAAGCTGGACCAAAATTAACAAAATGAATTTCAACAGGGAGAAATGTAGGATACTACACTTGGGCAGTAAAAATGAAATGCACAGATATAGGATGGATGTCACCTGACTTGGCAGCAGTATATCTGAAAGGGATCAAGGAGCCTTAGGGCCTGAACAGACTGCCACAAATAATCCATCTTGAGACCACTTTAACTGTCCTGACTGAATGCTAGGGAATCATGGGAACTGTAGTTTTTTTCTGAGACATTGAGCCTTCTCTGCCAAAGAGCTCTGGTGCCACAATAAACTACAGTTCCCATGATTCCCTAGAACTGAGCCAAGGCAGTTAAAGTGGTCTCAAGATGGATTATTTCTGGCAGTCTGTTCAGGCCCTTTGTGTACTACAGGCTGAACATGAGTCAGTAATATGATGTGGCAGCTAAGAAAGTCAATGCAATTCTAAGCTGCATCAATATGAGTATAATATCTAGCTTGAGGGAAGTAATAATAACACTCAATTCTGCTTTGGTAAGATCTCACCTGGAATATTGTGTCCAGTTCTGGTCACCACAATTAAAGAAGCATGTTGAAAAGAGAGATATTGATAAACTGGAGCATCCTCAGAGGAGGGTGGCCAAAATGGTGAAAGGTCTGGAAACCATACCCTATGAGGTGAGACTTGGGGGGGGGAAGCAGATGGCACAAAGTGCCGTCTTCAGGGCAAGGAAGGGGAGGGGCAGCCACATGCTGGGTGCCCCAACCCCTTCCGGAAGACATCGTCGGAGCGCCGGACTTTCCGCACGGCCACATACTCTGCAGTGGAAAAGGCGCCGAAGGTGCTCCGGCAGCCTTTTGTGGCGCACCTTCGGCGATTTGTGGAAGGAGCACTATTTTAGCGCTCCTTCCTGGGGCGGTGAAGCTGCGCCGCGGGGCCGAGGAATGCGGATGCCTCAGCCTCGATCCGCCGCTTCCCGGGGCGGCCCCGTGCTGCCCGTCTGCTTAGGCCCTTAGAAAGGTGGGTATGTTTGGCCATTGAGGAAAAGGTTAAGGGGTGACATGATAGCCATGTTTAAATATTTGGAAGGATGTCATATTGAGGATTGAGCAAGCTTATTTTCTGCTGCTCCAGAGATTAGGACAATAAGCAATAGATTCAAGCTCCAGGAAAAAAGCTTCTACCTAAACATTAGGAAGAACCTCTGGATGGTAAGACCTATTCGACTGAAACATGCTGCCTCAGACAGTGATGGCATCTCCTTCTTTGGAAGCTTTTAAATAGAGGTTGGATGTCTCTTTGGATGGTGCATTGATTGTGTCTTCCTCCATGGTGGAGGGTTGGACTTTGAGGCCCTCGTGGTCTCTTCCAACTCTGATTCTATAATTCTATGATGCTAACCATAGTCCATTTTATGGATTTTATATCAGTTATTTGTGTTCATCCTTAAGTAAAAACTTTGTTTATTTAAGAGTGGGAGGGACTAGGTTTGGATTTCACAGACTTCACATTTATTTTGATAGGGAAAAGGAGGCTGCCCAACTTGCCAGCCCAACCTGGTTGTCACTGGGGAGGAAGCTGGGAGGCAGCACGACCGTCCCCGGCTGGCTGTGTCCCAGCAGCTACCATGCCAGGGCTGCTGGGGCTCTTGATTGGCTGGCCGAGTGGATGGAGGGTGGTACTTCTGGTCTCGGCATTCGGACTACAATTCCCAGCATGCTCTGGGTCTGGAAGTGTCATCCTATTGGTGGACAGCTGGAGAAAAGGGCCAGCAGATTGGCCACAAGGCCAAAAGGGGGAGGGGTGGCTTCCGGGCCTCCTGTAATCTGATTGGCTGAAGGGCCTATTTAAGGCCACATGGTGCTGGTTCCACGTGGTGCTGGAGCATTTTATTCTGCTCTCCCCACCCTCTATTCAGGGTTGTGGTTGTGCTGTCACAACTTTACGGGGAAGGTGGCATAGGTCTTGGATCTGGTGGGCGTTGGTTTACGGTGATGCAGAACACTGTATTGGGAGTTCATCAGGGAATCTGAGTGTGTGTGGTGTTGCCATTGCAGGGCAACACCAGAACAGCGTCCCCTGGTGACAAAGGGTAGAGGTGGTAACTAGGGATAAACCAGTTACCTGAGTTGCGAATGGCTGAGTAACAGGTTACCCCCTTTGTCATCTTGAGGCTTGGCCATGATTCAAGCATAATCAGTCATCACTCAAGTCAGGGATTGATGGATGCCAGATCCAGACCTCATGCACTTTTGGACCAGCCCTACCTGCAAGCTGTTATAGTTGTGGCCTTTTCCTCCATCTCTGTGTGTGATGTCTTTATCACAGTGCCTCTCCTCCATGGCAATTAACAACCCATTGATAGAGGCAAATCATTACCAATAGGCATCTAAGAATGCATTTTATGACAGAGGTGCTTTTCACTTGGGGCAGAACCAGCAGTAGACTTCATCCATCCCGAAATTTTCAGGGAAATTCCAAAACAGGTTTCTGACCTTCCCTCCACTGATGTTGGGAATGTAAAAGATTAGTGGAATATCTGTGGAATATTGTGCAGTTAGCAGAATATCTCCTGCTAACTGCAAGGTAGTTTGCCAAACAGATAATCAATGCTGTCTGCTCAGACAGTGTTGATCATTTCTGGAGACTGCTGGAGAATTCTGGAGAATGCTTTTCACCCAAAGCCCAATATGTAGTCACTACTCTTTCACACTGCTTCCTCATCCTGAGCATATCCACACTGTGAACAGCAGTAGCAGTAATCATATAATACACATGGAGAAGAGGTGAAAAATTCTGATTGTAGCAGAAGAGGAATAGTTGTCTGCAGAGCTAAAATCTCCCAGAGTTAGGGCCATGGTGGCATGGCCTGAAATTATGCACATACAGCTCACAATTTCCAAATGCTCATATATATATATATGAAAAATGTGATTCTATGAGGAATGCTATTTGTTGAATACTTAGCTATGGGTGTTGTTTGGTTTACTGAGTGCCTACAGATCTTTCTTCTTCTTTTTTCTTGTTATTAAAATTCCAGCAGACAAATTCATCAATATGTAATCTCTGAAATAATTTGTGTCAGTTTTCTTTCCCTATAGCAAGTCAGAAATGTGAGGCTTTCACAGAACTGAGGAACAGGGTGATAAATTTGCAATGCCTGTGGAAGAAAACAATCAATTCTTTTTTCAGTTAAAGAGACTGAAGGGAGAACGGTATGAGAATCTGCAAATAGGGGTGAAATCCTGTTGGTGACATATGCACATGTAAGTCACTTTATGTGTGTGTGTGTGTGTGTGTGTGTGTGTGTGTGTGTGTGTGTATGTCTTGTTTTGGACAGTGTACAAAAGGCTATTCACTAGTCTCTTGTGCATCATCCCTAACCTCCCCACCAGACCATTGTCAAGCCCTGTGGGGCACTGCTATTGCTGTGTGATGGCCAGGGATTTGTGGGAGAGAGTGAGAACCAAGCAGCAGAGATTATGGGTCATGCCAGTGATGCTTTTCAATTCAAAGGAAGTAAGGAGGTTGATAACAGCTTGCAGGGAAGGGCACAGAACTGTATGCATGTGCTCGATGCTGGATCTCAGATCATGCCCCCCCTTAATAGAACAAATGTGGGTTTCAAAGGAAGACTTTGACAGGTATAGGGTACACTTAATCATTTCCTTTTGAACCCATTCTTCACTGAAAGTTTCTTTCTTAGACCATTATTTTAACTAAGAACATAAAGAGTCCTGTCTTTTTGAACTTAGGGCCTTTGCAGACTGCCAGAAATAGTGCTAATTGAGTCCACTTTAAGGGTTAGGGTTAGGGAATCATGGAAACTGTATTTTATTGTGGCACCAGAGCTCTCTGACAGAGAAGGCTCAATGTCTCTGGAAAAAAAATTCCCATGATTCGCTAGCATTAACCCTAACCCTTAAAGTGGACTCAATTTGCACTGTTTCTGGCAGTCTGCAAAGGCCCTTTGATTGCCTAAGCCTTTCAGGCCCCTTTGGACCTATGAGATTTCCCATCCCATCCCATCTCACCTCCAACCCCCTCACACATACAAAATTCAGGAGAACAACAGACCTTTCTGCTCATGTTCCCCAGTAAATGATACTGAGAAAGCTATTTTCCTCAGAAAGCATACAAAACTTACTATAAGAAAATCAGCCTGGAGCAGAGCTAGGAAGTCATTTTTAAAGCATAATTAGTTGCCATTAAGGACCCAATGACTCCCCCCTAGTAGTTAGTGACTGTTATCAATATTTTCTGAAATAATTCTTAGGGCTTGTCTACATGGGTTATTTACTCTGAATTCCCTCTGGACCTGCTGTGTCTTATTTACATAATGCAGGATCAAAACCTGAAATTGGGTGCAGATTGTCTTCATGACATCTGCACCCAATTTGACCTTTCCTACACTTAGTCTGAATTTAAGAACCTTACCTTTCGCTCTGAGTTTTCATCTCTCATGATGAGCAGCTGCCTTCCCACATGGTTATGCGATCTGCAAGTGCAAGTCATCCTGAGGCCAGAATGAAGTACTCATCATCAATAATATGGCTGTGACCTTAGCAGTGGTACCAGGTGACAGATGAGAATCACATGGGAAAGCAGCTGCCTATCATCACTATGGAGAGACAAGAGGTAACAGGAGGAATTTGGGGCTAGAATACTCCAGGGGCAGCCCAGAATATTCTGGTCACTGAAGACAAGCCCTTAGTATTCTTATTTGCAAACAGTAACCTAGCAGTTACATTTTAGTTTCTTAAAACACTTCTGTAACAAGCTTCAGGGTTGTGATACAAAACACACACTTCCCCCCAACAGACCCTGAAGCATATGACGCACGATACAGTCCAACCCATTTAAACCAAGTGATATTTCACCTCCACCGTTTAATCGCTAAAAAAAGTACTATAAGGCCACACAAGGAATTAAGTTATTCCTCATTCACAATTTAATTTTGTTCTACCTTAATTACTGGGTTAAATAATAAAATAATAAAAATATGTTCCTATTAGAAGTACCTGTTTATCTGGCAACCTGTTCAGTGTTTGTAATGCCATAATCCTGATTTGTGACATCATACATTTTGGAATTCACATTTACTGTTGTTGCTCCATTGTAGCTACAACTCCAAACCACCCACAGAGTGCAGACATATCCACCAATGGAGGGGTTTCCAATGTACTGGGGAGTGAAGCAGTGAGCAAAGAAGGATCCACTCCTCTCTTGGCAGGAAAGCATTTGGCAGCAGACATTTCCACAGCCAGTTATTTATAACTTGTTCTTTCCAAGGTCTATCCTGAAAGTTATTATTCTGGCACCAAATTGGAGGATGTATGTAAAGCAAAAAAGGAAAAAGAAAGAAAAAGAAAAGAAAAGAAAAAAGCTCTCAACCACATTGGCCAATTTCTCAAAGAAATCACTGTTTCTTCCTTTTAAGTTGCATTACTTTGGGAGACATGGATTTAAGGCCACATACAGTTCCTTTCTATAGAAAGAAACTAGGACCCGGAACAATGGGTGCAAGCTCCAGGAAAAGAGATTCCACCTCAACATTAGGAGGAACTTCCTGACAGTAAGGGCTGTTCGACAGTGGAACACACTCCCTCGGAGTGTGATGGAGTCTCCTTCCTTGGAGGTCTTTAAACAGAGGCTGGATGGCCATCTGTCGGGGATGCTTTGATTGGGAGTTCTTGCATGGCAGGGGCTTGGACTGGATGGCCCTTGTGGTCTCTTCCAACTCTATAATTCTATTATTCTGTGAGTGTGTTGTCATTTGGGTGAAAATATTTTGGTATGGTTATCCTTGTTTTTATCCTCCCCCTCTCCTTTTCATTCAAAAATTGCTGATGAGTCATATCAGTTTACCTCTAATCAGTCATGTATCTAAATGCATATACAAAATCATAATCCTATTTTTAAAAGGTGTTTGTCTTTCATAGGCTTAGAAATAATTTTATCTAAACCTCTGACATGAATAAAGGAAAAAATACTGTGTTTTCTGGTGTCCACATTAATGTATTTAATCTATTTCTATCCAAAAATATCAAGTGATGCTTTTAGAACAATTCAAGATTATAATCACATCAAATGTGCAGGATTAGAATGCTGGTGGTGAATCTGCTCTGCAGTCCTGATTTTTTAAAAAAATCAAACTTTAAAGGAGCTATCTGTGGTATTGAAATGATTTTGGGTAGGCTTCAGCCTTTTAGAGGGCCCTTTAAAGTTTGCAAAATTGGGATCCTAGAATGAAGGGACAGGAGTGGCTAGAGCACTTTGTCCCTCCCCACAATCCCAATGTGAGCACCTGCTATTTGAATGTTGGAGGGATATCTTATTTTTTCCATCAAGATTTTTGTATGACCCAAAATGAATTGGGATATACATTTTGAAGGAGCCACCATGACATATTGCTTCAAGCTTTGGATTATAACTCTGGAGACCAGGGTTTGAATCCCTGCTCAGCCATGGAAACAGGTGACATTGAGCAAGTCACACACTCTCAGCCTCAGAAACCTCTGTGATAGGGTCACCTTACATTGCCATAATTCAGAAAAGGCTTGAAGGCATACAACAACAACAATGCATTTTGAAATTCTGAATGGTTGTTATTCAGAAGCAGAACTGAAGTCAGAAAAATGTAAACATTCATTCTTTGCTTTTCTGGGGGGGAAATAAAATATTCATCAGTTCTTGACAATAAATGGAGGTGCCGATGTACTCATTTTGTATTCCCTTCTCCTTTACTTTCAGGATCAACAGTGAAAATACAGCTTGCATCCTGTGTAACACATATTTATATTTTATTTTGTTTTTTTTACTTTTCTTCAAGCAAATTCATGTAAATTCTTCAATGACATTCTGGGGGGGGGGAGGAATTACTTGGATCATTTTTTTTAAAAAAATAATCATCAAATATAAAATAAATTTCGTTTTATAGTAGTTAATTGCTTCCTCATGCTGGATGAAACCAATTAATTTGTAATGCTTAATTTAAACAGAATTATTTTGAGGTGTGTGGAAGATAGTTTCTACCTATGTAGGTAAACCTTTTTTGTTTTTGTTTTTTTACCTATAGGCTTTTGACATGTAAATTGGCAATAAAGGCAGGCCTTTGAATGTAAGATGACATACTCCCAAAGGGGGTCTTACTGTTTGTGTGCTGGCTAGGTATTTTAAAGATGTACTTTTAATTCATTAGTTTCCATGATATGTTTTAATCCAGATTTTTAAATGCATATTTTGTTACATGATATTTATGTCCCAAAATCAGGAATGAATGTATGAAAGGGCTAGGGCAGTACATAGTGATCAGTGCAGCTGATTCAATTCTTCCAATTCAGAATGGGTACTTTAGCGTGGCCATTAGAGCACAGCTGATTCATTGCTGATCTTCTGATCAGGGCAGAAGACAATCAGGTGAAAGGGGGTGAGTGGGGAAATGACCTTTTAAAAATGACCTGATACAGGGCAGGAGAGATGAATGACTGCAACTGCTGGTTTAAATTGCTGTGTTGACAGAACAGCATTGAATCGTCTGCTGCATTTGTGTGCTTAGTGATAGAGCAGTACAGAAACAGCTGCTTGTTTAAATTACCACACTGACAGAGCAGTGTTGAGTCATCTGCTCTGATCAATGTCCACTGTGCTAAGAGAGTAGAGGTGAATCTTCTTTGTGCTATCGGCCATGCTAAAATGGTCATGATCAACCAGCCATGCTAAACCAGCTGTGCTGATTCAGGACTGCTGAAATGCTCAAGCTAAAGTGGCTATGATCAACCAGCTGTGATGAATTATCCTACTCCATGAATGAATGCAAGCAATTAATCTCTGATTTATTAGTGTTCATTTCCAATTATTTTATTTAGACAAATCTGAAATCTTACATATTGCAAATGCAGTATATAGTGTCATGTGGTAGGATCTGAGATCAGATTTCCACTTGGTACATATCTTCACTATGATTGGAACACTTCTATTCACCCACATCGAATATTTATGTAATCTGCTAGAGTAACAGCAACACTGAAATTTAGGAATATTTCTTTCTCCATGGTACATTCGCCCAACACCTGAGCTGCTGATTAAAGATGCAGAATCTGCTGATAGATTTCACCTTTCAGAATGGGTTTGTAGCATCTTAATTGGATACAGGTGGATGAACCATTTCAAAAGGCATACCTGACTCTTCAACAGCTGCAGTCCTTATAAGACACTTGAATTTCATAAGTAGGATATAACATCATTAGGGATTTGTGTGTGCCAGTAATCTGGTTGCTGCCATTTGAAGAGCAAAACAAATACTAATTTGCAAGTTTATTTGGTATTTGAGAGTTTTTTATTTCTTGGGATGGGTGGGGGACCCAACACTTCACTTCACATGTCATTTTTGGATCTATAAACCATTTCAGTTCATTTAGCTGAGAATGCTGATACGTTTTACCTCTAATATATCCAATAGGTACCCAAAAAGATAAGGCCATAATCCAATTCAGAATTAGGTCAATGGATTTAGTCATATCTGAATGTGTTGTGATCATTATCTTCTCATTTTAATTAATGAAGAAGTGGAGGAATAGTTGATTCAATGCAGCTTAGCATGTTGCAGGTCATTAAAATCAATGAGTAAAAAAAAAAATTACTCTTTAGGAAACTACATTCTAGCCAAGCATGAAACTGGTGTTGGTCTTTTTTCATTTTTTTATTTTTTCATTATTTTTAATAAAAGGCAGCTTACAACATTAAAATATACATTTCATATCCTACAATCCCAGGATTCAGCTAAAATACTAAGCAGGATCCACTGAGGGCCTTTACAGACTGGCAGAAATAGTGCAACTTTAAGCCACTTTAACTGTCCTGGCTCAGGGCTAATGAATCATGGGAACTGTAGTTTATTGTGGCACCAGAGCTCTCTGACAGAGAAGGCTCAATATCCCAGAAAAAAATACAGTTCCCATGATTCCCTAGCACTGAGCCAGGACAGTTAAAGTAGCCTCAAGCTGCACTATTTAGGCAGTCTGTAAAGGCCCTTAGTAGTCTTTGGGCCTTTACAGACTGGCTCAAAGGGCTGGCCTGGAGGCAGAGATATGGAGGGGCAGCCACACGCTGGCCGCCCCACCCCAGACTGACGACGTCCTGACGCCGCGCACCATTACACAAGGCATGCAGCATCAGGACATCCTCCCAGTGCAGCATTTTTACACGCTGCACCAGAAGGGGCGCTAAAGAGCCATGTGCCGGCTCTTAGGATGGCAGAAGGGAGGATTGGGGCTGCAGTGCGTGGTTGCCGTGACCTCAATCTGCAAGCTAGCAGGGGTGGCCCAGAGCTGCCCGTGTGCATAGTCCCTTCCATCCCTTTTGTATTCACCCACATAGATGACACAAGTAAAATACATTTTTGCTGCTGTTATTGGGTATTACCTTGAACAGAACACCCTCTTACTTTATCAAAAATGGCAGATGGAATGTGTTCTATGGACAAGCAGAATGAGAGGTTCATAATTTTTGGATGGCCAAAAGTTGAATGAAAATAATGTTCAGTTGGTAAGTCCATTTATTGGCTCTCATGTAGTGAAGAAATCTGCTACACCAGAAATACTGGTATACAGATGATGAATCACAGAGTTAAGCAGCAAGCAACTGATGGCAATATGCAATTATGGCTAACAACAAGAGCAATCTCTGTTCCTTCTATAAAAAAAAATGGGGACAGGGAATTCCAATCACATAGCAATAGAAAAGTAATATAAATGTAAGCTTTACTCTTACTTTGATCCTATTGGTTGAATGGAACATGGAAGTCATTTATTTGTATCTCCAAACCTCAACAGTTTCTTACCATTCTTATCATATTGGATCTGACCATTTGATATATCAACCTTGTGTAGTACTGCAGTGTCATGAAAAGATCCAGGCTTGCTCTTATGCCAGCAGTGATACAAGGGCAATGGGAGTCCTTTTAAGGAAGCAGACAATGGAATACTTGGTGTTAGGAGATACTTTAACAGAGCTGGACCACAGGCCCATTAAAATAAAGAATACTGCCTCTGTGCTGGGCAACTGCTATCCCGAGTCTTGAATAGAGGCTGATTCATGTCTGACATATTAAAGCTGAGTTTTGATACAGGTATATCATATCATCCACTGCTGACTAATTGGATCTCCCCTCATCATAGTCATTGTTCCTCCCTACCCTCAGATCTGGCCAGTGTAAACTGATAAGCAAATGAAAATCAGCCTCAAGGGTTCAAACTAGAAGACACATTAAATATTACAATTTCTTTTCCATATCTTCAGATTTTTTTAAACAAGACCAAAGAAGTGGGATTGATCCAGATTTAGGACACAGATGTGGAGGGGAGAGTAGTTTCGTAAAATGAAAATTGCTTTCCTTAAAGCTAATGTTTTCCAGAAAAGCCCATATTTTCACCCACTGCAGCTTGCATCCAAGGGCAAATAGTACTGCAGAGTAAAGAGATTTTGGTCAGGAAATTGATGCCAAAAGAAAGGGTTCACTCTGTGCAAATGTCTCAGTCTGGATTCCCTACACTGAAGACAGCTATTCTATTTTATTAAAGGATGTTTAGCATATTGTCAAGTTTGATCCTTAGTTTGGATATTTGCAAATATGAAAAAGACAAGAGACTTAACATTCCACTCTACTGGGTAAGACTTTTCTTATCTCTACCCACCTTTCTTTGGCTGCTTCCCAAGGTAATTCCTTGTCTTTCATGGTTCAACAATTCTATGCAGTTTGTGCAATGAAAGGAGAAGGACTTGCCTTACCTGCAATCTTCTCTATAGACACGGCAGAGGAGAACACCCAGCTTTAAAAAAAAAAAAATTGAAGTGCTTTTGCTTATGTTCTTATTCCATTCCTGTTTCAGCACAGAAAAAGGAGGATGGGGAACCATTTAAATATGTCATCTTTTTATTTCCTAACATTTCCTGTCTATCCAAACCCAATGAAAAATGACTATCTTTATCTTTTGGTTGCAGGAATTGTTGCCTGGAACACCAATTATGTCTGGTTCATTATCCTTGTTCAATTGCTTAACATTAGACATTGCTCTTCCTTCCCTCTTCTCTTCCTCCTCTGCAACTTGCTTGAGGCATTAGTAACAACAGTACCTACAGGCAAGATTACAGTCTGTCACTGATTCAGAATCATGGATGCCAACACATCATGCCTTCCGCATTTTGAGCAGATACTGCTAATAAATATGACCTCTCAGAGCAGTAGGGTCAACTCTTGTGATACATATTTGCAAGCAGGAAAATGGCAGGAGGTGGGAAGAGATAGGGCTTTGTTGGAAATGAAATGTGATGGCTGGTAATAGGTAAGAGTTGAGAGAAATTCAGCCAGGGGTGGCAATGTGTAGAAATATTTGCATAGCCCTCAGTCCTGTGAAGAATTGCCCTTGTTGATTTATATAAAATTCAATCTATAAAAATATTATACATTAGCCCTATGTAACTTTCATGCCAGTTTATTGATTTCTGATTCTCAAACCCAACTTTATTGTAAAATAAGTCATAGAAGAATCAACATTTCAACTGGGATTTTGCCTGAAACAATAGGACAGAAGTGAATGAATCCACCAATCCTCCCAGTTGTCTGAACTCAACAACTTTATCCTTACCATGTCAGCCTGTAATGGCAATGGAACACTGACCAGAATCCTGTATGCACTGCATTGCTACATAACCCCAGTAGTTACATAGCTATGTAGTGAATGTTTCCCTTGTCATCTTCACTCACCAGGCAGCAGCTGCTGCAATTGATGGGTGTCTGTCCCCCTGTTGCTTGGAAAGCAGCTGAGTAATGTTCTGACTAATGATCCCTGTTGCAATCTCCCCCGCACAGCAGTGATGACTCACAAGATTGGGGTGAGTGTGTAGAGAGAACTTGTAGCACCTTTGAGATTAACCGAAAGAATGAAGTTGGCAGTATAAGCTTTTATAGACTAAAGTCTACTTCTTCAGATGCATTTATGCAGAGTGGGTGAGAACATTAGTCCACCACTTTATGAGCAGCAGGAGAAAAGACCCTCATCAATTGCAGTGGCTGCAGGGCCATCACTAGGGTGGTGTAGGGATGGAGGTGGACCACATGGGTCTAGTTCATTAGCTGGGTAAGTGACAAAAGGTGTCCCTTTTCCATTCACCCAGCAGCCAGGGAAGACCCTGAAGATGTCCAGAGGCCCCAGCACCACCTCTTGGCTATGGCTGGTACCTTCCTTTAGGGTCTGGTGTGGCTGTTTGCTTGAGCAGCCATGCCAGACCTTGAATGGGAGGCATTGTCATGCCTAGCAGCAGTCTGGCTAGCCAACAAGAGGGTGGCCGGGAAGCAAGCGAGCGATGCAGTTGGAGCTAGAGTCAGGCCACCTCCTCTCCCTCTTCCCACCATCACCCCTTCACGCCAGATGACACCAATCACAGTAATGCCACTGAGTGGGTGCTGGCAAATGGTAATGAGGGACTGTCATGATCCCATGATGAAGCAGTCCCAAAGGCATAACTCTAGCTACATATTTCCAACCATTTTTTTAAAAAAAATCCCTCTATGGATTGTTTCCCACCCTAAATCCTGCTGTTTCTGCTTCAGTAAAAAGAAGAGGCAAAATCAGTATGTGCAGTTTTGTTTTAAATAGTGCTTTGCATAGTGCACAATGCACCAAGTCTAGCATTATTCTGGTGAATTAACTGGGTAGGTTGGGAGGCAGTTGCCAGTACAAAGCAAGACAGAACATTCTCAAAAGTGGTCTTAGGAGGGGGGGGGGGAAGGAAATTTAAGAAATGCTCTCAGATCAATGTTAACTGGGATTTTTAAACCTCAAATTCTTTCCATTCCAAATGTATGATTTGTGAATTTTGAAAAATTCTTCAAAACAAGACTGAATAAAAATTTGCACTGAACAATTTCAGTATGTACAGCAATTCTCAGTATGGAAAGGCTCATATTATACTTGGCCATTTTACAAGTGTTTTACATCTCAGGGGAAAAGAAATAACCTACTGTATATACACACATATAGGTCTAGAAATGTAGGTTAAAAAATTGACCCAAAAAACTGGCTCAAGTGGTTAAGACGCTGACTCTGTTGATTGCAAGATCAGCAGGTTGGCAGTTCAAGGCCCAGGTGCCATGTGATGGGGTGAGCTTCCATTGCTAGTCCCAGCTTCTGTCAACCTAGCATGCAAATACAAGTAAATAGGTACTACTTTGGTGGGAAGGTAAACAGCATTCTGTGTAATCATGCTGGCCACATGATCACAGAGTAATCTTTGACAACGCTGGCTCTGTGGCTTAGTAAAGGAGATGAGCACCACCCCCTATGGTCAGACATGACTTGACAATCTGGTCAATAGAGAATACCTTTACCTACACACACACACACACACACACACACACACAATTTAAAGTGCAGTACTTACATATAATCATCCCTTGCTGAAAGGCAAGAGTTTAGTCTGCCCTGACCCGCTTCTACTCATCCATTGAATTTTATGAGAGCAAATAGTTATGTCTGCTGGAATTTTGTAAGTTCTTTGGCATTGTTTTTCTTTGCTTCATTCTTTACATCCTTCATTACATGTTCCTAAGTTTTACCCTCAAGTTATCCATAATTTTGGCCCCAAAACCTGCCCTCTACTTATACATGAGGTCGACTTATAGTCAAGTATATATGGTAATTCACCATTAACATGGTTGAATACATATGGATTCAAACCCAGGCTTTGAAGATCTAAACATTAAAGGCTCTGAGCCTAAATGGATGAATTGTTCAGTTTTAGTTTCTCCCACATTTCTTTTTTTAATTAATTAATTAATTAATCATGAACTATTTCCATTCCAAATATTAATAAATTCAAAAATTCTCATGAAGAACAAATTGAATTTCTCCCTTCCCTAGCAGTCCCCTGGCTTGTGACTCATCTGGTCATGAAACAGAAATGAAAGTAGAGATATAGATGTAATAATATAATAATCTTGGTGTAGATGAGGCAAGCAAGTGTCAAAGCCATCCAAATACAGCTGAGAGCCATATGACTATTTTAGAAATGGTGAGAAACTTAAAGCATGATTTTAAAATAATTAGTTGGAGCTTTTTTGTGTGTGTGAGAATAAGGTCAGGCCTATGAACTAATGTGGTATAGTGGTTTTAGTGAGACTCAAGAAAACCAATGTTTGAATCCTCACACAGCCATGAAAATCTACTGGTTGACGTTGGACAAGCCACACTCTCTCATCCTCTGAGAAAAGTAATGGCAAACTCACTCTAAACAATTCCTGTGCAGAAACCTGTGTGATATGTTTGCCTTTGTTGTTGTGTTCTCTAAAGTCATTTCCCACATATAGCATCTTAAGATGAATCTATCATAGAGTTTTCTTGGCAAAATTTGTTCAGAGGGGGTTTACCTTTGCCTTCATTTTTGTTTGAAGATGAGAGAGTGTGATTTGCACCATGGTGACCCAGAGGGTTTCCATGGGCAATAGGGGATTTGAATCAAAGTCTCCCGGAATCCTAGTCCAATTCTCAAACCATTTACCAGACTAGGTCTCAAAATAATGTTTGTCATCACCCCCACCACTACCAAGAACAACAGCAAAGTTAAGTCCTAAAATTATAAAATTCAAACTAGGCAACATCAGTGGAAAAGCAGAAATATATTAAAATAAGGCACACCACACAAAGTGAACTATGCTAATATATACACATTTCCAGATTTTTTAAATTAAATTAAATATGTCATTCAACAAATTCAGAATGGTACTAGAGCTCTTACATATTTTATATTGAATACCCCTGAAGGTGTTTAACAAGTCTGTTAAGTTTCCCCTCTTAAATGATTCTCGTTTGAACATGTCAGCACGGTGAAGGACTTCAATGAGAAGGCTTTGTGTCTCTAAACCCTGAAAGTGAAAACTATTACTGTATACACTTACTATATCACCAATAATTGTCTGAGGGGGCATGTTATAATGATACATTGCTGAGCCTAGTTTCAGATAAGCCCTAAATTCCATGATGGAATAAAGCAGGGATCTAAACATGACATACATATAAATAAAAGTGAAGTGTGGAGAAGGTCAGTCAGAACTGTGCCGTGCATTCAAATGTGCTATTTGCATGGAGATTACCTTAACACCTAAATATATTTTCTTCTTCTATGAACAGTCCTGCACTTTCCAAGTCCTCAAGTATATTTATTTACTTACCTGTGTATTACCTTTTTAACCTTTCATTCCTTCAAAGATATCAAGGTAGTGGGCATTGTGCTCCTCGTCCCTTATTTTATCTTCCCAGCAAACCTGTGAAGCAAGTGAGACTGTTTGCCTCTACAGATGGCGCAAAGTGCCGTCTTGGAGGCAGGGAAGGGAAGGGGCAGCCAAGTGCCAGGTGCCCCAACCCCTTCCCAGGGATGTCACCACAGCATGCGCCACTATGCACAGCACGCACTGTCAGGATGTCCTCCTGGTGCAGTGTTTTTACACGCTACACCGGAAGAAGCATAAAAGAGCTGTGTGGTGGCTCTTCAGGCACCCTTTTCACCAGTGAAAGGGAGGATTGGGGCTGACATATCTGGCAGCCTCGGCCTCGATCCTCTGTTTTCCAGGATGGCCCAGGGCTGCCCATCTGCATCCCCCCTGTAAGATAGTGTTAGGTCCAAGATCACCCTGCGAGTTCTGTGGCTGAATGGGGATTTGAACCTGGGTCTCCCCACTGTTTCTCTGAAATGCTACCATTATACCATGAGATGTAATTCCCTGTTTATTTTATTCCTGCATGCAAGAATGAATAATTTCTTCAGTTTTCTGCCTTCTCTGTAACAATGCAAGGGTTTCTGTACAATTTCTAATCACTGTTTGTGCTTTGGAATTGTGTTTGGGAAATTCACTAACTGCCAAAATACAGATTGTTTTCCTCTGCAGAAAACACAGTTTGAGCTTTAAACATTATTCTTGCACAAAAATGTGTGTGTGTGGAGAGGGGGGGAGGTGTTATGCAGAAATACATGCAAGAAAACATGCTTCTTTTTCTGAGCACAAATCTGTATGTTTACACAAATTGCATAGCTTGTGTGTATATTTATAGGCTCTACATACATATGGTACTTTTGATTATATGGCAGTCAAGAAATAGGTGTAATCTGGATAATTACACATTTTGTATGTTCATTTGTACCTAAAGATGCCCTGAATGTCAGTACTGCATGCCAGTACAGTAAATTCCAGTATTGCAGCCAGTATTGTAACCAAAAAGTTGTGAGTTCAATCCCAGAGTTCCAGGGTTGACTCAGCCTTGTGTCCTTCCTTGGGTCGCTAAAATGAGTACCCAGCCTTAAGACTTAGGGCCTCGGCAGACGACCAAAAAGGTCGTCCTGGAGACCCGGAAGAGGAGGAGCCACCGCACGAGCGGCGCTCCTTCTTCTTCCTGAGGTTGCCCTGGGAGCTGTCGGCCCTCCGCACGGCCGGCGCTTCCGGGGCAACCTTCCGCCGCAGCGACCGGACACGCTGCGGTGGAAAAGACAGAGAAAGTGCGCCCGACGCTTTTAGGGCGCACTTTCCCTGTCTTGAGGAAGGAGTGCTGATTTAGCGCTCCTTCCAGGGACGCCGCCATTGCGCTGAGGTGCGGAGGCTGCGGCCCCGCGGCGTGCCGGCCCAGGGCGTCTGGGAAGCTCTCGTCTGCTTCCCCCCTTAGTTCAGTATGAAGTGGTATAGAAATGTAAATGCTATTGTGATTGCCAAATTGTTGTTAACTGCTCTCAAGGTGCCCTTGACTCACGGCGACCCTGTGGCAGAATGGGGATTTGAACCTGGGTCTCCCCACTGTTTCAGCGAAATGCTATCATTATACCATGGGATGTAATTCCCTGTTTATTTTATTCCTGCCTGCAAGAATGAATAATTTCTGCAATTTTCTGCCTTCTCTGAGACATCTCCAAGATTCCCTATCCTCCACCAATTTGCTCAGGCCCGTGCCCTCTCTGATTGAGTCTAGCCATCTGGCATGCAGTCTTCCTCTCTTTCTACAGCCTTCCACTTTTCCTAGTATCATTGCCTTTTCTAATGAATTATTTCTTCTCATGATGTGGCCAAAGTACAACAGCATCAGTTTAGTCGTCAGGTCTTCCAAGGAGAGTTTGAGCTTAATCTGTTGTATGACCCATTTGTTTGACTTTTTGACCATCCACAGTATCCTCATCACTCTTCTTCAGCATCACATCTCAAATGAATTGATATTCTTTCTATCTGCTTTCTTCACTGTCCAGCTTTCACATATGTGGGGAATACAGTGGTTTGGACAATCCTAACTTTAGTAGTCATGTTATGTCTTTGCACTTTAGTATCTTATCTAGTTCTTTCATAGCTGTCTTTCCCAATCCTAGTCTTCTTCCTAGCCTTCTTTTACTTTCTTGACTGCTGTCTCCACTTTGATCCATATTTTATCCAAGGTATGGGAAGTCTTTGACTACCACTATTTCTGTTTCATCATTATCTAGGATGAATTCAAGTAGTTCTTTCATGATCATTATTTTTGTTTTCTTAATATTTATCATTAAGCCTACCTTAGTGTTTTCTTATTTGACTTTCTTTAAACATTCAGGGTAGCTATGTTGGCCACTTAGCAAATTCAAACAAAAATCCATCAGTGATACCTTTATTGGCCAACCAAAATGCACAATATAGAATTGACTTTCCTTACTAATTGTAAATATACACTCCAATTGACTGTTCCATCTTGATATGGAATTCTCAAGAGCACAAGTTTTCAAAACAACATGAGATACAGAACTGACACCTATTCATTCTTTCAAGATGGACATCGGTCTTAATTGCTGGTTGTGTCATGCATTCCTATTCATGCTTACCACACTGTTGTGGTTTCTTCCAACTCTATGATTCTATTTATTATTTTGCTTAGCAAGACTTATTTCTTACTGAATTTTATAGAATCATAATGTTGAAAGAGATCACAAGGACCATCCAATCCAACCCCCTCCCATGCAGGAATACACAATCAAAGCATCCCTGAGAGATGACCATCCAGCCTTTGTTTAAAAACCTCCAGAGAAGGAGACTCCACTATTCTCCAAGTGAGTGTGTTCCACTGTCAGACAGCTCAGACAGTTTCTGGGCTCAGTATAAGGTGCTGGTTATTACCTTTAAAGCCCTAAATGGCTTGGGTCCAATTTATCTTCAGAACCGCCTCCTCCCGTATAATCCTCCCCATGCACTCTGGTCCTCTGGGAGGAATTTGCTTCAGCTACAAAAATCTAGGCTGTCTACTACCTCCCAGAGGGCCTTTTTGGTAATCGGTCCCAGATTATGGAACAGCCTGCCGGACGAGATCCGTCAGATTACAAGCCTGAGTAACTTTAAAAGGGCGGTAAAGATGGATCTCTTTCGGCGGCCGTTTCCTGATTGATCCCGGCCTTAGGAACTATACCCTTGCCCTTTATGTCTCTGATTGCCGCTGCCTGATTTTTTTTATTGCCTATTTATTTTTATTGTTTATTGTATGGTATTTATGATTTAGTTGGTTTTAATGGATGTTAGTTTAATACGTTTTAATGGGGGAGGGTGGGGGGTTGGGGCTTTTAGACTGTATTGATGTATTTTTAATTGCTGTAAGCTACCCCGATTGTTTTAACAGAGGGACAGGATATAAATAATAATAATAATAATAATAATAATAATAATAATAATAAATTGGGACATAATTTTTCTTAGCCTCCTAGCCTCCTTGGCTGGTACACTCATCATGATATCTAGGGGATTCTGAGCTCTGTATTGAAAAATACAATTTTCCCAAATTCTGGGGACATTAAATTGTTATTCAATTTTTACAGTTTTATACAATTCTATTCTTGCAATTTTCCTGTCATCTATTGTAACAGTCTTATAGATCAAGCCAAGACAAAGGACTGGGTCAATAATCATGAATCCTGGGAATGGATGTGGAAATAGTTTTGTTGTGTGACCTATGTTCTTTTTAATTCAAAGCCTGAGTCTTTCTTTGTCCTTTCATTTGTAATCACATCAGTTTTTTTAACCCTTATTGGTTTAGACATAACCTAATATACTGCTAACATCAGACAGAAATTGGAAAACAAATTAAGCAACCCTCACAAAATTTTACTTTCATTGTTCTTAAGTAAATTCAATGAATGTTATGAGTAGCTTTTGGCTTTCAAGTATTATACATTGCCCTGATTAGCTGAAATGCTCACTGATGCAAACATGGACCCTACTCCCTGGGGCCCATAACATTTTGTCTCTATAAAAAAATCAGATTCTTTACTCTGTTAGAAAGAAATTAGATATTTCACAAACATCCCTTCCCAACATCTTTTAAAACACACAAGAGACATAGGGAGGAAGCAGACGGTGCTTTGCACCATCTTGGAGGCAAGGAAGGGGAGAGGCAGCCTCACGCTGGGTGCCCCAACCCTTTCCCGAACACGTCATCAGAGCGCTCGTCACTCCACATGACCGGTGCTCCGACGACATACTTCCGCCTCAGCATCCACACATACTGCAGTGGAAGAGATGCTGAAGGTGCGCCCAACGCCTCTTGCGGCGCACCTTCAGCGTCTTGCGGAAGGAGCACTATTTTAGAATGAGAAGCTGCGGATTGGGGCCGAGGAGTGAGGCTAACTCAGCCCCAATCTGCAGCTTCCCAGGGCGGCCCATGGCCGCCTGTCTGCTTAGGCCCATACTCCTCTTCCTCTAGACCATATGAATAACAAAGTATGAAACATGTATTTGGGGGGCTCCAGTTTCAAATATACCTCCTTTCTGCAAAAAAAAAAAAAAGAAAAAAAAGAGAGAGAGAGAGAGAGAGAGAGAGAAGGCATTTCATTGGGTGACTGTGTGCTATATACTAAATGCTTCCACATGAGCCCAGCACATAAACCCCAGGGCCCTGTTTGAATCTATGCTTCCTCACTTTACCTGTCAATCATGTTTCTTCTGGGAAATAGCATTAGATGGCTTGGGTATGGGTCACAATTTTGTCTTCATTCAATTTCCCTTCCAGAGAACCTGTGCTTGCTGTCCCCCAAGAGATTCTGTATAAGGAATGGTGCTCAGTCAGTAATTATTGATCTGGCTTTAAGTGGATGAACTATGTAAATCTAGTACTGTTTGTTTTAAATTCTTCCTTCTCTTTCTCTAACATTTTACTTGGAGTTCCCCAATAAAAATAAAGAAGAAACATATAGTTGATTCTCCACTTTTGCATAGATAATCTTACCCATAGTAATAACTAATGCTACTTAATATGAAATACTTAAGCACAAAAGAGGGAGTGAACTCTAGTCTCCCCTGCACTATATCTTCCCCCAAGTAACTACATCTACATTTGCATCGGCACAAAGGACATCGGCTGTCGACACGTGGCAGCGTGGGGCTAAATAGCCCCCTGAAATCTCGCTCCTAGCAACGTGAGATTTGAACTCTCACGTTACCAAGGAGCGAGACTGACATTTGATTGGCTGAGCAGTCCGGCAAGGGCGGGCCTTCCGGGCTGCTCACCCAATAATGCGTCGATGCCCTTTTATGGGACCGACACAACAGAAGGCCCCTCCCGACGCATCGGGGGGGGGCTTTCTCAGTGTTCAGATTTGAGATCTCAGATGGGCTATAAATAATGTGCATAGCTACATTCTTTAATATATATAGAAATAGTAAACATGATACTAAACACTTTTAAGTTCTTTTTACTCTAGTGAGAAATCAGTGTGTACTGAAATGAACTGAACTTTGAATAATTGGCATTGGCTAGATTGTTTCCCATATGTATAGGATGACAGAAAGCTAATTCTTTTTGGGATGCATATTTAACTGATTTCCCCCAATAGGTCTGTTAAACATAAAAAAGAAGAAAGATAAAACATTTTGAAAATGCAGTGTCGTGCTTCTATGCATGGCACAGAATCACATATAACAGTCATGCAGAAAAGTTATTGACTTCTTCTTCTTAAGAAATTATTCAGAGAACATATACGGTGAAATGTCAGTGTGACTGTAGTGGTTACAATATTGGATAGACTCTTTGAAGTTCCAAGTTCAAGCCCCTGCTGAGGCATGAAACTCAGTGGGTAGCCTTGGGCCTCACTGAGTTTGATTTGGCACATGCAAAGGAGTGTGCCTAGTGATTACGGATGCAATTCTTTGCTCATTTCATGCTTGAAGGAAGCAATAAGTAATTTTAGTAGTTTTCTTCCCAATCCAGCCCAGGACCTCTGTTTGTTCACCAAGATCTTTCTCTTTTGACCAAGCATCAGTTTTGGGCTGTTACTTTCTAGAGCCTTGTCTACTATGGGGTTCACTAATGTCCGCTTTGCAACCCATTCTTTCCAGATTGGGGCTGCTTCAACAGCTGTATCCATAGGCTTTCAGCCAGATGCCATCAAGAAAATTGGTTACTGGAAGTCTTCTGCATACTGCAGATATGTTAGGAGATTGCATTGTTAATTGGTGTCTCTGTTTTTCAAATTGCAGCCCTCTACCGTCAAGAGTTTGAATACTACTTTGTGGCCACAATATGAACTACTGGGCTGCCCAGCAAGCAAGATTAAGCCACTTTGGTACACTTGGGCCTTGGTGATGTTGCATGTTTCCATTGGTTGGGCAAGATGGGGCTTCATTGGCATGAACTGTTGCCATTATTGTTTAAAGAGTGCTGAGGGTCCCCCCCCCCAATGGCCGGTGGTTCACCTCGTGGGCAACGATCTTGATTTGTTAAAGGGAAAGGTGCTTATTTTGCATATGCTGCATGATTTCCACCTTATTAAACAGTCATGGCCGCTTGTTCAAATTGTTTGATCAGCTATGCTCCCACAACGTGAATGGAAGTGCAGTGGTGACCTTATTGCCATTGATACTGCCCGAAGGTGGGCTAATAGGGAAATTCATAAGGCCCTTGAGGCTGGACTAGGCCATTATCTACCCCACCCCCAGATTATATTTCAGAAGCTGGAGCTCTACAGGGTTGACGGTGTTCACCTTTCCGAAACTGGTAATGCCATTTTCTTAATGGATCTGCAACAAGATGTTAAGGAGGTGCTTGATGCTGAGGTGAGAGATAGGAGGTAAGCAGATGCTTGCCCCAGATGTGTGGCATAAATAACAATTATATTTCGGTAAGCAGTTTGGATGGAAGGGACATTTCTGGAAACACCTCTTTATGCCTTGTGACCTGGGGGGTGGGGTGGCAGAAAGAAATTGCCCTTAAGTTTGGCTTGAAAGATAACCCCCCTTTTTAATCTTTGCAGATTGAGAGAGGGACTTTCTGGTTAGACTTCCTAATGCAGGCCAGCCAACGAATAACCCAGCTTTTGGGTTATCGTTGAGGGCTCAGGTGTTATTGTCCAAATAAGCTGCAGAGGTAGTCCAGAGAAAGACACTGGATGCAGCTTCTCCCACACTTGGTTGTTCTTTGAATTAGATGCAGTTCCGTTAAGAAATTAATAAATAGGTCAATTAATAAATGGCCCTGTTTTATCCCAATCTGGTGTCTTGTCTCATTATTTCTGGGTTGGGTGGTAATCACCAGCCACAAAAACAAAAAAAATATTCTTACACAAACGTATATTTTGGACAAACTTCACACTTTTTGCAAAAAGCATTGTCTTTTACAAAACAAAACAAAACAAAACAAACAAAACAAACTATGTGAAACTTGATGTCTACTAAGCACACAATTAAAAACAATCAGGCTTAAATGTGAATAAATATGGGCAGGATTATGCTATATATGTAGATAGGATCTTTGTGAGATATCTGCCCTCAGAGGTTTTTCTTCCTGATCTTTTTTTTTTTTTTAATCAGTCTATTTCTTCACACTACAGGAAAAAAAATCTTTTCCTTTTATTAACAATGGCAGCACTTCCTTACAATCATACCACAATGCCACTAAAAAAAGTTAGAGTTGCTATAAGGATATATGCCTGTCAGCAATTACTGTAGCTGGTAAATCTATATTTCATGAACAGTTGATGACTGGCAGGAATATGCCCAAGATTTGCTTTCAGGGGATGGGGGTCTTTAGATTTAAAAGCAGACACAAAGGAAAAATCCTTTTATAACTACATAAAAATGCACAAGAGCTGTGCCATTTTTTTTTTATTTCTAACCTCAAACTGCTTATAATGTTCCCACACTATTAAATCAATACCACTTTCTTCAGGGAGGAAAATAACAGTTTAAGGGAAATATGTTTAATACAAACAAAACACAACCTGAGATACAAAAGCCTCCTCCCTTTACCATTGGATCCACCTCAGATGTATGCCATCTTTCCTGATAATGCTCTTTAAAGTTAAACATATTCTCATTTCTTATTGGGTGCTTGTTTTGAGCCAAGGAAAAGCAGCTCTGTTTTTTTTTTTTTTTTTTTGTATGACAGAGGAAAGCTTATTTCTTCAAAGGAAGAAACAACTACAAAAGCTGTTTTGCTTCAGCTAGTAAAACAAGATCTAAGGACATGGCAACAGAATGCCTTCAGCTCAGATGCAAAGACTTCTTTCTTCACAATATTCTCCGGAGCTCATTAGTATATTGTTTTTTTCACAATACGTTAGTTCCCAGTCCCCTTCCTTTTTGGAAACCTTTTTAACTTTAAAACTTCAAGGGACACCATCTTGTTTGCAGTTTACCTTCATGTGGCCTGCAAACTAGAAGCAAAGGAAGATGGCATCCTGTAAACATACTTCAATGATGTATCTGACTTAATTATATGATTGCAGATCAGTGCCATCGGAAATCACATTATTTGGTTTAGAAATTTGTTCAGTTTGCTTTTCAATAGAAAATTACTACATATGCACTCCCAGAACCTAAATATTACCCAGAATTCATTTAGAGCTCTATATTTAGTGATTTTGGGGGGGAGGGGAGAGAAGGGAGAACAGGCAAAAATGCATTCATTTGAAACAAGGCACTGAAAAAAATGTGCTATTCAATGGGGGAAAAAAATCTTGACTTAGTGGATTTTTAGAAGAGTTGCAAAATCTGCATTTAAAAGAAATTCAAAGGGCTCATTCCCACTATGATTTAAAGTGATCACTTTATATGTGACTCATTCACACTGGATTCAGTTTTAGATGTGACTGTGATCATTTGGACTTGCTTTGAAGCAAGACAAATCCAAATAAAGCACTTTTTTAAATAGTTTTTTTTTGGGGGGGGGGGTCTTTTGAAAAGAGTCAATTAGCAAGCATGTTCAGCAAGTGAGAAAGATGGACCTGAACCACATCGCAGCAGGGGTAGGCAACCTTTCCCCTTTAAGGGCCAAGGGACTTCATCTCCCAGAATCCCAGGAGCTATTGGCCAACATGGGACTATTGGCCAACATGACTGAGGCTTCTGGGAGCTGAAGTCACTCAGCCCTTAAAGGGGAAAGGTTGCCTACCCCTGGACTAGTGGCAGAGGCTGGCAGAAGGTGTAACCCATCTCGCCCCTGGTTTTTGGGAAATCCACCATTCCCCCCCCCCTTTCCCAGGACCTGTCCTACATTCCAAACTTCTGTTCAAGAAGAATTCCAAACATCCTCCATTCTAAGCATGACTAGGAAGCATGAATTTATATGTTGCGTTTTTAGCTTGTGTGTGTGTGTGTGTGTGATGTCCCCCATTTTTGTTGGCATGTCTTCCATTTGGCAGTGCCATGCCCTCCTTTGCAGTGAGGTCATTTGTCCACCTTGGCCCTGGGCTCTGGGGTCTCTTTGGGGGTCCCTTCCCCACCTGCAGAAAAGCCAGGTTCTGGTGCAACCCCATCAAGGCCGGCCCCTTGGCGAGGAGGAGGCTGCTTGGAGATTGCTGGCCCTGGCTGGAATGGTGGCGGTGGTGGCAAGGAAAGGCACCCCTTGACCCAGGCCCATCAAACCCCCAAGGAGGCCTGGCCAGGAAAGGATCCAGGGTTCAAATTCCTGCTTAGCTAGGGAAACCCCCTCTGTGAGCTCTGGGTTCCTATAGAATCCAGAGTCCTAATAGAATCCTAATAGCAACTTACCCGCAAGTAAGTACCATTGCAATAGGGGGATTTACATCTGAGTAGAGAGTCAGGCTGGTGTAGTGCCTTGAGCGCTGGACTAGGACTCTGGAGACCAGGGTTTGAATCCCCACTGAGCCATGGAAAACCACTGGGTGACCTTGGGCAAGTCCCACTCTCTCAGTCTCAGAGGACAGCAATGGCAAACCCTCCTCTGAAGAAACTTGCCAAGAAAACTCTGTGATGGGTTGCCTTAGAGTCATTCTCCTTTCCCAGGACCCATCCTACATTCCAACCTTCTGTCCAGGAGGAATACCAAAACATCCTCCATTCTGAGCATGACTAGGGACATTATCACATGGGGAGTTGCAGGGAGAAAGTGGAAATAAACCGGACGAGCGGAAGACTTTAATTTGCGGGATTTGTCCCATTCCGCCTCATCTGATAACTAAATTCGAATTTAAAAGGGGGTTAATTCGAACAAAAACCGAATTAACCCCCTTTTAAATTTGAATTTAGTTATCAGACGAGGCGGAATGGGACAAATCCCGTAAATTAAAGTCTTCTGCTCATCCGGTTTATTTCCACTTTCTCCCCGTGACTCCCCATGTGATAACGTTCTAGGAGGCGTGAATTTATATGTGTGTTTTTAGCTTTTGTATGTGTGTGTGTGTGTGTGTGTATTTTGCTGGCAGGTCCTCTATTTGAGTTGAAGGTTTGGCTGGGGAAAGAAACCTCTCTCTTTCTGTCATCTCTCCTCTATCTTTCTTTGTCCCTCCCTCCCTCAGTGTCTCCTCAGTGGCTCAAATCCCTTGCCATTGGGCTCCCTGCGACTTCATGCAATGCCAGCCTTAAATGCAAGTGCAAGGGCTCCAGCACTGAAAGCACTCATATAAATGTCAATTCATGCTTCTTAGTCCTGCTCCAAATGAAGGACCTTTTGTAATTCCTCCTGGACAGAAGTTGAAAATGGAGGACATGCCCTGGGAAAGGAGGATGACCTCTGGTCACCCTGACCTGGAGTCATTTCTCTAGTCTTTCTGTCTAAACGATGGTTGTGAGAGTAGGGGAAAACACCAACAGGTATATGGAGGGGATGGAGCCTAAAATTTTTTAACTTGGGTCCAACTCCATAACCAGGGTGACCCAATGTCCTCATCACCAAGGAGGACAGGGCTCCCCATTCTCTGGATATGCTTCACTCTTCCTCTTGTTGAAAGTGGCTGGGTGGCAGTGGCAAAGGAGGAAGAGGAGGACCAAGGTCTCCTGCTTCTGCTCCTGTTACTGCTGGACCTGCTCCTGCTGTCCGCCAAGGAGAAGGAGAAGAGCAGCATTGCCCCTCGGAGGCACCCATGAGTGTGCAGAGACCTCCTCCTCCTCACCGTTAACACAATTTGATTGACAGTGGCCCAAATAAAGTGGGAACGGCAATCGTGTCTAAAAAGATACAAATTCATGGAATAATGAAATAATATGCTTCAATAGTACAAACTATGCATCAGCCTGAATAGATAAAGAGACCCGGTGTCAATGCGACTCGCAAAGTGATTTAAATGCAAGTGGGAATAAGCCCAGTGTGTTATTATTTTGATAAACACACATGAAAATACATCTGGACTCTCATAAAGATTGGAGAGATTTTTTTTTCCAATGCAACATGGAAACAGGACAAAATGAACTGAACAGTGGACAAATGAGAACCCAAGTTCTCAGGTAAATTGATCTTGCTTTTCAGATTTGCTGAATGGTGCCCAATCTATATGCTGCATGACTGAATGCAATTGATTTTCCATGTGAAAGCAGCTATAAAGTGGAGCTGCTAGAATCAGATCAGTTTAGAGCTTGGGATGGTCATACATAAACCAAACAATGTGTATTTGGAACTAAAATAAGCACCTAGTACCTCTGACCCACTGTACAGCCCAAACAGGATCCACTGCTGGTACTAACCAAGATATCTGGATAGTGGTTCTGCCTTCCTTAATGTTTATTGCTTTGTATGTTCCCTGGTAAATAACTTTGGACCACCCCAGCACAGTCTCTACTTTGCAATGGATTTTACAGTATATCTACACACTATGTAATAAGGGGCCTCCCATAGCTACTATTGGCTTCTATTGTAAATCTTATAATGTCATGTTATAAGCAACTGGTCAAATACAGTCATTTAGGCTTTGTTAAAAATTTCCCATAATGATTCAGTATGTCTAAAAGCCCTTTCACATGACTCAGTTATAACATTATGATTCCATTTTAGTTGCCACGGCAGCATCCTATAGAATCCTGGGACCTGCAGTTTCTTGAGGCACTAGAGCTCTTTGGCTGAGAATTTTGAATATCTCTCCACAAATTACTAACCCAAGGATTCCATAGGATGGAGCTATGGCTGTTAAAGTGGAATAGTAGTATTATAATTGCATAATGTAAAAAGGCTCTAATATATTCTGCATTTGCTAGACATAATGACAAGAAAGCTAATCACTAAAGAGATTATTGCACTGCCCTTTTCAATCCCAACCTCAGTGTGGGATGAAAACTTTTAAGCACAGATTGTAGCACACACATCCGTGCCCCAGGCCGGGCACATTCCAAACCCGATCATCGCATCCCATACCTGATCCGGACTTCTGCACTTTTTGAAAAAATGGGACTTTCCTGTTCTTTGCAAAATATGGGAGAAGTCTAGCTCAGGTACAAAATGCCATGATCAGGTATGGGATACCTCTGACCTGGGCACAGAGGCATGTGATACAATCAATGCTTAAAAGTTTTCATCCTGTCAGAATGGAAGGATGGAAAAGGGCAGTGCGATAATCTCCTAATATTCACACAGGTGATTCCTTAATGGTATAAACAACTAGAAATTTGGTGATCTGTATGCAATGACAATGCATGCAGTTAATCTACATAAGCATAGACCTTTCTCATAAAATAATACATGTCTTTCTGCATTGGACTTCAAGCTGCAGATATTTGAGGCTCATCTGACTAAATGCTCCTCCATATAACAACATAAACAACCATATATACCGTATATAAGTCTAAAACTTTATGCCCCAAAATTGACCCCAAAATTCCAGGTCCACTTATTTATGGGTCAGTATGGTAATGTGACAGCAACTCTTTCAGATTTCCCATGAGGTGGGAAGAGTTTCTTTTTCTCTCCAGACAAGCAGAAAGAGTCCTGAGTGGTTAATTGCTGTGAAACAAACAAAGTCCCTCTCCCACCTGTGCAAAGTGAAAGCAAAGTTGAAACGCTGAAGCAAAAAGCCTCAATTAGCATCTTTCCTGCTACATACACACATACACACACTGAAGGAGTCTCCAAGTTCTATCATAGAATAATAGGATCATGGAATCATAGAGTTGGAAGAGACCACAAAGGCCTGGACTTATCCATGGGTCATGGCAAAATCCATAATTTTGGCCCCCAAACCTGCCCTGGACTTATACATGAAGTCAATTTATAGTCAAGTATATACAGTAGATAGTCTGGTCTAGCTTTCACCCTGATATGCTAGTTTTCTATGTACAAGGAAATGTTTTTGTAAAGAGAAACATCTGCAACTTAAAATAGCATTATTAAGAATTGCCTCATTTACTGTTACTAGCTAACTTCTTTTTCGTTTTCTAATCAAAGTAAATAACCAAGAGATTAGCCATTTACAAAAGTTTACAAAAGTTTCCCTGCTGTACACCTGCCACATGTAGCCAAGCCAAGTGATTATTTTTAGGTCTGCCAGTACGGTCATTTCAGTGTTGGACTATAACTCTGGAGACCAGGGTTCAATTCCTTGCTCAGTCATGGAAATCCACTGGGTGACCTTGGGCAAGTCACACTCTCTCAGCCTCAGAGGATGGCAATGGCAAACCAATTCTGAAGAAACGTGCCAAGCAAACCCCATGAAAGGTTTGCCTTAGGGTTGCCATAAGTCAGACACAACTTGAAGGTGCACAAGAACATTACTCAAAGCACCTAACTCGTGTAGAGAAGCCATATTAAACTATTTATAACTAATGCCCCTCAGCCTTAGCCAGCATGAGCAATGGTTTTAAATGATGGGAACTGTATTCAGAAACATCTGGAGGTTATCAAAGTTAGGAAAGGCTGGTGCAGAATGTAGACGTTCCTGTTTTTCATCACCATTTAGCAGTTCTGAAGTCTATTGTACCCAAATAGGTATGTTTTCTGACATTGTTTCAATCATTTTGGGGGGAAAAACTGGCCAGTAGTCTTAAAATATTTATTAATTAAAAAAAAGTTAAAATATTTGTTTATACAAAGATGAGACTAATCTCATGCAAACTCTTCGCATACAATAAAAATAACTCAAATTTTAGTAGGATGGGTTTACAAAATAACTTCTTTATAGTAGCTTTTAATAGAGAAGTGCTGCTCTTTTCCGTGTGCTTAGACCATCATTCAGAATAATTTACTTACAAAGCATCTGTTAAAAAGATTTATACATTGTTCTACAGGAAACAATGCCAAGATTTTCATACTCTTCACTATGGTTAACAGTTAATACCCTATTACTACTACTACTCAGAAAACTAGACTTAGACCTATGAACATTGAGTAATGATATCCTCAGTACCACTGAACATTTTGAATCATTAATACACAAAGCTGTCAAAACTTTTCTGTGCAGGTCAATCTTAAGCATGTTCACTAAGAAGTAAATTACCATGAGTTCAGTGGGTCTTACTTGTCAGTGACTGTGCATAGGAGGACAGCCTTTGATATATTTTTTTTCCTTAAAAGGTTTTTTAAAAAGTCTTGAGGTTGTTATGGATGACATCTGCTTCCGCTTAATTACAAATCACATTGGATTTCAAATTTGTGTATATTACAAGGAATTTGCATAATTAAAACAATTAAGGGACTGACTATCATGGTAATTAGAAATGCATCAAACTTGAATGTTGTACAAAAGAGAGCTTCAATATGAAACATTATATAGTCTCTGAGAATGAAATATCCTACAGATTCCTGCTGTACAGCCTTGGAATACTTTCACAGAATCTTCCTGTACACTGGTGGCTCTTGGGGTTATCTGGATTTTCTTGAAAGTGAGGGATTCGAAACTCAAATAGATGACACAAAATGCATGCCATTCCTTTCCTCCACTCTAGATGCCACAGTATTTGACTTCCCTTCATATGGCAGATTTCCTTTTTATCTCATTTTCCGTAGTCTTATCCTATTCTCTTTGTCTATCTTTTTAAGGATAAGTATGAACTGGTTGAAAAAATGCTCTTGGTCTTTCTTCTTCTGAACGAGTCGAAATCGTTGATCTGTACCATATTTCTCTGCAAACTCTTTAAACGTTGTTCTGAGATAGAGGAAGAAAGACAGAAAGGAAACAATGAACAAGAGCTACATTATCACAAAGTGCTACAGTTATCAGTACACTTTCATATTTTTTGAAACTATGTATCTTTTTATGACATTTTTCTCATGAAATCACTGCTACAGCTTATATGAGGGGGTATTGTAAAGTTTTAATTATCACCTTTAAAAAAATTGACAGGTTTGTTTTGATTTGTAGTTACATCTCTATGTAGTCACCATCCAGATTTACACATTTCCCCCAACATTTCTTGACCCTCCAAATCCCATTATTGTAAAAGTCTGCAGATTGTGCCTTAAACCACTCTTCCACTTCATGAATGATGTCATCTCTGTTGTTAAATCAGTGCCCCTGCAATGGATTTTTCATTTTGGGGGATTTCATCAATATACTATAATAACTTCCAGGTGATAATTGTTATTTTACTGTACCCCCTTGTACTTCTCCATCTTACAGTTTAGTCAATTCTGGCACAAGCTGTAACAAAAATAAAGGACACAATGAGCTGATTTTCTCAACATCATGCACTTAGGGACCAATGATGACACTGACAAAATTTCATCAATGTACCATAATAACTTCTGGATGATAATTATTACTTTACAATACCCCCTGTATTGCCATTGTCACCAGCAATGATAGAAAATGGGGGGGGGGGGGAATAAAGATTTCAAATATTAATTGATCTCCTTTGCTTCTCATCCTAAGTAATTTTCCCTAGTTTCATGGAACAGACCTCTCTCATTGATTTGACGAAACCTGATGAATAATTAGTATGCCATGGACCATCCAGAGTAACTTGACAGGATTCTCCAAAATTAAGACAGTAATTTCCCCCCCTTAGCTTAAGCTTCGCAGTCAGCAAAGTGTGACCTAGGCTCCTACCACACTGCAGAATTAATGCTGTTTGATACCACTTTACCTGTCATGGTTCCATCCTATGGAATCCTGGAATTTGTAGGTTGACATTAGACCTCTCTGACTACAGATCACAAAACTATAGATCCCAGAATTCCATAGCAGATACAACTTTTTAGAACAAACACTGAAGTTTCAGTAATTATCCTATTCTCTGCACAAAGGGTTCTAGAACCTCTAGTTGTTAAAACCTGAAGATAAAACAGTTTATAAACAAGGATGCCAAGGTGGAGAAAGTCCAGGGGTAATTACTGGAATCAGGAAATCATATGTGGAGTGTAAACTTCATAACAGAAAAGTTGTAGCTTGGCAAGTGAGAAAAAGAGAGATTTTTTTTTAACTGGAAGAGCAGTATTAGAGCTACATCTTTACCGGAAGAGCAGTATTAGAGCTACATCCAGCTACTCTCTGCTTCTCATCTTCCTCCATATGCCTTATGTCTAGTTAGGCAGAAACTTATGCAGGCTGTTTTTGCAGAGTTACATCTGTGCGCTGGCAGTTTCTAAGAGAAAGCAGTTATTTACTGCCATCGGGGACTTCCCAGACTGTACATTGACTTGGTTGTGCCATTTACTGATTGCTTAATGTTAACTGGTTATTACTGATGCTGAAATAACAGGATCTGGCAAAACATGATAATAATCAGTTATGGTTAGTAAATGAGCCCAGACAATTCAGGCCCAGAAAGCATGTGTACAGGCAAATGAAAATGCTAGGACATTGAACCAAAAGTCAATCCTTGACTATTGCATCCTTTTAGAAATTAGTGTACTGCATGATAACTATATCCATACAAGTACCATATTTTCCAGTGTATAAAATGACTGGGCGTATAAGAAAACCCCCAGTTTTTCCAGTTAAAATATAGAGTTTGGGATATACTCGCCATATAAGACTACTCCTCTTCCAATGCACACCAAATAAAAATTTAAAAAACAAACATCAGATTTGATTTCAATATGGTAATTTTAATTTAATGCTTATGACATGCAGGTACTTAGCAGGAAAACTGTCACTTATAAACACAACAAACTACAGCTCCCATGTTCCCTAGCATTTATTTCTGCGGTGTGTTTTGGACCTTACTTTTTTAAAAATAGTCCAGATTTAAATGCTGCTTTAAAAAATTATTTCCATCATCCAGCTATGAGATGGTTGAGGGGAAATGAGAAAGTGTTGGGGGGAAGGACTGCCAATATACTAGGTGATGCATTCTGGGGTATGTACAATTTGCAGCCAAGTAAGTGACCCTGGGCATGTCACACACTCTCAGCCTCAGAGGAT